>OX344749.2:2247500-3578485 GCA_947034885.2 Thuidium tamariscinum
TTTGGAATTTTAAAATTGTTGTGACACTCATATTGGTGTTGAATATTTCTTCAAAAAGGAGTTTATGAAGTTTATGAGTAACTTCTATCATCTTTATTTAAACATGTGATATTTTATGTAGCCTATATGATACATTATGGGGTTATATGAGCATATTGTATTTTATATGGCCTACATGTCATCATTTGGGAGTTTTATAAGCATTTATATATACAAAAGTATTTAAAGACAGAATCCTTCATTTTATGAGCCAAATCTAGTTGAACCTAAATTCTTTGTGTTTTCACAAGGCAAGGCCTCTTTAACCAACAATGGTCACTTTATAATGAAAGGAGTCATGAATAGAACAAGAAAGGGATTAAATCATACTACATTACCATCATGGATGATGAAGAAATAGAATTGCCAACAAAAATTGCCTTAAAGATCATTACTTATAATTTGATGTTTAGGAATATATTTAAAATCTCAAACCCTTTCTCTTGTAGTGTGCTAATGCAAGCAGTAGAGGGGATTTGAGGCCTCCAAAGGGCCGTTTCGGGGCTGTTTTCCAAAACTGTTCCCGAACTGCTGGCTGCTGACCCGCTGTCAGGCTAGTATTTACCGAAAAAAGTTTTTTTGGTACTTCCTTGATAGATTCAAGGTAGATTCTATTTCCCTATCGAAATTTGTATTCATTTCTAAAAAATAGTTATTGATCTGGTTTTGTTACTAAGAAATCAACTATTGGATCACATCAAAACTCGTATTTCGAAAAAGGCTTGTATTGTAAATAGAAATCTGATAGGACATCGATTTCTAAAAACGTGAATAACATCAACCAGTCCTCTTATTGATGACTAGGATTTGAGTATCAGTCTTTCCAAGCTTTGCATGGAGTACCCATTACTACTGAGTTTACGATACTCATGTCCCTTGGTAGCAGTTAATGACCCTAGTTTGACACAAAGAGATTTTTGAGAAATAAAACCTCAGGTAAGTTGCAAATGACTTTGTAATCAAAAGATGACGAGTCAGTTCAAAATACGAGGAGTCTAACTTTGTAAAGAAGAACGTAAAAGAACCCAAACATTGATTAGACGTCATCCATCTGTAGGTATCAGATAAGGATCGAAATCCCAAGAACCTCTCACAGATTATACGACGATCATGTAAAATATTCTTTCAACAAAACCTCCGTCAAATTTGTGTAAGACCCAAAATAGCAACTGTAAGTATAAACATGGATGATCCACTAAGTTGTGGAAAAATAGAGGTCCAACCTACGTGAACTGATTTGAGCCGCAATATTCCGTATTGAAAAAACCATTATCTAACTACACGCAAAGAGAGATCGTGACTGATACAAGGGATTTGGATTAACAAAACAAAGTATCTTTGTCACAAATCAAGGTACATCATCCTCCAGAATAGATTGTTTGGAGATTTTTGAAAAACTCCTCTAAGGGTGGTAACCCTCACTTGTATCTAATTATGCCAACTAACGAACAGTGAGTATGCTAATCGACGTATACGAGGTGTCTTTAGGTGTACCACAACTTGTTATAGTTTATTCACTAGAGAAGAATTGCAAACATGTGCAAAAGCAAAGGTGAAGTCATGAGAAAGCAAATCGTTTCAAATTTCTACACCACCTGTTGTCTGCTGTTTTGTGAGCCTAACACCATTTTGAAAACCCTGCGCTAATTCATCACCTTCACTGCAAGCGGGATTTGTTTCAATTCATGAAACTAATCAAAGTTACAACAATGTAAACTATTGCTTGAGTCTTGAGATATTGTGGTAATCGAAATGAGCAAGCGGGAACAGTTCAAAATTGGGTCGGCAATACTATGGGTAACTAGTCGTTAGCTAATTACTCACCTGCCAGACGAGGTCCCTTAATTTAGCAGTATTTAAGGCACAAGCCTCAAAATTGGCTGTCAAATTTTTTAATTAAGTGTCTTAAGCAAGCACAGCCATATGATGGCTTAAATTGCGTGGCTTTGTACTTTTGTAAGGGATTCTTAGTGAATCTATGGTTATGTCAGTTTGCAGAACCATCAAATTTTGGTGTATGTGGCATCAGCTACTCTTCATTTTTGAAGAAAGATGAGTTTCTGTCGACAATTTAGAGTGCAGAGTAAAGTTTGGAATGTCTCAGCGAGATAAACCAAGACTTTAAATATTTATTTATTTATTTGTAGCGGTAGAATGAGAAATTCTAGTGATAATACTGGGAATTTAATTCTAAAAAATAAAAAAAAATTGGGGTCTTGAAATATGAAAAAAAGACCCAAAAAAAATTAATTACATGGCACTCTCTCAACCACGTCGGATTTCAGTTCACGCAACAGAAACTGCGTTCCCACAGTCTAGGAACCTGCAGTCTTCTAATGGCCTAAAAAATCTTCTAATGTGACAATTTTCCTACAATGTGAAGGCAACAATAGAAGTACACTACAATCGTAGCATTCCTTATGGTAGTCATGATGTAGTGACAAGCCTTACTAATAAGTCTAGCCATAGTCATTCTCTAGAAACGAGTCTTACTATGAAGTTTAGCAACATTCATTCAATAGTTGTACTATAATATTGTAAACTCATAGTCATTATTTAGTAGGACATTGTGGTTGCAAAAGAGTAACCACTATAAGAAACCTGTGGGTTTTTTGGTATTAGGCCAAAAACATAGCATGTTTAAAATAACATCATATGTTCTATAGAACATTGGCATGTCTAGTGAATGGAGGCTAAAAAAATGGAGGATTTTGATTAAATGTTGTAGAAAGCATGCTAAATTATAGTCTCAATAAATTGGTGTTATAAAAAACAATGATTTAGTCTAAAACATGGTTGTTGACATAAAAATGATTTTAAGATCATCCAGGAAAACATTCATAGCCACATCATCATCCTTAGTCAAACTTAATTAAAAGTAACAAAATATTAGTTCGATTAAAGGTAAAATGACTGCCCGGGGTAAAAAAGAAGAAAACGAGTAGGTGGTGTGGAAAATTATGTGACGTGGCATCTGACATGAATTGATGATGTGAAAATTATGTGACATGGACATGGTATGTTGACGTGGTGTGCCATGTCAATAGCATGGAAGACCTATGTTACAACTTTGGATGTTTCTTTAAACATCATACTGGACATAAAGATGTTTCTAGAAACATATATTCTAGTAAAATCATTATTTATTGCTTGCAATTGTAACATCAAAGCACATGTTGTCCACTGTGCAATTCATAACATCAAAAAGGACAAGCAAACCTTGTGCAAGTTATTGGAGATGTCTTCTTTGATGTAAGTATGACTATAACATGACCATCAAGAAGGGATTTCATGTGTTGAGAACATCCATATTTTTTCTCTTTCTTTTTGTTGATCATATTCTTTACTTGATAAAAAAAAACATCTTTTTCCTTCCAATTCCAATTCCAATTTTTTTTTCACAAAGAAAAGAACATCCATGTTTTTTCATTATTCAAATTAGAATCCTTTTTTTGTAAAAATATTTAAAAAAATTTAATTTATTCATGACATTATTTCAATTGAATATTGTCTTTAGGAAATCTAGGACACTTATATTCTTTACATTAGTACACCTTGTTTCATTACCATTGTAGCATCTTTGCAGGTGTACTTGGTCGTTTGTTCTGGCCACCTTTGCTTGCACTCTCATTCATAGTTGAGGTCATTGCAGTATTGCCGATGTAGTCGTAGGGATGTTGCATTGCCACCTTGCTGATGTAGGGTTCTAGGAGCAGCATGAATGTTTGTTCGTTCAACTGTGCTTCAATGTTATAATTGTCTTTGTCTTTGTGGTGGGAGTGTAGGTTGTGCTTGTAAGGGTTTAGATTTTCTTTGTCTGGGTCGTCAATGCGATCACATTGGTCTTCTTCGTCTTTGTTTGAGTCATTGTTATTGTCCTCGTTGTCACATGAAGAATCTCCACAGCCTTCAAAATCAGTTTTATTCTCTTCACTAGAATTGAAGTCCTCTTCAAACAGTATTGATTGTACACTTGATTTCTTCAAAATAATAGTACTTTTATTTAGGAAGACAATGAAATACATCTCCTCCTTTGTAACCTCATCAAGGTAGGAGTAAGTCACCATTCCTAAACTAAAGTCACAATCTTCCTCATTGTGCTGATCTTCAAAGCATTTGTTATTGTCGTCTAGGCAGGAGTGAGACACCTTGATTGGCATTGAAAATGTTGATGCAAGAGTGTTTCGGTCATTGTAAAGTAGGTCATTGTATTGGCGATGAAGTTCCGTTTTTTCATTGCAGGGCATCGATGGCAAGTTTTCTTTAAGTCCAAGGTAGTACCCTATGTTTTTTACTACGTTGTTCTCCGTTTCGTGAGTTGGTGTCTTCTATAAGAGAGAGGAACTGGAGACATCGTTTAACAACTAAACCCAATTCCATGGTTTTTGCATTCAAAAATTAAGTAAACTCCGTCTATCAAAGGCACTATATGATCATGAAATGGTTTTGTGATTTTCAAAGCAAAAAGAGGCACTATCCTCTTCAAATCGTAAGCACCACTAGGATGCAAGAGTACAATCAAACTTATTGCTACATTGTAGTTATTTCAAGAATACTTTATAGGATAATCAAAAATGTATTATGTCATATTGCATTTGAATATATTAGAATGCATTTTCATAGAGAAGATTAAAAAAAAATAGGGCAGAAGCTTACTTTAAGTACTAGTGTCGATGTTCGTATTGTCTTCTTGTTGTAATAGGTCTGCGCTGATGTTGTCGAGGCTTCACTACTGTTCTTCATACTTTGCTATTGTAGTTGTCTTGACATTGCTCTGTCGTGCTGAAGTATTCGTCTCTGTGTTGCTTGGGTCGAGGAAGACATAAGTTTGGAAGTGTTTGTAAACTTCAATGCTAAATCCATGTTTGTCTCCTTCAAGGTGCTAGGAGGGACCCCATTTGAGAATGGCAACAACGTTACGGTAATATAATTGGCAATAGTTTTTGTTGGACGGTTGTCTTGGCAAGACTCGACTCTTAACTAACTTGTGTCTAGAAGTAAGAAAATCTTTGTTTAAACATTGAAGTAGAAGTTAAATTTGACAATTTGAGGCCCCTTGCTCATTGTGTGCCCACTCTTGTATCACTTGTGCAGTAGCAGCAAGAGGAGTTGGGAGATATAGAGAAGAAGAAGATGAATCCATCGTGAATGCTTTAGAAGGAAGTAGTGGTTTACTTTGATTTCAGGCATTTCTCTTCAACATCATATATGAGAGATGACAAGGAAGGTGAATTTATTATTGGTTGACTTCTTGTTTGCCTAATGTGAGCTTGTATCATATGTTGTTTATCTATTATTCTTTTAGCATTGCAATTTTGGTTGTAATGTGTTGTAAGTAGTTGGAAACATAAATGAGAAAGGAATAAAGGCATGTGAGTAGATTACATAGGCATAGAAGTTTAGCAAAATACGGGACACTTTTTCACAAGATTAGTAGCATCCAAAGACCTAAACTTAGCTTCATTTCAATTTTATTGGCTCATTCTATTGTCGTTTAGGCTACCAAAGACTTGTGCTCATTGTTTGTCATGAAGAGTTGTCCAGGGAGTCGTTCAAGGAACTGTTCAGCTAAACACAGTCGTTACCTGCCAATTGTTGATGCCATCGCTTTGGCTGATTTTAGCTATTGATTAACATTCCCTTTGAAGTAGCTATTTGCAGGTATTGTCTATTTTAGTGCCTGACAAACCTGGTCTGTCAAAAGTAGCCCGTCATTCTTGAAGAGTTGTGGAAGGCATTCATGACTTTTGTTGTTGTAAAGGCGGCATTTCCAACATTGTATGTGGCTATCATTGGTTTGTATATGCATCTCTCAAAATTTTCACAGCTAAATTTGAAGTATTCAGTTACAAAAAAATAAAGCAAATGCATTCTAAGTCATTTTCTACTTATCCTTCATCCTAAGGCATAACAAACTGCATCAAGCCACTTCCAAAAAAATCATGCCAACAATCTCTTTGTCAAATAGGCTGGGCAGCAACCAAAAAATGGTTGCTCAGGTATTTAGGGGTTAACCTATGAATTCTTTCTACTTGATAATTGGGGTAATAAGGTCACAACTTTCAATGAGCATTCAAATTTTGTAGAGAGGGGAATTTATTATTGTATGAATGTTTGTGTAAATGGAATTGTAATTTTTTATGTATTGATAAATTAAATGGGGAACAATTTACATAGATCTCTATTTATTATTTTGTATTTTGAAATCCAAATAATGAATAATACTCTATTAGGATGACTCATTGACATTTATATAAATTAAAAGGAGAAGTTATCATTTAAATCTCTTCCCTCTTATTCTAAAATCTTAAATTGAGGTAGTAAATAATACTTGAGTAGAATGATACTTCAAGAATGGAAAAATTTTAATGGATATGTTCTTATACAAATCTCAATCCATTATTTTATATTCTAGATTTTATTTGATACATTTTTTTGTTAGGACAACTCTTTGACATTTTTGTAAGTCAAAAAGAAAATGTTTTCATTTAAATATCTTTCCATTAATTTTTAGGATTGAGATGAAGGTGGTGACTTAATAAGATATGAGTATGGTGATACTTTGGAAATAGAGAACTCAAATGAGCAAATTTTTATTGAAATCTCTATCCACTATTTTGAGTTTTAACATCTGCTTAATAAATAATTTACCAAAAAGATGAGCCTTCAAATAAAAGTTGCATAAATCTAAAAGAGAAGTTTCATTTTTTAATCTCTTCCCTCTAATTTTAAATATGAAATTAAAGTTGTGTTTAAATAGAACATGAGTATCATGATGCCTGAAAAATGAAGAAATTCAAATAGACAAATTGTTATTGAAGTCTCTATCTACTATTTTGAGTTCTAAAATCTGTTTGATAAAATAATTCACCATGAGAATGAGACTTCAAAATAAATTTTTATAAATCAAAAAGCAAAGTTTCACTTATATATCTTCCCTCTAATTTTTAGGATGAAATCAAGGTGGTGCCTAAATAAGACATGACTATGATGCTGGTTTGAAAATAGGAAAAATTGAAATAGGCAAGTTGTTATTAAAGTCTCCATCTCCTATTTTGAGTTCTAAAATTTGCTTGATAAATAATTTTCCATTAGGATGAGCCTTCAAATAACATTTGTATAAATCAAAAGAAAAAGCTTTAATTTAAAGCTCTTCCTTTTTATTTTTAATTTATTGTTGAAAGTGGAAATTGGTAAATAGTACACAAATATAATGATGCTTGAAAAATAGAGAATTTTAAATGGAAAAGATTGTTCACAAATATCCATGCATATTTTTTTATTCTAAAATCCACTTAATGAATATTACACCATTAGGATGACTTTAAGATTTGATTCGATCAAAAGGAGAAGTTTTCATTTAAATCTCTTTCCTTTAGTTTTTAAATTTTTGGTGAAGGTAATGAAGAATACATGAATATGTTGATGCTTGGAAAATAGAGAAATTCAAATGGAGAAATTTTTAGTTATACAAAATTCTAATCATTATTTTGTATCTTAGAATCCACTTTATAAATCTTGAGGGGTACACTATGTAATATGTTAGGACATCACACACATTCAAGCCCTTATAAGATGGGGGCTATGTAGGTACATTTGGTGAATTAAAATAGGGCTATCTTTACCTAAATTTCTAAAGTCAGGTCATTTCAATCACCCTATCTTTATTTTGAAATATTTTTGGGTGCTAATTAATTATACTCTATGTTCATTATACATAAGAAAGACCTGCATTTTTTTTGCAAACACAAAGAGAAGAGAATTTGTCATTAAAACTTTGACTAAACATGTGATACATTTAGAAGCTAGAGACTAGATAAGCAATACTTCCATTCAACAATTGCATTCAAACACATTCAAAGTGTGAATACTCATAAGAGCACAACCATTAGTTGTCATTCATTAGTTGTCACCATTAGTTATCATTCTCATTTATATATAGAGCTCGGGGATACTAGTATGTGAGTGTGTGAGCATGAGCCTATGAGCCTGTGAGCTTGTGAGCCTCCATTTTTTTCCATTTAAAATTTGTAAACTTGTTGGGGCCTTATGATTGTGGAATTAAATGTAAGGATCTATAATCCAAATGAACAATAAATGAATATGCCACTATACAATTTCGTACCAAAAAATTGAACCAATATATTTCTTAAAATTGAGATATAGTCAGTATAGATAGTGTATATAAGCTACCACATAATGAAAATAGGTAAAGTTGTCTAGAATGTCTCACTGTAGAGCACATAAATGTAAAACTACAATACATTGTAATACCATGGTAGGGGTGACATTTATGAAGTTTAAAATAGAAAGAAAAACAAGAGTAGGCTATGAAGCGGCCAAACCTAAAATATAGTAGTTATATACTATATACCAAATAAATGTATTAACCCCTATAACCTAAACAATGAGTTTTCAAGTCAATGCCCCTCCTTATTGAATTATCTTTTTTTAAGTTTATCAATTCTAAAGATAAAAATCATTTAAAAAAAATAGATTATATAATGAGTCCAATGGTAGTATTTCATTGAATTCCAAGTTGAACTTTGCTTTGAGGAAGTTTTTGAATTTTAGTGGTGTAGTGCAATTCAAGGTTCATACATGATTTATTGTTTAATTTGGGCATAAGTTAAATTTTTAAGCCATGGCATGGAATGGTTGCCACATTATACATATGCAAAGGCAATAGAAATCAAATATCAAATCATGAAAATAAATTAAAATATTGTTTGATTCATATTATTAAGTTCAAAATAAAAAAAATACTTTAAAATTTCTAAGATCTATGAGGTGATAGAGAAATTAAAGATGAATAAGAAGAAACATTAGCATAAGTTGATGCTAAATCTTCAATATAAATAGAAAAGCTGCAAAAATTGAGAGATGGACTTCTAAAAAATCCACAATGACAATAAAAAGATAGGGATTGCTTTAGCAATGGATTTATTCAAGTGCACAAACAACAAACCATATATTAGAGTAGATGATAACAACTTAAACTACAAAGTATAGACTTACAATCAAATTGTTGAAAAGAAAACATATAGATAAACCTTACTCATATAAGTCAAATAGTGTGATGTCTTCAACTAGAGAGCCATTATCAATCTCTATATCATCATGTGTGGTTGTAAAATTAAGAGTTTTGAAAACAATTGTAGATACTTGTATTCCTTGTAGAGGCTTTAGTGCCTCATCAAAGAGTTTGGCTTTATACCCTTATACTGAGTTATAGGAATTAGATGAAAAGGCCGTTCTAATAAAAAAATTTAGATGAAGTACAATATTAAAATTTTGAAAACATCAAAATTGAAGTGTTGATTAAAAAAATAAAATAGTAAAATAAAAAACACAATTTTTCAATATCATAAATTACAATACATATAGAGGAAGTCATGTTTGCCACAACACCACCTACAATGTTCAAGGAATGAAAAAAAAGCTTCATGAATATCTCAAACTTTTCATGAGTATCCCTTTATAGCTTGCCATCTATCTTTCTACATAACTAAGTTGTCATAGAAATAGGGCTAAACAAGATATTGTGTGTCCCTAAATCAACTTCAAGAATTAAAGGATTTATAGTAATTATAAGCTTCTAAGGCAATGCTTTAAACTAAACAAGCTTTAGAGACTAAGAAGTCAAATGAAATGAAAATTGATAAAATAAAATAAAATAAAGGAATTACCAATTGACTTTATGAAATGTTACTCACAGAGTTGCAATGTCCGCCATGACTTCCAAAACAATACTTTTAACAATATAATGCCATGTGAAATAGTTTGCATGATCTCAATTAATAATAGTAAATTGTCTTTGCAGATAGTAGTTGCCATCCCATCCCATAAATGTCTTGCTAGAGAAACTTTGAGACTTTCATCCTTTTTCAATTCTATATGAATTGTAACTTTTGCTTGCATCCAATTGGTACTTCTTGATTTAATAATAACATCCATAATATCTATTATCTTCCCTTCATTGTTCTCCAAAGCCACATAGAAAAATATACTCATTTCTATATAACAATAAGTAACAAAGTGTGTAATTAGATTCACAATATCATTTTTTTTTTAAACTTTACAACTTGGAAAGATTTCATATGACAGAAAGGAATATTGATTTTTGAAATTTCCCTCAATTGATATTTCAACTACTCAAGATAAAAAGAGTCTTCATGGTTTCCTTCTTCAAAAAATCATGCAATTATAACTATAGTTGATTAAAATAAAGAGGCTAAAGTGCAACATTTGATCTTTGTATTTGTAGATTTGCTTGATAAAAATCTTTGAAATGATGTCCAAATGTAATTAGTTGTCATGCATTATAAAAATGAAACGTAAATCACACCCAATATTCAAACATCTTTTTTTGTGCAAGGGATTGGCCAAATGATTGGAAGCAACCCTAAATATGGCTATGCACTAGGAATGCAAAAAAATAGTAACATTTGATCAATTCTTAGCATATATTAAAAACAAACTTGAGTTCAAAAATCATGGCCATTAACGGCTATCCATTGAGAAGGTAGAAAAATAACAACATTTGATCAATTCCTAACTTGTATTGAAAGCAAACTTGGGTTCAAAAAGCATTGCCGTTAACGGCTGCCCATTGAAAGAGTAGAAAAATTATAGTAGTTGATTAATTTCTAGAATTCCTTGAAAACAAATTTGAATCCAACAATCGTAGCTGCTAATGGCTGCTCATTGAGAAGGTAGAAAAATTACAGCATTGATTAATTCCTAACTTGTATTGAAAGCAAACTTGGGTTCAAAAAGCATTGCTGTTAACGGCTACCCATTAAAAGGGTAGAAAAATTGTAGTAGTTGATTAATTTCTAAAAAATTTTGAAAATAAATTTGGATCCAAAAACCGTAGCCATTACGGCTGCCCATTGAAAGAGTAAAAAAATTATAGAAGTTAATCAATTTTTAACATTTATTGAAAACAAATTTGGTTCCAAAATAGTGTGGCCGTCAACAGCTAACCATTGGGAAGGCAAAAAAATTAAATGCATTGTAAAAAACCTTAGCATTTTTATAGTGAAGTAATAGTGTTGAGACACCACCTCACATGGTTTCAAAGCCATTTGTTGTGAGTGAATTTGATTGAGAAGACAATCTCTTTATACAAAAGGGGTGGTAGGAGGTACAACAACTGATATGGGATATGTAAATTAAGATTACTAAAAGCTCAACCTCTCATATTTAGTTAATTTAAATGCAGGAATTGTATTTAGTGTAGAACTTTAGACTTCATTTTGGCATAGTAGAATACCTTTTTTTAGAAAACTTAGAACTAATAAAAGTTGGTAATTCAAGTTAAATTTCATTTCCAAAAATCCGTTTTAGATTTTAAGACTCCAATCAAAAGTTATGGACAAAATTCAAAGAGGGGTTGGACATGCCAAATTTCCTTGGCATATCCAACCCCTCTCTGAATTTTGTCCATAACTTTTGATTGGAGTCTTAAAATCTAAAATGGATTTTTGAAAATGAAATTTAACTTGAATTACCAACTTAAATTAGTTTTAAGTCTTAAAAAAAATTATTCTACTATGCCAAAATGAGGTCCAAAGTTCTACACTAAACACAATTCCTATATTTTGACAATGAGTAGAGTCAAGCTCTCATCTTCAAATTTTCTCAAATGTTAATGAGGTAATTTTCTTCATTTTACCATCAAAATATTCTTGATGGTAGGTGGTTAAATGATAGTTGATAACTGATTCAACAAAGTGTTATTAGATTTTTTTTAAATTATGGTAAACCCTCAATAAACTTATTTGTAGATTTGTCTACTTAATCCTAGAATTTTTTTTAAAAAATTAGTACTTTTTTTAAGACTTAATTTAAATTTAAATTGATATTTGAATATGGTATTAGTATAGTGGCAAGTAAGCAAAGTTCCTTGTCTTGTTGTTTATTCATAATGAATCCAAATCAAAAGAAATGATCTACAATCATGCATTAGTGATTCTTATAGATAAGTTCCAACTCATTAGCTTGTTCAATGCATACAACATTATATCTTCTTTTTAGAGCAATAACAATGATGGTGGTGGGATTGATTAAATTGATCACATGAAAAGATGCACATGCTAAAATGGAATATATTTATAATAGTGTATTCTCAAGACAAGGGCAAGAGAAGGTCTACAATTTGTTTAACCCCTAAAGGTTTTTGACTATGTTTTCACCAAAAATGCTCCAAAATTGCCATTTCTAATACAAGTGCAATTTTTTTTAAAACACATTTTTGACTCATTAAACCATAGGATCTTGTAGTAAGGTGGTTTGTAAAGATGTGGAAAAAATTTCAGAAATTTCCACCGTGTAGATTGCAAGATATAAGCATTTGAATTGATAAAAATTGTTTTTTTATCCCTACGAAAATCTGGGCAGCTGCACTTCACAAGGTCACATTTGTGTGAAATTAAATTCAAAATGGTGGTTACTCTTTGGATTTATACTTCAATGCAAGTTGGCTACATTCTCAAAAAATTTCAAACCATTTGGAATTGTACAACATATAGGAAAAAATAAGTAAGTAGAAAGAAATAAAAAATGAGCCAAAATACTAAATTGTCAACATTTTATTCATGGAATTGAAAATTTTCAATCTCAATGGTTAAAATGTTGTAATAAACAATATACACCTTTTATTTTTATTTTTTCCAAAAAAATGAAAAATTGAATTAAATGAAGAATTTCAAACTTTTTTTGTATTGTAGAGATTCTGTAACTAGCCGCAAACTACCCCAAACTCAAAATATTCATAACTTTTGACTCATTGATCGGAATGGATTGATTCAAAGCTTCACAGGTCTGTATAAACCTTAAGAACCAATTTGAAATTTCACTTTTCAAAAAAAATATTTTTTGAAGAATTTTTTTCAGCTGCCCAGGCTGCCTGCCGAGTAAAGAAAACAACATATCTTGCCATAACTTTTTAACTGTGAAGTCAAAAGTTATGAAAATTGTCGGGCCTTAAAGCTACTCCTTGAGCACACATTGTATCAAAATTTCAAAGAAAAAAAAAAAAAACTCCATCCATAGTGAGCTGCCCAAAAAATTTATAATCTCAAAAAACGCTATTCAGGGCTTTAGGGATTAAAATACTCATGAATGAATTTTGGAGTAGAATCAATCTTATATAACAGATGCAACAAGGCGACAATTTTAAAAATTGATTTGTTATGTTTAATCATGTAAAGAGAGTGAAACCATGGACAATTATCACGTGAGACATCTATAACTCTACCTATTGTAAAATCATAACAATTGCCATCTATGATATAAATAGAGTGAGGGCATTGAATGCCAACTCATTTTTGGCATAGTCTAAATAAGGTCATGTAGAAAGTGAGGTGTCAAATTCAATGTATAAAGAACTCATTTGTAATAATGTTCAAGCCACCTTTACTGTAATTCACATTGTGTATAAGTCAAAGGATCTATGTGTTCCAATGGTAGATTATAAAAGAGCTTTTTTTTTTTTTTAAATAACAAAAATGGATGAGGATGTAGAAAAGCTAATTGCCAAAGAATTGTAATATTAACATATTTAACTTTGTAGGTAATAGAAGGATGCAATATTGATATCTAAAGTAGATAAGATGTATATAGTTTGAAATCAAAACTTCGTGGTATTCCCATAGAGTTGCATTATAATCAACAGTTTTGTAAGCTAAATGATTTGTTTGCATTTTAAGACTTTTGATACCGTCAATAGGATAGATTTATGGAAACAATATTACCTTTATTGTCATGTTTTTTTGTTCCTTCCTTTACACCTTAAGTTGCAATCTATTTGAATAATGACTTCATTCATGATCATCTTTGCAAAAATTGATAATAAAAGAATTAGTTGGTCTACATTCCAATATACAACTTAGAAAAGATAATTCACAATAGATGAATGCAAGCTTCTTAAGAACTTCGGTTGGCCTTATTAATTGCCATGTGTGATGATTAGGTTTAAGCCTTCATATACATAAGCAACTATAGGGCTTAACTTTGCAAAGAAATTTTTAGAAAAGGCCTCTCTAATTAAATAGGATATGAAACTCTCTAAATTATAATGGCATTTGAAGATGAAAAAAATTACAAATGCACTCTATGAGATGCTTCAAATGGAGCACATTTGTACTTAAATTCCGCACTTGAAAGGAGAAGAAGTATTTCGGTTTGACATAAGGAAATTAGATCTTTTGATCAGTTCTAAAAGTGATTCTCATCACCCCAATAAAGTTAACTTCTCTCATCCTTGGGTTCAAATTAGGTTGGCCATTGCTAGAGTGCAACTTGGGATTGTAATTGTAGATTTCAATACGGTTATGCTTCATAGTGAATCTGTAAAAAGATTATAATACATCAAAATTGCATATATATATAGAAAGAATTTCACACAAACCAAGATAACAATGTCAAGCCATTCAAAAGTACACATAGGCCAAATACAAGATTATTATTGTTTGTTAAGCCTAGTACACCTTTTACTCCCCCTATTTAGAAAAGGCAGAAGTGTGAGTATATGAGCATGACATTTCAAACTCAAGATTTTTAGTTTTGTTCAAACAAAATTGCAAGATGGGACGTGAGATCTAAACATTTCCATGTTTTTAGGTACTAACCCAAGATCCTTAAGGTCTAGCATATTTTTATTAATACAAATCTTACATATACCAAAATCATTAAGTTTAAAGAAGTTGGGTTCAACTTACAGTCCATCAAGCCAATGTTACTTCGATGTCTATACACCTTATTTAAGCTTTTTGACTATATATAGTGGATTCATCTTTAACCAATACATGTTGAAAAAATCCTTTTCATTTTGAATTGCAAGCAAATTCATAGGAGTAGTAAGGCATCTACCAAAAATCAATGCAATCACTGGGGAAGTGCAAGAAATATTATTGCAAACATAATGTTATTCAGGTGAATTTTGTTCCTTGCATAGATTTGGTTAACTTAATACACTTTGTTTGGAACTGACCATAATTAGAAGGTTCTTAACATCATATTTTACAATTTTTCAACTTATACTTGTCTTCATTTAGAAGAACAAATGGACTTCCATTTGAAAGTGTGGCATATTTTTAAGCTACAAACACTTTTATTACATTTTTTTGTTGATTATGCATTTTGTAATTAGATTGTAAGATAGACATGATCATTTGTGTTTTCACCTTCAATTCAGATGAAGTGAAAACAAGTGCTTGCTATTGTTGTAATCATTAGCACATGTGAATGAACAAGAATTACTTGAAAGATATTAGCACATATAAAGTACATACATAATACCCATGATATATTATTTTTGAAATCCCCAAATTCTAGTAGCAATATATTGTATTCAAATTTCAATATGTATTCTTTGTTGCAATGAATTTTTTATTATTATTTATAAAATGTTCTACTCCCTATAATATCATGATTACATTTATTTTCTTCTCATATTTAGAAGTGCCTCTAAATTATTTATACTTAACCTACTTTGAGACGGCCTTTCAAAATATAATATAAATTTTAAACTTGCAGTAACATCAACTTGTCAAGCTTTTGAATCTAAAATTCATGGTGATAGGTCCCATGGTAAAAGGTCATATTTTCAAAATATAGTACATTTTGGTGAAAAAAAATCTATCTTTTGATCTTTTAACCAGAAAAGTTTTAAAAATATATCAAATATTAAAATTTTGGGCTCTAGGCTCACAAAATCCCCGTTCACCGCTTTTGGGCTCACGCTCACACGCTCACATCCTAGCGTCGTTGCGCGAATAGGATGATGTTGGTGCTTGTTTACTAGTCCATACCACCTAATTGTTCATTGACCAAAAGAAACTTATTTTTTGCCAAGAGATGGACAAGGTAGATATTGACCTCTATTCTTTAGCCCATCTAGGCATCCATCCATCCACTAGCAAAAAAAAAAGTCTTTTTTACCAATAGACAAGCGGATGGGTTGATAAGTAGAGTAGATATCAAATAGTCTGTTGTCTGTCCATCCACTTACCTACTTGTCTATTTGTGTGCTCACTCGCTTGTTTGCCTCTTCACTATCTACCATTTGTCCTTTGTTGAGTTTATTATATCCATTTCATCCAAGCATCTAGATTTTGAACCTAATTTTATCCGTCATGTTGCAATTTGTCAACCATGCTTGATATTATAGTTATAAGTTATAGGGAAGGTAGAGTCCAATGCCTCATGAGAATTAATGAAACATTTCTAACAATTTCCTTGAATAACAACAAAACTTCCTAGAGGTAAAAATATGGCCATTACTTCATGGTCATTGATTTTTACATAGTAAATTTGTAATGGTGGGTCGTTGAAAGAAACGTCTATTTTCCGTAGCATTTTGGAAATGGATGCTTTTTTCTTTGGGAGTACTATTTAATTAGAAAATCAATTTAAAAAAAATATGAAAAATATGTCCAATGTATAAACCTTAAAGAAGAATGTATCCTATGAAGGAAAAGCTTAGGAAAATTCTCCAAGTAGGAAAACTAGAAACATTTTAGTTTGTAAAAAATAGGAAAAGTTATTCTTCTTGAATCTAAAAATTGGACATTTGGGAAGAGTTGATGGTGATGACATTTCACCAAAAAAATAATCTCAGCTTTATTATCAGTGGTCAAAAATTGCGTGCAATGGGAGTGTTGTTTGCACGCATGTAGAGGATATAAAATAATGTATTTTTAGATTTCCTTCAACAAGAATATGATTTCCTACCTCTAGAAGAAATCCTTGTTAATTTGAACAAAACATGTCAAGTAGATTGTGTTGTGATTACGTTGCTGAAAACGCGGAAAAAACACAAAAAAACACAAAAAAATGCATTTTCTGTGTTTTTCTGCGTTTTTTCTGCGTTTTCAATGTTTTCTTGCGTTTTCAGCAACGCAGTCTCAACACAATCTACGTGACGTGTTTTGTTCAAATTAACAGGGATTTCTGCGTTTTTCTTCTAGTGTACTATGCAAATGCACCATGAAAATTTCAACTTTAGATCATTAAATTTGGGTACTCCTAACGTAGTAAAAATCCCTAAACCTCAATTTGTGACAAATTAACAAAAAATAATTTTAAATATAAAATGATTTTTTTTAATGACTTTCTGAAAAATGAGGGATGTAAAAATCATCAAGTTAGAGAGGTCTTATAATTATTTCATATTCTCTAATATTTTAATTCAAAAGTTATAGCATAAAAGAACAACGTCACTTCAATTGTGACTGGAAATAGGACCGATGTTTCTTGCAATCACCTTGGTTTACCTTATGGTAATGGAATAAATAATGGACAAAATACCTTGTAGAAAAGAGGTAAGATTATCATGTGGAACATTAACATACATATGGAGATTATTTGGTTTAATTATCTAGTAAAGTAAGACAATTTACTATCTCTTTTACTATCAAATTAACACTAAAGTATAAAATGATACAATTTAGAGAACACACTACCATCCCTACATCTTGAAACTAGTGAATTTAACTACATTTCAAATGTAATAAAAGAAATCCATTGTTTTCATCAACAAAAATCACTATGATCTACGCTTGGTCATTAACTAGATTCAAACCCATGATCTCATGCCTACTAACTCAAAGACCCTACCAACACACCAACATTCAACTTTCATGTCACTAGATGGAATTTTTTTCTTGCTTATCTATTTATACTTTCACTAGAAGAAAATTATGTTAAAATCCATAGAAACACGTCACCTAGTTTATGTTGAGTTTATGTTTCAAAACACAAAAAAATGCAAAAAATGCTTTTTTTTAAAAAAAATTTGCGTTTTGACTGCATTTTGACTGCGTTTTGAAACAAGAACTCAACGTAAACTAGGTGACGTGTTTTCAGGGATTTTAATATGGTGTTCTTCTAGTGTTTGGTACTTTAAAACTTAGCAGACTTTGGTGGCCAATTTGGTATAGTAGAATGACTTTTTTCTTAAAACTTTGAACTAAAGAAGTTGTCAAGTCAAACTAATTTTCACCTCAAAAAATACTTTTGTAAGTTTGAACTTCCAATCAAAAGTTATGGACAAAAATCAAAGAGGATGTTTGAAAATTAAAAAAAAAATGTATGGTGTTTTCCATGATTTTACTATGTTGATAATGTGGGAAAATAATTTTCCATGTTGTATGTGTGTGAGTAAATAGCAAAAATGTGTAGTTTACCATGTTGTATAGAGAATTGATTACAATCCACATAGCTTTTCGAAATTTCCACATGTTGATGTTTTGATTAGACAATGGTGTTTTTTGTGATTTTACTATGATTGTTGATAATGTGGGAAAGTGAAATAATCTCCTTATGCATATATATACATTATTGTATATTTTTATTTCTTATTTAACAATATTAATAGTGTAATTAATTGTACATTATACTATATAGTGTTGTACAATGTATATAGTAGTATATACTTCTTTCACAATTGAAGTACACTCTATGGAAGAAAGTGTGAGAGACTTGCATGTTATACTTCATGGGAATCTCACCAACAACAATGCTTGTAGGATAATATTTTCATCAAACAACCACATAGTACAATCACATTTTTTTGGGAAATCTTTTAACATGTGGGAAAAATACCAAAATTTGCCTCTTCATGCGTTAAGTGTTGTTTGAATTAACATTTTGGCACATAGTGAACCAATGCATTAGATGAAATTTGAGGGCATTAGGAGGCTGTGGATTCCCGGACTGCGAGAATGTTGTTTCTGTCCTCTGAACTTGTATCCTATGTGGTCGCGACCCTGCCACGTAATAAAAAAAAAATTCAAAATTTTTTTTGGACTTATTTTCATATTTTAGGATCCAAATTTTATTTTAATTTAATTTATTTTTTATTAAAACCAGCTTGACAACGGTCGGCAGCATTGGGAGCCATTTCAGGAATAAACCAAAACAGCCCTGTAATGCCCTCAAATTTCTTCTAATGAATTCATACTCAATCCTTTCATGAAGAGTAGACTATGTGCAAAAGTAGTTCGCTTTGCCTAATGGTGCATGAGGTAAAGCTTGCTACCTTCCCTATTGGTGACTTGCCCATCCTTTTGATGAGAATTCTACTCAATAGTTAGTACCATTCTTTTCCAAGGAGATGTTTTACAAAATTAATCCATTAAGTATTGGTCAACCTTTTTTTGGTTGATATGGAAATATGGAATTATTGACACATTTTCATTGTTGGCTAGAATTTTAAAACAAATTTGGGTATGGACAAAATCGGTGTGGCAAATGGAGAAGCAAATGCATTGGGACAAGAATTACAACAATTTGTGCTAGCATGTGGTTTAGGGTTTGGAAAAACTAACCAAATATGGCCTAAAAATACAAAAATCTTCCAATAACAGGACCTTCAATTGCCATAAAATTTATTGTAAAAGCCCAAGTATTCATGCCGATTTCATAAGCATGATTAAATCTTTGGAATGCATCATAGTTTGCTATTTTACTCCATGTTCAAGTTGGGGTTAGAAAATGTTTGGCCCACCCCATATCAACCACGGTCCTTAATGGGTTAAATCAAAATGGGACCGTGCGGATTGAAGTTTTGAGACGGTCAGCGGCTCAGCGCAGGTCACCGTTGAGAACACGAGTCAACTGAGGACGGATCCAGCGGCGAAGAAGCTGGGATCTCGGTATCTCACAGAAAGCTCTCTCTGGTTGACAACAAAGCATAGTCTGTGCTCCGTTGCTTCTGGCGCAATCTGCGGCCAGGCATTGATCGGCATTTCGAAGGTAGTCGTCCTCAGTAGCCGCCGTCAGGTCGTCTTTCTGTTGCTTCACCTGGTTTTCTCCGGGAAGTAAGGAGAGCCATAAAAACGAGTTCATCATTCTTTCTACGCAGTGCTTGCATATGCATTGCTTCATTGCGGTAACATACAGACATTCACCCAGTACGTGCACGTTGGTGACGAAAGCGATTGACGTGCATGTCTGAAGGGACTTCCATTCGTGAACCTGCATAAGAAAGCAAGATCGACCGCCACTACCACACAACACTCAAGCTGTTTGGATCCATCGATCTTTCGAAGCCACCCTGAGATAGATCAAGCTAGAGACCATGGAAGCAGCAGCAGCAGCAACTACCACCATGCGGCGGGTGCAATTCTCCAAGTACCACGGCGGCAGCCAGGCTCTCGAGGTGAGCTCCGCGCACAACCTCTCTCGTTGATGTATTCATGTCTCGATTCATGCGTCTTGAGATTTTCTTGAGATTAGCAGCGTTACGTACGCAACAGAGGCTCGCGTACACCTTAATGCTCACACGAACTGTTCGATCGTGAAGCTAGCTAACTGAAAGAAATTGTAAATCTGTGGTCATGGTACCTCGGGAGGACATGATGCATATATGTTGCAAGTGATCGATTACAGTGTGGTTGGGTGGATTGCTGGGGTGGCGCGCGTGCAGTTTGTGGAAGTGCCGATTCCGAAACCTGGCAAGGGGCAGGTTCTGGTGAAGGTGGAAGCCGTGAGCATCAACCCGGTCGACTGGCGCATCCAGGATGGTGGAGCCCGACCTTTCCTCCCCCTTCGCTTCCCTTCTGTCCCCGGCACCGACGTTGCAGGGGAGGTTGTCGAGTTGGGGCCCGCGGTGTCTGGATTCTGCCCCGGAGATAAGGTCATCACATATCTCCATGTTTTGGTAATTCACCTGCTCGACATATCTCGATCTTTCCACGACTAATATATTCAGTACATCCACCCAAGTACCCCCTCCCGATATACATTTACCGCATGAATGCAATCCAGTTTATAATCATCAATAAAAAGCCCGCTAGTGCACATGCATAACTGTGGGTGCGCTGGTAGCTCATTTTTGCAAGCCATGTACATGAAGCCATGAAGGAAGGAAGTGTATATTGCACCATTTAATATTAAGTACTTATTAATAAGAATTAATGAATTCTCAATTCATACAGTACGTCGTAATTGCTGGCTGGTGTGATTGAATAGAAGGGGGGCGGCTTCGCGGAGTACGCAATTGCATCGGCAGCGAGAACGGTCCATCGTCCCTCGGAGGTGTCTGCGGCCGAAGGCGCTTGCGCCGTTGTAGCGGGATACACTGCCCTGCAAAGCGCCAGGCAGGCGGGCCTCAAGAGTTTCGCAGGAGGCAGCGAGCACCTGAACGTCCTCATCCTCGGCGCCTCGGGTGGCGTCGGCGTCCTGCTGCTGCAGCTGGTGAAGCTGGCAGGTGCGCACGCGACAGTGACATGCGGAAAGCGCAACATGGAGCTCATGCGGAGCCTGCAAGCGGACGAGGTGCTGGACTACCGCACCCCAGAGGGTGCAAACTACACGAGTCCGTCGGGCAGAAAGTATCACATCGTGCTCAACTGCGCGCACTTCGTACCGGTGTCGAAATTTGCGGAGGTCATGCAACCAGGGAAAGGAAAAGTAATCGACCTGACGCCCACGCTGGTGGGCATCCTGGACATTGCTTGGAACCGAGTGCTCAGAGCCCTGGCGAGGGGGAGTGGAGCGCAGTCGGAGAATTTCTACCTTTCAGACAACTTGGAGGATCTAGAGACAATGATGGAGTTGATGGGCAAGGGCAAGTTGAAGGCGGTGATGGACTCGAGCTTTCCGTTGAGTCGCGCCGGGGATGCGTGGGATCGCAGCATGGGGCGACACTCCTCCGGCAAAATCCTCGTTTACCCAACCTCCTCGATCTGAAGCCGCACCTGCCCGGAATGTTCACGGAATCACGGGTCTGCTAGCTAGCATGCATTTCCTAAACATCAGTAACTAAGGCACGCTTGCTCGCCGGCTCGGTCAAGGCAATTTTGTATACGCATACATTGCATTCAACCCTGGATGAATTCAACCCCGCATTTGCTTCCAAATGCCGGTCCTGGCGCGCCGCTTCACAATGCATTCTTTTCGTTCAATCACTTCAGTGCTCGATATAGTTATAATTGTTGTCCCTCAATTGTAGAGCATGGTCTTAATTAGGAATTGGAACTATTTTCAGTTCATGATCATCTGAATATCTGATAAGAACCCCAGTCGTAGACAGTACATGTGATCGCATGCGAGTGGAATTCCCGGATTCAAGGACCATGCTTAACTTCATCGGCGAAGGTAAACCTAGCTTTACCGTGAAAATGATAAGCGTTCCCCTTCGGCACTAGGCCTTCGGGCAATTTTCTTGAAAGGATTTTTCTTGATGCATGACGAAGCTGCTGTTGCAGTTCAGACCCAGCTACTTCTGGAATAATTTTATATGATTAATTAAACTCAACTTTAATTTGCCGTTCAAGCCTCTTGGCGAATGCATGTGTGCGTATGGCGCAGGGAGTAAAATTTTTGTCGCTTCGTTCGAAAGTTTGCTGGAAGTATGGATCAGGCAACAGCAAGTAATTTTAATTGAAGGTTACCACCTTGAAAAACATAAAAAAATTAAGAAAATACGACTGTCTATCTAGCGTTCCTATCCTCTTCAGCATTTCTGACGTAAGAGGTGAAGTACCCCAATCCATTATTTCACTCGGTCTGGGCCCCATCCCGGATTCCCGGCTTTGTCACTGCCCGGCCAAAGGCTTGCTAAGCTGCCCTTCACGGCCCTCCGCTCAAACCCAGGTTACCCAGCTCCCGGAGATCGAACCTACCCAGAGTTGTCATCATCTCCGTACGTTGTCTACGAACGGAAGTACAAGAATCTCATTTCCCTCTCTTCTGATCGTTTCACGAGTGTGCTTCTCCTCAATTTTATTCCTCTTCTTCATATGGACAAGAGCGCTTGCACTTCACGTTCATTGTTTGCTTGGTCGGACGAGCAGCTATTCTAATTCATCTTAATCCCCAAGCTGGTCAACCTCTTTTCATTTGTAAGAAAGCACCAGCGCGCGTATCTCACGGGGAGAAGATGAAGATCGTACTGAATCTTAAATCATTGAGAAGCCCAATAGGAGCTCTGGCTGAAATCTTAAGAAAAAGCAGAAAAGTAAACAATGTGAACAAAGATTCATTTGTTGCCCTCCAGCCATTTTTGCGAACCTGGCTGGGAACTAACTAACTTGGGTTTTTGTGATAAACTCATTCTCAAGGACTCCTCAGCCCTATATGGCTACATCTGTCTAAGGATTGCACGTCCTGGTCCCAGGAAGCCATGATTGCTTCTCACACGACTGATTGTTGAATGATTCGTTTCGTGAGCTTGAATGCATTGTTTGTTGTTTTTATGTCAGTGGAAAGTGCACTGTGGATTCAGCAAGCTTGATTCCTCAGAGAGCTTGCAAAAGGAACCTCTACTCATCACGAAGTCATCATTCAAGCATGCTCCTCATTCATTAAGCAATTTTTAATTGCAAGGATCAAAGACACGTTAAGGTCATGAACTTAAATTCTTGTTCTAGGAAATCAATGAAGATGGGAGAACTAATCCCAGGCGGAGGCTAGGACACGCATCTTCTCTTTAATCAGCCGATACTCAAGATGCTCTCATATTTCAAATCCTGGAATCCTGCTCCTGGAAACGAGCAGACCGGATTAAACTTGAAACCCAATTAAATTCTAGCTTGCATCTGCAAAAAGGCCCCAGTTTCCATCCCACTCTTCCTTCGTTCTCTCTTCGGATTGAACTAGCTTTTCATCACACGCAGTCTCTCCCCTGGAAGTCTCTCGATCTCGGTCGAGTCCTGAGTCCAAATCTGAAGACCATGATAGCTTAGACCAACAACAAATTAAAGCATGAGGATGACACGTAAGGAAGGGCGCGCAGGCAAGCCTTTCTCCGGGCAGTGACGAAGCCGGGATGAGTCGGGGCCCAATCGCCGTGAAGTGCGCGATGGGGGTACGTAACCCCGTATGCAACCCCGTCCGCAAACGGTTGTAGCACACGGGCACAGGACGGAACCCCGTACGGAACCCCGTACGCAAACGGTCTGTAACGAGCTCCGACTTCCGAGTGTCTGCTCCGTCGGAGGTGTTTCTTCCAATAGTAGGATGGATCGTTCGTAACCAGACGATATTCATCCAAGAAGGCAATCATAACTCCGTACCTGTAATCATAACTCCGTACCTGTAACCAGCTCTGATTGTGTACGTCGATCTGCTCAAACGTGTTTCATCCACGAGCAGGATAATTTGATCATAATCACTCGATATTCATCCATGAAGGCAACAATTACGAGACTTTTCATAGCTGGTTACGTCGTGTAAACTTCAAGCCGCCTCCCGGCGGCTCGGAGGTTGCGTAATGCGTACGTTTCGTCTTGCCTTTCCGACCCTGACTGTTTTTTTTATGGCTACCGCACAGGTTACACGTGCACAGGAGATGATGGTCGATAAGTACTAGAATGAACTTAAGGTAGGTACACCCAAAAGCGCCAGTTTTTCATACTGTGCCTAGTTCTTGTTATTATGTTGTTCAGATTTTTTTACAGTTGTTGGTGAGTGAAAGCATGTTCTAACGCACCAAAGAACAGTGGATTTGGATGCGAAAGTTATTAACAGTCAAAGTGTGTTTCTGAAAGCGCCATCTACAGTCTGGGTACATGACTGATTTTGAAAATGTATGCATGTTGTACAGGGCGCTTTAAGGTCAGGTGCCATTTTGGGTGTATCTACCTTAAATGGGGTCATCAAGCTTAAACGGCCCTCTTCCATGAAATAATACAGTGAGACTAGCTGACGGGATGTAAGGAGCTGAGTACTGGCAGAATTGAACAGCCAAATGGTACGTGACATAATTCACGTGTACGTACCTGTTGGTCATTATATTGTGTGCCGGTCTTTGTTGCAGTCCCTCACTTGTTTCGGCGGTGGGTGTTCCCACCAGCGCTCCTTAGTAACATCCGATCCTACGCAGAACACCGGCTGGTAGCATGTAGGAAAGAGCTGTGTGTAATTAAACAGAAAACGAGAGAACCTTATCAGGTCTACTTTAATTCGGAAGTTTTGTAACTAAAATTTCTCTCATTTCGTAGATCCAGTCCTCGTGAAACCGGTCTTAATGCAGGGCTATTGAGGTCAAAGTAATACCGCAGCAGCTGATGATCCGTGCAGTTACAGATCGATGAACATATATGACTATCAATAATATTCTTGACCCGATTCTCGAAGTCTTAGGCACTGCCAGCTTGGCAATTACATGTACTCGCTAGTTTGCCAGGTTAGGAATTCTTCTAGACTGCAAATTTAAAGGCCCACATCCTTGAAGGAATTCCACGCATCTACTATGAATATTGAGAGCATTGTCAGGTTTGTACAATCTTTGATCAGCAAGTTCCTGGCTTCGTGCAATTGACACACTTAGGCGCAAGTTACATACAATTTCTCTTCATCAAATTCCTTCGGGTGTTAATCCAGTCACGATCATAATTGTGTGCTCAATAATGCCAATCATTTATATTACAGAGGAAATTGGCACAACCAATCGAGTTGCGTCATGGCGGGACAGCCTTAGATTCATCGATCTGAAGTGCGTTGACCAAAACAGTCACCCAGAAAATTCGATTAATCACAAGGTGCTCTTATTTTTGAAAACTACTCTTACGTGTGCATGATTGTACCTTAATTCTTACGCGCATGGATTCGTCAGTGAAGAGCCAAAGCCGCACATGAAAAATCAGACGTACGAAAGGCTGCAGAAGACCACGTACGTTTTTCCATGGTACTCGACGATGTAACTGTAACTGTTAGATTTGAAGGATACTAGACGATATGAATGCTGCGACTGTGAAAATCGAAATCGGAATTTAAATGATCGATTAATGAGGCCAGCAAGATCTGGAGGTTTCGAAGACTCGATTGAAAGCGTGGATTTCGACGGGTAGCTGAACAGGTATTTGGAGCACTTCTGCAGTTCTGCTCATTATTTGAGAGTGCATGCCACAAAATTCTTGGGGAAATTAAATTGTGCCATGACCGTTATAAACGTTCACCTTCAGTTGCGGAATCGTTACCAAATATTTATTGCGCCACTACTTTCGACGTGTAGGCTGCATGCATACGTTCTGGAGCTTGCAATCGATCGATCGACGTCTTCACTTCCTGGTCGTTGTACGTTTTCGATTTCGTGGCTGTGACTACCGTACGTAGCTTTCTCATTTCTGCCCAGCCTGTGTGAAAGGAGAATCTTCTCTGAACTTCGACAGTGAAAAGAAACTGGGCATGGTGCGTCGACTGCTGCCAAACTCGTCAAGCCAAAAAATTGCTTGAAAACCGCCACTCGGTTCTCTACGAATGACAGACTTGCCCTTCTGTCCACATATTGGAGGTCGACGCGATCTGCAGGGTTAAGGTGGCCGGCTCACTAGATCGACGAGCGAGGCTACCGAAGTCTGCAGAGTGCAGCCTAAGGAGACTAAAATATTTTCAAAAAAATTGTGCCCACCGCGCAGCCACGCGCGAGCAGGCGCGCCGCGAGGTGGGCGTGGGGGCTGTCCTTTTAAGAGCTGACTGCTTCAAGAAGGTTAGCTTCTAGAAGCAATTTTCAGGAAATTTTTGTAAGAAGAAAAATGGAATTTGCATCCTGACCCCAGTTCGCTTGTGACTGGCGGTATGTATTTTAACCCTTGCAATGAAATTCTTTTCATTTGTGCCAAAAAAAAAAAAGTGTTTATTTGGGGAGTTTTATTTATCTTAATAATTATTTGCTTAAAATCCTTAAATTGATGCATGCAACACTACTAGAATTAAGTACCGTTTGCATCACCTCAGAAGTTGCTCAATACACTAGAAAATTAAATTTGGAAGGACAGTTAAACATTGTTTCAAGCTTGACTAAAGACGTTGTTCAAGTGAAGCAACGTTTTGGTACATGCTTTTAGTAACGTTTACTGCTTCTTCGGGAACAAGTGAACTTGAGTTCTCATGTTATTGTATTTGTTCTCTTCTTTGGGAACATTCATTTCCAGTAACTTGTCTAGTAGTGTGAAGGTAGATTTTCAACATTTTGGAACAATGAAAATTTTAATTTAGTATACAATATTTGCACAATATTATACGATGTACTATACTATACAATATGTAAAATACAATACAATATTAAATATATCTTGTACTTCTTCAATTGTAGAAATACTCAACATGTTTTTTTTTAATGAGAGAGAGCCACGCATCTTATACTTCACGGGAGCCTCATGAAGCACAATGCTTATGGGATATTTCCCTCCACATGGATACTCATTGGGAACACAATATGTGGAAGTTCTCTCATTAAACGTTGCTTAAACATTGTTTAGAAAATTGCCTCTTGCCAAACGTTGCTTCAAGCACTGCTTTGTTCCTGACAGCACCACAAGCGTTGCTACAAACGTTGCAAACCCCCCTTGATTCTAGTAGTGCAATGTTCTTTACTCAAGCTCATGATATAAAAACACTACTAGATTGAGGGGGGGTAAGCAACATTTTTTAGCCACGTTTACGTCCCCCTAGGAAAATAAGCAACGTTTGGCTCTACAAATTGAAAAATTTGGACAACTAAATTTCGAACAACGTTTGGAGCAACGTTTGAGGAGAGGTAGGCACTCTCAATGCAAAATCTAAATTCCCAACCCAAAATAGAAGCGAGTCATCTGCGCAAGCAGGAGCTGCAATACCTTTCCAAAGAATGAAGGTTACAGTTAATGAGTAGAGAACTAAGTTGACTTTTTTGAGTTCAAATTTTTGGAGCCCTTCTGGCTTAGACTTCTAGGTATTAGAGCCCGTTTCCATTAGGCCCCTAGAGGTCCAGGGGCTGGAGGGGGGGCTAGAGGGTTGATTTGGTGGTCCACCTTTCCCACTCCACCTAGACCTTCAGGCCTGGATGCCTCTCACTTCCAAAAGCCCCTCCCTTCGCGGCGTCTTCAAGTTAAATAAGATGGAAATCCGGATTTGTAGGGGAGAGGGGTCTATCTCATTGTCAAAATTGGGGGTCCAAGCAAGGAGTCCGGTCCTTCAAGGTCTGATTTTAGATCATGAGTGCTTGGAGGCCTGGAGGGGGACTTAGACATTCGACTAAAGGTCCAACTCCCTTCCCGGTCAATGGAAAGGGGCCAAGCCCTAATCAAAACGGGCCCTTAGGAGTAGAGTCTTTTGCAGTTTGCATATGGCAATTTGCGGTGAGTTCTTTGGATTTTCTTGGATTAGGACTCCCATGATATGAGCCCCACAGCCCCCACTCAGTCACCCAGAAAATGCTAAAATTTTGTATTTTCCCCTGCATCCAGGGTTGCACCCATCACGTCACATCTGGACGGACGGCGTCCGGATAGAACGTCAGGATCCAACCTCAACGTCCATCAGGATTAAAAAAAAATTCCCAAATGGTCGAGTTGTTGTCCGTCAATGACGTGGACGGTCCATCAACGTTTTGGACAGTCCGTCAACGGTGGACGGCCCAACCGTCAATAGCCGTCAACGTCCCAAAATTTTTATTTTTATTTTTTTGCCTCGACGGTCTGGCCGTCCATTGTCGACAAACCGTCCAGATCAACGACAGACAAGTCATTGATAGCCATTAAGTCAAAAAAAAATCACAACGTCAACCTCACGTTGTGATCTGACTGCGTCAGGACATGTTAGGACAAACGCCGACGGACATCTTGACAGGAAAATCCAACGTCACGTCAGGATAGACAACCCTGCCTGCATCATGAAATTTGCAAATTCTTTTGCAATCAGAGGCTCCTCTTGAGTAGAGAAGGTGGAAATGATGCTTAGTATAAGACTGTGAAAGTACTCGTGAAAGATCAAGTAAGCAATTATACACGTGATAGGGGAAGTCAAAGCAAATATTTTCAAAGGTGCATCCACTTAAATGATAGAAAATGTAAAAAATTAGATAATATTATTGTTAAAATTTTGGTTTTTTTATGAATTTTGGAAAGCAAAGAGTGCCTTGGACCTATGCCAATGTCTAGGGTCTTCTAATTTGGATCATTCATGAACTACTTTTTCACTCATGAATTGCTTCTTATTTTCTTTCTCACTTATGTATGATGAACTTTTTGGTTCAACCTTGAAAAAAGGGGAAAACAAGCACTCTAGGAGTTAAACGAAAATCTATTCCAAGTTGATTGCAAGAAAGATTTGTACTATTTGTTACGTTTTACAACAATATTTGTGACTTTCTTCGAAGAAATTTAAAATTAGAAGATCAATTTCAAATTTAAAAAAAATATGGCCAATGTATGCTCGTTTAAGATGAAAGTAAGCATCACAAGAAATTTGTTAAAAAATTCTCTAAAGAAGAGAATTAGAAAAGTGTCAAATCTAAAAATATATATTTTTTATTAGAAGTTTTCATAGAAGATGGTGATGAAAAATATCCTTCTTGGTTTCTAAAAATGAAGACATTTGGAACAATAGTCAAAAGTTATAGCATAAAATAATACTTCTTTTCATAATAAGACAATTTGGTAGATAAGAGAGAATTACTTTTTTTTAAAACAAAAATTTGAAAGTAGCTTTGTTTACTTATGTAGTTATATGTGCATGAAAAGTTTTGAATCATTCCATTCTAATCAATTAGTCAAAAGTAATGAGGCTTTAGGGCTCACTGGCAATTTAAGATGTGTACTAAAAATTAAACTCTGAAAACCTCCATTTTATTCAATCTTCAATATTTTTTGAAAAAAAATAATTCATATGATGTAGATCATTTATTACAACATTGCAACTGTTGGAATAGGCATTTTTCAATTTCAGAATAAATTATTAACAATTTTATATTTTCAATCATTTGCTATTTTTTTCCTACTTACATTTATTTTCCTATATATTGTACAATTCCAAATAATTTGAATTTTTTTAGGCAAGTACCCTACTTGGCCTCAACAATGAATTCAAATAAGCACAATTCTCTTAAACCTTTTTCATGTGATGGTCACCTTCTTAAGTGCAATTGTTGTATTTCTTACATGGTGAAAAAAATTATTTTAGCATTCAAATGCTAATATCTTGCATTCTAAAAGGTGGAAAACTACAAGAAAAATTTCCACATATTCTCAAACAAATTTTTTACAAGACCATGCGGTTACAAATCTCAAAAGATGTTCTTAAAAATAAAATTTTGTACAAGTGTACTATGAATGATAGTTTTAAATTATTTTTGGAATAAATGTAGTAAAGGAACTTGAGGGGTTAAAGAAAAAATTGTTCAAAGTAACTATGTTCCTAAATTCCATTGGTAATTAATCATTGGAGGACCATTTTAATTTACTTTTGGAAATTCACTTCAATTTCATATGGATTTAGAGTTAAAATTTATAGCTTAAGGAATTGCAACACTTAAAGGGCTTCTAATAATTTTATTTTGAACCCCAAAGTAAAATGAAATTTGACAACTTCAATTGAAAATGCCATTTTTTGACCATTCTATTCACTATAATTTTTTTTTAAATTGAGAATGAAATTGATAGCATATTTAATGTAATTATTGTTTGCTATAAGGCTTCATTGCCTAATAAGGGTGCTCAACATTTAAGATAGTTATTGAAGGGTTAGGATTTTTATAATAAAATTTAAAGAAGAATAAAAAAGAAAAAGAAAAACGCATCCAATCTTCATTACAAAAAATAGAAGAGAACTTCCAATTCATACGAAGTACTTATAATTTTAACATTTAAAATTATTATGTATATATTTATAGATGTATGTCTGTATATTTTAAAATTTTGGTTAGTATGCAATGAAGATTATTGAAATTGTTACAATAATGAATACAATTTTAGTACTCTATTATATCATCTATAATCTCAATTCATTAACCCCTAAACATTCATATTCATCTCTACAATTGATGTTTTTTGTAAAATCATCATAAAGTACTATTAGAAAGAGTAATTTGAAATTGAGATGCTAATGAAACTTATAGAATTTCAATTTAGGATTCTATCTATAATGTTAGATTCAATTATGCTATCACCAATATTTTTCTATAAAATTTGAAAAGGGAATTCAAGATTTATTCTAAATTCTAATTCATGCAAAATATTGCCATTTTCTAAGTGAATCTTGTTGGAATGGATTTGAAATGAGGTTCTCTACATAAGGTGATGTTTTGAAATTTCTAATGTTCTTGGACTTGGGGTATTATTTTTGCAATTTTAAATTTAGGGTTATAGTAAATACAAGTCATTTTAATAAAAAAAACATGAATTCATAAAATATATAACACCATTGTTTAATGTTCATAACAAAAATTCATAAGCTCCTTGAAATAAAAAATAATGAATATAAATTGATACACGTAAAGAATAAAGAAACCAAAGTCAAGTTTAATAAATACTACAAAATACATAAGTCAGACTACTCAATCCTCACTCTCTATCACTCTCGGAATACCCATGGAAATCTAACAACATGTTTGTATCCTCTAATTCTCATGTTGATATGTTATCCTCACCTATAAAGTATTCTCCAAAATATCTATTAGACCTTCCTCTTCTGTGCAAACTTAACACTTCAACTAGTTCTTGTGTATGGACATCAAAATCACAACCATCCACATCAATGGGTTCAGGGCGATGAAAAGATTCAATATCATTTTCCTCACGTTCAAATGTGTCTTCTTCACCACCATCATTAGTAAACTCTTCTTCTTCCTCATCACTGAACTCCGTGTTCACAATGTCATCCCTATTGCTCAATTCCCTCAATGGAAATGCTTGAATTCTTTTGGTATTGTCATCATCTTCTACGGGATCATTCTCTACATCTTCTTCATTGACCACATTTGTCTCCTTCGTGTAGAGCACTTTCTTGGACCAAGCTTCATATTTCACAACTAGATGCCAACCTCTATTAAGTCTATCTTCAATATAAAAAATTTGGTCAACATCTAGAGGATATACAAATTACAAAGGATTCATGTATAGGTAGATGAGAAGGCATAAAGTTCATAGTACGCACACATGTGAATTTACATTCATCAACCAAAACCCTAGGATTTCCACGAGGAGTTGCTTTACTATCATACCAATCTCCTTTCACTAATATTGTTGTGAAAGATGTAAGTTTCATTTCAATAATATTGTGGATTTTTCCAAAATACTCTATTGTGCAAGGTTGTCTTTTGTCATCCACATCATGGAATGAACATGCTATGCCTGAAAATTACAAAGAGATTAAGTTTAATAATAGGAGTAGGATGCAATGGAATTGTTTAGGTGAATACATTTGAAGTATGTTATTTATATTTTTGTACATTTTTTTCTTCAACTACTTTTAGTACATATGTAAAATTCATAGTACTTGGAATATTATACATTGCTAGGCTTTGTTATTTAGGATAGGAATATAAAATGTATTTCATTTCTTTTACATTCATTTTGATGTACATGTCATATACACAATTACTAATTATTTTTTTATATGCCAATTCAACTTGAAATTTGTATGTTGAAGGGACTTCAAATATATACATTGTCAACCACAAATCTAACCTCCTATTCATTGTAAGCATAGTATTTTGTAGACATTGTAAAACAACTACGCATTACAATCATGAACCATTTTAAAAATTAGATTTAGGGTGTACCTAAATCTTGAGTCTTCTTTCCATTATCTCTATCAACTACTCTTAGATACTTCCTTGCCGCCCACATGTGTGCAAAAAACTTCACTTTTGGATGTGGGCCCAATAAAATATTATACTCATGATCACATGGTTGATTGGTTGTTCACCCAAAATTATTTGCTTTCTCATTTCTGAAAGGGCCCATTCAACAAAGTCCACTTCATTGTTCATGAGTTCCACACTATATCGTCTTCTCCACTTCAACATGCATGGGTCATTTTTTAATACAAAGTTATGAATTTGCTCCAAAAAAAACCCTTCCTACATGATCTCTATCAAGGCACGCATTTTGTGTGCTTTAGGCAAAACCATCTCCAAGAAGCGTGGATCTTCTTTCAACCTTTACAATTGCAGAGGGGTCTTGAAGAAAGTCTTGCAATTAAAACTGCACCCCCCGATCAAGGGAAACTGTCCTCCACTTCTGATGCAGATTCCTCGGGAACATCAAGTGATTCAAGTGATTCCACCAACGACTCATTGGACTCCGAATTGGAAGAAGCTTAGATGCAATCTGGTATGGTTAACTTCTGTGATTTTGCCATCATGCCCAATTAATTTAAATTTCAGTGGTGCTATTCTAACAGCTTTTAACCATGCAAATTAATAGGTGTAGTAAGAGTTTGATAGGGTGATTGCAAGAAACACTTCACATTTTTGACTCAAAATGATGTTTATTGGCATAATACTGGCAGTACTACACGATCCTGACAATACAACGCGTCTGACACGCACCTGCAAATTTCAACCGTTGATTTCAGGCACTTGCAAATCTGGGCTGTCAGTGTAGTACTATGTAGTATTATGCAATACTAGAACTACTACAAGTACTTCACAGGCCACAGGGAGCAGAAAATAGCAGAAAAAGGGTCTGTGGACCTTTTTATTTTTAGTAATTCAAAAAAAAATAAAAAATTATTTTAAGAAAATCCATTTTTCTAAACAAAATTGTACACACATTGCAAGAAAAAATTCCTCTAAAAAAGTTTTTCCCTCTTTGTAGAGTTTGTGCGAAGGAAGGTCACTTTGACCCCATGTGGACAATAGACATTTTACTATTTTTATAAAAACTCACCATCAATCCTTGAAATGTTAGTAGAACTCCAACTTGTCCAATTTGTGGCTTCAAATTCGGATTTTTGAGTCAAAAATAGGACTAAAACCCCCCAAAATGGCCAAGGTAGATAGCCAATGGGGGGCAGTTTAAAAATAGTAAACTAATTTTTAAAAATTTGAAAAAATTACACAACATATATAACTTTTGTGTGTACCTTCATTCCAAGTTTCAAGTTGATAAGGCAAAATATGCAAAAGTTATGAGCAAAAAACTACCTGTTGGAGGTCAAGGGGACAAAAAATAGGACAAGTGTTTCTTGCAATCACCCTAGGACAAAATGTGATCGTGACAAGTTGGTTAGGTTTACGAGGAAAAGGGTCTATTGCTTGGGAATCCTTATAACTCCATTTTAAAATAGTTTAGTATATATGGGGATTGGATTCTTGGAAGTAGGTTCTGGAAATGGTATTTACATAGTAGACATTGAAGTTCTTACACATCCTTGGTCTTTGCTTATTTTGTGTTTGATTTCAATAGTTTGTAGTAAATCTCTCATCAGCTCCATTGTTGGCCTTTTGGCTTAATTGTCATGTATGTTTTTTCTTTTAATGCAAATGGATTTCCCATTTATTTGAAAGAATAATATTTCTTGTAGATTATAATTATGATATAGGTGAATTCAAATAACATTAACTTTAATTTTTGTGAACACTATGATTGGGAATCTGACTCTTTTGGATGTGAATGTTGTAGGAAGTCCCCATCTTCTGTTGCATACATCTATCTTTCAATTTTGTCTGAGTTGGGGTCCACTGGTGGTGTGTGGCTTTGTTGTGCATTTTGGCTCTTAGGTTTTGTTTGAGTACATTAAAGTTGAGAAAAGTTGTCTCGCCGGGGCTTTAGTCTTCGATTCTGTGTATCTTTTTTTTGCAATGGAATTTGTCCATGTGTTTCAAAAATAAAAGAATGTTGTAGAAAATCAAGTATTTAATATATTTATACAATGACTTTGCAAATTTCTTTAGATGGACAGTTTTAGAATAGGAATGTGAGTAATATGCATTCTTATTTTTGAACTCATTCAATCTTCCTTTCTCCAAAGTGGATTGATGTTTCTATGTATAATTGTTTTTATATTTAACAGAGGTGCAATTTTGATTGGTACATTAAACCTAACATTTTAAAATAAAAAATTAAATGAATGTAAAATGACTGGCAGCCTCAAGCCTTCAACAAGGCGCCTTGCTAATTCAACACCTAAATTTAGTCCATTTAAAGTAGAATCCTAAAGTAAAATGTAATCGTGGAAAATTCAGAAGCAGTCATTGACCAGCACTTGCAACAGTTGGATCACTCTACAGTATTGGGTAATAGAATAGAAAATTCTCAGAATAGAAAAAAAAATGCATAAACAATGTGAAAAATAGCTTGAATAAAAGTAAACCAAATCGATAAGCACAATTACGATGAAAGGGTCTATAGGCAATGGATAAAGCATGTGACAAATTACTACTAGAAGTCGCACTAAATTTGTAATGTCTAGACTCTAAAATAAGATGACATGCTTCAAAGGACCACAACCTAAATTTGGTCTACAATGTCAAACTAAATATGTTGGGAACAAACCCACTCAAGTGGTTCCCTCATTTGGAACGAACGTTGCACAATGCAGGTACCTTGACGTTGTTCTTCCTAAGCAACGTCTACAAATATGATAAAAGTAGTGTTTCATAGCTCCCCTCCGATGCTACACCCAGTGTATTTTGCAACGTTTGCAATCATGTAAAAGGGCACAAGTTTTAGTAGTGAAAAAACTTCCATTTAAATTAACTTTTCTTCAATAGTACAATATGATTAATGAAAGTCCACAACTTCAAATTGGGTGATTGCAAGAAACACTTGTCCTTTTTTTTGTCCCCTTGACCTTTAGGAGGTAGTTTTTTGCTCATAACTTTTTCATCTTCTGTTAATTTGACTTGAAACTTGAAATGAAGGTGCCTACAAAAGTTTTACATTTTGTGTAGTTTTTTCAATTTTTTCAAAATTAGTTTACTATTTTTAAGCTGCCCCTGATTGGGTGTCTACTTTGGCCATTTTGGGGGGTTTTAGTCCTATTTTTTACCCAAAAATGAAAATTTTGAGCTAAAAATTGGCATGCAAGGACCTCACCTAAAGATACACAAGACTACAAAAGAGATTCTTTGAAAATACTATACTTTTCAACCTCCACATGTCGTCAAAGTGGCTGACTTTGTGCAAGTGTAGAGAATAGAATTTATTTTTTCCAAAGATGAAATTTGTTGGAAAAGAAAGAACTTTACTTGGAGAAAAAATGTATTTTTCATTTTCTTTTTTTGAATTTTTTTACTATTTTTACCAAATTAGTGAAAAAAGAGCTATTTTCATTGTATTTTCCATTGTCTATAACATTTAAAGAAAAAATTTCTTAGGTCTGAATTTCAAGAGACATAATATTCTCATTTTTCTTCAAATTATCCATATTTTTTTCAATTTAAAAAAATTTATTCCAAAAGTCATAGGACTCATAGGACTCACTAATTTTGAACCATTTTGAGACAAAACCGGTAAGTGTTTCTTGCAACAACCCAATCATAAATTCTTAAGAAGTAAAGTGTTTAGGATAAGATCCATTTCCAAATGCCAATTGATCAAACATCATGTTTGAGCTTCATTTAACCTATTAGATTGTGTTCAAATATCAGTCCTATTATTTCTATCAATTGAAACTAAAATTGTATATTACTTTGAGACCTTGAAGTCAAAATAATTCAACTCTTAAACCAAACTTATCATGTTTTTTCAATAAAATTTGATGAAAAGTATCAAAGTATTTTGATATTTTAAAATTTAAGGTGAAAATAAAATTATATTAGTTACAATATTCATATTAGAGTAATATGAATTTCTACCATTAATAAAGTTTAGAATGCAAAAATTAATTATGCAATTGAAAATTAAAAAATCATTCTTATAAAAATATATACATATATATAAATTTAAAGCACAATACAAATATCATGTTTTTGAATTTTAACACACATAGCTTTCAATTGCAAAGCTTCTTTCAAATTTTGGATTTTGTCAAAATTTCAAGATGAAGTAAAAAGAAAACTTGTAAAGCTTTATTTTCTTAGATTAAATGGAATACCATGAATGGTTAAATATTGAAAGTTAGAATCAAGGTCAACCAAAGCACAATAGCACATGGACTTCTTGAATGCATGGTTTTTTGGGAATTAACCCCTGAAATGGCTAAAAGACTAAGGGGGTTTTCCTTTCAAAAACCATTCAAAACTACCATGAGTAATTACAAGAAACACATGTCAAACTATTTTTTGTCACAATTAGACTATTAGAGTGACGTTCTTTTCCGCTATTACTTTTGAATTAAAAGATCTAAAACATAAGAGGATTTCTGCCTAGTTTAGAAGACTGCAAGTTCCCAAACATTGGGAACGCTATGTTGATGTGGTCGACTAATTGCCACGTCAAAATATACTAATTAATTAATTATTAATTATTTTGTAAATTGAATTATTTTTTAATACATTCTAAATTTTTTTGGAATTTTTTTTTTCAAATTCAAAAATGCAAACCAGCAGAAAGCTTATCTGTAGCAATGGGAATGATTTCGAAGAACATCTCTGGAACAGTCTTCTAGAGGCCCATAAACCCTCTTATGTATAAAATAATTAGTGTAACTCTCTAACTTGATGGTTTTCACATCCCTTATTTTTTAGAAATTTAAGAAAATCATTTTATATTAAATTTTTTTTTTGTTAGTTTGTCACAAATTAAGGTTTAGGGGTTTCTACTTCATTAGGAGTCCCCAAATTTAATGATCTAAAGCTGAAATTGTCATTGTGCATTTGCATAGAAAGAAAGTATATTCCTACCGAAGGAAATTTTAAAATACATTATTTTATGTCCTCTACATGCGTGCAAACAACACTCCCATTACACACAATTTTTGAACATGGATGATTGTGCTAAGATTATTTTTTTGATGGAATCTCATCACCATCAACTCTTCCCAAATGGACAATTTTTAGATTTAAGAAAAATATTTTTTTCTATTTTTTACAAAATAAAATGTAAATATGCCCATTTTCATGAGGTTTTGCATTTTTCTAATTCTTCTACTTAGAGAATTTTCCTAAGCTTTTCCTTTATAGGGTACTTTCTTCTTTAAGGTGTGTACTTCAGAATTTTTTTTAGTATTTTTTAATTGTTTTTTTAATTAAATAATATTCTAAAAAAAACTATCCAATTCCAAAACGCTACAGAAAATGGCTATGTTTCTTGCAATGACCCTGATTTCTATTGCAAAGGAAAAAGAACTTCAAAAATTATTTTTTTTGCATATCAAATTTGCGGGTGATTGCATGAAATACTTGATAGTTTGGTTGTGTTCTGATTTTGGAGCGCTATAACTTTTGAAGTATGAATCCAATGCCAAAATCAAAAGATCTATTTCTAAAGATCTTGACAAAAATTTGTATTCCTTATTTTTCAGAAATTTTTAAAAATCATTTTATATTTAAAAGTTAATTTTGTTAATTTGTCACACTTTGACATAATGGGGTTTTTAGTACTATTGAGTAGTTAAAATTAATATTTTTTAGTTGAAATTTCTATGGTATATTTTCTTAGTAGGTAGACATGTTCCTACTGTCCAATTTATTTTATATCCTCCACATGCGTGCAAACAGGCCTCCTTTGCGTATGCAATTCCAAACATTAGAAATGGTTTTGACCTCATTTTTTTAGTCAAATATCATCACCAAAGGGTCTTCTCAAATGGCCAATTTTTACTTTTGTTGAAAAATTGCTTTTCCTATTTTATAAAAATTAAAATATTGAAGCATGTATTTTCTAAGACATTTTCTGGACGTAGAGTTTTGTTCCAAAAACATAAGAGGATTTTCAGCTGTTGTACAAGACTGCAAGTTCCCAAACGCTGGGAACGCATTGGGAACTCTGGGAATGCGATGCTGATATGGTTGAGCGACTGCCACGTCAGAAAATAATAAATTATTATTATTTTTGATTAAATATTAAATATTTTTAAAATATTTTTTTGAAAAAAAAAATTTTAATCATTTTTTTCTCCTTAATACATTTTGAAGTTTTTTGGAAAAAAAAATTTTAATTTTTTATTTCAAAATTCAAAAATTCAGACCAGCAGGGGGCTGGTCTACAACAATGGGAACAATTTCGGGGAACACCCTTGAAATGGTCTTCTGGGGGCCCAAAAATCCTCTTATGATACATGCTTCAACGTTTTTATTTGTATCACTCAATATGTGATGATCTATTTTTTGGCCATAACATTTTTGTTTTGACTCTAAATGACTCAAGATTTATAATATAAGTACTGTTGACTATTATACAGCTTGCTTGATTTTTTTTATAATTTCAAAAAATAATTAACTATTTAAAAATAGACCTCTATCAATTGAATGTCATACTTACAAATTTGGAGGGTTTTACAATTTAGCATCCAAAAAAACAAATTTTGAGCTAAAATTTCGACGAAATGATCTTCTAGTAGACTTGTAGATATTGGCTAAAGGAATTTAGAGAATAATTATTTTTATATGGTGTAGAAGTTCACCAAGTGAGCCTCTTTTTGCATACATTTTGAAACATGTAAAAAATGATTTTGGTGAGTTTCAGTGTAATGAATGATCATCTTCATAAAAAATTTGCAAATGACAATTTTTTTTAATTTTTTTAATTTCCATTTTTTCTTAATAAAAACATCAAAGTATGTATTTTTTTAAGCTTTGGCACTTTTCAAGTTTTCCTATTTAGAGATTTTTTTAACAAATTTCCTTCAATAGTTTTCTTCATCCTAAAAGTATACACATTAGTCATATGTTAAATTTTTTTTTAATTTATAATTTTAAAGTACCTTCAAAAAAATCATGCAAACACAACAAATAGTACAAGTGTTTCTTGCATTCACCCACATTTGCATTTAAAGTGAAGAAAAAAAATTGTACCTTATTTGGCTAGATTTTTGTCTTTGAATAATTTTAGTTAAAAAATTTTGTACTATTAACTTTGATTTTCTACTTATTTATGTTAAATATTTCAGTTGAGAATTTTTTTTTGAATTAAAAAAAAACACTTAATTTTCACTCATTAAAAAATTGTTAATCCTTGAGCGCCCACAGTGTGATGTCCCAAAATGAACTACATTGGACGGCTGGGCCTCTTGCTAATTGGAATGTCACTACAAATTTATCTCGGAGATTCACACAACCTCACCGTTGAAAGGAGGGTTGTCTTGTCGGACATATTTTTGGATTTGGGTGCCATGTAAGATGACGACATTATGTGTTGCAGGTGACAACTTGTTACGAAGGCGTCGCACCTCGTTGCGAAAGTCCATTTTCAGCAACTCAAAAAAATAAAAATCTTACTATTATTATGAACCTAAATTTAGAACGTAATATGTATTCATGAAATTGAGACATTTAATTGAAACCAAACTTAAATATTTCAAAATTTTAAAATTCTGATGATTTATTTTTAAGTCAACTTGATTTTGATTCTTTGAGACATCTCAAGGGCTCTACTAGATGTTGCGTGACGTCTGTTTGTCGCGTTGTCACGTTGTCTAATAGAACAACTAGGGTTGAAAGTGAGAGAATACTTAGACTCTAAGGTGTAGAGAAAGTTTGCAAGCTTTTCACCGTATGGATGCAAAGATTATAGCAGTCAAACCTGAGTTGACTTCAAAAAGTAAGCCACATTTGAGGGTAGTCTAGCACTTGGGGCTCATATAGTTGTGCAACAAAATCTCAGAAGGCGCTGAAATTTTGGCAGATGGTAGGATGAGTGAGCCTCTAATACCCCACAAAATTTCAGATTTCTCTAAATTAAGGGCAAAATACCCATTCCCATGCATGTTCCTTAGAATGGACCATAGATTCACCCAATTGTGTCAGTAGACTTTCCTTAATGTGTTCACCACATGTGTAATTATAATTAGCTGATATGTTACGACTTCGTCGTATCGCTGGACGTAGGAGACCAACATGGGTAGTTACGGCGGTTAGGGCGAGACAAGGAGAATGATACTTAATCCCAGTGAGGGGGGATTGTCCCTCACGCAACATATTGTAATTAGAAGGATCGCATGTTGAGGAACCACATTTCTTGAATCATTGATACTCCGTTGTCTTTCGCTTTCGCAAGATCTTGTTCAGAGATGTCTTCTCCTCACTAAGAGTTTGAGCCGACCTTGCAGGAACCGGCTGATGCTGAGCTCATCGGAGTTGTCTCGCACAAGTGTGGAAGCTAAGGCAGAAGGAGCGGTTGTGATACGAAACCGAACCCACGGAGCGTCGACAGCCATCAAAGGCCAAGTCCTCCGTAACATTATGTTGCGTCATTGATGTCCACGCTTCGTCAGCAAAATTTTTGAAGTCAAGAAACCACATTTTGTGTCGTTTCCAGAGCTGTTAAGCATGCAGGCTGCGGAGTTTTAAGAAATAATTAAAAGTTAAAATTAATTAATTAAAATTAAAAAACCTCGGGGTCGATTGGTCGCTCCTGCGGAGTTCCGGCGTGGACTGAGGCGCCGAAGCTCCACCGAAACCCCAGCCTCAACAGCAGGCTCTCGGAGGGCGAGCCGCAGCGTCAGAGGGGAGCGGCGTCGGAGGGGTAGGGGAGGAGCGGCGTCGGAGAGCAGCCGCGTGGGAACTCGCGGGGAAGTTGATCTGTTGAGCCGCAGCAACCAGTTGATCTGGGAGTTCGGTTACTTTACACAAACTGCAGCAAAATAATTCAGCTCAGGATAGATAACACACCTCAAAAAAGGTTCCTGTGAGCTTGTTAAGAAGGGTAGACTTGCCTTGTCACTGCATCATCATGGATCGAGAAGGGTCTGGAGGTGAGGCAGGTTCTCCATTAACGGAAGGGATGGGGCCTGACTTGGCAGCATTTATTCAGCAACAAATACAATCTGTGTTTCAGGAGGCCATGCCACATCTTATTCAACAAATTTCAGAACAAACAGTTACGTTGTAAAATCTTGCATCTTCTTCAATTCCGAGAAGGGAGGATGATCGAACTCATCGAGGAGGGGATGGTTTTGATAATTTGGGATTTGAAAGTAAGGAGCTTAAAGAGGCAGCACCTGATAAGTTCTTTGGCAAAAAGGGCGGTGAAGTATACAAGTGGTTGGCTCAGCTTAGGTTGGTTTTCAGAGGTAAGCCACGAACTTATCATTGTGATGAAGATAAAATTGCTTACGCTCTTTCCTATATGGCGGGGGCAGCACAAAATTGGGCAATGCCTATACTTCAAGCACTTGATGAGGGACGCCCCGATGATTTATTGCATAATTACGATGGTTTCAAGATGCGGTAATTTCCGTTTATGGGGATATGGATCGGCGGGGTAATGCTGAAGATCGCTTGGGGAGGATTCGGCAAACAGGATCGGTGTCAACCTATATCTCCACTTTCAATGAGCATGCGGCACAAGTGGATTGGAACGAGTCAAGTTTGGTGGCGAGATTTCGTGCAGGACTCAAGGACGAAATTTTAGATTCAATAGCAACGGCCGACACCCAACCGTGCACTCTTCGCGATTGGATGGCCATGGCAACTCGAATTGATGAGCGATTGTGGTCCCGACGTCAAAACCGACGTCCTTCGTTACCCATCTCCAATTTACGAGACCGTAGCATACATGCTCTAGTGCCACAGGGAGATTCTGGTCCCACCCCAATGGAGCTTGATGCGGTGTATGTGACAACAGCACTAGCAAGGACGACTGCTGAGCGCCTTGAATACCAACGACAAGGTAAATGCTGGGGTTGTGGACAGGTGGGGCATATTCGAGCCAAATGCCCGACCAACCCTTCCAAACCTTTGTCCATCTTTGCATTAAAGATGACAAATGAGGAACCGTCGAGCTCGGGAAAAGACAAAGCCCGGGACTGAGTGCACTTTCTCAATACTCGGGGCCGGTTCAAACGGCAGTGGCGACCACCTGGGGATGGAATGTGGGAGGGATCGAGGCAAGTTCAGAGTCACCTTTGAGCTTGGAGGATGACAATTTGTACCAACATGATGGTGAGGAGATATGGAAAGAAGAGGCAATCAATAGTTTCGAAGAGCAGGAGGAGTCAAGGTTACCTCTATATCTACGAGCTATGACTACTCTTGAATCGCACTTAACTTTAGAGTGCAAAATCAATTCGGTGAAAGCTTGTAGCCTTGTGGACTCTAGGGCAACGGGGATCTTTGTGCATCCTCAATTTGCCCGCGAATGTCAGGCGGAAATCAAGCTCAAGGCCCATCCAAGAGAAGTAAGAGTAATTGACGGCCGAAGAATTAATTCCGGTCTTATTACTCATGAAGCTATTTTGAACTTGGATATTGATGGCCATCAAGAGTTGCTTGTTGCCGACATAACAAACACGGGAAGGTATCCCTGCGTTTTGGGAATGCCTTGGTTAGGATTTCATGATCCCACTATTCGGTGGGGCCAGAAGGAAGTGACATTTGATTCAAATTACTGTCGACAGACTTACTTGCAGCGACCTAATGGGGATCGCAAGGGGAGCAGTCATCAACGCATTCCAAATAAGGAAAGAGTGCAAAATGGCGCCGGGTCTCCTAAACCAACATTACAAGCAAGAAAGGTGGGAATTAAATTAGAGGCACCAAAGTTTGCAATGGTCTCAACTGCAGCATTTCGATTGTTTGCGAAACATGCGGAGCTCTATGCTTTGGAGGTGTCAGATTTATTAAGCAATGATGAGGCCAAATCAATTGAAGAGCAGATTCCTTTTGAATATCGAGACTTGCAAGGGGCTTTTAGTGAGGAAGCGTCTAACGAGCTTCCAAATCATAGTCTAGCGGATATGAAAATTGAATTTAAGGAGGGACAAGAACCTCGCAATATGGGATTACGACCGATGTCACCGGTGGAATTGGAAGAACTACGGCGATACCTTAACGAAAACTTGGGGAAAGGTTGGATTCGGCAATCCAAATCCCCAATCTCAGCACCAATCGTGTTCGCTCGAAAAAAAGATGACTCCATCAGAGTTTGTGTGGATTATAGAAATCTTAACAAAGTAACGGTAAGAAATCGATACCCATTACCTTTGATCCCTGAGCTCACTGATCGGTTAGTTGGAGCCACCATCTTCACCAAGTTGGACATAAGGCAAGCATATCATAGAATACGAATGGCACAAGGACATGAATTTAAAACAGCTTTTAAAACTCGGTATGGTTTATTTGAATATCTAGTTATGCCATTCGGATTAACGAATGCACCAGCTCAATTTCAAGCGCTTATGCAAAGTATTTTTGGAGACCTTCTTGATATTTCAGTGGTCATTTATTTGGACGACATTTTGATATTCTCCAAAAACTTAGAAGAACATCAAGTAGTGGTGCGAGAAGTCCTCCGTCGACTACAACAACATGGGCTATATGCGAAGGTTTCAAAATGTCAATTTCAATGTCAGTCAGTGGAATTTTTGGGCATGATTGTAACCTCAAAAGGATTAGAAATGTGCAAGGACAAGGTCCACACAATTCAAGAATGGCCTACACCAACAACAATAAAAGAAGTTCAAGCTTTTTTGGGATTCGCGAATTTTTACCGCCGCTTCATCTATAATTATTTGAGAATTGCAGTCCTGCTCACAATGTTGACCAGAAAGGACCACAAATTTGAGTGGACACCTCAAACCGATAATGCATTCAAGGAGCTTCGATCTCGATTTTTACAACCTTCGGTATTACTTCATCCCAACTTCAACCATCCTTTTGTAGTTGAAACGGATGCATCAGATATGGCAACCGGGGGAATTTTATCACAACGAGGAGACGACGGACATTTACATCCGTGCACATACCGAAGCTCAAAGATGTCGCCGGCGGAACAAAATTATGACATCTATGACAAAGAATTGTTAAGCATTGTACTGGCGTTTCAAGATTGGCGGGTATATCTTGAAGGTTCATCGCATCAAATTCGAGTAATTTCTGACCACAAAAATCTCGAGTATTTCTTAACAACAAAACAACTTAATCGACGTCAGGCTCGGTGGTCCGAGTTGCTTTCTAGATTCAACTTTGAAATTCAACACAGACCTGGATCACTCAATGGAAGAGCAGACATGCTCTCACGACGCACTGATACTACAAAAGAAGATTATGAGGTACCAAATCCACTACTCAAACTAGCAATGCTGGAATCATATGAACCAGTTTTCACTGATGCTAACCTCATGGAGAACATTAAAATAGCCACAACTAAGGATGAAACCCTACAGCCAATAGTAGCGTTTTTTATGAATGGTCCACAAAAGGCTCCAGTTGATGCCCGCTGCCGCTTCCAAGCATACAAATTAACAAATGGCATTCTCTATTTTCATGATAAAATTTTTGTACCACATGACGACGAACTTCAACGACAAATATTAAGATCAAGACACGACGCACCCGCAGCGGGACATCAGGGAAGAGCTAAAACATTAGACCTCGTTGCCAGGAATTTTTACTGGCCTACTATGAGACGCTATGTTCATAGATATGTCGACGGCTGTGATTTATGCCAACGCTCTAAACCAACTCATCATCCACGCCATGGGTTATTACAACTGATTCCAGCCGCGGATTCCCCTTGGAAACGGATATCCAATGATTTCATTGTCAAACTGCCAAAGAGTAAAGGTTACGATTCCATTATGGTTGTAGTGGATAAAAATACAAAGCTTGCCCATTTCATTCCCACAAATGAAACCATTGACTCTAATGGAACCGCCACGCTATACCTTCAAAATATTTGGAAACATCACGGTACACCAGAACAAGTGATATCGGATTGGGGGCCAGTTTTTGTGTCCAAATTTATGAGACGACTCTATGAACTCCTTCGTATTCAACTTTGTCCAACTACGGCTTTTCATCCACAATCAGACGGGCAAACGAAAAGAGTCAACCAAACGTTGGAGCAATATTTGCGTATGTTTACTACAAGAAGACAAAATGATTGGTTAGAACTCTTACCTATAGCCGAGTTTGCATATAATAATTCATTGCACTCAGCCACAGGATATTCGCCTTTCTTTGCCACTTATGGATACAACCCTATGCTATCAATCACAACCCCCACAACATCAACGGTTCCGGCAGAAGAACAGAGGATTCGACAACTACAAGAAATACATGAGGAAGTTAAAACCCTCATTAAAATTGCTAATGACCAAGCTAAACGAAATTATGATCGAGGCGTTCAAAAGCAACCTTCTTTCAACATTGGCGACAAAGTATTGCTCCGCCATGAGAATATAGCCACCACAGCTCCATCAAAAACTTTGGTTGCACGTTTTCTAGGTCCATTTCTAGTGGTGGCGAAAATGTCAGATTTGGTTTATCGATTAAAGCTACCCAAGTCACTTCGAATTCATGATGTATTCCATGTGTCATTACTTGAAAGGTATCGTCAAGACACAATCATGGGACGCCAGCTGCAACCACCTCCTGCAATTATTACCCCCGACGGAGACATTGAGTAGGAAGTTCATAAAATCCTTGATTCCAGAAGAATTGGCCGTGGGAGGAAGCTTCAATATTTTGTGGAATGGAAGGGATATAGCCCTGACCAAAATTCATGGGAACCTTCTGAGAATTTGAAAAATGCCCCAGACATTGTCAAGGAATTTCACAAGCTCCACCCCGACGCACCAGGACCAAACGGATTAGGACATAAGGAAATTGCATGACCTTAAGGGGAGGTAATGTTACGACTTCGTCGTATCGCTGGATGTAGGAGACCAATATGGGTAGTTACGGCAGTTAGGGCGAGACAAGGAGAATGATACTTAATCCCAGTGAGGGGGGATTGTCCCTAACGCAACATATTGTAATTAGAAGGATCGTACGTTGAGGAACCACGTTTCTTGAATCATTGATACTCCGTTGTCTTTCGCTTCCGCAAGATCTTGTTCAGAGATGTCTTCTCCTCACTAAGAGTTTGAGCCGACCTTGCAGGAACCGGCTGATGCTGAGCTCATCGGAGTTGTCTCGCACAAGTGTGGAAGCTAAGGCAGAAGGAGCGGTTGTGATACGAAACTGAACCCACGGAGCATCGACAGCCATCAAAGGCCAGGTGCTCCGTAACATGATAGAGTTGAAGGACACATAGGAGAATCTAGTTGGCTTAGTGCTGATTTTCGCAGGGTTCAGTTTTGGGGGCACCTACCGGACGGTTTCACAGGTCTAGGAAGCCAACACTTTGAAAATTTGTAGAAATTACGTATTGTATCGGAATTTTTATTTATTTTTTGAATATTCATGATTTTCACTTGCTAATACTAGAAAAATGTCATTTTTTAAAAACACTGCCTCCAACTATGCTGAATTCCTTATTTGCACGGTTTTGGGTGTTTCCACTGTAGGGAAGACAACATGATCAACCCATCAATGTGAGGGACTCCAAATTGAGGACTCACAGGTCTGGTACGATGAGATTGACACGTTCACATATAAACCAATACCCTATTATTGACAAGGTGCCAGATCAGGAGTCTCAAGCCCTCCACAAAACCACCAAAGTCAGTTGATACAGACCTCTGCGGCCAAGCACAGACCTTTCTCCACAGAGGCGGACAAATGGGAACAATAACTTGAGATTCAGTTTGTTGAGTTGGAATTGTAGTTCTGGCTCTTCATCTTCATACGCCAAAGCCGAAGCCTTTGGCAAGTTCTCCTTGGGTGATTGAAATATACTCTTCCTTGTCCATGCACCAAGGACCGAGTACCAAAAATTCCATGGTTGCTTAACAAATTTGCCCTGCAATAAGGTAGGTACACCCAAAATGGCACCTGGCCTTAAAGCGCCATCTACAATGTGCATACAGTTCCAAAATCAGTCATGTACCCAGACTGTAGATGGAGCTTTCAGAAACAGACTTTGACCGTTAATAACTTTTGCATATGGTATCCAAATCCTATGTTCTTTGGTGCATTCCAAGGGAATATGTTTTCACTCACCAACAAGAATGTATAAAAATCTGAACAACATGATAACAGGACCTAGATACAGTAAGAATAAGTGGCTTTTTTGGGTGTACCCACCTTAGTGTTCCTCAGGGAAAGTGGACATGACCACAACTAAGGTATCCAAGAAGGGATACAAAGATTCCAACAATCATTTAGCATAGTCAAGACAAAACACGTAGCACTCTTATAAAATAAGCCTCTGCATAAAATCGGATTCACGGTGTCTCTAAGTCTCTAACCATATGAAAATCGGATAGCCAACAGATGGTGTTGGAGACACAATCTCAACACACCTGAACATGTTGTAGGACGGTCAATGTGATTCTAAAGAGAAGTTATCAAGTACGAGGTACATTCACAATATGTGATGGAATGCCCAACGCAACCTCAAGTAATCCTGAGAAGAAAACCAGCAAGACAAAAAATATCAACCAACATTGAATATATTCAGAAGCAAAATTGGAAATTACAGAAGATGTGGCCCTTACCAGTCCAAGCTACTAGAGTATACAAACTAACCGCAAGTCAGCAATTTTGGCACTACTCAAACCTCTAACACCTAAGGTAATGGAATCGCACCTCTTGGTGAAGTAATCCGTAGAATGTGGACCTTGCACATCGAAATGCACACTTTGCACGTCTAGAAATGTATACCTTGCACATTGGAGACCTAATTACACTCATACCCTAAATTCTTGCATATACAGATCACCTTGCAACACTGACTGCAAGAGTGAACACCATGCTGGAGGCCATGCAAAGTTTGGCGCCAAAGATGGCAACAATATGCCACCAGATGTAGGCAGTGGTTCCGGTTGCGATAAAACACTAGTAGAAACCCATGTTTAATGTGACAAGACCTCATTTTTTTTGACGGATTTTGCTAGACATCAAATATAACAATTCATGTTTTTATGTCAACAAAAACATTCAATATAACATCAGTGCTAACATAAAAACACGAGTTGTTATATTTGATGTCTAGCAAAATCCGTCAAGAAAAATTAGGTCTTGTCACATTAAATGAGGGTTTCTACTAATGAAAGTGCTGAAACACTTAGAATGTGAGTTTCCACCTGTCTGATCTGTCTCCCTGTCATACTTATGCACTCCACCACCTATCCCCTACTCACTACTCATCAACGCTGTCCATTATAATCATTCAATACTATTCATTGTCCAATAGGACCCCATTTGCCGGCAAAGGACACTTGTTTTAATTTTGAGGGGCGATATTTTGGGCGCTAGAGCGCTTAGGGGTTAAGTAGAGGTAGGTTCAAGATTGAAGAAAAAACTAAATTGTTTATAGCTTCAAGATGGGATTGAATCCCAACAGTGATATTGTTCTAGCAAACAAATATAACCTTGAGTTCTTAGGATTTTTTTTTTAATTCTAAAAATTGCATTCAAAATGAATTCTATAAGTTATTTTTTCAAGAAGATGCTTAGATTGACAAAAAAACTAAGAGTGCCCATTACTTTCTCATTATTGGTCCAAATAGAATGAATAAAAGCTTCATATGTAGACAAAAATATAATATTTGAAGAAAAAAAGGTTTGAAATTTGTTTTGACTTTCTGTGATTTTTTATGTGCTACCCGCCAAACTTCATTTTTGCTTATTGTACCATAACTTTTGTTCCCTAGCACCAATTGATATTTAAAATATTATATATCCATAAAACTCTTACAAAAATATACAATAATACAACTTCAAAGAAACTTTAAAAGTTTCACTAAAAATTAGACAATAGGAACCTACCCAAGTACCTAGACTCAAATTATCCCATGAGGGAACAAATAGTCCTTCAGGGGTTAAAGGAATAAATTCCTAAAAATAATGTGCAATTGTGCATTGTTGGTGAAGTGAAGAAAGAAAAATTTACCTTTATATCATGTTTGCTTTTAAAAAAATCACTTTTAGAGCTAATTACATTAATTCCTAAAGTTTTGTTAAGTTTAGGGACCTATAATTGCTTCAAAATATTAGTCTTTCAAGCTAAAATCTTTATCTATATTGATTTTTTAACTAATTCAACCATAGCGTTTTTAAATTTTTTTATTATAGTACATCCTAATCCTCACTACTAACTTCTAAAATTTTAGAATTTTTTTTTATCAATTGCAAGATCATGATGCTTGAGTTTCATAAAGAAGTATATTCAACACTTCTCAAATAGTTAGACTTCATCTTTCACACATTTTACCCAAAAAATGTATAGATCCTTCAACTAGTAGCTATCTATAAAATAATGAAGAAATAATTTGGAATTTTATATATATATATATATTCATACTTGAAAAAAATAGTAGAAATAGGAAATGACTTAACCCTTCAAATTTTCAACAACTCCCAAGTCCGGAGGTGCATGCACTATTGTACTCCCCATTTCTTTGATGTTGACGTGCAAACTAATGAAGGATAATTTTAATTGCCTTGGAGCTAAATTTTAGACAATTATTCAAAGTAAACTAGCATCCATATATTGGGATTTTAGACTTTATAAATAATGAAGGGTATACAAAAATACTAAATTTTATCAATTTCTTTTTTCTAAAGTAGCCCCGCCAAAATCCCCCTCCAAAAACTTGAACTTTCCATAGTGTACTTAATATAGTATAAATTCCACATAACATTCAGTAGCCTTCAAAGAGGTTGCCTTTTGCTCTCATCTTTGAAGTTCATCTTTGAAGCATCTAGGTGTGTAAGAGTGTAACTTAGGAGCCACCAAGGCAAGGTTCACATGTCAGAATAACAATAGTGTTGTAATGAACTCAATTTTAACTTATCCATAGTAAGTATTTAATCTATTATGAGTTAGTTGTTGTAAGCTTAATCCATAGGGACTTTTAATTTGGGAGTTCAACTAAGTTATTGTAAATCATATACATTGGTGGGGGAAAGTGTGTTAGTGAGGATGGTAAATTCTAACCAGGCCCTTGCAATGGATTTTTTTTCTTTGTAATAAATGAAACGAAATTTCATTGCAAGCTAGGGGCAAAATACAAGTCTAGCACCTACAAAGCTTGCCAGGAACTTGCAATGAAATCTTGTTTCATTTTTTTTTAGATTAAAAAAATCATATATAATTTACATATCATTATTATTACAATCCAATATTAGATCATTTGTTTGAATCCATTCTAATATGTGAATAATATGGATTCATGTAGTTGGAGTCACATTGTGTGTAATCTATTCTGGTATGTGAGGATAATATGTGTCAATCCATTCTAATTTATGAGTTAGCCATTGGACTTACTGGCTAAATTAGTTACAATCCAATATTAAGTTATTCATAGATCATTGGATGTTCAACTATTACAACAAAGTCATTTTAATCCAACCCATCGCAGTTGCACAAGTTTTTTTCATATTTGTCATTAATACATTACATCTTAACTACAGTAACTAATTAACAATTAATTAGGATAGTTTATCACTATTAGTTGCAAACTTGCAATTCCATTAGAAGGGATTTGAGGGCTCCCAAGGGTTGTTTCAAGGTTTGTTCCCGAAACTGTCGGGGAACTACTAGCTACTGTCAGCCAGCAATTAACAAAAAAATAAACTGAATAAAATAAAAATTTGGTCTTGAAATATGAAAATAGTAATAATAATAATAATAATAATAATAATAATAATAATAATAATAATAATGTGGCAGTTGCTCGACCACGTAGGATTTCTGCAAAACTACGTTCCCGAGGCAAATTTTGCGTTTTCAGGCTATGGAAACTTGCAATTTTCCAGAGGCCTCAAATCCCTTCTAATGAATAGTTATCTTTACCATTTTCTAACGCCTTCCAACATGTGACTAATTAGTTATTGATGGGTGTGAAATATTCCATACCATCTCATCCTGGGGATGAAATGATGTGGAATATTTCACATCATTCCATCTAGGGAAGGACAATATTATTTTCTGCTATTGAATGTTATGCATGTGATGTATAAATTCATAGTGGTGTAAGAATTTATGGTTTAGAGTCGATTGGAATCCCATATGCCTACTATACAAATTTAAACTGTAGATGAATGAATGATATTCTGGCCACTTGAATTCAATGAGTGGTTGTTTTAATGTGCAAGTCACAAGCATTATAGTGGCCTTAGTTTGGAGTTCTTTAGTGTCCCATTGTATTTGAAAATAGGCACCTTGGACATGGCATACTCTTCATTTTTTGAAACTTCTTGTTAATGGTGTGTGTTATGTGTTTATTAACACATACACCACAATTTTATGCATTGCCTTGAGCCTTCTAAATCTAAACTTGCATTGCAATTTGTATATTGTTTTCTCATGGTACTAATTTTTACTTCATTGTTTTGTTGCTTCATTGCTTCATTGGTATGAGCTTTGGTACTAGTTTTTGCAATTGGTGTGAATTTTGTATTATTGTAAATATAGTTTGCAAATATACCATTTAGGATTATCTACAAAGTATATTGTAATTATTTATATGTCAATTGTTTGTATGACATTCTACTATGTTATATTTATAATGAACATAGGGTATAAAAAATTGGCACCCCAAAAAATTTCAACTAAAAGATAGGGTATATAAAATAAGCACCCTTTAGAAATTTAGGTAAAGTAAGCCCCCTATAAATCCCAAAAAATCACCTACATAATCCCTGAATAATAGGGGATTGTTCACACATGATCAACAAACTTCCCGTATAGTGCACCCCCTGGGCTTTCAAGGTATTTTGAATCTCAATTTTGTAAATTCTAAAGAGTTGAAGCTCAAAGAGTAATGAATCATTATTAGACAAAAATTAACCAAGTCAAGTCTTTATTATCTTTGCAAATTTTAGTTTCAATTGATAGATTGCAAAAGAACAATTTTGGGAAACAATTCATGATTTTTTATGTTACAATATATATATCAAAAATCTCATAATGTATTAAAAAAACTAATTAACCAAATTAAAATTTCAAATTAAAAAATATTAATTAACTAATTAATTAATATTATCTGATGTGGTGGTCTCTTCACCATGTCAACTTGTTGATGTCATAGAGTTCCCAAAGTTCCTCTACAACATTCCTACAATCTTCCAAAAGCCTCAAAAAATATGTAATGATGAATCATTTGCTACAAATTTGGAGCCAAAATTCAAGATTGGTCATGGTAGAGTAAAAGAATACAAGAAAAGATGCACAATAGGAAAAAAATATTTGAAAAATGACTCAAATCCAAATGTAAGATGTGTACTCTACAAATAGACTCTTCTATGCCATTGACTACAATTCCCTATTTGATGTTTTTTCAATTCTTTTCCTCCACACCACTAATACTTGGTTAAATTCAATAACGAATCTTCTTCTTTACCTTAATACAACACTTTATGGTTAACTTTATTTTCTTGAAAATGAGACCAAGAATAAATGACTCTTCATATTTCTAAGTCTAGAAATAACTGTTCTAAAATCAAATTGACCAAATTTGTTATGGTCCATTATAGTTGATGAAATTTTTTAATAGTACTAATAAAATTGCTAAGAATTCAGTTATAGAATTATAAAATGCCAATCCTAGTTGTTGAAATATAAGTTGTAATAAACAACTTTCATCTTATGATATTATTTTTTCAAAAAATATTGAAAATTGAATTCAACAAAGGAATTCAAAGTTTATTTTAGAATAGAAATTCCATAAGTGTCTACAAACAAAACTCTTTGTTTCTTTCATCTCATTAATTATAATTGAATGATTCAAAGCTTTCCATGTATGTATATATATATATCACTTTTTCAAGATTAATTCCAAAAATTTTGTTTCTTGAAAAAGTGATTTTTTTTTAGTTCATTGTCATTGTGTTGTGAAGTTCAAAAAAGCCTTCTTATTATAAAATAACTTTTAACCATGTAGTCAAAATATATGAAATTTTTTGTGCCTTTAAGTCACTTCATCATTATAAGTTGTGTGAAAATTTCAAAGCAAAATAAATGAATTTTTTTTCTAGCAAGCTTCTTCAAATTTCAAAGCAAAAGAATGAATTTTTTTTCTAGCAAGCTTCTTCAAATTTCTATATTGCCAATAATACATTATTTGGTCTTTTAAAGATCAAGGCTCAAAAGTCATTTTTGTTTATGTAGTGATTTGATTTGGTGGTAGTTTAGAGGATTCTCGATACTAAAGTCAATGGTTCTAGAGTAATTCAAGCTATAAAAGAATTCTTTTACACAAAGGTATGTATTGCTTTCTTTAATGTATCAATTGTATTCATCAATTTACCATCAATGAATATATGAGAGTGTAGATACATTAAAAACCTTTGTAACATTCAATAGCCCATGGAAGGACTGCCTTCCCCTTGGTGAAGTCCCCATTACCTAATTTCATCTGACATTTCTTGGAGTTGCAACTTTAGTTACTGATTGGAGTGGAATACCATTGGTGCTGGATGGAATGGTGTGGGATATTCCACACCATTTCATTCGCTGGGAGGCAGTGTGACAGGCTGCTACTAAATGTAATGTTATGTGATCAATTCCCACTTCAAAATTTGTAACTAACTCCATGAAGGTCCAAAAAAGATAAAATTAAAATAACTTGTATTAGATACTACTTTCATTTGATCTTCAAATATAATTTTTAAAAATAATTTAAAACATCAAACTCTTCAAAATTGCAAATCATCTAGCAAAAGGTTTCCTCATAGATCTCACTTGGGTGAAGGCAAGAAACACTTAAAGCCTTTTGTAACACCGTAGTTTTTTACTTTTTTTTTTGCCATAAATTTTGTGTTTTAACTCCAAATGACTCAAAATTTAAAGGGAAGCTACTCATAGCTATTGTGTACCTAAAATCAATTTTGGAGATTTTCAAAAATAATTTATTATTTTTAAATAGCCCTGAAAATTTCTCACAATACTTAATTTAGGGGATTTTAGCACCATTATCTCTGAAAAAACGAATTTTGACCTAAAATTTGGAGAGGGTGGTCTCTTAGTAGACTTATACCTACTTTACAAAGGAATTCTAAAAATACTTATTTTAAAGTGTTGTAGAAGTCCACAAAGAGAGCTTCATTTTGCATTTTTTTCCAAAGGTATAAAACATTACTTTGGTGAGTTTCGTGGTCAAATCTCATCACCAAAAAGTTCTTCAAGTTTTGTATTTTTATGTATTTTTAAGAAAAATAATCCTATTTTTTACAAATAAAAATGTCACAAGTTGTATTTTCTTCACCAAAATTCTTTGAGAATTCTATATCCAAAGTTCCACTATTTTCTTTAGTGGTTTAGGGTTTGGGGTTACAAGTTTTGGCGTTACGTATATATTAGTGCGTATAGTGCCTGATTGAATTGACGAGTTCTTTCATATATAAGGTAGAAGCATCCATTACAGCCAAAGTTAGCAGTTTCAGCATAGTTGGAGGCACCTTTTCCTATAAAGAATATTTTTGTAGTATTGGCAACTCAAAATCATGAATTTTCAAAAAAAAAAATAGAATTTTTGGACAAGGCATCTAATTTCTGTGAATTTTCAAAGCAGGACTTAGTAGAGCACCTAAATCTGCACTCCTAGTAAATCTGCCTCGATTCTCACACCAAAATCTAAAATAATCAGAGCCCACCAACCACAACTAAAATTTCAAGGTACTAGGGGGGACACTTTGTAGGAAACTCTAATGTCAAACTATGGATACACTGAAAATAATGGGTGCTTCTACCTTATATCCGTTCACCTGTTCTGCGCGATCGTCTTTTGGACTGTCGAAGAGAGGTCGAGCGAGAACGCAGGAGGGATGCATTGCATGCACCGCTCTCTTAGCTTCAACAGAGGCTCGCGTACACCATATGCTCACACGAACTGTTCGTGAAGCTGGCTAATTGAAAGAAATTATTGTAAATCTGTGGTCATGGTACCTCGGGAGGACATGATGCATATATGTTGCAAGTGATCGATTACAGTGTGGTTGGGTGGATTGCTGGGGTGGCGCGCGTGCAGTTTGTGGAAGTGCCGATTCCGAAACCTGGCAAGGGGCAGGTTCTGGTGAAGGTGGAAGCCGTGAGCATCAACCCGGTCGACTGGCGCATCCAGGATGGTGGAGCCCGACCTTTCCTCCCCCTTCGCTTCCCTTCTGTCCCCGGCACCGACGTTGCAGGGGAGGTTGTCGAGTTGGGGCCCGCGGTGTCTGGATTCTGCCCCGGAGATAAGGTCATCACATATCTCCATGTTTTGGTAATTCACCTGCTCGACATATCTCGATCTTTCCACGACTAATATACTCAGTACATCCACCCAAGTACCCCCTCCCGATATACATTTACCGCATGAATGCAATCCAGTTTATAATCATCAATAAAAAGCCCGCTAGTCCATGCCAAGTACGTGCACATGCATAACTGTACGTGCGCTGGTAGCTCATTTTTGCAAGCCATATACAATCATGTACATGAAGCCTTGAAGGAAGGAATTACACTTTTTTCTTGATGCATGACGAAGCTGCTGCTGCAGTTCAGAGTTCAGACCCAGCTGCTTTTGGAATCATAATTATATGATTAATTAAACTCAACTTTAATTTGCCGTTAAGTCTCTCGGCGAATGCATGTGTGCATATGGCGCAGGGAGTAAAATTTTTGTGGCTTCGTTCGAAAGTTTACTGGAAGTTTGGGTCAGGCTACAGCAAGTCCTTTTAATTGAAGGTTACCAATATTTCGAAGGAAAGTAAGAAAAGTAAAGAACAAAGTACCCTACATCGTGAGGTTGAGGAATTCAAATACTGTATCTAGTGATATTACAGTTAGAGAACTCACAGATCGTCAAATCCAATTGTGCTCTTCAACAGTTTGTTTCGAACGGGCAGGCATGCAACGTTTTTCTGCAAACAGGTTTGGTAGAACCTTCAAATTCCTAATTTGGGATCACATTTTTCATTTGAAATCACTTCTTAGTTAACTTTAAAAAAAAATTCATTTGAGTGGGTTTAGAAATCAAATTTCACCTCCAAATGTGTTGCTAGGAAAAACTGGAATGTTCTTTCTCAACACTAAAACATTACAACATAGAACCATCCATAGCCAATCACATAAATGGGGATTGCATATTTTTCATAATTTTGTTCATGAAATAGAAATTACTATGAAATTTTGGAAGCCCAAAAGTGCTCTAAATCTAAAGCTAAAGTTCAGACTCCTCCAATTCCAATCAATCAAGAGACTACTGTCCCACTTGAAACTTCCAACATTTTATGACACTTTGAAATTATGTCATGACCTTATTAAGGTAGAAGCACCAAAAGTTTATCATTTAAACAATTTTGGAGCAAATTGTGTGTTGTATGAAGTAATGGAAAATTTTTATTCATCTAGGAAAAATAAGAAATAAGGAGACAAGGGTCATTGCAAGAAACACGGTCCATTTTCTGTGGCGTTTTGGAAATGGATGCTGTTTTCTTTGGGAGTACTATTTAATTAGAAAATCAACTTATAAAAAATATGAAAAATATGTCTAATGTATAAACCTTAAAGAAGAAGGTATCCTATGAAGGAAAAACTTAGGAAAATTCTCCAAGTAGGAGAACTAGAAAAGTGAAAAATCTCATGAAAATGAGCGTATTTACATTTTAATTTGTAAAAAATAGGAAAAGTTATTTTTCTTGAATCTAAAAATTTTCCATTTGGGAAGAGTTGATGGTGATCAGATTTCACCAAAAAAATAATCTCAGCTCTATTATCAATGGTCAGAAAGTGCATGCAATGAGAGTGCTATTTGCACACATGTGGAGGACATAAAATAATGTATTTTTAGATTCCTTTTCATGAGAATATGCAAATGCACCATGAAAATTTGAAATTGTTATAAATTTTAAAAAACAAAAAGCACATTTCACAAGTAGCCAATGTTTAGACTCTTCCAATTCCAATCAATAAAGTCAACTCACTACTTTGAAATATATGTCATAACCTTACTAGTCCTAACCTTGAAAATGACAAAAGAAAACACATTCCAAACTAAATTCTACTTTAACCTGACCGCCCAAGGGGACCAAAAGTATCCTCACACAGTCTAGTAGCCAACTTCAAAGTGCTATAACTTTTTCACTCAATGTCCAAAATCAATAAAACTTGTTAGGAAAGTTGTACATAGAAGTCTAGTTTCTATGGTAAAATTTTCAAATCAATCCAAGTCGTATTGAATTTTTGGAAGTCAATCAAAGCTTGTAGGTTCAGCTAGAAAAACACATTGGTGAAAAAAAATATCATTAAATTGACTCATGGTGTATGCAAAATTGTTTTTAAATGTCAAAAAACAGTGAAAAAGTAGCAAAAAATCACATCTATGGCTGAACTTTTCTTTACTAAAATGCTTCTTAGTCACTCATTAGTTTTTGGACTGATATGAAATTTGAACCACAAAAACTAGACTAGTATGCTCAACTTTTCCAACAAAAATGGTTGTAAACGTACCATGTAAAAAGTCATTTTGAATCATGTTGAATCATTTTGTAGTTTAAAGTTTTCTCAATTGAATAGGTTTAGAAATCAAATTTCACCTCTAAATGTGTTTTTAAGAAAATTTCAACATCTTTTTTCAACACTAAAACATTATAATCTTTCAATCTATACAATAAAATGACTTCAAATTTTACCTACATCTTTAACATTTAGACTTATAACTCTTGAAAAATAGGGTTGTTTTCTGACATGGTTGGGGCTTAGGCAATGAGGGGTTAAAGTTGAATATAGCTCAACCTTACAATTTGAATATTTAGTGTGGTTCACAATTAGTGCTTCTATTTTACTCCCCACCATCAAAAACATGAAAAAATGCTCATACTCCAAGGCTTAGGTTGCAAATTTGGTCCAACCTTGGTTGGAAATAGCTACATCCAATTAGGCCCTTGATCAAGAACAAGTGGTCCTACTTTAATCTTGCACTCTATATAGCCAAATGACTCCAAATTCAATTCACATCATCTAAGGTAGGAGGCTCAAAAGCCACTCATACTCTAAAACTATCCAACCCCACAAATGTACATGATTTCTACATGTAGTTTTTTAACCTTCACAAGAATTTACAAGAATGTACTAACACTACATTTTTAAGATGCAAGGGGTTTTAAAGCTTGAGTGGATTTAACTTAAAAAATTCATAAATAATTCAACAAAGCTCCAAAAAAAAATAACATAGCCTTGGGTTAGATAACAACTCTACTTACTATTCAAGGCATAATCACTTTAAAATAGTTCAAGAACTTTCACCTCCCCAAAATTCAATTTCAGTTCTAAGATAAGCAATTTATAGCCAACGTACCTTACAACAAACACAATACAAGATTGGATTGTTCAGATTTCTAGACCTTGTTGACATTGAGACCTATAAAACTTCAAAAACAATGATGGCTTCAATTCCAAAAAGGCCTTGCGCTTTTAGCGGTAAATGCGAAAAACTGCAGCCGCAGTCACCAAAAACTTCATAATTGATTTTCAGTCCGATGGTTCTTCAATTTCCAAGTCACACCCAAAATACAAAATCGCAATTCCACTCTAAATGCCTCAGGTAACTTAGTCACACAAAAAATGAATGCTTTGATTCATGTAAACAAAAAAGAACCATCAAGTGCGCAAATAAATAAAAGGTACTCACAAGTTCACACTACATTGAACGAGGATAAAAGAATTAAGACATTGCCAGCTGGCCCTTGCACTTGAAGGGCGCCCTATTTACATTACGAGGGCCCTGGCGCAATAGCTGCACAAGAACCAACCCTCAGTAGCAGCACTAGCAAGGAAGGACCAGAGTCCTACAAAAAAAACCTTCCGATCCTTCAAAACCAACGTCTTGCCACAAGACCTACACATGGCAGTCTGTACACTTCAGAACGAAGGGCTCTTTGTACACGCCCGTTACAGCTAACTCCTGCCTCGACCCTTTCCTTCTTTTCACACACTAACGTGGCTCCCTACCCATTCACACTAGTCCGTGTCCCCACTGACTCACCTCAAATCACACTACCAGGGAGAGACCGAGGGTGGATCCAACAGCAAATGAAGCCGGCATTACTCCCGGACTTCCCACCTCCAAATATATAGACCTAGGACTTATAGATACACCCACTAATAACAGCCATCCACACAAGATACACGCCGGCACCATTTGCAATGGTATTCACCCACACCCTCTCCCGACCTTCGAACACCAACTGAGTACAATCCTACACTATTACACTATGTACTGCTCACGAATGCCCTCGGCCCACCGAAAAAGCTGCCTTTCCGTTGCCCACACTCAGCTCAACACGCAAGAATATCCGCCACGACACGAGGGCACAGGAAGGAAACACGCGAGTGATACGCTTCCGCACCTCGAAAAGCCAGCACGGAACGAAGCCTCCACCAGGCTCAAGTGGAAGCCAAATTATGCGCCATGTAGGCAGCACTTCGTCTCTCTGCACGCAAAACAAACGCCAGTAAGCGCAGCGCCACTGCACTTTCACGAAAACATGCAGCGACCAACAAGGGACTTCGATGAGACATGCACAACAACAGCAGACTTCGCCTCAAACACTACCTACCGCTCCCCTAAATCCCTGCTCTACGAAACCGAGCCTTCACCCATCACGACAGAATACTCACCGCCAGCAGCCACCAGCTTCTCCACACGTGCAACGATATGCTTGCCGTACGTGTACTTCTTCAGTGCATGTAAATGCACACGAATACGACCCAGCAATAGTTCACGCTGCGACTCGTCGCAGGTCTCCAGCACCTTTTGGACAACATAGTTTGCGAACTGGTCTTTCATCATAGCCTGCAAAAAAATAAAAAATAAAAGAGACGCCTCCTGGTGAGCATCTCGCTGACAAACAATTGCGATCAGACCGCGGTCGTGACACGCAGCAACTGCGATACCACCATCCACCACAGAAATGCCAACCCCTGAAACGGATGGGTGTCCTCCATGCAAGAAACCAACAGCTTCCCGAAATCACACTCGGCATTCCAGGCATCGTTCCGGCACGAACCTACGCTGCACCAGGCAAAAAAGACTACGCCCGTTGCTTCATGCTTTGCCACACAAAGCAACTGTCCAAGATCATTCAACAAGTCACTCTCAAGCACCTTCCCCTCGTACCTGCAGCGGCTCATTCTCGTCGGTCAGGCCAAGCATTTCGTCGATCAAAATCTGACGCTCCACCGGGCCACCATACTCCAAGCACTTCTCCACCACGTTAGACGCAAACTTGTGTTGACTCATTTGTACAATTTGCCCGGCCAGCTTCGTTATGATCTCGGTTCTCTCGTTATCGCGGCCGTGCTCTAGCACATGCTGAAACCACACAAACGTCAGCAAATCATGCCAGACATACCCCATTGTGAACACAATCATGACGTACACACTGGAACTCGTCACACTCACGATTCCAAACGACAACAAAGTCACAGCTACCGCTGAAACTCACGAAACACAATACGAGCGCCACGACGCTGACCTGCACCACGTAGTTGCCGTACTGATCTTGAGCAAGAGCACATGTCGAACGTAAAATCTCCTCCATGATGCCCTTCTGCTTCTGCTCGTCGGTGCAGTGCTCCAGAACCCTCTGAATCAACGGACAACACATGCCAGAATGAGCAATCCGCACAAAACCAACAGAAACACGACGTCAACAAACACCAACGCATGAGACTGTGCCTTCCCAGTACAGCGCTTTACCTGGATCACCCGGCATCCATACGGATGCGTGGAAAGCGTCACCACTTGATTGTAAAACGCAGAGATGATAAAATGGATTTTGTCGGGGGGCACGCACTCAATGCACTTCTGGATCACGTGGTTTCCGTTCTGGTCTCGCACGCATCGCATCACGTGCCCATCCAACTCCGACACCAACTGAGTCTGCTGGTCCACATCCACCACCTCCAGCGCCTGACCACATGCCCGAAAAACACATCAATGACGCTTGTCCAAGCCACAACCTCCGTTCCATGCCACGTCCCACCCTCCATACCAACCGAAACACCCATCGCTCACTCCTCCACAACCAGTCCTCAAACCATTCCAGCTCTACAAACAGACCCCTCACAGCGACCCCAGGTGCCTTACCTTCTGAATCACCCTGCAGCCGTACATCTGCAAACTCAACACCAGAACATGCCCCACCAACTGACTTGCCAACTCTCGTCGCTGTTGCTGAGTCCCATGCTCGAAGAACTGCCACAAAAACAAAAAACGAGTCAAGCTTCCAGCCTTCCACACCCACGGAACAACACGGGACGCCCTCGGCTGCAGAGACCGCACATATCAAACGAAGCCCGCTGCTCCCCAGCGGATCGAAACGACACCAGAATCCATCCAAACTCACACAAACCTTCCAATTTCCAATCGCACCCACCAATGGAAGCCCTCCTACCTTCTGAATGACGTAATTGCCGAAAACATCCGTCATCAGCGTCAGAGCTCGCGGAAGCACCTCCTGAAAAACCATGTTCTTGTCCTCGGGAGTCGCGGTTTCCAGCTTCTGCTGGATGAACCGGCTCCCATGCTGATCGGCACTGCACACCAACACAGACGACTCGGTCATCGTTCACACTTCACAACATCCAACAAGCATATCAACTCGGTACTAATCCACAACTCATTCGCGACACTTCTCCACTCAATGTATCACCACCGCAGGCACAACTGAAACCCGGGGCCTCACAGCACATGCAACGGGAAACGGCCGTACCTGAACTCCACCACGTGCCCTGCGATGTCCGACAGCTCGAATCTCCTCGTCTTGCTGTTCTTGAATTCCTCCAACAACGAAGAGCCCCGCACCTCCTCCGCCGGCTCGCTCGACTTCTGCGCTTGCCACCCTGCATACGCGGTGCCACTGCCGGACCCCAAGTTCCCGGAACTCGTCCTGGATGCGGAAGACAGACGGATGTTGCGCTCGTCACGCCTCATGGCGAAACTGCCTGGACCCACCGGGGACCCGGGCAACACCGGACTCGTCAGCGGCGAGTTGTTGAAGGCCACCATACCCACTCCGGGAGGACTGCCGTAGTACGCAGGGCTCACCGAACCGCTCTTCTGGCTCGCGACCGGGATACCCATGGAACCCGCCCTCGCAAACGGAGACTTCTGCTCGCCGCTGTAACCCAGCATCGCGCTCAGCTGGTTCTTCTGAAGCTCCACCATGTCGACATGACCTCCCGACATGTAATTCCTCAACAGCGACGGGTCCAGGGAAGCTGCACGAGCCTCCTCCGCCGCTCGCGCGTACTGCAAATAAAGGGGATCGTGCATCTGGGGCGACGCTTGACCCCCATACTTGTAAAGATTCTGCATCTCCACGGCAGCTTGCGCAGGAGAACCCGGCACGCCCGCCCGAACACCCATGCTCGCAAGAGCAGCCGCGGTCGCCGGATCAAAAACAGGAGGAGGGTACCCGCCCATCATCGGGCCAAGCATGGCGGGGTTCACGGGGTAACCACCCAACCCATACTGCGGACCATACACAGCTGCGGAGTTCATGTTCGCATAATACGGGTTCTGCTGGGCCATGTACATTGCAGCAGCTGCCGCCGCATACATGTTCGCCGGGGTGGTGCTGCCCTGCAGATTCGCTTGAAGTCCGGTTCCTTGACCTGGCGGGGTTGCCATCCCAGGCACGCCAAACTTATGCTGACCACGGTATCCAGAGTCCACACCCGAATACAACTGCTGCTGCTGCTGCTGCTGCAAAGTCTGAGAATATGCCAAGGCCTGAGACCGAGCACACAGCGGCAAGACTTCGTTACACATTGCACCGATCTCACGTTCACCCCATAAAAAAGGACAGAACAAGCCCTGCCTCTATCAAAGTCGCAAAGAGGGAAACCTATGAAAGCCGCAAAGAGATCAGTGCTACACACCTGGGCCGCCTGGGCCTGAGCTTGGGCCTGAGCTTGGGCCTGAGCCTGAGCCTGAGCCTGAGCAGCTAGTTGCGCCCGCTGCTGCTGCTGCTGCTGCTGTCGTTGCTGCTGCTGCTGTTGCTGAAGACGCACTTGCTGTTGCTCCTGTTGCTGTTGCAGTTGTTGTTGTTGTTGCTGCTGCTGCTGCAGCAAATCCCTATTCTCCGTCGAACTAGAGGATCCCTGTATGTCCGCCATACTCAGCCCTTGCATGACTGCTACCAGGTCCGCATTACTTGCACTGGCGGGCCTCTTCATCTGAAGGGCATGAGCGAAATCGGCTGCAGTTGCACTGGACGCCCGACCCAGGCCCACGCTTCTTGGGTCAGAGCCCTGGAAAGACATGTTCCCTCCGGAAAGCCCTGAAGTAGCGATCACAACAGCTCATCTGAGAATGTCAGTTCCAAGGTCCAGGCAAGGCATCTGATTGCACATAACTTCACACACTTGAATGGAGGAAACGACTACGTTAGGTGTATAAGTTCACTTACTAGTAAACATATCAATAACGAAATGAATATAAGCGATGTAGAAAGACTGTACCTGACACCCCGCTCATTTTGGCCAAACTTGGACTGGCGGAGCGGGCATTACTGAGAAGTGAAATCTCGGGGGTCGGAATCCTCGGCACGGGCGCAGCAGGCACGGAAGACTGGTGGAGATTCGAGACTCCAGGGATAGGGGTCGTGGACCGAGATCCCATGCCGCCTGCAACGGCGGTCGACTCTCCGGACTGCAACTCCCGGAGATGGGCCAACTGCAGGTCCAATACCGCAGTCGCCGCTTCGTTCTCATCGTTGGCGGTTCTGCTGGACGACCTCGACAAGTGATACACAGGCGAGGGGGTCCGGGGGAAATCCTCCTGTCAGAGATCCAAATGTGAAACCACTCAGATACGACTGCACGCAGCTGGAAATGACTCCATGCACAATTGGGAGATAATCTCCAGTGCATTCGCCAAAACGGAGCGCTGAGGCACTACATAAAGAAAAAATAGAGCCGCTATGCCATGATCTCCACGTGAAAACGGGGCAACAGAATTCGAAACGCATATTCCACCATCCGTGTACCTAAACACATGAAGAGAATCAACCGTACCTGAATGAGATCCACCAGGCTCTTGGGACGAGGCCCAAGTCCCGACGATAGACCCATGAAACTATCTCCTCGGTCTGCCCAGTCACTGGACACCGTTCTCACAAGGGCACCCATCGGCGAGTTGTCCTCCTCCGGGGCCTCCGGCTCCTCCCTGTGGGTGGGCAGCACCGGCTGGCTCGAAAACAAAGACCTGCTGCTGCTGTCATCCATGGATCGCAGCTTCTTCTTGTCCCCGTATCCGCCGGCTCCCATCCCGGATTGCAACCTCTGCGCCAGACGGTAGTTGTTCCACGAAATCAAGGGTGGAGGGAGCCGCGGATTCAAGTTGATATTGTTGTAATAATAAACCAGATACTTCGGATCCGCGCGCTGCGCTTCCTCCGCATCCAAAACGTCCTCCTCTCCCGACTGCGAGTTGGCGCTGCGACCGCTCCGCGGACTCGTGGGCACGTCGAACAGACCACCCATCGCGGCCAGGGAACCCTCCACGCTCGGAGGAGCGCTGCCGCTTCGCTGCGGGACGTGGCCAGAATTCAGAATGTTGTCGAACCGGGTTCGCCCTTTCAGAAGACGACCCAGCTCCGTCACTCCGTCCAAGGCCTGGGAGGCGCCGTTCTCGGCCCGCAGGCCCTCCTCCACACCTCCCATGCTCACTCTCATCCCACCCGGCATCATCCGAACAGGACTCTCTGTCGCCATTCCCACATTCACATCGCAGCACCGTCAACCATTCTCAGGCCACCTCGTCTCGCTCGCCCGCTCGCTTCCAATCAGAATGTCGCCTACGGCACGCGGGTCCACCAATTTCTCTAGAGGGACGACGTCTAGTTAGAATAAAACTCCGGTGCCCTGAAATGCCTGCATGTCAACATGGTTGGCGACCTCGATAAAAGCACCCCGAACCTCTGCAAACAGCACAGGCTGTTAGGTCGACCGTAGAAAAACAAACATCCCGCCCTTGACGATGGAAATGCCTAGGGCAACGAAAACCTGGACCCACGCTGTCCAAAGCCCTCAAAAACTGTCGACTTTCGCGCAAATGCAGATCTCCCCGAAACTTGCTCAACCCATGGTGGCGTCAAAGCACAGCCATTGCTAGTCTATGAAGGCATTACGCCGAAACCGTGAAAATCCCGATCAGGCAGCCCACCTAAGCTGAGCTGCCAAGCGAGAAAGGGAATTGCCCAATTCCTCTGCACAAATACCACCACTGACGCTGCATGCCGAGAAACATTTCCCCGTAAACTAGAGAAACGTCGTATCAAAGTTTGTGTCTAGAGGATTTGCACGAGTCAAATTTTTCGTTTGACTCGGATTGACTCGGATTGCCTGATCCAAGTGTCCAATAAAGTCCACGGCATAATGCAGGTCTATGACTAGATCTCACTTCCACTAACGACATCCACCTCTGCTCACAAAGAACGGCATTTGGAGCACCTTCGCGCAGGCAGAGCACTACAATCCAATTCGTGCACCCAACCCAACCGACTGCAAAGGCGAACAACGTGTCCCGAAAACGGAATATTCAGCGCGAACATTGAAATATTGCCAGCTGCGGGAATCCCACAGCGCCTACACGAGAAATCCAATCTCACTCACTCCACTTGCGGAAAGCTTCGTTACATTACGATCGAATTAGAAATGCGGACACAAAATCGATCGTCCTCCACTGCCACGAAGCTCAAACTCAAGAACCGCGCGGACGACGCGGTGAATTAGGGCACAGGCCAAAAGATGGAAATTCAGTCGACTGCAGAAGCGCCAGCCGCACACCAACCTGACAAGCCACGTCCTTCGGCCGCTCCTTTCTCGCAGCCCCGGCCCTCGCACACTACCAGCACCAAGACATCGTCGCCTACAGAATCACAGCCGAGCTGTCCTCCCGCCAAGGCAAGCGACCAGAAAAATTCAAGAGCAGATTAAGAAGAGGCGAGAGGAGAGGGGCGAAACCTGAGCAGGGGCAAGGGACGAGGGCTGAGGCTGCGTGCACCGTGGCATCGACAGCAGCCGCAGCAACAACAGCAGCGTGGCGTGCAGCTTGTCCTTGGGCTATGGCGCTTTCGCTGCTCTTCCTCTGCATCGGAAAGACACACTCCCCTCAGGTGCCCGTCGTCTCCCCCTTCATTACGGTACGCCCGTCTGCGTCGTTCGATGCCAGCATCGCACGGCCGTCGTGGCCCCCGCAGGCGGATCCCGTATTAGGGAAACGGAGCCGAGGAGCGGGACCCCCTCCAGCCGTCCGATCGCCCCCTGTCTTGCGGCGTCACCGTCAGATGGCCCCATCGGCGCCCCTTTCTTCTTCGGCGTTAGTCATCGCACTAGCCAGAAGTCACTAGTAATCCCATCGCCAGCTTAATCGTGCTTAAGCTGCGCTGCTGCCCAACAGACTCAGGTGGTTGTTCCTCCTGGCGCTCCCGGCCTGCTTGTGTCCCGCAGTCCCGTTATGCTACGCTACGGAGGAGAGCTGGCATCGCTGAATGGCAGCCTCCGCATTCCCAACTTTCGGCAACTAATTCACCCCTGAAATGATACCGAGCATTTGAGGAAGTTTAACCCTTAAACAACACTGAAGCCATTTTCTATGTAGGACAGAATTGCAATCATTCATCCTTGGAATTAGGGGTGGAAAAGGAAGATCTTCTACAATGCTTTGACTTCCAACATGTGTTTTTAGATTTTTTTGAACCAATGATTCCCACGGTATCAAAATTCCTCAATTCCACGGCCACCAGTTCGTTGTTTAGGGGTTAAAAGACTTAATATGTTTTGCCTTGACGGGTCCTCAATAAGGGTTGGTAGTTGCAAGGGATCTAACCAGATTTGCTTCACATGTACTTTTTTTGGACTAAAACAAAAAATAAGCCATGCGAGTTTCAAGGTCCATTTAGTTTCAATCCACAAGTAATGATAGGCTTGTTGTTAGTTGCGGTGTCTAATAATAAACTAGTTATTGGATCAATCACAAACCATCATATTCAAAATGAAGGTCAAAATTTGATCACAAATGTCCAAGAATCAAGTATAAGCCAATCTATCTTGAGTCAATAATTTGTATAGGGTAAGGTAGAACCACCTATAACGAAACAGCATCCCATAGTCAGCTTGTTGATGGATGTATTTCAAACCAACACTAGAATGTGTTTTTTTCTCATTTTGAAAGTTGTCACTAAAAGTTCATGGCACATGTCCCAAAATAGTGTATAAGAAAGTAGGAAGGAGTGAGTAAAAAGGTATTTTTTGTGTAATTGAACATTAGAAGGGATTTGAGGCCTCTAGGAGACCGCGAGTTCCTATAATCCAAAAATGCAAAAACTACCGCTAGAACGCAATTTTGCAGGAATCCTACGCGGTTGAGAGAGTGCCACGTCATTAAAAAATATTTTTTAAATTGGGCTTTTTTCATATTTCAGGACACCCCCCGATTTTATTTTTATTTTTTGGGGTAAATGTTGGTTTGACAACGGCTAGCAATTATGGGAACAATTTTGGGAATAGTCCCAAAATGGCCCTTTGGAGCCCTCAAATCCCCTCTAATGATTACAAGTCTTTATAGATTGGCGTTGGGTCTAGTACACTTTTTGCCTTCAAAAATTTATAATAATTTCAATTCATGTGATAAAATTGCCAAAAAAATTTGCAATCTCCATCATTTTTATCTTTGCACCTTTGAAAATATTTGTTTTGCCTTGCACTACACCAGATCATGTGTAGAATACCTTAAATGATTGGTTACTGGTAGTTCTACCCTACTATGAGAGGCTTAGTCATGAATAATGTTTGACTACATGTCCAACCTGGGTAATTGCAAGAAACACCGGTCCTATTTCATGTCACAATGAGAACCATTTTTTTGTTGTCTACTGTAACTTTTGGAGATTAAGTCCAAGGAACATGAAATTTTTATTGAACATACCTAACTTTAAGATTATTAGATCCCTTATTTTTCAAAAATTAAAAAAAATAATTTATATTTAAAAATCATTTTTGTTGAGCGTCACAATTTGTACTTTATAAAAATCACTACGTTATGAGTGCCCAAATTGAATGATTTATAAAAAAAACTTTCATGATCTATACATATAAGTATAAAACTTATAACTTTTGAATGAAATCCAAAAATATGTTATTTCATGTCCTCCACATGAATGCAAAATTTTTTCCATTGCTCACAATTTCTGAACATTGAAGATGGTTCTAAGATTGTTCTTTTGGTGAAATCTCATCAAAATCAACTTCTTAAGAATGGCCAATTTTTAGTTTTTCTTAAAATTGATTTTCCTATTTTTTACAAATTAAAATGTAAAAGTACCAATTTTCATGAGATTTTGCACTTTTCTAGTTCTCCTACTTAGAGATTTTTCCTATAATTTTCCTTTCTAGGGTACCTTCTTCTCAAAGATATATACATGAAACACATTTTTTATTATTTTTTTGAAGAAAATTTCTAATTTTAAAGCCCTCCCAAAGGGAAAAAAAAGAGTACTGTAAAAACGTTATGCTTTTTGGATGGTGTTTCTTGCAACACTACAAGAGAAAGGGGTGTTTTAAGTAGTGTCCTAGACATCACGTCTTTTAAGAAACGTCTTTTAAGTACTGTCTTTTAAGTAAGGTTTTAAGTAAAATTTTACTAAAAAGACAGTCTTTTTAGTAAAATTTTACTTAAAACCTTACTTAAAAGACAGTACTTAAAAGACGTGATGTTTAGGACACTACTTAAAACACCCCTTTCTCTTGTATTGCAATGATCCACCTACAAGTGTCTTTCACTAGCATTTACATAGTCACTTTCATCTCTAGTCTTGTACCTCCAATTGATCAAAGAATTAAAAAGTCTACATATATTTGAAACAAGTGGGTGCACTCTTATCTTCACAATACATTTTGATTTCCATGTCTAAACTTGTGTTCTCCACAACTCAAAGGAAAGACAAGTGTACTATACAACTGATGTAAGGTGTAAGGAGTACAAGAGTATTATGCTACTTGAAATTCAAGGGTATTCACTTTTTGATTCTTTTAAATTTCAACAAGTTGTTAGATTATTTTCCCTCTTCTTTTTGACATTTTTCTTCTAAAAAGATCCTAAATTTAGAAAATCATGATATTTTGGGAGCCAAGAAGTATTCTTGACCAACGTAAAGCGACTAATTCCCTTGTGAAATGATATTGAGCATTTGAGTAGGGCCTCTTGTAAGTTTAACAACTTATTATGTTTTCCCTTAACAGATATTCAAATCTGGGTGGTTGGAAGAGATTGGATCAAATTGGTTAAACATGCATTTTATTGGGTTAAAACAAAATAAACATTGCAAGTTTCAAGGTCCTTGTTAATAATTTATATTCAATCCAAAAGCAATGTTAGACTCACATTGTGCTTTCACTAGGCAACAATCTAGAGTAAGCAACTAGTTTTGAAAATGAATCCCAATTGTCTAGATGGAGCTTTTCTTACAGTTTCATGTGCTCTAGTCTCAAGAAGATCATTCTTTGTAATTTCAACTATATATAATTACCTAAGTCAAGAGGGTATTTGATGTGGGGCTATTTACTTTAACTCATTTACTTAAGATGATTATATTTTTACATAAAAAGCTAAGAAGGGTTTATTTTCAATACACTATAGTTTTTGTAAATTTATTCTTGTGGTTTTTAAAGTGGGGCTATCTTACATTTAAAATTTAAGTATCTACTATTATCCTACTATCCTACCTCCACTTTTCTTTACAAAAACTTCCTTTCCTTCTATTGCATATATGTACACAATATACACCATGAAACCAACAACAATCAATTAACTTCAAGTGCAATTAACCAAGTGGTAGTTTTTAACCTCAAAAGGCCAATTCTTCATTGATCAAATGATTGAAAATTTGGATAGGTTCCAATGAAGTGAATTTTGATTGGATGTTCATAAATTTTTGACACAAGATGTGTACATCTATATCTTTAAGTGAAAATATGCTTTTTCCAACCGGGAATCCAAATCAAAGTTATGCTCCCCTAAATTTTCTTGGTAGGTTGGGCGATTTGGGCATCTTTGGTATATCTTTTGCAAAAACATTCATCAATTTCTGAAATTTGGCATGTATGCAACTAATAAAATATGGCATTCAAGGGTCCTAAAATAATTTAGTTCTCATTTCACATTCTAAGAGAATTCAAATTTTGTTAGCTATATTGGGGCAACTTTTTTAAAAAAACTCTTCTAACTTCAAGTTCTATTAATTATCTTGCAACCTATGATGTCAAAGTTCTTGAAACCTTTCCCACATATTTTAAATTTTTCTTCTAATTTTATTAATTATAATTTCAAATGAAAATTTTCTTCATTGCACAAGAAATCATCTAAAACTAAATAATGTATTGCCAATGCATTTAACCTCTTTTCATTGTAAGTTGATGTAGACAATGCATCTAGAATTGGCTATTTGGACTTTTCTTCCTCCAAAACACACTCCATGCTTTAAAGAATAAGAAATTTAATTTTGAATACTTCCACAATCTCTATTGAAACTATTTTGTAAACATTCTATTCAATATGATTGTGTGCAAAGTACATGGCTTCAAAGATTTAAATTAAATGGACCCTAAATTTTGTTCTCATATTGTACAATTTTTAGTTTGTTGTATCCTCTAAGGTAAACTCCCTATTTATATTGAATGACACAATTTTTGTCACTTTTGATCAATGTCTCACACTTATATTTAATTTTTAATTATGTACACTATTGCTACCATGGCAAAATTTTAGTGAACTATCCTTCATTACAAATTCCTTAAGCTTGATTGTGTCCATTTTGTTAATTACATTAAATTATCTTTCTTCATCTTTACTCATCGTATAATAAAAAATTTGTACAACTTATATTTGTCAAGGCTAACTTATTAATAAAAATCCCTACTACATAATGTTTTTACATAGTCTAATTTATATAAAATAGAGTGCGTAGCATTTCATAAACCCTATATTAGTCCTACATATTATATAATTTCTTAATGCTTTAAATTAAATGGACCCTATCTTTCAACTCACATACTTTTCTAAAAAAACAAGAATGATCCTTGCAGTTCCAATCACTTGCTATTGTGGTGCCTAGTAGTAACATAACTCATGAAACAATAGCAATCCATCATATTCAAAATGAACGACACATTTTCATCAAAATTGTACAATAATAATTATAGTATACTATGACGGGCTTGGTCATGGAAAGTGTTTGTCCACATGTCCAATTTGTAAGTGTATTCAATTGACATCTATATAGTTACTTTCATCTCTAATCTTGTACCCCTAACTTATTTAAAAATTAACAAGTCTACATTTATGTGAGATAGGTAGGTCTACTTTTGTGTTCATAATACTTTCATTTGTTACTTCAATGTCTAATCTAATACCCTTCACTAGTCAAAGAAATGACAAGTGTACTATACATCTAGTACAAGGTGTAAAGTGTATAAGATTGTCACGTTCTTTCAATTTTAAAGGTAAGCAATCCTAGATTTTTCTTAAAGTTAGAATTAGTTGTTAGATTGTTTTCCATCTTGTCCTTGAGGTTTCTCTTTTAAAAAGCTCCTAAACTTAGGAAATCATAATATAGCTTTTGTTTTCCATCGATGATGTTGTTGAAACAATGATTTTCCATTGAGTCGCAATATTTTAAAATATTCTGTACATTATTTTCCATTTTTTAATGGATGAGATTACCAAAATTCCCTCAATAAAATTTGAATGTAAGGTGGGTACACCCAAAAGCACCCTGTTCCTAAAAGCGCCATCTACAATGCACATACATTTTCAAAATCAGTCATGTTCACAGACTGTAGATGGCGCTTTCAGAAACAGACTTTGACTTTAATAACTTTTGCATACGGTATCCAAATCCTACGTTCTTTGGTGTTGGAACATACTTTCACTTGCCAACAAGAGTACATAAAAATTTGAACTAATTAATAGCAGGAACTAGGCTCAGTATGAATAAGTGGCGCTTTTGGGTGTACCTACCTTATAATGATAATGCCTCACTTGTATAAATGTCCATATATTTGGATGAATAATCAAAATTTCATCTATAACCCTCATAGTCATGAATGGCAATAGCTTAATCACTCCAGATATGTGATGAAGATTGCAAATTACACTACCTCACAGAAAATTGAATCCTTGTTCAGAAATTCAGTTGCACGCAAGCGTTTCATTCGTTCATCCATTCGAATTCAACATCCATTCAAATTTAACATTTCATCCATGCGCTGGTAGATGCGTTCACACTCAGCATCAACAGGAAGATCCGACGTTCTCTTCCTCGATGCATTTTCTAGCGGAGCTCGTTTAGGGTTTGATTTCTGCCGATGCCAATTGTTTTTCGGTCTTTGTAGTCCGCAGCTGTGGTACCGCAGTTTTGCAGTTCCTCGGTGCCAACGCGATTCGCTTGGGAAAATAGGAAGAGCACTTGGAAGAATCTCCTTGTTTGCAGGAGTAGATCTACCGCGATGGGGTTTGTGGCGTGGTGGTATGCGTGGACTCATGCGTTGCTGTACATGTCACCCTATGTGTACTCGGCCATTGGAATTGCGATCTCAATTGGCGTGTCCGTCCTCGGAGCTTCCTGGTATTTGACGGCTTTCTTTCGGTTCTTGTAGCTGTGAGAATCGCAGATTCTCGACGCCATGGACGGTTTGGGTTTTGAGAGCAATTTAAAGCTGCTCATGTTTGGTTGAGTAGACAACATTCTGTTGTATTTTTGATTTGTGAATCGAGATAGACGCTTGCGGATGCTGTTCTATTATCTTAGGAAAATAGAGTGTCCTTCTAAGCGGTGATCTGGGTTTTCAGAGGGGTTGGACACTTCAGAATTTTTGACAGTAATTTTTTCTTGAAAGAAAAATGGAAGGCGCATCTATTTCACTTTGATTTGTATTTTTGGAACTGGTGGAAATTACTGACGAATTTCGGAGCATAGTGCTGTCAAATCGTCTCCACTTTAAACCCTCACTCTGCGACTTCTTCAGTCCGTAGGTTTTGTTTTTTAGGGGTGTTTTCGGTGTTGGATTCTTCCTTATGAGACCTGTTGAATCTTACTTCTGAGCCGATATTTTGAACAGGGGGATTTACATAACGGGGAGCAGTCTTTTAGGTGCAGCAATCAAGGCTCCCCGAATCACGTCGAAAAACCTAATCAGGTGAGCATTCTTGAGTGGGGGACTGAAGATTATCATTCCTGGTTTTGCGGACCGAATCAACAAGTGGTTTCGATTGTTGTCACTAACTGAAATTATAAATATGTGCAGTGTAATTTTCTGCGAAGCTGTGGCTATCTACGGAGTGATTGTAGCCATCATTCTGCAGACCAAGTTGGAGGCAACAAAGCAGCCTTTTCATCCGGATTCCATGCGTGCTGGCTACTCTTTGTTCGCGTCAGGGATCATCGTTGGCTTTGCAAATCTTCTGTGCGGGTGAGTGACCATTCTTTGCGCTGATAAATGATTCTTCCTCTGAATTTTACGTATTCAGCTCTTCTTGTAATGTTTCAGGTCTCTCAACCCCCGAGTGCCAATGCTAATTATAACAGTTTGCTTTGGAAGCCAATTGTCGATTGTAGTAAGTTTGAAAACAATTTTATAAGTATATTGTTGAAAAATGTAGATTATGATTTCTTCTTTTCCTTTGGTACATCATGTTACTTTTTTTGAATCGTCGTAAATCATTTATTTTAGCTCTTATAGTTTGAAAGCGACCATCTTTGGCCGTTTGGGCATTTAGGAGAGCAGCAGGGTTTCTTTTAAGCAAGGTAAAAGGTGATGAATTAGCGATTAATTGTGCGCCCAAAGATCCACTCGTATTGATTCTTTGTGATGTATGTTTTGTTAAGTTGGGAGTCTACCGAAGTTTGATATGCGTATGGCGGTGACTAATTGTTGCCCCCTTTGGATCAAGATTTAGTTGGAGGCAGTTCACACAAGAATTGAGAATTTCATTTGTTCTCTTATTGCAGGTTATGCGTGGGTATTATAGGCAGCAGCTGTGCGCTCTCCGACGCTCAGAACTCCACCTTGTTCGTCAAGATTTTAGTCATTGAAATCTTTGGGAGTGCTCTAGGTCTTTTTGGAGTGATTGTGGGTATCATCATGTCGTCGCAAGCTACATGGCCTGCAGCTGTTTTAGCCTGAAAACTAGTTGTAGGGGTCCGATTTGTTATTATGCCTTCAACCTGCAATTGGCGGAAAATGACGTACCAAGATCAAGTGAGTATGAATCTATACTCATGTGTCTCCCTGGGCAGTCATTAATGCACCATATGTCAGATGTTAACGAGATGGCCTGTAAGAAGTTTCTTGTGGACATTTTGTGTAACTGTATTAATGTGAAATGATCAGTGTTACAATAGTCGATTTCCTATTGCTTGGATTATTTACAAGCACAAGTGATTTTCTTGCCTGGCTGAAACATTGAGGACTGTGGCTGAACTCTTATCCGGTTTGTCGAGTCTACTATGACCATGTTTTAATCGTCATATGGGATAACAATTGCCCCGTCAACCTGATTTATGTCATATATTACCTATGATACTCTCAATAAGGCTCGTCTGCAAACAAGAACCAACGCAAGGAGCAAGGATTCATGGTTCTAGAGTGGCCTATTCGATCGATCATGTTGTGAAAAAACGATAATGGCGTCAATTTTTAAATCAGAAGAATCAGTGAACATTTCTAGATCGTGGCATATGTTGGTGAGAAGAGACATGAAACTTGACAAACGAAGTTTTTACACTCCTCTTTGTAACTGCTTTGAAACTTAACCCTTGAACGTCGCCACGGACGTTCTGCGTCCGATGGATGACAAAAAATCAATCTGCTGGATGCTAAAAAGATATTTTTCATCCATTTCTTTCGGAGATGCGATTGTGGAGGCACGGTCAATCATTCCAGCACAGAAACAATCCCAGTGATTCTATTGGTATTTTTCAGCACCCAACATTGGAAGAAAATTTCACAGAGATATGCACAGACGGTGATAGACCTTATGTTGCCCTTCTCATAATTTCCATTGGGGCAGCATTTCCATCGGGGCAGCAAGAGGTGAGGAATTGTGCAAGATCATCAATAGTAACTTCTCTTGCGGTGAGGACAAACATGACCACTAAGGTAGGTACACCCAAAAGTGCTAGTTTTTCATACTATGCCAAGTTCTTGTTATTATGTTGTTTAGATTTTTTACAGTCTTGTTGGTGAGTGAAAGCATGTTCCAATGCACCAATGAATAGTGGATTTGGATACCGTATGCAAAAGTTATTAGCAGTCAAAGTGTGTTTCTGAAAGCACCACCTACACTCTGGGTACATGACTGATTTTGAAAATGTATGCATGTTGTACATGGCGCTTTAAGGTCAGGTGCCATTTTGGGTGTACCTACTTTCTTTACAACCACATTTTTCCACGGTTATCAGCCCAACATTCAAAGGTTAACCCTTAAAGGACGGACCTATAACCACTGATTACAAGCATTTTACCTATAACTCAGTTTGTTGCCATTTTTGAACTAGATATGTATGAAAAAATTTATAATTATTTTTCAGAGATGAAGTTACATTCTTTACTTCCCAAAACTTTTAGATTTTTTTTTGACAAGAACTGAATATTATGAGAATTTCTGATGGAAAAGTGAAGAAAAATCCCATCAAATGGTAAATTATTTCAAAAAACCTGAAAAATTCACAATGTGTGTACATGTCAATGACAATCATTAATATGTAAACTTGAATCCCGTGCCATTCTACAGTTAGAATTCAGTTGGCATTTATAAATCATCGAAAGTTCAAATTGTAATTAAAAATTGAATTTCAAGAATTTTTTTCAATATTCAAATTGGAGTGGAATCTAGAGTAGATGACCTTCATTTTGTTAGTCGGACTCAAACTCAAAACATGTCATTTCCATAGAGAAATTTCAGATTTAGAGCAAGGAGCAACAACTTCCTCAAATACATTGAAATAGCATATTTTTGTGATCCGTTTTTTAAATAACTTCTCACTCAAGTGAAGACAAACACTAGCAAGATTACAAATTATTAAATTGAATATTCTTCATAACCCTCCATGAAAGGTCAATAAAAAAAAATTGGATGAAAACAATTGCTTTCTATATCTCTCTAGATCATCCAAAAGTCATCCAAAAGTCACAAAATGGCTCTCCTAGTGTTTCCAAGTTAAGGGACTCAATTTGAGTGTGTATAAGATAATATACATTTACTTTGCTCAAGAAATCCATATCTTCACACTTAGTAGACTTGTTTTCATTTTTGTTCTAGATTGCATTTCAATGTATTATTCAAATTGTATTTTGTTTGGAATGCCAATCTCTCATTTATAGATACACAGATCTTGTGAAACTTTCAATGTGTAGCATGTTCTTCAAAAGCTTTTGAATTTATTAATTTATAAATATTTCATCTACTTATAGTTTAAATTCATTATAGTTTGAATAAGATGTATTCATTGGATTGACAACAACAACCTACTTTAAGGTGGACGGTAGGAAAAATAAATTCAATTTTGCAATGTTGACATTTTTGAGATATATATTCTTTATGGCTAAAATAAACAATAGTATCATTTCAACATTTTACCTATTTATTTAGAAAATTTGAAAGTTTTAAAACTTCCAAAATAGAATACACAATTGAATTACTTATATAAGATATTTGAGAGCCTTTAAAGTATTTTAAAGACATAATATTGAATATCTCATTTATTAAACTATAAAAATAATAAATTAAAGTTAAAAAATGGTTTAACTTTGAAGTATTAAATTTTCTATGAGGTGATTGCAAAAAATACTTCTACTATTTATTGCATTTTGCTTAACTACTCTTGATTTTTTCTAAATTACTTTAAAGTTAGGAAAACAATTTTAAAGAAAATTTAAAAATATGGCCAATGTATATACCTTTAAGATAAAGGTAGCTACAAAAGGAAATTTATTAAATAAATTTATAGGTAGGAAAACTAGAAAAGTGCCAAATCTTAAGAAAATAGATATTTCAATGTTTTAATTGATAAAATTTAGGAAAAAATTTAGATAAATAAAATAAATTTTGACTATCTGCAACAACTTTATAGAAATGGTCAGTTTAAAAAAAAACATCCAAATCTTTTATTACATGTTTCAAAATGCAAGTAGAAGGAGGGTTATTTTGAGGACTTCCACACAACATTTAACTAGTTATTTTGAAAATCCTTTGAACTATAGCTAAAAGTATACTACAAACCATCTATTCAAAATTTCAGCTCCAAATTTGTTTATCTACATATTACTTTGTTCAAAAACAAAACAAAATGGCAAGTGTGATATCATCTTGGGGACTATTATTAAATAATAAAACATTTTCTTAAACTACAAAAATTAGACAACATGTGTAACAATCATATGTACATTGTCTGTGAATTTTGAGTCATTTAGAGCCAAAATGTAGAAGTTATGGCCAAAAAACTAATTACTACACAATATGTGATAAAAAATATTACAAATGTTTCTCCCAACGACCATATAACTAAGTTATTCATCTATAGATTTATCTTTATTTATTAACTCTTTTTCTAACTACAAATGAAAAAGATCTCAAATTGATTAGTTTCTTCATTTTATAGTATTAACCCCTAAAGTCCTAAATTGACTTTTTTTTTTTAGCAAACATAGTGATTTGGGGCAGCTCATTAGAAATGCAATTTGTATTTTGAAATTTTGAAATTTTTACATACCATTTCTCCGAGGAGTAACTTTAAGGCCCAACAATTTTTATAACTTTTGACCACATGGTTAAAAATATATGGCATGATATGTCACTTTCTTTATTCGGTGGACAGCTAAGGCAACCAAAAAATCTTCTTTAAAAATTACTTTAAAAAAAATTTAAAAATAGAAACTTATTTATTAAATTTATATCTACTATGTGGAAAGCTTTGATTCATTCTATATAGATTAATGAGATGAAAGTTATAAAGAGTTTTGGTTTGGAGTAGTTTGTAGGTAGTTATAGATTCTCTATTCTACAAAAAAAGTTTGAAATCCTTTATTTAATTCAACTTTCAGTATTTTTGAAAAAAATTAAAAAAATTGGGTGAAGATTGTTTAATACTCCATACAATATTACAAGTATTGAGATTGACATTTTTCATTTCCATAAATAAATTGTTCACAATTTAGTATTTGAATCATTTTCTACTTCTTTCTACTTACTAGCTATTTTTTTCCTATATGTTGTACAATTTCAAATGATTTTAAACTTTTTGAGCATGTAGCTAACTTACATTGAAGGATGAATTCAAAGAGTAACCATAATTTTGAATATTTTTCATGCAAATCTAACCTTGTAAAGTACAACTGCCTGGATTTTTACAAGGACAAAAAAATGATTTTGTCAATTCTAATACTAATATCTTGCAATCTATATGGTGAAAATTTCTGAAATTTTTTGCACATCTTTTCAAACCACCTTACTACAAGATCTTATGGTTATATGTGTGAATTTTATTTTTATTTTTTAATTTTACACTTGTACAAAAAATCATAGTTATGGAGTGTTTTTGATGAAATTATAGTTAATTACCTTAAAGTGGGTTAACAACTTCAAAGTTGGATCAATACTTATTTAAACATTTCATATAGACTTTGTTCTTTCACTAAAGTAGTTTCTTAATTTATTTTTCTTCCCAAAAATGAAGTATATTTATAATCAATAAAAATTTATTTTTCTTTCTCCAAAAGATTCCAAAATACTACATATTTCGATTGGTAGAATAATATATGAATATTAAATGAATTTTAAACTTTTGTCTATAAGTTTCTAAAAGTATAGGGAAGCTTTGAATCATCCACTATTATACATCCAATTAGCTTTTTATCTATTTTTAGCCTACTCATTTTTCTACATTTTCAATTTTGTATCGGTATGTTTCAAAATTTTGATTAAAGTTACTAATTTTAGGAAATTGTACATGTATATTTTAGTGGTTGCAATTAACTACCTAAAACTACAACATTTATTGAAATCTTGGAAAATTTGTTTCTTATCAACCTTTAAAATTCTTCTTAGATCATTTTTTAATCTAATAAAAATTAGACTTTAATACTATGACAATATTCAATCCAGAAAAGAATAAAAGATTTCTAGACGAGCATATTATGCATGGGACTATAACATTTTTTAAGGTTGAAAACTATAATCCTTCTAGTCTCTTTATTTTATTAAAGAATATTTTGAAGAATATGACAATATGGCCCTTTTTTGTGTTAGAATTGTAGAAATTTTGTCAACAAAAGAAACATTGAGTGACATGGGACACAATTGAAAATAGGAACAATTGCATGTCCATGTTTCTTTACAAGAAGATCTTTTGGGATTCAAATAAGAAGCAAATAACTTAAAAGTGAGAATCCAATTCTTACAAGATAAATGTCAATATTGAGGGGTTGTATAACATAGGCTATCAAAAATTGTATCAAGCCTCTTGATTGGAGAGATCTTGTAATTCATATTGCAGAGGTAAGTTGTCTTCAATAAGTGCACTTTGTGCTAGTGCACTAGGCTTTGCAATAGTTGTGATTGGCCATATAGATTGGTGTAGGCATACTCAACTCCAATGCATGAAACAATCAATATATGCTATATTTATCCATAACCACAAAACCAAACATTGCTCCATCACAATGCATGATTCCTCACTCCCCCCTTAGGCCGAATACCCCAAATCATTCCTTTCCTAGTCTAAGATTTTTGGATTGACATGTAATGCACAGGACACACTCAAAGAAGGCACAATTTTGGGTAAGGTGGGAGGCTTAGAGACTGCTCATTTAAGAGCTGATCCGCCTTTTCCATGTATTTCCTTTGGTGAGAATATTTTTAGCTTATTTTTTCAGTCAAAGAGAAATAGATGAGGAATCTAATACAAGTCGTTTCATATTTTTTGAAGCATTATTGAAGTAGTTATTAATTTTCAAACAAGTTGTGTCATAAATCCCTATTTATGACCCTAGGTCTTTCATAAACTGTTCCCTTGCAACTTCTACGAATAATGAAGAAAGGAAAGAGATTGATTAGCTCTTGCAATTAATAATATTTTTTTTCTTAGATTCATTCAATGATTAGATAGGTCAATTAAAGAACCATCTGATGTCCATTTCACAGCCATCTATAGGACAGTCCTTAATGCCCAAACTGTTTTCAAACCTCTCCTAGTCTCCTATCCCCTTCCTTGCATAGAGAGAAGAATCTCCCAGGCCCCGCTGAAAGGAGGCAACGGAACGTGTAAGTGCAAATGAATGAAACTGTCACAGACCAGCCGTCAGTATTGCCAGACTGAGGCCTGAAAAGGGGTAATTATCACACCAGGGGTATCAATCCCTGCAAACTTACAGCACTCCGTCCTCCTCATTGTCCTCAATGATCCCCATTGCCCCATCAATCCATCATGGGTGGTTACCTTAATAATTTAATGAAGGTAAGCTTCAATTCCCTCCTCCGTCTCTCTCAGCCCTCAAGTGCAAACCTGCAAGGCATCGGAATCTATGGCGAAGGCTGCAGCTCCTGACATTGGCATGCAGAGGAAGGCAATGCAAACAGCTGGGGTGGAGAAACACAAACCAGACGAGGCTCAGCAACAGCTTGCTATGGAACTTCCTCTCGATCTCTGCAGCTCTTTCAATTCCTTTCAGCTTTGCTGCTCCCTAACTTACTTGGGTTGCCGACCTGATTCTGTGAAGTCATCGCTTCTGAGACGTACCATCAAGCGGTTGAAGTGATGGCGGCACAAATGAGAGAAGATCGAGGACGATGATCGATTCCTGGCGCTTTGCAGCTTGCAATGGTATAGAATTAGTGTGTGAGGGGGTTTCACACTTTGGGAAAAATGACTCTTTCTTGATACTGAAGCTTTGAAGCAGTGCCGAGTGTAGCTACATCGATCACCACAGCCGAGTGACGTTCTTGTCGCGCTTTGGGAGCTGGACGTGCATTCTGGTTTCAGCTTGTAATAAAAATCGTCTTTGGAAAGTACGTTTCTGGGGTGGTGTTTTGAGCACATGTTTACTTGTGGTTACGTGATGATAATTCTTCGGCTGGAGAGCTTCTACCAAGCTTGGTAGCTGGGGTTGAAGCCGTTCCTGGCACAATGCGAAACCATGGATGGGAGGTGCCGTTTCATCCTCTCCAGGTACATTCTCTCACTTAGCTTGCATCTGGAGGTTTATCTTTTGCAGTGTCACGACTATCGCACACATGGTTGGTAGAGAGTATATGGGGCGAGTGTTGGAAAGTGAGGTTTTCGATTCTGGGGAGCAATTGTAACCCTCCTGTCAAGATTAGCGTGATACCATTACAAGAAGGTCATTTTCACGGGATATAGGTTTCGAATACGTGGATACTGATATGTTCCAACTATCTTCAGTTGAACTTGGTATGAAGATCTGTTATAAGGACTGCGCGACAAGAATTTCGTGCTCTTGCTTTCTCACTGGGAGATTGCTAGTAGTAAAGCTCTCCAGTGCTGACATTTGGTACTTGTATGAATTTGCAGACGGTGGCGGTGGCTGTGTTTGCGGGGATCTCCTTATCGTACTACGTCTTTTTCATTCCTTTCGTTGGAAACAGCATACTGAAGTATCACATTTACGCAGTGTTCTCCCCGGTGGTAAGGGATCATTTGCATCACGTATTGAAATTAAAATCAGGTTTGAGAATCCATTGGACATTAATGTTTCCTAGCTGAGAAGTTTGAAATGCGATTTGTGCCATGGAGATGCAGAGGGATTCATGCATATGCACACTGTTATACTGTTCCGTTTTATGGCTTACATTTAAAAAAAATTCATACTGTTTCTTGTGATGGTAATACAGGTCCTTGCTGTGTCTATTCTGTATGTGAGATGCGCTGGATGCGATCCAGCTGATCCAGGGGTGCACGAGTCCAACCGCGCTTCAAGGACCAAGCAGCAAAAAGTGCTGAAGTCTATGGACTTAATGGCTCTCACTAATGTGGACACTCCCTCAGGGCTATCACATGATGAGTCTGAATCAAATTCAGAATCCCGAAAAATACCGAGTCTAAGCATTTGTTCTCGACGGTTGCTTTGCCTCCCATTTGCTTGCTGTAAAAAGGAAGATTCAACTAAGCTATATGTGGGAGAACTATTGCTCTACTGCAGCATTTGCGAAGCTAAGGTGCGGCATATGTTATGTCTTTGTATACTTATATTGCAATGAAGTTCAGTAGAGCCAGATTTAGATTCTTTCAAGCACCAGTGAATCAACTCCCGTGTAATAATTACTTCAGGAATTAGAGACCGTTTGTCTGCCTCTGCTTAGATCAGCCACTGATGGTAATTTCGTATAAATGCATATCATTTTTCGAATTTCGAATTTCGAATTTGGATTCATAAACAACAATCCTTGTAACCTCTTGCACAGTGAAAATTCTGCTGAGCCGTGCTGATATGTAGAACTTACATACTGGCAGATTTCAAGGAGCAGCAAGCATTGCAAGGCGTGTGACAAATGTGTGCACGAATTCGATCACCATTGTCGGGTATCTCTATTACCTCCTCTTGATTTATCCTCGGTTAACTATCAAGATTCCAACTGTTGAATTCTCTTCTCAAGACTATCTATTTCCTTGGCTTGTTTCTAGTTGTGTGTTTTAACAGTTGCATAATTTCGTGACGGCAGTGGCTCAACAACTGCGTCGGAAAGAGGAATTACAAGACCTTCGTGAGTCTTATGGTTACATGTCTCTTGTTGGTATGCACCTTGATACATCCCAAGTTTGTTAATTACAATTTGTGAGAAATTTCGTTGCAGAGAAAAATTCAAACTCGTGTCCAATATCAATATTATAAAGACTCAGATGAATTCACGTGAATTGAATTTGCATTGACGCTTTGATGCAGCTGATCATTGTGTGGAGCACTGGAATTGGTGTCCTTGCACGCTGCTTTACACATAGGGCAAACTTTGAGAAGGAGATACTTCACATACTTGGCAGTAGCTTCTCTCGAGTACCGTACATCGTAATCGTGGTATGAAAGTTTTAAAGCTTGCTGTTTCTGTGTTCTGTCCACCTCGTCACCATTCTGCCTGCTTTCTAAACATCTAGCTTACCTCAAATATTTGAGATTTGACAGAGTTTCTTTGGTAGATACAGAGATGGTCTAGAACGCTTACTTGTTCTAAATTCTGAACTAAGGGATAGCATACAATAATTATGTGGACTATGTGAAGTATTTTACTTAATTCTTCTTAAACAGGATGCTAGAGTTGAGGTGCAGCTCTTGAGAAACCGAAAGCTGACGTCTAAGTCCTGCTATTCGAGATTTGACAAACTGTTTCTGTAATTGGATATTGTCCTGCAGTTCTTGGTGTCCGTGCTGGCCATGTCGGCAACAATCCCATTGTGTCAGCTGTTCTTCTTCCACCTCATTCTAATTCACAAGGTGAGAGTCAGAAATCTGATTCCGTCCTTGAATTGGTCAAATGATTGTGCTGCTTCTGCTGGTCATCCATTGTCAGAAGAAACTCTAATAATGTTGAAATTCTAGATTTTTCTATGTGGACAGTTGTTTCATGTAATTTTTCTACCCAAATCGAGATACTTCCTCCGTCCCAAAATAATTGTCCTGTTTGGATCTCACCTTTTTTCCCAGGTTGTTTTGAGTCGGTCGTATGAAGGTTTTTATATGTCCAATTTATTTGGTTTGCAATGAACACATGAAATGTTCTTCATTGATTTTGGTGATATAAAATTTGGACCCATTTGAAATTTATGCTTTCACAATATGATTAACGAAATTGGTTTCAAATGTTTTCAACAACACTGAGGACACTTATGTCGGGACGGAGGGAGTACTATGGCTGATATCGAGGTGCATGTGGATAGGGAATCACAACATACGATTACATCCTGGCAACAAGAGAACAAGACTCAGGACGTGATATAACAGAAGCGGACGGATTCAACAGCTTGACTTCATCACCATCAAGCTCGAGTTCTACAGGGATTAGTGGATACAGCCCAGCCGGAGCTCTGGCTATGCAAGGGGGTGTCTTCTGTACACCACCTCGCATGTTCGTAGAGCATGAGCAGGTACAAGTATCACTGTTTATGCACATTAGAGGGTGTAAGAACTTGAGATCTGTCGTGCTATATTTCCTTGTAACTTAGCGGTTCTGAGCCCCAAATAGTATGTCCAAAATACTTGCCCTTGTGTAGAGTTTCCAAGTCTAGGAACATATCACTTACTCTGCAATGAAATACTGTTTGATTTGTGTAAGAAAAACTCGAAAAATATGACTAGGAACCAGATGTCTCGCAGTCTAACACCCACAATTTAAGATTGGATGAGCTGGTCAGATTCGTGTTATGTAAGTTGTGTAATTTGATGTACACATTGCAGAAGAAGAAAAATTTGCCAATTCAGGCCCTAAGTTCCATTCAGTTCCCTAGTAATTGACCATCCATGCCTCAAAAGGTCATTCCCATATGAGGATAATGCAAACAAGGTGTTCTTTTTCAAGTAATTAATGCCTAAAACAAGACTGAAAATTCTTTAGGGGATTTGCAATAGTGAATGCGGGGAACTTTGAGTGTTAAAAAACCAAATTACTATGGTGCTAGTCTTACGAAACACTAGCTTATCTGACTGTAGAAAAACCCTCTCGTAACTCACATGATTGGACTTCTTTCTTGAACTCCGAAACAGAAGGTTCTGGCATTCAGCGGGGACTTGGAGTCTCCTTATTCTGCAAAAAACGCGACAAAGAAGTCTGTTGCCAAACAGCCTCATAAGAAATTCTCAGTGGGTATCAACCCATGGAAACTAGCGCGTCTGAATACCGCAGAAGCTGTGAAGGTAGCGACTCACGCCAAAGAGGCTTCGACCAACATACGACCCCTCATCACAGTCGCCTCCCAAACCGAAGACAGCAGCTTGGAAAGCTCCCGCAACGTGAGTGGCGAGATCTCAAAGCTCAGGAAGCATCATGATCTCGAGAGATCTTTGCTGATGCAAGACAAGAGCATTATTACAACAGGAGTTTCACCGGCAGTGGTATATAATGGCAGCCCTCAATCTCCGGAGCAGCTTCCTCTTCCCATGGATCATGACTTCAAATGCAGCGACTGTCCAAGCAGATCGTCAGGAGAGATGAGTTCATGTCCTGAAAGCTCATATCAGTCTTGTAGTCAGTTGGCGTCGCCTGACTTCGAGTTCAATGGATCCCCCCCTGGGGAGTTCCCAACAACATTTTCCACGCCAGTTGAGAGCCCTACAATTATGGTGAAAAACAAGGATTCTCATGGAAAGTTTTGGGTGGAGACGTTAGAGAGTAGTAGTACCGACACATCTGGAGATGAAACTGGTGAGGAAACGTTGGTTACAACACTGAAGAAAAGAAACCTTGATACCACCGTTGTCACCCCGAATGAGAAAGTGGCGGTCTGGGAAGATGGCACTCAAGGGAATGTGAAACCTCGAAGTACAAATTCAGGAACAAGAAGTTCGGAATCTCGAGGTTCTAAAAGCTATAGAGAGAGCCCGGGAGGTGAGTGACAAAATAACTCCACTGTACCTCTCAGCCTACCTCAATTCTCTGTCATTTTAGTGAGGGTTATCGTATCTCTCTCAAGGTTAAGATATTCCTCTTTGGATGTGAATGTACTCTAAACGACCAAAAAGACCCAAATGGGGACTAATGTGCATTTAAGTAGTTGAGTACTGGTAGTGCGTTTTTCTCAGTTTTGATTTATTTCATGGATAGCACATGCGAAGTTCTTCATGAATTGATCTGGTGAACTGTTTGCACCTTCTAGACTCTATTATTTTCTCAATCCAAAATCAATTGAATTGGTCAGCTTTAAAACCATGATTCTTAAGGGGTTAATTTTTTATTACATGGAACGCAGGACGCACAGAATCCAGCTCGGGATCCCGAGCAGAAGCCAATATTCTCAGACACGTGACGAAGGAATGGCCAGAGCTCAGGCACAAGCTTTCCGTGTCTCCCGATGAAAGCAATGCCTCCTTCCCTTCCCCTTTCTATACTCCGATGCAGGACGCCCTGGAGCCCAGTGCAAGAGACTCTCAGGCTTTACCTCGGGAAGCAATCTTGGTTTCAGCCACCAAGATGTTCAAGGTCGGCTTAAGTGTAGGCAAGAAGGGTCTCTCTTAAGTTAGAAGTCGGTGTGTTTTAATTTCAGAGCCAACTGCTGGAGATGCAAACGGTGGATGCAAAGGGGGTCTGAGCTCACGATTTCCTCTGTTGTGTGTCTGCATTTGTCTCTGAGAAAATTTCTTAAAATAATAAAATCTTGTCCCTAAATTACTTCTTCTGTGTAGAGTTTTCAAGACTTGGGGTTAGAATTGCCTAAATTGTCATAACCGAATGCTTGCACTGACCCCCCCCTAATTTGTACTCCTGCTATTCAAGGAGCTTAGCTTCGTTTGCATAAAGTCTTCATCTTCTGAACAGAATTGGGGGTACATTTAGGAGTTCGAGAAACTCACTCGGAAAGAGAGCCAGAGCCACAGAGATGGAGACTCTCGTAGCGTAGGTCTTTGTGATGAGCCATTTTCGTCATCTAGAATCGTGTGCAAAGAAACAGAGTTTGATGTCCTTCAAGAAATATCCATGAAAATAAAATCGCTTCTCTTGTCTTGTATTTGATTTTAAATATTGATTTTTGAAACATATGGTTCCTATGTTTCTAGTATCATTGCAAAGTCTTTTGGAGGAGGGATTGTAAATATTGAAGGACAAGCAACCTTCCAATGACGGTGATTAAAGGGACCAATTCCCTACAGTTTTTACCAATTTGGACCTAACGGAGCAGCAATTTCATTTAACCCTCAGGGACCCAGCAACTCATTGAAGATCACAGCCACTTTCTTGACATCTTTTTCGAGTTCAAAGAAATTTGTTTTCAACATTTCATGGTTTTCATAAGGGTTGCAAATTAGGTTTGAAAAAAATTTATCTGTTCAAAACAAGCTCGATAGTTTATGACCAACTCCTAGAAAGAAAAAACTTTGCTATATTTATATTGTTAATTTTCACTGACAAAAGAGCTTACAAAGCCAGGCCCCAAGTGTCTTTAGAATGTAAGTACAATCTACATTTCAGTGAAAAAAACGTGATATCAGGAAGGTAGTGTCACAAAGATGCGTCTTGACCTGACTGGAAAAACTTCCAAGACTAAAATAGAGAGCATAGGTCCGAGTGGGGATATTAATTCACACTACAGGAACCAGATACAGTATGTACCAACAGTTACTGCTCATAACGAACTACAGTATTCAGAAATTACGCAGACAAAGCAAAACCCAGTCGCTCATTCCCGAAGTCGAACACCGTGTGGTAAGCGCCCATAAACACATCTCCCAGAATCCTGTTTTCATGCACAAATGGCGCAGATCAAATTTTAAATGAAAGCAATTCCTTAGACTAGAAGACAGACGTCGCGTTCCACCTTTTCAGGTCCTAGTAGAGTGGATTAGTAGGCACTCGCATGTTCCTGAAAATATTGAAAGATGTATCGTTCATTCTAAGCTCCATATTAACGTTCTTTAGTTGGTAGACAGATTCCAGAGAAGGAGTCGAGACATACCACAAAGGCCCTGCTGGAGGTGGAATATCAAGCCCAAGGAATCCACTGACGCATTGTGCTTCATCACCATCGCCCACTTTCAAAATATACTGTACCAATGTGCACAGACAAAAAATTAATCAACAACAAACTACATTTCGTAGCCATTGTGTAAAAAGAAAAAGAACAAAAGAACAAAAGAACGAGGCAGAATGCCTACGCATGCCGGCAAGTGAACGTTTTAAAAATCTGTGATTCCTAAGGATTTATGAGCAAAGCAAATCAGAAGTGCAACTTCTATTCCAACAAATATTTCAACCACGTTTCAACAACAGCAAACCCCAAGCAGCAAGTGTGACGGTGAGCATTTAAAGCAGCATTTTCATATTCATTCATAAAGGACTTATTCAAGTGTCGATGATCAGCTCTTTTAACCTCGGATGCATACCTGCTCAGGAGTGAGCTTGAAATCCTTGCCAGCAATGGTGAAACTAACAGGCGGTAATGCTGATAAAGAATTGCAATCCACTAGAGATTCGCCATTTGGACTGGGCAGACGTTCGCAAAGCTGCACCAAGCAACGATATATTCAACGAAAAGATTCCACTGCCAAAGTGCACTGGTATTTCCAAAGCAGTGCAAGCTATCCGTTATTAATCAAGTATAGAAAAAGGAATGAACGACAATGTTCATACTTTTCTGACCTCAAAGAATACTCCACGTAGAAAACACTTGTGAAAACGAAAAAAGTTCTCTCAATTTCTACTTGACATTGTCACCTGGTTCATATATTCTTTGATCTGCGCTTCAGTCTTGTTCTTCCTCAGTTGATTCTGAGCCCAAATGACAGCCATCTCGCAGAACGCACAAGGAATGGGACCGCCTAATTCATCAGACACACCATCATGCTTCTCAAGCACACTGGCAATACCTGGGCCCCTGCTAGAAGAGTTCAATTCTTTAGGTTCAAAGCAGCTATAAAACCAGTCACGAAAGCTGATAAGCATTACACTTGACGTTAATCATTGTATATTTCTGATAGTTTTTGTGCATGCAGTTGTTTGAACTCTAGGAGACTTCTGTCGCACAAATTTGAGTAATAAGCGGAAAGCCATTAAAAGTCTTAGCAGAAACCTTCGCTGCACTCCCTCCTCCAAAAAGCATACACCAGCCTTGGTGCATATTTCGAACGGGTTCAGCTGCGAGGCCAAATTCGGTAAAACCATCAGTGAATAAGCGACACTAGGATCGTGCAGATAAACAATTGAGAGACATAGATACGATGCACGTGCAATGTAAAAGTTTCCAGATCAATTAACAGGAATTTCAATAAAAGTCGACTGTTTCAAGTGCTTTAAGACATCATGATTCGCAGAGAGGATTCTCTTTATGATGTTATCAAAAAGTTCTAGAAAGAATCTCAGTTTATTAAAAATCCATTTAATAGTGAAGTTGTGTTAGTGACAATATCAAGTTACATCCTCAATTGTAGTTCACATACCCTCAAACTAAAACAGACACAATCGGCACAAACACAAGGCAGACTTTCATAGCCGATAACAATATGGCGTTGTGCAAATGTCATTACACAACTACCTTAGCTATGAGCATCCGAATGATAAGGTCGCCATATTGCTCAACAATCAACTTGCACTCCCCGCTGATGATACCTGTAGCTCCAATAGCATGGTTGATCTCAGCTACGATACCCTGTCAGATAGCCAGCTCAAATTGTTTGAAAACAGACAGGTAAACCACCATTAAAGTGCACATCAAAATGTACATTATTCGCTCTTAGAGCACACTCTTCGTTTTACATTCGCGATAAAGAGGAAGAGCACAGGTGCTACGTATGGCTTGGCTCAAATCAGAAACTAACTGTGGGGCCAGCCAGCAGAGAAGTTCCAGAATCAGCAATCGCAGCACACCCTCCAGCACAAAACCCTGCGAAGAGACAGACGAAAGATACCCTTGCTCAGCGAGAATAAAGATTAAATGTATACCCTTCGCTCTTCTTACACAAAATGAGAATAATGAATGTTATCCTGAACCCGAAATTGAATTCTCAATAAATCGTTTTGCCCACTCGTTTACACAAACAGACATCAAGTGCATCAGAGCCTTGAATGAGGATCAGAGCTGTGTTAGAATCAATAACCACCAGATCAGCTCAAAGATAGTGAGGGAAAGGTGAAAAGAACCCTAAAAGGGCTCACCTGTGCTTTGTCCATCTACAAGCACATCGCCCATGTCGAACTGCACCAAGCAGAGCAAGACGGATTGATTTTAAGGACAAGACAAATGCATTGGCACGAAAAAGATTAGAGGACCAGTGCAGCCTTTTGTAACTGGTCATACCGGCAGCTTTGTTGTGTAAGATTTCATTATCACACAATTTGTGATGGTTAGCTTAGAGCTTTTCTTGGCTTACACTTATATAACTGACGAATATATAATATAGAGCAAAGCGATCCCATATCCTGTACCTGCCAGTACCCCTTGCGAGTCACCGGAGTATAAGTATGTTCGCCCTTGAAGTGATCCGGGTCCACTCCACCTAAGACCAGCTCTCCTCCTTTCGCCCCTTCAGAGGCGTCCCGGTTTAACCAAAACGAGAACACAGGTTCTTGGACCAGCTTCTGGTTCAACATGTTGTACCTAAGCACATGCCACCAGCAAGATTTAAACAGTTGATACTCATTCCAGTTTAAGAGAATTAGATATCTGTTGACGAGGACCCCAAATTGGTCACATCTTTACTGCCAGTAAAATCAGACACCTTCCCAATGTATGACCTCCCATGTTGCTTGTCTTTGAAAAGTGGCACTGTTTTCTTGTCAATATAATTAATCTCACGAATTGGAAAGTGTAGTCCCGGCACTTCGCAAGATTACAAGAGAGTCAACCTGAATGATAATCAATAGCCGAAGGAAATCATTTAGTGTTCCATGTTGGCTTACCACACAGGATCCACACGATTGACAGAAATCTCCTTGAAGCCCAAGCCAAGGATACCATCAAATTTAGCTGCCAGAAAAATTACACCTGGCTCCTTGGTTGCTTCAGCAAACACCTGCGCCAAAATTCCAGATACAATGTCTTATCAAAATTGTTTGCTCACATTCATAGAAACACCATCATGATAATATAAACGACAAGCAAATGAAGCAATCGTGATGGTTACGACGAGGTCCTAAGTTGCAGTCAGAGCTGTTATCTCTATCTAGATCAGAATCAGTTAACCCCCGAGTGACCAAATGGAGTCATTTAGTAGGAATCTTGATAGAAAGGTAAAATTATGTAGCAATGAACAAAGGAAATCATACTCTACACTTGTGAACAAAAGATATGTTTTGAAAGTTACTACAATCGATTATTAGTTTCCAAATTAGTATTCTATTTTTAGCTTGGGCAATTCAAAGTTAAGTATGATCGCCTTCTGCTTTTACCCCAGAATAAGTAATGTATTCAAGGAAATTTGTACACCATCCTTCATTTCCAACCAAGCAGCACTTGAAGCTTAGCTTCAATTTCCAAGAAAATCACGAAATGGAAGTTGTAATTACACTGGAACAGGTCCGTCAGAGACTATGATAAGCATGTTATGAGCACCAGAGATATGAAAAAAAACGAAATACCGTACCTGTTCCTTGACAGTGAGATCCCCGAGGGTGACATCATCGGCGCTCAAAAACCCTTCCATAGATCCAGTGCCATATTGAATGGCAAAAGACGTGCCTACAATTCCAACCACCACACACTGAAACCGATACTATTTACACTTACGAATGTAAATGAATATAGCGCCTTTCAAAACGTACTTCTAATGTTAGAAAATGTAAGGCCTGATTTCTTCTTCAATTATTACATGTTTTTGTTTGTGAAACAAGAGAAGTGACCTTCAATTGGTTCATTTCTTACCTTACTAGAAGCTTCCTAACTGATTTATTTTAAATCTTATGGATCCAGAAGCCGCAACCTTTGTCCATTAGACAGTCAGGGGGTAAGTTAACACAAATACAATAAAATTAGGTGCAGCTCAGTAACAATAAAATTTGAATTCGAATTTGAAGTTTGAAATTGAAATTGAAAAGCATACCATCTTCCTTATATGTGGACGACTTGCTTGCTCTATACCTTCGGTGGAAGATACAGGCCAACTGCACCATTCAACAGAATCCTAAATCAAATGACTTGCGAACAACGGTAAACACGTGAATAAACTCAACAAGCGCGTTTATAATCCGTCTATCTCACACCGGGATGAACTCTTCAAACAACCTCATAAAACACGTCAAATCAAATCAAATTTGAAAATACAATATCAAAATTCAGGTCAAATCTTCAAAAAAGTGAAGAACAAGTTACTTACCGAAAGATGGCACTTCGACGACGGCACCCACAAATTAGCACTTCCCGTATCAAAGATAACAGTAAACTCCTGCTTGGGCGACCCGATCTCAATCACACCAAAGTACTGCGCGTCCAAGTAATTCGACAACCCCACATCGTGTCCTTCGCCCACAACCTCCTTCCCTCGCACTTGTGACGCAGCGCTCGTCTTTTTCAATCCTAGCAAGTCCCATCGTCTCTTCTTCAACCCCACACGGCCAACGGATGCATCAATCACTCCTGCCAACATGAGCAGGAGCAGAAGGAGCAAGCCCGCGGTACGAATTCCATAAGCCATCTGCAAAATCGAATCGATTTAATGAGAAAAGTGCGTTCCTTGGAATTGAAAGCTCTAGCTGTTTTCTAAGGGGAAGCTCTGTTTTCTCTGATCACGGTTGTGAGGGAGACATAATTCGCAATAGGGGTATGTTCTGAACCGGAAACTTGAATAGGAGACAGTGGAGGGAATTTCAAAAGAAATTGAAGTGGGGATGGGAATGAATACTAACGATTTCTGATACTGCTGGAGCGGAGATCGGTCGCGGGGATGGTTTGCGGGCTTGCTGTAGCTTGGCGTCTCAAGGACGTTCAGGCCTTCGGGGAAGCTGGTGCGGCCACGCAACGGGATGAACTCTGTGCCGGGTTGGATGAACTCTGCACTGAGTTGGATGATAAATACTATTGTACTAAATTGGTGTCAAAGCAGAAACGTGCTCTAAAATCTATGTGCACCTATAATCAACACTGCTTAGGATAGAGCATATACTTCCACTATAAATTATTTTTTATTAGATTTTATTAGTAGTTGCAACAAGGTTCCAACATTTTAGCATGCATTATTTGGACACCATTTATTTAATTTATGAATTTTTAAAGTATTCTCCTTAGTGGATCCCAAAATCAACAATAGGCTCTCATGCATAGATTTTTCATGTTTGAATTAGGGGGAGTCACAATAGTTAGAAAGTCTACAAGAAAAGCTTCAGTGAATTTGGGAAATGGTTACTTCTCCTCTAAGATGAGCCCAATTTCTTCAATAAGGTGGGGGAAGAAATGACCATGCATGGTTTTAAAGGATCTAAATAACAAAAATTCACAATAATTTTTTTTAGGTGGAAAAATTCCAAATCTATCTTATATCTATTTCTCTACAATGGAAAAAAATTTCCCCCATCAAATACAATTGGGAGCTATAATTAATTCCTTAAGTGATCGAAAATAGGTTGCAAGCTTTGAGCCTTAAAATTTTTTTGAAGTTGAAATGCAATAGCCACCAAGAGCAACCACTTTTAGAAATGTACAATATTTGGTACATTGAAGAAAATAATGTAAGGTAGAACTACCCGTAACCAACCAACCCCCCATACCCAATCTGCAAATTCACATATCTCCAACCAAGTTTAGAAAATGTTTTTTTCTCCTTTTCAAAGTCAAGACTAAAAGTTTATTATAGATGTTCTAATGTAGAGTACAAGAAAGTAAGAAGCAATGAGTGGGAAAGTTGCTTTTTGAATGATCAAAATTAAAAGAATTTAGAAATTGGCGATAGATCCAGCACATTTTTTCCCTTTCAAAATTTCAAATCATGTGATATAATTACCAAAGTTTTTGCAATCCTCATCATTTCTATTGTTGCACCTCTCAAAATATTTGCTTTGTCTTGCACTACACAAGATCATGTCTAGAATACCCTAAATGATCGGTTACAGGTAGTTCTACCTTACCTCTTCGCTTTTAGAGCACTTTCGTTCTCTTCTCTCGTCTAACACTCGGATCACACTTGGACAGACTAAAAAGCGGCAACCCACCTTTCAATCTGCCTCATCAGTTGGCCTCTCCCGTGGGTGGAATTGCGAGCTCTAGACCAGTCTCCGTCGACGATGCACATTTGCAATTGAAATTCCTGGGCCACACATCCATCTCTTCACTCCCAATCAGACCCACATCATCCTCTATCGCAGAAAAGCCCAAATTCGAGATCACTGGTGAAACCTTTACTCCAATTTGTGTCCAATCTCTCAAGACACTACTGGACTGATTCATCAATTCATCGCATTCATCTCTGTTCACTCGTGAGAGAATACCAGTCGGGGATACTAAATTTCCACGAGATTGGAGCTCATGAATCCCGCATTTGATGCTAATTCAACCACGAGTTCGTAGACATGGCGGTCACGACGACATTGCAAGCCCAGCGCAATCAGATACCCACATTGCTTACCTCCAAGAATGGGCTGGCGCGTGGAGCTTTCATGGGCGACCAAACGTATCGCACGAACTCGAATTTTGGATCAGTTGTAAGGGAAAGTAGCAGGAGCTTGGTGATTAGAGCAGAAAGGGCAACAGGGGTAGAAGGGGGAGGTTCGCTTGAGGAGGAAAGGAAGAAGGTGGTGGTTGTTGGAGCTGGATGGGCAGGTTTGGGTGCTGCCCACCATCTCACCAAGCAGGTCTGATTCTCCTCATTGGGTCAAAGGATTTTAGGGTCGAGTTCTGCTCTTCCGGGTTCGGATTTTAGGTTGTAGGGTGAATTTCAATTTCTTGGGAGGCTTGTTGGTGTTTAGGGGTTCGATGTTACACTATTGGAGGCAGGAGCGCAGCCTGGAGGACTTGTTGCAGGATGGAAAACGGGCGGTGGCCGTTCAGTCGAGGTCGGCATTCATGGTACCATGAGTGTTCGAATTCTTCCTCCTTTGACGTGAATTTCTGCATTTGTGGGAATCTTAAGGATGCTTTGTTGGTTGTGATTATGATCTTGTTCATCGATGCTATGTGTGAACGTTTCGCAGGATTTTGGTATCCATACAAGAATATATTTTCTCTTGTGGATGAGTTGGGATTACAACCGTTTACGAAATGGACGAAGTCTGCGCAATTCTCTCCTGCTGGTTTAGAGGTGAACATGATGTGAAGTAGTTGTAAAGTCCTTCTATGATTTTAAACCCTGAAAGACCAAGAAGCCCAGATTGGGTCTCATGTTGTTTTTAGCATTTTTGAGTAGTATTTGGCCACTTTCTTATTTCCAATTTTATTTATGTATTGATCAACTCATGTAATGTTCTTCACTGATTCTGGTGGTAAAAAATTTGGCTCCACATGAATTATTTTGTTGATATTTACTGTTGGATTGATATGCTAGTTAGATTGGTTGTCCTGTGATGATCTGTTTTTCTGATGTAGGAATCACATTGTCCATGATCTTACATGGACATCTGCAGGTAGAATCGCCATTATTTCAGGACATGCCTCTCTTACCGAGTCCCCTGGGTACTTTTGTCTACACGCAGGTAAGTCCTAGCATGCAACCTCTGTCGTCCTTATAAGAACCTATCTCTATAATCTACCATCTCTGATTCTATCCAACAGTTTGAATTTCGATGACACCGGTAGAAGCGATTTGTGATTTCTTCTTGCCCCTTACAGATCTTCGATTCTTTGGTTGTGATTGCAGTTCAAACGGTTGCCATTATTAGACCGCATGACTGCCATACGTCTCATGTATGCAGGTGACACCTTGACTGCTTATTCTCATATCCAACTGACAGTGAGAGATGTCGTTCGTAGATCTTGTGCTTAATATACCAGCGTTCTCTGGAATGCATAAACTCTAGCTTTGCTGCATCTGGACACAATTGTCAATCACATCCCCTGATAAGCGCATGTACTGTTCAACTTAGCTATCTGTGAGCCTGCTTTCTGGTCACTTTGGACTCTGAACATACGGCGATGTTTTGTGGCAGTGATTGATTTCGACAACAGTCACCGAGCTTGGGAAGACTACGACTCAAGTATATAACCTTCTACTCCCAAGATCCCTCATTTTTTCCTTATTAATGTATCTCTTTCAGTCCACGCGAGCTCCGTGAGACTTGCAGGTTTGCTGAGATCTTAGTGGGACCTGGCAGGAAGTGCACGGGAGCTTTTCCGGGAGTATGGCTGCTCAGAGCGTGTGTACAAGGATGCATTCAACCCTATGTTATTAGTGGGCCTCTTTGCTCCGGGCGAGCTTTGTAGTGCTGCTGCTTGTCTGGGCATGCTCTACTACTTTATCTTAGCTCACCAGGTGCGCTCCATAAATTTTATAATGTTATTGAGGGATCAGTCTTACAAATTTGATCTACAACTTGGAAGACTTCGGTACTGTGAGCATAGTTTAGGACGTCCTTTGCCCGTGAAGGACCTACATGCCAAAATTGTTTATGTTAGCCATTTGAAGCTGGTCATATGAGGAATTTCTTTTGCCCTGTTTTATTTACTTATCGACCAACACATGCGATTGAATTTGGCCTCATCTGAACTATATGGTAAGTGGAATTGGTCATTTTTAAACCATTATTCCTTGGTCCTTTAGGAGGTTATTCCTCTTGTATTCCTCTTCTCAATTTTGACCTCGATACCGGTAGACATAGCCTTACCCTTCGTAAATGTAACCAAAGCGCTCTTCGTTCTCAAGACAACAGCAGTGCCTGTGCAGCCAGATTTCGATGTCGTGTGGTGCCGTGGAACTGTGGGCGAGATGATATTCAGGCCATGGGTAGCATCCATGCAAAAAACTGGGTGCCGTTTCCTCTCCAAAAAACGGGTTACTGATCTAGTGCTCGATGAAGCAACAGGCTCTGTGACGGGAGTTCTTTGCGGTGAGGAGCATTTCCCTGCCGATGCTGTTATATTTGCCGTTGGTATTTCTGCAATGCAGAAAATCGTCCCAAACAGGTAATCATTTAGTGTTGGTCCATTACTGAAATCCATCTGAGTCACGACTTCATTTTACAATACTGTATGTTTTTGCTTTAGCACATTGTGACTGGAACAACCTTGCTATCTCCTTTGGACTTTCCGAATTTTTGTGGTTAGAAGCAGTCAAAGGATCGCCATTCCTTTTTGTGTAGATGTACATCTGAGGATGGAATGTATTTTACAAAATAAGCCGATCCTGTACTTCTTTGCAGTAAAGTATTGCGGACCAGAGAAGAGTTTGTCAACACCGCCAATCTTGGTGGTGTTGACATATTAGCTGTACGGCTCTGGCTTGATCGCAAGGTACACTGGACATCTTTCGCTCTTGGCGTGCAAAGAAACATGCTGACTTTCAAACCTAGCTATATCCCTTTCTTGTTCGTGAGCTTGATGGTACATTTTGCGTTTTTGAAAACAGGTTTCTATTCCTATGCCCAGCAATGCATGCTTTGGATTTGATACTACGACTGGATGGACGTTCTTTAACCTAAACGAATTACACGATGAGTACAAAGACGAACCTGGCACTGTGGTTGAAGCTGACTTCGTAAGTCGCTCTGCTCTAAATTTATGGAACCTTTTTCTTTCATGTCAATCATCGCATTCTTTTTGCTTTGGTGATTTCTCAAGAGGTTATTTTACTAATGAAGACTAGCTGTTGCCTACGGAGAATCACTACTCTAGAATGCTTCATAGATTACACATATTTCAGTCGTTTTCATGTACAAACTGATTTCTCATGACCTTAGAAGTGCAGGACCATGTGATCTCTGCTTTATTCTGGTGTTCTACACACTCTATATTTCCCTTCTATTCATTCTTTTATGTGCATTTTCTCTCTTATGCCTTGACGATTATGCACTGATAATGAGTGTGACTTTGTGGCAGTATCATGCGAACCAGTTCTTACCCTTAAGTAACGACCAGATCGTGAAGAAGGTTCAGGATTATCTTGCCATATGCATTCCCGAGTTTGGCAATGCGAACGTGATTGATCAAGCTGTTGTCCGCTTCCCGAAAGCTGTAACCCACTTCTTCCCAGGTAGATTGATGGAGCCCATTGTGAGCACCAAGTCGTGAGACCAACTCTGGTTAGTTAGAAGCTTCATTTGAGATGATAAATTTGTGATACCTGGACATAATTTTTGAATTCTTTTCTCGTTCCTTTATATCATTCAAGTTGTTCACCAACATGGCTAGTTTGTACTATAGAGGATCAGGGGGAGGAACACAAGTAGGGTTTGTGATGAGGCGAGAGTGGTCATTCAGGCCATCCCTCTTGGGGTCCAATCAAATACTGTATTTACCAAAAAGGGTTTTCCTGGGAGTTGATTTCATTGACCATGAGTTTTTATAGATTCACTAGGGTCCTTTACACATTGTATAGAAATTCTTGCCATCTTTAATACCCTATAGAATGTCAGCTTTGTACATGGGATCATCTTCGGTATTCCTGTCCCCAGCAACTCGTACTATGAGAACCAAATACTCTTGCCACAGTTATTAATAGGATTTAGATAATGTGCCCCAACCCTCTTAATGCTTTGCTATATAAACAATAGAGGGTACATTCTTACTGACTCTGGGTTCCTAATGCAGGGTCCTATCAGTATATGATGCGTGGGACTACAAGCTTTCCTAATGTTTTCATGGCAGGGGACTGGATTGTGAATCGGCACGGCTCATGGTCGCAGGTATTATGCAACTATCATTTAAACCTTAAAGGTCTATAGGGAACTGTTTTCATCGTGCCATATTTGACTTCTAGAATATGATACATGTACTAAAATATGGTAAGACATGCACCATTGACTTGATAATTCAACAAATTAGCAACTTCCTTTTGGATGTCATATTAGAATCTAAACCTTCTCATGCTCAAATATGATACCATAGAAGGGTTAAAATCCTTAATATGACACCATATAAGGGTTAACGGACTCTTCCTAGAAACTGCTGTATTTGTAGGATTGCTCAAGAAACTCTTAGCTACCAATTAGTATAAACATGCCGGATGTTTGGATGGAACAGGAAAAAGCCTTCGTGACGGGACTTGAAGCTGCCAACAGAGTGGTGGACCAACTGGATCAAGGGGAGCTTGCAACAATAATTCCTGTTGATGCAGACGAACCCCACGTTCGAGAGCTTCGACGGCTTAATGAAACGGCTAAAGGATTGCTAAGCCAGACTCCATTTTCAAACTTCTTTCTTTGACAGAACTCAATATCAACATTCTTTTAGATTACTCAGCTCACAGATTTTGGCAATGGAGTAAATGAGATTGTGTGGGTGCCTGCCTATTTATTCTTATATTGTGGGTGCAAATTTGTGTCACCTACAAAATTATTTGTCACAAATAACAAATTTTACTTTTCAATAGTTTTACGTAATATTTTCTACATGAACTAATTTAAAATAGTGCGGATTTGGTATATTAGTGTCACCACACACTAGTAGACAAGTCTTACCGTACAAGTGCCACCATGGATAACAATAAGTGAGCTGTTGCCAGGGTAGAGCAGTGCGCCAGTGGCTTGCACATGAACACCACTGTGCACCAAATCCCACAGTTGCCCATCTTGAGCATTCTGCGAAATGATGAGCATCCAAGCCCACCCAACGGTTGGGAAGTTTTATAATCATCAACCAGGCTAAGGCGACCTGAATGTGGCTGCTCCAGGAATATACACAGGCCTCTTTACTGTCACAAATCCAATACCGTATATGTGCTCGAAATACACAAGATTTTAAGGAGGGTGCACTCGTTGGCCGTATTTAGATGTCTGTTGCTATATCGGGCTATTATGTATCGTAGAACCTTTGTATTCCAAAAGAACGTTGGCTTGTGTAGGCTTACAGTACAGGAAGCCCTGAAAAATATCCAATTTCATCCGTCACAGAAACATGAGTGAAAGAAATTAGAAAAAGATGATCTCCAAGAAACACGAGTGTCCTCAAGAAGAAACCGTTTTCTCATCAATTCGCAACACAACACCGTTCGACTGTGGCAGATTCAACTCTTTCCTTGCTGACGAAAGTGAAGATATACAACCCATTTCTAATTTCTTGATCAAGTAATCAGGATATGCAGTCAGGTGACAGTTTTTAAAGAGAAGAATCATGATTTTGAGTCAAATCTGCTACACTTCGGAAGGTAAGGCGGGTCGCTGTAAAACCAACTGTGCAAATTCCATTTGACTACATTCCTTCATTCATGCATTCATGCATCATAGAAGGGCAAAAACAAAGTCTGTCCGAGATCGATGCTTCTAGTTCCGGGAGTGCCCTGAAATACGAAATTCTGAACTTTCTTTCCTTGGCTCTCTATCAATGACCACCCCTCCAAAATTTCGAAGGAATGCGCTCACGCCTCACGGTTGAATTTATCACAATCTACCTTAGTCGCCGTCGCGACGGAGAGACACGGAAGAGATCGAGGCAGAGGTGTTGTCAGAATGAAGCTTGCGCCCGGCCGACACGGAGCGACTGAAACCCTGACATCCCTCCATCCCCAAGTCCCAACTGACACAAACCTTTCCTGCTTGCCTGCTTGCTTGCTTGCCTGGTTGTTCAGATTCCCTTTCATGATGAGCGGAACTTGTAAGTTACACGACAGGACCTGCTTGGTTTCCAAAGGCTCCCTTGGTGGGTAAATGTATACCGTATGGTCAGTCAGCACGTCTCTCTCTCTACGGTACCATTCCCGAGCCCGAGCCAGTGCAAATCAGGACACAAGTTTGGGGTTCAGCATAGTGCACACCACGTTGTAACGTGGTTGACAGCAGACGGTCCCTTGGAGTCCTGGTGATGGTGATGGTGATGATGGTCGTCAGGGTTGGTGTAAGAGAGAAAGAGAAGCTCGAATCCGAACTTTAAAAAGGGGAAGAAAAGGATTGGGGCGCTGCAATATAAGGTCAAAGGAGGAGACAGAGTGACGGAGTGTCGTGAGTGAAAGAGCTGGGGAGTCATTTGGGCCATTCTGAAAAAGAAGTAGCTGTTGTGAAGATTTTACCGCTGAAAATGGTCACAAGAACCTAAAATCTTACGTAGCTTGGAGACAAAATGAGAGCGGTAGGAAGAAATTTCAGAAGAATGGTGAGTTTGAGTAAATATATATTCGACTTCTGGGATTTAATCAAAATTTGCAAAATGAGCTGTTAGCTCCCAATTGGAGTGTTGATTTCGTTGTGTTCGCGATGTTCATGGACTTTGGGATTCATTTGCTCTTCCGAACGACTGCTAGAACATGAAGAAGCAGAGCTCTGAGCACTACTGGGTTAATTCAGTAAAGGTTTCGTATGTGTTATTTTTCTAATTGTTCGTAATTATCGGGTGAGCTTGCTTTCTCTTGAAATCGTTTTGCGGTGAAATATTCGAGAGGATTTTTACCCTTGAAAGATATTGTAAAACAACGATGACAGTGGATGGCATTGATAGGCATTCTTATTCTAGAAATCCAGACTAAATCCAGAGTTTATTTGTGAACAACCAATGTAATGTACTGTACAGAAAGAAAGCCAATGAAGTAGCGGAGTTTGAAAGTAACGAAACAGCATGCTTATGCACTGCGTACGACTTTATTGAAAAGAGAGGTCATAGTGCGGGTGGTCGACACAAATGAGTCCACAGTCCACCTCTGCACTCGTCGACAGGATTCAGCTGAAGAATCATAAGAAGACCATAAGCAGTCCTCAACACAGAGTTACAAATTGAGGCTGGTTGACCACAGCTTTGGGGAAAGAAGCTTTCTAAATCCGCTTGTCAACTGAATGAGGAGATCGTTAAAATACATTCAAGGAGCGGGTGATGCAAAACGACTCGCACAGCAGAACACCTCGACAACCTTTGCACTCGATCCATTCCACTGCACATCTAATAACATTTGACGACGACATCCTTGAACAGTCTAAAGGCAGAGAGATGACTTAATACTCCAGATGGATGCGATTATTGGGAGCTGCCAATGACGTACGTGGCCTCGAGGCCGTATCAGAAATTGGAGCCTTCGAAAGTCTGAGAGAACTTCCAGTTTGCAGGAGCGGCGTCCATGGATACCGACGCTGCGCCATCGCTCGTGACGACTTTGAAGGAGAGCGCCTGTCCCACGAGGTCGCTGTTGTCGGAGAACTGCCACTGCTGACCCCAGTTGCGTTTCATGGCGTACCAATCCGTGCCGGAACCCTTGATGGAGAGCTGCTGCACGTCGCCGGCGCCCGCCACGTTCGTCACAAGAACCAGAATGAAGAAGGGATTGCCGTTCATGGTGAAGCGAACGCCGCCTGTCTTCTTGCACGGCACCCTGTAGGAAAGGCGACATGGATCAATCATCAACAAATTATTCGGGCATTCGTCTCAAGATCGAAGGTTTTGGAAAAGGTAAAAGTAAGGAACACAACGTTTAAGTACCTTCTGTATTTGACAGGAATAACTCCGCCCACTTCCTGAGCGATCTGGTCGAAGACGGGGAGGGAGAGGTCGAAATGCTGCTTCGGGGAGTCACACCAGCCGCCGTCGGAGCCAGAAGGACAAAAGTTCGTGGCAGTGACGACCACAGTTGGCGCGCCTGCGCAGTACTTGGAGCCGCTGGAGTCGCATGCAAGCTCAAAGCAAGCTCCGCAGGTGAGGCCGGAGTTGAAGAGAGCTTGACTGAGAGCTGCCGTATTCGTGCCATAGCCTGTGCTGTACAGGTTCCCAAATCCGCACGCTCCGCCTGCATCATCATTCATTGTCTCGTCAAATACATATAATTTAATATTAGCAAACTCTCCGGCATGGCAGAGACCACCAGCAGAAAGAAACTTAAACATGTGTCGTTAAATTCATGGCACAGGCACTCGTGTATGCTCACCATAGCTAAAAGCTGAGTGAGGAAAGCTCATCCACCGAAATTAAGCACACATTTTAAAAATTCTACAGCCAGAGTACTTTCCGTCACAAACTAAACAATTAGGATGCTTAGAAACTTGTTTGACTCTAACGATTTAGCGTTCCGAATTAGCAAACATTGCCAACCGCAGAAGTGTAAACATTGATACAGACTACGTAGTAAACTATAGCGGGAGCTCCACGGTGTTAAGAATGAACCAAGACTTGTACAACTACAAGACACTTTGCAAAATAGCACATACAATCACAGAACGTCAAGCGACCTACTCGCTGAAGTTTAAATTAAGGCGGGAACACCACTGTTTTCTAGCTTGAATTTACAGAAATTGTGCAAAACAGCACAAACACACAACGCACGGCATTGAGCAGAATACTCCAACGCGCACAGTTAATAATTCATCAGTTGCACTGTGAATGCCGATAAATTCAATTCCACAATTGCAGCAACACGTCCGATTCTACAAGACGATGGACGTGCACACCAAGCACGATCACGCACATTTAATGTTAAAATTCTCCAGTTACCTAGCTCCCTCTACGAGTCATCAATTCAAGCTACGCACGTCGTCACTCTCAACATTTGCTTGGAATTCAAGCAAAGCGAACAATAGCTGCAAGGCACGCACCTTGAGTTCCGGAAGCGTCAGCTCCGCCATAGTAAGTGGCATGTGCAGCATTCCAGCTCGAAGGCTCGAAAGCCTCTACGGCGGAAATGAGCTGCAGCATCATCAGAACGGGCATCACCTGCAGAAGAAGCGCAGCGACGGCCGCTCCACGACGACGGACTCCCATGATTGTTGGATTGTGAATATTGGAAAGAAAGATGAAGCTGAAGCTGAATGTGAATATGAAGAAGCCGGAGCGGCAGGCAAGCGCGGCGGCACTGCGAGTGAGTGAGTGCACGGGAGATGGAGCCCCGAGCGCGGAAGGAAAACACTCCAGTGGCGTTGTGGTGGCGAATGCCTTGACTGCGCTCTCTCCTCTCGGCCTCTGCATGTCTAATTAAACACGTCGGTGTGGATGAATGTTATCTACTCTCTTCATTCATCCACTGCCCCGCCGTGCTAACTGCCCCCGGAGTTGGTCTTGCTGGTTCCGTCCCCAGCGGCCCTTCCTCTGCCCTCATTCATTGCGGGCCGCCTCTGGGTTGGTTGCCCCCCACGCTATATTTCCTGACATTTTACACTAATTTATGTAATAAGCAGAACTGGGACCAAGCAAAGAAAATCAAATATTTGGAGGAGTCTCATTGGTCAAGTTCCAAACTCTTGGCTGATGAGAATCCACAAAATTTGATTTTCATAGATTAGCCCAAGTGTAAAGCATCTTTCCTAAGGATTCTTTTATGAATAGGCATTATAATTTTTCTTTAAAACTCTTTGATATCATAAGACGTGTAGAGATTATTCACTCACTTGGGACATATTTTAAATGTTACTCCCTTTGTCCCACTAAAAGCTTCCTGATTAGATTGATTTACAATCTTTGTAGGAAGAATTTGGGAAGCTTTCAGTGGAATGAAGGGAATGTGTGTTAATAGCAGGCAAGTCAACTTGGACGCATCAAGCTCCAAGAATGTAACTTGGTGCCCTAAACCTCTTTCCTACTAGTAGTATTTATATAAAGAAAGTATAATAATAATAATAAAAGTTTAGATTTGATTTTAAAGACACATTTACTCTTTTTTGTTGCATAGGTCTATTCATTGAAATATATTAGAGATATTTGCTAAAAAAAACTATAGCTCCTTTTAGATGGCGTGTGTTGTCTTTATAATAATTCAACTAGCAAAAAGAAGGTGAAAGGGCACAAATTTTTATCAGTATTGGAGTCTAGTGCCTCTAAAATGACCTTCTAATTTCAACGCACAATATTTTAGGAAAAATTGTGATTAACAATTGTACTATCTTTCTTATCATCTCTCTTGCCTCCATGTTTGCTTGAGGTGCATGTTCTTAGGTAAATTCAAATTCCAATATTACTTGTAGAAAATTCTAAATTTGGTCGATGTCTATTGAAAATTGTCACTTGAAAATTTGACTTTAATTTGTCCATTTTCAAGAAGGTTTGCTCTCATTTTTTGTCAAAGTTCTATGGTACATCTCCAATTGATGCTTAGTAAGTCAAATTTAGTTGTTCCTTACCCATAAATATGCACCTCAAATAAACCTCAAGTAAACCTTACATATGAACCATTTTTGATTAATTCAATAACCACTTGAATATGGTTGCATTATTGTATTGCAATAGTAGTCCAATGAATACACTCACTTAAAAATACTTGGAACCAAGCCAACAAAACCAAACATTTGAAGCATTTACATTAAAAGACTAAGGCCATTTTTTCTATCAAAACCACTCAAAACTACCATTTTTATCACATTTGTCCACCAAAAAAAAATTAAAAAAAAAATTAAAAAATTAAAAAAAAAAAAAAAAAAATTAAAAAAAAAAAAAATATATATATATATATATATATATATATATATATATATATATATCTTTACAAAATCTAAATATAGAATCTTGTAGTCAAACTTTTTGAAATTATGTGATAAAAATTTCATGAAGTTTGACCATATAGATTGAAAGATATGAACAATCAAAATTGTTTTTCAAGAAAATGTTGAAAGTGCCGAAAAAACTATATAGTCCATAAATTTCTCATTACTAGTCCAACAAGAATGAATTAAAGCTTCATATAAAGACAAAAATATATTATTTAGAAAAAAAAAATTTAATTTGATTTTGTCTTTTGCAAAAAATATTGCTACCTACCATATTTAGTTTGGGACATTTTAACTTTTGTTTTTAAGCACCAATTAAAATAAAAAATTATATTTCCGCTAAGCTAATCAATTTTTTTATCTTATAAGAAAATTTCAAGTTATAGAAACCTACACAAAATTGATTTTGTCCCCTATGGGCACTTAAGGGTCAAACAAACTAGACCTTTTTCAAACTCTTGTCCAATGAGAAGCCTCCGAAGTTTCAATTTTCTTGGTTTGGCCAAATTGTAAAGTAATCTTAAGATTTTTTTTATAAAGAGGCAAAATTTAGAAGAAAATGATTATGTCACATAATATGTGGAAGTTGCTTGTTTACTCATGGGCATATTTTTAATATTATATATTGGTAGAAAGGCCATCTTAGAGACATCATGTTCTAATAATGCAATAGAATGCTCTAAAACTTCCTTTGTACTAGTAGTACTTAATATGTAAAGACAATATCGTAATATAGAGGTTTAGATGTGATTTTACACACATTTACCTTTGTTTTTGTTGCATAGATTCATTGAAATACAATAGAAATATTTGTAAAAAATCAATAGCCTCTTTTGAATGACTTGAACATATTTCTGTAATTTACAAGCTCTTCTGCCTTTAAAATTCTACAAGTATGAAATCAACACAATATAGCAAGCAATATTCAAAGAAAATCCGTTTCTATTAGAGTTAATTTCAAAAATTAATGTTAATTGTGCAAAATTCTAGAATTCAATACATGTCCATTGAAAATTTGACTTCAACTTGTCCATTTCTAAGAAGGTCAATCTATATTCTCATGTCTATAGGTGAATTTGTATTGCATATCCCTAGTTGATAGTAAGTCGATTATCTTTTTGCAATGAACATGCACTTCAAACAAACATAGAGGGAGGGGAGATGATACAATCCAAGACTAAGACTCTCATGGATAATTTGTAATTTCTAGGATCTCTCAAGAACTGCTTGAAAATGGTTGCATTACTACTTTTTGTAGTAGTTGGAGCAAGTTCTTCAATATCATGCAACCTAAGGTAATATTCATTGTCCAATCCTAGCCCTAAACCACACACAAATGATTGTCATTAATGCAATAACCTTTCCCAGCATAATAACCTCTATTTAGGTATATTTTTATTTGATGTTTGCTAACAACAATTATGAAATCATAATACCTTCTATAGAAATGGAAATGTGCAAGTTATATGAGAACAGTTGTTTTTAGTTGATTTGGCATAATTAGGATAATTTTAGCTACTATATATTAATTATTCAAATCTAGGCCAAAAGTCTTCACAAAGGCTCACTTTTCTTCATTAGAGTTGTCATCCAAAAAACTCATCCACACATTATGGAGCATATGAAAACTTCAATACCAATGTTGTTTGACCATTTAACAAAAAAATTCAAAGGCAAAATGAAAGAGATGGAGATGATTGCAAGAAACACCTACCAGTTTCATTGCATTTCAATTTTGGAACACTATAACTTTTGAACTATGAACTAAATGCCGAAACCAAAAAAAGTGTTTTTAGATATCTTGATCTTAATTGCATCTCTTATTTTTCAAAAGAATTAAAAAAAATACTTTTATATTTAAAATCCAATTTTGTTAATTTGTCACGCTTTTGACATTAAGATTTTTTCCATACTATTGAGTGGTTTAAATTAATGTTTTTGAGGTGAAATTTCGTGGTATATTTTCCTAGTATGCACACATGTTCCTACCAAAGGAATTCTAAAAATATATTATTTTGTACCCTCAACATTCGTGCAAATAGGCCTCCCTTGCACATGCACTTTTAAACATTAAAGATGGTTTTAACCTCATTCTTTTGGTCAAATCTCATCATCAAGCAGTCTTCCCAAATGGCCAATTTTTAGTTTTGTTGAAAATTGTTTTTTCTATTTTCTACAAATTAAAACATCAAAGTATGTATTTTCGTGCCAAAATTTGTTGTCCGAGAATATAGCAAACTACCTTCCTAGTAGAGTTAATTTCAAAGACCAATATTCCTTGAACAAAACTCGACATTCAATGCATGTCCATTGAAAAATTTGACTGCAAGAAGACTTGCTTGGTTGTCTCTTTGTCATGAACATGTCCATTTCCAAGAACGCTTGTTGAGTTGTCTCTCTGCCATGAAACCTGCACCTCCAGCAACCATGGCCATGGAGGCAGCCAGGGGAGATGCCCCCAGTTCTGCTAACTTAGTCACAATCCCCCCAGGCAGGCTCCCTTCACATCACAAGTTCACAACCCAGACTACGACTCTCTGTCATGGATATTCCATTTGTGGAATCTGTTAAGTTAAGAAAATGGCCGCCATCGCCCTGCGCCACAGCCTGTCGTAGTTAGTAGTAGTCGTCGTCCGGCGCACTGAAGTTCGTTCTACAGTATGATTATGCAACTGCAAATCTTGGAGGATCGTAGAGTAAGCTGAAATCAAGCTGCGGAATTGAATCACGGCGACACCAAATGTCCGGACGGACCATTGACTAAGTTGAATCGATCGACCCCACAAGTCGATAATCTGTCCTGCAGTAATAATTAATCCAGAGATCGAAATGGAACTGTGTGAGTTTAATTCTTCAATGCGGACGGACCTGAACCCGTCCGGCCGGGGCGGAGTGACTTAGCTTTCCATCTGATCGATGCGCGCGGCGTAAGAATTGAAAAGTGGGAGTTGGGGATTATTCAAGATTACTTCCCTCGCTCGCGCAGCTCAGTCGACTGACTGATCCACAGACCGACTCAGTCCCGCAAGTTCCCACGCACTGTTGGATCCGTCGCTCGCGCGTCGGAAGCTGGTCGAGTCAGTGGCCAGATTCTTGATCTTGCCGGCAGGGGATACCCGCCGCGGGGGCAGTCAGTTTCGATCTACTAGCTGAAGAGGCTCCAGAAGGAGCTGAGCTAGCTAGCTCGACAAATGGTGTGGCTGGGGTAGCTGGTGCGCGCTAGCTTAGCTTAGCTTAGCTTGGGTTTGCTGAGCTGCTGCAGGATGGAACTTAGGCCAGGCAGACGGTCATGTGAGCCTTTCCCCCGCAAGGACAGTTTGGACATTACCAACTTCAGCACCTGCTGCTGTCAGGACAGGGAGCTGTCAGCCAAATTCTTGGTCGCCCTTTCTGTTTCCATTGCAGCGATGGCGGAGGAACAGGGAGACCAGGCCGCACCGGTTCAGGCTTGCCAATGGGCTTTGATGAGGCAGAGGAAACTCTTACACCGCTCCAATTCCGTTTCATCTATTTCCCAAAGAAAAAAAAAATCACACCCCTCCGTCATGTTCCAACTTCCTTCTTTAACCCTTGAATGACGCCGTGGACATTTGGTGTCTGCTGAATGACAAAGAATCTTTCCTTCCAAGATAGAAATGCACCTTTTCATCTTTGGTATTGGGGGTGGAAAGGGAAGATCTTTTACATTACTTTGACTTCCAATACATATATTTGGCTTTTTCAAAGTAGGTGATGTCACACGGTATCAAAATGCAGGGTTTCCGCGGCCACAAGTATGTCCTTCAACCAAACACTCAGTGGAGTGGAGGGCCTTGAGTTCCTACCTATTTCATTGGGTTTCATGTCATAAACTACCGTAACTAGTTGTTGCTTTTTCAATGCTAATGTGGCATCACCATTGCCATAACAAGTTGTAACTTATAACCTTCTCTCCTTTCAACTTGCTTCCTACATCCTTGGATTACGAAGATCAAAGGTTGTGATTGAAAAAAGTACAACCAATTATGTCCAATAACCTATTTGTGACCAATGTGGCTCATTGGTTATCTGACACATAAATTATTGTAGCTAACAAGGCACATTTGCACATGGGGGTGGGGGTAATATTTATTGAAAGAGATGTTGAAATTTTTGGAATTTTCTTTCAAATTATTTTGCTTTCTAGTAGCAACTTAGTCTTGAAAATATATAATTAGAAGGTTTTGTAAATTTTGGGGAAATTATGACATAGTTTGCCATGTCTAAATATAAAGGATCCCTAATTTACAAAAATTCAACGTACTCAACACAATCTTGCATCTTGTCTTTGACAATAAATGTAAACATGAAAAGTCATTTATTCACTTATACATTCAATCAAAAAAGAACAACAACATTTCAAGACTAAAGGCTTTATTAAAATTTAGAAATTTGATCCATTGAAAAAAGGTGGCTAGTATTTTATCAAGTAGTTCCTTGAATTTTTTTCTACATAGGGATTCCTTACATTTATGGCTCCAAAAATATCCACCCTTTCACAACATGGACACAAAGTACCCCAAAGGTCTCCCCCCAAAAAGATAGGTATAGTTACCCAATATAGACTTGTAGTCTCCCCAATTGCCCCAATTTGCAAATTAAAATGTTGGACCTATTTAGATAGTGTCACAATTCCAAAAGAAGCCCTTACAACAAGTTCATAATAGGTATTAATATTGAATGTATACCTTACATCTTTCCATTGGTACACTATGCATGTATTAAATAATCTCCAAGCCATAGTAGTAGTGAGAAGGTTATCAGATATAACTGGTTGTTTACTTTTCAATCATAACCTTTGATCTTCATGATTTAAGGATGTAGGAAGCAAGTTGAAAGGAAAAAAGGTTGTGAGTTGCAACTTGTGGTGAAGATGATGATGGGTAGTCCATGAGCCACATTAGCGTTGAAAAGTCAACAACTGTTTATGATCCAACCAATGGTTTGACATCCTTTGTGTCATTAAGTGACCTGAAAACCTCATGATCTTTTCCTAGTGATATATATTGTTTTGTTTTTTGTTTTTTTATTGAAATCAATGAAACGGAATTTCATATCAATATTTGTCATACAGTTATATACCGTCAACAGCACTCAACAGTAGAGCTTTGGATGAGGTCGTCAGGAAGGAGACAATGCCAAACAAAGACTATGGTCAAGACATCAGTAACTTAAATTTAAATTTAAATTTAAATTTTTAAGCAAATGAGTAACTTAAAATTAATTAACTGATTTATTCATTTTTGGCACAAATGGTAACTTAAAATTTACAGGACTCACCAAGACTTACTTTGGGCATTGACTCCAGCAACAGGTACCACCCCACCTCAACTGAATCACAGTCAGGTGCACAGCAAATCAAATTCAGACAGACAGGTTTCACTCAGACTGTCAACTGAACAAATTGGACTTTTTTCACTAATTTTCTTTTGCATGAGGTAGAAACAAAATCTTGGAATTTATTTACGACTGAGATCTTCCCAACCAAATAAATGTTGAACATGCATTTTCCAGACCAAGCATGGCAGCTCCAGCTCCAAGCATTACAGTGTAAGTTATGTATATTTATTTCACAGTTGAAATTTCCTTAATTATTCTCTTCTTTTCGAGAATATTTTTCTCCTTCTCCAAAAACAAACAAACGTGGAATGATGTCTGCAGTCGAGACTCACGTATATATATTACAACAACTAACCTTTCAATTTGTGGGTTGGTGTAAGTTAATTGTCCACGGTGACCTCAACTCACTTATATATCCGACTGGAAGAGGTTTTGTGTGGTCACCTGATCGCACTTGAAAATATTTTTGAAAATGATGTATAAAAATTCCGCAATCTAAGTCTGTGTAACACTCCGGCTAGCAACAAAAGAGAACTCTTGAATTACCAGTACCGCATGTCAACAATTAATGGACTGAGAATTCCAATAAGCATAATTTCCCGTCGGTCACTTCAATTGCTCTTCGTAACTTGTAAACTTGAAATTGTCCCGGGCGGAAATTGTCCCTGCCAGCCAACTATCAATGACTCGTCAGGACTAAATGATTTATGGGGTGCCAGACCCATGGATTTGTTCATCAGAGTGGAGAGTACGTGAAGAAGACACAAGGAAAAATCCATGGTACCACTGATTTCAATTCTGCTCTTGAGCTCTTGTCCCGAAAGTTGACCCTACGTATTCACCGCGCGCGCTCGTCAAACAACTAGGATTGACTTCGATCACGAAGGTTGACTCCGGTCTTCTTGAAACCCTAGCTAGGAATTGAAATAGGGTGGCAACTGTAGTGACTGCATGATCGATGGAATTGAAGTTGAATACCATACAAGACTTTGCTTCTGGTGTGAGTTTCACATGGGTTGGTACAAATGGTGCCCAATTATAATGATGGGTATTTAATTTGAGCCACAAGAAAAGCTAGCGGGACTCATCTTGATGCAATTAATTAAGTGAAAGAGAGACACAGTCACTCGTTCAAAAGAAAATGAGCGTGGCGTGAATCGCAGACTCTCAATTTGCGGTCACATCTGCGAAATTTGTAGGCCATGGTTGTACGTGTCGATCTTAATTTCATCACGACCATGATGTCTCCCTTTGCTTACTCCAAAACTTGATTTAAACCCAAATCAATCGATCTCAAGCACGTCGACGACCGCGACAAGTTTTGGCAGCGAATATACGCCTAGTTTGTCAAGTTGTCCATTTGCCATGTACTGACTGTACGGACGATCAAGCTCACGGCTCGTCGTTATCAGCAACTAACGACAGTTGAGATCAACTAATTAATTCACTTCCTTGTCCAACAAGTAATGCAGCATTTCATTGTCTAACTTCGCATCTTCTGTTTCTTCAGTAGTTCGCATCAGTTGATTTGGAGTTGGGAAGGGAAGATTCAAGCAAATAATGTATACGATCATCTCATTACGGTCTGGAGTTTGGAGTTTTCACCGCCGAGATATGATTCGATTCAACGATTTAAGCACAGAGATCCAAACCTTCAAAACGAAGTAACAACCGATTGGAATAGCAATTGTAACTTGGTGAATTAACTGATTTAGCAGTCATGATCGAATTGATATGAGCTGTTGAGTTGGATTGGATTGGATTCCGTAATTTGGGCTCCAAATCCAGACCTTAAAAAGGAAGTAACAACTAATTAGTTGTAGTAGCAATTGTGACTTGGTTAACTTAGCAGCCATTGATAGAATTGGATTCAAAGATTTAGGTTCCAAATCCAAACCTTCAAAAGGAAGTAACAATTGTAATAACAATTCAATTGCAACTTGGTGACCTTAGCAGGTATTGATATGAGCTGTTGAGTTGGATTGGATTCAAAGATTTGGGTTCCAAATCCAAACCTTCAAAAGGAAGTAACAATTGTAATAACAATTCAATTGTAACTTGGTGAACTTATTTAGCAGCCATTGATCAATATGAGCTGTTGAGTTGGATTGATTCAATGATTTGGGCTCCAAATTAATCCAAACCTTCAAACTGAAGGAAGTAACAAATGTAATAACAATTCAATTGTAACTTATTTAGCAGCCATTGGTCAATATGAGCTGTTGCGTTTGAACGACAGAATTGAAGGGTCTGTCTGTGTGATCCAACTGGCCAGGGAGTGCACGTTAAGCACAAGTAGTAGGAACCAAGCAATCTTGGTCAGGGACAGGCTGCACCGCGCTGTATGGGAATCAAATTATACCGCCTTAGTTTTGATATCTGTGCCTCTCAATGATCAGCTAGCAAGTTTGTTAGGGTGGAATGAGCTTAGCCAGTACAACTTTGGACAGATTCATTTGAAGGTAAGCTACCCCATTATGGGCATAATGGGAGCAAGTCCATTGTGGGCAAAATTGTAATTCATGATGGTGTACATCGAAGTTCTGAAATGCATAGCATCTTTACAATTTTGCCCACAATGGGCTTGCTCCCATTTTGTTTGTAACGAGGTAGTTTACCTTCTATGATTTCTTAATTAACACTCACTATGTGCACAATGCACATGGGTATTTTATCTTCAAAACAAGGCAATAGTTTTGCACTATGTAATTGTTAATTCATTGACAATTTGACACTAGTGGATTTGCCACAACCAAAATAAAAATAATAGTAGTTTTCTAAAATTTTTAATAGTCATTAAAAACTTTGATATTCCATAACTTTCATTCCGTAGGTTTGATCATCACAAAACAAAGCCCATGTAGCCCTCCTTTGTGAGGGCTTTTTGATGGTATTGAGAATGTGACTAGAGGTTGCACAGTCCATGAGATCCTACTATAACAATCAAAACAAAGAAAACAAGAAAACAAACAACCTATCTTAAATATTTGAATGGACGTTTCTTGTACTTTAACCTCTGAATGGTTCATCACTATGTATAGGGTAGTGTTTGAGGAAGAGGGGATTTTACAAAAGAAAGCATTGATGAGGAAGGTGGAGCTTGGTGAGGAAGTGCTTTGTTTGCAAAATCCTAATGAATAAGTGAGTGGCATTGCCTATTGTAAATTGCAAGGGAGAATCTAGTCCCATTTAAATGAATAGAACCATTTACAATGAAAAATATGCACTACATAAGGGTGATTGCAAGAAACACTTGTCAATTTGGTTGCATTTTCATGATTTTTTGGGGAATATTTAAATTAAAATAGAAAATTATATATTTTTAAAATTTGAAAAATACAATTAATGTATACACCTATAAGGCAAAGGTAACTACCAAAGGAAATGTATAGAAAGTTTCTCTAAGTAGGAGAACTAGAAAAGTGATATGCCTAATATCGACAACCAGCCCAAAATGCACCTTTGACTCCAAACCACCATTGTTAAGTCTCTACATACATTACATCTCCAAAATCAATATACACCTACATGGACGAAACAATTTATGAACCTCTACCTAAAAAAACTTTGACCCTTCATAACTTTTGCATACAATGTCCAAATGTGGTCTTGTTTGGTGCATTGGAACCTTCTCTCATTTACCGACAAGAAAACCAATGAAAATTCAACCATTCTAATTAAAGAAGATAGGCACAATAGCAAAGAGTGGTGCTTTTATGGGCGCACACCTCAAGTTTCAGCTCATGATCTCTTCTAACTTACAGTTCTATGTATTCCAGCTGAAATTGTCTCTCACTTAGCCTTGCCTGTGCTTCAATCCTTCCAGCTGTACCACTGAACTGGGCCGCTTTCAGTAAGTTCCTTCACAGGCGATGTATTCTTTGGAATTTTCTCAACTTCTGCGGAGAACTGTACTGTCACTGCAAATGCAAGCCAGCTGCACCGATTGCGCTGATTATTGTATACACATAATTGTACAATTCAATGATTCAAGTGGGAAGCTTGTTTAATTGTTTATACATTATAAGTGATTAAACAAGGAAAACCGATCACCATCTACACTCGGACATGATGGAAGCATGATCGAATAGGATATATATATCTCACGTACAGAGTGCATGTGGCATTTTTGTTTCTTACTTCAATTCCTCGGCTGGGTCAGAGGTTTTGAAGAGTCGAGTCGATCTGCCGGCACTGATATGCGTGGCCACGGGCTTAGTGTGCGTAACCTGCCCAAGAGGGTTGTGAAAGAGACCGATCGAGGATTCAGTAATTAATCATACTTTTTGTTCTATTCCACTGCCAATTAGCGCCGCGCCGGCGACGTTGATGGATGCTGGGCACTGACTGTGTCCGTCTGTCCGGAGCGGAGTGCGCTCAATCAAGGTGTACAATATCGGTTTACCTCCCCGCCACCAAAATACGATCCGACAATCTTCCCAGGACTCTGCGTACAAGAGCATGTCTCCTATCATGGCCGGTGCTAGAAAGACTGCTGGGTACTTGCCATGATTGCACGTGCTGCTCTTTGCAGTTTGCACTGCAGTGAAGTTAAGCTTTCCGGTCTTTCGATTCCAACTAAACATCATTTAGCCAAGCCACCGATTTCGATTGATAATTGGTGGATTAGTAGGACGTACAGCAGTTCCTGAATCTAGGAGGATTGGAAGTTGCCAGTGGCAAGTCAGGAAAAGGAAAGAGATCGATCCATACCAACGAACCTAGTCAGAAAGCGTACATGAAGTTACTCTCTAACTTATCGATCAGAAAGATGGTGTCAGAGGCAAATAGCAGAAGAGCGTTTTCGGCGACCGCGGGTCGGGAGCCTTGCGTGAGGACGCCAACGAGGGATCGACATCGTGCCACCTAGCATTCGCTGATACGTTCTTCGGCGACCTGTGGACGAAACCTTACATTCGGAGGTCGCCGACCGCTAAAGTTTCCAACGGGGCTTTTCACCGCGCCAACTAGGATTTTGTGCAGGTCATCTTGCCACGCAAGCAGGTTCTTCTCTCTGCTTGTTCCGAGCAAGCATGTAGGCGTGGCGGAGCGCCATGGATCCGCCGTCTCGGTAATTGCAGTTTCTTTTTTTCCTTTTGGTTTGATTGAATGTCGTGCTTGATTGCAGAGTATTGATGGATTTCCTGATGTGTGATATAAATTAGGGTTGGTTTTTGGATTGATCTATTTGCATTTCGAGGTTTTATTTCTGTCAAACATAACATTCAATAGCAACCTATCACACTACCTCCCAGTGGATGAAATGGTGTGGAATATCCCACACCATTCCATCTAGCAGATGAAATGGTGTGAAATATTCCATACCATTCAGTAACTAAAGTTGCAAACTTCAAGAAATGTTAGTGAAATTAGGTGATGGGGACTTCACAAAGGGAAAGGCAGTCCTTCTAAGGGCTACTGAATGTTATGAATTGTTGCATTGTGTCTCGAAAATAATGAAATTCCGTTTCAATCATGTCTAAGCTGGTTTTAGGGTTTAATCGTAGAGCGTATGGCAATAAGTTATGTATTTTGGCAATCTTACTAATAATCAAAATATTCTCATTTTCACAATTTTTGAATTGCATTTTCATTGCCTTTGATTGCATATTTTTTTATTTTGCTTTTGGAGAGTTTGTTGTTTAGCTTTAACCCCAAAGTGACAAAGGGGACAGAAAGTGTCCTCACATAACCTCAAGTCCAGTTCAAAGTGTTGTAACTTTTGCATCTAAGGTCTAAATTCAATAAAACTTGTTGTTAAAGTTGTGTTCTCCCCTCTAGTTTCTGTGGTAAAAATTTTAGATCAATCCAAGATGTATTCAATTCTTGGAAGCCAATTGAAATTCACAACTTCAATTTGAGTTCACCAAACTACATTTTAGGACTGGAAGTTCAGGGCTTTGTATCTTCTTCATCCATTTCTCATTTTCAATAAAAATTTGTCAGGTTTTGTTCCCTTTAAAGTATAGTTATTGTGGTAAAGTTTTCATGTCAATCCAAGTTGTTTTGAATGTTTGGGAGCAATTCAAAGCTCAAAATCCTACCATTATTGGAGTACAATGAACTTCAACAGCTTGTTTCTTCTTCATAGAGTCCATTTTCAATAATTCTTTTTGGAAAAATTGTGCATAATAGTCTAGTTTGTGTGGCTAAAATTTCATGTTAATCCAAGAATTAATGAGTGATTGAGAAGCATTCTAGTAGAAGGCAGTTCAACTTTAGATATGTTTTTTGCAATTTTTCTTGTTGATTTTTGACATTTTAAATCCATTTTGTAGTCACAATGAGTCAATTGAATGAAATTTTTTTCACCAATGTATTTGTATACTAGTTTTGAATCATTTTGCAGTGTAAAGTTTTTTCATTTCAGTAGGTTTAGAAATCAAACTGCACCTCCAAATGTGTTTTGAGAAAAATCTTAGTATCCATTTTCAACATTAAAACATTGTGATCTTGCAATCTATGTGATCAAATGACTTCAAATTTTGTACATGTCATCTACAACATGTACACTACAAGATTGTACAGCTAAGATTTGTATAACTAGATGACATTTAGATCCACAAAGCTTCAAAAGCAATGATGTTTTTGAACCCCAAAAATTGAATATTACATTGGGATTTAATTTGATTCAATACGTTACAACACGTTTCAATTTATTACCAAATTAGAAACTAATAAATGAGAATATTGTATTTCTAATTGCACTATATTTTGGCTATCTCATGGAATTGACTATTTAATCTTAATTGTCCTGATGGGCATTAGCATGACCATTTGTAGGTGTAGTATTTTTCGCCTATTGGAGAAATATCCAAAGAGGTCGAGTTCGAACGCTACCTAGCAGGCCATTTGCTAGGTTGTGTAATTAGGTTGTCACCCCGGGGAGGACACTTCTTGTGTATTTGGGGGACCCACGTGCGGCGGTGGGGTATTTTTAGGGGGGCTATCAATTACTTGTAATCATTACTTGGCAACATTAAAAGAGCCCCTATTTTACCATAAAACGGAAAAATCAGCCATATTATCATCTCTATTTTATTTTTAAAACACTTTGCCTTTTTAATGTCCCCTAATTTATATGTAAATGTTTTATAAATTTTATCTGAGATTATTTAAATGTACCCTATATTCCGCCGCACGTAGGTTATTAAAAAACGGGAAGTGTCCTCCCCTAGGTTGTCACTTATTGTTTTATAATAATTTAATTGATTGATTGAATATATAGAATCCTTCTTATATCAAGTAATATCCTACAATTTCTAAAACAACATTTCTTTTATAAGTCTCCAATTACTCAAGGTCACCAAATCTTTTCAAATCAATCTTTTTATTTTCTAATGTCACAATCACATTATAGTTTTCCAAAACACATTTCATTATTTCAGCAATATCACTACACATTATCTCAATTCTCCAATCTGTAAACAAACTAATAATTTACTTCCTCTCATAGGAAGGAGCTCCAGCCTCTCTTGCATGAAAACCAACTCCATTGGCATTTGATCCTACTCTTGTATCTTTCACAATTGGTTGCAATGGTTCAACCTTGTCTTTTCTAATCTACCAATTAGGTTATATCCTTACTAAATTCACCAATCAAAAACTAATTGACATTAGGAACATGTTTATACTATATTCACTTTTCTATTGATAAATATTCTATATTTAATCATCGTTCTAACAATTAGACAAGTTCTACCACTTTTACATACTACACCATTGCAGAGTATGGTATGCAAATATGTTCTCAAAAACTCGAAAACTTCTACGTCTTTTTTATATAAAAATTTAGCCTTCCTCATTGCATAGACATTTCATGTGCAGATGTCAATTTTAATTTGTGCAAGTGTAGGCATGTCTACACAAGAAACACTTGATTTGAGGTACTTATATATTAGCTTTCATTCTTGGATTTATTGTCACTTGTTTTTCAAGGATTTTGTTTCCATTTAGAGAATTTTTAGGGTGAACTTGTTGGACAGGTTTATTTGCAATATGAGATTCATAATGACATTGGTTGTTGAGGTATCTTAACATTTGGCTATAACTTGTAGGATTTCTTATCCCATTTTCACATGGTGCCCTAATTGTTTTTGTTAATGTGCAAAATGTTAGGGTGCTCATGGTCTCTTCTTGGAAAACGAACACTTCTTTATGAAAATGCGCACAAGTTGGATACTTCCCTCATTTATGATTTTTTTCCTTATGTGGATTCAGATTGTATCCACTACTTTCTACATTTGAAAGTACTCATGGCATAGTAGCAATGAGTAGAGAATCACATTTACTAAGCTCAAGGAAACTAGACTTGGAGATGATGCTCAAAATCATATATAAAATATAATTGGAGGAAAAAATCAAAGATGTGCAAGTGGCATCAAAGTAGGATCCCTTTCTTTAATTGTCATTGTTGGTAGTTTTTTCAAATCATGAATTATGACGATATTCATTTTCCAAGATCATTGGTCTTGCTGTGCTTATGTATCTTGATAGTAGATGCAAATTTGTTTATTAATATGAAGTCATGCCATGGCACTCAATAGTTGTTGTTTCCCTTTCAATGGTGTACAAAAAGAAGCAATAGCAACATTGATGCTCAACATGCAACTGTCAATATGACTAGGCCTCACCATCCTCTAATAGTGATAGAGGAGTTTTTGTTTGAAGATGGAAAAGCGCCATTTCCTAGTTGTCATGCGTTGTTTATTGTTGAGGTATGCATCTTTTTTCATTTGCTTGTAGAAAAATATTTAATCCAATTGCTTTTGCAATGGTATTAGGAAGTTCTTTCCGTAGACAATTTCTTAGCCAAGGCTTTTGAGGTTGTTGGCACAACTATGTCTTGCACTACAAACCTCACTTTTTGCTTTGATTACTTTGGATGTGTGTAGTGAATTGGACTTGAATGCAATCCATAGACTACTTGTTGTGCTTTGAGTGCAATTGTTGGCAATATTGGATGATACACACAACTTGGGGAATTCACTCTATGAAAAGTTGAAAACCACATAAGTTAAACTATAGGGTGCATTTTATTTATTGGAGGAAAAATTTATAAATGACTTGAATTTAGTTAAGCCTAAATTTAATTCTTGAAACATCATTATATGTAATATAGGGTATTGAAAAATGTCTTGATTTCAAATAAAAGTAGATATAAATTAGTATAAATAAAATTAGAGAATTTTTTTTTATGATGAATATAATCTCCAATCTTTCTAATAGAAGAATGAAACTATTTAATATTTTGCATATTGTAGCTAGATGCACTAGATTTTAGGCATTTTACCTTCAAGATTAATAACAAAAAATGGATTAAAGTAAAAAATTAAATATACAATTGTATTAACAATTGGAGTAGGAATACTTTTTCAAAAGTAGAGACTCATTCTATGGTGGGATTGGAAGATTATACAATGTATACTTGAATTAGATTATGCGCATTCGTAAATGAGATTTTTTAAGATGTATGCCTTTGGAGTTAAATGGAATTTTGGTTAAAATTCAAAATAAAACTAAGAGATTCATCAATATTTGATATCATCACCTCCATTGCAACCATTTAAATATCAAGAATAATAGGCTTAAAAATAATTAATTGTAAAGTTCATAAGTAAGAGTGACTTTTGAGTGGAATAGAATTTTGGGTTGATTTTCAAAAATAAAAATAAAATGATGAGTAAAGAGACTAAGCAATGTTGAAACCTTTTACATTAAGAATAGACTCATATATAATTAAGGTGAAGTTTATAAGTGACTAAGTGAGAGTGACTTTTGAATTAAATAGAATCTTTGTTCAATTTTCAAAAATAGAAGAATGGTAATAAGTAGAGAGATTATGCAATATTGAATTTTTTCATATCAAGAATAGACTCCCACACAATTGGTTTATAGGTAACTATGTGAGAGTTACGTTTCAGTTAAATTTTTAGAAATTAAAAAATAATAATTTAGCAAATTATGTCCAATGTCATCACCTCTTTCTTGCAACCTTTCAAACCAAGAACAAGTTCATATACCATTATCATGAAGTTTATAAGTGGGAGTGATTTTTCAATTAAATAGAAATTTGGTCAAATTTTGAAAAATATTATAAAAAAATTTAGCAATGTTAGATGTATCAATGTATCACTATGACACATAATTATTGTGAAGTTTATGAATGAAAGTAATTTAGGCATATACAATTTAGAACAAAATTTTACATGTTGAAAAGAGTCAAAACATTGATTAAGATTAAAATACATACATTGCTAGAACATGAACAATAAAACACAATTCAAACAAGAAAATGAAGATAACAAACTTTCAAATATCAAAAATATAGCATAGCAAGTTAGTTGTATTTGTAAGTATTTCCTATGTTTTCAAATATGTGCATTATTTTTGTTTTTTTTCATGATAGTTGAAGAATTCTACATTTTTTTTATAATAGTTGTGTACTATGAATACTATAATTTAAATTTAAAAACATGAATTCCAATTCTTCACATATTCGCATTTTGGATACTAAAATGATCACAATGTGGTTACTTGACCACTGAAAGATTAATACAATGCATGGGTGTAATTAACCCCTAAATACCACTAGAGCCAAAAAATAGTCATGAATCTAGTCAACAGATAGTTCAACAATCAATGCACTTCATAGCAACTGCATGGTTTTCATTCCAGGTTTTTTAGGCTTCCTTGAATGTATGTGCACAATAGATGGTGGTGGAAATTTCCTAACTAAGGTAATATTAATCTTTACATTCAAGATGTATTAAAAATAAACCATCAAAGATCCTTTCTAAGTGTATTTTGGTACCTTCTACCTCATTTTGGATCTCAAACTTAGCTATAAAAATGGTCTTTATTTAATCTAATCCCTAAAGGACCATTGTTCTTTTGGAGGATAGATGGAATTTTGGATAGGTACCTTCGGTCTCAATTTTTGTCTTAGTTTTTTGAAACTTTATTTGAAGATAGAAAAATTTATTAGCTTTGTGGGAATGTAATTTTTTTTCAATTGATGCCAAAGAACAAAAGTTATGCCCAAATAAGCTCTAAATGAGGGGGCAACCAAAATAAACTTTTGAATTCTAAAGAAAATAAATATTTCTTCTTATAGATTATCTACATAGAAGGTTTTGATTCATTTAATTTGGATTTGTTATGAGAAAGTTATGGACAATCTTATTATTTAGGCAATTTCATTGCCTTCATAAAAAAATTACTTGTAGATTTTATTATCAAATTCAATTTTTACAATTTAAAAAAAAGAAGTTCCACGTGGTTTATTTTGCTGTCTAGAACAATCTCACCATTGGTATTGGTGAATTTTTATTTTATCTTCAAAATATTAATAATTCATTTTCTTCTATTTACTAGGTTCAAAGTCAAATAATCCAATCCCACAATGTGTTGATTTTTCTTAAACAAAGATATCTTGCAATTTGTGAGGTCATATTTTTTGAAGTTTTTTTCACACACTCTCATACTAATAAGGTATAAGATCCTCCATTTAGATGCACAAAAAAATAGTTTTCAAAAAAATTTAGTTTTTAAAATAAAAGTAGCAGCTTTGAGTGTTTTTTTGGCAAAAATAGGCCTTGGTCCTTTAGGAGTTAAACTCACTTGACTTTAAGCCAAAAGGATGTGCTATGTAATTCTAACTACACATAAAAATGGATAACTTAATTTGTCAAGGGATTGCTTTTAGTGCAACTTTAAATATTTCTTATGATAGAAAAAATACTTCAAAAACCAAAATGACAACATTCTAGTCGCTCAAGTGAAATTGTTAATGAATTTTAGCTTGTTTCATACTCCTTTTGAATTTGATCGAAATTTTTTGTATGTTGCATGTTTTCACGCCAAAAATTTATCCTAAAATCCTTCATTATTAAATAAAACTAAATTTCTAAACTTTATAAGTATTATAGGATGCCAAAAATTAAGCTAGATTTTCATTTATAATTACCCATAGGATGCTTAAATTTAAGACCAAGTAGCATTTTTTTCCTAATAAAAGGGTCCCTTAAAATCATAATTACTAGGTATATAGCCCCCAATCAAATATGTGGTTAATGCACATGGTTAGAAAACATAAGGAGAAGTGACTAATAAGTTTGTCAAATTTAGGAGTTGATACCACTAAAAGTACTAGTAAGTTCTATGATTACTTTATACCACTACAAGTCTAGTAATTATTATGAGTACTTAATACTACTATGGGTACCGGTAAGTATTATGAGTATTTAATACTACTACGGGTACTAGTAAGTATTATGAGTACTTACTAGTACTCATGTATTACTACAACACAATACTCCCTAGTACCTCCACCACTACAAAAAGCAAATTCAATATTTGTATTAGTAAACTCCATATACAAGTGTGGAATATGAAAGACATGTAGTCTTATGTTGTACAACAAGTACAAAGGACATTTTAATAATATTGTATGAATATTATCAAATAAAGAAATAATGTACTTTTAGTATAGTTCAACAAGTCTTAAGAGGTTAGTGTGTTAAAAAAAATAAGGATATAGGTGCAAACAACAACTATTTTATAGGGGAGTAATGTTTTTGTTTTGTTTAGTTTTTTGTTTTTTTTAAACACACTATCATTATATAATTTTCTACTTTGAGTTATTAGAAGGGGCTTGCATTAATTATAATTCTAAATTGATATAGATAAATGATATGGTAATTAAATTTTTTTTAATTCTACTACAATTTTTGTCTTAATATTAAATTTCTATCAAAGTTTATTTTCTTTCTACCACTAATGACTACTTACAACTAGAATTTAATAGAAAAAGTAGTCAATATTACTATTGCTTCTTCTATAAAAGTTGTCAATTACATTCATTTACTAGGAAGGTATGATATTATTTAATGCTATCAGTTGAATTTTAGATTTCTATTGTTTTTACATGATCAGTATGAATGATATAGAGATTTCATTTTGATATCAACTTTATTTTAATCCCTAAATGCCCAAGACACCAAAATCTTGTGTTTGCAAAACTTTGAAGTTAACCCCTAAAGGATTAGAGACTATGTCTTTACCAAAAACACACCAAAACTACCATTTCTAGTACAAGCACCAAATTTTTGAAATTTTTTTTATAGACAAATGTAACCATAGGATCTTCTAGAATACTAGTGTAAGAAGATGTAGAATATTTTTTATAAATTTCCACTCTATATGTAGATTACAATCTTGATATTAGCATTTGAATTAACAAAACCCCTTTTTTTATCCCTACAAAAAATTAGACACTTGTACTTCACAAGGTCACATTTCTATGAAAAAATGTCCAAAATGGTTGTGCTTCTTTGGATTCATTCTTCAAGGCAAGTAGGCTATATACTCAAAAAAATTTGCATCATTTGGAATTGTACAACATGTAGGAAAAAATTAATAAGTAGAAAGAAGTAGAGAATGATTCAAAATACTAAATTGTTAAAATTTTAATTATGGAATCAAAAAATGCCAATACAATGGTTGTAATGTTGTGACAAACAATTAACATCCAAAGTTTTTATTTTTTTTCAAAAATATTTGAAATTGAGTAAAGTAAAGGATTTCAAAGTTTATTTTAGAGTAGAGAATCAATAAGTGCCCACAAACTAAAACTCCTCATAACTTTCATCTCATAAATCAAAATGGAATGATTTGAATCTTTTTGCATATACATAAATCTAGAAAAACAATTTCAAATTATTTCTTAAAAAAATGTTTTTTTTAAGAAATTTTTAGATTGCCCACCGACCAATGAAAACTACATATTATGCAATAACTTTTGACCATGTAGTCAAAAGTTGTGAAAATTGTCGGTTCTTAAAGCTACTCTTTGGACACATGTTGTGTGAAAATTTCAAAGAAAATAAAACAAAAAAAATCCATCCATAGTGAGGTGCCCAAAATTGCTATATTGCCAAAAAATAGTGTTTGGACCTTTAGGGGTTAAAGAAAACCTAACCAAGTTGCTATTTTTAATATTTTGTATTTTTCGAGAATTTTTTTCAAAGTCTAATTTAAGCATCAAAAAATTGATCTTTAAAATGATTGACTATGAATTTTCTATTCAAAATTTTGTGCATGGGTACCCATTGCAATCTTGACTTTCTCTAGTGATGAGGGCTCTTTGAAATGAGCCTCAAATACACTAGATCTTGGAGAAAAAATTACATTAGAAATTCATTTAAAAAATTGTAGAGTAGATTTTGAGAAGCCATAAATTGATTGGGGTTATGCATATTAGTCCTTTGCACCTCATATTTATTTAGTCTCCAACTTTTAGATTTGACTTGTGAAGAGAAGATTGAAAGGCTTCACATCACTTTTGCAATTGTAACACCCTCACTATCAAACATTATAATCCTTCAATCCATAAGTGATATTGTCATGTTTTCTTTTCCTACATGATTTCTAACATGTCTAGTTTGAATTAGTACCATTACATCTAAAAAAAATTGATAAAGCTCATTATAAAATTATATTTTTGTTTACTTTAGAGCTAATTTCTAAAAGCTCAAAAAAGGCCTTGGGCATTTAGGGGTTAACCTACATTGTTTGATTCAATGTACATGTCTTCACAATATGCAAAATAATATGTAGGAATTTTTTTTGCACTATCATGGTAGTATGAAATCATAGTATGAAATATAATGTAAGTAATATTTGTGCACAATCATGGTAGTGTGAAACCTTAGAATGCACCTTAAATCACATGAAAAAGGCAAAACAACACTAGAATCCTAAACCCTACATTGGGCATGAGAACAAGAAACTCAGATTGGGTAAAGAGACAACCAATCAAAACCTTAGAGTTGCATCCTAAACTATATGAGAAAGGGAGAAAGACCATGACAATACAAAACCCTAGATTGGGCAAAGAGATGACCAATTGAAACTTTAGAATCCTTGACTTCTTGCAAAATCCTAGAAGATTTGATGGCTACAAGATACTATTCAAAAACAACTTGTTCAATGTCCTCAATCACCAATGTCTTTAAATGAATATACCTTGACCAATACGCCACTCATAAGGTAATTTTTTCATACTTTTGGCCAAAAAAATAAATATAAAGGGGGATATTTTAGGATTATTGCATTTTCTAATGGGACCTATTATTCCATACCCTATAGTAATTTAAAGATGTCCAGTGCCATTTTGTATTCCCTATAGTACAAATAATCCATTTATAATTTTTTGCCCTCATGTTTTTAAAATACCCTATCATTTGTTTGCTTATATTTTCCTAATCCGACTACTCATTACCCCCCTTCTAAGCAACAAGTACTCAATATAAAACAACAATATTGAACAATATTTGTATAAATGCTCCAGGGTGATTGCAAGAAACACTTGTCCTATTTTTTGTCCCCTTGACCTCCAACAGGTAGTTTTTTGCTCATAACTTTTGAGTCTTTTGCCCTATCAACTTTAAATTTGGAATGAAGGTGAAAACAAAAGTTTTATATGTTGTGTAATTTTTTGAATTTAAAAAAAATTATTTTACTATTTTTAAACTGCCCCCGATTGGCTGTCTACCTTGGCCATTTTGGGGGTTTTTAGTCCTATTTTTGACCCAAAAATGCAAATTTTGAGCTGAAAATTGGCATGCAAGGACCTCACCTAAAGTTACACAAGACCACAAAGAGATTTTTTGAAAATACTATATTGTTCAACCTCCACATGTCGTCAAAGTGGCTGACTTTGTGCAAGTGTAGAGAATAGAATTTATTTTTTCTAAAGATGAAATTTGTTGGAAAAGAAAGACCTTTACTTGAAGAAAAAATTGATTTTTTATTTTCATTTTTTGAATTTTTTTACTATTTTTACCAAATTAGTGAAAAAAGAGCTATTTTCATTGTATTTTCCATTGTCTATAACATTTAGAGAAAAAATTTCTTAGGTCTGAATTTCAAGAGACATAATATTCTCATTGCTCTTTAAATTATCCATATTTTTTTCAATTTAAAAAAAAATTATTTCATAGGGTCATAGGACTCACAGGACTCATTGATTTTGAGCCATTTTGAGCCAAAACCGGTAAGTGTTTCTTACAACGACCCTCCATACAATGTTGAAGTTTGATGTATACAACAAATTTTTGTATATTGATAACACTTGAAATTGTTAAGGCATAAGGGGAGTACAATGTAGTATTGAAGAATTGTAGAAAGAATGTAAAACATTATACAAATACATCATAGAAATACTATGGAGGAAGACACATGTATAGTACCATGATAACAAGTATTAGGTACAAAAGATGCAAAGTACATTCTTTGAACAAATGTAGTATATATAAGTGAAAATACTACAAAATCAAATGAAATAGTTAATACTAGCTAAGACATCTTGTTACAAGTAGTCCGAAATACAAGAGCACAAAATAATGGATATAACAAGATCATGCAATACACTGGAGTAGTGCCTTCTTCAATCGTGGTTGGAACATCATGAGCATGTGCTTAATCCAATTGTGTGTTGCATGGTGTTGTGTTGATTGGTTTCTTTCTGCTCTGGCTACCATGACAAAGTTATATGGTTGATTAGGAACAAACACCACATGGTATCTCACCAAAATTCAATTGATCAAATTCCATGACTTCAAAATCATTGCAATCAATCTCGATAGTCACATTATTATTGGACTAATCCAACCAAAGCTCTCCACATACATTCAAGATCATGATTTGAAGCTACATTGGATGCACAAAATAATTGCCACAAGTAACATATATACAAGTTTGATGAAGTGAAGAATAGCATAAGCAAATGTTGAATTGTGGTAATACACTCACAACATTTGTATGCAATTTAGAGTAGCATGACATTAAATTACATGAGTCTAGCCAATTGTCTAAACCAAGCACTATTGTATGTAGCCATTTCCACCCACTTGTATTGCATTCAATGTCAAGTTTATAATAAGAACAATTTATAGAATGTTTCGAAGGAGTTGCAAGCAATTTTCAAGAATAAAAATGTCCAATGGTGTACACATTGATATTGAAAGCTATTCATATCTATTTAAAGGAAATTCTAATTACAAAAGCAACCATTGTACCTTTTTTACATCGTCTTTCAAATATGCAGAATTAATCAATGGAGTGACTAATTCTAATCTTAAACTCATGTACTTGATTACTACCTGTCTCAATACCTTATTACATGAATTCAAGTTGAAGTTATTGTTGCTATAAGAGTTAGGGCCTCAATTAGATAGCTTTAGATGCTATGTCAAAATTATACTTTTAGGATTGTCTACCTATGTCTATATCTCCAACCTCTTGTTCTTCTTCTCCAATCAATATTGATTGGAGAACTTGAATTTGATGGAGATTCTCTAAAGTTGAAAACTACGTTTATTTGTGGATGGCTCATCAAGCTAGTGCTTCAAGACAATTTTCATGTCTTCTTGAGAGAGCAACAAATGATAATTCAATGCTTGCTTGAGTGCTTCAACTAATTAGATCTAATGGGGAATCAAGCCTCAACTACACCACATCTATAGATTTTGCTTGATGCACCCATCTGAGTGTGCTTGCTTCAATTAGGCCAAAGTAGTTTAGGTTGAATAAGGAGCATAGCACTAGTAATACTACAATGAAGGATGTATACAAAACAGGGTTGTCTACATACAATACAAACAACAAATACTAAGAGCAAAGGTTCTAAAAATAGGTTGATTAAACCACACAAGTCGAAGATAGGTGCAACAAAGCTCTCCGTATTCTATTGATTGTCTATGTTCATAACTTTGTATTTATAGCTACAATTGGCATACTGTAAGATTCAACAAAATATCCATCATTCACTTGTTAGAAGACTTTGTTTAGGTTCAAATCTTGGTAATATAAAATTCCAACATAGATGAAAAAGTTATGGAATATCTACGAGCACCAGCAATGCTAAAACTACCACCACTTCAAATACCTATGACAATACATATAAATGTACAAAAGAAAACTTCATACAACTTGGAGTAAACCATCTATAAAATATTGTTGTCATCATTGTATAAATCACATTTTGACTTGAGGATGTGATCAAAACCTCACCTCTTTGCACCTTTCTACATATTACCCTTATCTCTTGTCCTTGGTAGCCTACTATGTTACAATTTCACTCATAAGTTGGATATGCAAGTCTTGCCACCATGCTCCATATACATACCCCTTCCTTTCAAGAGGCACATTTGAATTCAATTTCTTTTACATAACCTTTTCTAGTTGCTTTGATTGCAACTTTGGTTGCAACTTTTATAGTCATAACCCCATCCTTAAATCTCCAAGGCTAGATTTGAAGGGCTTCATCTAGTTTGGAGGAGAAGATTATGACTAATGCCTACATATGTACATCTAGTGATCAACTGTGACATGCCCTAATAGCTCATCTTGACTTGAATATTGTATCAAATTCTAATGCTATTTTGATTCTATCTAATATCTTCTTTTCATCTTGCTATATTCCCATTCAAAGTCTCCTAATACTTTGAGTTGAAGAATGATATATTTGTACACACACCTATATATACAAAAAAATAAGTAATAATAAAAAAAGGTTTAGACATAGTACACCATACCCACCTGAAGGAGGCATTCATGGGGGATGTTCAATACCACTCGGCTATCTCTACTAAGTCTCCTCAAAAAAGTATAAATGTAGTTGATGGCTAGCTTTTTGAAAAAGCCTGCATCCTTGCGAGCTCTCACAACATTGTTCCCCAAAATGTACACAATGCCAGCTTCTTTACAAGAATTCAAAAATGCAAGCTCATCTTGCAAATCTGAACTACTTACACCTTCACCAACTTCACTTTGATGGTTTATTGTAATTTCACCCAAGTTGATTCCAGATTGATTTGAGTACTCTCCATTGTTTGAATCCCCTACACATGTGAAATCCTCATTTCATTAAAACTTTCCCTTAGAGTGGCTTCACATGAAATTGAATACAAATAAGATTAAAAAAATTATGAAAAGCAAGAAAAACAAAAAGTCAAGAACACACCATCCAAAACATCATGACATTTCAAATACCTTAATTGTCTCTTAACCTAACTCTAAAATAAGAATAGCTTTGGGCACATATTTTTCAATTATATTAAAAATTTTAGTATAAAGCCCTCATAGTTTGCAATCAATTACATGAATTAAAAATAATTATAGTTAATCTTTGAAATCCAACTTCAAGGTTTATTTTTCTCTTAAAGCTATATATAGATGCATATTTCTCTCTTTATCCCCCTAGAATGCAAATGACCAAAGTATCAACTTCTATATCAATATGAATTAAAATAAATCAATTAGAGAAGTACTAAACAATGTACCAATAGATAGGAGCCTACCCCCTACACTTTCAAACAATAGAAATTTCCCGTTACCTTCTAAGGTCTACTTTTACATGTATCTTAAACAAGAAGCTATTGATAGACACATGTTTTGTAGATAGTTCAATAGATATTCCAAAATTTGTGATTTTAATTCCCACAATCATTCACTGTGTTGATCCACTATGTTGTCATATTTCAGTTATATTATTTATGGCTATATGAGTGATTGAATTGACCATTTCATTGATATGAATCTTAACCCTTGAACACCAATGTAGAAATTCTATATTTGATGGATGACAAAGAATCCTTCTAGTAAAATTGAAATCCAACTATTTATCCTTGGAATTTGTTGTGAAAAGGGGAGGTCTTCTATAGTAGTATGACTTCCAATGAGTGCTTTTTGCAATTTTCAGTTAAGTTAGGGGTTCACACAATAACCAAACAGATGATTTCCACAGTCAGAAGCCTTAATGGGTTCTTGAATGTGCATTGTATGTCAGTATACTATGTGCAACATACATGCATTTTCTTTGTTCCAAAGATTTCATTCAGTCTGCGCATGTCAGACTTTCGATAATATACTTTCCACCATAAGACCAATTGAATTAGTCATTTCAAAAATATGATTCCATGTTTTAAGCACGCATTAACCTTTAAAACAGGACCAAGGGACAAGAGTCAAAAACATACCGAGGTCACCCGCCTGCATGAGCCCATGCAAGCGCAGCATTCGCTCCAGCTGCATCCGATTGGCCGTGTTGATCACAACAGGCGGCAGAGAGTCTCCCCCACCAACACTGCGTTGCTCCTCCGGCGTCCAGCTCGCCGCCATGGACTCACGGTCACTCTGCTCGCGCAAATTCTCCACCTCAATGAACCTCGTCAAGCTCAGCATCAGTTGCTTCTCGAAATAGTCGTCCTTCTTGTGAATGTCCTTGTAGCCGTAGCGGGCAGCGCAGCGGTACATGGAGTACGCCCGCGACCCGATCCTGCGCACTAGAAACCGTTCCTCTTGGGGCACCGTGTTCACCGGCAGGTACTTGATGCACACGAAAACCACCGTGGAGTGAATGGCGGGCAAATTGGTCACGAAGTGAGAGAACAAGGGTGGCACGCCGTGCGCCAGATCCGTGTACATGAGGCCGATACCGGGCACACGGACCAAGCCCAAGCTTGGACCCAGCCCCAGCAGCCAGCCCACAGACACTTTGTGCTGAATCTCGTACTGGTAGCGCTTGAGCGTGCCATAGTGCCATGTGTACATGATGGTGCCGAAGACTACGGCGATGACGAGCGGGACCCAACCACCTTGTGTGGTTTTAAAGAGAACTGCGGACAAGTAGATGCTTTCGATGGCGCCGAAGAACACAGCGAAGAGGAGGGCCAGCAACCAGTGCTTGCGCCACACGATGATGATCACCAGTGTGGTCAGGAACGTGGTCACAATCATCACCACCACCACGGCGATGCCTGCCACATGAGGAACCCACACAGTGAATCTCTTAATGCCTGCCAACAAAGGAAGGCAAAATGAAAACCGCGTTAATGGAAGAATGGGGTAACCTACCGTAAGCATTGCCGATTTCGTTAGTGTCTCGAAAACCAGCAGTAATGAGCAAGCACAGAACCATAAGGATCCAATTGACTTCGGGAATGTACACCTGTCCAGCAATGTCATTTGACGTGTGCACAATCTTCACGCGTGGGAAGCATCCCAAAGCTACCGATTGCTTGATAATGGAAAAAGTAGCCGTGATAATGGCTTGGCTTGCAATCATCGCTGCTAATGTTGCCAACACAAATATGGGCCAGTACAGCTTTTCTGCAGTGCATTAGACAATTTGACGTCCGTGAGCATACATATATCACATACCATACAAGACACACATGCATCTACCATAAGAAAATGTATAGAAGATATCATGCACCATAAAAAATGAAATGCAAAAGCATATAGTGGACATGATCGGCACTTTCCCAACCACCCGTCTGAAACCTCACGTCTACAACAATTCTAATGTTTAGAGCTCGAATGTTAAAACTCTGACTCTTCGTCAGGTCATTAAATAGATACTACCATATTATTCAAAGAAAACAAAGAATCGGACAAGGATACAGAACACTAAAGTTTGAGATAAGACACTCAAAAATAGCAAAATGGTAAATGATTTTTGTTGAAATTAGAAGCAAATATGCTACATACGTGGAAGTGAGGAATAAAAAGGATCGCTAACGTCTTCCAAGTGCTCCACAAGATATGCAGACTGCCCAAGGTAAGCCAAAATCAAGCAAGGGTACACCAAGGAAGTGAATGCAATCTGCACAAAAGCCACCCACTCTGTCAGAGAGGTTGAAGCTAAACTGAGAAACTACTACAAAAGTTGAATGTACACACAACGTTCCATGATCCAAAGATTTCCTTTCATCGCAAGATGAAGTATACCTCAAGATTCTTGGAGAAGGATTCTCATAAAGAGGCCACTGACCCCTCACTAGCAGGGTCTATAAACAGTCAGCTAATATTGAATTCCCAGTGTGAAAAATGGGCACATTATCCTACAATTGGTGTGGGACAATCGAGGGGACACTATACCCTCTATGCACACGTTCCACAAGAGATTCAATATAATCTGGTTGCGCTATTTTTGTGGGAGGAGAAAAGACCCACTAGTAACGTCATGTGATTGCCTGTGCAAAAAGGTCCAACAAATATCACCTAGTTATCTTCACCTGGATGGAACGATAACTGAAGTGGCCTAAATCAGCAAACAACGCCTCCGTCCCTGCAACATTCAGACCAAACACATAATTGAGAAAAAAGAATTGGAAGTAAGCCACCAAAAGGTATGATCACTGTGACCATAGGAAGGCCTCCCCACGAATCAAAAGGAAGATTATTTTCATGACGTACCTAAAAGTTCCTGTAACAATCTAGTCTTACTAAGAACCCTGTTCTATATTTATTTATCCATTCTGATTCGACACAAATCCATCCCGCAGTAAGTGTACATGATTTTGTGATAATGATACAATGGAATGTCAAATACTGTCAGGAAACACAGAAATAAAAGGATTTTATTAATACCTGTCATACATAGCACGATTCCTCCGAGATGCTCCCAACCTAATCTTCCGTTTCTTTGGAAGAAATATACGATGTGAAGGGGGTTGAAGGCTGTAAACACAGACTTTTCCCATTTGATAATGTTGTAACAACCAATCAAGGCAAGGACGAAAAACCAGGTCGTGAAAATGGGAGCGAACAAAAAGGAGACCCTTGCTGTACCAAACCGTTGCAGGCTGAAGAGAAAGACTAGAATAAATAACGACATCACCGTTACCAAATCTGCAAAGCCAGAAATTTGAAACATGAGATAACAATGCCTCCGTGCCCAGTCAAACAAATAAATCACATCATCAAAGTTACAGACTTGCGCTTATAACCAGTTAGAAAGACTAGTAGAGCACAAACTTGAACAGAAAGGAAATGTCCAAAGGGCACTTTGAAAGTTTGAATTCTAGGGGATCAAGAGGAATGGTGATTCCAGGCGTTGCTTACTGGTGTTCAAGCTGGATGAAGCAGCCTTAATCCCCACTACTGCTGATAAGACTGCAGAGCGCAAAAGATGTTCAAAGCATCATCAGCAAAGCTGCAAGCCCCTAGCATCACCTTCAAGAATGATCCAAATTTACAAGACATTACATTGTGTCATCTTTAGATGTCAAGCATGGATATTCTGAACACAATCTTACGCAATCTCAGCAAGGACGATGCTCCCTGCTAGTGACCAGATCTTTCAAGGAAAATCACAATCATCCATACAAACACTTCTAATCTTGGCAGAGTGGATAAATCCTTAATAAGTCTCAGCTAACAAACGCTAGTATCGCGTTTATGATTGGCACCTGATGCTCTATAGATCGTATTTTTTTTTCAGTGACGCTATGGAGGATTGCATTGCAGGTGTACCTGAGATTGACGGGGTCAATATGCCATCACCTATCACCATACAGGTTCCCAACAGCACGATAAGCAACAGCAACTTTTGAAGCACGTAGCTGCCTTCCAGCTTCTTCTGCAAATAGGTTTTCTGGTCGGCATGCTCCACGAGGTACGTGGTGAGCTCTACGTCGGATGGATGACTATTTGGAAGCGAACTAATATTACAGTACCGACATAGAAGAGAATACATCGCAAATGTACCCCCTGCATCATTATACTCAAAGTGAGGACTTCACCATTCTTGTGATCAAGGAGCAATTCAGCAGAGATGCAGTAATCGTAAAAATTAGAATAAATTCCATAGACCGTAGCCACTTGTCCCCAAGAATCTTAGATCCCCGCATTCACAACCCCGGAGAACTTTGATTTTGGGTGATGGCAGATGTACGACAAGACGAACAATACCATGCTACTACACACTCTGAATCTCAATAAGCCAGGCAGTCAGATTAAAAAATTCAGGGTGAATGACTATTTAACACCAAGATATTCAATTACTTGGCAAGTGAATGAAATCCGCAAAGTTCGAATTCTTGCAAATCAGGTTTGCGAGCTCATCAAGTTTCATACCTTCACCATTGTCATTGGCTCTGAGGACGATGAGGATGTATTTGATCAAAGGAATAATGGTGAGAGTGTAGATTATGAGAGACAAAGCTCCGATTATATCGTCCTTGTTATCCACTTGCAAATTCGCGAACGTGTTTTTGAACACGTACAACGGTGATGTGCCCAAATCGCCATACACCACTCCCAGGCTTTGATATGCCAGGCGCAACACAGCAGTCAGCGGAACAGCCTGAACCAGGAAAAAAACTTGTTATTTTATTTATGTTTCTTTGAAAGATCAGTAATTCAGAAATAAATAAGAATTAAAGAAAAAAGAAAAAAAGAAAATTGAAGACTAATTTCCACTTGGGCAAATGCAAACTTTTGTTATTGAACTGGGAGAAGAATTCAAATCTGATCAGAGGCTTGCAAGCGCAGTAATTATTTATTCGGTAGCAACTACGAGCGAGTCTAGCAAATAGTTACGCTACACCTGACTAATAATATTATCATTTATGCACACATGTCTTCCCTATCTAAGAATCACGGGAATATTCAATCACGATTTTTCGATTCCAAGGTAGTAGGCGACAGTGAGAGAAGCAAACGAATCTCTAGGTCAGTTTTCAATTATTCCGGGTTCTCAACAAAAACACCGAGTCAAGGAACCACAGCGGCCAACGTATGAAGAAAGAAAACACTAAATTAAATCTTCTTCTCCACAAGCCAGCAAGTCCTTCCTCACTGAATAGAGCCGGATTCTAAATAATTTAGCGGAGAAACTCGAATGTGTTACTGATCAAGAATAATTCAAGCCCAAAATCCTTGCTCAATCATAACCTACAGCAGTTCACTACAGAAATCACATCTCCGGCCACTTGACACCATCGATAGAGAACGAAGAAGAGAGTCTCAGCACTCACCCACCCGAATCTTAAACTCTACCACACACCATCATTTTCACATAATAACAATGTGCACCTCACCAGACTAAACTACCCTAACCCGAACAAAACCTGCATTCGGTGTCCATGTATGTACATTAGAGTTAACTACTCGCTCCTCTCGCACTAAAGTAAATTAAACAGAAAGAAACCTGCAATTCCAACGCCGCACACGCATGCCATTCACGTGAACTCGGCGAAATTGGAGGCAGTGCACCTCGTAAGGCACCAAAGTAAGCCGCTAATCCACCACTCATCAAATCTCTCCTTGCAAGAATCTCTGTACACGCGACTAGTCTGCTAATCACCTCCCAATCGCTGCTAATTAAGAACGGAAGATTCGTTCGCGGACCATCGTCTTATCCAGGAGCACCGATTAAATCTCTCTCTCGCGCGCGTGCCATGACATTCAGCTCCAAACTAACGAAACTCAAACAACCGCTACCTACTTTTGAAATTCCACACCGACAAGGGGTTACCAAAACAGCAAACTCTGCGCAAATTCTTTAGAATTTACACTTGGAGGTGTGAATTCGGGGGTATACCTGGATAGAGAACATGGAGCGGACGTGGTCGGCTTCATCGCCAAGCGGCTGGTCGATTCTCTGATCCATAGCCCAAAGGCGCCCTTGGTTGCGCGAAAGAGACGACAAAGACTTCTCCGCGTTGCTTCCCCCTCCTTCGACGTCGCGGTCCGACATCGTCGAGGCCATCGCCATGATGACCAGTAGAGCAGATGATGGCTCCCCCTGCGACGTCGAACAAAACACGAGAAAATTCTATCTGGCACCAACAATTCTTGCTCCCTCCTTCCATTCTTCTCAAGCTCCACGCTCGTCGTGGAGCTTCAGCCGTCTCGCTCACACCCTTCGGCGGGCGGGATCCGCTCGTCGACGCTCATTCGCTTTTGCATTGGAAATCCGAGTTGGAATAGACACATGTCCAGGACACCCCCCTGGGTTCCGACGTGGCAGATGAACTGCGTGCGAAACTGCGAATTACTTCGAATTTTCTTGGCCTGGGAATCCGAGTTCGAAAGTATACGGGGGCATGGGGTTCCGACGTGGCTGCCCACGTGGTGGAGCTAAGGAATGAAATGGTGATTCAGCCAATCAAGGCCAAGTCCTAGTTGGGTCGTGATTGGCGGACCTGAGTATGGAGCATCTTTTTAAATGTTACGGAGTACTTCATAATTAAATTGTAGATTTGGGAGATTTGAATTGGTAGATATATATTTTTGACACTTGATTCAGTAGATTTGACTTCATATATAACACTCGTTTTTTTGGAACTGTAGATGAATAGTAAATCCCTCCATGCCCTCCTACCAAATGTCAGTATGCGGAAGGAGCTAGGCACAATAGTGTATCAAACTTGGAATCTAGCAATAAATTGCCAAAAAAAATCTTAATTATATAGTGCAAGAATTAAATCACACTCTATTGGTGATCAAAACCATCGGCATTCTTACATTTCAAGGGGTATTACACCTACTACAAAGGATGCTCTAAATACCCAACTTATAAGGTGACAAACATTATGTTTTTTTAAGAAATATTAATTAATCCTATTGTTGGACACCTCTCATTGAAGTCAATTTGGAAGGATATTAGTGCATAGCATAAGAGGATTTTTGGGCCCTAGAAGACCGTTCCACGGGTGTTCCCTGAAACTATTCTCACTGCTACAAAACAGCCCCCTGTTGGTCTGAATTTATGAATTTTGTAAAAAGAAAATTTAATTTTCCAAAAAAATTCAGAATGTATTAGAAAGAAAAAAAATATTTTAAAAATATTTAATAAACAATTAGTATTTTCTGGCGTGGTAGTCGCTCAACTACATCAGCATCGCGTTCCCTGCATTCCCAGCGTTTGGGAACTTGTAGTCTTGTAAACCAACTAGAAATCTTCTTATGGATCTTTTTGGTTGGTGATGATGACTGATTTGGCTACCCAACAAAATATTGGTGATAGGATAATATTTAGACAAACTTATGTAGATGAAATTGCTACATTTTTATTTTTAAAAAGAGATATACAAATGAATTCTTCTAATTTTTTGTTGAAGTGGAGTAACTTAAAAATTTCTTAACACAACAAAATAACACAATTTAAAACTACATACAATAGATTCTTGTTGTACATGATCACTACATGAGTAATCCATTTGTTTAGATTCCAAAATACCATGCATTTGTAGTTGATACTTTTGAATTCATAACTCACTCATGTGCTAAAAACATTACCTAAAGTTGATTTTTTTCAAATTAATCAAATTTACTTTCAAATGCAAAGATGATGTACTTATACGTATGTGCGATTATAATTTAAAAAATATATGGCACATGCAACTTTATACATATATTAGTGTGCCTTGTGTCGTTGCCATAACCAAAATTAAAGTAAAAGTAATTTCCTAATTTTTTTAATCCATTAAAAACTTTGAAATTCAATAACTTTTTCACCACGAGTTAGAATGCCATCAAACAAAGCCCATGTACCCCTCCTCGACGAGAGCTTTGTTTGTGACAGTACTAAGCATGAGACTAGAGGACGCATGAGAGTAGGGGACACATGGTCCAAAAGATCTCAACTTAACAGACAAAACAAACTACCTATCTTAAGGTATAGATACATGTATGTCCAAATATAAATACTCACATCTATAAATCAAATTTGTATCCATATTTTCTATGGATTAATTGTGTATCCATTGTAGACTGTATCCATATATCCACTATTTACCCCAAATAGTATAATCCTCACTAAAAAAGACCCTAGATTTTTTGAAGGGTAACTCAAGTTTCGGGGGATACCATACATGAAGATGCCGAGTTTGATTCCCACGTCAGATTCTGAGGGATCCACATCACCTCACACCACTCACAATACGACACGTGGCAATTTCTTTTACAGAAATGACTTAAATTTATGCCGCCAATCTGACCTTCAAGTGGGTAGTGGCCTAGTTAGTGGGTGGCTGTTGGTGAACGAGTCTATAACTTAGTTGTCTGGAAATCAGTCAGGAATAAAGTAGATCCTCTTAGTTATGAATGTTTGGCTGACACATTCTGTCATGACGTCACCAAACTGTTTCTCTGTTGAAGTGAATGGCTGGGGTCCACTCTAACTTGCTGCACAATGCTGCTTCATGTGGGAATATTTAACCCTTTAGGGCCTAGCAAAACAATTTTGGATCTTTTAAATTGAATTTTGGGAATTGGAACACTCTCTTGGCCTTAGTTCCTCTTCGGGTATGAACAAGATGTGAGGGCACGGGTATTCCGCTTCCAATGTGCCATTGGCCATCAAATTTAGAGCAATGATGATTTGTCTATTGCAATTTGAAGTTGGGAATTTTAGAGTTTCAAAATGCATTGTGGAACATGTTTCTCTATTGAATTTATTTGTGTATAACTAAAGAGAGAATGCCAACTTCACCATAGTGTTCAATATAATATACTCTATTTTTAATAAAAATTTCATGGGAAATTGAGCTTTTTTGTAATTACTATGATTTTTCAAAGGCATAAACTTCAAAAAATCATATAAATTTCATTTTTTTTCCAAAAATAAATTAAAAATCACATTAGATAGAAGATATGAATTTTTATTTGTAGAAAAATAATACTTTAAATTAAATTATAAAATTTTAATATGAAAATTTGATTCTAGAAGAATTCAAGAGGTTGTTTGGGGCTCCTTAGGCCCTAAAGGGTTAACCCCGAAATGCCCAAGGCACCAGAATCTGGTGTTTGCAAAACTTTGAAGTAAATAAAACCTAACTAAGTTGCTATTTTTAGTATTTTATATTTTTGGAAAGTTCTTTTAGAAATCTAGTTTCAATGTCAAAAATATGATCTGGAAAATGAATGATAGTGATTTTTCTCTTCAAGATTTTGTGCAAGGGTACCCATTGCAATCTTGATTTTCCATAGTGTTGAGAGCTCTTGAAAATGAGACTCGAATACACTAGATCTTGGAGAAAAAATCACATTCAAAATCCATTTACAAAAATTTTAGGGTAGATTTTGAGAAACCATAAATTGATTGGAGTTATGCATGTTAGGCCCTTTAACTCCATATAATTTTGGTCACCAACTTTTCAAATTTGACTTGCAAAAAGAAGATAGAAAGACTTCACATCAATTTTGTAGTTTTAACACCTTCATGGTCAAAGATTATAATCTTTCACTTTTTAAGTGATATTGTTGTGTTTTCTTTTCTTGTGCAATCTCTAACATGTTTAATTTGAATTTGTATGGTTACAATTTTAAAAATTGATCCAACTCATCCAAATGTTGGCATTTTGTTCAATTTAAAGGAAATTCCCAAAAGCTCAAAATAGACATTAGGGGTTAAGGTGGGCAACCCCCCAAATGTCATTCACTTTTTGCTTCTATGTCTAATTACTAAAATTAGATTGGTCAGATTTTTACATATCCTTATTTGCAAAGGAAATGGAGTTTCAACACATCAAACAACGTGCAATTGGATATTGTTTGCAAAACTTATGTAGGAACAAACTTTGGATTTAAATTAGTTTAATTTCTTCCACCTAGGTACAAAAATTATTTTGGAAATGTACACCAAGTATAGATGACAATTTAGGGTTAGTGGCACATTTAGAGATTGCCAATCTTAAGATTAATGCGTTTGATGTGGTGAGTCTCACATGATGGTGTGCCAATTTAAATATTTCCCTATTGTTTGCACAATTCATTAGGGTTACATAATCTCTAAAAGATCGCAACATTTTTTGACCCAAAACTACTTCAAAATACACACATTAAAAGCAAGATTATAATCTTCATTTGTATTTTATTCTCTAAGAGATTCAAACATAGAACCCCTTAAGTATATCCTTCGAAATGTAGCATAAAAATTTCCATCAATCGCAAGCATAGTATGCCTAAACTTTAACAAATAGTTTTTATAGTCCTTCCTAAACGTGAAATTTCATATTTCAAATTTCTTGAAAGAACATTTATGTCAAGGTCTTGTGTGATTTTGCTAATATATATATTGGAAAAAATGTTCTACAAGCATTAGATGAAATTTGAGGCTTTGGGAGGGCCGCGAGTTTCCAAATCGTGGAAACACAAAAACTGCCACAAAAACGCGTAATATGTTGTGAGAATCCAAAATCATAGGAATTCGACATGGCCGAGACCATGCCATGTCATCGATTTTTTTTTTGAAAGAAAAAAAATTGGACTTTTTTTCACACATCAGGATCCTCAATTTTATTTAATTTTTAAATTTTTGTAATTGCTAGCATGACAACAACCAACAATTTGGAAACTATTTCGGAAACTGTTTCAGAAACAGACCCGAAACGGCCCTCCTGAGGCCTAAAATTTCATCTAATGTGCATATATAAAAGTTTAATCAAAAGGACAATCTTTATTTGTATTCATCTTTAACCTCTAGAAGACCATTATTCCCTCAAGGGACAAAATGGATTTTGGGCAAGCTCCTACATCCTCAATATTTTTTGAGATTTTTCAAAAAATGTAATGAAGATAGGAAAACAAATAGCTTCTTCAAAATATAAATTTTATTTCAATTAGTACCCAAGAGCAAAAGTAATGGAATCAAAAAGCTAAAATTTTAGTTCAATAGGCAAAACAAAATCGCCAGATAAACTTCTTTTTTAAAAATTTAATTTATTTTGTATTGATTGTATTTTAATCTACGTGGAAAGATTTTATTCATGAATTCCATTTGAATTTATTTTGCAAAAGTCACAGACAATATTGGGCAACTACATGATCTTCTTGAAAAAATAACTTGTAGGATCATCACTAAACTTGATTTTGATAATTTAAGAAAAAAATCTTTCATAAGGTTAAGATCTCTTGTTAGAACAATCTTGCCATTGAAATTAGCATGTTTCAATTTCAACTTAAAGCTATTAACAATTTCATTTACCTTTTAATCTTTTAATATACTTCTACTTAATACTTTTCTAATGAGCGAAAGCTAAGTAGAATTCTTCTCAACTTTTTTTACAATACTTTGAACTCAATTTTTCATCATATAAAATTAGAAGTTCAAAACTAGTAGAGCAAAAATTTTTAATTAAGAGGGTTCAAAGCCTAAAAATGTAATTGAGTATCGGGTACAAAAAATTAACTTTTCCTTTATTTTATAGCAAAAATCTTGCAATATATATGGTTGAAGTTTTTGAAATTTCTTCAAGATATATTTACTTTGGTCTGGTACAAGATCCTATGGTTAAATATGCAAAAATAATGTTTAAAATTTTATTGCTCTTTACTATAGAAATGATAGTTTTGAGTGTTTCTCAATGAAAAAAAGGCCTTGGGACTTTAGGAATTAAACCCGAAGTAACATAGTGATACCTCATTTGCATATTCAAAGTGACACCTCATTATCTGGAATTGAATGGTTCAAGTGTTTATAAATAGGTATCAACCTACTCCCCCCCCTCCAAAAAAAATCAACAAGCTATCTTTTAAATTATGTTTTAGATACCTAGTTGTATATTGGAATTGAAAAAATCTTATCTTTTTCTTGCATTATTTATTAAGATGACTTGAAATAAAGCTTTGCATTTAGATTAGAGTGATTAGCATCCATTCTAAATAATTCATGTACAACATTCTAAATTATGAAGCTTTAAATTGTGTGTTTGAGTTCTCAAAAAAACAAAGAGTGGGCTCTATAGTCTTTTAGGTGTATGATAACATTTCTTGTAAACAAATGTACATTAATTTGCACTCCATAGTATTTTAGAATAAATCAATATAGTATGGTCCCTACTATTTTCATTCTATTTCTAATATTGTGATTGATCATCTAACTTGCATTCACTTGAAATCATTTACCTTCAACCATAATTAACCCCTATTCAACTAATTATCGACTATTGTCTAGTTTAACCCTGAAACGTCTCGATCCTTTTTTGAATTTTTGCGCATTTTTGCTCATAGCTTTGTACAAATATATTATTTACCAGAATTTAATGAATTTGGCCATTAAGCAAGGTTGTCTTTTCTAGATTCAAGTGTTACATTTGATAAATGAGAAATTAATTGGATGAAACAGTGCCTTGAAGCCCTTTGTTCATCGTCCAGAATATGGACGTCGGAGCGCTTCAGGGTTAAAGTTATATCCAAATGTAACTTCCATCCACTACTTTGAGGTGAAATCTAGGACACGTATAGATGTATTGGTTGCTAGCCAATACATTTTAATTATGGACTTTTCTTCATAATTCGTGGAATAGTCCATAATTAGTTGAATAGGAATAAATTTGGGGTATAATTTATGCAAAATTTGTCCAAATGTTCATACTAATTAATTAAACTTAATTTATGCAACAATTATCTATAAAAAAAGAATCTTTAAAACACTCATTAGAAATCTAACTACTGTAGTACTCAAAACCCTCCCTTTTCACACAAAAATTCAAGTATGAATATTTGCACTTTTGTCTTAAATAGAAGTATTCTTTGCCCAACATGGATAGGACACTTTCACAAGGTTAACCCCTCATGGCCTAAGGAGACAAATTTCATCCCCTTTTGAGTGTATTCTGAGAAACGTCAGGGGGAGAGGAATTAAGTTATAATAACTGATTGAAGTGTGAATTTCCCTCCCACCAATTTCAATGGTTGTTCTTCTACAGAATGGGGTGTTGATTATTTTGTATTCAACATGAGCATCTACAGGTGGCTCGCATCGGCCAGGGTGAACTGACCCCCTCACTCGGCCACTTGGGAAAACACTGAAATTTTTATTTTTTGCAAATTCTGAATTCATATTTGCAATCAGAAGCCCAAATTAACTAGGAATAGTAGCCAAGATTAATTAGTTAAGCACAAAATAGTTTTTTTTTGGTTTTACTTGCACCCCTGAAATTACTTGGAATGACCGTGCAAGGGCCTTGCACATCATTCCATGGACTTTGAATTCCAGGTCCAGTCAGGATTAAGCTTAATTTGTGGAGGTGGAACTGACTGAGAGGCTGAGCTCCACTCACACAATGGCTGCCAAGTCTGTCATGCTCACTTTCATTGCATGAATAGCATGCAATTGAAATGCATATTCTGCTTGGTTTAGGTCTGGAACCACCTGAACCCATTAAAGGACTGGTCGACCATTTTCTGGTTGAAATTGATGCTTTTTCATTGATATAGTGGAAACACCCAAAACCGTGCAAATAAGGAATTCAGCATAGTTGGAGGCAGTGTTTTCTAAAAATGACATTTTTCTAGTATTAGCGAGTGAAAATCATGAATATTCAAAAATAAATAAAAAATTCTAATACAATATGTAATTTCTACAAATTTTCAAAGTGTTGGCTCCCTAGACGTATGAAACCGTCCAGTAGGTGCCCCCAAAATTGAACCCTGCAAAAATCAGCATGCAGCCAACCAGATTCTCCTATGTGTCCTTCAACTATGTTAACTAATTATAATTACACATGTGGCAAACACATCAAGGAAAGTCTACTGACACAATTGGGTGAATCTATGGTCCATCCCAAGGAACATGCACGGGAATGGATGTTTTGCCCTTAGTCAAAGTCTTAGAATAAATTTGGATACAGACAGAAGGAAATGGTTGTGGGGACTGGGAATGAAATGCATTGAAACAAGAATTACAATAATTTGCATTAGTATTAGTGGTTTAGGAGTTGAAATAACTAATGAAATATGGGTTAAAATAAAAAAATCTTCCAATGAAAGAACCTTTCAATTGCTACAAAATTTTCAATAGCAATAGCAATTCAATTTTCAATAACAATAGTAATTCAGCTTGCTAATTGATGTGCATTCATGCCAATTCCATTGGTATGATTAGATCTCTGAAATTTCCTTGTGATGATATTTGCTACACATCTCCCCAAAACTATTGATCCAAACATAAGCCAAATAAGATGCCTAAACTTTGACAAAAGATGTTGAATAGCCTGGGTTCAAAGTATGTACATTTCTTGATTATCTTTCAAACTTTGGATCTTACTCTTCAATTCAATGATGTAATGTTGTAGTCCTACCTCCAAGAAAAGTTGTTGAAATCCAGTGTCCCATTCAAACTCTTGCAAATCAACTCAAGCATCATCTATAAATAAAGTTTTAAGAGTGTCTAAGTATTAGAGGATTAATTCAATATCGATAAGCGTGCATTGTTAATCTCCATGCATATTTGAAAGATTCTTGATGAAAAGCTTATGCTTCATTTACTTTATATATTTTGAGAATGGAAAATTTTTAGCAAATATCTTCACAAGATCTAGATTTATTTTGTGTTTTAGAGGATACTTTCGAATCCACACCCATTCAAAGTTAAACCCGTGCACTTCCTTTCCCCTACTACCTTTTGTCATCCTTACAACAAAAAACAAATTCTTGAAAACAGCTCTTTAGAAAACCCAAAAAGAAACCCAAGAAATGACAACCATAGGCATTGTAACCTTGTACTTTCTTGAAAAACATAACAACTCTTGAAAACAATTCTTCACAAGAAACAACAAGAAACACAAGTCCTAACTTAAACCTACAAATGTGCAAGCTTACACAATATAAACAACAAGCATTATATATTGGATTTAACTTACGTTCATAGCAAAAGCTACCATACTTTGAGTAAAAGTGGGACATAAAAGCTCTCCTTATAACCAAAAGTGTAACTTGGATTTTTTTTCACTCTTTAGATGGAGGCTTTTTCAAAAGCAACAACCTCAGATTTCTTTTTCTTTTGATGAAGGCTTTTTCAAAAGCCACAACTTTGGATTTTTTTTTCTTTTGATGGAGGCTTATCCAAAGGCAACACTGTAATTAAGAATACTTCTATTATTGACAATGCAAAATAAGTATAAGTAGCAATGTAACTTTGGATTTTCCTAACCTTGAATGAAATTTTGAACAATTTTATAATAGCATCTAGATACAATAGCAAAAAGCAGCAGTTTTGGAGGTACCTTCTTTACCTTTAATGAAATTGAACTAGATGAAGTGCCTACTTTCTAGTCTTCTCATATTCATTAAGGTAGATACTTCCCAAACCACCACTTTTAGCTATTGTGCATAGTTACTAGTATTAAATTGATTAAAATTTTGAAACTTTATAAGGAAGTTCCAATACACCAAAGAATATTCTATGCAAAATTTATGAAGAGTTAGAGTTTCTTTTGGTTAACCCCTAAAGGACCGCAACTATGTTTCCACCAAAACTACTCCAAAACTGTCATTTCTAGGACAACTACCAAATTTTACCAAAAAAATATTTTTTAACACACATAACCACAAGATCTTTTAGTGCACTATTTTGAAAAGATGTAGAAAAAATTTCAGAAATTTCTGCCACGTAGATTGCAAGATATTAGTGTTTGAAGTTATAAAAATCCCTTTTTTACCAAAGCGAAAATCCACGCAGTTGCACTTTAGAAGGCCACATTTGTATGAAAAAATGTCCAAAATGGTTGCAACTCTTTGAATTCATTCTCCAATTCAAGTTGGCTACATGCTTGAAAATTTTCAAATCATTTGGAATTGTACATGTACAAAAAGAATAGTTTGTAGAAAGAAGTAGAGAATGATTCAAAATACTAAATTGTTAACAATTTATTTATTGTTTTGAAAAATGACAATCCCAATGGTTCAAATGTTGTAATAAACAATCTACACCCAATGTTTTTATTTTTTTTCAAAAATATTGAAAATTGAGTAAAATAAAGGACTTCAAAGTTTATTTTAGAGTAAAGAATCCATAACTATTTGCAAACTAAAATTCTTCATAACTTTTGACTAATTAATCCAAATAGAATGATTCAAATCTTTCTATGTATATATAAATCTATAAAACCAATTTCAAATTTTTGATTCCAAAAAAAGTGATTTTTTCTTATTTGCCCAAACTACCCGAGTTGAGAAACAAACAACATATCATGCAATAACTTTTCAACCATGAAGTCAAAAGTCACAAAAATTGTTGGGCTTTAAAGATATTCCTTGTCTACACCTTCTATTAAATTTTGATTCCAGAATATGGAAAACTCTAGTCACACTTACCTACCCAAAATTGCTATGTTGCCAAAAAAGGCACGTTGGTCCTTTAAGAGTTAATGTTTTTGAATTGTTTCTTCCACATAGTAAGATACATATTGATTTGATTTGTAGACAATGAATAGTTGCATTACACTTGTTCATACAATAGCCTTGAAAACCATTCATCAGATTTTCTAGTCCTTTGTGGCATCATATAATTAATGTTGTAATCCTACAACCTAAGAATTGTTATAAAATGAAAAAAAATTGACACTAAGAAATCATAGATTAAAATTTTTAATAACATAAATTTCTCATGAAATAGAAAAATTGACTAGCTTTTGTGGGAATATAATTTTATTAATTTCAGTTGGTGGTAGGAGCAAAAGCTATAAAATTAGAAAAAATTGAACTCGGTGGAAAACAATTTCTTTTTTGCAAAGATAAAAAATTGAACTTCAATTCTTTTTCTAAAATAATATATTTTTGTCTACATGTGATGCTTTGATTCATTTTATTTGGACTAGTAACAAGAAAGCTATGGACAATATATTTTTTCAAGTAATTTTAGCATCATTCTTCTTGAATTAAAAACTTGAAGGATTCATTTGTGAATGCAATTTCTTTAATTTTTCAAATTTTTTTGTTGGACAAGGTTTCATTTATTTATTAGAACAATCTCACCATTAGATTATAGTGTATTTCAATCCCATATTAGAGCTATTAACCATTTAATTTTCTTTCAATCTTTGACCTACTTCTACTTAATAATGTTGTAAAGAAAGAAATCAAATGTTTTTTTGTAAATTTCCCCCCTAGATTCTCAACTCATTTCTCAACTCAACTCAACCCTAAACACAATTTAAAAGAAATTGAATCCCATAGTGTGAAAATTTTCCAAAAATGGTGGTCAAAGTCATCTAAAATTGTAAATTGCAATTAAAAAAAACTCTTTTTCCAACTTTAAATGCTATATCTTTTAGTCCATATGGTCAAACCTCATGAAAATTTTACTACATGATTTCAAAGAAGTTAAGATCCTATAAAACATATTAAATAATTAAAAAAATATTAATTTAAATTTTCATTTTATATATATATATATATATATTGGTTTTCTCTAAAGAATGCAATAGAAATGGCAGTTTTGAATGTTTTTTAACAAAAAAATGGTCTCAATCCTTTGGAAGTTAAGCAATCAATTCTAAACTTTGGAAAAAAGATGGATTTATCTAATAAAAGGAGTGCTACAAAACTTTCAAGAAAGCACTGTGAGGCCCCCTCCCCTCCTTTCTTGTCATGTATGTTATAACCAATTGTTGACTTTTCAACGCTAATGTGGCTCTATACCATGGGCTACCCATCGCCATTGCCATCACAAGTTGCAACTCATAGCCTTTTTCCTTTCAACTTGCTTCCTACACTCTTGGAATCATGAAGATCAAAGGTTGTCATTCAAAAGTGAACAACTAGTTATGTCCAATAACCTTCTCACCGCTACTATGGCTCGTCGGTTATCAAATACATAATCTATTGGTATTTTTAATTTTGTGTTTTGTGACCTCTCAAATTTAATTTAGTATCTATGATTCAAAATATGAATTCCAAATTCCTAAATTTTATCTTCTGTGATGAATAATTTGTTACCCTGAGGTAAAAATTTGCTCCAAATTTTTACCTTTCCTCAAAAGACTTATGTAGGAGAGGGCTCGAAAATAGTTTGGGAAATAAAAGTGGACCCTGTAAAGGATTTTAAAACAATGCATAGTATTCTTTAAATGGATGGCTGTGTGAAAGTTAATAAATAGTTGTTACGACCACATAACTTAGTTCACAATATCCAAGTAGTGAAATACAAATCTTTGTTAGTTTCTTCTTAACTACAAGTGAACATCAACTAAGCCTAAGAGCATCCCCATGCCAGAGCCTTCAAACAGGGGCGTCAAATGGGGTTTGACATGGGTTCATGGTTGGTGAAAGTGCTTCATGTCCCATGCCTACACTCTGAATTGACTCACTAAACACATCTCCCAAGTCAAAAACTACCTTTATCTAGCCAGGTGCAAGGTGTCAGGCCAAGTATTGGGCCTCCAAGCTCCCAATGGCTGAAAAATCTCTGAAAGTGTGCCAAATTGAGGAAATCAAGATTTAGTGAGCCACATTGAAGAAACACAACAGTTGAGTGTGGTTGTTACTTTGAAGTTTTTGCTGGGTAAATATTTGGTTTGGAGTGCCTAGCATGGGGTAGTTTCACAGGGCAAACACTCCATATTATCAATTTGCAGCCCTTTGAAGAGCAGGCATGGGGATGCTCTAAGCGAACTGTTTTGCCAACAATGTACATGTGTTAGAACTTAAGTTCCAGGCAATTGGTATTTTTCTACCTTATGTATGGGTCACTTTTTAGATAGCGTCCTTGTTGTTCTACAATGTATGTGAGCATGACCAACATTGTAATTAACCATGTTTACAATTCGTTTGTTTACTTCAAGGCTTTGTCAAGTGTGATTACTACCCCTGTCTATGTACAAGAATGCCTATCTACATGTTTTAACTTCAAAAAATCATAACTAATTCATACAAAACTAAAAAATTCTGAAAAAAGGGCATGTGACAATTGTTAATTTCCCTTTCACTGAATATTTTCTTAACTCTTCCAATTCAAATATTTCACTTCATACCTTCATTCCTCCTTACATGCTCCATTACTAAGCCTCTTACCTTAGTACTGGAATCAGGGAGTCTGAAAATTTTAAGCCTTCCATTGACATTGACTGTCTGTTAGTGTTGCTGAATTCCACAGGCATGATGCTGGGAATAACTTACGGTTGTCAAAATGTTCGACAGGAGTGGACCCAAAACTCATCATTCACGTGTTTGTGAAGTTTATCTTGTTTGTGAAGTTTATCTTGTCTGAACAACAGATGAAATCAATTTAGGACATGGAGAATAGAATACAGGAACACTTCCAGAATCCATGGCCACATAGAGCACGCAACACAGCCTTATGGGACAGCTGCAAACAGCCTTTCTATATTTTCTCTTTTCCTTTGTGTTTTGGATACCCAATGTCCGGTCGTGACTTGATGCCAATATGATGCCACAGTTCTGTGTCCTGACTATTTCCAATAGCACACAAGGTAAGAGGTCCTAGAATGGACCATCTAAGGGCTGAAACAGAATTGCAGGGAGGTAAAACTTGTAGAAATATTTTTCAGTAAATTTTTCTTGAAACACAACCAGAATTGACATCTAACCCAAGTTGTTTCATATTTTTATGAGCTTTGTGGAATTAGTTATCGAATTTTGAAGTTGAAAGGGCATACGGCGCCCTAGCTAAAATGTGCACTGTCATTACACTGCTGGAGGCTATGAAAAAGCAACATGTACAAATATTGTACATTTAAGGTAGGGCACCATTTTAGAACCCACTCCATTTAAGAGCCTTTTACCTTTGGTGTTTGCAAAACTTTGAGGTTAAAGAAAACCTAATTAAGTTGCTATTTTTAGTAGTTGTATTTTTGGAGAACTCTTTTCAAAGTCTACTTTCAGCATCACAAATCTAATCTTGAAAATGATTGACCACAATTTTTCTATTCAAGATTTTGTCAAGGGTACCCATTGCAATCTTGACTTTCTCTAGTGTGGAGGACTCTCAAAAATGAGCCTGAAATACACTAGATCTTTGAGAAAAAGTTACATTAGAAATTCATTTAAAAAAATTGTAGAGTAAATTTTGAGAAGCTATAAATTGATTGGGATTATGCATGTTAGGCCCATCTCATATATTTTTGCTCACCAACTTTTTAGATTTGACTTGTAAGAAGAGGATTGAAAGATTTCACATCACTTTTGCAATTTTAACACCCTGACTCATGATCAAACATTATAATTTTTCAACCCATAAGTGATGTTAATTGATAAAGCTCATCATAAAGTTGAATTCTTTTCACTTTAAAGCAAATTCCTATAAACTCAAAAAAGGCCTTGAGGATTTAGGGGTTAAAAACAATATGTAGAAATGGACAGATTGAAGGAGATGGGAATTTTGATGTTGTTGGAGAGGCTCTTAACCCTTAAAAGGATGGATTGGTGACTTTGGAAATCATTGATTTTCATACTGTGGAGAATAATTGGTTTACTAAAATTTAAATGCACTCATTGGAAGTCAAACTATTGTACAAGATCCCTCCTTTCCATACCAAATCCCAAGGATGAATAGTTGCACTTCTATCCCATGTGAAAAACATTAGAAGAAATTTGAGGCCTATGGAAGAGTGCAAGTTCCCAGATTGTAAAAACACAAAGATTGCCACAGGAACGTAGAATCACAAGAATCCTACACAGTTGAGAAATTGCCACATCATTATTTTTTTAAATTAAAAAAAATTTGGATTTCTTTTTTACATTCCTAGATCCAATTTTTTTTTAATTTGAAAAAAATACTTACCTAACAAGAACTCTATCATCCATAAGACACTGAATATATGTGTTGATGTTTATGGATAAGGTCTTAACCCCTAACGGATGTTAGCACTGCTACTGAAGTATAGATATTGTTGCAATTTTTGATTACAAAGGCCATTTGCATAAGCTAACATGAATGGAGGTTGTAAATTTTAGACAAGAATTTAGATGGGATGGGTTTTTCAAAACAATTCACAAATATGTGATGATACCTTTAATTCTTAAAAAGACAACCACTTGTTTAGATGCCATGGAGTCCAAAAGGGAATAAAAAATCTCCTTGAAATAGGGCATGGGTCTTGTTACTTGCCCAAAGTTTATATGGTCAAGGCATGCAAAAGTGAATAGTGAATAGTCCTTAAACGTTGCAACTTAAAATGTATTGTAGGAAAGTCATTTTTAGTATTGAAGATTTGGAGTGGACTCAATGTGTTGAAACATTCAAAAAGAATACAAAACCACTTTTTGTCAAGAGATCTCTCAAAACAAAGTACAAGGGACGTAGGGCCTCTTTATATGAATTGGTAGGTGGAAAATTTTGAGAGGAGGTGCTACAAGTATAAATATCAATTGCACTTTGATTCATGCATGTAGCCTCTGTGGATGGGAAAAGACACAATAAGAAATCCACACATATTAAATTATGTTAAGATTGACTAGTCTCCATGTATGGGGTTGTTTATTGGTATTGGTGAAACTTCTGGCTCTTTCTTTCTTGCTTGTCCACCTCAGCAAGACAAGTGATTGAACCTATTTTGTCTTATTGCCCACCATAGTCACGTGTAAGCTGACCCTTAATTAATCTTTTTAGAATGTTGTAGACACAAATAGCCTATTGAACCTATATTCTTCAATTTTAGTCTTTGTATACAAGATTTTTTTTCTTGCACAATCTTGTTGCAAAAAATCCAGTGAACATCACAAAGCAAGGGTGCACTCCCTGACAGTCTCACAAAAAATTTGCATTGAAAAAACAATTTCTTACAAATGGCCTTTATAGTCAAAAGTTGCAACAGATTCGGTCGTCACATGAGCAGCGCTCGCCATGAGCAATCCTTGCGAAAACAAGTCCTCAGACCACTTGGCAGCAAACTGAAATGAAGAAGCTGCGACGGAAGCAACAGTCGTCCTCCCGAACTTGCGACGGACATTACATACCCCGCTTCGCTGCATCCCTCCCAACGTTGACAATCACAACGCACGCACTTCACCTGCATGGAATTGCATTGAATAAATGCGTGCATTGAAACAGTCGGTTGAAGCACACAACAATGTTCAGCATATATTTAGCAATTCCTGCATCTTGTTCACCTGAATTTGTTGGCCGTTTCTGAATCTGGTCTTTGCGCAATTCTGGCTGTGTGCCACATTTTGGTTTCATTGCCGTTGCTGAAATTGGGTTTATTGGATTCTCAGAGCAGAACTCTCGAGCTGGGTATTGGATTTGATCGTAATGTTGAAGCCTGTTGTGTTGATCGCAAGTGCCACCAGTCGCAATGGCAGCCTGGTGGCGAAGCAGTTGCTGGCTCAGGACAAGCACACCGTTCGATTGGCAGCACGGGACCCGGCCAAATTGGCAGACCTGGTGTCCCAAGGCGCTGAAGCCATCGCCTTTGATCCCTTGAGCGCCGACTCCGTGACCCAGGTATGCATTGTTGATTTTTCACAAGTACGCTCAATTGGAGACTTCAATCTTACATAATCATGCCGTGTGTTGCTTTTCTTGGGGTTTAGGTTTGTCGATATTGCCAGTTCTCAACTTCTCGATTGTTTTCACAAATTCAAAGTTCTTTGGCTATCATTTTCGACTGGAGGAGGCTAGGCAGGCATTTTGATGGTTGATGGACTAAATCTGTGTAAAATCGACCACCTCGGCAGGCATGTACAGGCGTGGATTACGTCTACCTCGTCTTACCCACACTGGCCAGAGACGCGGAGAGCACCATGTTCCATAACTTCTTTCAAGCGGCTCACGCGACGGGTATCAAGCACATCGTCTATCTCTCCAGTATCGAGGCCGTTCCTGCAGACAACGCCGCGTTCAAGCCCGTTCACAACCACTACGAGCACGAGCAACAACTGCTTGCGAGCAGGATCCCATTTACATCCCTCCGACCCGGCTGGTTCCATGAGAATCAAGTGAAGTACCACTCGGATGAAATTAAGAACACGGGTGAGTTCAGAACAAGCGCGGGCGATGGCGTGTATACGAGTGTGGCGGTTCAAGACGTCGCCGCTGCGGCCGTGGTGGTGTTGAGCCATCCGAGCCCGCATGCCGGGAAGATCTATCCATTGACGACGGACGCAGTGTCGGATGGGACAGTGGCGGCGATTGTCAGCAAAGTGACGGGCCAGAAGGTGAGTCTGAGCAGAATTTGGTCACAGCATCTTAACTGGGGTTTACATGTTTACACATTCCCCCCCAAATCCTAAACCTAAACCCAAAATTAGAATGTCCAAAATCTTCTAAACAATTCTGTTTCATACCCCTAATTCTTTTAATTCTTTTTTGTTGGCACAACATGGCATTGTCGCCATGGCAGATGGTACATGTTTTGAAAAGTGTTCCTTACGGGTAGGAGCTTACAGATACTGGTAAATACGTGTCAGCCTACGAAGGGTTGCGGTGTTGTATTTTTCTTGCCTTCCCATGATTCTTCACGATGTGTTTCAATTTTTTGAGTTTAATTGGCGGTTTTCTGACGTGCGATTTGGGAACTCTTGAAGGTGCGGCATGTGAACCTGACGCCGGAAGAGCATCTGGAGATGGCAGTGAAGATGATGGGAGGTGGGAGTGCAGCGGAGGAGTTTGCTGCGGGGCTGGTGACTCTGGACTTTGAGAAGCGGGAGAGTTTGTTTAGCAAAGTGTATCCAGATTTGGAGCACCTGCTGGGCCACAAGGGCTTGTCCTTGGAAGATTATCTTGCACAACATGCCGCTGCTTTCAAAAAGGCTTAAATTTAATTGGAGAAGAGTGTTATTGATTTGACCACCATTCTGAATAAGTGATTCATCAAGTCCACAAATGCTTATTAGAGGCAATAGGGTCCACTTGTGTACATTTTTGTGAAGAAATGGCAAGATCGAAGCATAGACAGTGTGTGCTTCTGAACTCTTGTAATTGTTTCTGTTCACTTGTATGTGATCAAGAAGTTGTTCGATGTCAAAGTCTGCTTTCAAGCTTTGCCATGACAGTTTGCGAGATAGCCCAGCTCTTGGAAGAATTGGGTTCAGTTGCGTTTTGAAAGAATTTGTGTTGTTCACCTACTGATGCCACCGTGTCTTGTTTTGTTTTTCACACAAAAGAAACGAAATTTCATTGCAAAGGGGAAAATAAAAACCGTCCGGTACAGGATTGATACCACCTTGTAAAAACAACCCTTGTAACGCCAATTTGAATAAGTTTGGTAGGATGAAATTTTTTAATGTACTGCACTGTACAGTACAGTACCTTGCAACAAAAATTGGGTCTTGATGAAGTGAAGTGTTATAAAAATTTGTACGTGCTGAGTCAAAGAGAGATAGCAGCAGCCGCAAAGAGACAGTTAGAAGGTATCTGCAGCTGTAGCCTTGAAAGCCAGAGAGGGTCTGTTTTAGGAGATAACTTTGGTCCCAAAGTTCACGTAGTGCACAATCTTTAGACGCAAACAGTTCTGTTAGCCCTAGAAGAATGCCAGACATTAACCCCTTGAAGCATTTTTTGAATTTTTGCACATTTTTGCTTATACCTCTGTACAGAAATATCATGTACCGCAATTTCATGAAATTGGCCATAGCTTGACCCTACTCACCCTAGTGAAGATGAACGAAATTTGCAATCACAAGCTTCTTTACAGAAAATAGTCAATAGCCTGAACTGAGGAAAGAACATCGATGAAAGGTACACAATGAGTATGGCACATCGCCCCAACTAAAGGGTGACTCAAGTATCTAACGTGCCATGCTGACATGTCAATGTGTACAATTGCAACGAACACAATTTCGTGTACTGTATAACAATGAGGAAACTACCCTCTGCCAATTGGTATGTCACAAGATACCGAGCATCTGAGTCAATTTCTATGATGGTATGCTGGAAAAAGCTCTCGGTACACCTCTCGGTACACTCAGGTGTACCCCACGAGCGAAGTATATGTGTACAATCCAAACTAGAATGAAGAGGAGTACCGAGATCTATCAATTCACGAAGTACCGAGATCTAACCGCAAGGACTTCAAATTCTCGACGCATGGATCTCACAAACCGAGATAACTCGTTGCTGCTGTTCAGCGTCTCCACAAAACTGGGCGCTGCATCCACCCAGGGTGTACAATCAACCACTGCACCACAAACACTCTTGTTAAGCAGATGTAGAGACAAGAACTTCTCCGAACTGGACCACCACGCTGTTCTCTCATAACTTTTATCACAACTTTTATCACATCATGCGTGTTATTATATTAACCCTTGAGAGTCCAAGCTAAACTCAGAAAGTCTCTTTTGAGAAGCTAATATACTCAATTATACCACCCTTCAAATATACTTCGAAAATGTAGGACATCATTTCTTCATTCTATTGGTACATTTTGTTCTCTTTCTTGAGGCTTCTTAAGCGATTTTATTACACTCCTACAAATATGGAAGTGGTCACTTTCGACCATTTGGGCATTTAGGGGTTAGCAGAACGAGAATCATTGCAGGAGTAAAGAGATAAAGTTAATTGGACTCCTCATCTACCACACGACCATAAGCGAGGGTAACTTACGCTTCCAAGAGGTGGAGCTTTTATCCATGCGAATAGAGAAACTGAACACACGATCAGCGTCGCGGGGATCCACATTGGTGAATATGAACTTCACAGCTGTCAGAAAAGCCCACTCGGACTTCAGTATAAACATGCAGACTGTGCCACATGGTGTATGCCATATTACACCCTTACAAGCAGACAGAATGTCGCTATCAAGCCTTTGCCTAAAACAACTTTGATCCCAATTGCGACGGTGAGCTTAATTAATCACGGTCTCTATTGCAAAGTCAATGCGGGCATCATTACTCAGTTTCATAAAGCCTCTATGAGTTGCTACTGAAGCGTAAGATGATAAAGTGCAAAGTCAACTACTACACACGTTGCAAGTTGCTGATTCCTCATACGCTCACATACTTACCGTCAGAGTACTCACAACGCATACTCAACAGTCGTTTGTACCATTCCGTAGCTTCATGCAACGCCTTCACTTTCTGTTTCTTATGACTTAGCTTGCCTGTGATCTCTGCAAACATTTACCCCGCCCTCCCAATTAGCTTTTATAAATGCTTTAAGACTTCCTAGTGTCAAGTAAAGTGAGTGAGCGACGAGGAGTCGAAAGAGGAATTGAAAAGAGGGACTTGATTGAGGAGATATGGAAATTTTACCTGACATAAACTTAGAAATAAGTGCTTCTCGGTCTGCTTTAAGTTGAAATAACTTCGTAGTGTGCTCGTGGAGGTCTTCTAGTCTTTCATACGCTTCCGACGTTTCTTGCTCGCACTTGCTCAGCTCTTCCTGTTGTGCTTCCCTCCCTACAGTCCAACCGCAATACTACTCAAACCATTTTAACTCTACCTAGCTGGAAGTAGAAACTCTACGTCCTAGAAATAAAATAACCTATTGTACTGTATTTCCAACATCCCATTTCTAAAGTCCCCTGAAGGAACATTTGAAGGTTCAGGCAGGTTCCTATGATCTCCAATTTTGATGTTATTTCTTCAAACTTTTTTCGAGGATAGAAAAACACACTAGCTTTTGGGACTATTATTTTTCTTTCAATTGATGCCTAGGAGCAAAATTTATGCCACCCTAAGCTTAAAAAGGAGTTTGTTGGATAAAACCAAAAAAGTACAAAAGCAAAAGTAAGTTTCTTCAAATTTTGTTTCTCATAGAAATACTATTTTTTACATGGAGGATTTGGTTAATTCTATTTGGACTAGTAATGAGGAAGCTATGAAGACTCCTGTATTTCAAGCAATCACAACATCTTCAAAAAAACTCTTGTAAGATCCATTTTTGAATTTCATTTTCACAATTTTTCAAAATAAGTTCTACATAATTAAGATTGCTTTTGAGAACAATCACTCATGGAATTAGTTTGTTTCAATTCCCCCTATTAATGAATTAGATTTTCATTTTAACTCCTACCTTCTTCTACTTAACCATTTTCTAAGAATGAAAATCAAGTGTTTTTATATTAAAAAATTCTGAGAATCAACTCAATTCTTCAGCATAAAAAATTAGAAAATCAAAATCTGTAGTGCAAAAATTTTAAGCTATGAAGATTCAAAGTCTATATCTAATCATGCAAGGTGCAAAAAACCCTATTTTCTTCACTTAAAAAGCAAACATTTGAAAATTGATGTGATCAATGTTTCTGAAATTTCTTCCACACATGTATATACCAGCCTAGTTCAAGATCCTATGGTTACATATGCAAAGAATTTTTTTTAAAACCTTTTTTGCTTTTTGCAATAGAAATAACAGCTTTGAGTATTTTTTATGAAAAAAATTCTTGCAACTTTAGGGGTTTTATCCCTAGCTAAGTGCCCAAATGGTTAAATGTGGCCACTTCCAGTTAGGAATCTGCAAGGAAGGAAACAAGATACACCAATGAAGAAATCATGGCCTACTATTTTGAATGATAGAAATATGTTTTGAAAGTTACTGAAACCAACTTTAGCTTCCAAAGTGGATTTCTTCTTTTAGTTTGACAGTGGGGTTAATTTTGAAGTCCCCTAGTTCCTCACTGGAGTTACAGCAAACCATATTTCACTCAAACTTTCAAAGTCAGACAGCATTTGGTACATTCCTCGTGGTTGTCTCTCCCATAACAAAATCTTAGCTCGTCCGCAATGTCTTTGCCAAATGCCACAAAAACTCAAGAGACGGTGCGAATACAATCAAAATGCTGATGGATCAAGTGAACCTTTTCTGACGAACTGATCTTCGCCTTCCAAGATCTTCGATCGGTCCAATAACTCCTTGACATCCTCTGCAACAAGACATTGAAACACCTTGAGGAAACTTCACCACACTTTTAAATTGAGAAAACAAGCATTCGCGTTCAGCGAGCATACAACATCTCACTATAAAACTGAACTTGCTCTCTCTTATGGTAACCCCACCTAATCGCGAACTCTGACCCCAAAGCAGCCCTTCTTCATTCATGCGCCTAAAATGTACATTGAATCTTCGGGTCAATTATGGGTAAACCTGGAATTAAAGCTTCTGAAATTCATCAATATTCATGCAGAATTGGAAAAATACGTGCTAAGATGTGTTGGAATCTTCTGTCAAGAACCATGCTCAACTCATCTGGACTCTCTTAAAGTGCACATAAGGTAGGCAGGTGCATTGTGGCCCCCCGGCCCAATTTTCACCCTACTCCCGTACCCGATTTCACTCTGTTGCATCCAAATTTAGTGAAAACTGTACTCGGATCCACATTACAACTGCAATGTGAGGACTTGAGATTGAAAGAGTTGGAATTGGCATGAAAAGTGACCATTTTTATGAATTCAAATAACATCCTATGCAATTTATACACATGACAAAACATTCATTCATTATTCCATACCCTTGAGGGATGCTTTTAAATTATCATTGCAACCGTGTCAGAGCCACAGTAGCTTCCAAATGAATCAGAATAATCCCGAGGGGCAAGATTGGGAAGCAATATATCTAAACTTTGACCACCTACAATGCAGATTCTTTTTGTCAAAAATGAGTTAACCGGAACACACGCGGAATTTTCTCTGATTTTCCATTCTTTTGCAAAGAGTTTTTTTGTGAATCCATAAGTACAACAATCGGACCGTCCACACAGCGTGTCATCCTACCTTACCTTACCTTAAAACTAAAAAGACTAAAAAAAATTTGATCGCATACCGGTACGAGCTTTCACCATACTCCATCAGAAAGCTCCATTACAATACGAAATACAAGAACAGAATGCACGAAAGCTAACCTTGGGAAGAGAGACGAATGGAGGCGGCAGCTGCAGTAGCGTCACTCAACAAGCTCTCCACCTGCGACCTCCAAGCATCCATGCCCTTGAATATGGAGGCGAGCTCCTTGCCCATCTGAGCGGTGCCATTGCTCTCATTCTGTTCCATTTCTCAAGGGATCGTCGATTTCCCGCACAGAAAAACACTACAACTAACCATGAAAAGAAAGGGGACCTGAAATAAGACCTCTTAACAAAGGGACGTTTCAATTGGACCTCGCCATGGCCTTGATTGTTGCTGTGCGACGAGGGGCGAGGAGCCGAGGACTAAGCTGCGACGCAATGGCGGGGGCTCAATTCAAATCGAGAGAGACGAAATAGGAAGTTGATACCCGTATGGATGGATGCAGCAAGGTCTCTATCTCGGTGAGCATGATTGATACCCGCCTTCGGTTCTCACGTGTTCGTAGATGACCATGCCCGACGGATACCAATTCGATGCATCAGGGTCTTTACCCAATCTGGGAGTAAAACAATCAAGGGTATACTGGGAAACCAAAAAAGTATAACCATAAGTGGTTCTACATGGGCTACTAAATCCTTCAGTGTCTGATTTTTTTTTGAATTTTTCAGATTTTGCTTACATCGTTGTAAGAATGTACTTTATTGAATTATTAGGGTTTATTTTAGATAAAAAAACAATACATTTGTAAAACAAAATAAGCAAAAATGTATCATCTTTTAAAAATTCAAGATTACTTTTGGATGAATGAGAAGGTATTTGGACAAAACATTTGGTTGAAGCATTGTGTTCATCATTAGACATCTAGATTTAGTGTAGGAACATTTACTTTAAATCCTATAATGTCATGACAAACACTAAGTATTTGATGGAGGCAAAGAATCCTTATATATTAGATGAAGGCACAAATGTTCATCCTCAAAATTTTGTATAGAAACGAGAGGTCTTGCACAATAATTTGACCTCCAATTTGACCTCCAAAGCGTGTTCTTGTTTTTTAAACAGGTGATTCACATGGGTCAAAAAAGGATGATTTTCATATTGACCAACCTATCCTTCTAGAGTTACAAAAGATGAGATAAATGAAGGGCAACACTTCATGGCTTACAAGATAATTTCAAATCTTCAACCAAAACACATCACCAAAATAGACTCATTTCAATTATTGTCTTTTTCATTTCATCTACTTTCTTCTTCTTTTCCAAGCTTTGTCATCCATTGATTTCACCTATTAACTTACTATGTTGCTTTTGTGAATCCATACGGAGACGTGATAGTTACAAGTAACCAAGTCGTATTGTATCCACATTGTACACATACATCAGAAAATTTACTTCATGTTGTTTCCAGATGGAAATCATAAACGGAACAGGGAATAAGATACAGAATCAATTCAACACTAATCTCAGAACGGTCTCCCAAAACATTTTAGTAATCCTTTTAACTCTTACAGTTGCCAATCCTGTATTAAATAAAAAACCCAAAAAAGGCTTTCCAGCGCCCACAAATTCAATCAAGGTCAAATTTGTTACACAAATTCAGACCGATCCATAGAGGGTCAGCAATTCAAGGATAACTCTATAATAACAAATAAATATATACTGTAAGTTTGAAACATCAATAATTACTCATGCTTCGTATTCCACCTGAAACGCAAGAGTAGTTATTTTGCAAATAAAACTCAAGTCGACACTGGGTGGATCACTCAATCCCTTGAAGGAGGAGAAGAAATGGGCGACTCGTCTCTCACAATCTCTGCTCTCAAGCTGAAATGATGGTCCAGCTCCTCGTCGTAATAGAAAGGCTCCCCGTTCTTCACCACATATTCTGATTTCACCAGAGCCTTGGGCCCAGCCAAGCTCAACCACACCGGCAAGAAGACCAGTCCATGCAGAGCGCCCAGGATCACCAGCCCAAAGTACATCCGGAAATAGTACACCTGAAATAGAGTACAGAATGAATGATGCTCTGAACTTAACCAATCTCTTCGTTCCAATTTACAAAAACTTTTATATTTCTGGATAGGCATTATTAGTTTTAATCTACATGTAGGAAAAGCGGAAGTATACAGCTACTTCATTTTTTGATACTTGGAGAAGTAGAGAAACAATTTTCAGTAAAAGCGTACAATAAAATGCACACCAAGGGTAAAGGCCAGGGCAGATTACACTGAAGAGAGTAGCTCCGGGAAGGACAATTTGAATTCAATTCAAATAAATCAATCAGCACGTATAATGATGCAGGGGTTCTAACCAACAAAGCTCTAGCGGATGTGATATGAAGGATGTGGATGGTGACTAACCTCAAAAATCTCAGACCGCGAGAAATAGAGCACCAAAACGCCAGCAAATTTAGTGAGCGTGATCCCACTGCAGATATTGGAATAACCACCATTAGCAAAGCAAGCGACTAGAAATTTCTACGCAACTAAACCACATTTGGACAGATGTGAGATTCACAGTGATGTCAGTGTCGTCACTGTGAATATTAGTACCTGAAGACTGACGCTCCCATCACGACAAGAGCCTTGCTTGCTCTCTCCCCCTTGTATCCTGTGCTCGTCTGCACAAAAGACAGTTTCACTCACTTTTCCGAATCTGCATCTACAAAATTCGTAATCCGGTTTGTGATCTTACAAATAGAATAAAATGTCAATCGTTGCATGCAATTTCAGAGAGAAAGAAAGAAAAAAAGAAAAGGAATTGCTTACGGTGAAGGCGTGTGTGATGTGAACACAAAACTCAACAGCAATACCAATGGCCATGACCAGGTTCACGACAGACACAGCATTGAGTTGTATATCCCACACCACCATGAGACCCTGTAGATCGATCAAACAACCATCACAAGAAAATCAAAGAAGGCAACATTAATACCTCAACAATAAAACGTGCAGCTTCAAATAAAGTCACTTCCTACAAGTTGCAGGGCACTCTTGTATGAGACGAGATCAAAATCCACTCGCAGAGTCAGTATTCTGTACGAGGATGTGCACGACGACCAGAATGGAGGCGGACGAAGAATGGTACTACGCATTAAACTTACCATCAGATCAACAATAATCATTGCAATAACAAATACGATAGTTGCAGCCGTTGAGATGCTGCAATACAAAAATACACATAATCATTAGTAATACTAGTACTGTGAACTCCAATTTAACGTTCATTTGGCATAACGTTGCTTGTGACGGAAATAAATTCTAACTGCAAACAGTGAATTCGAGAAACTAACCTTGTGGTAACTAACAGGCAGACGAAGAAAACAGCCGCTGTGGAACAAAACAACAGCAAGCATGAGAAGACGATAAATTGCTGTACAACTGGAGCACCCGATTTCAGTCAAGCAAACTTTGATGTCTTGAACACAACAGGAGTTAGTTGAAAAATGAAATCGACTTGGATAAAAGAAGCAATAACATTAGTCCCAATAACTGGATAGTGTTCCTTAGAGGGGCAGCCCGTTAGCTTACCTAAAGCAAGGGAGAGGCTGACTATTGTAGTGTGCCATATGTCCAGATATTGCTCGAAAAATATGTAGAATACTGAGTATGGAAACACCTCAATCTGCAATACCAACCACACGATTGAGGCAACGACATTGGATGTGCTTGAATTTCTTTCAGCAAGGATCCAAATTCAGACAAACGCAAGCAAGAGAGAGGAATTGGGGTGCTTTCATGATAACGCACATTTAAAGATTCAGATACTCTGCTGGTGAAGTCCTTTGCTGCTTGGAGTGCATCGATGAAGTCGCTCTGTCAGAAAACCAACAAAGATGAACTTCAGTCTTACGGCCATACAGTATGCTTTCAGGCATCAGGATTTACAGCTTGAGAATAATCCAAGAAGATACGTGCAACAAGTGTCAAAACAGAGTAAGGGCAAAACCGCTTAGCATACCTGCTTATTCAAAGGCGTGTGATACGAACGAAATTCTGATGCCTTTATTATTCCATTTTCATACCCTGTAGCAACCGCCAAATAAAAACCAAATGGGTTAAATTCAATGCTCAGAAACCTCCTGGGAATACTGTATCTCATTTGGAAGGTTAGTCGCATTCGGACTCGCAAATTTCTGAATAAAATCCCGATACCCAGAGATTCAAGAAAGTTGAAAAATGCGATATTAAAAGCTCTGTTTCATTGCAGATTCATTCATCTGTATTATCAATTCTAGAGCTGAAATTTTAGTGGCACAAGTATCAATGGAAAGAGTACCCGTAAGGTCAAGGCTGGTTGAATACGCTCCATGGCCACCCTTGGCACAGTCTGCAGAAGGAAGAGCAGCCAGAAACCATGGCAATTTACTCTGGAATTGTTCAGATGATGGTCTTCCTTCAAGTAAATCCGCTTGTAGGAAACACTGTACAGAGCTTATTGTCAGTAATGCTCATTATACAAGTGTGTCAACAGATAATCAGTTGTAGGCCTCAGCAGTGCCATATTGATAGCACAAAGTTCAGTCCCCAGAGAGTGATTGTAGGAATCTCTAAAACACGCCAAACAAGGTAATAAAGAGAAATTAGCGCTAAGCTTTATCCGCTCAGGGCATAAGATAGACACTCTGAACTGGAAAATTAAGGACCCATTTGATGACAGTCAAGGACAATGACAAAGTTGACTGAAATACCGTTGTGCATTCACTACACGTGTCGCTTAGTCCACATTCCTCGCCGTCAGGACAGCATGGGGGCTGCATATACGACCTCAGAATTAACAAAGGAACATACGACCTGATACTAGATATGACTACGTGGCTACGATACAAAGCAAAACCTCCAAATATGACTCATCAATTAGGTGTACGCCCCACTTGAACCATCGAAATTTCAGCGCATAAACACACGTAAAACGCACATGCTTGATAATTGTATGATAACAGTAAGCGAGATTCCCACTTGCTCGAAGTGAGTACCTGATCGTCCGGTGGGCAATAATTTCCTTCTGGAAACTTTCGACAGCAACCGAAGGCGTTCGGCGACAACCATACCAGGAAATCATCTAGCCACGATGCAGCTGGTCGAGAAATAAAACTAGTTTCAGGTGACAAGGCAGCTCTTGAGATCTGTAGACGTTAAACAGTTCACCGTTACCAGTAGTAAACACGTCCGTGCCTGACTACAGAATAACGATATAATGTAACTGCACCACAATAGTCCAACACCTCAACGTTTGAAATCATTCATCAAAAATTGACACGCTCACCTCATTAAGCAAGGAGTTCGTATTGCACTGGCTGATGGAGCACAACTTATTGGTCTGGTTGCTCCAAATGCTGCAACAAGCCGAGAGATGTATAAGAGGCGCTCATACATGGATTCTAGTAAATCACTTCAAAAATCTTGTCATCTACTCTTCACTAAACAACTAATCACATTCCAATTTAGCAATCATAATCTCCCATGGTAGTACTTCCAAAATTGTTCTTAGAGAAATTCAGAAATAAAGCAACATTGATTTATATGAAAGAGACTTCCAAGAACCTGTAGTTGTAGTCCTTAACAACGAAGTATACAGGTGGTCCAACCCGAAGATATTCAGTTATATTGTCAAAGTAACCCTGTAAAACAACAATTGTAAATCAAGGAGATTAATAAATGAAGCCATTTGACAATATGTAATTCGAAGATCTGAACCAGATAGTGTTGTACTATTAATTTTCGACTGGATGTTCACGGCACCAAGAAAACTAATATGAGAAACGAGAGGAAAGGAGAGGTGATTGTGGACCCACCTGGAGGTAGGAATCACGTGGCAAAACAATCTTCTGATCCAGACCGACGGAGATATTTGGTATAATAGCCTGGAGGGAAAGCAAAACTGAATCTCAAAAGGTGCCTTTCATAATACAAGTAAAACCATTGACATCACTTCCCTACCTAGAACACATTAATGGGTGCAGCAGCTTACAATACTGGTGAACAGCAAGCCAAAGAAGGTTGCCACCACAAAGGCTTTCACAGCCGGAATCCTCAAGAATGGAGCATGGTAATTCTGCAAATTACAACATCAGTCCCGTAAATAAAGACTCCAGAAAAAATAAGAGATCCCATTAGAAATCTAAGACCACACCTACTCAGTTGCAGTAATCCCGAAACACTTGCATGCATAACATAAAGGAAAAGGTATAAGAAATCAGACTGTTAGGGAACCAAGAAGAGAAATACCATATAGCTAAGAATTATGCATTAACGAACAACGTACCTTCATATAACGGAGAAGTAAGCCAGGCTCACGCTGTTGCCTTCCTCCTGATCCTGCTGAACAGAATTGTTACATTCTCAGCATTGTCTCAACTATTCATCAAGACATATCGCATTTCAAAGTAAAACGATTTCATCCTTAGAAATAAGGGCTACAGCATTTCTCAACAGTTAGTTCTTGTGATGATCAGTGAAACTACTAGACTGTAAGGAAAAATAACTCTTCTCAGTTCTGATTAGCTGCACAATTGCCACAGATATATACCATAAGGGATGTCATCAATTTCTTCTGCCTCAACAGAAAGACAGGGAATGCAATCCACATGACCGCTTTCACTCCTGCGGAAGTCAAGAGTGAGGAGAGCCACGAAGGCCGTGATTTGAAGCAGGTAATCCAGCAATACCGCTACCGCTGCAGTTCATAGCCAGATTTCTATCAGTGATGAAAACGCAAAACGCGCTACACAGCAACATATAAATACGCAGGACCACTTCAGTTATTCTAGGTAGGCCAACGACCGCCACAATTTGCATATATTGACGAGATTGTGCCTCTATTGCATACAGACAACATTGAATAATCTTGCGGCATAGATCTCTACAGTACGCAACGACTACTAATTAGGATTCAATTGTGGGAGATGAAAAAGATATTTGGAATACCTGCAAAGAGGGAAAAGACTCTGCAAGCAGGCATAGGCGTGAATGAACCCACAGTGAAACACAGAACCTCAGCTAAACTGGCAAGTGTGATGGAAGGACCCACTTCCGCTAGTGCAAATCCTACCCGAGCCTCTAGTTGTAAATTTAGATCTTGGCGTTTCAGCGCATTTACTAGAATGCACATGTTGTCCACGCCAACCTGAAAGCATAAGAAATGAATGTTAAGTGTACCATTAATGTCACGCGGTACGCACTGCACTGAATTGCAAAATGAATTAAACCCTAGAATGTTCGAAAACCTTACGCTTCTCTCAAACATCACACAGCTAAGAAGCTTTCTTCTTTCAAAGCCATCCCAAAGGAGGATTTTACACGTACATACGTCAATACCAAGAGAACGGAAGAAGTAGTAGTCACATACCGCAAGCACAAGAAACGGAATAACTTCTACGATAATGAGTGTTGACTTCACTCCAAAGGCACTGCAAAGACCCATGGATCCAAGAACTGAAACAGCAACAATGAGTACTCCTGATAATCCTAGTAGCACCTGCAGGCATAGAAACAAACAGTTATAGAAACCCAACAGTTACCAGCTCTAGTTGACAAGAATATTACTTAGACTCGTATTGGCGACGTGTTGGTCCATTATATGAATTAAACTCTTTACATGCGCCGCAGATCACCTTGGTCAAACGATTTAACAAAGACCTGACGAAAAGTAGCAGACGCAAAAATTTATAATAATGTGACCTGCAGGATCCAGAGAACATAATTTCTCTAACACCGGAGAACGCAAAAAATACCACAATCCAACTTCATTTCCAGATCAGTTTTCAAACCAAAGATGTCTTCTAACAACAAGCGCAGACAGATATATGTTAAAGTAACTCTAACGGAGCTAAAAGTGCATTTACCTTAGAAGTCACATAAAATGGGGCAACAGAGGGGGTATAATCTCCCAATGTGATAGCGATGTAAGCAAACATTACGAGATAGCTTATCTGCAAACCATGTGTACACACAAGCAATTAGATTCTCATTTGAATACTCATATAGCAGAAACGGCACTTCTATTATAGAAACATCTACGGCCATCATGCCAAGAGATTTCCGCGATTTAGTACTGTTTCAATTATGCAATATTACCGTGAGGTAATGAAAGGTACATGTGCTGCAAGTCTAGGGCATACGATCTGTATCAACCACTCTGAAAGCAAAAATGCAGTACTCGAAAAACATAATTTTCTTTTACAAAAAGGAAAATAGTCAAGCCTGAGGCAGTGCACAAACATTCAGAGATCCAAACATGGAGAAAATGGGCAGCCGCAACTTACTGCAATTGTCGAAACATCAGCAGTACTTTCTCTTTGCAACTCTATTTCAATTGAACTTTCAGAAGAATAAGAAAGTGTTAAGTTGCCGGCCAGGGCCATTCCCACAAGTTCCTCCTATAAAACCAGAATACTTGTCAGCCCTCTCAAGCTTAGGTCCAAGTGGGAAAAGATACAAATCTAAGACAACCCACTCAAACGAGTATTTCGCATTAGGAACAAAAAATAAAGATTATGAATAAAAAAGCAAAGATCAGAAATGCTGATTAAAATAACCGCATTTAAATCCAAATATAAACAAGTTAAATAACACCAATTCCAAAGCATACAATTGATCAGTACACAAGAAATTTCCCCAAAAGTGAAATAAAATACCTTCACAAGCCGAATGAATTCCTGTTCCCAGGCTACCGCAGCAGCATTACCTTCCTCTGAAACTGCATTGACGACTGGGTACGTCACCACCAAAGCCGTCGCCTGTTTCACCACAAGACAAAAACACTCAGCCTTGGAGTAGTGAAATAGTAATTGAATCAAATACGCATTAAACCATCGATCTGTAGATTTCCTTCCATACAGCAAATAGTTTGATTAAACTGATTACCTATTTAAGGAAGTAATACCAAATCAAACGAATACTACAAGATAAGAATTAATGAAATGACCTGGGTATAGTTGCTCCCTGGAAACCCGCCCAAAATAGTGGTCGGATCCACTGGTCCACCAAAAGCACTAAGACAGGCCTCTGCCGACGAATAGTGCTGTCAAATCAACCAAACATGGTGAATATTTGCTTCTGATAATTAATCATCAATACATTTGAGAGACGTATTGAAGCAATCTGGATCCTATATCTTGCATCTAAGGATAAAATTAAATGATAAAAGTCAATGAAGAGATTGTATGAGTACTACCTGAAAACAAAACTCTGCATGGGAGGCACCCTCGTAATCGTCAAATACGTAAGGATCCATTTTGAAGTACTGCGCATACAGCACCAGGACAAGTGCGTTATATTTCAAGAATACGAAGAAAAGGTACACAAAAAGAGAAAAAAATGCCTCGAAAACTGAAACTGAATTAAGGAATTCAGACCTGTAGAATACTTTGAGTAGCGCATGGTGTTCCTAAAGGTTTTAGACAAATATCCTGAAGAGAGATCAATTTTCCAGAGAGGTTTCCTCGCACACTATCAACCTGCAAAGGACATGAAACACGAACATCAAAGAATTTATAGAAAACTTCGCGATGAATATAAACAATCAAGTAGGGCATTACATACTCCGACTTAACCACACCCTGCAACCTTCTGGCCATGTATCCATCTGAGCAAGACAAAACGTCAAATACAGATGACTGACTGCACTCCGAGGAACTCTAAGATTTGCTACCCCATAAATTGGGCATTGAATTTGAAGCTTCCACAAAAACAGGATCAAGGTATTGGATGCTTGAGTCTTACTAGAAAATCAAGGAAACATGCTTACAGAACAAGAGCAACAGAAAATTGACAATAACTGTCTGGGTTGTACCTTGTCTTGAATATCAAAAAGAAGCTGCAAATTTTCATCCGTCACAATACTTGGTGCAGGCAAATGCTTATGTGCTGGAGCGGTTGCTAGAATGAGCTGCACACAAGATACATCAGATTACAACTTCGAAGAATCAGAGTGGAATGAAAACAATCTCCAACAGTCAGCCCGCTCGTTAAAATAAGATGAATCTATAACTACAGACGAACTTCACACAATAGCCAAGAAGAATTCCGAATACAAAAGCCTGTAGGAAAGGCAGCTTCTGTGCGGTGAAACCTGAATCTATATAATTTTAGAAACAAGATTGAAAATAATGGTGTAAAAACTTCGTGCACGCAAAATACCTGCTCAATGCGGTAGAAGGGCGCTAAGTGACTGTCAAAGAACTCTTTCTCCTCTAAAGCTTTACTCCCAGGACTTACCCAGAGCTGCAAAGAAACATTTCCACCAAATTTATGAGATAATTATTCAATGGCATTCTCGCCAAATAAAAACCAATATGTTATCACCAATTTAGTTTACAGGTGAATTCGTCAAGAACCTTCTCTGGGCGTGTCTCAACATTGAGGCGGATCAAGCCAAGACACAAGATTACTGTTATTACAATAGCTACTGCCAAAACCTTCTTCGCATTGTGGGAAACCCACTCCCCATGCGATCTGCATGCAACAACACACTTCGCATCATGATGCAGCACTCCTAGGAATTGGAAAATAATAGTCATACATCTACAAACTCTTGCAAAACAACTATGACTGGAAATAAATCGGAGACAAAACACAGGATCTCAGAGGCTAGAAAGTTTCAGAGCACCTGAATCTTTCGGAAAAGAAAGCCTCCATAAATGGTGGTCCTGCTGGGTCTTTGGGCAGAGACGTAACTCCATTTTCCTGTAGATAAATTTCTCAACAAAATATTAGTCAAGTGAAGACGCAAGTTGCAAGCAGCAATCACATGAGGACCACCAGAAGATAAACACGACCTGAAATCAAGATGAAAGCACAAGAAATAAAATAGACTGACCTGTGCTTCAGCTGGATGAATTTCAGAATCTGGATCAGGTCGCTCTAATTCATTGTCTTCACGATTTTGTAGGAGAGGTTCTTCCACGCCCTCTTCATCCTCCGGTGCATGGAATGTCCACCACCAGCCAAATATGATGAACAGAAGGCATGCGTACAGTGTGAGCATTGTCACGGTCAAACAAGCAACCTGGATGTCATTCCAAAGTTAATCATAAATGATCAACAATGATCAAGTGAAGATAAATCCAGCAGAACATGCACGCACTTCCTGACTGATAATGGCATCAAAAATAATGGCATCAAAAACATTGGGTGGATTTTAGCACCTTGGCACTCACAGGTCTCCTCGAGGTCATCATAATTATCACTCAAAATAATCAGATTCTGATGTTTAAACGTGCATACTACACATCAATAGGAGCCGTTGGAAAAGCACCTGACGTCCAGCAATTTGAACAGAACATCCTCTAAATTCAGGAGGGGCAGGCGGATTTGGCTCGGCACAGCTACTAGCCCCGGGACAGTCTCCACATGAACAAGCAAGGGAGGGATCGGAGCAAGCAGCAACAGGAGAACTGAGGGGCTCTACAGATTTGCCCAATTTGATATCCGTTCGAAAATTGATCGCAAAAGGGGAGCCTGGCTCATAAGAGCCAGCTTCTCTACCCATGAATGTAAACCATTCTGGATGCATCAAAACATGCTGCTCAGCTATACAATCAGAGAGAAGGAGAGAGTCACAAACCAAGCAGTTCCAAAATACAATTTAAAAATTGAAATATACCAGTGTAGTTTCTCGCTCCCCCTCCAATAAAGTCCATGGCACGAGTGTTCATGGCAGCAAATTTAACATCCTTGCACGAGTCATAAAGTCGTTGACCATAAGCCTCAGTCACAAAGAAGTCCACGGCCGCCACTGTTCTTTTCGTCTGCTTCTGTGCCGATAAAAAAATTAAGATCAGTTTCAAAGGTGGATTAATTCAATACAGAATGATATGTGAACAACCCTGTCCACCCACTGTCTATTGATAGTGTAATAGAGGCTTTGACAGGTTGTATTAAGGAACACGAGCTGAATTGAATTCGAAAAGCAGCCATATTTGGAGTTAACTAATGGAGATAAGGAAGTAGACTCACTTCGCTGATAGAAGTTACGTTGATAAAGAGGCCTTGGTCCGGGGAGCAAGCAAGCTCACAAAAAAGGTTTAAGAAATTCCGCAAGCATGCAGGACAACCAGTAAGGAAGGGAACAGCCTGCAAAGAAAGATAGGATTGGCGTATGCGAAATCAGTATAAAAACAGGTCAATGTAAACAACTAACGGGTACCATTGGGAATGACCATTATTCCCTTATTAGCTCTTGACGATGTGGCGCTCATAAGAGCAGCCAAATCTGCTCAAAGCACTGAGCATGAGGAATGAATGCATTTGCTTGCGGATCTTACAACATATCTGGAAGAAGTAGAAAGACTGCCATCGCCTGAGACATAAACAAAACTAAAAAGATCGTAAACAGCACAATAGCTAATCTTGAACAAAACAAGACATACAAATCTCCAGGAACTAGGAGTGTAGATGTATTCCACATGGTTAGGAAAGAGCCAGACCTGTTGAACCTGAGCCCGTAAGAGGGAAAACTGAGTTTCCGTACAACACACATCTCCAGTGAGCGTAGGACACAAACTCTGAATCTTGAGTGAAAACGCTTCATCGGGCTGGAAAAAGAAAGAAATTTGTCAAATACTCTTCGAAATACGGTAAGTGTCTCCTTTGATGAAAGTACTGAACAAAGCTGTCTTAGGTATAGCCAAGAAACTTCAGAAGATCAAATGACTTCTTAGCAATGAAATCTACAACCGACTTTTCTGCAATCCCTTCAGAAACTGACACTAAAAAGCAGTTTAGCCACGGAAAAGCACAACTACAACTCTAACTTGTAGCCACTTAATCACAAATCAAAACCCCAAAAGGACGAACATAGAGTCTTACAGTGACTGCAGGAGAGGGGTCTGGGCAGTTGAGTTCTTTCCCATCTGTTCGACTCCCACAAAGATCATACATCGCACAAGTGTTCTTTCCATTATTCGATTCTCTGTAAAATAATTCGAAACAGTTGTTAAGCTTTGTGAATCAGTTCACAATAAAAACAATGAACTTGAAAAAAAAGAATGCAAAGAAATCACAAGTTAATAATATTCACTTACAAAAGTGGGCGTTCTGGAGTAGAAACTACTGTTGCAAATCCTCGCACTGAAGATGCAGCCTGTAATAAAACCAACCATATGATTATACAATGATAACACCATCGCATTTCCCGAGTTCTGCATCGAATCGTTTCCCAACACTCAACACACGTGATTCTAATCTTGCGACCTTCCTCCAGGGGTTTGATGAAATTTCAGACCCTTCCATAAAAGCCAAAGGTATTATACTAATTCTGTCAGGTCATTACCGCCCATCATCAGCGACCAGGGTAAATAACGTGGAATCAACAACCTGGTATAAGATCCGTCCAGGAAAAAGCAAGGAAAACTTCACTTAACTTGATGTAGTGTTAAACCCTTTGGTAAATTACGCATTCATATAACAGAATATCCTAACCACTCAATCGACACGTAGCCTAACATTCTGTACTCAGCACGCTCTTAGGAGACACTGAATTATAAGAAATATGAGTCAAACCAACCCCGCCCATGCTTAAATCAGGAACCCGAAATTCAATCAAACTATCGCTGCTTACAAAAAAAAAATTGAAATATTGCAAACACAAACATCTGCGATGTGTAGGCCGAATCAACAGCCACTCCAATCTACCTTGCTGCCCTCCCGAATCCACAATCGCGAAAGGCTAATCAAGCTACGCTCTTAAACCCTAAAGAACTGGGGAGAGCAATTTAATTCCCATGTTCTTTGCCTAGGCCATACGGACATTTTCTTTTATTCAATTTTATTGATTTATTGACCCTCCACATGCAATTTTCTTCACTGATTCAAAAAAGCTGATATAAAATTTCTTCCCATCTGAAATTTTTATTTTTTACTATATGATCAATCAAATTGGTCATTTCAAAATCGTAAATCCTCGGTCCAGCAGGGGTTAAGCAAAAAATTAATAAAATACAAATAAACAATCCACTCGATTTTTTTTCTTAGGACATTGCTTCAAAGAAGAAAACGAATACAACAGAGTGCCGATTGATACCGAGGATATATAGAAAAATTCGAAACCCCAGGACCCGCACTGGCCATACCTGGATGAGCAGCACAAGAAGAAGACCACATGCACACCAGCCGACCTTCCCCATCGCGGCAGTAACGTTCTCCCTCTCTCTACAACTCCAATCCCCAACTAATTTCTAAATTTCCAGAAATTTCTAAACCCTAATATCCCCAACCACTCCACATTCCCTCTGTCCATACTCAACCAGCAACCATCTCCCCAATTCCGAACCTCGATCCCCAGACCGCCTTCATTAAACCCCGCGGATCTTCACCAAATCGACAGAACTGACAGGAAGCACGATTCAGCGTCTCTAATTCCGCCTGTTGAAACTCCGTTTCAAATCGTTACGAGGGATTTGTTCAGAATACGTTAGGAGCTCTTCAAAAGCAGCATTTGCGCACCGAAGAATGCGAGAGAGGGCTTGATTAGAACGGGAAGACAGAGATTATAGGGTTCGAGTGTTCGAAAGGAGTCAGATTGCAGCGAAATTCAGGCTGTGAGGAAGAAAATCAGGTGGCATTGGCAATGTTGCGTACAATGCGTAGAGTATAGTTCGGTGAAGACAGAGTTTGTAATCGACCGTTCTGCGGTGCAAGAGCAGGCAGGGAGCTCGGTCACGGTCACCGGATGCCGTGCGAAATTATTCCCGCGGGTTTGGGGTTGTGCTCTTGAGGTGTGGGAACGTGAGAATGTGTTCCTTCAATTGTGGGATCGGCCACGCTGGATCGCGTCCATAGTAGTGCGACGAGCCGATTGCGGAGGCCGTTTTGCCCCCGTTTTTATCCTTGGGAAAATGTAGGAACATTTTATTTGTAACATAATATTCAGTAGCCCATAGAAGGACTGCCTTTTCTTTTGTAAAGTCTCCATCACCTAATTTCATCTGACAATTTTTGAAGTTTGCAACTTTAGTTACTGAATGGTGTAGAATATTTCACACCATTTCATCCGTTGTGAGCCAGTGTAACAGGCTGCTACTGAATGTTATGAATGCACAAACAAAATTTGTAAATTTTGAATTTATATTTGCAATCAAAGGTCCCAAATTTCTTTTTTGAGGTGTTAACATTCGAATTAACACCGCATAAAATAGGGGGCTTTATTTATACTTTCACCCTTGGCTAGGGCTCCATAATCAGCTTGTCATGCTACTTTAGACTTGATCACCATACTAGGCCAATGAAGTGCCTATAAGTTATTCATTTGAATTTTAAAATAATCATGAATTCCGATTTGTTGTGTCTCTATGCTTGATTTAAGGTAAACTTGGGTGCTCTAAAAGGTACATTTGACTTTCTTTAATGTTCACGGATTGTACATTTCAAGAGATGGTTGCATTTAGTGACCATTGTGTTTCAACTAAAAAATGTGTAACTAATTCTATGATGTCTCCAAAAAATGAAATAATTTGAGTTACTTAGATGCCAATTCAATTTTTCTTCCTATCAAAATTTACTAAAAAATCATTTCAAAGAGTTTTATTTAGCTCCCCTCTAAATGCATTCCCCCTTAATGCAATCAACTCTTTAAAAGTTGTTTTAAAAGTTGTTTCAAATAAAGCAAACTATCTTAACCTCTAAAGTACTTAAACTAGAAATAATAAAAAACCATTTTTCAAATCTTATTATATATAGAGTACAATAATAGATGGCGTTTCAAGATCTCTATTCTATTGATTCTAAATATAGCATTTTCACTTTTTTATTATCTTTTAAAAAACACAAGGGCCAAAAGTGGTTGATGAATGACTTTCAAGCTTACTATAGAATGAAGAATACACCTATTGGTTTAGAGATAGAATCTTTTTTTTGCAAATTGTAAAAGGGTGATAGGTCTCACCCTTTCTAAATTAATATATTGTACACACATTTTTTTTAATTCATATTAAATTCTTGGTATTACTCCAAAATTTCAATTACATTGATTTTGGTAGAATATTCTTATTTTTTTTCATTGATCTATTTTACAAAATTTTCTCAAAGCTTTTTCAGAAAATATTAATTGGATGAATATACTTTCTTAAACACTCATAATCCAATCTAAGAATCACTATAAGAGAAAAGGATATTTGAAGTATAGTCCTAGTAGTATAGTCTTTTAAATAATGACCTTCAAGTAAGTTTTTAGTAAAATTTTATTGAAAAGATAGTCTTTTTAGAAAAAATTTACTAAAAAACTTATTGAAAGGTCAATACGTAACCCCTAAACGACGAGCCGGTGGCCGTGGAATTGAGGAATTTTGATACCGTGGGAATCATTGGTTCAAAAAAATCTAAAAACACACGTTGGAAGTCAAAGCACTGTAGAAGATCTTCCTTTTCCACCCCTAATTCCGAGGATGAATGATTGCAAGTCTGTCCTACATAGAAAGATTCCCTGAAGTTCATCGACCAGAAAATGGCTTGGGCGTCGTTTAAGGGTTAAAAGACTATACTTTAAACACTCTTTTCAAAGTTTAGGAGTTGTAATTGAGTGATTTTACTACCAATCAAACTTCTCTTGACTACATCCCTAATTCTATATAATGGAGTCTAATTTGCTTAGTGATGCAAAATAATTATATCTTTAAATCAAAGGTCATTGTAAATGAAGATTTTCTTGGGAAAAGTAATACTAGGTGTGTCCTATAGATGGAGGGTTGCTATTATGTGAGCCTATGAACTTACAAGACTATACACCTACAATATAGGTGTCTATAGTAAGGGAACTTCCTAAAATTATAGTCTATGTAATTATATATTATATAATTATACCTATATTACAGGTGTTTATATTACAAACACCTACGATGGTTGTAGGATATTTATTTTCATGTATGTTCAAGGTTCACAAACTCCCATTTTCACTCACATATTTTTTTTAAATACTATGAAGAAAAGATTCTTACATATTTTTTTATTTATATCATTTTTCAAACTTATTTTTCTAAATAAAAATGTTTGTATCAATATTCTCTCCCACATAGAGAAATCAAACCCTAGGACTCTTTCTCATAAACTTTAGAAATATGCACACATGAAGACATATTTATACAATGTATTGCTTCTTTTTTGTGCAAACTTGTATAAAATCCCAATTATTAGGTTATATTCTAACATGTAGCCAAATTTATTAGACTTGATAAGTAGATAAATTTTCTTAAAAAAATTATATCTCAAAGCTTATATTATATATAATTTTTTGAAGAGAATGTGTGCACTTTTAAAGTGTCCATCCATTCTTTTAATGTTTGTAAATAATCAACAAAACAATCTTTGAATCTAATTTGCAATAGTTCTTTATATTTATGAAAAATAAGAAATGAGGAAGAATCCTAATTCACCTTATTCCTATATTATATGTAACATCCTTCTAGCTCAAAGCCTTTTTTATTTACTTACAATAACATTCTTGAATTGAAGAACACAAATCTTTTTCCATACTAAGCTTTGTCCAATTGTGCTTCTATAGCCAAGCAAATCTAATAGATAGTTCATAAATTTCTTCAACCAAGGTCATCCTTGATTGGTGAGGCTATAATATAATAACAATATCACTTTGTCATAGTGGCACTATAAAAGAAGGACCCATGCCTTACCAATCAAGAACATTGCATACATCAAATATAATACATGCAAAAATAAATAAATAAAATATAAATAAATTATACCATCACTTAGAAGTAACCAAGTTTCAATTGTTACATTAATTTTATCATAGGACCATATATTAGTATCCAACAATTTAAGGGACCTTCCAGTAATAACTAGCAATTCTTAGATGAATTGCAATGAAGATTAGGTGAGGTTCAAAGAATAGCAATCAAGTACCATATTGTATGCAAAATTTATAAAAGCTCAAAACCCAAACAACATTGAAAATGCATCAAATGGCCATTTCTTTGGGAAATTTGAGAGTGAGTAGATTTTCTTACCTTCATATTACCATATGCACAAGTCAAATTCAACAACTTGCTGCCAAAATATTTTTAATTTTAGAATTTCAATAGTTTGGCAACTCACTTTCATTTTCTTGGATTACAGCAGTTTGTTCTTCCTACTTTTTCACTACACTCCCACTTTGGGATTAATTTTTTCTATTCATGTATAAGTGAGTAACTTTTTCTAAATTTTCTCAAGACTAATTTTGGGATATTCAAAATTGACAACAATGAAGATTTTCAGATTTTCAAAAAATAGTTTTACAATTTTTAAAATTCTGGACATGTTCCAAATTTTCTCTAGTTACGGAGTATTTCCAAAACTGTCCTACACCTACGGTAGCCCAAAGTTCCTGACATCTGGGAAGACTGAGTCAAGAGATGGGACCATTAAAGTAAAGAGATGGAAACATCATGGAACTACTAACTAATGGCCTAGTTTGGGCTGCGTGTATTTCCACGAGATTTGACAAAAATCACGCACTCCTGCACGACTGGGTCAAACGGGAACTTAACTTTGTACAGTACTTTACATACCTCTTTTGGAAATGGGAGGAGACAGCCTCACTGATATGGCTTAGCCCAAAGCATTCACAGTATTGTAAGCTTTAGAAAACTTGATTGTGTTCAATCTTCCTGCATTCAAGAACCAATTTTGATTGCAGAAATCAATTGAGTAATTAAGAATTTATTGGCAAACCAGTGAGCCAGAGTTCCAACTTCCGGCAAATGAAAGTCATTTGCAATTAGGATTAACCGATTTAAGAAAACAGCTCTCTCTCAATCTGGAAACCACTTATACAGTAAAGTTCAATAAGGAAATTGCGCTGACAGATTGTTGACTCAGTTAAGTACATCAGGTAGACTTTTCCTCAGTTCTCGAAAAATCTAAGTTCCGTACCTTTCGGTTGAGTTATACGTGCCCATCCGCTGCTCCGTCATTTGCTGAGATTTGCCAACACAATCCTGCACAAAAATCAATACCACGAAGAGTACTATGCGGGTTGTTAGAGGGGTTCACTTAGTTGATGAGTCTTTGCGGAAGTTCAGAACAAAGGAAAAGAACAAGCTTCCGGTGACAAACGGTTGCTCAGTTAGTAAGACCATGTTCAAGCAATTCATTCATTCAAGACACGTACTCCCTCTTTCTCAAAATAAACTAGTTTCTTACAAGAGACCACGGATTTGTTTTGAGACAGAGGCAGAACAAAGTTTGGAATACACACACAAAGCACTTCACAAATGCACAGCAAGAATAGAAGTCAGTACAACCGATTAAAAGGGACACTACAAGAAAACCATGTGAATGAAGTAATGGGACTGTATCTCCAAGTAAAATTTTTTTTAATCCGAACATGAGGCTATTGTACCAATATGGCCTACTTTGTTGTAGCTTGTTTACAAAGAAAATACCGAATCCAAACCTACTCTTCGAGACCAAACCTTCATCTATGAAAAATGTTTATCAATGAGTACTTTCATATCTGTGAATCCTATCTAAAAAACTGTCAATCCACAAGGACCACACAATGTGACTAACACATACGGAGAGAGTACATCAACTGAGACACTGATTACTATCACATCGTTCTCGTGCACGACTGGTTGAAGCAGGGACACCCATAATCGCTGCTGACCCGAAATGGCCACCCTAAAATTTTAGACAAGAGGCACATATCAATTAAGAGGATGCAGAGCACCTAAACAATGTTCAGGTGTTTGTTTTAGGTCATCTACCAATAACAGTTTGAACCTTAGTGGGTTTTGCAAACGGTATCCAGATAACGCAATCTTTGGTGCGTTGGAAACCTCTTTCAATTTCTAACAAGAAAACATAAAAATTTGATCATTGGTGGCGATTTTTGGTGTCCCCACCTGATCCTCTGGGATGTCGACGCAGTTTGCTCAGGAGTATGATTGCAAGCTGCGGATGCAGCACCGTCCAAGCACTATCCAAGCCCAAGTCCAAGCACCGCAACCACGTCTATCTTTTTATACGTAGGCACATTCCTGAGCCTCCAAAACAACTCCTATCCACTTCCATGTCTGCCGAAGACGTTGCGTACTACCGCCGTGTAGAAAACTAAACTCAGTGACTTCGTCTCTTTCGAGGGACAGGGACGTAAATTACCAGTATTGAACCCTGCCAATTGCAACGCCATTGAAGGCATTTTTTTCATGTAAACCTGCTCAAACAAGTCACCACCCTCCACCAGCAATGATCACGGCTTCCCAAGTTCATCGGTGCAAAACAGCACCGTGGTAGGAGAACGGAAGGGTCATACCTTCTTGAGGCTTGTCCTGGTAAAAGATGGCAATCGGGTGTTCAAGGCTCGCGATTCCTGCTCCACAAATTGCAGGGTTTTTACCAAATCGGGCATGACGTGATTCTTCTGTCACCAAAGTACTAGGCCCTTCATGGAATTTTTGAATGCAATTCACCTTCTACAGAGCCAGCTCGGACACCCCCTAATCTTTCCAGCTTCATGTGAATCAACGTTGGCACATGTTTAGATTCAAAAACCACCATGTGATGATACGCTTTCTTGCACAGGAAACCAACGCCCACGCTCTGACCATGAGTTGGCAGCAAACTCCAAGCTGGGCCGATGAATGCCCGTTTCTTTCTCACTCTCGGTCCACTCGGAGCCATAATAATCTGCCTCTGAGACTAGGGAAGGGCACGTCACCATGCCTCCCCATTGAGGGAAGTGCACCATCACAAGTGGCAGGGTGCAACACAGGGTGGTGATGCCAATGTGCACAAAGCTGGTATTAGTGGAGTCGCCCATGTTTATAATCAGCTGCGTCAAGACCGCACCGACGCTGCCACCAGCACCAACTAACCCGGACACCACGCCAAGCGCCCTTCTCGAGATGAAGGGCACAATTCCAAAAGTTGCCCCGCAAGCAGCTTGCACGAAGATGGAGAACAAGACCATGACGCCCACCGAAGCAGGCAACGTGGTGACTTTGCCCATCACGATGCACAACAAGCCACCGGCTGACTGGAGGAGCCAGAGAATCCAGAGCCGGCCTCGCATGCCAAAGCTTCGTGACGTGACGTCGGAGAGAATACCCCCACTAGGACGAGTGAAGACGTTCATCAACCCAAACACTGACGCAATGATGCCTGCACGTTTGAGATTCAAGTCAAAATGGTCGTAGTAATACTCGGCGAGAATGTTGTCTATTGTCAGCTCCAATCCAAATGAAAACCCGTATGTGAGGGCCAGTATCCACACTCTATAATTCGTAGTTGCAGTCTTCAAAACCTAGATGAAACAGAAGATGGAGCAGCTCAGTATCTTGAAAAAACATGCGCTACTTCAGGCAATCATGACATTCTTGGCATGGAACCTTTTGACAACAGTGCCAACCAAGAGCTGTTGAAAGCAAAGTCATGCCAAATCAATCAAAACTAGAGCCCTGACATGTGAAGACAATGGCTCATTGACTTGAGGAGCTCTCTCTTGTTCAAATTGAGTTCAACATATAAAAAAACAAGGTGTCAGGGATTCCCAATCATGCCAATTCACAGGGCGCTCAAGAGGAGTTCCCTAGAACCCTGATATGATGACTATCTGGATGCCAACAACCTTGTTTCAGCATTTACTACTCGATCTACATCTCAATCCAGCATAGGATAACGGAAATATAGCATAGCCAGTCTTGTGAACGGGACGAGACACTGCTAAAACGATTTTTAACTACTTGATCCTACTGTAGCGAGAGAGAAGTTCAGCTTTACCGGACAAACAAGAAAACATCTCATTGAGTGGTGAAAAAATGTCACCTTTAAGAACTTGTCCGAATGTTTAACACCGCGCTTTTTAAGAACCCTGTAGTTTCCATCGGGTAAATCTCGTCCCAGAAGGAGAACCGCAAAGCCACAGAATACATGCAGCATCCCGGGAACGAAGAAGGCCAGTCGCCAAGCTGTGAAGGCAGTGGAGTGCAACCTAATCCAAAACAGAACAACATATCAGCCAGTAACATGACAATCCTGTCTCCTACACTGACCCCTGTTAACAACAGCAATTCATCTACTCAAACACTAGTCCGACCCTCAATTACCAAGTGATGTTAGCATGGCTTGGCAAAATGTCCGAGGCCACTTACCTTTGACTGGAAATGGGTTTGTCTACTATTCCTTCAATAGTGGTGTACAACCTCCCACTTTCAACGTGCATAAGAAATTCATACAGTGATTAAAATTTGGTCTCAACAGATTTGGCTCTTGTACGCAAAGTAATCTCTCCAGAGCTAGACTATAGTGATCTCCCAATCAAAGCGCACTTCTACATATTGGTTGAAAATGCACAAATAGTATCCTCTCCCAAACAAAATTCTCTGCAGCATGGGACGCAGAAACAATTATGCTGTCATCAAACATACCTGTTGTTAATGACACTGAAAACGAGGGGCATCAAGAGCTGAGTGGCCCCGCCACCCAGGTTTCCCCACCCAGCAGCCGTACCATTCGCCACCCCTGCAATACGACTACTGAACATGGAGCTCACCCAGAACTGGCAAGTCACAAACGAGGCCAGCGACAAGCCAATGCAAAATCGGATCAAAACGAAGCCAGTCGCCGTCGACACACTGGCCATGGAGAACACGAACGGCGCTGTTAGCAGCAACAGAGTGGCGCAACCATACCGAGGACCCACGAGGTCACACACAGTCCCCATGATCAATCGAGAAAGGATTGTACCTAAACAGCCCCACGTTTTGATGAATATCAGAGGCCAATTCACAAACCAATTGTGCAGTACGGGCTAACCACTTGTCAACTGTGCCTCGGTTTAGGGGAGAAACTCTTGTAACACTACTTACATTAGGGTACGGAGATGATCTTGATGATGACAATCATGGAAATATTTCAGTAAGTTCAAAAATGCATTAATAAGCCAAAGAATGCAGTAGCTGCGCAATGTACATAGCTACAGGCAATTCAAGTAATCATGCTTGCTTTGAGGGATCAAAGAACCTCAGAAACTGAACTTGAGATGATTTATCAAGGCGGGAAGCATGTCTAAGTGTCCACAATTGAGGTAAGAGCCGTGGAGCTAGTAAGCTATTCCAAGGGCAGCATATCTTGTATGCAATTTCGTCTGCTATTTGAACATTCTCAAGTATTGACTTATACCAGAAAGCTGTGGTTGCGCAATGCAGCTTCAATTCATTGAGGCAATTCAAGTGATCACTCTTGCCTTAAGAGAGCAACGTTTGCGCAAAAGAGCTTCAACTCATTACAATAATTCAAGTAGTCACTCTTGCTTTGTAGATCAAACTTTGAAGATTGAATTTGAGAGCCTGGGAGGAAATTGTGAAGATACAACAAGAGTGATATATCTTGTATGCTATATCAACGGTGATCGGGAACTGATGCATACCGAAAGCAATGCTTGCGCCAAATAGCTTCAACTCAATCCGTCAATTCAAGTGATCATTCTTGCTTTGCAGATCAAACTTTGAGACAGAATTTGAGATCGATCCTAAAAGTTGCTAAGCTATTCCAAGAGGCATAATGTATTGTTTGCTGCATCAAAGTGTATCAACGAATGATTTGTTTCATACCTGACACCGATGCGATCCCCGCGTTGCTCACATCGGCACTGGTCAAGTTGAGGTTGTCGCGGATGATGGGCATCAACGGCGGCGCGGCGAAGGTGGACACGAAGCACGTGAAGAACGAGATCCACGAGAGGTGAAAAGCTCGCATGTGGGGTTGGCCGCAAGTCCACAAAGGAAGCGTCGTCGACTTATGCTCCGAATCCACGGGCACTGCAAAACCACAGAGCACTTCTGCCTCTGTCACCGCCACTTCCACTTCCACATCCACAGGATCTTCCACCCTCTCTCTCATTGAGCCCATGGATCTCATCTCTCCTTGCGATAATTTATGCAGGCAATCTCAAAAGAAAAATCAGGAACTCCGATTATGGCATACAACCAATCGGTAGCTCTGTTTATGGAATGTCATATTGTGGATTAATTGCAGCTTGCCCACAGCTTCACAGTACAGATTTCGAATCGAAACGTGCACGAGCTTAGGGTTAAAGATCTTGAAACTCCCGTTTCTAAGCTCAAAAGACAACTAGACCAGGAAACCATGTGCATGAACCTACCTTATCGATCAAATTTGTCGTTCCAGAACTTGGTAGCACCTTAAGAATGATTTGGTGCGGGTAACGTGGGGGGTTGATTAACGTTATCTGAAAGCACAGTAGGCCATGATGTCCAGATCAGCGTGTGATTTATTGGGTGAAATTTCGCACACTCACTCTGACTGGTTTGAGTCTGTCGGACTCCACAGTGCTTGTCCAGAACTCCAGATTCCTACGTCCCAGGCAGTATTCGGGAAAACCGGCGGCTAACTCAGTTCAAAGTAGCTGGCAAAACTCATTCCCAGGTGCAAAATTTCCTCGAACTTGAAGGCAAGTGGTGACCGGGTCAAAGCACTTCCGGTCGCAGCCCTAGAAGAGGAAGCACTCAAGGTCTGGAACAACGAACGGGGAGTACCGGCATTTAGTTACAGGTTAGCCGGTTGAAATCTAAAATTTCTGAATGAAGTTCAGAATTTCAGAAAAAAATCCGATCATTTGAGAGGAAAAAAAAAGAATAGTCTTTATTTTTTTAAGGCCTAGCCGAGAGTATTCTCAAGCAACCAATTGGTGGAAGAAAATGTAGGATTTTCGCCGGTTAAGGTAAAATTTCTTCCCGGACTGTGGTCTGGAATCCCTAAATTTCTGACTATAACCCTAAAACCCCAATTTTGCGTTTGACTATTGTTTATTGACGCGATACTGCTGCATTTGCATCAGCCGTTTTTTTTTAACTTTTTGAGAAAGTGCCAAGATGGCAATCACTTCAAATTTGGTGAAGCATTGTATTTCAACATTCATCCATCTTTTGGACTTAAAAATACTTTTCTGTCATATTTATAAACTTTTTCATCCAAATCTGGCAACTTCATCCATATTTTAAAGAGAACTAGAAAATTCTGGTGAAAAAAGATTACTTTTATCTGGCGCAAAAAAGACACTTATTTGAAATGGCGCAATCTGGCCACATGGTGCCGAAAAAAAAAGGGCTGATTTGCATTGAGCGGCCCTAAGACCCTGAGACTGGAATCCTGACAGGACAATTTGCGAGTGACTGTTTTGAGCTCTTTCCCTTGATCGAGCTTGACACGATGCTGCAGCTGGGGTTGCTCTGTGATGTAATGAGCATTGTCGTGTAAGAATGGCGCTCCGAGGGCCATTAGGAGAGTCGAGTGGGGAGGTAATGCGCGAGGACGCCATTCCTTGTGAACGCATCACTCGGATCTTCGCGACTGTGGGTGGAATTGGAGGAGTGTTGCTTGCTTGGCCGCTTTGTCACATCCACTACGGTCAGTATGTCGATTGCTCTCTCCCCGGAATTCAATGGCAGATGTGCATTGCTTTTTCTAGGGCCACGTTTGAGTATTACTGCTTTCTGGATTAGGGCTTGAACGGCGAAATTCCGGTATCGATCAATTGAGGACGGAATTCCATGCGTGTTGTAATTTACGTCACCTTTGATCCTTCTCTGTGACTGTCGATTGCGTAGCTGCAACAGGGTTTTTGATGGAAGTGAGTGCCCTAGAAGAAGAGCTTCCCTACAACTCTCTATCTCTGATTTTTTGAATCTGCTACTCTCGTTGTGAACGGCAACAGAGTCACTGAGAGCTTTTCTTTCACAGCAATTTGAAGCCACATTTGAGATATGCTTGAGAGAGAGGCTTGTTAGAGGCCATCGAAACAATGGGAATGTTGATATTTATTGCTGCTGAATCCTGAGCCACACGAGGCTGGAAAACGAACTGCCAGACTATTTCTAACCCAGTGAGTAATTATAATAGTTTAGAGCTGACCTGTTTGCACCGAAAATAGGTTGAATTCTGAAATTTGTCTTGATTTCTTCTATCTGACAAATAGTTTCTCAAACGCCAGTCAGTTCCTAATTGGAGAATCATGCCTAAGACAACTAGAACTCTGCTTACGGTTTTTTGCCCCTCCAATGATCGAAATTAGATTTTTCCTTGGACTGCCAATCCAATGCCTGTATGAACTTGGCGTGAACGAACTCTCATACCGATTTTTCTGTTGGTTTTCAGGTCCTCGAATCACTTGGCCAAGAGTCTACAGGTGGCAAGTCTGTGGAGCCGTGGGGTGTGCCATGTTCGCGGGCACGTTTGCGAGGCTATGGGAGCCTGCCTGTGAGCCTCAAAATATAGCAGCTTATGATCGTCACTCTTCCTAGCAAACACGATCACCTCAAGCTCGTTGTTCTTGTGCACTGAAGCTCATTAAGAGGATATCGTTCTAGTTCGCCATTGACATGAGGCATTGCTAGCTGGATCATAGTGACAATCAGTATCTGTAGTTTTGTTTTCTCGTTCTTAGTTCATACAAGCTAGTGTAGGTTGTGCATTAGATTCTGTTTCAGCATCATTTCTTTAAAGAGGTTTAGTTAATGCTGGAGAAGATGGGGTCATTGGAAGAAGAGGCGTTAGTGAATGGATCGTTGAATTTGCCTGTGGCTCCGCGGGACAGTGCGCTTGTTTCAAGCACTCAAGGCTGGAGTCCACATCTACGGGACTTGCATATCCTGGGCTTCAGTTTTCTCTTCGTATTTCTGGCGTACAGTTCTTTACAGAATCTGGAGAGCAGCATCCACGGGGTAGGTTCACAACTGTGCCATTTTATTTCTATTGATGAAATCTAAGGCTGAGGCCTGACTTATCAAGGGTATTGTTTGCTACTCATGGAACGTTGGCCACATTCGTTTTGAAGAGGCACTTTAGGTCGCTTTAAAAGTCAAGGACTCCCTGTCTCTGAGTCCATATCGTGCAAAACCTTCTTTGCCAGTGCGCACCTGTGGATTTTACGGTTTGTTGCATCTTAAGGTAACAGAATAAAACATATACAAAACAAAAATATACTGTTGGAAATTATTTTGAACTGGCAAGTTTGCAGGTGTCTTGGCTTGACTGAAGAGAATGCGTTTTTCATGTGAGGCGTGTCTTTGATGTGCAGGATGATGGACTGGGATCAACTTCGGTAGGCGTGCTGTACCTGTCTTTGACGTTCTCGTCTCTGGCGGCTCCGCTCTTTGTGGTATGGCTGGGGTCAAAGCGTGCGTTGTTGGTCGGATTGTCTGGTTATTGGGCCTTCACTTCAGCTAATCTTTACCCTACATGGTACCTTCAAATCTGATCGTGTTTGTTCTCTTGTACGTGTCTTTGAAGTGTTTTCGGTTCCATGTTCTATTGTGCTCAATAATTCCTATCTGCGGAGCATGTTTTTGGAAGGCCTCGTTTCGTACTGAAGCATGAGAAACCGGCAGCTGTGAGATAGTCTAATAAGTAGTAGTTTCTTGGAGATTGCAGGGTTACTATGATTCCCGCCTCCTTGTTTTTGGGATTCACAGCGTCTATTCTTTGGTGTGCTCAGGTGAGATCTTGATTTCCTCCCTCACTGACCAAGAGTGTCCAAGTTGCAATGTCATGCCTTACAAAATTTCCCAGCGTTACCTGGCAAGCCTTTGTAGAAGCTGGTAGTAACCTCACTCCTTCTCCTTGCGTGGCTACTTTGATACAGTCCGGATTTCCAGCCACTTTGCATTGTGAAGCCTTTTAGACCCGAATTGCCCAAATGACCACAAGTGACCGCTCCAATATTTATATCTATAGAATTAAAAATGAATCATCTATGAAGCTTGAAGGAAGGTAACGAACTGTATCTATAGAAAGAAGAAACTGTTCTGGACATTCTTTAACGATAGAAATATATTTTGAAAGGTACTATAAAAGGCTATTAGCTTCCAAAGTAGGCATTCCATTTTGAACTTGGGAATGTGGGATTATTTAATCTCCACTGAACCTAAGTTGTGATACTTCGGCACTATTCTTAACGTTCGTTCTCATTTACTTTGGAGAGGCTGCCCAGAAGAGAGAGAAAATTACTAAAGTCAGAATTTCGTTCATAGGCGAGCAATACCTCTAGGGCCGATTCTTGGATACTTGGTAGCAATCATCATGCGTGGCCCCTTTTCATAGCATACTGCACACCGGCAGCTTCGACGTGACGTTGGGACGCCATGTTATATCATTACTGTTCTGAGAACTGATTTTCTAGATGGATAAGAGTTTGTTCAGATATATAATAATGCGGAGAGGGGCATCGATTGTTATGTGAACTCTCGCAGGGGACGTACTTGACGTATGCTGCAAAGAGCCATGCAGTATCGTGTGATATTTCTGAGGAGTCTGCTATCGGATCGTTCAATGGCGAGTTCTGGGGTGTTTATGCTTCAAATCAGGTACTTAATATATTTCATCCTCAGCAATCTTGGCAACATCTGTGCCTTAGAACGTCTGGATATCCATGATGCTGTTGTGTTTTTCTGTACTTAATACGTCATGCCATCAAATATTTTTCTTGTGCAGACCCAGATTGTCTATGAACCACAACATGTTCACTTATTAGCGTGTTGATGCTGTGTTTCTTGGTTAGGGCCTTGATTTTCCAGTTTTTTTCAAAATCAAGCTAGGGAAAACCTGCAATAATTGGTTTACAAAGAGCTTGCAAATTTGGCGGCTTTGTTCTACTTGTGTATGAGGCTGTGCTATCTTTTCTATTGTTATTATTGCATACTAAATGCTATATTAGAAGGGTTAACTGTCTGGTGGTGTTAACCTTGTATGTGACCTGCCTTTCTCGCAGCGAACTGTTCAATATGCTCTGCTCAAATTGTTCTACTTTCTTCTTTATTGATGCTGTGAGTTTTACAGGTGGTGGGCAACCTTCTTGCACTTGCCTTGCTCTATTATGCGAAGGTGAGTGAAAGTGATTTGTTGGGGTGTATTCTGTTATTGATTTCTTGGAATAACCTATTGGTAACCTCTAAATGCCGAAATGGTCAAACGTGGCCTCATCTACATGTTTAGGAGTTGAAATTAGTCATTAAGAGGCTTCATTGAAAGGCCAAAAATGCACCAATAGAAAGGAAAAATCATGCCTTACATTTTGAAAAAACAAAATATTTTTTGAAAGATAATATAATCGAGCATTGGCTTCCAAAGTGGACTTTCTATTTTTAGCTTGGTCAGATTGGGGACGTTGTTGCCTTCTACCTTTTTGATGTAAGAAACGTATTTTTATAACGTGTCCTCATCCCCCGAATTTTCGTTCATGACAGGGCTCTGCATCGGGGACAACACTACTTATCATCGTCTTCCTGGGAAGTATGGCAGTAGGAACAACTCTTGCTTTTTTCCTGAGACCCCAAGATCCAAGCTACATGACTATTTCAGAGGACGTGTTACCTTCCACACCGACGAAAATTCAGGATCTTGTAAAGCGAATGTTTGCTTTGTTACACGAAAAGAAGATGGTGCTGCTCATCTGGGTTCTTGTATATTCGGGCTTCCAACAAGCGTTTATATGGTGTGTTTTAGTTCCCCTTGGCCCTTGATCGTATATGGGATTCCAGTATTGAATCTTCAATCTTCTTTAGTCACGAGGACAAGGTGAATTCAATTATAGTTTACTAGTGTCAACCGGGCATACGTTTCACGATTCTTGCATAAGCATGCTTGTTGGAGAAGTCTAGTGTGAGTGAAAATCACTGTCTTGATGGTGTGCTCCTGAAGTTGACTTGTTTTTATATGAATCAGGGGAGATTTTACCAAAGACATTATTACACCAGCACTTGGTGTGGCATGGGTGGGAGGTGTCATGGCCCTTTATGGTGCGTCTGACGCTATTGTAAGTAGTGTTGTTCCTCCTCATTTTACTCAGTAATGGAGCGCTGCTGTCCACGTTCAAGTCGCTGCACATTACTCTTAATTTTTGAATTTCAGATCGTTAATTTATCATTGGATCTTCGATGCCATGGTTTTATGAAACTTCAAATGGAATGGGTGTGCACAGAGTTCCGTCGTGGCTGGCAGATTCTCGACGGGGTTGCCAGCGATTGCTGCCATCACTGGCGTAGGGGCAACTGCTCACGGAATGGCTTTAGTGTTGCTCTTGTTTAAACAGCAGTGAGTTCTTTAATCCCTCTACTGAGTTCATATTTTTTCAGAGAAGTCTCAATACAATTTCATCCACAAATGCACTGCTATATGGAAAGGTGAGCAGTCATAAACATTTTGCTTAAAAAGGGGCCTTCGTCCCACCCTCTGACTCGAGTGGTTTCCCTCGCCTGCAGGTACAGTGGAGGAAGGCTCGACTCTTTACTCCTCAGCGGGCTAGCTATGGCCTGGGGTGTAGGCGACGCTGCATTCAACACCCAAATTAGCGCTCTTCTGGGGATCTTTTACCCTGATGACACAGTATGACAATCTCATCACAACCTCTGTAGATTATAGTATGATTCTTGAGCCAAACTATTTGTTCATGAATGTCTTTTTTCTCTAGTTGCTTTGTCTAGAACTGCTCAATTTTTAAGTACCCAAGCTATAGTTAGAAAGTTCACTTTGGAAGCAATTATAGTATTTTTGAAAAAAAAATTCTATTGTTTTAAAAATCGTAAGCTATGATTTCCTTTTTCTAATGGTACATTTTTTTTTACCTTAAAACGATTTTCTTTATTTCGATTAATACATTTATGGATCAAGTTTGAGTAGTAAGCGTTTGCCCAACTCTTGTTGAGCGGTTTACGTTTGGTGATGCTACAGGAAGCAGCATTCGCACAGTGGAGGATATGGCAAAGTGCTGCAACATCTGCTGCCTTCTTTGCAAGTGCACGCACTGATTTCTTCGTCAAATTATACGTCTTGCTGGCCCTTCTTATTCTTTCAATTGCTGCTCTCCTCTTTGTCATAATGCGGCACATTGGCTGGGGTAATCGAAGGCAATGATTTAAGCTTTCCTTGGAATGTAGATGGTTGAATACTCTGTAGTTTATTGTTAGGCCCTATGTCTGTGGAGGACTTGTTATCACTTCCACTTCTAAACCCACCCATTGGCTCTCACAAGAACCTGATTTTGTTCTCAAATTGGGCTCCTTTTAATGTTGACATTGTTGCTGTATCAATTACATTCTTAGTGGTCGTTTATAGCGTTCATGAGGAGTTCTCTCTGCACCCAAAGAAAAGGAATGCAAGTAGACACTAAACTTCATGCATTCTCTACAGGAATGTCAACTGGAGTCAGTTCTTTCCGTTGCTAGCAACTGTGAACTTAAAACTCTTACAACTGCTGAAGAATATTTTATTACTTGTTGTCCCACATTTGTTTGGCATGGATACCTTAACTCCTTGATGCAAACATTTTCACATTTTTGAGTTGAAAATGAGTACTACATTCAACTAGATTTCAAAAAAAGAATCCAAGTCTTAACCAGAATATGATGCATTGTCCAATCTGCCAGATTTGGCTAGAGTTCACTTGTTCTAAGGTAGAACCACCTATTCCCAACCAAGGACCCATACCCAACTTATAGGATGTGACTATTTCCAACCAAAGTTAGAAGAGATTTACAATCAAAGTTTGGGGTGTACTTTTTTCCCATTTTCAAGGTTGGGACTATTAAGGTCATGACACATGTCCCAAAGTGTCATAATGTGTGTGGAAAGTACCGATTGGGAAAGTAATCTCGGTTATGTTCCAAATTAGAAGACTCTAGACATTGGCTATGGGTTCAAAACACTTTTTGGCTCTCAAAAATCATAATAATTTTAGTTTTGGAAATAAAATTATGAAAAATTTGCAATCCCCATCTTTCCTATCTTGCTACAAGGGAAAAATTTACATAGCTTCATATTCCTCGTGATCTATTCTAGAATTGCTTAAGTGATCGGCTATAGGTGGTTCTACCTTAGTTGGCACTGACGGAACTGATTGTATAAAACACCACTTTGCATCGATAGAGATCATCTATTCGTGCAGCAACTTTGTCGGTGTACGTCCATCATCTAATAATACTTCAGTGAAAAATCATTCATGCAATTTAACCTCCAAAAAATGCCCAACTTCTGAATTACACAGCTGAAAACATACTACACACTGGTGTTACTCTGATAACAACTAATTCAGGTTCCAAACACAACCAAAAATTATGGTGCCGATCAAGTCATGTTCTTCTGAGTTTTAGTGAAAAGAATGAATGAATGCTTGAATTCCTCACATATGGATCATCTATGCCTTGATAGAACCACTCTTAACCAGCCGATCCACTTCATCCGCAAATCTAATACAACGTACACAGCAATTAATGTCAACTTGCATTGTGCCTAGAATCACTCATAACCAGTACAATATGATGAACAAACAGATTCAAACATGACAAACAAATTCACGGGAGTAATTGATATCAATAAGAGATGACTGCAAGCAATATACCTATGTACAGGGAACCCCATGATATTGAAATAGCAGCCATGTATGCATTTTACAAAAGATCCTCCAATTCCCTGAACCAGTACACCCGCCAAACCCCAAGAAAACAATAAACAAAGTGAAAAATCTCCACATTTGGCTCATACTCACATTGCAACGCGATTGTTACTCGAAGAAAATGCTAAAATATTGATAGAAATCAGCACAACCGATTTTAATAATGACAGCTACTTACTTGGATTCCATATGCTCCTGCCTTATCCATAGGCTCGCCAGAGGCAATATAAGCAAGAATTGCTTCCTCCTCTAATTCAGCAAACTCCACCTAATCCGATAATCAGACATCGTGACAAATATTTGTAACCGGTACTGGTATCTCACAAAAATTGCAGAAAGCAATCCAGCGTGCAACAAATCTTGCATACATTACATAACATTTTTCAAACAAGCTAAGAGCGTACGGAAAGATATTCATATAACTGTACCTCAGTTTCTTCATAGAATGATTTCACAAGAGGAGAAGCCCCCGGTGATGAATCTGGACGCATCAACAATTCAGAACATAATAAGTCGGAGAGGTATGGTTAACACGGAAACTGAGAACAGATTAATAAACCATGATGCACTGCATATTGACAAGCAGTCTGGATGGAGCATAACAGTCGAGTACGTTACCAGAAGGATTGGGCAATACTAACGCAACTCCTGTGTACACTTTGTGCTTCTGTCCTGCACAGAAACTCATGTCAATATGTGTGCAAGATTCTCTCCGAAGAACTAGTCGTCGAAACTAATATTGACACTTTAGCTATGTATCGAGAGAAGTGAAACCAAGGACACTGGCAGCTCTTATTATAAAAGTCGAACTATCTCACCACTTAAACTTGATAGCATTTGATAGGCATCGTCCTTATCACGTGGTTTCTCCAATACTTGTGCCTGCACTACAGCGACCTCCACACTAAATCTCAATTCAAAATATAGTTTTGTATAATTTCCAATTTGTAAACCATCTAAGTCTGAAAACAGGTCATAGAGGGATAGAAAATACATTAAGCTCAACAACGGTATCTGCAGCGATGATCAAGTCTGCCCGTTTGCCAAAACTAGCCTGCATATTTTGCACACTACAGAGAATTAGTTCAAGGATAACGCAAGTAAGCATTTTCCTAGTTTAAGCTCTCAATACTTGGCAATCTCAAGTTGTTCGCAATGTCGTGATTTGCTACCCGCTAGCTAATGCATCATGTAAAAGAGGAGAAATCGTCTACAAGAAATTTAGACACCCAGAGCTCTTTGCATATTCTAATTACTGTAGCTCAATCAGGCTGTCGTGTCTTACTGAAATAAATATCACTAATACACAATACATTTAATCCAACCAAGGATAAAAAAGGAATTTCTTCAACCCATTCATCACTGGTAAAATTAAGTTGAGGAGTTCAGACCTCCATAGCCCTCCGAGAAACATCAACGGCTTTGTGAGTGGCTGTTTCTGTGGCATACTCTACGAATCCAGGGGCACATACAAACAAAGTGACGTCCCCGTTACTAAAACTTGCTGCAGGAATAACTTGCATTACTCATCACTCGGTTGACTATATTAAAAACATTACATTTCAAAAAACACAAACCGTAAAGGAAATACACCAACACTATGAATAATGGAACTAAGGTACCTCCAGGATTTGCAAATACAGACTTGTCAAGATTCTCCTCAAAGGTGGATGGAAGAACCTCAACCTTCAGACCCTGCCTTGATGCACACACCACTTCATCAATCGCCAAATCCAGTGCAGCGAAAATGAGAAAGCATCGAAAAAAGAACTAAAAATAAGAGAAGAAAACTCACCAGCCCACGCAAAAGCTCGGACCGTCGAGGCGAAGCAGATGCCAAAACAATCCGCTTGGTGCACAACAAGGGTAGATGCTGAATCAACATGTTGCCCTAAATCTATCTATCAGCACAGGAACATCACAATGCGATTACTTCACAATTCCAAAATTAAATTTAAAAAAAGAGGATCCCGTCTCTTATCGTAACCCCTGTTCCCAACTGCAACTCATTTATTGGAATTGTTAACTTAGCAAGAGGTGAAAGCATGATTTGGCCACTGCAATGGCCTCTGATTATGGAATAAAAATGGCCTTGTTTACTATTTCTTCAATGGTGAACACTTTCCCACTTTGAACGATCACGTAAGAAATTCATACATAGAGATGAAAAAAACAGATTTGTCTCTTGAACCCAAACTGATATATCCACTGCTCAAAAAGTGATCTACGGATAATCACACTCCTACATACATATTGGTTAAAATGCTTACAATGATGCATTCAGTATTCTCTACCTTAGCACAACTCTCCCATTAGCTTCACAACAATTTCACAAACAAAGCAATCACAGAATTCAAACCAACCAGAAAGTAGAAATCGAGACGCAAACCCCAAACCCTGAACTCGACTTAATGAATGCTAATTCTTGCAGTTCGAATCTCTTAGAATCGAAACTTACAGAACACGAAATATTCAGTCGTCCAGCTTCAAGTTTCGCAAACAATAAGCTCGAATAAATAGCTTTCAAAGAGGATGCAAACAATATCCGACCGGGGAAAAGGGCTAGGGTTTAAGTTAGGGTTTATCGCTTCCTCACAAGGAGGAAGAAGAAGAAGCAGCAGTAACTCATTGGCGAATAAGTTATTAGCCTTCCCAAACTATAAAATAGAGTATTAACCTTTGACACTTATGAAATTCGATCTCAATAGCATGTAATGTATTCAAATATAAAGGATGAAAGTACAAAAAAATATGAGTCATAATCATTCATCTAAGTTGGTTGAAACAAAGAATGTATAGTAGTTTGATGAGATTCTTACTTGGATTCTTACATGCCTAGATTGTATTTACTTTTGAAGTACTTGAATATTCTTGATGAAGCAAATGACATCATTAGGTCTTCGCTCCAAAAATTTCTTTGTAAATCTTACATGTACATCAATATTTTGAAATCCCGATATTTTTTCCAACTTCATTGTTTATCAAAGTCAAATCAATTACATAAGAAGCTAAGCATTTCGTATCACTTTAACAATTAACACTTGATAGTCTATATTTTACAAGAGTGCAAATCTTTATAATACATATGAGATTTGAACACTTGGGTGATTGCAAGAAACACTTGTTGATTTTGTTATGTTTTCATGATTTTTTTGGGAGTACTTTAAAAGTAAATTTTTAAATTCTTAAATTCTTTTAAAAATATGACTAATGTATATTCCTTTAAAATGAAGGTACCCAAGGAAGGAATTGCATAGAAAAAATTTCTAGGTAGGAGAACTAGTAAAGTGCTAAATCTCAAGAAAATACATACATTGATGTTTTAATTAGGGAAAACTAGTAAAAATAAGTAAATATGCAAAATCAAAATTGGCCATTTGTAACAACTTTGTGGAGATCGTCATTCACCAAAAAAATCATTAAAATAATATTTTATATATTTCAAAATCTTAGCAAAAAATAGCACACTTTGTAGACTTCCACACTACACAAAGATAACTATTTTTAAAATTCTTTCTTTGGAGAGCTACAAGTCCATTAGAAGACCATCTCATCAAAATTTCAGCTCAAAATTTGTTTTTTGGGATTCTAAATAGTACTAAAAACTCCAAATTAGCAAGTGTAACACTAAATTGGGGTCTATTTTGGTATAGTAAATTATTTTTGAAAATTCCCAAAAAAATTAGGGAAGGTGTATGAAGTCATGAGTACCTTTCCTATAAATCTTGAGTCATTTGGAGTCAAAATATAGAAGTTATGGCCAAGAAACAAATCAGCACACAAAGTGTGACACAAAATACAACAAATGTTTCTTGCAATCACCCACTTATAGAATTAATACTAATGAAAGTGTGATTTTATTCTTTCAATTGATGCCCTCCAATGTTTTTATTTATTTGTTTTTAAACCAATTAGAAAGTTGGCTTCTAGTATCCAAAGTATCGGAATGTTATCAAGAGTTTATTGCCAAAGCTACTTGAAATTGATGAAAATAAGTACATCCAAACATGTTGAAAAAACAATCTTTATCTTTTCATTCAACAATGAGAATAGAGTGGTCTTTTGGTGCTTTGTAATTAATGCGTAAAGTTCAAAATGACTTTATGGAGTGATAATAAAGAAAGGACAATTTCTAACAATGAAAATTAAATTCTTATATTCTATTCATATCATAATCAATTTTGCCAAAACCATTTTAAATCTTCATCTACCTCCCCTCCTAAACTCTTGAGGGTTAAACAAGCAAACATTTTATTCCATTAAAAAACAGAAACATCACATTGAACTAATATGGAGGATTAGCCTCAATGACAGACATCAAATTACATAAAGAAAAGTAATTCAAATTCCATCTAATTACACTACCTTTTTTATAGCCAAGGACTATTCATTGCATCTACAATTCATAGAATTGCCATAGTAACTTTTGAATGAAGTTAGGATGAATCTCACAAATGCATCTTAAAATCTTATGATTTAATACCTAAAATGCTTTAAAATTGTCATTTCAGTACATGTATCAAACTTCTTTTTTTAAACTTTTTTTGACACATATAATTGTAGGACCTTATATTAAATTGGTTAAAAAGATGTGAAAAAGATTTCAAAAATTTCCACCATGTGGATTGTAAGATATTAGTATTTGAATTGACAAAAATCTTATTTTTTGGCCCTATGAAATCCTAAACAACTACACTTCACAAGCTCACATTTTTATGAAAAGAAGTCTAAAATAGTGGTTCTTATTTGGATTCATTCTTCAAGAGAAATTGGATACATGATTGAAAAAATTCAAATCATTTGGAATTGTACAACATATTGGAAAAAATAGTAAGTAGAAAGAAGAAGAGAATGATTATAAATACTAAAGTGTTAAAAATTTAGTTATGAAATTGGAAAATGCCAATCTAACTAACTTCAATTCGAGTTTTTGAAATTTATTTTAGAGTAGAGATTCCATAGCTATCCACAAACTAAAACTCCTCAAACTTTCATTTCATTAATTTAAATGAAATGATTCAAAGCTTTTCATATAGATATGAATTTGAAAATCAATGTCAAATTTTTCTATCTGAAAAAAAATGATTTTTTGAATCTCTCCAAATTGCCTAAATTGAAAAAGAAACAACATATCATGCAATAATTTTTAAACTATGCAATCTAAAGTTATGAAAATTGTTGGGTCTTAAGGATATTCTTCATTTACATGTCTAAAAATTTCAAAGAAAAATAAAAAAAATCTCTACTTTTAATGAACTGCCTAAAATCTCTATGTTGCCAAAAAAACATGGCTTGATCCTTAAGAGGTTAAAAAAAACAAGAAATTTCATCTTTTAATTTTTTTTCTTAGTAAATTAAATGAATAAATAATACAATAAATCTATTAAAAAAATAGTGTAAATAGTATGCAAAATAAAACATAGAAAACAAAGTATTATACAATTATATTTATAATCATAGGCTCTATCTTTTCAAATTTAAAAGCACCTCTACATGTAAAGAAAATATGGAGACAAATGCACATTCTTGGATGTGAAATGCTCAAATAATTCTTGGAATTGCCAAATGGTTTTCTTTGACTTAGCAAAATCTATGCAATCACCAAGGTTGGTAGCTTTGCCAAATATTATGTTTCTTCTATGAAATGTCAATATGACATTGTTATAATAAAACAGTTAAAAATTTATTTGTTTATGCACACTAAAAAATTTCCTAATTGGTTGGAAGCTAATATCGTAAAGTTATACAAGATAGAATATATATATGGCGAATTTCGTTAAAATGGCAATATTCCATTAGTTTGACACTTTTGATGGTTTAGACCTCGCGGTTTGAAATCTAAAATCGTCATAGATTTTTGAAATCTACAAGTGTTGTATATGTCTAAAATCTACACCTATCCAAGATGTTTTAGCCCCTACGATCTAAAATCAAAATGTCTCATAGATTTTGAAAATCTACATGTGTCCTAAATGCTTGAAATCTATACCATTCCTAGATGTTAGTTTCAGTTCAGACTGTGCAGTTTGAAAAATGGCATAAAAAATACCACCATTTTAACGAAATTTGCCATATATGTAATATATCCTCTTGAAAAAGTTGACCCAAATTTTTTTAAGTAGTGAATTTTTGCCAAACAAGAAGACCACTAAAATGTTCTAAGGTAACTAACCCTATTTGTAATACTTGACCATTTGTGATACTCTAATGGATCCCCCATTATGGCCTTGCAAAAAGTCTAAATGCTCCACTTTTGAATAAATAAACTAATGGTCAATATTTGGTGTGTAAAAAATGGCACATTTGGAGGTACAAATGATGCTTTGAAAATGACTAATTGGCCAATTTAAAAAGGTTTTGTCCCTTTTGAATGTAATCCATCAATCATTATAGCAACTTTAAGGCCTCAACATGATTCTAGTGGTGTTAGGGCCATTTTACATAATTGAGTATGATGACATTTTGAGAACTTGTCATTTGAAAGGTGACTTAGTGGCACAGTTTATGGACTTTCAAGATTAATGTCTTTAAAAATATATGAAAAATTTGCACTATTTTGTCAAAGTGCTACTTGAAGTACTTAAATTACTAATTTTGTCATAGACATGATTAGTGATCTTAAGTGAGGAAAAACTAATATCTACTTAACCCTATTAAGTACTCCCTATGTCCCTGTAAAAACCTCAAAATCAAGCATAGATCATATTCCACCAAAAAAAACAAAGTTTATTAATTTCAACTATTGAATAAGCATTGGTTGTGTTGAATGACCTTGTGGGGGCAAGTGGCAAGCAATCAAGCATTCCTCTCCTAGCTTGACCTTGTATACACAAGGCAACTTGTACATGTCACTTCCATTGAGAATTGTGTTGACAATGGATTCAATGACCATTTGGGTGCTATAAAGATTTGTTCATGAAGTAGACGTGGTTTCTTTATTTCAAGTATTTAGGTTGGGAGCAGATATTTCTAAAATCCCATTGTTGCCACCAACCTTTAAACCATTAGGGAATAACAAATTAACAACATTCATAAATGGTGTTCAGATATGATACTTTCCACATGGATTTTGGGTGTTCGAGCAATAGCACCTAAACTAGAGATTCTGCATAGATTTAGGGGATGGATTATTAGTTATTGAATGCATTTAGCACTAGCACAAAGACTAAAAATACAATTAATCCCTCGCAAGAAAGAATTTTAGAGGTTTTAAGAGGGACATAGGAAGTATGAGATTTAAGTAAAATTAAGATAGGCCCCACAAATGCACCTCACCAATCCAAAACTACTATCATCATTCATTGGGTACATCTCCAAAAATTAGTAGAAACTCATGCAAAAGAAATTAACAATTCTATAGAACCTCTATTAAAGCAATCTTTGTCCATTGATAACTTTTGCATATGGTATCAAAATGCCACATTTCAGTTACCCATAAGAAAATTAATGAATAGTGGATTATTATAATGATACTAAATAGGGTGAGTAGCCAAAAAAGTTGGTTTGGTTTTGCCTACCTTTTTTCCCCTTGAAACAAATGAAAGAGGTATTTGGGTGAATTGGCCCCTTTGCTTGGCCACTCCAAGGGTGCAAATAAAACAAAAAGCCTCCTATTTTGGGCTTGAAAAAATTGTCTCTTACACTTCTCCTAGCTAATTTGGGGTCTTTGATTGCAAGTATGAATTCAAATATTGCAAATTTTATCATGGTTGAAAAATTAAAAAATTAAGGATTTTCCAAAGTGTTTGAGCAAGGGGGTCAGTTATAATGGCTAGAAAACTAGCTAAATTACACTGAATTTCTACCTACAAAATTCTTGCACTACTAGTATATTGTAGAAAAGGACCTTCAATGGAGACATTTGAGCCAAAACTGCAACACAATAAAATTTAATAGCCAGTTTGCAACTTCTTCTCTAGTCAAAGAAATTAGTATCTATTTAGTCAATTTTTTGTTATAAATACTTCCAAAAATCCTTTTCAACTTGCAAAATCCTTTCTTTTCTATTTCATTTTGATACTACTCACTCTCAAGGTAGCCAAAGTTGATGCCAATTTGTCTTGGAGGGTAGCATATTGCACTAATTCTATAAACTAGTTTTAAGACCACTAGTCAATTCCCTCCCACCCTATGAAACTAACTCAATGTCTTTTTTCTGGAGATTTGGAGCAAAATTGCACCAAATTTTTTTGGCCTGGCACCACGCCTTCAAAAAATAAACAATAACATTTTGGATGAATCGCCAATAAATTTCAAAAAAATTTAAATTATTGGATGGAATCACCAAATAATGGATGAAAATAGGATGATAGATATTCCCTCCGTCCCACTAAAAGTTTCCCAAACTCTCCCTGCAAAAGACTGTAAATCAACCTAATTAGGAAGTTTTTAGTGGCACAGAGGGAGTCTATATTATGTATTGATAAGATATTTTCTATCCAATATATAGATTAATGTTGAAATTTGGAGCACCATAATAAAATGAAGTATCACCACTTTGGCACTTCACAAGAAATGAAAAAAAAAACTTACTGAACCAATCATCCCAAAATTGACTAAATTTCACTCATTTTCTACTTATTGTTTTCATGCTCTTTGTTAAAAAAAAATTTTAATCTTCCAAAGATGAACATTTGACTAAAAACCCTGAATCTGTTCTGAGATCACTGCACTGAACTGACTGAGAACTTGGAAGTTTCCAGGCAAGTGAGACGGACTGCGAACTCGGAAGTTTCTAGGCTAGTGAGGTGGTGCTACAGTAGTGGGGTCGAGTCCCTGCGTGGAGCGTGGGCCCCCGAATCTTGGCCACTTGTCGAGCTCCTGGCATCCCGCATGCAATGCAAGGGCCATCAAAGGTGCCCTGGAAAAGGTGCGACCGAAGGCCCCGAACTTGGGGACGGAGTTGGGGCCGGATGGCCTCTTCTTAATTACGGGGCCTTAATTAAACTTAACCAGCCCCACGACCTCACTCGATTAGGGGGACATGCAGAATGGGGGAACATTCCTGCAGAACGGTAAATCATACCATCGAAGGTGGGCCCAGCGGGGTAAATCTCATTCTACTACGGGTTGACAAGGGTAAGGTAAGAGGTCCTATAATGGACCATCTAGGGCTGAAGCAGAATCTAAGGTAGGTAAAACTTCTAGAAATATTTTTCAGTAAATTTTCCTTGAAAGACAAGTAGAATTGACATTTAATCCAAGTCGTTTCATATTTTTTTGATCTTTTTTGAATTAGTTATCAAATTTTGAAGTTGAAAGGACATAGGGCTCTAAAATGGTGCCCTAGCTAGAATGTGCACTGTCAGTACACTGCTGAAAGCTATGAAAAAGCAACATGTACAAGTACTATACATTTAAGATAGGGCACCATTTTAGAACCCGCTCCATTTAAGAGCCTTCTACCTTATGGGGTTTATATTTGCGTTGGATTTTTAGGTATGTTTAAGGTCCCCCTTGCCAATTTGGGGTCTCTGATTTTGAATCTGAATTTTGAATTTGAAAAAAGTGAAAAATGAAAAAATAAAAATAAAATTCGGTGTTTTCTCTTGGGTAAATCCAACCTGCAAGGCCCACCTTTGATGGTATGATTTAACGTTGCGCAACATTCCTGGCCTTCGGTCAATTATGAATTATCTAGGAAAATATTACGGTGTATATATCTGTTTAAATAATAATAATAATTACATTTGAGTTATTTGTAAAGTATTCTAAACCGGGGTTTAAACTCATGAATTCTATGAAAAAGACGGTTGAGTTAAAAAAGTCGGAATAAAAGTAGGTATGAAACTTATTTTTCCATTAAAATGGTGCCTAAAAAAGTATGATCCCCACTTTTGAAGTCGTGTGACATAAATATCTTGCAAAAAAGTTTGACACCTCAACTATAGTTGCCTTCTCAACTTCAAAAAAAGTCATGCCCAAAGTGGGGGGGACCTATACAAATAACTCAATTGTATAAAAAAAATTATCTAGTAAATTTTAGATTGGGAACACCTTGTACTGAGGTCAAATTCGTTATAAATTAAGTCAAATTTGTAAAAAATAAACAAAATTTACTGCCCCATGATATCTTGAGAATAGTATGAGGTGGCATGGACCTAAAAAAATTTAATAATGGAATGGTTCTTTCCATTTGTTCAAAAAAAAAATTTAATGTGGAAATTCAATTTCCATCATACCTTCACATATATGTAACCCACAAAGGATCTTGTGATGTTGGTGAAAATTCATAAATTAAATAATATGCAAATGTGGTCATAATATTAGCAAAGAGAGTTTGAAGTTTATCAAAATTTGTTAGAAGGGAAGTCCATAAGAATAAGTTTTTAAAAATTTTTTTTTACTTAGAATTAGTTTTGCAAAAAAAGAGAAAAGAGAGAGAGATTTTGTGATATATAATGGTATTTTACATCTTTTTATCTAAAGTAGTATCATTGTATTAACAATTAGTTCAACTAGATTTCTATGAAAATGTGCATTTCAAGTAGATGTTACAAAAGCTTGCAACAAAGGTATTTTTCTTGAACATTCATGCTTTTATCAAACCAACAACAAATTCTTATCTCGCAAAGTCTATAGGCCATTTCTAACTCTAAAATTACTCCAAACAACCATTTCCAATGCTAAGAGAAAAGTCTTTATATCTTGTGGAGTATTATTTTTGCATAACCAATTGTAGGATCTTGCATGAGCCTAGAATAAAAATATTTAGAAAAAATTTCAAAAGAATTGACCACTTAGATTACAAAATGTATTCAGATAGCCTTTGATTATATTGTATTATATTTTATACTTGCAACAGTTAGTAAGGCAAAATAGTGTCACATAATCGAATTGAGGATGTAGAAAGTCTCATTGTTAACTCAAACATGGTATATTAATTTACAACACTGTTTATAATTTTTGAAAGATTCATTAAAAATATAAGAATTTAGTATACTTCTTTGATTGGTAACTAATCAAGACTTTTTAGAAATTTGATATTACTACCTAAACAACAACATAATGCATGCTGAAAATTCAATGAAAACATTCAATGAAATTTTAAATAAAATAAAAATCCATGGATTGAATTTTTTAAATTCTAACTTAAATATACAAATCTAAGAATACATATTCATTATTATAATTATATTCAATGTCAAAATATTTTTTGTAGATAATGTACAAGAAAATAAATTTTTGTGCAATAACTTTATGAATATGCAATACATGGACTTGGCTCAAGTTGTTTATTAATTTGACTTTAAATTCAAAAATGAACCAAAAGACATTTAATTTTATAGTTATAAAGAAGAAGATGTATGAAAGAATGTTCACATGCACAAGAATGATTGAATTATATTATTTATTCAAATATTAAGAATATCTCTACAACAAATTCAAAATAAATAAATAATTGATCATTTATCCATATTTAATTCATTCAATAATAAAAATGCCATAAATTAGGCATTAATCCATACTTTAAGACGGGAAGTTTGTTTTGTTTGTTTGTCATGTAGGGATCTTTTGTCTTGTGCGTCACCCAATTGCGTGCTTGACACTGTCAGAAAGCTCTCAATGAAGAGGGGTGCATGGGCTTGGTTTCATGGCATTCCGACCTACATGTGAAAGTTATGGATTTCTGAGTTATTTTTGGTTCTAAAAAAGTACAAAATTACTTTCACTTTGATTTTGGTTGCAATCTTCATACCATCGAAAAAGCCCTCGGCGAGGAGGAGTGCACATACTTTGTTTCGTGGCATTTGAACCTATGGTGATAAAGTTATTGAATTCTCAATTGAATTTCAAAGATTTTACATGCATTCAAAAATTAGAGTTGATTGTGGCAACAGTACAAGGCACACTAGTATGTATAAAGCTTGATGATTAACAACTTATTTTTTTCAAATTGTGGTGAAGTTTTGTATATGGCCTTGTTTTCAAAAAGTGAGTCCATGTAGCTTAACAACTCTATAATAAAATAAATAATGCCATTATAGTATAATCCATGGTCTTTCATTCAAAAAAACTGATTCCAGTTACAATCTCTTGAAAGCTATAGTCTTGTGAGTTTGTTCCTTTGTTATTATTAATAGGTGAAGATGATATTTCTTTCTTAAATTGCTAATAGCATGGTATACTCTAGATTTTGTCTATTTTCCCACAAAACCCAGGACTATAGTATAGAGGTTCAACATATAGAGAATGGTCAAATAGTCTAACGTATTGTGGCTAAAGTCACACACAAATTAGAATGGTTTAGGATACACTAACTAATCTTAGAAAATAAGGCAATTTGATTGGCAATTTGGAGATTCACTCTTTTTTCTAAGAAATAATTTGGTCATTAGATGATTTTTGAGGCCTCCAGAAGACTACTTTGGGGTTGTTCCCCCAAAGTATTCCTTGCATAGTGAATAAGTCCTTGTTGGTTTGTTTTTTTGAAAATAAAACAAAATTAATTAAAAAAATTTGAGAATGTGTTAAGAAAATCATAATTGATTTACAATTTTTTTTTCAAATTTAAAAAAAAAATACATATAAGTGATTTTAAATAATTAAATAATTGATATTATCTAACGTGGTAGTATCTTGACCACATTAGCTTGCTTATGTGGTAGAGTTCCTAGAGTTTCCCGCAAGGCCGCAATATTCCCAAAGTTTCCAATGTCTTTTCACAATCTTGAAACCTATAGTCTTTTTGAGGCTTCAAAAATCATCTAATGGGTTAGTCCATTAATCTATGAAGGCCCAAGGCCATTTTTCTATCAAAAGCCACTCAAAACTGCCATTTTTGTTGCATTCATTTAAAAGAACAAAAAAATAGCGATTTTATAGAATCTAACCATAGGATCTTATACTTTGTTTTTCCAAAATCATGTGGTAAGAATTTCATAAAGTTTGACCATATAGATTGGAAGATATGAGCATTCAATGTTGGAAAAAATAGTTTTTTTGAACACTATTCAACAATTTTTAATGACTTTGATTGCCATTTCTTGAATTTTTTTGGAATATAGACTTTCAATTAAAAAATTTGTCTTTAAGAATTGAGTTGAAAGTCTAGGAAAAAAAATTTCAAAAACAAAATGCTTGAATTTCAATTTTTTTAAATTATTATGTAGAGGTTGGTTCAAGATTGAAAGAAAAATTTAAATTGTTAATAGCTCTAAGATGGGATCAAAACACAATAAGTGAGATTGTCCTAGAAAGAAAAGTTATCCTTGTCAAGCAATTTTTTATGGAAAATTATGAAAATTGCATTTAGAAATGAATCCTATAAGTTATTTTTTCTAGAATACACTCAAATTGTCCAGAAAACAAGATTGTTCATACCTTTCATATGCCTAATTCAAATGAAATGAATTAAAGCTTTACACATAGACAAAAATAAAATCTATAAGATTTAAAAATTTAAAAATTAAATTTTTTCAAGTTTTTGTGAATTTATTTTTCTACTCATCAAGTTGAAATTTGGACTTTTTGTGGAATAACTTTTGTTCCCAAGCTTCAATTGAAATAAAAATTATATTCCCACAAAGCTAATCAATTTTCCTATCTTGTGAGAAAGTTTTTAAAACTTTTACAAAAAATTGAGGTCATTAGAACCTACCCAAACTCCAAAGTGTCCCCCGAGGGGACAATAGGCTTTTGAGTCATTGCAAGAAACACATGTCCTATTTTGTGTGACACATTGCATTCTGATTTGTTTTTTGGCCATAATTTTTGTGTTTTAGCTCCGATTGACTCAAGATTTGTAGGGAAGGTACTCATAACTATCATAAACCTTCTATAATTTTTTCATAATTTTCAAAAATATTTTACTATCCAAAAATAGACCCCAATTGGATGTCACACTTGATAGTTTAGGGGTTTTCAATACCTGAGGTATACCTTTTTTTAATGATTTTAACATGAAATTTGGATTATGTGGTCTTCTAATAGACTTATAGCTTTCCAAGAAAGGATTTTAAAAAAAAGTTGATTTTGTGAGGTGTGGAGGTCTACAAAAAGAGCTCTCTTCTGCTTGTATTTTGAAACATATAAAATATTATTTTGGTGGGGTTTTTTGTGAATGACCATCTCCATAAAGATTTTGCAAATGTCCACTTTTTATTTTTTGAAAATATCTATTTTTACTATTTTTCCCTAATTAAAACATGAAGGTATGTATTTTCTAGAGGTTTGGCACTTTTCAAGTCCTCCTACTTAGAGAATTTTTCTATCTATTTCCTTCAGTGAAAACCTTCATCTTAGAGGTATATACACTATTCACATTTTTCACATTTTTTTAAAATTAATTTTCTAATTTTAAAGTACTCCCAAAAAAATCAGCCAAACGCAACAAATAGGATAGGTGTTTCTTGCAATCACCCTTTTAGGGGTTAATAATGTTATGGACACATGAGTGTTGTCCTAGTCTTGCCTAATGTACTAAAAATGGCTTTGGCAATTCATCAAGTGTATGTAGTAATTTGTCTTCTACATGCACTATTCAATATAATAATTACAACAAGTTATATATATAATATAAATATTGATAATAGCATTCAACCAAATTCCTTAATTACCATGAAGTTCTTTTACCATGACAATTTGTCCATTCACTAGTCTCACTACTTACATAGCCTAATCACAAATTTAGATGAGTAACAAACCAGCCCCAGTCCTAAGACAATTTGTCCCTATCTAAAGCAAGACATGAGTGTTTGTGCATTTGTCACCCTTTCTGCATTGCTACATGATTCTATGTCAAATGGTTAATTGTGTTTTAACTTAGGATATTTTATAATAGCAATGGCAATTTGTCCAATTCACAATGACTACGAAACAATTTGTCAATGAATTTACCAAACAACTACACTAATTGTCAAGCTCTTCAATTATCTAATCCAAGGCAATTTTTACAATTTCAAACTTTACAGATTCGACCCATAGCCTTAGTTCTATCAAGAATCTAATTCTTCATAAGACTACTGGCCTAATTGAATCCTTTGTCAAATAGTCTTGGTTGATTAACTATTACACTACACTAGACTAATTGTCAACAATTGGTTTTTTAAGTAGACATTATTTTCTATGATTCTCTATAAAAGTTAACAGGACTTAACTGCTTGACAATTTGTCCATTTGAATTCTTATTAATTACTCATTGACAAAATTTAAATTTCTAGTAATTGATTTTCCCAATAACTTATTACAAACAACTTGATTTACGGCCAAATTTCCAAAGACACCAAGCTTAATTCAAATTGTTCACACAAATTAATTTTCATACATGATAAATTATTCTATAACCAATATTCCAAACAATTTGTTAGCTGGATTATGTTCACCAAATGACGCACTTAATTTATATATATTAAGATAGGAGAACTTCTTGGTTTATGGAAAGGTTGTGGAATTGTTTAAACAACAATTTGGCGTCGCATTTATTGGTCAATCCGCACTCTTGACAAATTGTTGATCTTGCAATTTGCTCTAGCAAACAACTTAATTTTCATTTAATTGATGCTCTCCTAGAACCACACACGGAAATTTGCTCACGAATTTGATTACAAACTAGTAACTAACTTGATCATAATTCATTAATAGGTACTATTTAATCCATTTCAAAACAAATTGCTCACACAACAACTAATTCTCCATTTGACAATTTGTCCAAAGTGAAAATTACAAAAAACGTTTCCAGACTTCTACAAGCAATCTCCCAACTTTTTAGATGAAATTGGAGGGCGTTGGGAGACTGTGGGTTCTCAGATTGTGAGAACGCAGTTTTTGCCGCGAGAACAGGAATCCTACATAGTCGGAACATTGCCACATACTTATATTTTTATTTTTATTTTTGGTTAATGTCGGCATGACAACAACCAACAATGTTGGGAGACATTTCAAAAACAGACCTGAAACGGCCCTCCAATGTCCTTAAATTTCATCTAATGTTTGAATAACTCCGCAAACAATTAGCTATATCAGTCAATCACAACCAACCAACTCAATAATTTAAACAGTCAAGTAGCTAGGAGCAATTAATTCAATCTATATATCAGACAACTTGACGGCGAAAACTGCTCCAGGACGTCAACAATTATGAACTGAGGGTGCACATTCAAGCAAATTGCTCAATTTAAAATCATACTAAAGATGCAAATTCCAAAAAATAGCCAAACCGACTAATTGACTTAAATACTCCAAAAGGACTTAGTCTGAATAGACAAAAGTAAATTGGTCCAGTGTATACAAGTAAGAGCATCCCCATGCCAGAACCCCCAAACAGGGACGCCAAATGCTTAGGCCAAATGCCATTTAAAAGGGGTCTGGCGTAGGTTGGGAACTTCATAGGGTCCTCTGTTTGTGAGGCTCCCCATGTATAAACTCAAATTCCACCCCTCAAGCATGTCCCCCAAGGATCTTCTCAACACATTTGTAAGTGTCAGGTTAGGTGGTTAGCTACAATAGGATCCTAGTTATGAGAGTCAAGTTCAAGGAGTTGTCAGTTGAGTAAATCAAGCTACATGACCAAGAGATGGATGCTTTGATTGGGATAGTGAGGCACGCCCAACACACACAATTTGCCAGTGCCCTTATTAATTTGGCGTGTTCACTGGGTATTTTTTTTGACTTGAAGTGTTAGCATGGGGCAATGCCACAGCCTTGACACGCTAGAGTGAGGTGTTTGGGGCTTCTAGAGTGTAGGCATGGGATGCTCTAAGTAATTCTAAACACTATGGATCTTCAAATGATTCAAACAAATTGGGAAATACACCCAAAAATTCAATCATTGGATCAGAACAAACACACTAAACGACTCCACAAATGATTTTTAAGGCAATTTGATCCAATAGCTAGTCCAATCATTGGTACATGACAAGACAAAATTGCTCAAAGACAAATTGTAGTAAGTTTGTGTATATATATGTAAAGTTATTACAACCAAAGAGTTCAATGGTATGAATAAAATGTGACAAATTGACTTCCTAAAGAAAACCAAATGAGCTAGAGAGAGAAAATGACAACAAATTGTCAATGTATATCTATAGTCAAGGAGATCGGTATTTGTGTGAATAACTACTAAGTCAATTTGTCTCATTTCATATATGTTAAAATGTGACTATTTAGATCTAATATGTCAATTTGCCTCTCATTCCTTACAAGTGTAGAATGGATTTAACAAATTGCCTCTATTTACACTGCACAAAGCAATTAGCTAGAAACAAAAAATTTCAAGTGACTTACATATGGTAACCCAAATCTTGAAATTTATCAATTGCGGATGTTAAGAAATTCTTTTAGCTAATTTGTTGCAATTCACGAATATAAAAATGAATTGTAGTATGATAAGGCTACAAGTTTATTGAGCAACTTATTATCTATAAAACTCCATGTTGTATAGTTAATTGAACTACTTATAGCTATTTTTTTTATTCATTCCAATTAAAAATGATAACACTTCTTCTTTTGCGTAGAGTAATTATAAATGATAAATTATTTTGATAAATTTAGCACAAGTGTATTTTTTTCATTCAAATTATTGTGAATTTAGAATTTATATTATACATTAATACTAATTCTTCATTAACATCTAGGTTAACACCAAACTATCTAAATCATCTCAATTGAAATGACCTTCTCTCTCTATATATAATAATAATAATAATTACAAGTTATTACTTTCCTACAAATGTATAACAAATTTGTTACATTTGCCATATTTTATAGTATAGGCTACAATACTACTATCCAAATTTATAAACATGTTATTTTTAAAATAAATTTTTTAAAGATTTTGTTAGTCTTTTTAGTCTAGCCATGAGTCTAGATATAAATGGATTGAAATTGAAGGATAGTTATATGATTATGTAGCCAAATTTTAAAGATAATTTATAAATTATGCAAAAATTAAATATTTAGCATTAAAAAATATTTAATAGATTCTCAATATCAATTTTTTTTTAAAATTTGTAGCTATATATAATTCTTAGAAACAACCTCAATGAAAATAAAACATGATTAGCAAATAGTAACCTAACAAATAGTTTCCAAGTACAAATAACATTATTCGTTTTGTACCACCTTTCTTTGGACCTTCAACAGTTACCTTCATTCACCCAAATTAACCTTTAGCTTCCACTAGATGTGAGAATTTTTTGACTTCTCCAATAGTAGTTTAATTCCTAAAGTTCTTTGACTATGTTCACACCCAAAAAAAACCCTCCAAAACTATCATTTTTAGTACAAGTACTAAGTTTTAAGAATTGCTTTTGAGCTTATGTAATTATAGGATCTTGTAGTATGTTAAATTGAAAACTTGTCGAAAAAAATTTAGAAATTTTCATTGTTTAGTATTTAAATGAACATAAATAATTTTCTTGACTTTTTAAAAAACAAGGCCCCTGCATTTCACAAGGTCACATTTGTATGAAAATATAGTTCAAGGTCATATGACTACAATCTATTTATATCATAGATTCCTATATTATATGTGTTTATATTATAAGCACCTTCAGTAGTTGTAGTATATCCACTTACATGTATGTTCAAGTCTCACATGCTCATATATTGGCATTGTTGGGATTCAAAATGTCAAATTGTTGAGAATTTAGTTATGGAAATGAAAAATGTTAATTTCAATGGTTGTAATGTAATGTTGTAATAAACAATTACATCTTACGATTTTATTTTTTTCAAAAAATAATGAAAACTAAATAAGTTCAATTAAAGATCTCAAAACTTATTTTCAAGTAGATATTCTCTAACTATTAACTAATTAAAACTCTTCATAAGTTTCATCTCATTAATCAAAATGGATTGATTCAAAGCTTTCCACGTATATATATAAATCTACAATACCAAATTAAATTTTTTGGAACCAAAAAAATGATTTTTTAAATTTGATCAGACTTCTTGGGTTGAAAAAGAAATTACATATTATACAATCATTTTTAAACTATGTAGTTAAATTTTTTGAAAAGTATAGGTCATGATAGGAAAATCTTGTTGACATTTTATGTGAAAATATTAAAAGAATTTTTTTTCTATTCATAATGAATTGTTAAAAATCACTATATTGCCAAAAAAAATATAGTTTGATCCTTTAGAGGTTAAACAAGTTCTATTTAATTAGAATGTAGTGGCATGTTTGGATACAAAATACTCTTAACTTTGAAAATTTATAAACATTGTGTAAGTGTTGGAAAAATTATGAAGCATTTTTAGTTTAGTTTATCTTGGGCATGCAACAATTCTACAAAAAAGACATCTTTTAAACTAACCACCTAGGTAGAGTGGAAATAATGGTATAACTATCAATTAGATGCTTCTTCATTAAGGTAAGAGCATCCCCGCACCAATGCAAAATATAACGCAAACTCAGTAAGTGGTCAGTCCTGGCCATTTTAATTACCCTAGGATATATACGACAAAGAAAAAAAAAGGCCGCGCTTGGCCAAATGGATAGTGATGACCAAATGGAGAGTCAATTCTGTATGATTTATTTTTGTATTTAATTCCAAATTCCAAGGCACTTTAGAATTTAAAAAAAACTTTTGTCTTGTTGAAATCTACTACATGGCATTGTGGAATCCAAAGAAGTTTGCCTCCCCGTGCTCATTGGCCACGTTGAGGTGGGGCAAATTTTTTTGGCTAAGCCCATGTGTAGAAGTATTTTTAATCTCTTCTAATAATAAACCTTTTTATAAGATTCGAACGCTAGGAGGTAAACTATTCCAATTGGAATATAAAATGTAACCCCGAAGGAAATTACCAATTGCAAGATGGTGTAAGTAAATATAGTCCCTATTATATCAAGCCCAATCGGTTAAACCCACTTATCTTAGTCAATTGGATTTTCATCTTCTAGCTTTTCCAATTGGTCTCCCAGCTTTGCTCCCAGTCTCCCGATTGATATTTCTTGGCAGCACTCCAACATCACCGGTTGGCTTCAGCATCACAGACATGGTCTCATTATTTCAACAATTGGTTTCTCTCATGCTTCATTACTCAATATGATTTTGAATTAAATCCCTATTATTTTCTATTTAATTATTTCAATTGCACCATTTATAATTCCAATTGTTCTTTCTGAGTTTACAATTCCACTCCAGTTCTTTACAACATTCCCAATTGGTATTCAATTTAATTCATAGTTTCCTCCAATCGGTTATTCATACATAACATTCACAATCGGTTTTCAATTTCAAATTAATTTCTTCAGATTAATCTTTAATAATACTATCATTAATTTTCTCTCAATTATAAAAGCTATTCCAATTGCTCAAATTATCCCAGTCTATCACAATCGGTAATCACACAAATTACCCACTCATTGGTTATATATTCAATGCACACTATTTTTCCAATCGGTATTCTCTCTTCACAGATCAACTCCATATCCAATTGGTATTCTGATCCTACAGGTCAATTTCCCAATCGGTATTGTATTCCACTCATACACATATAATCAATTAAAATCCAATCGGCCATTATCCACACCCCGCACACAGAACATCATCCAACATCCAATCGGTACATACACACAGTCACACATAGAAACTCCAATTGAACTCACACAAACAACAGCACACACGCAGACTCACAATTACACACACACAATTGGCAAATCCATTTACTAAATTAATTCAACTCCGAAAACACAAAATCACAATTGTTTTACTTCCGCCGATTGGAAGGAGCGCCTGTTTCTCTCAAGGTCAACTGAAAAACCAATCGGAAAAACGGGCTAAATAACCACCAGTCGGACTACCAGCCAGAACCGCCAATCGGAATCATCGAGAAAATGCCCCTCTGAATCACATTGGAAATACCCAATTGGTAATTACATTGTATACTTCTACAGTCGGTCCGTATAGCCTCTATAAGTACGCTACCAATTGGCAAACTACAGAAATAACCTCAAAAACTACCAATTGGTCAAAATGAAAAATAGAAATCAGTCCACACCATGCTTCCTTCAATCCACAGCAAGTGGTCCCTAGCTAGGCCAAGCGTACGGATGCTCTAAAAGAGCCTACAATTGGATACTTGAATTATGTAGAATTTTTTTATTATTAAATTTTTATAAATATTTTGACATCATATACGCAATTTAGAAAAATTCAAAATATTTGGGTATACACTTTGTAATTGTCATATGTATGTGACATTAGAGGAAATATGAAGCAAGGGAAGGTTGTTTCAAGCATGTTCTCCTTCTTATTCACGATGCAATAAAAAAGCAGCTAGGTATTGTCAAAATAATAAATACTCATTTTTTTTAATCAATTTTTATTATTATATTAAATATCTGAATTCATTGTCTTTAAACTACGTTAGATGTTGATGTGGCATAGTTCCCATAGTTCCTCATTGTAGAAGAACTCACATTCAATCTTGTTTAGTAAGTGAATCTCATCTAGCAATTTCTTAAAGTTTAAATAAATAGATTTAAAAACCATACTTTAATTTTGATTTGCAAAAGTAATAATGTCACTTTTATCTATATATAGAAGACTATCACTAAGATACAAGATTTTGCCTTCAATTTTAAAAGGAAATATCTCCTAATTGTAATTAGATTTTTTCAAAAGAATTATACCATTACACTCAAGTATAAAATAATGCCAAGATGAAAATCTCTATAGGATTAAATGTGAACATTTGAGGAGATGGTTGTTGATGGATAGATGTGCACATGGAAAGTTTTTTACATATGTCTGCAATTACATCAATGGAGCCTTTGAAAACCTTACCTACCCGCAAACTCAAATTCTTCATAATCTTCATCTCATTAATTCAAATGGAATGATTCAAAGCTTCCCATGACTATATAAATCTAAAGAACTAGTTTTAAATTTTCATTTCTTAAAAAAGTTTTTTTGGGTTGCCTGGGCTGCTTGTTGAGTAAAAAAAATTACATATCGTGCAATAACTTTTTAATTATGTGGTCAAAAGTTATGAAAATTGTTGGGCCTTAAAGCTATTTCTTGTGCGTATGTTATGTAAAAGTTTCAAAGAAAAAAAGAAAAAATCCATTCATAGTGAGCTACCCCAAATTGCTATGTTGCTAAAAAAACGCACCTTAGGGCTTTAGGGGTTAATTGAAATAGAATAAGATATCAGTATTACTTGTGCGAAACAAAAATACCAACTTGCTTGGTGTGAGCCCCCAATTTGTCACTTGGAACTCGTTGTTTGTTTTTTTCAATTTTTTACAAAATATAGTGTATAAAATAGTATAAAGACCCCCCAAAAGAATATAAAATCAAAATAGGTATACTACATGCCAATATAGTATTTGTTCATATTTTGAGTGTTTTTATCCATTAAGGTCAAAATCCCGCTTGTAAATAGGTTAGAAACTACTAAAACCCAAATAAAATCCCATCTTTGGTAAATTTATCTAAAATAATCCCACCTAACATGCATATAATGAAGTTGGCTAAAATAGGTCCGAGAGAGTTTGGGATAACCCTAAAGCCAAGTCTTACAGATAGGTTTCAAATTCCCAATCAACTTCTACTTTTCGTAAAAACTCCATCATTAATTTATATGTTTGGAAAACATGGCAACGGATTGATGAAGGGAATTTATGACCAAAGGACAATGTTTCTGGGTTGAATTCACACAGAAAAGTGAATGGTAAAGTCACTTTGCCATGATTCTTTTCTATGTGAATGATTCGCCAAACCCCTGTAATTAAAGGATGGCACAAAATTTTATTCTCCTTTGACAATCATGTAGAGCTTAGATTTAGGCTCATACATTTACTGTAAAATTTCATTGGAGTTCCCCCAAACAATTTCACAATTTTTTAATATCTAGAAGATGCCTCTCCAAAACAATCAACTACTTTAACTTCTAACATAAAGTTTTCATAAACTATCCAAATTGTGCTAAAATCTCACTAAAAATTCAAGTATCTTTTTTTATATTAGTAAAAGGCTTCAACAAGTTTCAAAACATTTTGATAGCCAAAAGTATTCAAAGTAATGACATCCTCTTTGAATTGGCAAAATTAAAGATTGCGGTGGGATTGATTGGTATTTCGGATGCTTACAATATCAGAATGAGGTTGAAGTTAGGTCTTTTCTTACTTCCTTAGACCTATTGAAGACCTTAGGTTAGTTATTTTTCTCAAAAAAGTTAAATTCCAAAAGTTGGATTTTTACCCTTTTTGGTTGTTAAGTGAAGCTAAGATTTGTTGAGTTTTTAGCCTAAAAGAAAAGGGTGTAGGATTGAAAAGATTAAAAAATAGCCTCCTGAAGTTAATGGCGCAATCCATTTGTGATTTGGAATTAATCTGCAAAATTTAAAAATAGACCACAGTAAAAAGTCAAAATTAATTAGAATAAAATGAAAATCCTAAGTAATAAGATTACCACACAAAAATGAAAGGAGGTGAATGTCCTTGGAAAAGTATATAGGCACCAACATTTCTCTCTCAAAACACCTCTTGTAACCATTTTTTGGCATGTGTCCACGTTTGTCCATTAATTTGGATTTTGGGCTAAGTTTGGGCCAAATTACTAGAACATGTGTATTTAAGAGCCTTTCAAGCTACTATATTGTGTCCTTGTCAAAACTTTGAAAGACTTTAGGGTCCCTTCATGTTTTGCTAACATTTAGTATCTTTTGTTGAAAATTTGGTACATTTGGTGGTGTTTTTATTGTTGAAGTTCTGTGAAGTTTTTAAAAATCTTGTACTAATGCTAGAGGATTTTTCCTTTATGACTGGAAATGTTGCTTAAGGAAGGCTTTTAGTGTGTATTTTGGACTGTTTTATGCGCTTTAATGGTACTTATGTGTTGTAATGCTTCCAAAGTGTACAACATGTTGTACTAACTTATGTTAGAATTGGTATTATACAAACCAATTATTTTGTCTATGTCTATATTTTTCTTTGTTCCATTTTAGGACATCAAAGCTTTAACTTCATAAAGGAATATTTTTATTAGAGCTTTGTTTTATGCTCAATATTATGGCAAAGCTTTGACTTCTCATGGTTTAAAGTTTATTAGAATTTTCCTTACACTCAAACTCACAACAAAGTTTTGACTTTGTGAGACTTCGAAATGGTAGAGTATTAGAGTATTTTCAAACCAACGGCAAAGCTTTAGACATTTTAAGAAATCCTCAAAGAATTTGTTTTGTCACAAAGCTTAGTGTCAAAAAAATCCTTGGTAGTAGAAGTTCAAACCTTACCCTTGGTGTTCCAAAAAATATTTGAAATATTGTAGATTACTTGTGTTTTTAAATTCCAATAGGAAGGTGTGTATTTGAAGAAAGGAAAGAATAAAAAATAGTCTCAAAATTGGAGAAGTTTATTCAAAAAAGTTGATTTACTATGACAAAAAGGCCTCAAACTCTACTAACTATGCAAAATAGTAGAAAGAAAAAGTAAATAAATTCAAGAAAACACTACATATGAATACATCATACATGACTTGGTAGGTGGTGCAATGGTCAAAGACCTTGGTCCTCAAGCATGAGGTGTAAGGTTCAAACCCTTCTACCCACTATAATTGGTTGCTTAGTTAACTTGTTGTATGGCGGGTTGTGGTTGGTTGAATACCTAGTTGGCTCGCCACATGACACGCCATGGTTGATTGGACCCCATTAGGTTTTTTATTTAGGCATATGTGGCCATGCCACATGTCGGCATGTTAGTGGTTTGAATTAATCATTAACAAAATCAACAACTTTTTGCTAGATTTTTGTCGAATTGGTCATAGTATTTCTAGAAGTGTGAGGTCCTAGCAATCCCAAACCGAAGTCCCGTAATCCCTAATGGAGTCCTGCAGTCTCAAACGAAGGTCTGATAGTCCCAAAGGGGTCTTAGTGGTCTAGCCGTGCTAGCTAGTCCAAGGAGTGTGATTGGAGTACTTTTGAGTAGTCTAGGAAGGGACGGAAGTGGTTTCTGAGCAGTCCAAAGAGTGTGAAGTCCAACTAGGACAAGCATATTGGAAAATTAACACTAAAAACTAAAAACTAAAGACTAGTTGTTGTAAGCTCTCATTTGATGTTGTATGCTTTCAATTGAAAAAGGACACCACAAAAATAAAATAATAGAAGTATATTAGAAAGAGGGAGAGATAGGATGGAGAATTAATAACCTCTTCAAGTGATTAGAAGTTCAATTAGGAGAAGGAATAGGTAGAAATCAGTGTCTTTAAACTCACCAATCTTTGTCTCACTATCATAGAATTTTTAGAACTCTAAGGTCCAAAGAAGAATGAAGTTGAAAGGGTTCAAGATTAGTTAAAGAAACATTAGAAGAATAGGATTGAATTAGATGGAAATCTTTAAGAAAAACTTAGAACATTAAAATTTAATATAGAATAATAATTGATGTAGATAGGGAGAAGCAATAAATATTATTTTGAAGCCTTTGAAACATTATTGAACAATTTTTAAGTCAACCCTTTGAATACAATAATGGAGTTTAAATAGTGGAAAAGAAAAGAAATGCAAAGAAAATTAGAAAATAGATATCTAAGTCCCAAATACTTGGTCCAAGCGCTCCATCAAGTTTGAGGTATACTCCTTCCAACCTTGGGACTTCCTTCGCGCTTTCATCTTATGGTTCCTATGGACTGAGAGATGCTCCGCCGTTTTTCACAACGGCACCCCCTTGATTGAAGTTGTTCTTGCTCGCGCTTGGCAAGCGTGCATTCAGAGTAGTGTTGCTGTCTGGAGAGAAATCTCTGACAACCGTAGGTCGTTAGAAGTTAGGGAAGAGCTTAAGGCTAGATTTCAAACTGATTGGTGTTTTCAAGGTAGTCATTCTATAGTTGGTCCCTCAATCATCCAGCTTGGCACTTCAAGCCGCCGTTGTACTTTTCTCACCGAATTAATTGATGGGGCTTTGGTCTCCGCGTTTCTGGGTTGCCCCCCTTTGTTTTTCCCTTCGGGGTTTTCCAAATACTTGGTCCAAAATGACTTTGAACTACCTCACGTGATGGAATAGGTGATAGGGACATCCATTGGGATCCATGAGGTCCCTAGTTCAACTCATCATGCTTATGTTGCTTGCATGGGGGCTCTTCATGTTAATGCACGAGGAGAAGGTTGATGTACTTCCACTTATTCTTGATGGGGATATCCAAGGTGCTGTAATTCCCATATTATTTGGCCAAGTTGCCTTGGTTGTTGTATCTTGTCAATCCATCTGCGGCCTTTGAAGGTTGCATGCTTAAATTTGTTTTTAAATCCCAAATATTGTAAAAAAAACCCTTTTAAAGCAGTAAGCATATTCTACAAGTCTTTCAAGATGGAAAACAAGGAAGGATAGAAGAATGTCTACAACAACACTCAATATGAGTTGCAAAATGAGATAAGATCTTAACAAACTCCAAAAGTTAATCAAATTCAAAGTTGACCTTTCTTAACATAGAAACCAAGCTAGAAGTGTAAGTTAGAGTGGATAGATTGAGTTTTTCAATCTAGTGTAGATCTCGTTCATAGCTTTCCAAAAACATATTAATTATAGAATTTGAAGTTAAATTGAGAAAGTTAGAGGTAGATGAAGTTTAGATAGTATATTGGATGGGAAATAGATAGAACTTAAAATCTTCAAATAAGTTGAGTGAAACTGAAAGAGGTCAAAATTTAGAGTTCAGAAGTAGAAAAAAAACTTAATTTTAAATTGTCAAGTATTAAAAAAGCATGGATGAAGTTTGATGAACAAATTAATGGTCAAACTTCATCTATTCATAACTTTTAGTAGGAAAGTTTGATTAGAGAGTTTAACATCAATTTAGAAAGCTAGAGTTGCCATCTAAAAGATGAAAACCTTACATCTACTAAAAAGCGTAGCATTTTGCACAGTATTCACTTTTCTCTTTGGGAGTACTATATAAATAGTAAATCAATTTTTAAAAAAAGTGAAAAATATGTTTGATGTATATACCTTTAAGAAGAAGATACCCTAGGAAGGAAAAGCATAGAAAAATTCTCTAAGTAGGAGAACTAAAAAAGTGCTGAATTTCGTGAAAATTGTAACTTTCACTAGAGTTTTACATTTTAATTTGTAAAAAATAGGGAAAGTAATTTTTATTAAAACTAAAAGATTTCCATTTGGGAAGACTTCATGGTATAGGTATTTCACCAAAATAGTGATCCGAAAACTATCTTGATTATTCAAAAATGTGCGCGCAAGGGAGGCCTGTTAGCACACATGTAGAGGAAAGAGAATAATGATTTTTTAAATTTACTTCAATGGAAATATTCCTACTTAGTGTCGAAATAGACCCTAGAAATCTCAGCTCTAAATTATTAATTTAAAGTACTCCCCAATACTAAAAATCCTTAAAGTGCAAAGTGTGACAAATTAGAGAAATTTAAATTTAAATATAAAATGATTTTTGAATTTTTTTGAAAAATAAAGGTTTTGATAACTATTAAGTCATCCATATTTGATAAAAATTTCAAGTTCAAAGAGTTAATGCTTCAAAAGTTATAGCTCATGACAACTTCATCACTCAAAGTGTGACGCCAAATAGTACAAGTCTTTCTTGCATTCACCCTGGGCATCTTCTAGACCTCTCTAAGCCAATAAGGGGTTTGTGATTGCAAATATGAATTGAGAATTTGCAAAAAAAATTATGTGTAAATTTTTTTTTCTGGAGGGGTAAATCGAGTTTGTTGGTCCCACTTCATGAAACAGACTTAAATGGCCTCTATTCACCTGGACCTAAAATTGTGATTGCCAAAAGACATGAACTCAATCTTTTTCTTAAAAAACTTTATGATGCCCAATTGCACTAAAAAAAAATACTCCCTCCGTCCCAAAATAATCTTCTTGTCAGACAAAATGCTTTAGATTAAGCTTGAAAATAAGAATTTTATAATTTTTTTTTGAGTTGTGGGTAGAATTAGACATGTTCCTACTATCTTGAAACTTTGAACTCCAAATCTCTTTTCAAATTCCATTTTCTTAGTACTCAAAAATTGAATTTTTAAGGGCATAATTTTCCAGCACCAATAGCCATACAATGATCCAGATTATGTGGACCAAAATGATTATTCAATTGGTCATTTAATGTTGAATAGTAATGGAACCAGCCCAGGGCTAGGCTTGTAGCCCACACCAAAGCTCTCATCCTATGGCACAACACCATGTGGCCATTCATATTCCTTTTTAATGATTTGTAACCTCATTCATGATGTCAGTTAGCATGGAAAACCAATGGAATAGTCCTTGTTTTTTTAGAATATTATGAATCAAGGTTTTTGATTGGAGTTGGCTTCAGGATTTACCTCCAACTACAAACCCCTTGCCTCAACATTAGATCGTGCACGAGGAAGTTCATTTTGGGACAAAAAATGAAGGGCAACCGGAAGATCATTCTGGGACAAAGGGAGTAATTTGGCTACAAAATGCCAAAAAAATGCCAAAGAACTTGAATGAAATCACCAAACAACTTTGAAATTAAAAAAATATTAAACGAAATTGCTTGATTGCGAATGAAAACCATACTATACATCCAATAAGTGGATGAATGTTACAATTTGAAACACCACTATAACATTTTATATCGCCACTATGGCACTTCTTCAAAAATGCCCAAAAAATAAAACCCTGAGTTCATTCGTGCCAAAAAAAATCAAAAAACCCTGGTTACCTACGATGGTGCAGGGTAACTTACTAGTTACTACTGTAGTCAGCTCCTGTAGGTAACTTCGCTCCTGTAACTCATCGTGCTTGATTTGTGCCACAATCATTGGGAACGGCTTTACCAAAGTCAACCATGAACTTACGCAGCAGTTTTCGCTTGCTTTTCACATATACCGTCCCAGTCAGGTACCTCCACATATTCGAACCGACGCTGCTTATTGCCGCCTCACTACAAGGCCGCATTCACCCACAGGAACAAGGTTATTTATTCCGCATTAACACTAATTCACATAGGATTCCTTTCGGCTATCAGATTCATTCATCTCCATGTATACCTTAAGGAAGGTAGTTTGTTTTGTTTTGTTTTGTTTGTCACGTTGAGATCTCCCCAACCATGCGTCTCCCGGTTAGAAAGCTCTTGGCGACGAGGGCTGCTCGGGCTTGGTTTCATGGCAATTGGACTCATGGTGAAAAAATTATTGAATTTCAAAGTTTTAATGGATTAAAAGATTAGAAAATTACCTTTGCTTTAGTTCTAACCGTGGCAATGACATAGGGCATACTAGTGTCAACTAAGGTAGGAGGTCCATAAATGGAGCATCTATGGGTTGGAATTGAATTTTAGGGAGGTGAAACATCTTGAAATGTTTTTCAATAAATTTTCTTGAAAAGACAAGTGGTGAATTGATTTCTATTCCAAGCCGTTTCATATTTTTTAGAGCTTGGTAGAATTAGTTACAAACTTTTGAAGTTGAAGTGGCATTGGGCATTGAAATGGAGCACCTCCTAAAATGTATATACTTTTTACATTATTGAAAAGCAGTATGCACAAATAAGGTACATTTTAAGAGGTGCTTCACTTTAGAGCCCTTTCCATTTTCGAACCTCCTACTTTAGTGTGCCCTATGCCGTTGCCACAATCAAAATGAAAATTTAAAAAAATTAATTAATTTTTCAATTCATTAAAACTTTGAAATTCAATAACTTTCATGTCTAGAGTGAAAATGTCACAAAACAAAGCCCATGCATCCTTCCTCATCAAGAGCTTTCCAACAGTACGAAGCATACAACTAAGGGATGTACGGGTTGGGAGATCTCAATGTAACAAACAAAACAAAACAAAACAAACAAACAAACAAACAAACAATTTGTTTTAAGGCATAGATTTCTACACTTTGTCTACTCTATGTGAAGGTCAAATTTGGCATTACTGAAGTGATTTTTGTAAAACATGTGCTACATGTGATCGTGTGAATGGTGTAAGGTGAGGTAGAACCATGAGAATTTGATGTCAAAATTCAATTTTAGCAAATGAATGTTGATTTAGACCTTTACATATAGTGAGAGTTTTGGTATTGACAAACAAACATATTGTAATTAACCTTTAAAGGATGGACTAGTATTCATGGAAATCATCTATTTTGATATTGTAGGAATCATTGGTTTAAAAAAATTAAAAAACACTCATTGAAAATCAAACTATTGTAGAAGATCCTTTCTATAAACAATTTTGAAGATGAATAGTTGTACTTGTATCCTATACAAAAGATTTTCTATTATCCATTAAACACAAAATGTCTACCTTAACATTTAAGGGTTAAATGAATTTGAAATGAATTTAGCTGAATTATTGTGAAGATTTGAAAAAATAATAATATACATTTCAATAAAGTACACAAAAATTAATGAAATCTCCTTATTGAAAGTTATTGTACTCTATATAATATTAATTTATCTCATATACTTTGAATTGTGGTATTAGCAAGAATCATGTATAAAATTCTAGATTTTTTAGAATTGAAGTTGTCTTTTCTTAGTTTCATCATTCTATCACTTCTATATATTGAATAGATTAAACTACATTTAAAGGTGTCATTACAATCAAAGTAAAAGCAACTCCAAAATAATCAAAATGTTCAAGTCCAATATTAAAAATAGCTTTATAAAAGCCAAATATTTTTCTCTTTGCATTTCATGGATCTCCTCTAAATTTTGTCAATGAATAAATTTTATCACTATTTACACACTCTTGTATAGAATTAAATTTTTTTTTGTCTATAGTGCAAGGTTTAGCTAACTATCTAGGTGCCTAGAATTTGCCCTTAGTGGTTTTTGCTAATCATGTAATTTTCAAATAGTCCAATATAATATTCAATTGTAAGGTGTAATAATTGAATTGATTTCATAATGCCAAGTGCTACATATATGTGCAACATTCATTCTATCTAGAGCAAATTTGCATCCCGGCAATAGGACTGCAAAGTGCTAAAAAACTTTTCCTTTAACAAGTCATCTATGGTTGGTTGGTTTGTATTGTACCCCTATGTATTTATGTAATGAATTTTTGTCTTATTTGTTTAAAAAAAATGTGAATTACATTGTTGAATGCACAAGGAATCTGTCTATCATATAATATTCATGTTTTTTTAAAATGAATTTGTATTGAATTTATATATAAAATAAAAACAACCGAAGATCCAATTTTTTTTCCTTCTTAAAATATCCACTAGATGTAAAAATATCATCATACATTTACAATAAATAAATTAAATGACATTCATATTATATTATATTGATAATTGTAGAGATTTAACCAATCATTCCAAACTTTAGGAACTAAACTAATTTGCAATTGTATTTTTTTTGCAAATTCAGCAAGATAGATGCTCCTAAAATAACGTCATCAAGAAATAAATCTTTTTTCCATTCAACCTTATAATTTATATCAAATTTTAGAAAATAACATTTATTCTTTTGATATAACTTCAAAAAAGTTGATAGGTGATTGTAAGAAACACTTGTACTATTTTCTATCACACGTCATATACTAATCTAATTTTTGGCCATAACTTTTGTATTTTGGCTCCAAATGACTCAAGATTTATAGGGTACTCACAACTATCATATACCTTACCTAAATTTTTCATAATTTTCAAAAATAGTACACTATCCAAAAATAGACCCCAATTGAATGTCACAATTGCCAATTTGCAGTTTTTTTAATACTATTTAATGCCCCCAAAAAACAAGTTTTGAGGTGAAATTTGATTGAGGTGGTCTTCTAGTAGACTTGTAGCTCATGGCTAAAGGAATCTTTAAAATAATTAATTTTGTGTGGTGTAGAAGTCTACAAAGTGAGCTTCTTTTTGCTTGTATTTTGAAACATATAAAGTATTATTTTGATGTTTTTTTGTGAATGACCATCTATGTAGAATTGTTACAAATGGAAAATTTTAATCTTTTGTATTCACTTATTTTTACTATTTTTAACTAATTTAAACATCAAAATACCTATTTTCATGAGGTTTGGCACTTTTCAAGTTCTCCTACTTAAAGAATATTTCTATACAATTCTTTCCTTGGGTACTTTCATCTTAAAGGTGTATACATTAGTCATATTTTTTAAATTTAAAAAAATTAGTTTTATAAGTACTCCTAGAAAAATCATGTATATTGTTGCAAAATGCAACAAATAATATAGGTGTTTCTTGCAATCATCCATCTATATATTATAGCACATCTAGATGTTGTATAAAATTCTCAAACACAAAGGATGTAACTTGTATACTTATCAACTCTATAAGGTCTTGTCCTCATTAAAGGTTCTAAAATGACCACTACTTCAAGAGTCTACAAACTCATAAAGCCTAGTATGTGCTTTGGTATACTAATATCAATATTGATATTTTATTTTCAAATGTTGAAAACAAAATATGACATTTTTTGTATCCTAGTCTTGCCTTCTTTTAATGGTTTTAATTTTGTAGTGAAATAAAGTTTCCACTTTACACCCACCCACCCCTAAAAACCATAACCAAGAAAACAGAAAACCCAAACCACATCAAATTAAACCAAACTAAAAAAGTGGCTAATTTTAACTATATCTATCCAAATGAATATCTACCACAGTACCACCTTTGCATGTATTTTTTTATATGATTTTTACTTCAATCTTCTATAGATCTTTATTCATTGAAAACATTAAAATTCCTGTGAGACAATTTCAAAATGCTACTACTATGTCTATATGTCAAATTCTATGAAACATAAGAAACAATTTTTACTCTAAAGGGACACTTTATATTTCCACTTGATAAAACTTTATTAGTTTTTTATATGGGTGATTGCAAGAAACACTTGTCCTATTTGTTGCATTTGGCTGATTTTTTCGGGAGTACTTTAAAATTAGAAAATTAATTTTAAATTAAAAAAAAATATGAATAGTGTATATACCTCTAAGATGAAGGTTTTTACCGAAGGAAATGGATAGAAAAATTCTCTAAGTAGGAGAACTTGAAAAGTGCCAAAACCTCCAGAAAATACATACTTTCATGTTTTAATTAGGGAAAAATAGTAAAAATATATATTTTCAAAAAATAAAAAGTATCCATTTGCAAAAGATTTATGGAGATGGTAATTCACAAAAAAACCCACCAAAATAATATTTTATATGTTTCAAAATACAAGCAGAAGGGAGCTCACTTTATAGACCTCCACACCTCACAAAATTAAATTTTTTTAAAAATCCTTCCTTGGAGAGCTAGAATTCTACTAGAAGACCATCTCATCCAAATTTCATGTTAAAATCATTAAAAAAAAAAGGTATAGCTCAAGTACTAAAACCTCCTAAACTACCAAGTGTGACATCCAATCGGGGGCTATTTTTGGATAGTAAAATATTTTTGAAAATTATGAAAAAATTATGTAAGGTTTATGATAGTTATGAGTACCTTTACTACAAATCTTGAGTCAATCGGAGCTGAAACACAAAAGTTATGGCCAAAAAACAAATCATAATGCAACGTGTGACACAAAATAGGACAAGTGTTTCTTGCAATCACCCATATTAAAATAAATCTTTCAAGAATCTAATATTTTTTTCATAAAATTCATAGTAATAACAAATGTTTGTAATTGTATTATCTTTTTAAGCAAAAATGAAGAATCTTAGCAAAAAAATTTATGGTGAAACTTATATTGATTGCTTAAATTCACACAAATAGAAATTTGATAGAAAATTCTAAGATGGTACCTTCAAAGTGTCATAGAAATTATAATTTTAAAATTAAAAAAAAAATGGAATAAAAATCAGATTAGTGGAACCATATTATCTTTTTCAAAGTTATAAAGATTTAAAATCATAAACTATGTTAAAATTAAACTTTGACCTCCAAATAATGTCCCTTGGAGGCAAGTTTGTTTTATAAGAGCATCCCTGTGCCACATATGCTAATTGAGGTGCCAAGCTTATACTCACTGTGTCTATTGGACAAACTCAGTCCATGTATATTGCCTCGTGTCCCATACTCCCATAGCAATAGGGGCTTGGGCAAAGGAGCTATGTAGTGCTAAATTTCTAAATGTATCTAAATGTATCTAAATATTTTATGTTTTCTAAATGTCTTGCAGTGACTACAACCCTACTACACTTACTAGGGCATCAAATGAGATCAAACTACATTAAATCTTGTTTTCTATACTTCCAAAGTTGTATAATCCCCACATAGTACACCATCACAAGACTCTCCTTTATTACTTGTATGATCTTCAAAATATGAATTGATCAACAATTTATTTACTTTGCTATGTCTATTATAGACCATTGCCACAATCCAGATGCACTAAATCAATGTATTTGTATCTCTTCGAGGAGATGCTTTAAGAGTTGATTTCCATTGTCCATCTAGATGTCTAATAGCTAGAAGGGGTTGGGAGGGGGATAAAGCAACTTAGAAAGTTAGAATGAGATCCAACTTTCTATTTTGGATATTCATGAAGACTCTTCGATATTTATGAAATCCTTTAGCCGTTTTTTCACATTGAACTCTACCTTGGAATGGGGTTTAGTCCACCTTTAAGCCCCTCTATGTTTACATTTGCCCAAAATACGAACTGGAGGCTGGAAGTTTGCTTGGAGCTCCAAGTCCCCTTGCATGTCAATGGCAAGAGACTAGAGGGGTCCAGTTCTTAATGGAAACTGACCCTAAGGATTCAAATTGGTGGGGCCTAATATGCCACTACTACTTTCAACTCACTAGCCTCCATAACTTTTAAATTAATTTTTTTAAATTTTAAAACAAATGAAACGGAGCCTCCATAACTTTTGAACCTTTGCACCATTGAGCACCATTGTCTCCCTTTCGGTAGAAACAACAAACGAACTCCGAGGGGACCCAACCTGGCGCCTCCAAGCGCCCGAGCGGCAGAATGGGCGTTCCCTTGCCGGTTCTCAACCCTGATCACGTGGATTTCCATCTCAGGGAGCAATCTCCACCCTTCCTTTTTCCGCGGTCCAGATCGACGACTGCTGACTCTCCCGAGGGTCGTGACCTCGCCAAGCCTCCGTCCTACTTTCTGGCGGGCATCTCAACCCTCCCCGCCCTTTCCCCAAGGCCCAAGCACACTGAAGTCGTCAGTCCCCAACTCCCCCGCCAGGCTCTTTATTCAGCATCCGTCCTTCCCCGCACGCTCACTCATCATTCCCTGGAGTTTCGTCTCTCATTCTTCTGCGCCTCATTTAGCTTTGAATTTCTCGATTTAGTTCTCCGTCGGTCTTACAAGGATCTTGCTGACGGTACAGCTTCGCAGCTCGCGGGACGCCGTGTTTGAAACTCCCGGCCTTCAGTTCGTGAGGAAAGATGCAGCTAGCTAGCGCTGCTGAAGCTTCGATTCGCTCGTGAATGCTACTGATTGTCTGTTGGCGGTTCGGGACGTTCATTCGGTGGCGCTTTGACGATTTCAAGGAGTTTTGAAGAGCCTCTTGCTTTGATTTGTTGTTAGCTAGCTTGTGATCGACAGAGATAGTTCAGAGTCGGAGCTAGTCGATTGTGTTTTGAAATTCCCGGCGTTCAGTGTGAGGAATGATGCAGCTAGCACTGCTGAAGCTTCGATTCACTCGTGATCGCTGATGATTGTGTGTTGTGCTGTTCGGGACGTTCGTTCGGTGGCGCTTTGAGACTGATTCAAGGAGTTTGGAAGGCCTGTTGCTTTGATTTGTTGTTAGCTAGCTTGTGATCGACAGAGATAGTTGAGAGTTGGAGCTAGTCGATTGTTTTATTTGACTCGCTGTGACAGCCGAAATGGGAAGGGTGAAGCTGGAGATCAAGAAGATTGAGAATCCGACTAACAGACAAGTGACATACTCGAAGAGGCGAAATGGCCTTATAAAGAAGGCATACGAGTTGTCTGTTCTTTGCGATATCGACATTGCATTAATCATGTTCTCGCCGTCTGCAAAACTCACACAATACAGTAATTGCAGGTGTGAATCTCGATCCTTACCGTGCATCTGACGGTTGTTTGGAGTAGATTCACACCTTAATAAGACTCAGTATCAGCTACTCTCAGCCTGATGGTGATGGGAGTGCCGAGCAAGCTAGGAATCATGAATTACAATTAAGCATAGATTAGTCAAATGGAATATGCAATGCACAACCTCACGCAAATGCTTGTAATATCCGTTCAAGAAGCAGGAGTTTGCACTAGCTTTGAAGCTCCGATATCGACGCTTTGTTTTTTAGAGTGCAACGGCTGAGCACTGAGACATTTTGGTTGTAATGCAGTATTGAAGATGTTATCAGTCGATTCGCGAACTTGCCAATGCATGAGCGAAACAAAAGGTAAGCACAGTCCCCGGGGACGCCTCTGAAGTTATCCCTTCATTTGCCGATTAGAAATTAGAGTGCGTAAGTACTTACGGTGCACCTGAGCAATTTCTACAATTCTTGCGTTTTATTTTTGCAGTTTTGAGGATATGCTGACACGGTTCGCTAACTATCACATGATTCACGATCGAAACAAATACAACAGGTACGCATGCGCACTATGCGAAGTGTTTCCTTCCGTCCTTCCATGCCGCTCTTTTTCTTTGCACTGCGGGTTATGATGGACTGTTCCCACTGTGCGTGTCCTGATTAGCTGCTTTGCGTGTGAATGTTACTTCCCGTCTGGATTGGATCGCGTTGACATATTCCCAGAAAGGTCGAAAACCTGGAGGTAAGGAGTTCAGTTTCCAATCCCCTGACCCCTGAATTACTTCGGACAGATGTCGTGCTTTTTCAAATTTGTCCTGGTTAAGCTATGCTGCGGAAGCGTGATATAAAGGCCTAGCTCTCTGTTTTGGTTCACTCACACCACGCCGAATCACTTACATTCAGAAATCCTATGCATGACTGCAGTATTTGCACAAGGCATTGAAAACGCTCTCTGGAGAGAAGGACCTCGCTTACAATCAACAAGTGCTCACAGGAAGGTTAGGACTGCGTCAAATCTTGTGTGTAGTATTTTTCGCTGTGCTCTTGAATTCACTGTTATAGACAGTAACGGCCGCTGTAAGGATGTAACCAAAGTTCAGCTTTGGTAGATTTTCTCTGTTATGCTGTCACAAAACTTGTCTGCGAATGAGTCGCAAGCCGCATCTGTCCTCATTAATATACTCAACGTCCTAACAACTTTTGACCTGTCTGTGGGCGGTTGTGTGATGTGCATGTAGCAGTAAGACCTACGAAGTTGGGGTGAGTTCTACACATGCAATTCCTGTCTGTCTATTAGGAATACTGCTCTTGGGTCTGTACGAGCTCGCTAGAAATTTCTGTTGAGTATTCGAAGACCGTATATACATCTGGGACACTTCTTCTGGCTTTACACAGTACTGGTTGTTGAGTTAGTGGCTGTGGCGTGTACTGATCGACATTTGTGTTTTTCTGGAATTAATGCCCAGCAAGTATGAGAATCTGCATGCTGAATTGGAATTTATGTATGTATTTGAGCAGTTGTTGCAAGAGGAGTTGAAGAAATCACAACAAGAGAAAGAGCTGGTACAACAACGAGCTCGACTCTATCTGGCGGATGAACAACTTCTCCAAAGTGTTACTTCCGTCCAACAATTAGCGAATATGGAGAGTGAATTAGAGCAGGCGCTTGAGCGGGTTCGAGCAAGGAAGGTATTGACCCTGAGATTCATTGCTCGTGGGTATGTAGACATCTCCGCATAATTTTTCTCAGTGTACAAGAATTTAAGCATTTCTAAATTTTCGACAATGCTGTAATTTTGCAGAGTTACGTGAGTAGTGCATATCAGGCCGCTACTGCTATGCAAAGACAGCAACACGAATTCTTGGAAAATAGTTATCAGCAGGTGATTGTTTGTGAAGAGCTGTCACCAAAGGTTATCTTTATTGGTCTAGTACTTCAGCAGACTACTGCATGCATTATGAACTTCTGAATTAAGAAGTTGTGACGGAGAGGTTGCTCTTGAAATCCCTGTACAACTGAAGTAGGTCAATGGAGTGATGACTGACGTAACGTCTCGATCTCTTGCCCAGATGATGGCCATGCGTCAGCACCAGCAGCACCAACATCACCAACATCACCATCATCAAGCGGGCATGGCAGGAACACAATCATCTTTCTTGCAATGGCCTATGCAAGAGCGTGGGGAGGCAACTCTTCAAGATTTCATGGAGCAGCAGACCAATCCCGCCGCTGCTCTAATGCCAACACCATTGGCCAGGTACTGAGACATTGTCAAGTTACTACTTGCGTGTGAGCTCGCTTGTTCCGTGTATTTCAGGTTTGAGTACACGTGGTTACGCGTTTCATGGAGTTGATTTCTTGTTTTCCTTCTCTCAATTACAGCCGAGAAGCGCCCACCAGCAGCGAAACGAATGGCATTGGTTTCTTTGGACCTGCATCGCAATCAGATTTGCAGTCGCTGGGACATGTTAACATCATGGGCAGTCGAGGTCTGGACATTCACGACATGACCATGGATCAGCCTTCTGCTCACTTTGATGATCAGAAGAAAGCTAAACTTGAAGTGAATATGGGATTTGCCTCGCCAGGGAGCAACGGGGCAGCTGCAGAAGCAGGCACCGAATCTTTCACAAATCAATATGATCATGCAAACCCCACCGCTTCGAATTGGCACCAGGCACACCATCATGCCCAGGCATACTTGAATGCCCAGTATTCACCCACAAAGGTATCTTTTTAGAGCCTACTTGTTCTCCTAGACCTTTCATTGACTACCATTTTCTACAGATGATCATTGTTCTCTAAGGGAACGATGTGAATGAAGGTATGAGTTTTTCACAAACTCAAGCCTTGCCCACAGGACATAGGCAGATGCTTAGGAGTATTGCCCACATTAGAGGGTAGACTCTTATCATCTTTTACATTATTCTTTCCATCATTCTAATAGGTCAATAGAAACCTACACAAAGGATAGTTCAAAGGATACTCTTCATTGTCATTACCCAGAATTATACCAACATTTGTGACTGGCTTTTTACTTACAACCAAAATTTGAGCCTTTGCATTTTGTTTTCTAATATCAACTTCTCATAATCCCAACATATAGGAGCCTAAAGATTACCGTATGCTGTATTTGACTATTTGTCCTCTTTTAAGCATCCACTTCGTCCCGCTGGGAACAAGGGCAGGAACTGATGAGAATAGAATCCTAGAATGAGCATTAGAGGGCCAGGAATATAAAGAGGGCCGAGCCTCCTGCTGTTCAAGCTCATTACTTAACCCTGTTTCAAAGTTGAAGATGATGAAAAGCAACTAACTGTAGGTGCAAGATCCGTTTATGAGCAAGAACTTGACGACAACTTTGGAGTATCTTAACCTGACACTGGAACTCACGGAATCACATACACAACAACGTAGTGACTAGCTTGGCTACCTCGGTCTCCAATATCTCGGGTCCAGACCCTTCAATTCCCAGAACAGTTTCTTCTAGATAAGAATGCGACACAAGTCGTGTCACCTAGCTAACTTCCCTCAAGACATTGGAACTCATGCCAACTAGACCAGATCGAACTTCACAGACGAAACTATACGTGCTAGTGTGATGTAAAAACAGAACAGACTTGCAAGTGCGAGCTGATCGTAAGATTAGAATGTTTTGACTAGCAAATTATGTTTCACTAGAGATCGATATTTCGGAAATGAAGAGAGGAGTGGACCTTCAATCATATGATTTTGTAGCAGCACTTCCGTACTTGTCAGCATTAATCTTCGTCACTGTCTGACCCCATCTGGTCGATCCAAGAGCACACAAGATCCCGCTAACACTTCCAGCTCGACCCAAAGCGAGGCGGCACGTGGAAAGCTCAGTTGAACAAGAGCAAGAACACATGAGCCGCTACAGTAAGTTATGGTTTCCAATTCACTCCAGTACTGTAGCCCTAAACGTGAAACTCCGCAGCCAGTTCCTAGTGCATGAATGTCATACGGAGTACACTGCAAGCTTCGGCACCGAATATTGTTTTTATTGTTTTTGCGCCGGCCGAATACTAGTACACCATTCATTATTACTGTACGTAGTTAAGACATTTGTACAAGGAATCGCCCGAGAAGTCGTTCGGAAAGTGGGGTGGACTTTAGCCCTACTGTCCTGTAGGTGACCTGGGAAAGGGACGTACGTAGCTCGAATCCTTCCTTCGTGGGCCTTCAAGTGGGAGTGAAGAAGCCGACTTTGCGGCACAAGCTTGGCTCTACAGGACAAAAGGTAGCTGAGTGCTTGCAGCTGACGCAGTCATTCTGGGCCTGGAAAACCGCTCGGGTTTGTAATCTTCCACAAAGGACAAGCGGGGGTGCAGGTGCACATAATGAAGTCGCGGCCCAAGTGTGCATGCACTCATCATGGGCAAGCCCTACCCGTTTGAAAATCCTTGGGAAAAAAATATACTGAAAAAAATCACCGCAAAAACACCAGAACAAACTCGGAGGCTGTGTGAGTTTCTTCATCCAATAAGGAGGAGGCTCCAGAAATCCACACAACTACACTAAATAGGGTATTTAGTGTTGGATTACATTTAGTGTAATTACCACCCTACTTGACCCTACACTAAATGTCAATTTTAGGATGATTAGCGTAGTGCTAAACTTCAATGCACCGCCTTCGTGTTGTCTCATAAGAGGATTTCTGGCCCTGAAGAAGACTGTTTCAGGGATGTTCCCAGAAACTGTTCCCATTGCTGCAAACCAGCCCCCTGCTGGTCTGGATTTTTGAATTTTGAAAAAAAATTTAAAAATTTAAATTTAAAAAAAAAATTCAGAATGTTTAAGAAATAAAGAAAATGATTTTTAAAAATATTTCTTTTTCAAGAAAATATTTTTTAAATATTAATTAATTTAATTAATTAATATTTTTTAACGTGGCAGTCGCTCTACCACATCAGCACTGCGTTCGTAGAGTTCCCAATGCGTTCCCAGCGTTTGGGAACTCGCAATCTTGTAAACCAACTGAAAATCCTCTCATGTCACTTTTTACCTTCTAACACTAAATGTAAACCTCTTCATATTTCAGATTTGCCATAGAGTACTTTTAGTGTTAGAAATTACATTTAGTGTTACTTACTTTAGTAGGGTAAATGATATTTAGTATCATGGTTCGCAAATAGTGTTGCCAACACTAAATACCCTATTTAGTGTAGTAGGATTGCTCTCAGTCAATGGGGTCTGGCTCTCAACCAATAGGATTGCTTCAAAAACAAAGTTTCTTGGTCTTGGATCTTAGTTTAATCCCTAAATGTCGAAGGTTTGTTTTGAGTGTCTTAGAATTTGCTCTAAATTGTCCCTATTTGCTCTAAATCAGAAAAAAATGCCAACATTTCAATGGGTTGTATTAATTTTTTTTGAATTGTAGCAGTACAAATCCAAACTAGACATGTTAGAGATCTCTTAGGAAAAGTAAATACAACAATGTCACTTATAAAGTGAAAGATTATTATGTTCGAACATGGGTCATTGCAAGAAACACTTGTACTATTTGTTGTGTTTTGCAACAATACTCATAACTTTTTTTGGAGCACTTTCAAATTAGAAAACTATTTTTTTTTAAATTAAAAAAATATGACTTATGTATATACTTTTAAAAAGAAAGGTATCTAGGAAAAGAAATGCATAGAAAAATTCTCTTAGAAGGAGAACTTGAAAAGTGCCAAATCTCAAGAAAATATATACCTTCATTTTTTAATTAGGAAAAAATAGTAAAAATATGTAAATACAAAAAATAAAAAGTGGCCATTTGCAACAACTATATGGAGATGGTCATTCACCAAAAAGCCCACCAAAATCATATTTTATATGTTTCAAAATACAAGCAGAAAGAAACTCACTTTGTAAACTTCTACACCACATAAAATTAACTATTTTTGAAAATCCTTCTCCAAAGAGATAGAAGTCTATTAGAAGACCATCTCATCCAAATTTCATTTAAAAATCATTAAAAAAAAGTACTCCTTAGTACTGAAAACCCCTAAATTGCAAAGTGTGATATTCAATTGAGGTTTATTTTTGGATAGTAAAATATTTTTGAAAATTATGAAAAAATAAAAGAAGGTGTATTATTGTTATAAATACCTTCTTGATAAATCTTGAGTCATTTGAATCCAAAACACAAAATTTATAGCCAAAAAACAGATTTGCATGCAATGTATGACACAAAATAGTACAAGTGTTTCTTGCATTGACCCACATGAGGGTATTAACATTGTAAAAGTCATGTGAAGTCTTTCTAACCTCTTTTTCACAAGTCAACACTACAAGAAAATGAAGGTATAAATGACTTGTCTACAATGATTGCACCAACAACAATGATTGCAAAGTGATTACAAAATGACTATTTTGCAGTCATTGTTGTTTAACTTAGTGGAATCATTGTGGACAAGTTATTTATACCCCCATTTTCTTGTAGTGCAAATATGAAAAGTTGATGCTCAAAAAAATATGACGTTAAAGGGCTTAACATGTATAACTCCAATCAATTTATGACTTCTCAAAATTTACTCTACAATTTTTGTAAATGAATTTTGAATGAGAATTTTTCTCTAAGATATAGTGTATTTGAAGCTCATTTTCAAAAGCTCTCAACACTATGGAAAGTCAAGATTGCAATAGGTATCCTTGCATAAAATCTTCAATAGAAAAAATAATATCATTCATTTTTCAAATAAGATTTCACATTGAAATTACACTTTAAAAAGAACATTCCTAAAATATAAAGTACTAAGAATAACAACTTGGTTAGGTTTTATATAACTTCAAAGTTTTGTAAACACTAGATTTTGGTGCCACAGGCATTTAGGGGCTAAAGTCTAAACTCAATATGATGTTCATCTTTGCATCTATGAGTTGCTGCAACCAACTCACTGCCAAAGACCAAATTCCATTATCAACTCCCAACTCTTTTAATTTTTTAATTTTTGATTTTTAATCCATCCATCTATTGACTTTATTCCTTTTACCCCTAAAGGATCAAAGTGCCTTTTTTGGCAATATAGAAAATTTAGGTAGGTACATGTGATTAGAAATTTTCATGTTTTGGGCCCAAAATTTAATAGAAGGATAAAATAAGAAATATGTTTAAGGCAAAAAAAATTTGTGACTTTTAAGTATATGGTTAAAAAGTTATTGCATGCTATATTGTTTCTTTCTCAACTTCGCTAGTTTGGGAAGAATAGAAAAATGAATTTTTTAGAATTAAAAATTTGAAATTGATTTTATAGATTTGTATACATGCAAAAAGATTTGAATCATTCCATTGTGGTAAACAAGTCAAAAATTATGAGGAGTTTTAGCTTGTAGGTAGTTATAGATTCTCTACGCTAAAATAAACTTTAAAGTTTTTTACTTAACTCAATTTTAAATATTTTTGGAAAAAATAAAAAAAGTGGGTGTACAATGTTTATTTCAGCATTTGAAGAATTGGAATTGGCAATTTTCAATTTCATAAATAAATTTTTAATAATTTAGTATTTTGAATCATTCTCTATTTTTGAAGCACTACCATTTTGAACAATTTTTCATATAAATGTGAGCTTGTGAAGTGCAACTACGCGGTTTTTGTAGATCCCTAAATTTTTTTTAATTGTAAATTCAATTATTCAAATGCTAATATCTTGCTATCTGCATGGTAGAAATTTTCGAAATTTTTTCCTCATCTTTTCAAACTATCATACTTCAAAATCCTATAATAATATGTGTCTAAAAATATTTTTTTCCAAAATTTTTGGTGTATGTGTTAGAAATGGCATTTTTCAAGCATTTTTGTTTGAACATGAATACATAATCAAGGAACTTTAGGGATTAACCCTTCAAACGCCTACACCAACATTAATGACTTATAGATGATAGAGTATCTTTCTCTACTGGACAAAAGTACAACTATTCATCCTAGAAATTTTGTGTGGTAAGGGTCAAAGGGAAAATCTTTTATGATAGTATGACTTCCAATGAGTGTTTTTGGATTTTCGTAGATCGATGATTTCCATGATATTAAAATGAATGATTTCCACAACTACTAATCCTTGAAGGATTATTGCCTTAACCTTAAAGGACCATTTGTCCCTTTCAATGACAACTTGAATTTTGGATAGGTACCTACAGTCTCAAATTTTATCTTGCCAAATGTTGCTTTTGTTGAAGCAAACACTGCTTTATTCTTTGAAGCACCATAGACATTGTTAAAAAAACATTGCACCCTTCCTCTATTCTAGTATTGTATATAGGCTTCGTTTTGTAGTGTTTTGATCTAAAGTATGGAAGTTATTGAATTTCAAAGTTTTTATAAAATTAAAAAATTAAAAAAGTGTTTTTACTATTATTTTGATTGTGGCAATGATATAAGGCACACTTGTTTGTGTTTTAAATCATACTAGTTTTCCTTGTGCATTGCCACAATATATTATAATAAAATGAAAAAACTAATATTTTAATCTTTTAATACATAAAAATTTGAAATTCAATAGCTTTTACAATTTACATTGTAGGTTCCAATGCAACAAAACTTAAGCCTATGAACTCCTCCTTCTTAAAATCTTTCTAATAAAATAGATAAATAGTCAAACTTAAATTATGGATGTGTACCATGTGTTGTTGTCACATTATAATAAAAGTATTTAAAAAAAAATTTAATCATAAAAACTTCAAACTTCAAAATCCTTTGTATTGTTATTTATTGACCCATAACACCACAAAATGAAGTTCATGCACCCCTCTTAGTAGAGAGCATTTGAATGGTACCAAACTACCAATAATGAAATCAAGAGTTGCATAGTTTAAGAGATCTCACTTTAACAAACAAAACAAACAACCTAATTTATTGTATGAGTATTTATTGATTATGCATTCAATTTTTACTATGGACAAAATGCCATTGGAAGAGTATGCTACCCAAAGTATTACATTTGTCCAACTTCACCATTTAGCAAACTTTGACATTAGTGGGATGAAAAGTGTGCCATTAATTCGAATTGCCCAAGATATATTTTGACCTTTCTGGAGTTTGTTCTAAACTAAACAATTTAAAGTCATAGTCTTGATAGGTTTTATCAAAAGAAAATTTAATTTTAATTGTACAAAATGCATATGATATGCATCACATAGGAAATGTTTACAAAACAATATTATTAAAGAATTGGAAATTATAATGTTTGATCATGAAGGTGTTAAAATTGTGAAAATGATTTCAAATTTGTCAATCCCTTTATACATGTCAAATCTAAAATTGATGTTATAAATAAAATGTGAGTTAAAAGGATGTAACATGTACAATTACAATTAATTTATGTCTCTTTTAAATTATTTCGATTTTATTTTTTTAAATGACTTTCTAGTGTCATTTGAGACTCATTTCTAAGAGACTTCAATTTTAGAAAATCATGATTTGCAATAGATACCTAAACAAAATATTTAGTAGAAAAATCACATATATTCATTTTGAAAATCAAAATTTTGATGTTTGAAATAGGTTTCAAAAGATATTATTAAATTAAAAAAAACATTTTAAAACAATCATTTTATAAGGAATTGCTTAACTTTAAAGTTTTGTCAAAACTAAAATGTAGTACTTTGGGCATTTAAGGGTTAAATAAAGGAGTCAAAAAAAAATTCTCTTTGACATGGAAATATTGTAATACTGTAATAGTTGGTGAGCCTTCTATATTCACTTATTTCTACAAATAGTTCATTGCAAATGTTGGGATATTTTGAACTTTCTTAGCAATTATCCTTCAATCCTTTTATTCAATTTTTCAAAGTACTATAATAACTATCCTGTCTATTTAGAATCAAAATTTTTCTTTAATTTTTCTTAGTCATTTTCTATATGTTGTACAAGTCAAAACTCAACCAGATTTTTTTTACATTTTCACTAACTATATCTTTGTACTTTTTGCTATTTTTTCACACATGTAGCTTCATTGAATTAGTGATGATGGAGATGTTGTCTATTCTTTGCAAGCTTGAGGATGTTTGTCATTAATTGTAAGGCAAAATAGTACTCCTATTTCTCTAAAAAAAAACTCCATGCTTTTGTAAACACAGAGGAGAGATGGTTATTTTTTGAAATGGAGGGAGTCTCATACAAAGGTAGGACAAACAAGGGATTCAAACACGAATTTCTTTTGTAGATTTGTTAAGAAGAAAATTTCTATGGACAATTGACTATGTTTAAATTTCCATATATGTATATATATATATATATATATATATATATATATATATATATATATATATATATGAAACCATATTAGAACCTTTGAAGCTGTTTATATATTGTTGAATGAGTTGTAGTAAAGTCAAGAAACTAGTACAAGAACAATGCAATAGGACTTAGGTGGAGTTTTAGAATGGTGCTATAGTTTAATAGCCTATCTTAGACAAATAAGTTGCACTTAATTCCTAAATGCCTAAGCTGTATTTTTTGGCAACATAGCAATTTCAGGCAGCTCACTACGAATGGAGTTTTTATTTTTTTTCTTTGAAATTTTGACACATGTATCTAAGGAGTAGCTTCAAGGCCCAACAATTTTTATAACTTTTGATTACATAGTTAAAAATTTATGGCATGATATGTTGTTTTGTTTGAACTTCAAGCAACCCGGGCACCTGAAAAAACTTTTTAAAAAAAACTTTTTTTTTCAAAAGTGAAATTTTAAGTTGATTTTTTTTAGTTTTTATAGGCATAGGAAGCTTTGAATCATTCCAATTGGATTCACAAGTCAAAAGTTATGATGAATTTTAGTTTGCGGGTAGGTATGGAGTTTTTGAAAACTTATAAAATTTTCAATTGCCAATTTGGAGGTTTTAGTGTTATTTAGTACCCAAAAAAAAATTGAGCTGAAATATAGAAGGATTGGTCTTCTAGTAGAATTGTGGCTAAAAACCACGGGAATTTCAAAAATAATTAATTTTGTATAGTGTGAAAGTCTACAAAGTGAACTTCTTTTTTCTTGTATTTTGAAAGATATAAAATGTTATTTTGGTGTTTTTTTTGGTGAATGATCATCTTTGTAAAGTTGTTACAAATGTCTAGCTTTAATTTTGTGTATTTATTTATTTTACTATTTAAAAAAATTAAAACTTCAAGGTATGTATTTTCTTGAGATTTGACACTTTTCAAGTTCTCCTACTTAGAGAAGTTTTCTATAAAATTCCTTCCCTAGATACTGTATACATTAGTCACATTTTTTGAATTTATTAAAAATTACTTGTTTAATTTTAAAGTACCCCTAAAAAATCATGAAATTGCAACAAATAGTATAGGTGTTTCTTGCAATCATCCTAGGGTCTTTTTTTAAGAAAAAAAATTTCAAACCCTATATTCAATTCTTTAGTGTAATAAAATTTAATTCATATTTTTTAGTACAAAAATTTCAAATTAGCAATTTGAAAGCTTTATAATGTAGTCAAACTAGGAAAAAAAAAATTGTCTTCTTCAATTTGATTGCTCAAATCTTGTAATTGATATAGTTAAAAGTTTTTGAAATTTCATCTATACATTTATGGGTCATTGCAAGAAAGACCTGCGGCAAAGCGTAGCGTTTTGCACAGTACTCACTTTTTTCTTTGGGAGTACTATATAAATAGTAAATCATTTTTTTTTTAAAGTGAAAAATATGTTTGATGTATATACCTTTAAGAAGAAGACACCCTAGGAAGGAAAAGCATAGAAAAATTCTCTAAGTTGGAGAACTAGAAAAGTACTGAATTTCGTGAAAATTATAATTTTCACTATATTTTCACATTTTAATTTGTAAAAAATAGGGAAAGTAATTTTTCTTAAAACTAAAAATTTTCAATTTGGGAAGACTTTATGGTAAAGGTATTTCACCAAAATAATGATCCGAAAACTATCTTGATTGTTCAAAAATGTGCGCGCAAAGGAAGCCTGTTAGCACACATGTAGAGGAAAGAGAATAATGATTTTTTAAATTTCCTTTGGTGGAAACATGCCTACTTAGTGTAGGAATAGACCTTATAAATCTCAGCTCTAAATTATTAATTTAAAGTACTCCCCAGTACTAAAATCCCCTAAACCGCAAAGTGTGACAAATTAGAGAAACTATAATTTAAATATAAAATGATTTTTAAAAATTTCTGAAAAATGAGGGTTTTGATAATTATTAAGTCACTCATCTTCAATAAAAATTTCAAGTTCAAAGAGTTAATGCTTCAAAAGTTATAGCTCATGACAACTTTGTCACTCAAAGTGTGACGCCAAATAGTACAAGTCTTTCTTGCATTCACCCTTATATAGTGGTCTATGACAAGGTCCTGTAGTTGTGTATGCAAGAGAAACAAATGTTTAAATTTTTTGTTGTTTGCATCTAAAATGGTAGTTTTGAATGTTTTTTGACGAAATTAATGATCCTTGGACTTGAGAGTGTGGTATTTTTCTACCTTTGCCTTGAAGAAACTCAATGGTACTTTTATAATTTTCTATAGTTAGGAACCATAGATTTATTTTTAGACAAAGGAATTATACATTTTTATAGAAGAGACAAGTTGGGATTTAGACTGTTGGGGCTTTGGTTTTGATAATCTGGTAAAGTTCTAAGTTCCACAATTTGTATATTTTGTTCATTTGCTACCAACTATGAAATTTGGAATTTGGCCTTGAACTAGACTTTAGACAAAATTATGCTACTTGGGATGTAGTATGAAGTATTCATTAAGTTACTTTGATTATATATGGGACTCATGTGCATTTTGGTAATATCATAAACTAGTCTGGACATTGAAATTTGTAGTGTGTTAGGATATAGTGAACAATATCATTGCAATGGACTATGATAGCAACTAGAGGCAAAACTCTTATTGTTGCTTGGGATAGGTAGTGTAATGATTTCCTCATACCTTGCACCAACTCCCTTTAAAAACTAGATTTGCTTCTACTTAGACCATAGACAAAGTTGATTGAGTTAGCATAAGTGTAAAACTCTCTACTACTGTAAAGGTCCATAGTGGTTGAAGAAGTATAGAAGTGACAAAATGAATAATATAACTTATATCTTAAAGGGGTATTGGTGTCAAGAGCTTTTGATACTATACAAGCATAGCTAAGCTAGAGTACCTTAATATTGGTAAGATTTAATGTTGATGCCTATTAATTGTTGTTGGGCTTTCCAATGCTATAGTTTACTGGACCTTACTTGTGGGCAAGCCAAGCTGAGAAATGGACCTCCAAGTCATGGAATGAAAAGCTGAATTCCGCTCTAGCCTCTGGGCCACCTTCTAGCAATTGTGTCTATAGTAGTGCGACAAGCCAATTGTAAAGTCCGTTTTGCAAATTTTCAGTTCATATTTGCAATCAAAGATCCCAAATGAACTTACAGAGGTGTTAACAAAAGAATTAACATGGCACAAAATAGAGGATCTTTTTTTTTCACTTTCACCTTTGCTTGGGCTCCACAATCGGCTCATCGCACTACTATAAGGTAGTGTGCTCTAAAAGTGAGCACAATCTTGAAATGGTTCCTACAATTGAGGATAAAAAAGACATGATGTAGTTCTAAAAGGGAACTGTGATTGATAGTAAATGGCCTAAAGAAGAAGTGAGGGTGCATTAGTTTGTAGTGTGGATTGGCTTAACATGCAATGTGGACGACATCAAAAAGTTGTAACATGTGTACATTATTAATAAATTTAAAATCAAATTTGAATGGCCAACAACCTTTGAAAAAAGTAAATAGATCTAAAACCTTTAAAGCTACCATTGGTCACATTAATCCCTAAGTGCCTAAGCCTTGGCAAGTCTATTTTTTGTATGAAAAAAGTGCATGGGCTTATAGTAATCCCCAATGAAGTAAATTGTTTTTTTTTCTAAATCTAACCACATAGATGGTTTGAGAGCTTGCTTATTGGTACGTATGCCAATTTTGAGTGCAAAATTGCATTGGAGTTGTGAGATTATAATGTGAGAAATGTGTGTTGTCTATTTTTAGTATGTTGCCCTTCCCCACTATGTTTCATAAATTTGTGTCTAAAAGTTTTTTGGGAAGGGAGGTGACATGAACAACTATAGATAGTGTTAGCATACTAAAATGTACTTTCAAAAAACTAAATTTCAAATGAAAAGTTATCATATTCATTACACAGTCCACCTTGCAATTGTTGAAGTGCAAATTTATTCTATAGCTAGAAATAAAAAATTTCTTCAAATTGACACTTGTATGTTTAAATTTTCCATGGTGAAAATCATGGAAACACTTTTTACTTTCTATTGGGACCATTTTCAAAGCATTTGGATAAGTACAATTTCTTAGATCTCAAATCAAGTGAACTTGGCAAGTTGTGCTCAAAACTAGAAAATGAAGTAAAATTGACAAGCTTAACTCTCCACTAATGTTATGTACATACCTTTGAAGACCCCTCAATAATCAAATCTTTACTTTTTTTGGTGAAAAATGAAAGTTTTTAATAGTTATCCCTAAAACTGCTCCAATTTTTTTTTGGAATGATTAAATGAACTTGACTGCCCATTTAGATATGAGCTAAAAATTTCTGAGCGACCATATATGGTTGTTGAGGCAATTAGGGGTTAAGGACCCTCCCTTGTTCTTTGTAGCAAGTCAGCAAGCTCCTTCTAGATTTTCCCATCTCTATTTACATACCACATGTGTTTGCATTTTGTCAAGCCTGTAGTCAGAAATAGGTACCTAGGATTGCCATCTTTGAAAAATCATAACTAATTCAATATTGCTCTGAAAATGATGAAACCACTTTTGTTACATGTGGCATCCATTTTCTCTCTCAGAAAAATAAGAAAAAAAAATATTTATGTCCACAGAAGCCCATGAAAAAATGCAACCAGCCCTTTAATGGTCGCTTTTCAAGCATACTACCTTAGACACGCCCCCCTTCCAGCTCCTGGACCTCCATTTTTCCAGAGTGTCATGTGAAGTCAAGCAGATGTCAAAGTGGGCTCATTTCATCAAAATAGAAATGAAAAAGGAACAGTTTTTTTCTCTTGCAATGAAATTTCGTTTCATTCGTGTCAACAAAAAGTGAAGTTTTTTTTGAGTACATGTTTTTTTTTCCGCCCACTACAGGGAAGTAGAGTCAACGAAAGTCAATGCTCAACACATTGACTTTCTCTTCAACTTACATACACTACTTAGATAATTCAGGAAGCAATCCATTTGTTTTTGTTTGTTGTTCACAGAAACCGGGGGTAGTAGTGAACTAGTGATTTTTTTCTAATAGGGGGTGTCACGGCTCGTCAGAGAAACTCAATTTCTCAGGGAAATCCAAGTTGGTGAGATTTTTCGGGAGCCAATGAAAACTGCTGTAGAGTGGAGGAGCCGTGACACCCCTTTTTGCTGTTCGGAACGATTCCGCAAGAATTTCTGGCTTGCACAGCTGGGTTGGGAGCTCGATACTTGCGCCAAGTCGAGGGCTTCAAGAAATTCTTCAAGAAATTTTTCAAAAACGCCGTTTCTTCACCCGCAGAGGAGAAGAAACGGCACTCCGTTTTCTCGAAGAATTTCGCGTCCGCCTTTCGCTCACGGTGCACCACGTACTCTTTCTCGAAGAATTCTGAGGAATTCGGAAGTGCCGTGACACCCCCTAATATTGTGGAGAAGTAGCCAGCTATTTCCTCAATAATTGTGGAATACTTAGGTAATACTTAGGTAATACTTGCTGATATCTATATCAAAAGTGGGTGACATAGTGATATCTACAGTGGAAACACCCAAAACCATCCAAATAAGGAATTTAGCATAGATGGAGGCAGCTTTGTCTAAAAATGATATTTTTTTAGTATTAGTGAGTGAAAATCATGAATATTTCAAAAAAAAAATAGATTTTTTGGATGTTGTATGTAATTTCTCTTATTTTTCAAAGTGTTGGTTCCCTAGACCATTGAACCTGTGTAATAGGTGCACCCAAAACTATACCTTGTTAAAATCAACAATGAGCAATCAAATATTTATATGTGTCCATGAAATATGTCAACCAATTAGAATCAAGCATGTGGCAAACACATTAAGGGAACTTTACTGATGCAATTTGGTGAGTCTACAGTCCATTGCAAGGGACATGTTCAAGAATGGGTGTTTCTCCTTTAGATAGACAAATAAGTCCTACCAATAGTTTCTTAGTGAATTTTTTTTCTTTGTATTTTCTAAGTGAATTTTTTCCTTTGTAGCTAGTGGTCTCCTTGGAATGAAACCCAAATATTCTTTAGCTCTAGTATTTGTGGGTTTTTTTTCTAATTTTAAGTGATATATGGCTCTTTTCTAAGAAATTCACCCATTGGCAATGCACCTTGTTCTCTCTAATTATTCTTCAAGGCTTGGATGGAGGGGCATGTATGACTTCAAAGCTGTTGGGTTTGTATGTAAAGCCTAGTTGCGGTAGAAAAACTTATTAGTATTAAAAGACAAAAATAAGTTCCATTGATCATAGGTGAATGTAGAAGTTGGAGGATTTATAAATTCCACTACTATAAGTGCATTCTATATTGCAAAAGAAGTATATAAATTTTTCTATATTCTTGTATCAGTGAATGCACCTACCTACTTATACATATTAGGATTTCCTAAGCTTACTACAATTCCAAATAAAAAACCTCCTTCCATCTACACTTGGGTTAAGTGCAAACAACAACAAACTCATGTCATCAACCAATTGGTTTGCAAACATTAAAAGAAACTTAGACTTTGTATAGAGTCATTTCACTCATTTGAATATATGAAAATAAATATTTGTAGAAAAAAATTTAATTAAAATTTTTCTTTTGCCCACATAGTCAGTTAGTCATTTAGTGTACTATACAAAGCTAGAGACTTTCTTAATTTTATTTTTTTAAAACAAAACCAAAACTTTGATTTCCTAGTTTAGCACGATATTCAAAAGTCAAATTGCCCTCTAAAAAAACCAAATTTTCTCCAATGAGTCCCAAGGTCATCATTCCTAGTGATGAGCCAATTTTTAAACTAATGAACCCAACCTACACCCACAATCATGTACACACACTAATTAAAAAGCACATTAGGGTAATTGCAAGAAACACTTATACTATTTGTTACATTCTACAATAGTCCTCATGAATTTTTCTAGAGTACTTCAAAATTTTAAAAATAATTAAAAAATTTTAAGAAAAAAATGACTTATGTATAGTTGTATACACCTCTAAGATGAAGGTATCCAAGGAAGGAAATGCATAGAAACATTCTTGAAGTAGGAGAACGTGAAAAGTGCCAAATTTTAAGAAAATAGGTATTTTGATGTTTAAATTAGTTAAATATAGTAAAAATAAGTGAGTATAAAAAATAAAAAATGGCCATTTGTAACAACTATAGAGATGGTCAATCACAAAAAGCCCCACCAAAATAGCATTTACATGTTTCAAAATACAAGAAGAAAAAAGCTCACTTTGTAGACTTTCACACCACACAAAATTAATTATTTTAAAAATTCCATTGGCCTTTAGCTACAAGTCTACTAGAAGACTATCTCATCCAAATTTCACCTCAAAATTTGTTTTTGGGTACTAAATAGTAATAAAAACGTCCAAATTGGCAATTGTGACATTCAATTGGGGTCCATTTTTGGATAGTATAATATTTTTGAAAATTATGAAAAAAATTAGATAAGATGTATGATAGTTATAAATACCTTATTTATAAATCTTGAGTCATTTGGAGACAAAATGAAAAAAAATTGGCCTAAAAACAAATCAACACACAAGGTGTGATACAAAAAAGGACAAGTGTTTCTTGCCAATCATCCATTGTAATCATTTCTTGAAGTTGTATATAGAATAGTACTAGTTGGGCAATGGTTTGATACTCAAATATAGGTATCCTTTTTAGGACCTTCTCGACTTTAGAATAATGTTCTTCCAGAAATGAAAACAATATTGGAAAACTCCAAAAATTACATGGGGATATAGAAGGCATGTTGGTACACCATAATCACATGCTACATAGGTCAAATTAAACAACTAAATTTTTTCCGAATTTAACATATTCAACACATGATTGCATTATAGTAGTAAAAAGACTACATATTTAAGATTTTCTATTAAAAAAAATTAGGCATGCATCTTATTAAGTTTTTATTTAAGTGTATGGCATATGGTTTTGGAAGGAAGATGTTATAGAATCATAGTCCTTTTAAATTGTGTAAAAATTTGTGATTTTTAAAAGTTTTTATAAACAAGGAAAAATAGTATTACATCAAATTAAGAGTTAAAATTAAACATGGATATGACTCAAACATTGTTTTAGCTAATTACTATGTTTATGAACAATTTCTCCATGAATTGGTAATCTAGATTGTTCTTTTTGCCTTAAATTTGAAATTGGGATAGTTTTGGATTTGACAATAAAGGAATGAAAAGGAATATCAAAATTATTCAATTTTTCCATTTCAATAGTATATTGGATGGAGTATTACAACTTTTTCATGAATTTGTCTTCAAATTCATGTAAATATCAGATATATAATTTATAGCACACATTGAATGAATCCAAAAATGACAAGGTTTCAAGGTTTTAGTCCTTTTTGGAACCCATATTGGACCATTGCCAAATTATGAGTTTTTTATTGAAATATTTTTCTTCCATCTCATGGGAAAAATGAATAATCTACTTTTGTTCTATAATTGAAAATCTTCTATAGTTTAGGTGGAATCTCTATTTAAAAATATGAATTTATAAAAATGATGTTTCTTTGTTTTTTGAAAGATAATTTTTTAGGAAAAAGGTTCTACACTTCTTCCTACAACAAAACATTGACAACCTTTGTTGGGGTCCCTTTGTTTTCAAGAGATCTACATTAAAGAAAACTAATAAGTTGTTTGTAATTTTGTATACAAAAACTGAAAAAACTCCAAAATTATACCTTCACTATTAAATGTAAATATTATTCACCTTCCCCCTTCTTCCCTACTATATTTAATTAATTTATTATTTTTCTTCACTCCTCTCCATTTCAAGGTCTTTGATTTCAATTCCAAACTTAAATTTTCTAATGTTCTTATTAGCAATAAACAAATAAATCCTACTATTCCTAAGGTGAATTTTTTTCTTAGCTAGATTTGAATAGATCTAGAGACAATTTTAAGCTACTAGAATGGTGCTTTATAAATAGAAATAGGATTCTCAATTGAAATTAAAATTGTAGTTTTGAAAGAGATGGATATATTAACCCCTAAAGCCCTAAAGTGTATTTTTTGACAACATGGCAATTTTGGGCAACTCACTATGAAACATGAATGGAGTTTCTATTTTTTTTGTTGAAATTTTCAATCAACATGCACCTGAGGAGTAGCTTTAATAAGGCCCAACAATTTTTTAAACTTTTGATTGTATGGTTAAAAAGTTATTGCATGATATATTGTTTTCTTTACTCGATGGGTAGCTTGGGCAGCAAGCAACCCGTTTAGTAAAGAAAATGACATATCATGCAGGGTCATTGCAAGAAACACCGACCACTTTTGTAGCGCTTTGCAAAATTTGTTCTTGTCCAATGCTATAACTTTTAATTGATGAATTCAATGCCCAAACCAAAAAAACTATTTCTAGAGTTTTTGATTGCAATCATATTCTATATTTCTTAGAATTTACAAAAAATCATTTTATATTTAAAAGCTATCTTTGTTAATTTGTCACACTTTCAAGATTAGGATTTTTTTATACAATTGATTGGTTCAAATTAATGGTTTTTGGTTGAAATTTCTGTGGTATGTTCTTATAGTAGGTAGATATGTCCCTATCAGAGGGCATCCAAAAAAACATTATTTTATGACCTCTACATTAGTACAAATAGGCCTCCCTTGCGTGCATACTTCAGAACATTAGAAATGATTTGAACTCATTTTTTTAGTCAAACCTCATCACTGTAAAGTCTTCTCAAATGGCCAAATTTTAGTTTTGTTCAAAAAAAATTTCCCTATTTTTTACAAATTAAAACATCAATGTAAGTATTTTCTAAGAGATCATCTTGGACCAACCAGAAACCATTAATTTGAACCAATCAATTGTATAAAAAAAACCCTAATCTTGAAAGTGTGACAAATTGACAAAAATAACTTTTAAATATAAAATGATTTTTTGTAAATTCTGAAAAATATAGAATATGATTGCAATCAAAAACTCTAGAAATAGTTTTTTTGGTTTGGGCATTGGATTCATCCATCAAAAGTTATAGTATTGGACAAGAACAAATTTTGCAAAGCGCTACAAAAGTGGTCGGTGTTTCTTGCAATGACCCTGCAATAACTTTTTAACCATGCAATCAAAAGTTTTGAAAATTGTTGGGCCTTAAAGCTACTCCTCAAGTGCATGTTGATTGAAAATTTCAAAGAAAAAAAATAGAAACTCCATTCATAGTGAGCCACCCAAAATTGCCATGTTGCAAGAAACACACTTTAGGGCTTTAGAGGTTAATTTCCTAATTCCCTTCACTCCACATGACAAATTCTACATAATGCACACATTTGATGGACACATTTGATTGGATTTGTAAATACTAAGTAGGGATAGATACTCAGTGAGATTTGATTTGAATACATATTAGAGCTTGCATACATTGGATTCAATGTATTCAATTGGATTTGATCCACGAATCCATCCATTGTGTATGCACATATTTGCTCAATTCACATAGTAGAGCTCACACATTTTTGTCTAGATTTGATATAAGCTATTTAGATTTGCTTACACATTTATTATATATTATGTATTGAAACAATATTCAATCCAATTTTGCAAAATTTACAATGGTAGACTACACAAAGTTGAGTATTTGAAACATTTGATAGGTTCCCTATTCTACTATTAATAGCTTTGGTTGTCATTATCTAATAGCCAACCTAAAAGCAAGTTTTTTCTCTAATGTAATTATGTAAAATCTAGCTCACAAAATGATGATTTTTAAAAATTATTTGGGCAATATATTGTTCTTGTTTCAGAATTTCAACCACCAATACACCTGAATCCTTCAAATTATTCTCCATGGCTTAGATGGAGGGCACATAGGATTTAATTGTCAAAGGAAGTTAAAGCCATTTTTTGGCTAATGATTGAAAAACAATCTTTCTATGTAGAATAGAAGTGCACCTATTCATCTTTGAAATTTTGTATTGTATGAAGTATTGTATAATAATTTGACTTCCAATGATTCATTTGGGATTTGTTTTTGAATCAATGGTTTACATGCTAGCAAAATGGATGATGTCTATAATGACAAGCTTGACCTTTTAGGAAGAAACACTATAAGAAATCCATGTTTTAGGTGACGGATTTTAGGCGACATCCAATGTAGCAACACGTGTTTTTATGTCAACAATGATGTCCGCCATAACATCAAGATGTTATGGCAGACATCATTGTTGACATAAAAACATGTATTGTTACATTGGATGTCACCTAAAATCCATCACCTAAAACATGAATTTCTTATAGTGAAAGCTAAGCTTACATGTAAAGCCTAGTGGCCCAAAAAAAGTTCTAAAAGACAAAGAACAATTCTATTGATCATCAAATCATCAATCAACATAGAAGCTGGAGAATTCGTCAGTTCCAGTAGTATCCATGCATTCTACATTACAAGAGAGACACAACTTGGAGGGACATATAAATGTTTTCAATATTCCCATATTCATGAATGCACCAATACATAACATTCAGTAACATGCCATGCCCCTACAGATGGTGTGACATATTCCACACCCAACCAATTAGTTACTGATGAACACAATTGAGCGTAGCATATTTCACACCATCACTATAGAACCAAGGCAATGCCAACCATGTTATGCACATATATAACGAGTCCCTAAACTTATTATTCAAAATTAAAAAAGAAAAAGAAATCTCTCCAGCTCCCCTTCAACCAAGGGTAGACAACCGCAGACTGGTATCATTAGCCGGTTGACTTGCAAAAGTCCCAGGCAACTGATGAACCCAACCCACACCCACACGGCGAGGCGCACCCACACTAATTAAGTTACGTGAAGTCCAGTCCACGCTTCCACTTCTCCCCGCGGCGACGCCCTGAACTCCGGCCGATCGATTGCCCCATCATCACCAGTGCGCCGCACAAAGTCTCGCCAGATTTTTTTTCCTCCTCCATCTCCATCCTCCCCGTCGCCAGCGAAACCACAACCCACCCACCCACCCCACGAAACCAGCAGCAACTAGAGCTCCCGTCTAGCCAGCTCCAGCAGGAAGAGTGCTCCGGCGGCAACCACGCCCAGCCTGCTGAGTGCTGGCCACTGTAGATCCCGAGGGTAGAACCGCCCCGTAGGCTCAGGAGCAGGAAGCGGAGCTCAGCGCTATCTATCTGTCGAGCTCTAACTTACTCGCCAGCCTCGCCACGGCAGCCAGTCATGCCAAGCCCAGTCCGTGGGACCCGGGGATTGCTTGCTTTGCAATGAGTGGGGCCCTGCGTGGGCCTCGACTCCTGGGGCTTCCTTCCCCCCCGCCCACCCGCCTGCCCGCCCTCGAGCTCTACTTCCTCGCACGTAAACTTCGCATTTCAACGCCAGCGAAGGATTGATTCTAAATCAGTGCCAAGGAACTTCCAGTTGTTCATGGGTGGGGGGAAGTTCATTGTGTGCTGAGAAAGACAGGCTGGCCAGGGGAGATACCTGTAGTCGTGGTGAGACGCAGTTCAGTTCCTGTCGCTCGGTGGAGTTGAGTTTTCGAGGCGGAATGCATGTGGAAGTGGGCGGCGGCGGACTGAGGGCCAGGATTCGGACGGATGTCGAGAAAGAATTGAAGGATGGCGTGGATCATGAGATCATTGCGAACGGAGGAAGGACCAGAAGAAACCGTTAGCTAGTTTGGAGAACCCCGACGCTCATGGCAACGCTGGGGTCCAGATTTAGGTAGTGCGAGCTTGCTTTTTTGGGTTGCGAAGAATTCGGCCCGGAATTGCGAGAGGGGTCGGGGCGGGGTCCTTGTCGTGGTGTGCCTGGGGGCTGGCTTTTGTGATTTCCGGCGTGGTTTTGGTGGTTCTGGTTTTGGTTGTTTGAGCCTTTGAGGACTTCACTGTTACTGTAGTTGTGGGGGTGGGGTACTGGGGTGGGGTGGGGTACATTCTTCTTTTGTTGGAGAGACAAGGAGAGGGTTCCATTCAATATGGGGAGGGTTAAGCTGGAGATTAAGAAGATTGAGAATCCGACCAACAGGCAGGTCACGTACTCCAAGCGACGCAATGGGCTCATCAAGAAGGCATACGAGTTATCCGTTCTTTGTGATATCGACCTGGCGCTCATCATGTTCTCGCCGTCGGGGAAACTCACCCAGTATTGCAATTGCAGGTGGGTAGGATCTCCTTAGTTTAGATATCATCGTGACAGACACTCTCTTTCTTTGCGAAAACACGGCGAGTTCGAGTATCCGAGACCACGAGCTTTCCTTGAGTTTGCAGTTTGCATTTCAGGCCTCGGTCCTACAAATGCGGTAGTCGATGTTTTCAAGATACCTGAACTGGAGATGACTGGAAAGGAATTGTGTGGATAGATTCGAGATGACTCAGACTTGAGGTTTTCGCACAATATCCAAGGGCTCCATGAGACTGCGAGAGTGCGAGATCTGGATGTGGTAGTTGGTTCGGAAACATGAGTCTGTGAATTTCGGAAGGTCTTTCTTAGCCGTACTTTCCAAGTCCTAGAATCATGGGATATTACTCATGTCTAGTACCGGAAGGCTGAATCCAGCTTACGATACGGGTAGAATTAATGTCTAGGACGCAAGTGGGCTGGGAGTCTAGTTTTTTTTGTTGGTTCTGTGTCTTTCTGAAGCTGTTGGACTGAAATGCTCTCGGTCTGTGACGCAGCATTGAAGAAGTTATTGGCCGATTTGCCAATTTGCCTATGCATGAGAGGAACAAAAGGTGTGCACATTTCTTTTAAATTCCGCCCTGGAACATTTGATGAATCTCCTATTCCAGGCTGCATTCTGCTTTGAATTCCACACACTTCTGCAATTGTGTATCGGGCATTAAGATTTTTTGTGGTAGGGCAGTTTTGAGGATATGTTGACACGCTTCTCGAATAATCATATGCATCATGACCGGAGCAAGTACAATAGGTGTGCATCCCGTCTCTTTGTCGCGCTTTTGTATCGAGATCGGAACAGCTTGTGTGTTCCATTTCTGCCGAATTTTCTGAAAGTTTTAATTAAATCTCGGGTCAGGGTTTCTGACGCATTATTCTGTTGAATTCTAACCGACAATTTGTCGTGGTGTCCGTTTGGGCGCCGCTCTTGTGGAATTCATCATCTTCTTCAGGAAAACTGAGAATTTGGAGGTACATATTTCGTTTCCGAGCAACCTAACCCTTCGTAATTCACACAATGCAAATGCAACAGATGTATATTGAAAACACAGTGGAAGCCCAACTAAGTGGTTGCTTCACATGCTTCGGCGATTTTCATGAATGCAGTATCTCCACAAGGCGCTGAAGAAGCTCGCGGGTGAGAAGGATCTTGTTGCGAGTCAACAGCTCCTACCTGGAAGGTCAGCATTGTTGCCAGCGTCGTTTTTTTATGGTTCTTTCGATTTTTGCAGCAGCTTTTTCAACACCTCCGGATACCTGGTGTCAAATTATCGCTTGATTTTGCAACAAGTCAGAATTCTCAGGCGTCTGTTTGGAATTCGATTATCTGTTGAGTTTTTACGTGCTGATCTCGACGTGAATTCGTCGGGAAATTGTCGAGCTTGTGATGCTTACTTGTGTTAGGGCTTGTGGGCATGTGTCTGCGTTGCGTGGACAATTTTGCAGTAAGTCAACATACGAGGTTGAGGTAATTCCCTTCCTTGTGATGTTGCAATATTTTCAAGTACTTGGTGGTGATTTTATAGTGCAAACTAGATTTCCGTTAGCCGAAGCTTCTGCTGGGTTTAATACCCGGTTCAGCACCCGTTTTACGAATCATTGAATTCTCCAAGACCCATGATATGGAATTCAATTAATCTTTCTAAAGGAGTGAAACCCTCTAACAAATTCTGTTGGTGGTCACGGGCAGGTTTTACAGCAGGAGTTGAAAAAAGCACAACAGGAGAAAGAATTGGTGCAACAACAAGCGAGGTGCGATTGAACTTCCCTAGTTTCTTGTTTCTTAAATGTCTCTGAGTTGCATTCATGTTTGCAACCATGTTTGTATCCATGCCAGTAGCGTACACTGCAGGAGAAGTGACGTGAGAATGATGGGCGTTATGGTACTTTGTAGGTTGTATTTAGCAGATGAGCAGCTTTTGCAAAGTGTTACTTCCGTTCAGCAACTGGCGAATATGGAATCCGAATTAGAGCAGGCACTCGAGCGAGTGCGTGCGAGGAAGAATTATGTCAGTGGTGCTTATCAGGCTGCCAGTGCAATGCAACGTCAGCAACATGAATTTTTGGGCAACAGTTTACAGGTGTGCACGAAAAGCATTCTTTAGAGGTTGTTTTGAAACTAATGAATAAGGAGAATCAAGAATGCCTGTGTCTAGAATTTTATGTGCATCACTGGAGTCTTTAATTAGACATGCTCCTGAATTTCTTAAAACCCCATGATCGAACGTTGGAATGGTGAAACTTCTCGAAATGGCAGCTACAGAACAAAAAACTTGATGAATTGGAACACTTCGAGTTGCGTCTGCAGCTAACCTCACATCTAATCCTGTGCTAGAGGTTTGAGTTCAAGATTTCAGTAGGCCTTCTCAAATTCCATATGAGCACTTGAAAGCCCTAATTTTCAACTTGGATCTAAGCTGTCGAAAGCACTAGAACTGATTCAGGGTTTGATGTCACAATTTTTGGCTCACATTTCAACGAGCATGACTACCTTCAACCATCATTGACCTGTCGATCTTCACTCAATCCTGACGGCACTCTACTTGGGTCTGTCACTCTACTGACATGGGATTATGACTGCCGGATGTGTAGATGATGGCACTACGACATCAGCAAGCGCAACAACAGGCCCAACAGCAGGCGCAACAGCAAGCGCAGCAGCAGCAGCAGCAGCAGGCGGGTATGGCACCAACGCAGACACAGTTCTTGCATTGGGCTATGCAACCGGATCGTCCAGAGCCCACTCAAGATTTCTTGGAACAGCAATCCAATCCAGCCGCAGCACTTATGCCTACACCACTGAACAGGTGACTCTCTCGCTCAGCTTTTACAACCCGTGATTTTCGTCAATTTGGCGGAAATATTCTACTGCTTTTATACTTTCATTCACGTTAAACTGCACCTGTGCTTGTTTTTACAAGTTTGAGCAGACGTATCACGTATTTAACAATTTTTAACGCCGGAATCGCGCCAATTTCATGGAATTGACGTTACAAGGGCTTACTCTCCATATGTAAAAAAACGTTCTCAGCATTTTCCCCCCAATCTTTGCATTACCATTCTCCAATTTCTACATCAGCAATAACTTGAATACCCTTCTAGCGTTTTCAACTTTGTATGTGTACACACAAGTTGAAGAACGGAGTTTAGTATCAGAAATCGAAAACAACGTCAATTTCATGAATGGAATTGGCAGTATTCCATAAAATGGCGCAGAGAAAAGAACGAAATAATTTAGGGAGCCGGGATGGGGATGGGGTGATTGGAAATCCAAGCTTAGAGGTGCCCACTATTGCATGTGGATGCAGTGCAATTTTGCATATTGATTTGCATATCTGCCGACACTACAAGCTAATGTAATTGTGGAACACTGCCAATTTTTTACGGAATTGAGTCAATTGACGTTAAACAAGAATCTGAAACTAATCAAGAAGTTGAAAATTGAAATGGAGGACTCTGACTGTTTTCTGTACCCTAGCGTATGATTGCTGAAAACTGGGTTTGGGTGTTTCAGTCGGGAGCCCCCTGGCAGCAACGGCGAAGCCAATCCCGCCGCAGGGTACGATTTCCCACCGGGACCTCCAGCAGGCTTCGAGTCTTTGCGGCACATGGGCATGGTGGGAGGAACTAGTCGAGGCTTGTCCATGCACGACGTGTCGCTGGAACAGACAAATGCGCAATACGGCAGTGAAGAGCAGCAGAAGAAAGCCAAAGTGGAAGTGAGCGTGGGCTCGGTCACCTCCAGTAGCGCGGCGGCGGCCGCTGTGGCCGCGAGCGGCGCGGAAGGAGCTGTAGCGTCCGAGGCGGGGTTTAGTCGTGATCCATCGGAGAAGAGCCACGGCAGTGCCAGGGATTCCGACTGGCCGCCTCATCATGGCGCTGCTCACCATCCTCACGCTTTTGCTAATGGAAACCTGTTTTTCGGTCAGGTACGTTAATTCAGAGCATTCCCCTGCAAACGTCAATTGGCGGTATTCCAAAACTTCGGCACCTTTCGGAACACGCCTTCTGGAAGAGAAATCCATATCAGATTCCACGCCTATCTTACCGACATTGTGTTGGTTTTCGTCAAATTCATGTGTTTTGGAAATTTGTAATTTGTAAGATTCAAGCGCAACGAGCTCTAATAATTTACCAGGATTAGTATATAGATCTGTTGCTCCATCACAGGGAGAATCATCTCTACATCGTGAAAGGTATTTGGGGTTTGCAGTGTTGCCAGTAGGGAAAGTTTTTGCCACTGATACCTGGACATCCCTGTTACCTCTCTTAGTCTCTTCCCTGATTCCCCCCGTTCCTTGTGCAAGTAATCATTCAAATAATCTCCTCGAGGTAAACTGGCCATCAGTATTTAACTTTCAGTTGCAAAACTGGTAAATTTCAAGAGCAAGGGGCTCTGATCACTAGGACTGCTGGACTTCTGAACTAGTGGTAGAATAGATGTCAGGCTTTGCACTGGCGATTAAAAGAGTGCCAATGTTTTGGACGTTTGCCATTCTGTCGAGTTTGCTGATCGACAATCGCATGTATCATTGAATTTTGTTTTGTTTTATGTACAGAACGGACATCACCCAGGTTGGAAATGAACGATCGCTTGATCTCGAGGGTTGAACCGACTGTAGGTGTAGAATCACGTGTAGTTGGAGGAGCGCTTCAATGATCGAGTTCCGGTGTATCGATCGAAGTGGGTATTGCTCCAAGCACGAACAAGAACAAGCCATCATTGTGCCACCAATTCAAGTTCCACGGAGGTGTGAAATTGTGAATGGAATGTTAGGGATCATCTCATGGAAAATGGAAGTTGCAATTGGTGACCTCGGAGCAGTTGGTACGAATTCACTGGGAGCGTCGATTAATTCCTCGCTTGACAGTGTGCGGACGTCCTTTGGATCCCACATCGATCCCATCCTTGAGAAAAAGATAGATCGATCGACTGATTTCTCCGAACCCCCTCTTTCGATCGAGGTGTTGTCAGTAACGCATGACTCGAGCTCGACAAAACCCTCCTTCACCGCTATGCACAGCCTGAGTCTCCAATATACAACAGCAGTCTGCAGATCACAATCAGATGAATTCCTGCATGTTGTGCTTTGGAGATTCAATTCAATGCACTCGGTTGCCCAGTTCCCCTGCTTCCTTCTATTCACGAGGAATACATGTAACAGCAGCTACTCACATGTTGTGCTTTATCTAGAGATTCACGTAGCTTCCCGTGATGACTTCAATGTTACCGTTTCTTCTTGCAGTCTTTGGGTTTGCAAGGATGGTTTGAGATGCACCATAATTAGTGCAGTACGTTCCCTCTTTCTTGTGTTTCGCATTGGCAATTGGCGTCACTCTAGCTCCTTGGATCGATATCAAATCTTCTCACGAATTGTAGCTTGGAATCTGACTGAAAGGGTTCCGGTAATCACCTGAAAATTTTTCCGTCCTCCAGTTTCTTGGATGTGCTACTAACAAGTAACAAGCTGCTCGTATGCAATGTTATGTGTGAAAATTTTCATGTTGGGTACTCCGGGTACGTGGTCTCAGGTTCAGGCATTTCGTGTGGTGTTATGTAACCTCTGCACATCTTTCACGTTGGATTCAATATGATTCTGGTGACTTTAGGTTAACTGTGAACCATGGTATGCACTTTCAATTGTCAGAGCAGATATATTGTCTTTTAGAGCTTTGGATTCTGAAGCTATTGACAAAGTTGCAAGTAGTGTGTCGCTGTCAGGATTTCAAGATCATCTGATGAAGGACCATTTCTTGTTATTGCAGCTCTACAGCATGGTGGGACCTTAATAAGAGCAAATTGATTGAAACTTCAATTTTGTGGTTAAATAGGCAATATTGTAGGGTGATTGTAGGGTCATTGCAAGAAACACCGGTCCTATTTCATGTCACAATGAGAACCACTTTTTTGTTGTCTACAATAACTTTTGGAGATTAAGTCCAATGAACATGAAATTTTTATTGAACATACCTAACTTGAAGTTTATTAGATCCCTTATTTTTCAGAAATTAAAAAAAATCATTTTATATTTAAAAAACATTTTCGTTGAGCGTCACAAAATTACGTTTATGGTTATCATTATGTTCATAGTGTCTAAATTTAATGATTTCAAGACAAAACTTTCATGGTCTATTTGCATAGGTGTAAAACCTATAAATTTCAAATAAAAATCTAAAAATATGTTTTTTTATATCCTCCACATGTCTACAAACTTTTTCCCGTGGCATGCAATTTTTGAACATTGATGATGGTTCTAAGATCGTTCTTTTGGTCAAATCTCATCAAAATCAACTTTCCTCAAATGGCTAATTTTTATTTTTTCTTAAAATTGATTTTCCTATTTTTTACAAATTAAAATGTTGAAATACTAATTTTCATGAGATTTTGCACTTTTTTGGATTTCCTACTTAGAGATTTTTCCTATGCTTTTCCTTTCTAGGGTATATTCTTCTTAAAGGTTTATACATGAAACATATTTTTTACTTTTTTTAAAACTTGTTTTTCTAATTTTAAAGTACTCCCGAAAAAAAAAAAGACTACGTTGCAAAACGCTACGCTTTTTGGACGGTGTTTCTTGCAACGACCCTGTAAGAAACACTTGCACTATTTGATTTACTATGCACGCAAATATGTTTCTTAATCCTTAAATGATGGACCAGTGACTCTGATGGACTAGTGACTTTGAACATCTTTCATTTTGATACCAAATATCGTGGGAATGATTAGTACAAAAAAATCCAAAAGGATTTTTTAGAGGTCAAAGTATTGGAGAAGATCTCTCCTTCCCACCTCTAATTCCAAAGATGAATAGTTTATTTTACACTACACAAGAGAATTATTTTTCGTTCATTGGATGCAAGTTTGTTCACTACATTAAAAAAAACTTAGACTCTCTACAAGGCCACTAAGAATAGTAAGAAGTGCGAGAAGGCATGATTATGTTTTTTCTCCTATTGTTGGTCTTTGTCAATAATCAAAGCATTGAACCTTAAAAAGTAGTAGTTAAATAGAGGAAGATATATAATCACACTACAATAGCTTCTAATCTTCTTTCTCCACATTAAATAACCACAAAATCATAAATAAACCAATTAAACTAAGGCATTACATGATAAAGAGATATATTGTTTCATAGTCATGATATTTACATAAGGTGAATGATTTTTCTATTAGAGATTTTGTCTTTTTTGTAACTTAGCAATGAATCATTACAAAAAAGACCTATTGAAAATTGTAGTATTTGTATAGTATTCATTTTCTTTCTTTCGAACTACTATATAATTAGAAAATCAATTTTTTTTAAAAGTGAAAAATATGTTTGATGCATATACCTTTAAGAAAAAGGTACCCTAGGAAGAAAAATCATAGAAAAATTCTCTAAGTAGGAGAACTAGAAAAGTGCAAAATTTCATGAAAATTGTAACTTTCACTATAGTTTCACATTTTAATTTGTAAAAAATAGGGAAAGTCATTTCTTAAAAAAATAAAAACTGGTCTTTTGAGAAGACTCTATGATGATGATACTTCACCAAAATAATCATTTGAAAACCATCTTGATTGTTCAAAAATGCACACACAAGGGAGGCCTATTAGCACACATGTAGAGGAAGAGAATAATGATTTTTTAAATTTCCTTTGGTAGAAACATGCCTTCCTAGTGTAGGAATAGAGCCTAGAAATCTCATATCTAAATCATTAATTTTAAGTACTACCTAGTACTAAAAACCCCTAAACTACAAAGTGTAACAAATTAGCTAAATTAAAGTAAAAATATAAAATAAGGGTTCTAATTACTATCTAGTTATCCATCTCCAATAAAAATTTCAAGTTCAAAGAGTTAATGCTTCAAAAGTTATAGCACATGACAACTCCGTCACTCAAAATGTGATGCCAAATAGTACAAGTGGCTTTCTTGCCTTCACCCTAAAGCTCTAGTAATAAATTGGCATGTCAAACCTTAATGGCCCAATAGAGACATTTATGGGTTAAGTAGAACTTTTGCATTTTGACTCTAAACAACTTCAGATTTATAAATAAAGTACTTAGGACTATTATACAATATATACCTTGTCTAATATTATTGGAAATTTTGAAAAATTATTTTACTACTGAAAAAATAGCCCCTTATTTTATGTCACATTTACTAATTTGAAGGTCTTAAGACTATTTAGTATCCAAAAAAATGAATTTAGAGTTGAAATTTGGAGGAGATAATTTCCTAGAGTGTATCTATAGCTATTGTCCAAAGGAACTTCAAAAATAATTAATTTATGTTATGTGGAAGTTCACAAAATGAGCTCCTTTCTACTTGCAATTTGAAATACATAAAATGTTATTTTAGTGTGTTATTTTCATGAACGACCATCTACAACAAGTTGCAGCAAGTGACTAATTATTAGTCTTTTATCCAAAAAAAATTCATATATTATAACATCAAAATACCTATTTTCTGAGATTTTACACTTTTCAAGTTCTCCTATTTAGAAAAAACCTCTATGTTTTTCCTTCCAATGGTATATTCTTCTTAAAGATATGTATATTTTCTATATTTTCAAAGTTTTAAATTTTTTTTTTTCAATTTTAAAACACTCTGAGGAAAAATCTCCAATAATCCTAAAAAACAAATAAATAGTACAAGTGTTTCATGCAATTACCCCTCCATTATTTTGACATGGTTTCAACCTTAGTGAATGTATTCATTCACATGCTAGTCACGGGTTCTAATATCAAGAGATTGTCTTCTCTAGGGAAAGGTAACACACTAACACTCGAACATTCTTCAAAGACTACTTAGACTGGAGGTGGCTTTGGAATACTTATACATGTGAAGATTTGTTTGAGACAATTGTATTCTGTATTTAGACATTAAATTCAATAATGTGTTGGGTGTACATTTCAAAGCACATTTGGGAGACTTTGGACCCACCTACTTGATGGATTACCACAAGTTAGACAAAAACCATCTTGGCAACAATCAACAATGACTATTGGCTATATTGCTCTTGAGCTTCCATATATGGACAAAGCAACAAAAAATTAAATGTTTGTAGTTTTAGTAGTTTGGTGCTTGAAGTTGTTTGCAAGGTTTTCTTTTTCATTTTTGAACTTTGAATAAGTGTCATAGTAGCAATATAAAATGTTGTACTGGTGCTACAAATTGCAACATTCATTCACTTATTGTATGTATAGTATGGTTTTCATGGGCAATTGTGAGAACGACTTAACGTTTTTGTCTCAGAATGGCCCGAGTACTACAATACTCTAACTTTTGGAATTAATTTTCTTTTAATGAAATAAAATATGGATAATCTATAGAGCTTTTTGAATAGTATGTGGGTGAAATTCTAACTTAGAAAAATTTATCTCTAAGAGTTATGTTCTCTCAAAGAGTGATGAAAAATACAAGAAAATAGGTAGTTTGGAATTTTTTTTTCTAAAATAGTAAATAAAAAACAAAACAAAACAATAAACAAAGCAAAACAAAAATTTCCTAACTTGAAGGTGCTTCTTCTTGCCCATTTCCATCTTCAAAAAAAATATTTTTTGTTTTCTACAAGTGTACCTTGGTAGTGCACTTTGAGTAGATGTGGAAGGTGAATATTTTATTATTTTTTGAAAATCTCTTCACAAGCTTGTGTAACTATAGTAAGCGGAATCTTTGTATTCAAATTTTCACCTTCAAATTTGCAATTTAGGGTTGGAAATAGTACTAAAAACCTCAAGGAATTCACTCCCTTATATATTATGCATACATGTGCAATAATGACCTATTTAATGGGGGGCTATCTATAAAATGACCTATTTATAACATGGAGGTGTTTTAGGGCACCCTATTTTACATAAAATCTTATTTCTCACTTATTACATAACCCTATTTTACATATAATCTTATTTCTCACTTTAGAAGTACCCTATAGTAGATGTTAATTTTTACAAATTTTACGTGTAATGAATATATTAGACCCTATTTTTTATCACAAGAGGTTTCTAAAACTTTTGCTAGTGGTCTCCCTAAGCTAAAACCCCTCAAAACGGCCAAGGTAGACATCCAATCAGGGTCAATTTAAAAATAGTAAACTAATTTTTAAAGATTTCAAAAACTTCCACAACATGTAAAACTTTTGTGTGCACCTTCATTCCAAATTTCAAATAAAATGAACAAAAGATGAAAAAATTATAAGCAAGAAACCACTTGTCCAAGGCCTAGGGGACAACAAATAGGACAAGTCATTCTTGCAATCACCCTCATCCACAATCACGCTATTTCATCTAATTTTTTTTTAATTTCAAAGTTAGTGTTTGGCGATTTCATCCAAGTTTTTTGGCATTATTTTTGGCATTTTTTAGCCAAATTATCTTTTCTAGTGTAATTTGGCATTAGAATTGAAAGCCAAAAAAAAAGCCCTAGTTGTATATGGAAAGCATCTTTTGGATATGCAAGCAATATAATTGAAGGATCTTATGTCATTATTCATTATTTTGTACTTTGTACTTTGGTAAGCTTATGTAAGTGGGGCTTCTTTGATTGTAGTAGATCTAAGGTTGCTTCAAACCTTTAAGGTTCACATCTCAAAAAAAAGATGATAATGATGATGATTCATCAATAGGAAGGTCTCCTCCCTTTCCTTTAGCCTCTAATCTAGGTAGTGATAACAATGTGCTAGGTAACCCAATAGTTATGGATGTGAATGTTCAAGTACCCACAACTATAGTTGTAGATATCCTTTGTTGGGGCTTCTTTTGTTGCCTTTCTAATCCAAAGCCTCGCTAACCATGAAACAAATTGAATGGAATATTGCAACAAATAAGATATATGGATTGTACAATACATCTACCATTGTCAATATATTAATGCCTTCCCTACTAGAGACCATGCCTTAGAGACTCTTACCATTCAATAGAATTATTTCAAATTGTTGCTAGTTTGAGCTAATCAAGTAGTCCCTCTATCTTGAAAGTTCATACAAAGTTGCTTATAGAACAAGTCCTTGGTAATTTTCATACAAATAATTAAAAAAATATAGATTTCTTTTGGCATTGGCACTATTGAAATTATCTAATTATTAGGCCCTAGGTAATCATACATATGGTTTGAGACATTTAAAGTGAATTGTAAATCCATCAAATAAGTGTAATTTCACAATATACTTGTTATAAACCTCCCACAACTTGTAACTTCAATCACAATGAACTCCAAATATGAATGCAAAATATACTTAACTATAGAGAGAGATCAAGGTGTGTGGGGTCATTGCAAGAAACACCAACCAGTTTTTGTACACTTTGGCCATAGTACTCATGATTTTTCACGAGTACTCTAAAAATAGAAAAACAATTTAAAAAAAATATCAAAATATATTAAATGTATATTTTTTTAAGAAGAAGATATGCTAAGAAACAAAAATGTAAAAAATTTCTCTAATTAGGTGAACTAGAAAAGTGCAAAATCTCATGAAAATAAGCACTTTGACAATTTAATTTGTAAAAAAAATGAAAAAAAAATTTGGAAAACTAAAAATTGGTCATTTGGGAATAGTTGATGATGACAAGATTTCTCTAAAAGAATAATCTAAAAACCATCTTCAATGTTCAAAAATTGTACGCAATGGGAGTGTTGTTTATACTCATGTGGAGGACATAAAATTACAAATTTTCAAACTTCCTTTGGTAAATACATGATTTCCTACTAATAACATTCAATAGCAGTTACTAGCAATACCTTCCCCCAAACGAAATGATGTATAGTGGAATATACCACATTATTTCATTTGAGGGATGAAATGATGTGGTAAATTCTATACCCACATCAATAACTACAAACACTAGTGACATTTCACACAAGTTTTGTTAGTACTGTATACAAAAAGTTGTATTAGAAACAATGAATTTTAATAATTTATCACAATATTTAAACCAACATTGGTGTTTTTCTTAGAGATTGTAGAATTCACCCTCTTCCTTACTTTTAACCATGAGCTTTTTCTTTTGCAGTGGATATGGGGAAAAAAAGTTCTATATATACTCATGGGGTGGTAGGAGGTAGAACAATCCGCTAGGATACTTAAACTTAAAAATAGTATTTTTTCAACCATTCATAGTGAAGTTTAATGAAAGTAAAAATTGTGTTGAAACTAGAATTTCAAACCTCATTTACATATAATAGAATAACTTATTGCAAAAGCTTTGCACTACAAAAAGTTGCTAATTCAAGTTGAGTTTCATCACCAAAAATTCATTTGAGATTTTAAGCTACTTCACTCAAAAGTTATGGACAAATTTGAGAGAGGGTATTTGAAAATTTCAAAAAAATATATCCTTCCAACTCTTTTATAAAATTTGTCTATAATTTTTGAGCACAAGCTTGAAACCTCAAAAAAGAATTTAGAAATAAAACTTAACTTGAATTAGCAACTTTTTGTAGATCAAAGTTTTTTGCAATAAGTTATTTCACTATGTGTAAATGAGGTTTGAAATTCTGGTTTCAACATAATTCTTACTTTCATTAGACTTCAATACGAGTAGTTGAAAAACTACTTCTTCTAAATTTAAATATCTTCATGGATTGTTCTACCTCCTACCACCCTTATTTTGTTACAAGAAAAAAAATTAAGTAAAGTGAAACGAGGCAAATGCAAAGATTAAAGACAAGAATAAAATACATGAATTATAAATATAACATTCATTTAGTACATTCTAAAGCTTTTAACATACAATGATGTATAATTTCCATTATAAAGTATACAACATATGCAAATCCTCAAATAGTTAACCAAAATAAACAAAAAAGGTACACAATAGAAGAAAGACAAAAATTATATATATATAAAAACTAAGGACTCACAATGTTCACATCAAAGAGAATGTGAACAACAAAATGAGGCACCACAATCCCATCAACATGGTAATATACCATACAATACATAATTCCAAGCAATGAAGTTAGAAATGGAAGTCAAAAAAATCCCTAAAGAAGCAAAACTAAACTAGAAATGTTCAAGCATGTATGTTGTACCAACAATAATAACATCAAAGTATTTGAAGCCTAAATGTGTTCATAATACAATTGTAAGTACATAAAGTAATTGATTGCTTTAATTTGGATGCATGTACTATATGGAAATCTAGAAAATTTTCATACATTACATAAAAACCTATATAATTAGAAATATCCCAAGCTAAGAAATAAACCACATACTAAACCCTAAAGTTTCTACAAATCTCTACAATTTAAATTTCTTGCTATATACCTTATATATGATAGTAAGCCTCAAACTCTATATATGAGACTCTAATTGTAAACAACAATAACAAATCCTAAATTGGGACATGAAAATTTAATAAGAGAAACTCATCACATATCTTACACCTTCAAAGTAATAGCATGCATGGTTACCACATTTAGACTATTTTTCAAGAAGTGGAGAAGTAAAAGCTAATGCTTCAATGAGAAATAAGATTTAAAGCATGCAAGAAAAAACCCCAAAGTGAAGGTAGAAAAAAAATTTTAAAGCCCCCAAAGTATTCATAGCAATATAGGATAGGGAATTAGAAATATCCATTTCATCGAACTATTATACAATCTCCATCCAACCAAGCAAATTAATAGTCCTACAAATTGATCCTATCTACAATAAATTCTTAGAATCCATATCTTTGAAGCTATTTTAGAAAAAAATCACAAATATGAGTTATTATTTATATGAGTATCTTACTTATATAGAGTGATTGAATATACATTGATTTGTATTCTATTTATAACCTCAAAGTTTTTTCTAATTTTATAACAACATAAACTAGTATTTTTCTATATTAGGCTACACTTTGTTTGGTAAAACCTTATAAGTGGCCCCTTAGGACAAAAAAATTGATAAAGATCAATCTTTGCATAGTATCCATATAGAAATAATTCATTGAATGATTATCCCCTAAAGGACCAACATGCCTTTTTTGGCAACATAGCAATTTTGGGCAAGTACATGTGGCTAGAGATTTTCATATTTTGGAGCCAAACTTTAATAGAAGGTGTAGACGAGGAGTATCTTCAAATCCCAACAATTTTTGTGACTTTTGACTACATGGTTGAAAAGTTATTGCATAAAATGTTGTTTGTTTCTCAACTTGGGCAGTTCGGGCAGATTAAAAAAATCATTTTTTTTGGGAATAAAAATTTGAAATTGGTTTTATAGATTTATATATACATGGAAAGCTTTGAATCATTCCATTTGGATTAATGAGTCAAAAGTTATGAAGAATTTTAGTTTGCAGGTAGTTATGGATTTTCTTCTCTAAAATAAACTTTGAAGTCCTTGAATTTACTTAATTTTCAATATTTTTGAAAAAAATTAAAAATATTGGGTGTAGGTTGTTTATTACAATATTAGAACCATTGGGATTGGCAGTTTTCAATTCAATAAATAAATTGTTACCATTTTTGTATTTTGAATCATTCTCTACTTCTTTCTACTTACTATTTTTTTTGTACATGTTGTACAATTCCAAATGATATGAAAATTTTCAAGCATGTACTCAACTTGAATTGGAGAATGAATACAAAGAGTTGCAACCATTTTGGACATTTTTTCATACAAATGTGGCCTTCTAAAGAGCTGCCCGGATTTTCGCAGTGGAAAAAAAATGATTTTAGTAACTTCAAACAATAATATCTTGCAATCTACAAGATGAAAATTTCTGAAATTTTTTCTACATCTTTCCAAACTAGTGCACTAAAAGATCCTTTGGTTACATATGTCAAAAAATGTTTTTTTTCTGAAATTTGGTAGTTGTCCTAGAAATGACAGTTTTGGAGCAATTTTGGTGGAAACATAGTTGCAGTCCTTTAGGGGTTAAAATATGCATAGTATTGACAATTCATTCTTAAACTGTAGTCTAAAACTAAGATAGCCATAGGCCTTTAGGATTTTAAGTTGAATCATTGAACTATCACCTATTGCAATCCATTAATTCAAATGACATCTGAACATCATTGATGAATAATGGTATCATTTTATGGACCAATTGAAGATACATCATTTATTTTTGAATAAAGTATTTTAAAAAAATTATCCAAATATAATCTCAATTTTGGGCATCCAAAGGGCAATATTTCAAAGTTGACTCCAACGCATGGTACAAAGTTATACAATCATCTTTCTATAGGATGAGCTACTCCATCTCAAGGTGCTCCAATGTAATTGAGACAAACTTAACTCCTTAGCACTTTGACGTCCAAAATGAACAGAGCAATTTAGAAGGCTATTTTGACCACAAACCTTTTCATTCATCCAAGCCAATGCTTGACTCTTTAAAAACCACACTATTTCTATTGCTATAAGAAACGGCTATGTTTTAGGTGACGGATTTTAAGTGACATTCAATGTAACATTTATTTTTATGCCAATAACAATATTCACCATAACATCTTGATGTTATGGCAGACATTGTCATTGACGTAAGAACACATGTTACTACATTGAATGTCACCTAAAATTCATCACCTAAAACATGGGTTTCTTATAGTGATATGATGGATTTGATGAAATTGAGGTAAATAATATATATATTTATAAAGATATGAAAAAATTCAAGAAAGGACCCAGGTGTTAAGGGGTTAATCCTTTGAAATGCAATAGAGATAGCTTTAAATTGATACAAAACTTGTAGCACAAATTGAACCAATGACTAATGCCTAGTAAAATTGGACTTTCAAACATGGCTTTTTTTTGGTATTAGGACGCCAAATTGTGCTTTTCTATTCCCTCTCGGCAAATTGCTTTTGAGAACTTGGGAACGAAAATGACAGGTTGCTTACCACTCTAGCGATTGACTCTAATAGATGAAGGCTAGGTCAGTATTGGTTTCATTGCAGGCTTCTTTGCCAACCCTTTTTGGAGTTTGCACCTTAAAGAAAGGATCAACTCTGCCACTTTGCCACTCTCTTTCATTGATCCAGACAATTTGGTTGTATTGCCATAAGTTTTTGAAATTGGCATTGATGCATGTATTTAAATTACCATAGATTTGGTTTGGTTTTTTCATGAATTCACCAAATCCACCTTCATTGCTCATACGTTTTGCCTCCTCTTGTTGCAAGGAAGCTACTCATCTCATCAGGGTTTAGCAATGTATAGGGTGATCCTCAGAGGTTTTTTGTAGTCCACTCGTTTGAGTTTTAATATTGCTTGTTCATTTTGCCTCTTAGTATGAGTTGTTTGTGACAATGGAAGTTTTGCCCCATCATGCACTGACATTGGTTACTATCCATGCACTTGAAATTGTAGAGAGAACTTTTGGTTTTTCTTGTGAGTGTCCATCCTTTTCATTTCGTCTATTTTTCTCATTGAATTGTCTAATGCACATTTATTAATGTAGATTTATTAACGCGGTATGGTTTATTTCTTATAGTAAACCTTGACTCTTTGCTGACGGTGGGCCTCGGCCTTACCATTGACCTTGGCATGGTTGGCATGGCCATTTTTGCGACCGCCCGGAAAAAGGTGGAGTCAACGTTGTCGATCGAGATTGAAGTGAACTTGAAGCCTAAGTCTCGCTCTTTCAAAGTTTCATATTTGGCTAAGTACAAACCTAAAAATGGATAGATGGCTTCAGAGTATATTCAAGAATGGCATAGTGATTTCAGTTTTATTTGATTTTTTTTTAGTTTCCATTGGTGATTGACGATTGATGATCCAAATCGACCCGCATTGTCCAATGAAGTAAATACCTCCATGATTCATTTGATTGGGTACGCCAAATTCATCCATAGTTTTTTTTCTTGTTTTTTTCTCCATATGAATTCATAGAAATAATGAGCTTTGTAACCCTCGCTTTCTGCACTGCCTCAAAAAATGACAGAAAGGGGGCAATCTTATTTAGTGTGTCATTTTTTCACACGACACTTTTTTCAATTTTTTGTTATTCTCTAGTCACTATATACTTTGAGGAGGTTTAATTGTGAGCAATGGAATTAGGCTAGAAGGAATGTAGTGAGGGTGCGGTGGCCAAAACTATGCATACAACTGACGTCAATCATGCTGCAAAGAAAAGGCAAATAAGAGTGCGAAGGAGGCATTGGAGGTGGCTTGAAGGGAATTGAAGTAGAAGAGGAAGGTTATAAAATTGCGGAAGGTAAAATTATACAAGAAGACTGTGACCTCTTACTTTCACTCGCAAGGTGCAATGGCGGGTCAACCCCTCTTTTTAGTCTTCAATGGCACAATACCTAATGTGCTAGAGGCAAAGCCAATGTCTAGTGAAGAGTATTTGCCCAATAATGCAGTTCATCTGATTTCAAGGCCGAAAAGTATATCGTTGTTTGTTGAGAAAGCAAAAACTCCTAGTTCTTCCTCCAATTCAGAGGACACAATTGTACTTAGTGCGAAATCCCTATTGGTCACCATTTTGGAAGACTCGCCAGAACTAGAGTCTAATGCAAACTTTGTTGAAGTCCCAATTGTTCCAATGAAGACTCCAACTTCACGTCTCCCTTGCTAAAGAAAGGTGGCTCTAGTCGAAGCAAGTTTGGCAGTTTGCGATCAAAAGCTCAAACTCGTTATGAACATCATTGCAAGTTCTAAACATTGTAGGCTGCAAAGCTGCCTTTGATAGAGGAGGTCATTGCCACATATGGGATTTTGCATATGGTCAAGTGCAAAGTTTGTAGTGCAATTGACTACAAGCTGTATGTGATGGTGTCGAAGTCCGGTACTCTTTTTAAGCATAATAGTAAAAGGACTAATAAAAAAGATTTTCTATAGTTTAAAATAAAAGAAGGAGAGTAATACATCGCTACTAGATGCAAACATCAAAGAAATATGAAGTTGTATGTAGGGGTGAATGCAAAAAACACTTGTACTATTTGTTGCGTTTCGTCACACCCTAGTTTTTTATTTATATTTTAGCCATAACTTTTGTGTTTTAGTTCCAGATGACTAAAAATTTTAAATGAAGCTACTCATAGCTATTATGTATCTATAATGAATTTTGGATATTTTTCAAAAATAATTTATCATTTTTAAATAGCCCCAAAAATTTCTCACAATACTCAATTTAGAGGTTTTTTAGCACCATTTATCTCCAAAAAAACGAATTTTGACCTAAAATTTGGAGAAAATGGTTTACTAGTAGATTTATAATTATTGTCCAAAGGAATTCTAAAAATACTTATTTTTAAGTGTTGTAGAAGTCTACAAAGAGAGCTTCATTCTGCATTTTTTTCCAACGGTATAAAACATTATTTTGGTGAATTTTTTAGTCAAATCTCATCACCAAATTTTTTTTTCAAGTTTTTTATTTTTATGTACTTCTTAAGAAAAGAATCCTATTTTTTACAAATTAAAATGTCACAAGTTGTATTTTCTTCACCAAAACTTAGGACATAGAATTCTCATAGAATTCCGGTGAAGAAATTAAAACTTGTGACATTTTAATTTGTAAAAAATAGGATTATTATTTTCTTAAATACATAAAAATAAAAAACTTGGAAAAACTTTTCGTTGAAGAGATTTGACTAAAAAACTCACCAAAATAATGTTTTATACATTTGGAAAAAAATGCAGAATGAAGCTCTTTTTGTAGACTTCTACAACACTTAAAAATAAGTATTTTTAGAATTTCTTTGGAAAGTAGGTATAAGTCTACTAAGAAACCATCCTCTCCAAATTTTAGGTCAAAATTTGTTTTTTTGAGATAAACTAGCGGTTAGTACTTGCTATGCTATGCAATCATCATTAGAATTTAGAAAATTGATATCATGAAAGCTCAAATCTCACAAAAGTACTAAATCATAGAAGCGCAAAGAAGCATTAAGCCAAGAAAACCAATGGATTTGCTACCTCTATTATATCTTCTTGTGGATCTTCTTTAATATCACCTTCATTGCAACAACTACATTATTTTTATAACATCACTCTTTGTAAAAAGTGATATTACAAAAGTGATTGCAAATTGCTACTCCTTTTCTGTAATATCACATTGTGTGACAATAAGATTTTCATGTATTCATGATTGAAAACATTCTTATAAAATACTTAAAATAATTATTTTAAGGACTTACTGAAATCAATATCATGCATTCTATTCAAATATATAAATTTTTTATTAATATGTGATATAGTGAATGCATAGCATACCAAGCACCAACCCCTAGTATTAATGGTAGCATTTGTGACATTAGAGAGGGAGTTATGATTTTAGTAGTATGACTAGCGGTTGGTGCTTGCTATGCTATGCAATCATCATTAGAATTTAGAAAATTGATATCATGAAAGCTCAAATTTCACAAAAGCACTAAATCATAGAAGCGCAAAGAAGCATTAAGCCAAGAAAACCAATGGATTTGCTACCTCTATTATATCATCTTGTGGATCCTCTTTAATACATTATTTCTATAATACCACCCTCTGTAAAAAGTGATATTACATAAGTGATTGCAAATTGCTACTCTATTTTTCTAATATCACATTGTGTGACAATACAATTTCTATGTATGCATGATTGAAAATATTTTTACAAAATATTTAAAATAATTACCTTAAAGACTTATTGAAATCATTATCATGCATTCTATTCAAATGTATCAAAATTTTACTAATATGTGATATAATAAATGCGTAGCACAGCAAGCACAAGCCCTTAGTATTAATGGTAGCATTTGTGATATTACAGAGTGAGTTATGATTTTAGTATATAGATGGTGCTAAAAAACCCTAAATTGAGTACTGTGAGAAATTTTCGGGGCTATTTAAAAATGATGAATTATTTTTGAAAAATCTCCAAAATTCATTATAGATACATAATAGCTATGAGTAGCTTCTCTATAAATTTTGAGTGATTTGGAGCTAGAACACAAAAGTTATGGCAAAAAAAAAAGTAAAAAATTAGAGTGCGACAAAAGGCTTTAAGTGTTTCTTGTATTCACCCATAGCCAAGCCCCTAGTGATAGTTCTAGAGCAAATCAATAATTGCACAACATTGGAGGCCAGTGAGAAACAAGTTCAATTCACCACTTTGTTCCAATTGCATTCTGATAGTCATCCCATATTAGAGTTTAAGTCGAGTTTAAGTCTTTACAAATTATTTGATGTCTCAATCTCCCATCTGCACATTGGTGTGATAGCTCCACTTGGATCATAGCAAGGTATATATAGAAGTAGGTAGTTGAGGAAACAAAGCACTTGATAGGATCTACCAAATATGTGGTTGTCACCAACTTACCATTGATGAGGTAACTGCTATGGAATACAATAGTTTTTTTCAGCTTATCTTTACATTGTCCAAAACTAGGTTTGCATTCCATTATTGGTATCGCCTCGACTCTCAAGACCTCCCTAAATGTGGAGAATCTTACTACTTTGATTGTGGAAGCAAAAACTAGTAGAGGGGGCCTCAATTCGGAAATTATAGTCAACAAGCTCATCAATTTTGGGGCAAATGGAGCCTCCACACTACAAGGAGCATGAACAAGTGTCACTCAATAAGTGAAAGAGAAACATGCACCATTCATTATTGGTGGATACTCTGTGGCCTACTGGTGCAATTTAGCCTTTAAGACATTGTCTAATTTTGGCATATTTAAAGCCATTGAGAAGGTCCTTTCTATGACTTACTCTTACTTCTATAAGAGTCCAATGAGGTTCTCGGAATTCAAGCAACTAGCTAAACTTACCAAAACCAAGGGCTTGAAGATGCTAAAAAATGGTCGAACCCAATGGGTCAGTTTGATAGAACAACTTCAACACCTATTGTCTGAATACTGGAAATTAATCTATAAGATGATTGTAGATTTATATGAGAGCAATAAGGTAGAGGTACGTGAAACTATAATCTATTTTATTGTCCTTTAATTTCCCTATAATGGACTTGCTACTCTAGTTGTTTTTAATAGTCTTTGAATTTTCTAACATTGCTATTACATAGATGCTTAGATTGGTTTCTTATGCTACTGTGTGGCTACATACAAGCATGTCTAGAATTGCTTCTAGACCCTTACATGATGTTGGGCATGTGTGCTCTCTTGCCACTCTTTGAAGCAATTGACACCCTAGTTACTTTTGCCTAGAAATAGGACATATATATTTGTGGCTTTGTGGCAGTAGTTAAGGTGTACTAGGCCTCTTTGTACCAAGTGTATGAGGACAATGGGACGACATTCACCACAAACGAGTTCTAGAGCTTTAACAATCTACTAGATTGTAGCCAACAACAAAATCCACATCAAGTGGATCTGTGATCTGAACAAAGATACTACCTTGCTTTACTTCATCTACCATGGCGAGTACATTTATGCTAAACTTAAGGGAGCGCCACTGGATTGTAATGTCTGGGCCACTTTGATAGCAAAAATGAAGGTCGAATGTATAGGTGAACAACTCCTAAATCCTAAAATTGTTGTTTCTTTTATCATGCATGTTCATGTTGTCTTTGTAATTTACTTCATTGTGTGCTTTATAAATTGGTCACTTCCTTCATCATGGCCTCGATCCTATGCATTATGAATGATGAGTATGAATACGGATTTTCATTATGTGCAATGTCCATTGCAGGTGCCACTAAAGTGCTCATAGCAAAGCTAGATGCCGAATTCCATTCATACAATGTCATGAATGCTTTCAATTATTTTCTATCCTCAATATTACTTGTTGAGGGGGTATTTGACAATCACTTGCAAACTTTGATGGAAACCTAAGTATGGTCATGGAAAACTCTCGGGGGACGGTGAGAAGAAACTCCTTATAAAACCATTCATTGATTGTGATGCATTCATTTCCCAGCATACGTTGTTTAAAACTTGCATGAAATCTAATTCACTTACAGCAATGCTTCCATTATATGACGTTAATCCTTTAACCAAGGTTTGGAGTATATTGGACAACAATAATAATGTGACACAAAACTTTGGTGAGTTCCTTCAACTTGCTGAAATGGCTATAATGCACATTTTCAAATCACTTGAGGATGAATAGCTCTTCTCTAGCAGGGATTTTTGAAGTTGAAGCTATACAACAATCTCAAAGAGAACATTGAAGTAGTGGTCAAAATGTTCTTTTAGCGAATCTTCACCCTTGAAAATTTCCCTCATCAAAAGGTCTTTGATGAATGGTTTACTTTAAGAAGGCAGAGCAAATATTTGGCAGGTGTCTAAGGGTAGGTGTTACACGTGCAACAATTTTTCTATAGTGAAGGCTGTAAAGCATGCCACTAGGCCTAGTAGTTTTAGCGCAAATAGGTAGCTCCATCTACTTGGTCTATAGCTCATTTGTGTAGGGCATTCAGGTTGTTGAGATATAGTTTTTTTTCTAACAACCCTTTGTATTCTTTGCTTTGTGATTCACATTGGATTGACAACATGCTCGAAAGTGTTGTTTACACCAAAATTTTAATGCTTTCTTTGGAGGTGTATTCTACTCTAGTGGGCTTTAGTGAGTATATGTGTTTTGCAATGTCACGTTACCATTTCCAATTGTGCAATGCCTTCTATCATAAGAAGATTTTTAGCTAGTTTAGAAGACCACAAGTTCCCGAATTGTGGGAACTTGCTGAAATCTGCCATACAAGCAATCTGATGTTGCCAAGAGACTGCCACATCATATAATAATATTTAATTAATTTTTAAAATTTTTAAAAATTAATTAATTAATTTTTAAAATTTTAATTTAATTTTAATTTGACCAGCAGTGACTAGTTCACAGATATGGAACAGGACTGAAGCAGTCTGTTAGTGCCCCGAAAAATCCTCTTACGATTTGTATGTTCGTCTGAGCTTGTAGAAGATAACATTTTCATTCCACTTTCTCTATGTTGCAATTGTAAGAGGTGCACGATACTTGTTTGTTTATATGTTGAATGTGTATCTCATTTAGGCATCGGAGGGGTGTTTGGGTGAGTGTGCAGGACTGCACGTCAAAGTGTTCCGTTCAGACATTGCCTGTAGGTAAGTTCGATTCTTTTTACCCTGAGCTGTTCCTAAATTTTTAACGTTCCAGAAGTCTGTTGATGGGACTCACTTTACAACTTTGTTGTAAGTTCCGCTTCACTGCTTCCTTCCTTCTTTAAGGAAACTACTAATGCTGATTTTGAAATTGCTATGTGCTAAGAACTGCTCTTCGAGCAAATTTTTTTTTGTTGCTTTTAGTCTAAGGAAACTGAAGTATTCTTAGCTTTTCAAGCGCATCCTACTCATGCATGTTTAGTTAGTCTATGGAAAGCAAAAACTGCACTATGGCATGATATATCCCTAAATAAAAAAATAGGGTCCACAAGTGTGGTTTGCAATCAGGCATCTCAACGCCAAAAACCGAACTAACATTTCTTATTGATTTCTACTTTCCCATTTGAAATGTTCTTCCTTTGGCAACGGAGGGGTTTTGGGGTGGGCGCAGGTCTACGTCATTGCATTGCATCTAGGATTCTAGACGATCAGTGTTTCCATTTTTAAAGTTGTTTCAGTAAATCCGTGCTTTCCACTTTCCACTATGAGGGTCGGTAGGGAAATCTGAATTCGCCAAAAAAAAACACAATGATGCATACAAGTTCGCCGAATTCCATGCATATAATTCTTTCAGTTCGCCACCAAAAAAAAAGGCAGCAGCGCTCATTTCGCCAGAGAAAACTGAGGGCGGCCTGAGAAATCGCCAGAAAAAGCTTGCACAACTCCTGGACTTCGCCAGCGAATAACATCCCTCCGTCCACGAAGTCGCCACAGAAGCTTCACCCACAAATTCCATATCGCCTTTTCGTTCACTTAAAGAAAATGGAAAAAGAAGCCCTGCTTCCGAATAGCGGCAGGAGGCCACATCAGGCTGAGCACAAGACTACCGGTATCTGTAAGTGTCATTACTAACAAGAGAAATTTCTCTGCAATTACATACATTGAAGGGAATCGCAAATCCATCCTTCTGAGCTAATTGTCACCAGCTTCAACTAGATCTCTATTCTACATGGTTCTTGATTCATGATGATAAATCGCCCAGCCGAACAAGTAACCTTGCCCGTCGTTTGAGAGATAGAGCTAGCCGAAGATGCCATTGATCAAGTCAACAAGGTTGAACATTGACCTCATGCATGAGTAAAGTGAAAGAATAATACCTAGAAGCGTCAATGATATAAATGTAGCTCACACATTCCCCGCTCTCACTTCTTTCCTAGCCTGGCTTTTGGGAGACAAGTGAGTCTGCTGAATACAAGGCCAGGCTTCGGAAACTCCCCGTGATTTAACTTCTCAGCATAGATGGCTTTGCATTCTTGGACGACCTGCTCGCAAACGAAGTAGAATTCTCAATTAATCTTCAGGACGTCATTTACTATGGACGCCAAAAGTCGGAAATCTTCGACACCCTCGAGATAGAATTAAACACAAAAATACGAAAGCATTTGAAACAAGGTTCGAGTTATATGATAAAGACGGTTTACTTCTTTGGCGTCTTTCTTAGGAATGTCGTCTCTTAATGCCACAAGCTTCTCAACCACTTCCGGCTGCAGAATTTCAACAGCAAAAACCAGCTCTCAACTTCAGCATATTGAGAAAACAAATCTATTGGTGCAGAACAACTTTATACAAGCAACTTGCAGAAAGGCATCGATACAGAAATCATTATCATGTGAGACTATCTGAATATCTTAAAAGACAATAACGAGAATCTTCTTACAGGGCAATCGGGGTGATTCTCCAAAAGCTTTAAGTATGCCTCAGTGAAGGCATCTACGCTTTCAGCCGATGCAAGGTCCCGAAGCTCAGCTAGGGGAAGAATGCGCTTATCCACCTTCTGTTCGCGACAAAACAACCAGTCATGAATGAGTAAAAAACTATATGAAATTTTGTACTAGGCAACAAGCAAAACTAATGCTCATCAAGTCATGCAAGAAAATCAGGAACTCGGATCTTCCCGTTTATTAGAAGAAAACAGTACTTACAGCAGGCGTAATTATCTCCCGGAAAAACTCGCCGAGTACTTCTTCATCCACCTCAAGCCTCTTCAAAGTTTCCTCTTTGATGTGTCCTTTCTGCAGGTACGCAAAGTTTTTTAAATTAATCTAATGAGCAATAATAACATTGCACATACTTACAAGAATCATCAGATTTTGACCTATTTCATTGCATTGTTCAAACGAAAGATTCAGTGATAACACCAGTAACACCCATGAATTCAAGTTGTAGAGATTACGCTGATTGCAAACCTGGGTAAGAAGCCGGTCAACGTACAGCACAATAGTTGTTTCAAGGCAAGCCTCGGCAAATCGTTTGTAAGATCTCTCTTCCACATACCTGCAACAAGAACAAAAGAATAGCTTTGAACATTTTAGAAGTCTCAAAATAGTGCATTGAACTATGCAGAAAACAACATGACCTTCAGCTTGGTAGCAATAACTTGCTCTATTTTCATAAAACCCAAATATGCTCAATCAAAATATGGTGACTTACAACTTGACGTCTCCAAAATAGTCAGTAAAGGTCGCCACAAGATACTCCGTCACCAAACCTTCGTACCAGTCTGTATGAACAAACCACAATGAGGGAGTCTCCAAATAGAAAGACTCAAGATGTAGCTCCATACCACTCAAGTAAAGTAAGATTTTAACCTCCAATTTCAAGGATTTAAAATCAAAATGCACTCATCCAGAATGAAACAATAAAAAGTTAAGCTGTAGGGCGTTAACAACTGAACAATAAACCTCACACAAGTGAATATAACTGGGAGCTGTTTAATCCTGGCACCAAGCTATCATGAATATAGAGCCAAAAAAAATTCTCAATCACTTGAGATAACGGTTTGCAGTGCATTCAGATGGCACCTTTCTGGTAGAGTTTTGCTATTAGTTCTTTCACACCAGGATCCTCAAAAATCACTTCCACAGCCTGCGACAAAGCCTCCTGCAGGCATCAACGCAATTTGTGGTAAGTGGGTCTTGCTTTGAAAGGTGTCGTGATACACAATTATAGAGCCAGCATAAAAGCTTCGGTCCTGAAGAGTACAATACAATAAATACGAAGGAAATTATAAGACAACGATCCAAGATCCTTACTGGTCTTACCTTTCCAACCTCGAGAAATCCCTTACATGTATCCTCAAAATTAACCTGCATTACCGACAATCATTGACATTAGCAACACCGCGTGGTAACATTGAGTCGAAGAACTCATTAAGCTACGATAAGCACATCCATTATTGAGCTGGATACAGTAGTCCGAGGTAGCTTGCTCTGACCTGCTCAGCGTAGTAAGGAGTAAGAGCTTCCATGACACTGTTGCTGAGCTCTAGTGCCAATTCATGGCACTTATAATTGCTGTTCACCTACATAAACATCAACGTCAGATGAGGGCGGGAAGTTAGACACAAAGCATCATTCTGGGCTGAAACTGTAGTAGGTCTGGCAATAACACTCTATTCAATTACAGTATCTGTTGCTAACTTGACGGAATTACTAGCCGTCAGTGGCAACAAGATCATGAGGTGTACCATAGCACAGAAGGGCTCCAACCCAATATCAGCTGCTGGTTCTTCAAGCCGCTTCCGCTGTGCAGCCTGGAACTCATTCATAATCTGCACACGCTCTCTACCATCAGACAGAATTTCTCACAGATACTCCGAAGGAGATGAAGTTCAGTCGTACACAGGGATGAAAGGTTAAAGACGTCGGATTCCTGGTGTCTATGTATGAAGGAACAACAAACCTGAATGACAGCCAGAGCGATTCGGTAAAGCATGACGTCAGTGCTATTTTCTTGCACGACTTGGACCTGCTCTGTGAGAATACGAAACAGGTCTACACCGGCTGGAGTGTACAGTCTCCCGTCATCGCTTCTCTTCGGGGGATTTGTCCTGTCTGCTTCCAGAATATTTGTATACCACTTCTGCACAATTATGGAAGTAATAAGATTAATACTTTTTGGAAGACGCTCAAAACGGAACCTATGTGATAACTACGCATACACTCGTCCAGCACTATGCTGCCTGTATCACGAAGATCATACCCGCATAGACGACTGCATTCTGTCCACATAAGCATCCATGAGTGGATCCATAGCTCCACTTTCAGCACACTGTGCTGCCAATCCTTCATCGATACCGAGCTGAATTAATTGCTCTTGAAAGTTAACGACCCACCCTGTGACCTGTTTTGAATTGGACATTCCCAAAGTTAGTAAAATCTGATCTGACGCGAAGTTACTAAAACTAGGTATGATTAAGACAAAAAATTCTGCTCGTAGTATTCGTCACCTTTAAGATTTCATTATTTAAGTATACAGGGATTTAAAATTCATCCCCTTTAATATTTCGCCACCTCTAACATCAAAGGATTTTGAAGCCGTCCAATTCAATATGTCGTCACCGTAATTATCAAATGGTTTAGAATTCGTCACCTTTAATATTTCAAGGTTGGATAATTCATTAGCTCTGTCACCAAGTCTTCGTAACATTTGAAGAAAACGCTCGGTGTACAAATGTACGCAGTACTTGAATATCTCATACCTGCAGGTATTCCCCCAATTGTAAGAACCCAAATTATTCCTAAGTGAAGAGCGAGGGACTTCTCACTAAACAAACATGCAGGGAAGGCAAATAAAGAGCACAATGTCGACCAATGATTACCTTAAAGGAAAACATGGAGCCACATAGTCAAAGATGTCAGGGAGCTCGAGAGCAATCTGCAATCGAGTGACTCGGACCAGCATCAGAATACTATTTTAAAGCAGCAAGAAAATTTCTTATCGTGAATACGTACTTCTTGGACTAATTATCACTTTCCACATAACCACATTTCAATTATGAGTATGAAGCCGGTATTATTTAGGTAGAAGCACAACCTCTGTCGGATTCTTTATAAATGCGGCATGCGTTTGATCTTTCTAGAACGTAGAATGTAAGCTTTCAAGAAGTCAGCGTTCAGCACCAATCGATAGTAAACAGGGTCAGCTAATTGACCTATCAAGCAGTTCATTGCTCTATCAATAGAGTAATAAACAGGAACTAAGAATCAGGTATATTGTGAGTTCAAGTCTTAGTTTAAGTATCCTCTATGGTCGTCTTCCTAACGGACCTTGCAACTGCAGTAGGTCAGAGTAAATTGGATTCTACAGTGTCATGACCTTAAGCACTGAGCACGATTTAACACCTACGTGAATAGGAACATTGCTTCTAGATATGCCTAATGCAAATTCGATACACTGTCACAACTAGACTTGAAATGTCTCCGCAATGTAAGAAAACTCACCGCATTGGCTTCTTCCAAAGCTACTTTCAGATCTTGCGAAACAAGCTGCAGTCCCATGGATGAATATAATAAGGCGGCAGTCAATCAACTACGGAACGTCAAATGACTAAAACCCTGATAACTAAAGCGAAATAGAAAGATCAAGAGTAGAAGGATACCATTCAATGAGAAGATGAAAATAAAATACAACACTGACTGCAAATGGAAGAATTCAAGAAGTAAGAATTTTTTCCCACCGTATTTAATAAGTCATCGAATCTAGACTCAATTGACTTTCTAATCTCTTCGTAGCAACGATCCTTGTATGCTAACCCACCAACTTTGGGCTTGCTTTGTTCCTCAAGAGGCTGAGAGAGATTCTGTGACCTGAACACAAAACGATGTGTGAGGGAGTTGCAGTGGAAACGATCAGCCCGCAAGGGCCCATCAGACAGGAAGTCAAGGAGATGTTTTTCTTACTTGCGGATAGCTCGAGGGGCTGGGAGGTTGGACATCGGTCCAGCACCTTCTGCTTCGGCTGCTTCGTCGGCTTGCTGCTGATCTAGAATCTCCTGCATCTCCACTACCCTGAAAAAGTGGTAACCACGATTTTTTCTTCTTCATTCATCATTCTATCTTCACTCATTTACGAATGCCTGATTACCAAGCTATAACAAAACCATATACTGGTACTAAACTGAAAAGAATTTTTTATTTGCATTGAAAGCCCAAATAATCCACACGTCAACGAAGACAGACACTTACAAGACAGACTAAGTTAATGAAATAATCTTAAAATACAGATTTCACAGATTAAACACAATACGAAATACAACGCTGCCTTCGGCATCATACCTTAGAGCCCGCACCAGAGTCTGAGGACTGCACATTGAAACAGTATTTGTCAATTGGTTGTTGACCGATATAAAATTTCAAGAGCCCAGTGTTAAAATTAAATTAAAAATAGAAATAAAAAATAGAAGCTATCAGGTACCTATCTCTTGCGAGCTGAAAAAAATTGCCGATATGGTCCCACAGAGTCTGCTCAAACTTTGCTCGAGTGTTGCTAACATCTTCAAAATACTCCCTGCAGTAAGGGAAATAGATCAATGTTGCATTAGAATTAGGTTAAGCATGTCAAAGAGACTTTTACTCGCGAATTTAGTCTACGGAATGCACGAACACGCGTAGAGTCTAAGCTCACTCACGTTAATTTGCCGGCTTCTTCTCTTCGTGTTGACACTGTAGCTAGTGCAAACCGTCTTTTCTGCTCAAGTGCTGTTAATGCCTGCAGCAAAAAAAAATAAAACAGAGAGTAAGCTCACTATGTTACCAGCCTCACTCAAATGTCAAATCCATAAAATCGTCATCTAAGTAAAAACATAAATTCAGATTAATCCTGTTTACTATTGGACTCTACATGAGCAAGGGTTTCAGTCCAATCATTTACCTCAAATGTCCTTAACAACTCTCGTTCATCTGAAAGTGAAGCTCTTGCTTCTGCAGCTTCTGTAGATATAGACATCATGCCTTCAACATCCTGTGTAAATGTGACAAGGCCACGAGATCACGACTTCAGGGAAAAGCACATCATCTGACAATACGGCACTGAAAGATAAACACAGTGAAAATACAGCATTATAAGCGCAAAACATGGGTTCCGAGAATAATTGGCACCTTCAAGGTTGTATTCAAATTGTTTCGTGCATTACTAAGAAGCTTTATTTGATCGTGGTGCTCAATCAGCGTCTGGCATTCACGACATAACCTGAATTCCCGCACATAGCATATGGCACGTTCCAGATGGTTAACCGGCAGCTCTATCTTGTTGATAATAAGTGATATAGATAAGGGACCAGGAGCATATGGAAATTCAGTCCACAAAGTCGGCGAAATAGATTGCTGCAGTTCACAAAATTCATGAATAAAATTGAGACCCAAGCTCTTGTTCCAGTTTAACCCCACCAAATGTAGCACGGCAGGCAAGTCTCATATGAAAATCACTGATGAACATTTCTAACTGAGCGCACCTGTCAATGAGTTCAAAATTTTCACGAAGACCTCCAATTTTTTGCTGCGAGTCAGCAAGCGCATCAATCCCAGTCCTGGCTTGCTCTACCTGTTGCATTAGGTTCTTTAATACCCTAAAGTCCAAGAATGGAGATGTAGATACTAAGGACGCATCAGCAGTAGCTTTTAAAATTTCAACAAAGGTTTTTAAACTAAATATAACAAAACCTACAGAACTTAAAGCTACAATAATTTCTTCATTATACATTAAGATTTGTTTTGAACTTAAAGCACTAAAAATTAAAATAGAGAAAATAATAAATTCACGAATGGAGGAGCTGATACTATGAGATCTTCACCTCCTGACGTCCTGGGAGTTGTGTAATGAAATAGTCTCAATCAAAAAGCTGGTTGAAACGAGCAGGAATACTTATGACACTCACAAGAGAGAAATCTATTTTTTGACTGAAGTTTAGACTGACCTGTGACATGACACTGCTGCTGAGTTGCGCATCGTTGTGCTGTAAAACGACAAAATATTAGTCAGCGATCCCGCATAAATTAAGAAGATCATCTCGAACACTGCTCGACACTTTTCGCGCTCACGATGATTCATCATTAGACTATCAAGCATCTAGCTGCACAACTCCTGATTGAATCAATTGTATTACGAAACACATTGTATACATTACCTTGTTTGATCCCGATATTTCAGCTATGATAGCCTTGTGAATAATGCAGGTGACCTAAAGCTCAATACTATCCAGCTCCGCGGAAAGCTACTCTGATAAAATTAGATTCCTAACAGATGGTTATGTGATTCTCTATGCAGACTGGCTTCTACCATTGCATTGCTCTCTTTTTTCCACACAGTATAAGCGCACAAAATTTCTAGGTTTACTGACACAGAAACGTGGATTAAAAAGAGTATTCCAAGAAAACAGAATGGCAATCAAACAGTCCCTTGCCCAAGAAACTCAATTTCTGAAACCACGTTTTTCGACATCGAGCTTCAAAAACAAAAATAATCACCCGACTAGCACTGCTAATAGTCACAGGTAGGCTCTGTAGTACCTGCTGCCGCAAAGCGTAATCAGATCTGATGCTGTTGACAGTCGTCAGCGAATCTGGTAGAGGCAGCAACTTCGCCACCTCTCGGACGGCCGCTTCCTTGGCCTCGATGCCAGCATCGTGCATCATCATGATGCACCAACCTCCTCACACCTTCTCACACCTCCTTGTTAACTCTCACACAAACTCCAAACCCTAAACTCGCCAGTTGGTCCCCTGCATCACCGTCTCTCGCAACCCGTACTAGAACTAAACAAAATCGTCCTCCACGACCGGAATCAAATGCTGATGCAAAACGAACGCCTATCAATTCCGGCAGCCAATCGATCAGCGGTATGAGCTAGCGACCCGTCTCTGCAAGATTTGAATGCCCAAACTCCGAAAGCTCCGACAGGAGCCAGGAAAGGAAGATGGAAATAAAAAGACGATGATGATGCACGGCTGCATTGATTGACGAATGAGTTTAAATTTGACAACGGAGGAATCGAGAGACGTTGCGACTTGCGAGCGCGGAGGATACGTGAATCTGCGACTTACTCCCCGTCCTCAGTCCTCACTGTTGCAGTCAATGCTTGAACTCGACGTCGCCTGAAGCTGCTGCCAGTGTGAAAGGGGGTTCAGACTGTGGCGGAGGAAGATGAGAGAGACGTCCGAGCGATGTCGGATGATATATTACTGGCCCAAGTCCCCATGTTGCCACTCCTGCCCAAGACTCGATGCACGAATGGATGATATGTTGTGGATGGATGATTTTCAGTGTAGGTTTTCACTTACCTACCGACGTGCTCTTAACTGAGTGAAGGTCATATTTTTTTTTTTTTTTGACACAAGCGTGTTGAGGAAACACACTGCGAGGGGTTCCATCAGGAATAGAGGCTGATTTTATGCCAGGAACAAACCTGGTGCCACCAGGTATTGAACCCGCAACCTGCTTGTTGCAAGGATCCTCTGCTCCATCACCTGGTAGTTTAAGGTCATTCCGGACCTGAAGGTCATATTTTGGAGGATGAATTGAGTGATCCCAGAACTACTTTATGAAATTTTAAGTTAGTGCAGTATGCTACCCTTCAAGATAAATACACATCAATTTTTGGCTACCTTGAGAGTGAGTAGTATCAAAATAAAATAGAAAAGAAAGGATTTTACAAGTTGTGAAGGATTATTGGAAGTACTATAACATAAAATTGACTAAATAGATGCTAATTCCTTTGTAGAGGAAGTTGCAAATTGGCTATCAAATTTTATTGCTTGTTGCAGTTTTTGCTAAAAATGTCCCCATTGAAGGCCCTTTTTTACAATAAACTAGTAGCATAAGGATTTTTTGGGTAAAAACCAAGTAAAATTTAGCTAGTTTAGGGAACATTGGTCCTTAGTTGATGGCATTGTTTTGTTCAAATGAATATCTAATCATTAAAGTAATTATGTCCTTTACCTCAAGTCCATCAAGTTCATTATAGAAGAAAATCATTCTCTTACAAATTCAAGCAATTATTCAAAGATAAAAACAAATTTATTTATTTTTAAATTATATAATGAGTAAGATGTTTAATTATAAAGTTGCTAAAAATAAACCATAGTTTTTTTCATACCACAACCAAAATACTAAAATGCTTGCGATTATTAAAATGAAATTATAGAATTTTAAACAAAAATAAAATTAAAGAAATATTTAGCTTGATCAAGACTTAAAAGTAGTCTTCAATATTGTTATATTCCTATTAAAACCATTATGGATCATCACATGAATATGCAACTTCAAGTGACATACCAATGTACAAGGGTAAAATTATAGAAGAAACTTCAAAATATGATTGAATAAGGTATAATTGTGTGTCTTGATTACACTTTCATATTGCATTAGTAGCAAAATAAGTAATTTTAAATAAAACTCTTGACAATTAGCATTCAATTATTTGAGATCAATGATGCTGAAATATAAGATACTTCACTTCGTTGTAAATGCTATGCTTGGTTTGTAACCATAGTCTAAAAAAAACATTTTATATAGATATGGTGTAGTAGTAGGTAAAACAAACAATATGGGATTTGTAATGAAAAGTAGTAGGAGCTCAACTCCTCATAGTTTACCAGTAGTCAAAAGCAAGAACTGTGTTAAAACTAGAATTTCCAATACATTTCTTTTAAGGCCTCTGCAACACTATAGGAACTTTTGGAATGTTATACAAAACTCTAGGAACTCTACCACATAAGCAAGATAATGTGGTCAAGAAATTGTTATGTTAGATAATTAAAAAATTATTTAAATTAAAAAAATTAATCAGTTTTCAGTTTTTTATACATTCTAAAATTTTTGAAGGAAATTTTTTTTTTCCTTAAAATTCAAAAAATCAGACTAGTAGTGGTTGGTTCACTATACATGAAACAATTTCAGGGAACAACCCCAAAACACTCTCTCAAAAAGTTGAAAAAACATGTAATGAGACCTCATTTAGGTATAGTAGAATAAATTTTCACAAAAGAAATGTAAGTTAAGGAAAGTCAGAATATCAAGTTAAGTTTTCTTTTCAAAAATCCACCTGAGATTTTGAATCTCTAATCAAAAGTTATGGAGAAATTTCAGAGGAGGCATTAGATGGAAATTTTTTGAACATTTTCAAACACCCTCTCTAAAATTTATTCATAACTTTTGAAAAAGAGGTTCTAAGTCTCAAATGGATTTTTCGAGATGAGATTTAACGTGATTTCCTAACTTTTGTTAGCTTGATGTTTTTTGAGAAAAATTATTCTACTCTACCTAAATGGTCTAAAATTCTCCTTTAAACACAACTCCTACTTTTGACTATAATATGAGTAGTTGAGAAACTACAAATTCTAGCTTATATATTCCACATGGGTTGTTCTACCTCCTACCACCCGATGTGTACACAAAAAGCTTCTTTCTTGGAAGAAATTCTTTAAATAAACTGTTAATGGCTAATGGTTAGAGATTACAATGTAATAGAACTCATTGTATTCTTTGGATTTTAACAAACCATCTATCATCTATACAATTATTTGTTGCTTGTATATTTGGTCTTAGAATTATTAAAAAAATTGGAGCCTACCATAAATGTAATGCCACTATTTTCGTATTGAAGCTTACATTAATAGTATATAGATGAAATTTTTGGATGAAGACTCTTGAGAGTAAAAGGCAATTCCTCTTACTTATATTGAATGTTATGAGTTTTCAAATTGTACTTCCAAAAAGAGTAACACTTGGATAAAATCCAAACCTAGATATAGTAATAGTTGAAACAACAAGTACCAATGTTATTTCTATATGCTCACTTCTGTTCTTTAAATCAAGAATGGACATCATCCATGTTTTATTAGTTCTACAAACTTACATACACACAAATGAATTCTTATGAGTTTGAAATTCTCTTGCTATTATATCAAATTCTTTTAGTCTAATCAATTAAATCCAAGAGATTGACAACCTAGCACCAACTTTTGATACAATCAATTTGCAAATATGAAACCCTAAACATGGATTCTAAACAAACAAACAATGAAGCAATGGATGCGACTCCAAATTTTATGACAACTTTTCAATCTACAAAAGACGTACATACGTATCATATTATCACTCGGTAATTTTTTTTTCGAACTACAAGAGACCTGCATATCGTAATATCATTCGGTAATTTCTACAGTAAAACAAATTTACAAAGTACTTTGGATCCATACCGATCAATTGTTAACCAACAAGCATAAAACCATGAAAAATTTCAGTTCATTTCACCAAAAATACATCGCTGGGAGACCAAGAGAGAACAGTGATTCTGTCCGCAGTCCAGAAAATACTCTTCGGGGCGTTTAAGGATTTAGGGGTAAGTGCACTCAATACCCTAAAACAACTACCATACTCTACCAGCAGCAGACATCTTCGACTGCAAGCGTAGAAAGCAAAGCAACCATCTACTACCAGCAAGTTGATCTCAGCTCAAACCATTTCGGGGTCCAGAGGAATAGCAACATGACAATTCCCAGTTAGACCTCGAGTTATGCTACAATTGCCACTTCAGTACTCCCATCACTGACAAGCTCAAATGCTCTACAAGGAAGCCAGAGAAGCTTCGAGATCTTGCAACTCCTGCCGCCAACCTTCCAACTTCCCAACCTTCTCGGCCTGCTCAGCACTTACTGGAGTTCCAGCAGCAGAGTTTTGTTTGGACTCCGTCAATCGTATCTGCGCTTCCACACAAACGAGAATGAGTCGTACTGAACGCAAGCATTCCAAGGAGTCGGAGACATTAGCAGATATTTTCGGTTACATATGTTGTACTTCAACATGGACATAGGATTTAGGAATCCCAGTTCAGTGAAGAATGCATCTACGCTCACTTCCTGACAATAATCTGAATGTGATTACTATGGAGCAAATCACGGACGTACACTTCAGATTGTAGAGATTGAAGCAGGAAGCTTGAGATGAGAAACTTAACATCATATGCACCTAGGATTAAAATAACAAGCTAAAATAGTCCGATGCATTTGTAACACCTTATGATGCATTTGAGGTGATAAGTGTCCAATCCAGGGATTCTTTTTAGGGAGGAAAATCGCTGTCTGACAGGTTTTAGCCTGTCAGACTTCCTCCTTCCAGTTCACTGCGCCAGTGCAGTGAAGACTGGTGGCAATTACTCTTCCAAAAAAAGCGCTGGTCCAATCCATCTCCAAGAGGTAGCATGCCATGGTAAAACGAATAAAAATTTCATTTTTGCAACTATCAAGCAATAAGAAATTCAACTATCTCAAGCTTGTGGCTTCAACCTGTGCAATCTTAAGTGAACCTATGTACTACCGAAGGAGAAGACAAAAGGAAAACCAGCTGATACCCAAATTGTTTACACATAGTCATCATGTGATATTCGCATAAGATCATTCCAAGAGAATGAAACGGAACGTTCTCTCGCGAAAGTCAAGCCTCACATGTCATATACCAAAGCAGTCTAAGGACTTAAGAAACAACCAATGCGACTGGTAGTCTATAAACATAATCACCTTCTTTTTCAGAGCTCGAATTCGCTTCTCCAACTCCGCAGTTGATGGACCACCATCTTCAGACGAAGGAATCTGCTGCTCTTTAGAACTTGTTGATACGGAAAGGGTACTCAACTTCTCTGAGAGATTGGTTGAATCGTCAGTCGCACGAGAGTCTTGGTTAGGTGAACTCTCTGCGGTTGTTAAATCGCTAGAATTCGTTGTTGACACCTAAGGGATGAAAAATCCAAGTTAATACGGGTTTCTGCACGCTAGACACATTACATTCGAAAAGATGGGTGCAGCCCCAACCGCCAAAAACTATGCACAAATTTAACAGAAAATTTGAATTTCAACTAGATCATTTCCCCGCAAATTGGACACAAATCCATAATGTAGAACCGCGACTCAATTCATCTACCACCATCATTCATTGTCGAGAATAGCCAAGTGTCAATCAGCACGATAATCCCCAAAGAACCAAGAGACCCAGATTGGGCCTCATGATATTCTACGAAGTCTTGAGTAAGACATACGGAGACTTTCTTTGTCCAATTTTATATGTTTCCCGGCCAAAGCAGACAATATTGATCACTGATTCTAGTGATTGACATTTGACCCATTATGGATTATTGATTATTCACAATATGATCGTTTTATAAGCATGAATCCTTGGTCCTTTATAGGGATTAACTTCATTCCAACGAATGATATCAAAAATTTTGAGCATCAATGGCAAAAAGGAAGAGAAGGATAGAGTAGGCACCTGCTGTTTCTTCTCCTTTCGCTTCTCGTTTTTCTTGGCTGCTTTCGTCTTCGGCTTTGTAGAAGCCAATGCTGGGTCGTAACCAGGTGGAACATCCGGTCCCTTTCTCAACTGTCATTTCACAATTCTAGCGAGCGTCAGTTGTGTATGCACACGACCATCCTTAGTTGCTTCAAAACAATCGAGAACAGTCGAGAACAGTCCAAGCAAGGGTTTAGGGTTTAGGATTTAAGGTTCTTGACCAGTGACACCCCCATAGACAGAAGCTTCTAGTAGCAGAATTCATGGCATTGCAAGAAAGAAAAGAAGAAGAAAAACTAGAGCAATGGGTGCCTAACCTGGGCGCCCTTTGGTTGATAAATTGCCACTTCATCCTGCGGAGTGTACCCTGCGCGGATACGAATCTCTTTGCGCAAACTGCCATCCGGACGCCGCGAAGGCGCAATCACTCTCTCGGCACCCACATTAGGGTCATTGGAGAGATTGGCCATAGCCTCCGACCTGATTGCGACGGCCTAGATTCCAAATGGAAGAGCCAAACCCTAAATCTTCTGTTTGTGAAACTCGGTACACTCTGACTTGCAAACTTACAACTGAAGCGTATACCGAGCTTCGAATTGAAACCTGCAAGTGTTCATGGCATCAATCTGCAAGTTATCGATTGAAAAATCTCGCCCGAGACATCACCACTTAGGCGATCACTAACAGCGAGGAATCAGCTGTGGATACTGTAATTCCAACGGTGGGAAAGTTTAAGGCTTCAAGCTGCGACACTTAAACTAAAGCTTACTCTGCAACAACTAAGGAACTGGGTAAGGCATTGTTGATAACCTAAAATTATGAAGCTTATGGAATTCTCCCAAATTTTTCTTTGCATCAAAACAGCAAATCAAAGCAAGCGGGAAAATTTTACACATATTTGAATTATTTGTAAAGTCCCCCCACTTTGGATATGACTTTTTTTGAAGTTGAGAAGGGAACTATAGTTGAAGTGTTAAACTTTTTTGCAAGATACTTATGTCACATGACTTCAAAAGTGGGGACCAAACTTTTTTAGGCATCATTTTGATGGAAAAATAAGTTTCATACCCACTTTCATTTTGACTTTTTAAACTCAACTGGCTTTTTCACAAAACTCATGGGTTTAAATCCCGGTTTAGTGCACTTTACAAATAATTCAATTTTGGTGAACTCCTATTTAGAAAATAAACAAACAAAGAAAAAAACATTGTAGGTGGTCAAAGTAAAAGTATCATAAAAATTTTAACCCTATCTTCAAGTAATGACATTTAAAAGTTAATATTTTTCTAGTTCCATTGTTGGCTTGCAATCTTGGCAAGTCAACCTTTATGACCTATTTGAAAACCCTAAAGATGACCTAAAGGTGGTACTATGAATAACCCCTAAAGTCTTTAGGTCCTTTTTTCCATCAAAATCATTCAAAACTTTCATTCCAATTGCAAAGTACAAAAACTTTAAAATCTATTTATTTTCTTTATATTTAACTATAGGATCTTGCCAAAGACTAGTGTATAAATATAAGGAAGAAATTCTAGAAACTTTCACCCTACATCTATTGCAAGATGTTTGCATTTAACCTCTAAAGGATCAACTTGCTAAATTTGGCAATATAGTAATTTTAGGTAGGTATGTGTCACTACAAATTTCTATATTTTCAGCCTCAACTTTAATAGGAGGTTTGAACAAGAAATATCTTTCATATATACTAAAATTCAAGACATTTGGAAATATGAATGAAAAGTTATGGCCTAATATGTTAATTTTTTTGTAAATGACTAGTTCATACAAATGAAAAGTTTGATACTTTTTTCATAAAAGAAAATTTGAAATTGTTTTTTAGATTTAGAGGTATGTGGAAAGCTTTGAATCATTCCATTTTGATCATGAATCAAAATTTTATGTGGAGTTTTTATTTGCAGGCAGTTATGGATTCTCTACTATAAAATAAACTTTGAAGTTCTTTATTTTACTCAATTTCCAAGATTTTGTGAAAAAAATAAAATCATCATTATAATATGTAGATTTTTATAACAGCATTAAAACCATTGGTGTTGGCATTTATTAGTTCCATAACTAAGTTTTTAACTACTTAGTATTTTAAATCACTCTCACTTCTTTCTAATTACTATTTTTTCCCTATATGTTGTACAATTTCAAATGATCTAACTTTTTTCAAGTATGTAGCCAACTTCCCTTAAAAATTGAATTCAAAGAAATCCCACCATTTTGGAATTTTTTTCCATAGAAATGTAAGCTTGTAAAGTAGAAGTACCCACTTTTTGGCAATACCAAAAAAATGGATTTGTTAGGATTTGAAAGCTCAATCATATCTTGCACTAACTTTCATTTCATTGATCAAAGTGGAATGATTCAAAGCTTTCTATATAGATTTTGATTTTGAAAACCAATTTCAAATTCTTATTTCTATAAATGGTAATTTTGAACAAAGTTTTTTTAGCTAGCTAAGTTGCTTGCCAAGCAATAAAATTTTATATCATATAATAACTTCTTAACAATGAAGTAAGAGTTATGAATCTTTTTTGGCCCTAAAGCTACTGTTCATGCACATGTAGTGTGAAAATTTCAAAGAAAAAAATAAAACTCCATTTGTAGTGAAGACCCCAAATTATTATATTGTCAAAAAAATACAACATAGGGCTATAGGGGCTTGGTTAGTGTCCAAAATGGCCTTGTTAAAGGTCAATGTTTTGTTGCAATCAACATTGTAGTTGTTCTTCATTTCCATGCAAGCCAATATTTGAAATTCTTTTGCTTTGAGTAGAAAAAAATTTAATATTGTATTAGCACTAAACTTAAAAGAATATTATACACTCTAAATTGATATTGATAGCAACATTGATATCAATGACATTTAGAATTAACATAATGCTTTTTTTAGAATGCATCTATCAATTGATATCAATGAAATTTTATATTTAAGCCACTTGGTCTAGATATCAATTTGTATTGATAATATTTTTAATGCTGAAAAAGACAAATTATAGTATTGTTTAGTGAAATTGTTGTTTACCACTTTTCATATTCTATTTTTTACAATTGGATAGTAGTATTGTTTTTTCAAGAAATTTAGTGATGAAGTTGACTATTTATAAGCCATACGATGTTGAAAACAATTGTTAATTTTATAAAAGCCTATAATTTCAAGAAAATTTATAAGATCTATATAGAATTAAAAATAATCTCCCAAGCTTTGAAAGCTTAAATTCAACACACACACACACATTTAAGAAGCTCATAGTTCAAGAGGGGAAAAATAATCATTTTAAGGATTTTTCAAAATCAAGTATCAAAAAACTATACTAAGTTGAAACTTCATTTTACTACTATAGCTAAAGTTAAAAAAAAGATCAATTTTATGGCTAAATTTAGATCAATGGAAAAAACTTGAAATTGCTTGAAATGTACAAGGCAATCTATATTGAGATAATTAGTTTGGTAAGAAAATTAACTAAAACCAAATGAGAAGATTTCAAACATTGAAGGGACTCTCAAAACAATCCTCCAAAACAAAACTATTCAATCATTATTATTGATTGAAATCATTCAAATACCAATATTAGAATTGTAGATGCTACAAAATTTAAATTTTATGTCATCAAATACCTTCAAAATTTAATATAGTAGAAATTAAAGGAGGTTGATTGCCAAAAACACCTATTGTTTTGGACTCAAGACAATCTATTTCAATGAGTACTGTCACTTTTGGAATAGTCTTTTTTAAAATAAAATAAAATATGGATAATTTATAAAGCATTGAAAATAATATCCTTCTCAAAATTTAGACTTGAAAAAAACTTTAAAATTTATGCATACAAAGAGCATGATGGAAAATATCCCAAAAATAGACACTTCAAATTTTGATTTTTAGAAATTAAAATAATAATAATAATAATAATAAACAATTTTTTTTCAAACTTGAAGACACTCCTTCTAAACCATTTTCATTTTTGGGAAAGAAAATTGTGTTCTCTATACTTCCACAAAGGTAGTGCACTTTGAGCACATATCAAAAGTGGAAATTTTACTATTTTAAAAATCTCTACTTGGAGTTGTGCAACTTCATTAGAAATCTTTGTATCTCAAGTTTGAATTTCAAATTCACATTTTTCACTCAAAATAGTTCTAAGGCCTTCTAAGATGGTGAAGGCAAACATCCAATCTTAGGTTGTTTAAAAATAGTGAATCAATTTTTCAAAATCCAAAAAATCACTCAATGTTTACAACTACCAAATTTTGTTTATTTCAAATTTCATGTAAAATTGACATATGAAGCAAAAAATTTGAGAAAAAGACACTTGTTTGAGATTACAAGGACCAAAAAATAGAAGTGTTTCTTGAAATCACCAAGGACAAGAGACTTATTTTAAAACTTATGAAATGTTACATGTCATTTGGTTCTTTCGATCCTTATTTTAGAATTTAGATGGCAATTGAATTCTTAGTTTATATTTTTGTCTTTTCTTTTAGATGACATAATACAATAAGACAAGATTGCATGCAATTAATTCGCATTGAATTGTCTTTTTCTTGATTTAAAGTTTTAGATATGTTGATGACAATCCTTAGCTTCTACTCCCTCTATTCTACTAAAAAGCTCCAAATTAGATAAAATCTTTGTTCCACAAAAAAACTTTGTTTCTTAATTCTGACCATTTAGTATCAGGTTTTTTTCAAGTTTTTTGTGTTGAATGACCTTGTGAGGGCAAGTGAAACAATGCGGGAGCAAACCATAATATTTGCAAGCTTATCCTTGCCCATTTAAAGCTCATTGCATAAATTGCTCCTTCAGATACTAGTATTAACAATGCATTATTTGCCCACTTCGTGCCTATGCAAATTTGATTATAAAGTCAACTAGTGTTTTTCTGGATATTTAGGTTAAAAAAGAAGTTTCTAGAACCTTAGTGTTGCCACCACCCTTTAAATAATTAAAAATAATAGAAGCGGCAATGTTTCCAAACTATGCTCAAGAATTATACTTTGCACATGGATTTTGGATGTTTAAACGATAGCACTTAAACTAGACATTTTGCATAGATTTGGGGGATGGGTTAATTGTTCTTCAATGCATGTATTTCTAGCACTATGACTTAAAAAATAGTTAATTTCTCAAGGGGAAGATTTTAGGAGGTTTATAGTGGAATAGAGGGAGTATAAATGTCTTAAAATTAATTTGCAATTATAAAATGAGTGTAGATTAAAGGAAAATTGAGATATTTTTGAAATTGTCTCAACTAACCAACTTCTTCTATTGATTTTTTTGTAGTGGTTTTGTCATTTTTTTCCTATTCAAAATTGTTGCTCTAGTTGAAGTTTTTTTTCTAATTGTAATTAAGGTGGGTACCTCCAATGTGCCATTGATTCAATACCAACATCATCATTCTATATAGACCTCCAAAATCAATATGTACCTATATGGAAGAAATTTTTTTAGAACCTCTACCCAATTAAAAGCACTTTGATCCTTCATAACTTTTTTATATGGTGTCTAAATGTTTGCATTTTTTGGTGTGTTGCATCTTGCTTTCATTTGCCAACAAGAATATGAAAATTTGACCACAATAACAATAATAAGTAGGTATATTAGCAAAAATTGGTAGTTTTGGGTTGCCTACTTTAATCATGTTTAATTTTATTGTAACAAGTGATTTTGTTCATGTACACTACAAGACAAAACTATGTCCAAATTGACAGCCAATTTGACATAATTCTATCAATTGTGCTATAGATTAGGAGACCCTGTTTCGGACACTTTTTTGACATAATTCTGTCAATTCGGTTGTTAATTTGGACAAAGATACACGTCAATAAGTCTTCCTCTCACTCCTTTGCCACCATGGATTTTTTAATTTCCATGTCACTTAATCCCAAAAAATATTTTTCAAGGATTTAATAAAATACTTGAAATAATGACTAGAAAAAAAATTGGATGAAATTTTATCAAATGAATGATAAATTTTTAGATGAAATATTTTTGGATGATTCAAATTCTAAATTCTTTTTAATCAACTTTTCAAAATGTTGACCAAAACAAATCGAGAACATGGAATTAATTTATTTACTAAATTGTTTTCCTCCATAAATCATCTATATTTTGTGAAATGAATGGAGAAATGAAGCTCTTTATATACATATATGGAGGTAGGAGGTCGATCAACCCATATGGGATATGTGAATTTTGGAAGTTGTGAGAGCTCATAGTGAAGTTAGAAATCCGTAATTTTGTAATAAAACTCAAATTTTAAACGTCATTTGAGCATAGTAGAATGTCTTTTTTCTAAAAACTTTGAACTATGACTAGTTGGAATATGAATTGGAGTTTTAAATTCAAAAATAATTTTGACATTTAAAGTTTTCAATCAAAAGTTATAGACAGATTTCAAAGAGGAAGTTTGAAAAAATATAATAAGAACAATTTCAAGGGGAGGGGGCACAAAATTAATAAAATTTAAATTTTTAAATTTTTAAATTTTAAATCAGATTGGGTGGAGGTGGAAATAATTAAAAATTAAAAATTTTAGAGCTCATTGTGAGAGTTTTGTCACAATGACAATGAGCAATGAGCTCAAAAGAGGCAGTAATTGCCTCAACACAAACAAGCAATGAAAGTATGAATAAACAACAACCGAGAGTCAAATAAGGATTACAAAAAATGAAATATATGTGGCAAAATAGAAAAGTAGAAAGACACAAAGAAGGAAGTGATCGATGAGAAGGAAAAGTAGAGAAGGGTAAAGTGACAAGAAATTTATTAGAGATTAATTGTGTGATATATAAGGAGATGTGAGGGTCACAATGTGACAATGTGACGAAAAGTGGCTGTCACAGTTTTTTATTAATTTTCCTACCCCCTCCCTCATCAGAAAAATCAGCAACCATTGGATTTGAATTTAAAAAAATCCCACCCCCCCTCCAAGAAAAATCAACAACCATCGGATATCGATACGATACAACATACAATACAGCATACGCTACAGCATATGATACAGAATACAATACAGAATACAGGTATTGATATTGAATGTCATTTATCCCATATTCTTTGTCTCCCAACCCACCTACTCAGAATTATAAGAGGGTGGGGGGAGGAGGGATTCACAAGTTTCAACAATTTTAAAATTAAAAATTTAATACTTATATCAGATTGGGTGGGGAGGGGGGTTAAAAAAAAATTTAATTTAATGTTTAAATCAGATTGGGGGGGGTGCATCAATTTTTAAATTTTTTTAGTTTTTGAGCTCATTGTGACACAATTTGTCACAATGACAATGACAATGAGCTCAAAGAGGCAGTCACTGCCTCAATATGTATATCTCAAGGAGATGTGAGGGTCACATTGTAATTAGAAAATTCACACCAATGCCTTCCTTCATGTTCATTTTTTCAATGGTCTTAATAAACTTCAATGACAACATGTCTTAAATCACTACATCAAAATTTTCTTGGGAACAAGGAAAGTGTCAATTAACAAACCTATGCTTTACTCTTGGCACCTTGACAAGTGTCATGAGGTTTTGATGAATGAATTCATTGATGAAATGTACACTAGAGTGCTAGCAAAGATAACCTATACAAAATAGTGCAATTGGATTGCTTCACACCAATTTCTTGACATTTGACCTATATAATATTTTTAATTATTGTACAAGAATGCACTATTTTTTAATTAAATATTTTTGTAATTAGAAATTGAAACCTCTATGTGTATATATGAAAATATTTCTAGAATTACTTGTTGACTTTAATGGCTTATAGAGCAGCTTCTTTGATGTAAGGCAACCTAATTGTTAAGGCAATCTAATTTCACTATTTTGTATAGGATTGATATTTTTAAATGATCAATCTATACTAGAGTTGGATAATTCCACTTGGATGACAAGTACATTGGTGTTAAACCATGGTTGCTAGTATGTGAGCATACAAAGTGTGAGCCTATGAGCCTAGAATTCTATATACCTATAGTATAGCTATCTATATTATAGACACCTCAATGGTTATAGTGTATTTATGTTCTAAACACCTATATTATAAGTGTTTATGTTATAAACACCTTCAATGAGTGTAGGATACTTACTTATATTTAGGCTCAAGGCTTATAGACTCACACTTCTATGCTCACATACTAGTGTCGTTGGGTGTTAAATAGCTCCGATGAGAAGATAACTTACGCATGCTAGAATTTGATATTAGATCTTTTCAAATAGAGCATCAAAATTTGAATACAACATGAAATCATACTTAAAATAATTTTGGGTGTAACTAGGACTTTGAGTTATTAAATGGTTCTAGATGGAAACAAAGTAGAAAAAAAGTCCCAGTCTATTTTTAAAAACTCATAGTCTTCTATTATTGATATCCTAAGGATTTAGGCTATTGTATAAGATATTGCTTAGAAGTAAGGTGATTCTTTCTTGGAGATTTATCTCTCTTTAAGGTTGGATGGTCCAAACTCCTTCTCATAGTATTCCTTTTTACTACATATATTCTCATATTCTTGTTTGAATTCAATTATGATTTGAAGTTTGATTTGAGTTTCAAGCTATTAGAAGTTAGTAACAATGACACATGATTCCATCTTGGATTTGTAAAGACTAGACCTTAAGTTTCCCATTCAAAACAAAGGCCCTTCATCATAATAATTACCTCTTGTAAAATTCCCCTATCCACAAATTTCATAGCAATGTACTATGTAAGGCACCTTGCTCATAAATCTTCTTAAAAAAAAAGTCTTCTTGAATTTCAAGCTCCATCTTCATACTCAATGCGCTCTATTTTTAAAAATAGCCCTCAAACATTCAAATATGCATATTACCTTATATTTCGATTATGTAGATTTTAACAAGTGGTCATGTAATACATGGACACATCCATTAGAGGATTTTTGAAATCTTTGAAAGACTACGAGTTCCCACACTATAGGGACTATAGGAACTTCACTACATAAATAATCTAACATGGTTGGAAGATTGCCATATCAAAAAATAATATTTAAATGGTATTTTTAATTTTTTTTTTAAATTCAAAAAACTTTTTGAAAAGTTAATCATTTAAATATATATATATATATAATTTAATTTTTTAATTATTATACCCGATAGTAGTTGGTTCACAGTATAGGGAATGGGCTTGAAAATGTCTGATAATGCTCTAAATCTTCCCGAATGTCAATACCTTGTATTTGGTTTTCTTTCACATATGTAAATTTTAAGTTTGTAATATTGAAGAATAACATTGATGACCTATTTATAGACCCCAAAGATGATCCAAATCTAGTTTTAAGAGCTAGGTCTTACTATTGAATCCATCATTAGCATATCATTCTCTAATGTAATATTTATACTAATGTAGTATCAATCTTTAAATTAATATATAAATTATATTAGAATAATGTATGCCACAAGCGATAAATATAGTAGATTGAAATTGTACTAGCCTATTGCACTATAAATAAACAAAAAACATGAAGCCACAATTTCAAAAATTAAATTCAACAATGAGATCAACTGACAATTTGGGATTCGAGGTGAAGAGCTAACCTTCTCCATATGGTTAATTCCTTACCTTTATCCCAAAAGGCTAGTTGGCCTCACCTTTGGACTTTAGGTCCACAATAGCTCACTCATCACATTGATGTTAGAAAGATGTTCCTTTCATCTTATAAATGAAGGAAGAGAAAGTTTGCCAAACTGTATGGGTTAATATGCATCTTTCCAGAGTCTCTTTGCAAGAAAATGGTTGAAGCCATCCTTGGGAATGGCATGCTTATCCTTCGCCAAGTGACTTCTAAGCATTTCAATACCCAATATCCAATGGAAAAAGGACACCTTGGCTAAATCTCAATAGTGAATAACTAAAGTTGCTCAATTTGTTTTCGATATCCAAAACAGCCTAATTGAAGGTCAATGATTTGTTATATTCAACATTATAGACTTACAGTTATACACCATTTCCATGCAAGCCAATATTTGAAGAATCTTAGCATTAAGTAGACAACTATTCATTGCATTGGTATTAAACTTACATAAACGATATACATACTCAATATTTAAAAGGAAAAACTATGAGATTGTTGGATGAAATCATTGTTTGTCTCTTTGCATGCTCTAGTGTTTTACTATTGGAGTGTGGAAATGTTTTTCTCAAGTTTAGCTAGTGCATGAGGAACTACGGAAACAACTCAAGAATCTCTGTACCTTGAACCTCCACTTCATAAAAAAAAACACCACTTTGTGACATTCTCAATGTGGGGAATGTGGATGTACAAAAGTGGGAACCAAGTCGTAATTCTGCGAGAAAGCAACTCACTGCGAAATTCAAATGCAACCTGGAAGACGATTTATTAGAGGAACCAAAATGAAGGGCAACATTTCATGCCTTGGTAACTTCAATGGATCGCAAGCTCCAGCTACCTGGCATACATCTGTAAGCCCAAAAAAAAGATAAAATGCAGATTCATTGTATAATGACTCAAGATTGTAACTAAACGTCCGAGGTATTAAAGGAACTTATGCAACACCTTCGCTTCGCATGCCAACAGTTCGGAAGACATGCCATTTCTTTGACGCTTTCATTTCTGAGGATGACGTTCACCTGACGACCAAGGGTTGGTCCGATGAATAACAACAGAAACCAGAAGTTAGCGGCCTCTTCACAACTCCTGAATGTGTAAAATAATAAACAATAAACTGCAAAACTTAAGTGCAAAAACGAACTGTTCATACAAAAGAATGCATACCCGCTATCAGCACATGTTTCATAAGAATGGAGCATAATACAGACGCTTGTTCATCTCACTAATGCAGAGCAGGCATATAAACCACTAACTAGCACTGCATGCCTGAGCCCAGAAACAACTATCGACCAAGCGTTCAGGATACAGCACCCGATGGATTATGATTCAATTTCTCAAAACTTACAAAAGTGACGAGGGTACTCGCATATGTAACAAAATACTGATACAAGAGCTTCAATGCTCCAAATCCTACACACTCGTCAGCTCAATTGTGATCGCACTAAACAGCTACAGGTGCCGCCTGTTTGTCAGACTGACGATTTTCGGAAGGAATTTCCGTGTACTCTGAAAGAATATCCCTAAACTCAGCGCCGGTCAAAGTTTCCTTCTCCAATAGAACCTCCACGATCTTGTCCATGGCAGCACGGTTGTTCCTGATGTGTCCCAGCGCCACTTCGTATGCCTTGTCGGAGATGGCCTTCACCGCCTTGTCGATATCCTCGGCCAACTTCTCGGACATAGAGTTCCGCGCCATCATGCGCATGATCATGTCTCCTCCTTGGGATGACGGGTCCATCAACGCCCACGGCCCGATGTCCGACATGCCGAACACCGTCACCATCTGCACTCATAGAAAAAAGATAAGCTTTTTCAGTAATCACTTCATATGATGTATTGTAACCCTTCCGTAAAACTGAATTATTTGCCAAAGCTCAGGTCCACTTATGAATCGTACCTGTTTGGCCATTGACGTAACCTGCTGCAAATCGCTAGAAGCTCCAGTGGTAACCTCAGCATCACCGAACACAACCTCCTCCGTCGCTCGGCCACCCAAAGCACCAACAATACGGGCAAAGATTTGCTGCTTCGAGATCAGAGTTGGGTCTTCGCCGGGAATAAACCATGTGAGACCACGAGCTTGACCTCTAGGAACCAGAGTGACCTTTTGCACGGCGTCGTGACCTGGAGTCAACGTACTGAAAAAACAAGTCTAATCAGTACCCTGTAACGATCACGTACGTCTTCTCTTCAACAATTGAAATCGAAATCACAACAAGAGAGTTCAAAATGCAGAAACGTCTTTCAATAGCAAAACACCTCGAACGATTTCGAAGCTTCTTCTTACCCGCAGATGGCGTGGCCGACTTCGTGGTATGCCACAAGGCTCTTGCTCTTGCCGTCGGTCATGATCGTACCCTCCATACCCGCAACAATCCTGTCAATCGAATCGTCCACCTCCTTGGCGGTGATGGCGGACTTCCCTCTCCTGCCGGTCAAAATAGCGGCCTCGTTCAGCAAGTTGGCCAAATCAGCTCCACTGAAGCCTGGGGTCCTCATGGCAATAATCTCCAAAGACACATCGTCAGCGAACTTCTTGTTGCTGGCATGCACCTTGAGGATGTCGGTCCTTCCCTTTACATCGGGAACCTCTACTTGCACCTGAATCAAACATATTAACCAAAAGTCATCAGTGCACGTAAACAAAAGAAATCATCGAATCCCTAAATGTAACCATATTGATCAGCAGAGAGTTCCAACTCTGTCCGAAATATCTGAACCAAGTATGTGCAAATGCTTATCATGGACAGCATTACCTGTCTGTCGAATCGACCAGGTCGCAGCAACGCAGAGTCAAGAATGTCAGCTCTGTTGGTGGCAGCAATCACGATGACACCAGTGTTGCCTTCGAAACCGTCCATCTCCGTGAGCAGCTGATTCAATGTCTGTTCCCTCTCATCATTGCCACCCCCAATTCCAGTACCTCTCTGCCTTCCCACAGCATCAATCTCATCCACAAAGACGATACAAGGCGCATTCTCCTTCGCTTTCTTGAACAAATCCCTCACTCGCGACGCGCCCACACCCACAAACATTTCCACAAATTCAGATCCCGAGATTGAGAAGAACGGCACGCCAGCTTCACCAGCAATCGCCTTCGCCAACAACGTTTTCCCCGTACCAGGAGGCCCGACTAACAACACGCCTTTAGGGATTTTAGCGCCCACAGCCGTGAACCTCTCCGGCCGCTTCAAAAATTCCACAACCTCCATGAAGTCCTGCTTCGCCTCGTCGACGCCAGCGACATCCGAAAACGTGATGCCCGTGTTCGGCTCCATCTGAAACTTGGCCTTCGACTTCCCGAACGCCATGGGGTTTCCAGGTCCACCTGGTCCCATGCCACCTTGTGACCTACGCGACAAGAAGAACAATCCTGCGACAAGCAACAAGGGGAAAGCCAAATTGCCGATCAGATTCGCAATCACGGATCCCGAATCCTCCTGCGCATTGTGAGCCGCAAAGTCGACATTCTTCGATCGAAACTTGGACAGAAGCTCCGAGCTCGTCCCAGGAAGCTGCACACGCACTCGCTGCACTCTGTTCCCCAATTCGGGAGACACGGCTTCCACAATTGCGATGGTGCCATTCTCATACAAGTCCACTTTCTTTACACGGTCCATATCTAAATACTCCAAGAATCTCGAGTACGACATCCGGGAGGACGCTACTCCTTGCTCCTCCGCAGCAGAAGCGCGCTTCGCAATTAACGCAGGCAGCACCGCAGCCAAAGCGCCTGCCACTCCTTTCAATAACCCCCGCTTGCCCATATCAACCTCCCCATTCTCGCTCTTTTTCAAACTCGCACTCACAACTCGAGAGCGAACTCCACGGCTACAACTCGCATACAACGGACGGAATTGCGTCCCACTAAATTCCTTCGGCACCAAGCCCCGTCGAAGCGACACCGGGGTCAGCAACGTCGCCACTCCTGCGGTCGCCATAGCTCCCAAACCCCCAAAATCCTCCTGCAAAACCCTTCAAAACCTCCACACTGCCTCAAAAAACGAGCGAAAAATCTCTACAAAACTGTACAGAGCTCGGAATTTTGAATTCCTGGTCCCAGAAATGTAATGCACAAAGATTTGCGGTGCTGCAATGCGACCTCGGCCAGTGAGGAAGGATAACGTAGCGTTGTGAGGAAGGAAAGGGAACGAGTGGACGAGGCGGGTGGCCCGTTCTGGCCCGTGGACGTGAGAGCCACGGCGACCCGACGAAAATTCTACGTGGAATTGCAGATTCGGTGACGTGGAGACTGACGATTACTGGTGGAACGGTGGCAATGTGACGTGGACTGTGCCAGTGGGATTGGAAAGGGGTTGACGTGGTGCCACGTGTGGCAGGTTGGAACGGAGGGAAGCGAGTGTCCACGCTTTTGCAGTTTGGGCGCTTTGATGAATCTCACTGTGGGTGGTTTGTTGGGGGCCTTTGGATCCGCCGCTTCAATCCTTCTTCAGCTTCTTAGGCAACTGCTCGAAATTTGAAAAGTTTAGAATGTGCACTCCTGAAATAAGGTAGGAATACTATAAACGGTTAAAATAAGCATTTTAGGCTACATGGTAGAGGGAATTTCTTGAGACACTGAATTCAATATGTGCAAGAACAAGGACGAGGAAGAGTGCAAAACAAAAATGAAAGTTTTTTCCTCAAGAATGAATATTTTATACCATATAAATGTGGTTTCTGCATTTGGACCCCATTATTGTATCAAAGGTTCACCTAAATTGCTACTTTTGGAAATTGTTCCTAGTCAAGTGTGAGCCAATCAAATCTTTTCAAAATCTTTTCAATTGTTGGTTTTAGGATAGCTTATTGTGCCATTAAATAGGGGGATAACCGTTTATGGTATAATACTAGAAAGTGGTGCAAATATCATCCAACCATGAATGAAGTGTGTCTAAGTATATAGAAAAATAAATTTTTGTTTGTTTAACTTCACCAATGTCACTAGTGTAAGTAGTGAGGGTATTGTAACTTTTGTTCAAAGTTTCAATAGTGAATAAAGTACATCTAAGTATATTAGAAATGTGATTCTTGTTTTACTTCAATTATGTGTCTAGCATGGTCAATTGAGGCTTTATGATTATTTGCAAGAGGTTTCTAATTTAGTTTATAGAGGAATGAGAAGTGAAAGAAACTTGCAAAAAAATAAATTTCATGTCTATGTTCTTTTAGGCCTATAATTTATTTCCCCCCTCCCAAATCCAAGTTTATTTATTCCTCTTTCTACTTTGGATTCTTGAATTTTAATTAAATTCAAGTCATATAAATTAGATTTTAGATTTTAATTGAGGTATTTTATGAAAAAAATGGTATGATTATATAGTATATCAGTACTTTTATCTTTTTTTGTGAATGTAATCTTGACATTCAAAATATTCTAATTGCTTTTGAACTAATCTAACAAAATAAGCTTTTGTGACTTTATTCTATCTTGAATTTGAAAACTTTGTTATTTTTCTTTAACCCCTAAAAGACTATTGTCCCTTCGAGGGACAAATGGGATTTCAGGTAGGTATCTACAAGCCCAAATTTTATCTTGGTTTCTTAAAAAAATAAATTTAAGATAGAAATATTCCTATCTAGTGTTACAAGCTGGGTCATAACAAGGGAGAACGGATATTACGGGTGACGGTTAGGATGGTTGGTGGAGAAGGTGCAATGTATCTTGCTTCCATTTAAGGCCAAGTGAGAGGGCTTGTCTCTCATGTGATATTATATTAAAACCTCTTTTATCCTTTCCTACAGCTCGGCGATATATACATTGATATGTTGACGGCTACGACATTGTCTTGTCAGAGATCCAAGCCTACACATCATTCTCGATATGGGTTGATGCAACCAATTGTAGCCGCCCGAGCTCCATGGAAATGAATCTCAACAGATTTCATCATCAAATTACCAATTAGCAAAGGCTACAACTCCATTATGTTGGCTGTTGACCGGAATACAAAATTGGCGGGTCATTTTATTTCCATAGTCAACCTTTTGATGGACATATTTCCAACCAAGGCTAGAATGAGTTTTTTTCTCATTTTTAAAGTTGGGACAAAAAGTTCATGGCACATGTTCCAATGTAGTGTGCAGGAAAGTAGAAAAGAGTGAGTAAAAATGTAGTTTTTTGCGTGATCGAAATTAGAAGACTCCACAAATTGGTATTTGGTCAAGCACACTTTATGCCTTCTAAAATTTATAGTAATTTCAATTCATGTGATAAAATTACCAATTTTTTTGGAATCCCCATCATTTTTATCTTTACACCTCTGAATATATTTGTTTTGCTTTGCACTACACTAGATCATGCCTAAAATACCTTAAATGATCCGTTACGGGTGGTTCTACCTTATATGTGTTGGATTTTTGGGTATTTTTACAGGCCCCATATCTAATTTGGGGTCTCTGATTCTGAATCTGGATTCTGAATTTGAAAAAATTAAAAACTATGAAAAATTAAAAATTTCAGCATTTTCCCTTGGGTAAATCCAGCCTGCGGGGCCCACCTTTGATGGTATGATTAAACGCTGCGCGGACTCAGTCAACATTCTCGATGAGATCCAGTTGCAAATACCAAATCGGAATAACTGAGCTAATTGCTACGCATTTCTGTAGAGTTACTGATTCATCCCTGCTAATCGATTAGCCTGCATGAAAAGGATAAAGGAGGTTTTAACATCTAGCTTATCAATTTTTTTTTCTCCATGAAAAAGCTTTGATTCAATTCATTTAGATTTATCATGAGAACGCTATGGACAATCTTGTTTTTCACGCAATTTCATCTTCTTGAAAAAATAGGATTCAATTTTTACAATTCAAAAAAAATAAAAATTTCAAATGGTTTATTTTGCTTGCTAGAAAAATCTCCCCATTAGAATTAGTACATTTTAATTTCATTTAGAGATCTTAATAATTTAGATTTTTCTTCTATCTAATACTTATTTCTATTTAACAACTTTTTAATGAACAAAAAATTATGTTTTTTTGTACTTCTCTTTTTTTTTCCTAAAATCTCAACTCAAGTATACACCACAAGGACTTAAAACTCAAAACTTTGTACTACAAAAAAATGAAGTTAAGAACCTTCAAAGTCAAATAATTCAATCCTACAATATACTAAATTTTATTTTATTTACTTTAAATGCAAAGACCTTGCAATTTATGAAGTCAAACAATTTGAAATTTTTTCCACACACTCTTATACTAATTAGGTGTAGGATCCTATAGTTAGATGTGCAAAAAAAATAGTTTTCAGATTTTTTTATTCTTAGATGTAGAAATGATAGTTTTAAATGTGTTCTTTTGCAAAAAGAAGGCCTTGGTCATGTAGGGATTAACCCCAAAGTGACATTCAAATTTTGGGGTTCAAAAATGTCATTGCTTTTGAAGCTTTATGGATCTAAATGTCTTCAAGTTATACAAATCTCACCCGTACAATCTTGTAGTATATATGTTGTAGATGACATGTATAAAATTTGAAGTCATTTGGCCACATAGATTGCAAGATCATAATAATTTAGTGTTGAAAATGGATGCTGAAATTTTCCCAAAAACACATTTGAAGGTGAAATTTGATTTCTAAAGCTTCTCAAATGAAAAAACTTTTTGCTACAAAATGGTTCAAAACTAGCATACAAATACATTGGTGAAAAAAATTTCATTCAATTGACTCATTGTGTCTACAAAACAACTTTGAAATGTAAAAAATTAGCAAGAAAAATTGCAAAAAACACATCTAAAGCTAAACCTTCTTCTATTAGAATGCTTCTCAATCACTCATTAATTCTTGTATTAATATGAAATTTTAACCACACAAACTAGACTAGTATGTGCAACTTTTCCAAAAAAAATTATTGAAAATAGACTTTGTGTGAAGAAGAAACAAGCCACCAAAGTGCACTATACTCCAATAATGGCAAGATTTTGAACTTCGAGATGCTTCTAAACATTCAAAACAACTTGAATTGACATGAAAACTTTACCACAATAATTATACTTCAAGGAAAACAAAGCCCAACAAATTTTATTGAAAATGAGCAATGGATGAAGGAGATACAAGGCCCCAAAGTTGCAGCCCTAAAATGTAGTTTGGTGAACTCGAATTGAAGTTGTGAACTTTGATTGGCTTCCAAAAAATCAATACATCTTGAATTTATCTGAAAAATTTACCACACAAACTAGAAGGGAGAACACACCTTCTTCAACAAGTTTGGTTGAATTTGGACCTTGGATGCAAAAGTTACAACACTTTGAATTACTTAAAATTGTGTGAGGTTACTTTTTGTCCTCTTTGTCACTTTGGAGTTAAATGAATATTGTCTTGATTTTGAAGTTTGAAAGTCAATTTCTACTTCTTTTAGTACATAATTATTCTTTTTAATACAAAATATTTGAAAAAATTATTTTCACTAGTGCAATGATATTCACCTGTAGCCATAGTGAAATTTTTGAGTTTTGAAAGGCATTTGTGTTTGATGTGATTTTCTTCACTTTCTTAAAAAAAACCTTGCTAATTGAATATTTTCACAAAAAATCTAGAAACTTGAAAATATATAGAAGACTTGTAATTATATCTTTGAAAATTAAAAATCAAACATTTCATTCAGATTTGAAATAGAGTAGTTTTCAACTTTTAATTTCTCAGAAATGCTATTCAACCTTAGGTAGGTTCCTCAAAATTTGCCTCTAACCACCAAAAGCACCATTATTATTACTATATGCAATGTTGGCAATGTCTTTCACCATTAATCACATTATATTGTAACAAACTATGTATATTCATTTAATCACTTCAATGATTGAATTAGTGAATAAATAAATTGATTGTAAAATAAACAACTACTCCTATTTATTTATATTTTTTGTGAAACTGTGAGAGTACAATTGACTTGACAATAGTATCCATATATCGTACCATATCATTATTAATACTTATATTTGTACATCATATTGTATAAGATACCATATATATATATATATATATATATATATATATATATATATATATATATATATATATATATATATATATATATATATATATATATATATATATATATATATATATATATATATATATATATATATATATATATATATATAATATTATTCAAAACAAAGTTTCGTGGGATTTTGATTTAGGGGGTGAGTAAGACAAATTAGATGTTTTCTTAGTATATTGTACAATTGGTAGTTTTGTATATTGAATCAACAACATTTTAAGGAAGGGATTTTTTCCTATTCAGATCAAAGGCTTAGGTTCTTGAGTTGGAAGGAGGCAAAGGCCAAAACCTATGCTACTTTGGGGTACATTGAATGTCATTTTTTGCACATCTTCCAAATCAATATCTATAGAAGAAACAATTTTTGAACGTCTATTAGAAAAAAATTAGACTCTCTATAACTTCTACACATGCTATCCAAATGTTGCATTCTCTAATTCATTAAAACCTCCTTTCATTTATCAAAAAGATGTAACCCCAATTTAACAAATCATGGAGTTATTCAAGAATTATGGATAAAAGTGTGTATCAGCTAGTAGTTGATACATCTATATTTGTCTTAAATTTCACCTCAAAATAGAGGATGGAATCTACATGTGAATATTAATTCTGAATTGGGCAATAGTCCATAATTAGTTAAATCTCCCATATGTAAAAATTTAATTAATATAATAATATTAATAACAAAGCATAGTAGCAAAAAATTTTATTTAGGGGGTGCCTACGTTAATTTCAATCCTAAATTTGAATGGTTTAGCATCACTATAAGTTTAATTAGATGCAAAAACATTTGTCTAAGATCATATATTAGTGTACACACAGGTTGGTTGGAATAAACCACATCCGTTGATGCAAATCAGGGAAAAATGTCCCCCCCCCCCCCGTTTCTAATGCCATCAATTAGTAGTAGCAAGGAAAAAAATAGCCATTGATTACTATGTCAAGGAGACAATTTTTGCCATCAAATATATACATAATAGAATATTTTGAATACAATATGGTATGCAACACAATATATGGACAATAGTGTACAAAAAAGAGGGAGAGAGATATTGTATACAATATATATTAGTATCTCGAGGAATAAACTCCCCTTTACATTTTACAATTCAAAATCATGTGTAATAATGGGGTATTTAATGAGGGGTGGGGTATTTATCTCCTCCTAATCTTTTTTTCCTCCCTTATTAGTAGATAAAAAGCTACTAGTGCATATTGTTCGATATCCTATTTTTTTTGTAAGATCTTGGAAGGTCAATTTTTGGACACCCTATTATTTTTTACATTCAAAAAGTAAGTAGTACTCAAAAGACTTGCAATATATTATGAAAGCAAACATGAGAAGTTGAAAACTACTAGCATTCCAATGCATTGAATCTTAGTTAATAATACCGTTGAGTTGTAGCATTAAAAAGGCCATATGAAAAACGGAAGATACAAATATGTTACACCATTGAAAAGACAACAAATTCTAGAATGCAAAAGCATCAATTGACCTATGGCATAGAATCAAGGGCAATCTCAATTTGAAAGAAGATGAGCACATTTCTACTCATATACATAAACAAAGATAACTTGAATATAAAAAATGCATACAAATACAATCATTTGTAGTTGAAGTGCATCCCAAAATTGAGAACTTCCAAATTCAAGTCACCTTAACTATTTGACATAATTGAGCATCTACATACACAAGTATATTAAATTCTACTATACTGAAAGAAAAAGCCACAATCCAAAAATGTCTAGTTCTCTCCAAATACAAGCTGTAATAGTCGACCATATCAAAAACCAAAACTAGAAATACATCTCATCATTCTGCAACAAAAAAATACAAATGCATAAACTATCCTTTAGCATACAATCCAAGGCAATGTGGATTTGTGAAAAGATGACTATTGTGAAATATATATAGAAACAACTAGAAATTTAATATGAAAGTGTTTACAAATACAATTGACTCTGGTCTAAGTGCATTTCAAAATTGAAAACCGGCAAGTTCAAGTAGAGGAGTACTTTGGCACCATTCAATCCCTTGTAAGATTCTAATTTGTACAAGTCTACTATGTGGAAAGCAAAATTGATAGCCTCAAAATGTGTTATTTCTAACTTAATGTGTTTAGAAATAGGAATTGTGTTGAAAGTAAGACTTCAGACCTCATTTAGGCATAGAAGAATGTGTTTTTTCAAAAATAATTGAACTAACATTAGTTAGAAAATAAACTCAAGTTTTGCAACTAGAAATTCTTTTGACATTTTAAATTTCCAATCAAAAGTTATGAAATTTCAAAGAGGTATTTGAAATTGTTCTTATTACATTTTTTTCAAACTTCCTCTTTGAAATCTATCTATAACTTTTGATTGAAAACTTGAAATGTCAAAATTATTTTTGAACTTAAAACTCCAATTCATATTCTAGTTAGTCCTAGTTCAAAGTTTTTTGAAAAAAGAGATTCTATTATGCTCAATTGAGGTTTGAAATCTGAGTTTTATTACAAAATTACGGATTTTTAACTTCACTATGAGCTCTCACAACTTCAAAAATTCACATGTCCCATATGGGTTGGTTCACTTCCTACCTCCACATATATAGATGGAATTCCTATCCCTCAAGAGACAAATAATATTAAGGTGTTGATGGTGAATGATTAACCCCTAAAGGATTGCAACCAGAACTGCTCCAAAACTGTCATTTCTAAGACAGCTAACAAATTTTAGAAAAAAAACATTTTTTGACACATCTAACCATAGGATCTCTTAGTGCACTAGTTTGGAAAGATGTAGAAAAAATTTCAGAAACTTCCGCCATGTAGATTGCAAGATATTAGTGTTTGAAGTTACAAAAATCATTTTTTTTTCCATTGCAAAAACTCGGGCAGCTATACTTTAGAAGGTCACATTTGTATAAAAAAATGTCCAAAATGGTTGCAACTCTTTGGACTTATTTTCCAATTCAAGTTGTCTACATGCTCGAAAATTTTCATACCTTTTGGAATTGTACAACATGTACTAAAAATAGTAAGAAGAAAGAAGTAGAAAATGATTCAAAATACAAAAATGGTAACAATTTATTTATTGAATTGAAAAATGCCGATCCCAATGGTTCAAATGTTGTAATAAACAATCTACACCCAATGTTTTTATTTTTTTTCAAAAATATTGAAAATTGAATAAAATAAAGGACTTCAAAGTTTATTTTAGAGAAGAGAATCCATAACTACCCGCAAACTAAAATCCTTCATAACTTTTGACTCATTAATCCAAATTGAATGATTCAAAGCTTTCCATATATATATAAATCTATAAAACCAATTTCAAAGTTTTGTTTCCAAAAAAAGTGATTTTTTCTGATCTGCCCAAACTGCCCGAGTTGAGAAACAAACAACGTTTTATGCGATAACTTTTCAACCATGTAGTCAAAAGTCATGAAAATTGTTGGGCTTTGAAGATACTCCTTGTCCACACCTTCTATTAAAGTTTGGTTCCAAAATATGTAAATCTCTAGCCACACGTACCTGCCCAAAATTGCTATGTTGCCAAAAAAGGCATGTTGGTCCTTTAGGTGTTAAAGATTGCAATGAGGTATAATTCCTTGTAGAGTTAGTAAATGACAGCTGTATCATTTAATATCTAAAATAAAAATTGTATATAAAAATTTGTTGGATTTATAGGAAGATATTAACTTTATTTGTCAAAATTGATTGAGAAATTGACAAGAATTTGATAGACATTGCAATATTGATTGCATTGACAAAAAAACAGAATTTTACAAGTTGTGGCTGTCATTTTGGAACTATTCTGTCAAAAAATTTGTAGATTAGGGCCCATTTCCCTTGTAGTGTGATTTAGTATTTCATTAAACTTTTAATTAAACTTAAGAAGTTTTACAGTGAAGTTTTTACATGAAAACTTTTGAATATACAATGTTAGTTATTTTGGCATATTTTTAGAGAGAAGCACTTTTAATAAATTTACAATTATTGTTTTAGAAAGTGCAACATACAACTAACTATGGAAGAACATTCATGTTTGCAAATTTACACCTACATTTTAAAAGATTAACCTTGAGATTTATTGATCATCATAGCAAAAGCTAGCTTCACCAAAAACTTTCATCAAGAAAATTTGAAAGGTACTTGCGCAGTTGTTGGTTGTAGTGCAATTCTTCAAATAAATGTCATTTCCTCTGGAAGTTTGCGTGGCTTTAGGTTATGATCCAAGCTTCAATGACATGATTGCTTAGCCATGATTGTCACTAAAATGCAAGAACCATTATAAAGGCCATGTTTTGGGGCAATATTGTTAAAGTAAAAGATAAGATCAAGCAAATAGAAGTAATTTTTAAATTATAAATCAATATAAATAAATTTAATTTTTTTATTTTCTAAAATTCAATTAAAACTTTGAAGTTCTATAACTTCTACATTGTAGGTCCAAACATGACAAAACAAAGTCCACGCTCTCCTCCTTGCCAAAAGCTTTTTAATGGCACCATAAATACCACCACGGGATGTAGGGCTTGTTAGATCTTGGTGTGATAAACAAACAAAACAAACTACTAAATTTAAGATATCGACTTTTGAATTCAAAAACTCAAAAAGTAATTTTATTTTTCTTTTGAACCAATAATGTGAAAGATACCAAATTATTTATTTATTTTATTAATTCAAGAAATTCAAAAATTATTATCATTTTCTTTTTTTTCCCAATGATGTGCAAGATAATTAATTTTTGAATTTTTTTAATCAATTTTTTTAAAACACTTTTACTTTACTTCGGCAACAACACAAGGTACATAAAACTTTGAAATTCAATAACTTCCATACTATATGTTCAAATGGCACAAAACAAAGCTTATACACACATCCATCTTTGTGGGGGGCTCTCCAATGGTACCAAGAATTCCACACTTTCACTAGGAGATGTACAATTTTTAAGATTTCAAAATGTCAATCAAAATGAACAAACTAAAAACTAAAACAAAACAAACAAATAAACAAATTTAAGGTGATGATATATTTTTTAATTAATAAAATTAATAAAATAAAATATCAAAATTTTACTTTCTACTAAAAATATTACTTTATCTTGATAAAAATAAAAATAAAAGTATAAATTTATATATAAGTAACTAATACCAAAGAAGGTTGTTCTTTGATTGCATATTCATTTAGATTATACTATTAGTAATATTTTCTTAATATATATCACCAAAATTGATTTTTTAAAGGAAAATCTTGGAATTACAACTCAAATGGATTTACTACAGACAACACGGAATCGGATTCTTCAAGAAATGTTGAGACCATTGTCAATACTTGGAAAAAAATATAAAGTGCTAATTATGGATACTACAACTACAAGGTTGATGTCCCAATTATTTAAAGATTATGAGATATATGAAGAATATATCTCCAAACTAGAAAGTTTACACAGTACAAGGTCTCCCAATTCAAGAATTGATGCGATATATTTCATCCAACCTTCAATACAAAATGTTAAAAGATTGATCAAAGATATACAAATGCATTTTTACAAAATGACATACGTGTTTTTTAGTACACCTATTGAAGAAGGGTTGTTGAAGGATATTACAAAAAAACAATCTATTTTGAAGCATATTGGTGGCCTCAAAGAGATTAATTTAGAATACTTTGTCGTCAACAATCAAGCATTTACTACAAACAATCATGAGATTCTCAACTATATGCTTGGAGAAAATACTTTTGAAGGATTATATATTGTTATTGATACTATAGCCACTCGCCTTGTCACTGTATTTGCTTCCATAAAAGAATTTCCACATGTTCGATATCAAATTGGTTTACATGATGATGCAACATTTAATGATTGTATTCCAGCCAAAGTAGCTGCAGCATTTTGGAATGAATTCATTAAACGCAAAGAAAAGTTTTCAAAATATCCAACCTCTGAAACTTGTGACTTAGTAATTGTAAATAGATTCACAGATCTTACAGCATTGCTAAGACATGATGTAACCTATGGTGTACTATGTCGTGATACATTTTTAGTGCAAGATAATGTACTATTATATGAATCTACTACAAATGAAAAAAAAAATTGCATATGTTTGGATTGGCGAGATCAATTATGGATGGAGCTACAATATATGAATATCAAAGATGCAAAGACTACAATTGAAAGGAAAAAAGAAGAATTCATTGCCAATAATGCATCAATGCAATACAAATTAGCAAAATTACATGGCTCTAAATATGAGCAACACATTAGTGATACAAAATCTCTCAAAAAAATAGTGTCTTCAATTCCAGCATATATTAATGAATATCCTATTATTACCTCTCATTTAGATATTATAAATGATTTGATTAAGGTAGTGGAAGAACGTCAATGGATTGAGATTTCAAATTTAGAAATAAAAGCCATGGAAGAAAATCTCAACACTAATACAATCCACAAATTGCAAGAGTTTTTTAATGCAAGTACCAACAACATCAATAGGGATGACAAATTGCGATTGATTGTGATTTTCTTCATCACATGTTTTTACAAACTATCTTCTAAAAGATACAATGATATTATGGAACTGGCTAGACTTAATGAAGAAGATAAAAAATTATTATCTTATTTGGAGTCAATTGTTGGAATTTGGAAAAAAAAAACAATCTTAGATCAAACACTAATTAGTTATCTTGCTCATAGTCTACATCAATGCCAATTATCAGAAGAAGAATATCCTTTTATAAATAAATCATCATCTAGTGAAGAGAAGCTTATTAAAGACAAGGATTATATGTCAACACGACAACCTTTACAATGGATAGGCAAGACACATGTGAAAGATAATGTTGAATGTAAAGCAACAAGTAAAGGTAAAAAGATTGAAATCCAATCTCAAACAACTTCAATTCTTCCTCATAACATTTTACAAAGGCAAAGACATCAAAAAAAGAAGTTGGTGATTTTTGTTGTTGGAGGAATATCTAATTCAGAAATAGGTACTATTGAAAAATTGGCTTTTGAGTTGAAGCATCAAATAATTTTGGGTTCTACTCACCTTGAGGACCCTTCTGAATTCCTTTATAAATTACAAAGTGCTGCAATATCTAAGGTGCATTGATTTCAAATGTTGTGAATAACTAATTAGTCTTGAAATGAATACTTATGAATAGTGACTTTGAAGTTAATTACTAGCAATAAACTAGTATTTGTAACCTGAAAACATATTTTTTATAAAAATAAATTGTGATTTTAAATAGACAATGAAATCAAATAAACAACAAAGTGATTTCTTAAAGCAAAGCTTTAGTACCTATATGTAATTATTTTTGTTTATAAAAATGAAATAAGAATTTACAACATTTCCACCTCTACCATTGTATACTTTGTACGCCAATGAGCTCCAAATCATATAAGAACATTTACTTTCTACATACTAAAATGTTTATAGGAATTCTAAATAATTATCAATTTTTTTTGTATTTTGATATTTAATTTGACACTCATTTATGATATATAATAAGCTAAATCTAATTCAACACATTTGATGTTGTTATAACCAAAACTCTTAGATAGATCTTTCATTCAAATTTTTACTCTTCAAAATCAAACTTCACTTGATTAAAAGGTAAAAATCAATTTGGTTATAAATCTTTTATTGTAAATGTATGGTCAATAATGCATACATGTGAATAAATTTTGCATCTTATATATAATATTTTGAATCCTCATAGAATTTCAAATGTAAAACCACTTATACCATGTAGTGTATTTTCTCATTGATTGTTAATTTCTTAATGTTTGAGTTCTACTTTGACCTTGAAAAACTATGTTTAGTATATTGAAGACAAACTCATCTAAAAGTTAAATAACATTTTGATACTATAATAGTAAATTATCAATTATTTAACTCAAAATATTAAGGTCCAAATCACAAGCCTAAACCATCTCTAAACCATAAATATAGCATTTACAACATGTCCAGTGGAAGCATCTTCTACTACAATAGAACCTAATAGGATTTGATTTTTAATAGGTTACAAATTTAAATGGCACTTGCATTCATTTATAAATGGGTGACTCTTAAACCTATGGAAGACGATCCATACAAATGAGTTCTTTCATTACATTATAAAATCTAGGCAATATGTCAAGCCCTTATCTATTTCAAATTGCAATCCTCTTAGGAAAGAAAAGAATTCAGAAAAAACTAATTACAATGGTCTATTCTATCTATCTACATTCTATAGTAGCGTTGTAGATCAAATAGATAATTTTAGAAGTTTTCATAAAATTATGCTATAGGAGAGGGCTCTAAAACCGACCAGGCATTTTCAACCATCTAGTAGGGGTTGTGAAATGGACACTTGAACCGGGGGGAAATGAATTGTGGATTACAATAGAACTTGATTAGATCTATCTTTACTTCTTCAATGGATGGTTTAAGACCCACACGGGGTTCATTTCTATCTAAGTGGCTAGGTGTTTACTAATTTAATAGTCATTTGACTCCATAGCTACCCGCAAACTAAAAAACCTCATAACTTTTGATTCATTAATCCAAATGGAATGATTCAAAGCTTCCCATGCCTATATAAACCTAAAGAAACAATTTGAAATATCTCTTTTTAAAAAAAAGTTTTTTTGAAGAAGTTTTTTCAGTTGCTTGGGCTGCCCGCCGAATAAAGAAAACAACATATCCTACCATAACTTTTTAATTGTGAAGTCAAAAGTTATGAAAATTATTGGGCCTTAAAGCTACTTTTTGATTACACATTGTATCAAAATTTCAAAGAAAAATAAATAAAAACTCCATCCGTAATGAGCTGCCCCAAAAAATTATAATCTCAAAAAACATTGTTCCGGGCTTTAGGGGTTAAATTAATAGACACCTAGCCACTTAGTTAGGAATAAACAAAGTGTGGTTCTTAAACCATCCATTGAAGAAGTAAAAAAATCTCATCAACCTCCATTATAATCCAGAGTTCATTTTTCCAGAGTTCACATGTCCATTTCAAAGCCCCTATTGAATGGTCGAAAATGCCTGCTTGGTTTTAGAGCCCTCTCCTATACTTGTTATATGAAGGTAGGGCAACCCATCTAGACATGTGCCTTAAGTGTTTTATATGGCTTGGAGATTCTACTCCATAGCCTATTTTGTAATATATCACAGACACAAGTAGCACATTCAAAAGCATCTACTAGCAAGTTTGTGATGAAACAAAGGGGAAGTTTAAGGAACAAATAGTTTTCGGTGTATAGGCAAATTGCTTTAATCTCTAAAGGATCAAGCTTCATTTTTGGCAACATAGCAATTTTGAGTAGGTACTTGTGACTAAAGATTTTATTATTTTTGGCATCATAGCAATTTAGGACAACTCACTATAGATGGACTTTTTTTTTCTTTGAAAATTTGAAACAATGTATGCCCAAGGAGTAGCTTTAAGGCCCAACAATTTTCATAGTTTTTGACCTCATGATAAAAAAGTTATGGCATGACAAGTGATTTTCTCTACTCGGTGAGTAGTCCAGGCAACTCAAAAAACTTCTTCAAAAATATATATTTTTTAATTGAAAATTGAAACAAATTCTTTGAACTTTTATATACATGTGAAGCTTTAAATCATTCCATTTGGACTTATGAAGTTTTTTGGGTTGTCCAGATTGCCCACCAAATCGAGAAAATCACTTATCATACCATAACTTCTTAACCATGAGGTCAAAAGCTATGAAAATTGTTGGGCCTTAAAGCTACTCCTTGGGCACATGTTGTTTCAAGATTTCAAAGAAAAAAAACTCCATCCGTAGTGAGCTGCCAAAAATTGCTATGATGCCAAAAAAGGCAGTTTCATCCTTCAAGGGTTAAGGCCCAATGATTTTCATAACCTTTGACTACATGGTTAAAGAATTATAGCATAATATGTCATTTTCAAAACTTGACGGGAGCCCAAAAAACTACTTTTTAGAATCACTTTTAAGAAAAATAAAAAATTGATATTGATTATTTACATTTAAATATATATGGGAAGCTTTAAATCATTCCATTATGATTAATGAGACAAAAGTTATGAAAAGTTTAAGTTTATAGATAGGTATGGTTTTTAGAGACTCTATACCTATCCACAAACTTAAACTCCTAATAACTTTTGTCTCATTAATCATAATGGAATGATTTAAAGTTTCTCATGTACATATAAATCTAAATAATCAATTTCAATTTTATTTTTTTTAAAGTGATTTTCAAAGAAGTTTTTTGGGCTGCCCGAGCTACCCGTCGAGTTTTGAAAATGACATATTATGCTATAATTCTTTAACCATGTAGTCAATGGTTATGAAAATTGTTGGGCCCTAAAGCTCCTCATGAAAATGCTATATCAAAATTTCCAAGAAAAAGAAAATAATCTCTAGTCACAATTACCTGCCCAAAATTGCTATGTTGCCAAAAAATGTAGTTTGGTACTTTGGGTGTTAAATACAATCACTGTGGAGGGGTAGTTACTGTTGATTGTCAAGGATGGTAGGAAGCTCTTAACCCCAGAACGACCCTGGAATTTCCTAAATAGGAGAGCTGCGTGAGAGAGGGAAATTAAAATCAAATTTCACAATTTATCATCGCCAATAGCCGAAGTTGTAACCGTATGGATTGCTAGTAGAATTTTTGAAGATCATTGGTCAATTTTTTGCCACCCAATTTTTTTCATCAAGTAGAGGACAACATGCAGACACTACACGTCAAAAAAATTCTAAAAAACAGGATATATGATTTCCTCACCGATGTCCCAAAGTTCATGGTGTCTTCAACTGCGAATGCATGGGGGTAACAATAATGTATTTATGCAAAAAAATTGGAGATGAAGACAGTTGATCGGAATGGTGGATACAATATAGACAAAAATAGAAAACTTTTGAGAGGCTAACCCGGGGAAGTGAAGGGTGGCCTTCGCAGGAATCAAACGTGGCATGGACCGAAAACGTAGGCTACCTTACCTGGAGCACGAATCCAGTGAAGTGTCCACAGACGGTACTGCCAACAAGGCTGCGGACTAACCGTTTCTAAAGTAGCTTTGGGCCGTTCTAAGGCCGCACGCTAAAGGACGTTCTACAGGCAATTACCGCAATATCAATCAAGCTACAAATCATGATCAATTCAATCCAACAAGGGTGCAAGTATAGTTTGCATACATAATGACAATAACCCAAAACACAAATTTTATGAAATTGCCACAACATTCAAATGTCTTCCAAAATTTCTCTTTAGCAAAAGAAGAGAGTATCAACATTCAGACATCCTAGGAATCTGAGGTCACAGAAGCGTTTGATGTTCTCTGAATCTAAGGTCACTAAAGGCAAATTTCATGAACTACAAAAAGAGGGGCACAACAAATTCAAAACTGTCCTACCTACAGTGACACAAGCCGAGGGAGTGAACACAACGTGCCCGCATTGAAGTTGCTGTCGAGGTAGGCAACAATCTCATCATCACAATAGGATGACATTGGCACGCCTGCACAGAATCCTTTAACCCCTAAAGGACCAACATGCCTTTTTTGGCAACATAACTATTTCGGGTAGGTACGTGTGACTAGAGATTTCCATATTATGGGACCAAATTTTAATAGAAGGTGTGGACGAGGAATATCTTTAAAGCCTGACAATTTTCGTGACTTTTGACTGCGTGGTTAAAAAGTTATCACATTATATGTTGTTTATTTCTCAACTCGGGCAGTTTGGGCAGATCAGAAAAAATCACTTTTTTCGAAAATAAAAATTTGAAATTGGTTTTATATATTTATATATATGTGGAAAGCTTTGAATCATTCCATTTGGACTAATGAGTCAAAAGTTATGAAGAGTTTTAGTTTGCGGGTAGTTATAGATTCCCTACTCTAAAAAAAACTTCGAAGTCCTTTATTTTACTCAATTTTCAATATTTTTGGAAAAAAATAAAAACATTGGGTGTAGGTTGTTTATTACAACATTTGAACCATTGGGATTGGCAAGTTTCAATTTCACAAATAAATTTTTAACAATTTAGTATTTTGAATCATTCTCTACTTCTTTCTACTTACTATTTTTTTTGTACATGTTGTACAATTCCAAATGATTTGAAAATTTTCAAGAATGTAGCCAACTTGAATTGAAGAATGAATCCAAAGAGTAACAACCATTTTGAAAAAAAATTCATACAAATGTGGCCCTCTGAATCACAGCTGCCCGGATTTTCGCAGTGGTAAAAAAGGGACTTTTGCAACTTCAAACACTAATATCTTGCAATCTACACGGCAAAACTTTCTGAATTTTTTTTTACATATTCTTGAACTAGTAAAATAAAAGATCCTACGGTTACATTATTCCAAAAATATTTTTTTTATAAAATTTGATAGTTGTCCTAGAAATGACAGTTTTGGAGTAGTTTTGGTGAAAGCATAGTCAAAGAACTTTAGGGGTTAAGCTTGAGAACTGAACCTATACAAACACAACTTCACTTGAAAACTTTGGTGGCGTACTTTAGAATTGTATGGACCTTCAAATAGCAAGGGCCTTCACACATGTAAACACCTTTGCACCCTGGGCAGTATCAAATTTGCTTCTTCCTGCAGATTACGCACTTGGCATGGAGCTTCTCGTGCTTCGCAGAGTAATGGAGGCCACGATCGCTACAATTAAAAGGAGTGCCAATGCGCCTAGAACAAACTTCAATATCACACATCCAATTGGCCAATGCATAATGGAATTCTATTCAGGTCATCAACCGTTTTTGATGGGGCCCCAACTGCATGATTCTTGTATAAAACATAAGCGTTCCCTAAACTGGTGTCAAGAATGAAAAGTAGCAAGCGGTGCCACCACTTGTGGGACCGCAACTATGCCATATATTCCACGCGACATTGGTCTACTAAATCAACCCCTCGCATCATCTCTTGGTACTCTAGTAGAATTGGAGAAGTATGATATGCCTTTCTACCTTCACGCCTAGTCCATCGATAACACAACGTGCCCTCTACTATCGGATCTACTGAAGTACTAAGAAGGAAGACAAGAATTCTATCAAACCAAATAATGGCAGACATGCAATGAGACCGGTGCATTTGGACAATAATCCCCCTGCATTCACCAACTACATGTGAATACGGGGCCAAATTCAGAGGCATACCTGCTCTGCTGGGCAGGACCGTACCTATAGCTAGGAAACCCTGTTGCCAAAGATTGTCAAATAGTTTTGGTGATGTGAAGAACCGGTCAATTACAACCACATGCTCCAATCCCTTCAAGTTAGAGACTAAGGCCTTTACGACCTTCAATCCGAGATCTTTCTTAGTAGTTTGATCCTTTCGTCTAGTATACACCTCCAAGTTATAAACGTATCTAGATTTACTACTCGCCATACACCAAACCTTTATCATGTATTTGACAGGCTTTGCAGGGTCGTTGCAAGAAATACCGTGCAAAAAGTGTAGCGTTTTCAATAGTACTTTTTTTTTTCAGGAGTATTTTAAAATTAGAAAAATAAGTTTTAAAAAAAGTGAAAAATATGTTTCATGTATAAACCTTTAAGAAGAAGGTACCCTAGAAAGGAAAGGCATAGGAAAAATCTCTAAGTAGGAAATCCAGAAAAGTGCAAAATCTCATGAAAATTAGTACTTCCACATTTAAATTTGTAAAAAATAGGAAAATCAATTTTAAGAAAAACTAAAAATTGTCCATTTGAGGAAAGTTGATTTTGATGAGATTTGACCAAAAGAACAATCTTAAAACCATCATCATTGTTCAAAAATTGCGTGCCCAAAAAAAAAAATTGTACTCATGTGGAGGATATAAAAAAACATATTTTTAGATTTCTTTTTGGAATTTGTAGGTTTTACACCTATGCAAATAGACCATGAAAGTTTTGTTTTCAAATCATTTAATTAAGACACTGCGAACATAATGGTAACCATAAACGTATTTATGTGACAACTCAACAAAAATGTTTTTTAAATATAAAATGATTTTTTTTAATTTCTAAAAAATAAGGGATCTAATAAGCTTCAAGTTAGGTATGTTCAATAAAAATTTCATGTTCATTGGACTTAATCTCCAAAAGTTATAGTGGAAAACAAAAAAGTGGTTCGCGGTGTGACGTGAAATAGTACCGGTGTTTCTTGCAATGACCCTGCAAGCATATATTGCTTTATAGAGCACCTCCTACCGCGATGGGGAATCATTATCTCATCTACACAAAGATGAGGCTTGCAGTTGTACAACTACTTGCACGTTTGAACAAATGAATTCCAATAACCATCGCACCTTTGCGATTTTGTCGTACTTCAGATCTGCTTTCTCTACCACTAATGCTGAGTTGTCCACTAGGTGGATATTACGGCAAATTTGTTCAAATCTGGCTCTACGCATTGCGGCCTTGATGAGGGGACAACCAAAGATAGACCTCTTCTCCCAATATAACCGATTATTGGGTAACTTCTTCAAGCCCATATATATACATATGCCTAACCAACAATGAAGCCCTTTTGCGTCACATCCTCCCATTTTTGCCCACTGTTACATTTTTGAGGATTATCGTACTTTGGTTGCTTGGCATAATGATTTGTTTGGTCACAAATCATCTTCAATGTGCAAGCAGGCCAATACAGTTCGAAAAACTCATGTATAGGCACCGGTTGACGCTTTTGGCGATGAACAAGACCAGAAGTAGGGCCGTTGAAAGGAAAATGATTACGGAGAAGAGTTGTACTAAGATCCTGCTAATGCTGTGGAGCATACCTATGTTCAAACCCTAATGAATCAAAATCTAAATCAAGTACATGAAGATTACTATCTTCTACAAATTTGGGATCGGGTGAATGCAAGAAAGACTGAGCAGTTTGCGTAGCGTTTTGCATAATACTGCCTTTCAGCCAGTCAGTACTATGAGTACTGTGATTACTAGACTGTAGAAACCAGAAGCACTGTGCACCGTTGATAAATGCAGAGATTTCGTGTACAGTGGACAAGTGTCCATGAATCGTGGAGTTGGCATTCAATGTAGGCGGGCGATGTTTTCCAGAGACTTTAGACCGTGTCAGCGCCTGCTGACGTAGACTTCTACATCATAAATGGCTGGGGACCTAGAAGTAGACTAATACATCACATTCAGTTTTCATTCGTTGAAAATTAGGATTGATGGAATTTGAACAATGTGGTCTTGGATGGAATCGTTCATTCCAAAGATTTGGCTGCTGTGTACAGTGAATGACTGAAGCAATCGTGCTAGGGTTTGATGTTCCTTCCCTCTCCACGCGAATTGATTTTTTCGCTTGCATTTGACTTCGTGATCGATTTGAAGGGCGCTTGACATCTTAGGGGCTAATCAGCGTCCACGGAAGAGGAAGAATGCGGGTGATTGTGTTTGGAGTTCAATTTTGAGGGAATACGATTGAGTTTCTCAGGGACTGGTGCTTTGGATCCACGGATTGAAGGGGCTAGTGCGCAATTTGGGAACACGTAGCTGCAGCGACAAGGACGTTGGAAACAGTGAAGGGCAGTTGTGTCGGGGTGGAAGCGCTGCGAAATGCGGAGGTCTTAACATTGTGATTTTTGGAGACCTACTTTGGTAAGCGTCCTCTCTGTGGGCCTTTGTAATGTCGTCAGTTTTCCCTCGTGACCGGCCATGTTTTTGATAAGCGCCTGTAGCTCTCCAGAAATGCATTCATTGTGTGCGTCTTTGCATCACAAGATTGAATGAAAGCCTGCATGAAGGGTTTAGGGTTTAGGCATTTTTTCCGCTAGTGATACTGTTGCTGTGGCACTTGCTGATCGTGCAAGACGTAGTCACTGGGTTATTAGAGCAATCACAAACTACTTATTATAGGGTTGACACTACTTCACTTATATTTAGACGATGTTGTTTCCTGCACCTCATGCTGTTCATTTCTTTTCTAATTTCTTTCCCACAAAGCCTATGGGTTTCCTTTGCTATGTTTCTCTTTACTTAGTATATGCGTGCTATCTTCCCTATAAACCAGAAGTAATGGCATGCTACAATAGATTATGACGCTTAATCAAAATTCGTTCCATTCTATTTAGGATTTAAGATTACAACACTGTATAAGGAATTACACTTACTCATATTAGAAGGCTACGGTTCACTGCCAAGGCCGTGGATCATAAAATTCCACCTTCTACTTTTCATTTCAGTAGGATTGACGGCTCTCTATACAAATTACTAGTTCACATGACCAACCACTGCCTATGAACACTTCTGCACTTCTTCCATGATGTTTCACTATTCATTCTCCTCAAATACTCTTATTGGGATTGTCTACTAACTGGTTTCTATTGATGTCTTCATTGTGCTTCAGAGATACCTTGGTGTTTGTAAATGACAAACCGAAAAATGAAGAAAACTGTAGGACGGGGACGTCCAACCGCCAATTGCCCAACTCAACGACCACATGGAGCAGATGCAATTGGAGGTGATGTAGAAGTCACTGGGGCAGGTAATGTGACAATGCCCACGACAACAACTAGAAACACCGGAAACACTGCATCAATTTTGCTATCTCCTCGGAAATCGCCTGTATCAACAGAGAAGACGAGAAGAAAAATTCCGAGGTCCAATTCCTTCGCATTTACCAGCCGCTGCAAATCTCCGAAGCAGAGAAAGATCCATGCTAGCAAGAAGAAGTCCGCATCTGCATGCGTTTCGGTAACATCATCGTCTGGAGCCTCTGGTGCTGCCAACGACAACACTCATGGACAGGGCACTACTGACCTCCCTCTGGATAGCGAGGAGCACCAAGACACCAACAATGACCCTGCTAGGCGATCGGTGCAGACTACAACGACAGATCAGGAAATCACTGAATCAGCTTGTCGGAAGCAATTGGCCGCCTTGAGATCTGAGGACAAGAGACCACCTCCTGTAACAACTGCAGAGACTTTTTCCTCAGCATTTCTTCTTTCAAATGAAGGCATCAATAGTCACAAACTAAAGATTGGGAGAGACATAGCTTTGGAGGACGTGGAGGAGGTCTTTGGGCCTGAGAGATCAAAAAATGGCTTCTCTTTGGCTGAGAAACTGACTCCTACTCTTCGGAAACAAGCTGAGCAATTGTACTGCCTGTGCTACCAGAGGCCTTATGCCCCTACTCACGTAGCAAAGGAGTTCGCCATTGGATTTGTCTTAGACAAGATTCATCATGAGAAGGTGAACTGGGCGCAATTTGCAACTGAAACTAATCTTAGTCAGCGCAAATCTTATACCCGACGTGTCCGGGGATGCATCCAACGCTTGGCTGACATCATGAGCGTCCCTGTCAACGATGTATACAAGGATGAGGGCTTCCTGGAATATGCAGACAATAGCCACGAGAAGTTTGGAGTAGGAGACGTGCATTGCCATATCCGGGAGGGAGATAAATTGAAGGACGACATCAAGGCCGCCTCTTCCTTTCAGTATTTTGGAACTACTAATGTGGACCTCCTCACTTCCAGGTACTTCACTGCCATTACTGCCCTACTTGTTTTTGTATATAGAAGTGCACTCTTTAGCTTGTAGTCCTTTATAATACAATTACTTGTTCTCTTAGTTTCCCTTAGAACGTGTCCTATTTTTCCATATGGTAGTGCTTGGTACCGCTTCTACTGTTTGTAATATAACAATACTAAAGTACTTCTACAACTAAATGACCACACCTACACTTTGACAACCTCAATCACCTCTTCCGCCGCTCAATGTTTAGTACATGGAGGACTTCTAGTTCTGTGTGGCAATGTTCCTACCTCCAATTTGACTATACTGTACTCATTCAATACTCACGTGTATTGTGTACACTTAGATAGTATACTTCATTCAGTTCTTTATTGCTTTCTTACTCTTTTAGGAGGTGTAGTACTACCCCTATATTCTTTCCAAGTTCTGAGTATGCTAAATGTCTGTAGTACTAGTACTTGGTAGTGCATCTATTATCCAATGCAGTACAGCATCTGAGGACTTATTGCAATGGCTTCCTTCGTGACGCTCATAGTCATACTATGTAGTACGTACTTTGTGTCTTTTGTATTGCTTTGTTGCTTTCATCTAGTATTTCATACTACTGCATAGTAGTATGCGTCATTCGTATTCCTCTGCTGCTTTCAAATAGTACTGCGTACTACTGCGTAGTAGTTGGAACACTTCGTAGTAGTACTTCAGAAGTCAGGTAGTATTGGTTTTCTTGTGTGGGATAGTTCTGTAATCTAATTGTAAGCACTTTTGGCTAATGCATGAGTATCATTTCATGGCAGATTGACATCACTTCCAAGCATACCTAGAGCCCCTGCACTCACCTTTTTCTTCTCTTCTCTGGTTCAGGAAAGGAGAAATTGCAGAACTGCTACTGAAATTGGAGAGTTCACTTCAACGCAATGAAGTACTAGTTCAGGAGAAAAAGACTCAGGTTACTGAGGCTACTGTTCAATGGGATGCGTGCTTCCACTTGGTTCAACAGTTCAAGTCTTCTTTAATTGAGGCCAACCAAGACTGCGACCACTTATCAAGAGAAGATGAAATGGAAGCTGCTATGAAGCAACCGGGAATAGGGCCCATCATAAAGATGTATTACTCCAATGTCAACAAATTGAGTGCGTTTGCTGCAAGGAAATCAGCATTGGAAGCAGAGCTTCAGCTAGCGTCAACCGCTAGGGCAACTACCTCTAGTCGCCTGCTTGCGCTGAAAACGTACTCTGCGGAGCTATCTGCTGGTCAGGATTCACTGGGCATGCAGCCTTTACCTTCGTGCAACGACGACAATGTTGTGGCCCTCATCAATGCCCACCCATTGCTTCCTTGTAGTCTTCAATGCTCAATTTGCTCTGACGGATTCCCATTGTGGGATGTCCTTCTCTGTAGTTGCCAACATGTCTATCATCCGTGGTGTGCAGCACATTGGTTCCGAAGCAATGTTACTTGTGCAGCCCCAGATTGCGGAATTGTACCACCGGTTTGGTACAACAGTTGGGGATTTGGGCAGTACGACAAACTTCTCAGTGCACTTGGTGATGGCATGCAGATGCGAACCATTAATGCTGTAACTATAAAGGACCAGCCTCAAACACCTCTGAAGATTGTCTTAGGTAATGCTCTATTGTGGCCCCTCGGCTTTCTTGTGAGTCCGTCCGTTCCATCCTTCTAATTGGTAGCCCACTTATAACTCCTGCCTCTATCTCTTGTCACTCATTGTATGAATGTATACTCACTGCCCTAGCCACTGCCCTTCAGATCTGTTGTATGCTTTCAGTTGAAGAAATAACCTTTGTATATTGCTGACTTCATTGGTGATTTATGCAATCTTATAATAGTATCATTGCAATGTCCTTGGACTAGAAGGCTACATCATGAATGTTTACCGCCATTTACAAACGAACTTACTTCAGTGGCTACGGACTGTGTAGGTTCTTCCTTCCTTACCGCTGGCGCTCCCAGTATTTCTGCTTGCGACAGTACCGTCTCAAAACGCTTAGGGGAAGCAAGAGAGGGCTTCTTCCCACAACTCCTGAGGCCTGGAAGCGAGGGTTGCGGTGCTAGTCCCTTAACAACGGCGGCCATGGACTTTGATGGACCTTTAATGCCGTTTGCATCTCAGTTGTCGACTCCATCAACGAAGTTCAATAATAGCTGCACTGAGACGTCTACTTTGCAGACTTTAACTTCGACAGTGGATGCTGCAATGGATAGTGAACTTCCACATGTCCCAGACGGAATAGGTATGCTTCTCAATTCTACAGCGCATGATGAAACAGTACATGAAATGCTTGATGTTCAGGAGCACCCCAAAGAAGATGGAAGCGACTTAGTTGCTGAAGACAAAGATGATCCACTTTTGAAATTTGAAGTTCATAATGCAGAAGTAACTACTTCTTTACCTGTAGTGGACGACGTTGGAACTGTTTTCCCCTCAAAGGTAAACAACACTGAACTGCCTGCCTACTCTGTTGTTTAAGTCCAAGGAATTGATTACACTGTATAACCGTCTTCTTTTGTTCCTCTTTGAAGTCTCCACATTGACATCACGCACTCTTTTCTGCTCCCATGTAACTAATGTCATCATCTTTTCTTCTATAGACTTTGGAAAGCGGTTCTATATTAGAGGCATCAATCCCTTCTGCAGAGCAGACTTCCCCTAATTCTAAAAGAAAAGTGTCAAACAACTTGGAGGATCCATACTCCTTGACGTTTGAGATGTCATCGAAATGCTGCAAATCTGTGGAGGACTCTAAGCTTGCTGAACCAGTTGAGGGTAAGGAGCTAGTTCCTGATGTCACTCTTAGCAAAGCAGCCGGACAGGGAGAGAAAATCACTTCAGCAGGTTCGTAACCTCCTTTGTATTGTCTGCGCTACTTGTATGGAAGTTGTGTCATAAACTTTTCTATTTCCTTCGTGTTTATCAAGAACTAATCATTGGGAGATTTAGCTCCCGCTTAATACTTTATATGAAGATGGTAGTCTTCACCATCGACTGAGAAAGTGAAGGCAGAGCATGCTTTGACAACGGCATTCCTCTTTTGTGCAGGAAATCAAGCAATGCTTGAGGCTACGGTGGAGGACGCTTGCCCAAGTGACATAGGTGGGAGAGTGCTTTGACTTCGACCTGCGGGTGGGAAAGCAGCACCTCAACGCCATGCACCCAATAATACAGTCAGTTCAACTGTGAAAAGGAACAAGGTGGGTACTAGGAAATAAGTCTCGCCCACAATGCAATGTCCTTGTGAACGTGGGCGCTGTTTTTTGCAACCATTTTGGATTCCCAGGCTAGGATAGCGATTCATTTTTGGTACTTCATGAGAATGCGCAGTATATGAGTTAGGTTTTTTGGATTTCAACAGGGTCTACGGGAGTCCCGTTGACTGCCAGTACCGATGGTGGCCTGATGATAAAAATTACACCCTACTAAGAAGCCTAACCTAGCTGTCCACATGTATGGCATTTCTGTGCACATGATCGTGGGCCTCGGAAGTGCTATCTATCCCATGATGAGATCATGGGACCAAGGTAGGATTGGTATCTTAAGCAAGGCATGGTAGCCCACAACATTCGCCTTGATCATGGGTCGACACAGAGGAGCCTAGTTTCTGAAGCAGTTTATAGGATCCTGTGTTGGTATACTATATTGTAGAGTATGGTATATCTTTATTCTAGAATTCCATGTTCACTTTATAAGCCTTGGCTTCCTATGAATAGTAGCGCATGCTGAATTTGTATTTATTCTACCAATTTCCTATGTTGAAAATTGTGGCTATGTAATTTGCTTGTTACTTGCTGTATGATACAGTGCAGAGATGTTGTGAACAGGGACTTCTACATATCAATTACGTTGATGTTTCTAGAGGTTTAGAAAGAGTTCCCATTTTGTTGTATGAGGGTGATTCCTCAAACAATGTTCCACTCTTGGAGAAGTCGTATACGTATGTGCGCACTTCAGGAATTCACGCCTCAGTCACAATAGAGTCCGTGCCTACGGATTCCCTTGTCACTGAGGTACATAGTGACGGAAGGCATCACATGTACACTGACATGGCTACTGAGTGCTCGTGTGAGCTTGAAGAAGGACGTAGATATTATGTCGTTGGTGGCCGCCTACACCCTCGGTTCGTTGTACAGGTACGTAGTCATAGTTTTTCCATTTCCTGAACTGTAATTGCTTCTAATAGTGCTCTAATTTGTTTACGGGGATGCATATAAAAACTGCTAGTCACACAAATGAATGAAGCACTATCTAGTACTAAGGTGATGGAGTCCTTACTCATTTTGGCGATACTCTTATGTCAAGGATGGTAGACAAGAGCTTCTAACATTGTATTAATAGCGACTGCTCTTTGGAAATCTTTGTGGTTCTCACACCTTCTACTACTCGCCTTTCCGCAGTTTCTTGAACGACGAAGTGGTTGCACAGCAAGATTTGTATACTGCACTACCTTGTCGACATGCCCAGAGATTAGGAACGGACGCTGTGATGGACACGTCCCACTCGAGTTCATAAAAGAATGCAACAGGAAGTGCCGCTGTGCATGGGATTGTCCAAACAGGGTTGTTCAAAGAGGATTGACGACAAAGTTGGAGGTCAGGGTGCAATGGAATTGAGTTTGTCATTAAAGATGTTACATTTTATTCAGATTAGTATTGATAATTATTACATGGTGGATACCCATGCAGGTATTTTACGTGAATGACTAGAAAGGTTGGGGCATTCGCACATTGGAGACCCTCAGTCGTGGGTCCTTTGTTTTCGAATATGCAAGAGAAGTTGTTACGAATGCTGAATTAATGAGGAGAGGTAATCGGTCTAAGTTCTCTATTGCATTAGATGCTGACTGGGAGTCTGAGGCACACAAGGACGACAACTTTTTGTTGTGTATAGACGCAACGGACATGACAAATGTGGCGAGGTGGTTGAATCACAGGTGTGATGGTCCACGCCACCGAACCCCTTCTATCCATGTAGTCTACTTCTGTGACAACTATATATGAATGCTTCTTCTGACTAACCACAAAGTTTATATACAGATGTGGGGATGCAAATCTCATGGAGATGCCTGTGTGGGTGGACAATGGAAGTTCAACTTTATATCATGTAAGTATATGAACTCCTTCTATGAGTGAATAATCATGCTCTTCTATTATGATGCTGTAAACTTTATCCTCTACAGCTTTAGTAAGATCTAGAAGTGGGTGTTCTGTAGGTTACCTTCTTTGCCAATCGCATCATTCAAATAGGAGAAGAACTGACTTGGGACTACGGTGTGGATTTCGACGGGCAGCCGTGGCCATTCAAATGCTATTGTGGAAGCAAACTTTGCAGAGCAACATGATCGATACTAATGTGAGCATTTCCATGCATGACAGACTGCCACAAGCTACTTCAGGATTTCTACAGTGTAGTGGTACTTTGTATAATATCAAATAATGAGTACTACTACTGCATTGCTACTTAAAATGCTCTGTAGTACATAATCTGTAAATACCATATTGTTCTAGTGCAGGCAGTGGGTAATAGTGCCCAATAGTACTGCGGGGACTACTTTGTAAACCACAGTAGTACTGTAGTTGTGGTCTATAGTGATATATAGTACTGAAGATATTGGTGAATAGTATTGCGTGCCTCACACAACTACACTTGTTTAATAAAACTTTGTATAGCATGTCCAATAGGTTGGGCAGGGATGAGAATAAAACGGCAAAGTGTAGAGGTAGACACCCAGTAGTATCTCATATAAGCTACTAAGGGTTTATGAATAGGGTGTACACAACTTGTGGGTCGTGGCAAGAAACACTTACCGGTTTTGTCTCAAAATGGCTCAAAATGAGTGAGTCCTATGAGTCCTGTGACCCTTTGAAATAATTTTTTTTTAAATTGAAAAAAATATGGATAATTTGAAGAGCAATGAGAATATCATGTCTCTTGAAATTCAGACCTAAGAAATTTTTTCTCTAAATGTTATAGACAATGGAAAATACAATGAAAATAGCTCTTTTTCACTAATTTGGTAAAAATAGTAAAAAAATTCAAAAAATAAAAATAAAAAATCCTTTTTTTCTCCAAGTAAAGGTCTTTCTCTTAAAACAAATTTCATCTTTGGAAAAAATAAATTCTATTCTCCACACTTGTGCAAAGTCAGCCACTTTGACGACATGTGGAGGTTGAACAATATATTATTTTCAAAAAATCTCTTCGTGGTATTGTGTAACTTTAGGTAAGGTCCTTGCATGCCAATTTTCAGCTCAAGATTTTCATTTTTGGGTCAGAAAAAGGACTAAAAACCCCCAAAATGGCCATGGTAGACACCCAATCGGGGGCAGTTTAAAAATAGTAAATTAATTTTGAAAAAATTGATAAAATTACACAAAATGTAAAACTTTTGTAGGCATCTTCATTTCAAGTTTCAAGTCAATTGAACAAAATATGCAAAAGTTATGAGCAAAAAACTACCTCCAAAAGGTCAAGGGGACAAAAAAAAGGACAAGTGTTTCTTGCCAAAGCCCTTGTATACTATTGAATTGTTACTAAGACTAATTGTACGAAACCATACTCCACATGAAAATTAATATGACACAGCTACTTGTTATGGTCAGAAGCTGTCATTCTCTGAAGTTGTATCTTATATGCATATGCTCTGTAAACTGTTCGTGCTGGAGTGACCATCATGCAGCCTAATTTGATGTTGTATGTGTTCAAGAAGTAGTACACATGTGCTCTTGTTCTGTACGTTCTTTTATGCACTGGTAGTAATCGTATAGGAAATGGAAACAGAAAGCTATGCTCGAGGTGAATTTCTAATTCTACATATTGGTAGTTGGTAGAAGGAAAACTGTGAATAAAAACTATGCAAGAATACAATACTTCTTTATTGTAGGTGGCTTTTCTGGGCTACATAGAAGAGGCCATAGGTAGTTGTTGACAAATCAGTGAACTCCTTTGTCATGGAAGGTGTTAACAATTGCAACTTGTTTTGTAAACCATTTGCATTAAAGATTCTTTTGTATAAACAAGTGCTTAATTCAAAGTCCCTCATGGAAATATGGCAAAACCATTAGAGCATAATACTTTAGAGTTTAGACAGCTTCTACTGTCTACAGTGAAGAGTCCCAAAAAAAAATGAATTCTTTCTACTACACAAAACTAGAAGCAAGCATCAGCATGTCAAAAGCCTCCCAATTTCTACAAGCAATGTCATCAAAATGATGAGTAATCAATTGAGGAAGAAATTCCAATGAAACATTACCATGCGTCAACCCCATTGCATCCACATTATGTGCAGACAATCCCCGACATTCAAAGCCTTGCACTTACAGTCCTAGACATATAGAAATCACTACGAATGAATTTTTTCTTCAAATAAAGGTCCAAAAATAGTAGGAAAAAGCTCCCTAAAAGGCCTATCATGTGCATTAATATGCAAAGAAGGAAAGAGAATTAAGGACCAAGCTATTTAAGGTTGGTCCAGTACATTGCACAAAAGCATAATTCTTGGTTCTGTAGATATTAGTAATGTATGAATGACTAAATGATTGGGGGAAAAAAATTTACATGGGGGGATTGTTTTACAGAATTCATGATGAATTCCTTCAAAGGTGAATAAAGTTTGCACATTCTGTCTCTATGCATGGACTCCACCTCCTAGACAGAAGAGGAGCAACATGAATTCAAATACCATGACAGAGAATTGTAAAGAGTAGCCCTAAATTCTGCTCATCTGACCCCATGATAGAAGGAAGAACCTTCAAACGCAGCCCCATGTTTGAATTCTATTCACAAATCATTCATAACATCTTAAAATATGAACTTCCGCATATCTACATGCATTAGATGACCACAATGCAATTGTGCAAGTAAGTGCTTTGGCCGATATTTTTTCCTTCAAGTTCTATCCATTTCTAAGTAGAAAAGGTTCTCCACAATTGAATTTCTTATATACTTTTATGCATCCTCTGAGAAGATTAGTCAAATGTCAAAGCGGCAAGTTCTAGAAAAAACTCACCACTAGAGATGGAAAACATTGAATGGTTGGCAGCAGGATCTACCACCCAAGGGAGTTCGAGTTTCGGCAAGTTGTGCTACAATAATGTCACTAGAAGAACTTCCATGAACGTCTGCAATGGTATAGCCAAGGAAATTATCAAAAACTAAAAACATAATGATGTTGCTCCCTAAACTTCAAGAAGAGGATGCATGAAGGATCTTCACGACTTGCTAGATTAGCAAGTGCAGTTTCTTGTGACTGTGGGCAGGTCAAGCTAATGTAAAGGTGTGTTGAGCACAAGAAAAATTCCTTAGACAATGTATTAGTACTGAAAAATATTGTTACTGTAGGTGGAGTACATCGACAAATGAGATGAGGTTTCCAAAAATGGAAAAATCAAAATGTTCTTCAGCAGGACATAATTCCCTCACATACAGCCCTTCAAGTGCACTTTGAGATTGATAAGGATTAATTGCACAAAATGAAGGTGGGACACATACCTTGCCACAGATGTTGAGTCCAATCAGAACTTCAAGATTTCGAGTGAACGTTTGAGCGCGACCACAATTAGCAGGTACACAAGGCAGAATGTACAGTCTCGAAAACATGAGAACATCAATTTCTGAAATGCATGTGGTCTTCATAGCACTCACAATAGAAAAGGCATAGCCAAAACAAACGAAAGAGCCTGATTTGTCCTCGTCCTTGCCTTCTTTTTCCAGATCGAAGCATGAGCACCTTCTCTAAAGGACCCAAACAAAATTTTCTACTCGTCAATAGACATGAAGGGTTGACGAAGTTAGACCTCAGCAGTAGTCATCCAAGCAAACCTAGACCACCTTCTGCCTCTGAATGTGGACTATATAATTGTTGTGCACTATGACAGCACAAGTAGGAAGAAATTGGGAAAATGAAATGCATATCAGAAGGCTATGCGCAGTGTTTGCCATGCTGTTAGTCTAGAGGACAAAGCCACCGCACTATACTGCATGAGACATTACTAAAAGGCTTAGAACTTCGAAGTCCTCCACCAACCACAGTCTTCACTTGAAGTCACAGAGAATCAAGTGCACTGTTGATGACGTCTACGGTTTCGTCAAGGAGGGTGTACACAGGATTACCGCCCTTTACTCGATGTTGTCTTGGAATCATTTGAAATTTACAGGCAAGCACAATGGTGGCATCGACGTACGCCACTTGAGAGGTTGACAAATACACATAGTTATGGAGGTCTCTGCGTCCCCATTTCTGGTAGTAAGTCCCACAAAGGACAGAGTCTCCTGCTTTAAATTCACCACCCCAGTTACAAGTGAAACCTTCAGTCATAATTTGCTTTGGAGATTGGCACTGCAGTATGTAGAAAGACACACCTTCGTCATTGTCGAGAGCTGCTGGGACAGCAAAGTTGTCACCTGCTTGTACTAGGTCAGCCATGCCATCCTCACTGTATTCCCAGTCCCATTCGTCTTCACCATCGTCAAGGTCTTGTGGAGGAAGAACAAAGTCAGCCGAATGGGGGTGAATCTTCAGAACTCGCCAAGGTTTCACATACAATTGATTTTCACAAGCATTGAAATTCTCTTCTAAACAAGGACCGCAAAAGCAAGAGAGTTCTCTAACCAGAAGTTTAGTTGGGTCATTTCTATCAGGTGCAAAGACAGAATGCAGTTGTGATGAACCCGGAATTCAATCACAGGAATGGGGATTTCTTCGGTCAACGTCCTGAAGACCTATATAGTGGAAGTACCGAAATGACCTACATGTCAAGACCACAAATGGATTACAGGAGATCCACATCATACATAGAAAACTGTGAAAGATGTGATGGACTTGTATGAAAAGGCTAGCCACATTAAGAAGAATAAGTTCCTCAAAGCGTAGCACTTGAGGAAGTTCTGAGGATAATAGTAGTTATTTCATACAAGCCAGATTGGACTGGTAGAGAAGAGAACTTCACTTGATGCGATCTCGAGTGTTTGGAACTTGTCCAGCCAAACTGGTGTTCAAATAAGTGACACAATCATGAGCATTTTGGAGAGTCCTCTGGGGGTTCAGGAGTTGCTCGGCACGCAATGCTTTCTTGATCATGGCACCAGCACCATCCCATTCTCCTTTTCCATGTCCCGAACCATAAAAATTCCAGAGCAATTTGCAACCGCCTGTCAGTGATGGGTATCTGCAAAAGGAAAACTAGGAATGAGGACGAGGAAAAAAAATGCAAACACAAGTACTACATTGTAGGATTAAAAGAAAGAAAATTAGTAGGAACCAAAACAAACTGATAAGGACAGAAGGAGATCTTCTACTATATTTCGTACTTCAAAAAAATTATGAAATGCAGTAAGAGGCGGGCAGAGGAATTATAACCTTGCAGAAAAGTATAGAGCTCGAACCCCTTTGAATTGAGCTGCGCAACCGTCACTGAAGACGTAATGAGTGTGCGGTGTGAACTTACTGGAAGTGAACCACCGCCAGTGCAACATGAGACAATGTTGCACAAACAAAGTGTCATGTGCCTTGTCATCAGAGATGTAGTAATGTGTTTCTCTAACAAGTTCTGGCAAGTCATCGCTATCCTCAGATGGTGTTGTAGTATAGAAAGTGACGTGCACTAGAATCGTCATTTGCACGGAATTGTAGTACAAGGACTGGATTTCGTTTTGAACCTGGAATGTATAGTTCTCAGCAAAGTCTATGTGGGAAATGATGGTTCCTTGTTGAAGACACTGTCGCAATAATTTAGCTTGATCTGCTTGCCAATGAGCCTCAAAATTATGCCATATGAATCGCTGAAGTGTTGGCTTGAAGAAGTCTAAGAACTCAGAAAATGAAGTAGTCCGTGAGATTTCTTTGATACGCTTCTTTGGTCTGCCATCTTTGTCAGAACCAACAACCTCATATTTAAACTGCTTCCACTTGATGGTAATCCCCGGCATGTCTACTCGTTCTCGTGGACAGAGCTTTAGGAACGAAACACCGCAACTACTGCAAGCTCCAAGCAAACATTCCGGGCGGTGGAATTCAGCATCTTCAGGTTTCGGACAAAGCAAGGACTCCCATAATGCAGTAACTCCAGAGAAGCGGCTCTCTCCAGCTTTGCATTGTCCACCATTGTCAAAACCACAGACAATACACTGACAACCACACTGGAAAATGATGTGAGCACCATTCACTGGGTCCCTGAATGCATTTAATGCCTCCAACAAAAAAAGGACTTGAACATGATAGCGGCAGCAGCAAACGTTCCGATCCTTACACTTGATGACAAAAAAGGGTCGAAGCCGGTCAAAAGATCGGTGCATGATAACACACTCTGGATGAGCAGATATGAATCGCTCGTATAGTTGCTTCTGCACAAGAAAACATTCAAGCAGAATTCAATAAAAGGTGCACCCCAAAGCACTTGGTTTGCAACATTCATAATCTTGGAAGTACTGAGATTCACAAGTAGACTTTACTGTAATGGCTACATAAGACAAGAGAATGCAAGATCTGTCATCATATATCCAAGTCATGTGAACTACTGTGAAGTACCCATAGTATTATGAAGTGCAAGAAGTTTGTCCTGGCTGTCATATGTAGTACTTCAGCAATACTACATGGTAGCACGTCATAGTACTCCCGAGCACTTATGTCACTATTAACGGGAGAGTAGGTACTTCTTACAACTAATAGGAGGGGTCAAAGCGGATTGGTGGAAGGCATCTCTCTTACGTTGTACACAAAGTACTGGGAACGTTCTTCCATAGTACTGCAAGTATAGCCAAATGAAGTAAATAGGGGACCGTGAATACTATAGGAATAGAGGGAGTACTTAGCATAGAACAAAGTTACCAAGAAAAACTCTCTCTATGATAGCTGAGTAAGCACTAGGAGTACTAACTACTAAGAAGTATGTAAAGGACTACTAAGGAAGAAGTTGTTTTCATTCCAATAGTGGATCAAATACAAGTACTCACAGAATGCAGTACTTGTAATATTGTATGCCACTACGAAGTACAAAGCAGTAGTGAAGAAATAAACAAGTAATAAAGAATGCTAAGCAAGTATAGCATGGACAAGCAACAGGCCACTATATATGTAAGCATACTATGTACTATGAGGATTATAGAATTCTTAATACAACTAAGAAAGAGTAGGAGCACACATAAGCTTATAGACTTCCATGGGATAAGAAATGGACAGTACTACATTGTCTTGCACATGCAAAGGAAAAGCAAAGGGACCATAGAAGTCTCTTGTATTCTTAAAAAAAATCATGCAAAGACTTCTTGTAAGACTTGTAAATGATGGTCCAAACAAGAGAAAATTAGTGCATGCAATAATTTGAATAAAGGGTGGAGTCCTAAGAAGTAAGCAATACCACCTGCCAGCAAAGAATAGAAACGTTCAACTAGTGGAAAAGTCTAGGGTTTAGGATTTCATACAACGTTAGGTACTTGACATTGGAGCCCAAATCGAAGACGGGAAAGAATCAGAGGCATTCAAAAAACGACTACAATGATATAGGCTCAACGGAACATCATACAGACTCCGAGCACAACTTTCACGTTTTCTGTACAATGACAAATCAAGTAAGCATGTGATGTAAGCAAGAGGAGAAAACGACGACCTAACCTGTGTCTCCATGAGCAAATGAGCTGGGTGTGTGTCATAGACATTGCGACCTAGACGCTTTCGTTTGATGTCCTTTCGATTAGGGCTGACCCTAGTCTCTTGCGTCCACCAAGCCGTCACAACAGCCTTGACAGCATCAGAAATTCCTCCATCCCTTTTTTTTCGACTAGGCACATTAAATCTTGCACCCTCTGTGGTGGAGGCACTCCGCAAACGTTCCATAGCTGATACAACATTTTCTTTCCTCAGACCCAGAATTTGGTGAAATCTATTGAAGTCCGCATCAATCTCTCCAACAACAGCTTCCAAGATACTATGTTTTCTAGCTAATTTACCCGAGGTATGCGGAATTTTGATTCGTTGTAATTCGGCACGAAGGTTGAGCAGAATTTGTTGCTCAGCTCTAACATCTTGGGGACTTGGATAATATTCGGGGAGCAGCGGCCGAACATGCACATTATCGAAAACCCTCTGTAACACAGCCGCTCGAAGGTCTGCTGTGTCCAAGCGTAGCAATTGCTCAATCAAATCCCTAGAGATGCGGTCAGCATGCTGAATCATTGTACTACGGTATACAGCCTGATCAGGAATTGCATCATTCCCTTCCGTGGATTGTGTATCCTCTGATGCTCCCTCTTCACTGGACAACGTCAAGGAATTCCGCCTTGCTCGGCTGCTTCGCTGACGTAGGGTAACTCTTCAACGCTGCGCCTCTAACTGGGCATGACTCTCTACTGCTCTTGTGCGTGGCCCTGGACGAACTTCTTCCGTGCGTCGATCACGACGTCGCTGATGCCCCGCATTGTCCATCAATCATTACTTTGCGTCCAAGTACCTGTACTGCATGTAGCCGTGAATACAACTACAAAGGCTTCCAAGTGATTAGTCGCCAGAGAAAACGACACACTGGTACTGTTCGTTGTTTGCAAATCAAAACCCTAAGCCATGACAAGGTCTGAACGGTTCCGAAAGTGGCGAGGCCGCCGTCGATCCTCCTTGAATTTGCATTGATTTCCTTTGATTTGCATGGAGAGGCGTCAGGCACTGAATATGTTAGTTCAGCTGCAAACGTTCAAGATCGAATAATTTCAGTGACATGTGGATACAACTTCACTTAATGGGGTCGCTTCAACAGAACTATGGAGTACTCGCTGGTGTCTTGCAGTACTATTTCAAGACAGGGTCTCAGTTTTTCACAGAAAATAGTCATCTCCACAATTTAATTTCTAAAAAATCAAGGGAAGCAAAAATAAAAAAATAAAAAAATAGTCCATTTTAGAAAACTTTGTGTACAATACTTTTAGGGAAAAAAAAGAGTCATAGAGCATTTTTTCTGTTCAAAATTGCGCGCGCAAGGGACCTGTCTTTATGCACATCTATAGGCTATGGAATTTCAAGTTTTTCAAAATCCTTCGGTGGAAACATGGAAATGTAGTATGGGAATACCTCACAAAAATTTCAGCTCAAAATCATGAAATTTGGATACTCCCCAGTACTAAAAACCTCTAAACCGCAAAGTGTGACAAATTAGCTAAATTCAAAATTAATTACAATTCATTTTTTCTTAATTTCAGAAAAATGAGGTCTCTCATTGCCACAAAGTTTGTGATCTTCAAAAAAAATTTCAATTCAATTCATTTCAACCTCCACAAGTTATGGCCAAAGACAACTCCATCATTCAAAGTGTGACGCCAAATAGTACAAGTCTTTCTTGCATTCACCCGATCACTACCCTCATCAAATAAGACCCAGTCTGAGTTACCTGAATCCGAATTCCCCTGTCAGTTACCAAAATCAACCTCCCAGTCTGGATCAAGTGCGTCTTCATTGCTCTTGCTTCCTCCATCTTCGAGATAAGAAGGCAGTTCCAAAGTAAGCGTTGAATTTTGAGTAGACACAAGAATGTTGCTACCTAGAGCGGCCACCGCGTCCTCTTTGCCAATAAGATGGCACTTGTCTTTCTAGACTACCTGAGTTCCAAGAACTCCACCAAAATCAATTTTATACATAATAACTTCAGTAACGACATGTTAGAATTTGCGCATCACTTCTCCAAACAATAAGTTAGCCTCCTCGCAGAAGGGCTCAGTCCAAGTATTAGGCGAGGTACCCATACGTGGGTTATAAGCACCAAATTCTCTGTAAAGGCTACTACCAATGGACTGCCCTCTATGACTCTTCGGTGCAAACAACCGCCATCCTCGCTGCAAGAATTATACCAACCGAGGTTGTCCCGACCATGCATCTTGCCATGTAATTCTCCATCATCTGTCGAAGCCCGCTTGCCTTCACGAATCACTCGAAGGTGCTCCACACTATCACATCCTGAGCCTAGTGTCTCCTTGTAGTCCTCTACTTCTGTACCCGAGATTGAATTATACTGTTCTCCAACTGGTTTGCCTGCTACCAATCTCTCTAGTGCATGTCTTTTGTCCTACATCCGAAACAGCAAATTAATTGATATGTTGCCTCTCAAACATCGCGGCAAATGCTCTGTATCCACCTGAATCTCCGGCCCAAATCAAGCTGGTGGTGTCCCAATGTCACGCAAAACTACATCCAATATTTTTTTCCCCTACCTGTCTTTCCTTTCTTCCCACCACATCCTTTCTCCACCCCCTCATCACCTTCTGAATTTCCCAATGTAATTGCACAAGCCTTTATAGTCTTGTCTATTCCTCTCCCGCGACCTACATGCCCCCCCGATTGCCACCCTTGCTCCGTCTACAGGGCGGAGGATCCGTGGCTCTCCCGTCCATGCAATCCACCGGATGTATTGCTGTGACCCTCATTTGCAACGAACAACTTGTCTTCAGATTGTTTACGAGCGAATTCCCTTCTCCGGATCCATCGAGGTCGGTGAATTGTATGACCAGTGGATTTCTCGTTGTTAGTTGCATTTGAGTTCTTTCGGCTTGTTTTGGTGATGGGGGCAACATCGTCGACGGGAAGAGCTTTAACCTCCTTTGATTGGTAGGTGGGCACACCACCGGGCTAGTTGATGCAATCGCCATTGGGGACAAAAGTGACGAATCCTACTCCCCCACTCCCAAACCCTCATTTGCAGCCGATTTGATTTTGAGTTGCTCTCGCTCCCGTCGCTTGACCCACCTCTTGCACCCCGGGCTCCGCAGTAGCAACCTTTCCTATGCCACAATTCGAGCAGCCTCCTTTGTTGACTGGGACATGGTGTTTGTCTTCATCGTGCCAGATTTCTCTCACCACAAGGAAAAGCAAGTCAGGAAAATCTCGTTTGTGCTTCCACCCTAAAATAAAAGCTACGTTGCTGTAAAATAGAATGTGCCAATGCGTCGCCTTCAACACATCGGAGAGCTATCTAATCTTAGAGCTCTGAGGGAGTGACAGGAGGTGACGATTGTCCAAGCAATGTAGGACTCGTCTCCTTTGAATTTCGTCTGCTGCAATCTCTATAAGCCAACTATGAATGACACGAGCTTGTTCCAATCAAGATTGCGGAAAATCAATGGGCAAGTTGTTGCATAAATTTGCCATCCCTCGCACTGCTCTTTCAAACAAAGGTACCAACAATTGTGCAAGAGCAAGGATTACAAGTAGTAGGCGTGAATAAGAATTGCAGGAAACAAAATACTTGTTCACCCCACTATCTAATTTCATAACGAAGGCTCAATCACAGCTTGGTGCTCGATGGAGACCTCGCCGCCTTTGCCACCAATTCCTCCAAATTGTCGCCATCGCGAGGATGAAGAAATTGCTCCTCCAGAAATTCCACTCTGAACTAGGATGTGTCCTTTGAAGAATCCAAAGCTCACTCACAATGATTGCCTAGAAGACGTTGCAATCCCAACCCTAAACACTTGTCCTATATTGTTTATAAATCCTTCGTTGCGTGCAAGGAAGATTAGAGTACACGAGGAGTAGTGGCAGGAAAAACCATGTCCCAGAGGACAGACCTTAGGACTACAACGGTCTTTCTGCGGGTCGCCCGCCATCGACCCGAGCTGCACATCCTACCTGGCAATGTCCTTTTTGGCCCTATCGTGGGACCTCGACTTCCTGACATAGCCTTATAAATTGGACGACACGTCAGCTGGTGGATCTACGAATGTAGTTTTGTTCAGCATTCAAAGCCTTACAAATGTGTAGTTTACTTTTTCTCCAAATTCTTTGACGATTTTTCATTTAGTTGCCCACAAGATTGTCTGAGGACATAATATGTCCTCAGGGTCATTCTGGGGTTACACATCCATATAAGTAGAAGAGGAGGTCTGTGGAGAAATGTGAGGGTCAAGAGTGTTTTTTTTGTAATTTTGATGAAGAGTGGAGTGATGTGCAGTGTAGCAATAATTTTCATGACATTTTTCAAACTTCAGTAGAGCACCAGGGGCCAAAATCCAACATGAACAGAGGACTTCAACATAGTCCAGGTTAAAGATCATGCAGCAGCCGACATTGGAAATTTGCAACTGATCTCAATACGAAATGTTTCAATGTAGTAACCAGAAGTGCAGTTTCAGCGAGGAATCTTTACTTATAATTTACAGTGAAACAAGGCAGCTTCTGAAACACTGCTGAAGCAGAAAAAACGCACGACCACTTTATTGGACAATCCTAAGCCTGGAAACAATTAGCAGATCAAAAAACTACTAGGATCATTTGTTTCTCGATTTCTAAAACTCTTCTCTACAATGCTCACTCGTGACTCGCTGACTTCGGCAGTTCTTCCCAACTACATCCTGGATTGCCAACCATTCTCCCAAGGACTCTTCGAAAACCCTTCTTGGGTTAGTGGTGCGGAGTACAAAGGACTGTCGAAGCAGAGCGGTGAGGAGGTATTAAGTAGCTGAAAAAGTAGGTGCGTGCAAAGAAGAAGTAGAAGCCAAGATCTAAGTTGGAGCGAACTGAACAGAGAGTGCCTAGTAAAATTTGCAGGGGTAGGTTCAGGCTAAAAATAAGTAAAACCAAGCTGTTAGAGCTAATGGCATCCCCCATATATCGCTTCCACTCTGAATGAAGTTTTAGTTACTTCCTTTTGACGCTCCCTGCTCTTTTGGCTTTAATAAACTTGCGATTAGGTTTTGCACTTGCGTCTTGTCCGGTAGCCCCAACCGCAAAACCACCGCCACCAAAGTTGAGAGGTTGTCCAGGTTGAGGCGATGCAGCGAAAGGATTAGCAACAGGGGTTGACTGCTGAGCAGATGCAGCAAAAGGATTAGCAACAGCAGTAGGCTGCTGAGGCGATGCCGCAAACAGATTTGCCGCAGGAGGTGCTGCAGCTCCAAATCCCCCGAAGACTCCAGGTGAAGGTGTAGCCACTGGTGTAGCAGGATTACCGAACTGAAAGGTCCCTGACCCGGGAGTTTGAGGAGCGCCAAACAGGGTAGTTTGCTGTTGGGGAGGCGGTGAAGAGGACATCATTTGGCCATCATCAGCCATAGTGTCCTCCATATCATTTCCCATTCCACCATTAGGAGACGATCCAAAAGCAGGTGCAGAGCTTCCCATACCAAACATAGGCGGAGAGGCAGGCTTTGCACCGAAATTGAAGGGGCTAGCAGCAGTCGAGGCACTGGAAGCACCAAAGGCAAAAGCACCAGTTGAGGTAGTGGGTGACGCTGCACTAGATCCTCCAAAAGCGAAGGGAGAGGTTCCAGGGGCTGCACCAAATGCAAAGGTAGTCGGAGACGAAACAGAACCTGGGTTGGTAGGGGCTCCAAAGCTAGAAAATAGAGCAGATTGGGAAGATTGAGTAGAGGACCCAAACGCCGGGGTGCTGGAAGCTCCAAACGCTGGCGTGCTGGAAGCTCCAAATGCTGGGGTACTGGAAGCTCCAAATGCTGGCGTGCTGGAAGCTCCGAATGCAGGAGTGCTGGAAGCTCCGAAGGCTGGGGTGCTAGAAGCTCCGAAAGCAGGGGTGCTAGAGGCTCCAAATGATGGAGTGCTAGAAACTCCAAAAGCAGGGGTGCTCGAGGCTCCAAATGCTGGTGAAGCTCCACCAAATGATGTTGCTGCATTACTTGACCCGAATGTTGAGTTGCCAAAAATAGGAGAAGACGACCCAAATGCATTTGTAGTACCGAGTGAGGATGTGGCTGGCGATGGTGACGACGTCAATGACTTTTCAGGGGTAGAATCTGAGGCAGGTTTCAATCCAAACAGGGATGTATTGTTGGACGACGGTGCTGATGAGCTTGCGCCTTGACCGAATCCAGTAGTGGTGAAAGTAGAAGCGCCTACTGGTGCAGAGGCAGAGGTAGTTGCAGCAGCAGACAATCCAAAGCTCACAGTGGCTGGGACCGCTGTATTGAAAGATAGACCAGTGTCAGCCATAGAGGAAACCTCGTACATCACAGTAGCCAAAACATGACTGGCATAGCATGAACCAACCAACCAAACTTGATATCAAACTAGAAATCCCGAAAAATGAATAACACTTAAATACCTGCAGCATCACCACTCTTTGTTGGTTCTTGACCAAACATTCGCTTCTGAGGCCTGTTCGCATCATCGGATGGTGACGCAGTCAATGACACCGGAGCTGCTGGAGAAGGGCTGCCGGATGTCCCAAACGCAAATGGAGCCTTGGTCATTCCAAATGCAGAAGAGGACCCCAATGTTGGAGAAGGAGATGCTGTTGTGGCAGTTGAAGGTGTCATGGTGCTACTCCCAAACAAACTAGAACCAGCAACAGAAGGCGCAGTTGTCACTGTAGCAGGTTCCGAAGGTGGCGGTTTGCCGAAGTTGAAAAAACTTGCTTCGTTCGTTGATACTGAGGCCGTCGACTGCGCTAACGAGCTCCCTACAGTAGAACCGGTAGGTTGACTGTTGGAATTGAATATACCTGCAAAAGCTGCACGAGTACATCAGATTGTGCTGACGATCTGACTTACCAAGCAATTACAGAAAGAAAATATAACCAGGTAGTATTCGAAAAATCATTCAAACGCGGAAAATTCAAGTACACAGTAAAAATAGAAAACAACTTTTCGAGGCACACCATACCAGGCTTTGCCCCTGCACCAGGGGCACCAAAATTGGATAACGAGAACGTGGAAGCTGTGAATGCGTATGTGGTAGCAGGCAGAGTGGAGATTTCAGAACCAAAAGAACCCGGTGTAGAAGACGCTTCTCCCTTCGAAGCCTCAGCTGGCTTTGTTGAAGTATGTTTAGATGTCCCATGTCCAGACACATCACTGCAGAGACAATACGAAATAAAATATATAATCCGTATTTTCGACCACAAGTCTACGATAGACATGATAGCAGATACTTACATACTTGGCGCTAACGGATCTAATCAGAACAAGATGAAGCGATTCCCAGCACCCAGGAACGTACCTTGATGCAAAGTCTGATTTGCTATCAAGCAGATGGGTGGACTTCATCTCTGCCGTGTGTGCTTTATCAAACCCTCCATCAGCGAGCGGGACAACGGGCAATTGAAACATGTTATCGACTGAGGGACCTGTGTTAAACTTGTAAGCAGGAAGGCCATTCGGCTTGGCAGTAAGATCCGTGTTGGATGGGGATGGAAACGGCTTCGGTGTCGGTGGGGGCTCCTGAGACGTACCAAAAGGACTAGAGGACTGAAAAGTAAACCCCCCTAAAGAGGCACTTGACTTTCCATCAATGGCCTCTGACACAGTTCTGTGAGACTCCACTGGAATCGGAGCACCAAACATAGGTGCTGTGATGTTCGCCGGTCTGGACGGATTATTATCAAATAACCCAGCTCCAGAAGTAGAACTTTTCCCCGGAAGGAATGAAGATGTGATCGGAACACTTGTGGTAAGCAAGTTAGCATTAGCCCCTCGAATCTCCTCGTCCGAATCCTGTAGCCAAAATCAGAAAAACAAGGCCCGCATCACCATTAAAAATAATACAGGGAAGCAAGAAATAGACCTCAGTTAAACGCCTTCACTGTGCAAAGCAAACTCTGACACATTTGAATACAAAATCATCATGACTTGACGTAAACTACGTTTCCACACGACATGGCAAGCAACGATTCACTCACATCAAAATCAGCATTGATTTGGAATCCTTGATTCTTTCCACTGGTTGGACTTGGATTAGCCAAACTAGGTTCTGAGACCTTTACCCTAGCTGTATCCTGGAAAGAGAATGATGGTTGATCTGCAAGTGACAGTTCACGTCCACAACCAGTAAGCAGCAGCAGTACTTTAGTTAAATGTTGATACACTCATGTATCCCGATATTTGCACCTATAAACTTTGATACGTACCATGAAGTCCAAGAGAACAACCGCCACAGTGGTGACATTAAACATTACCAAAAACGATAATTATACCTGAACTCTTCTCTTCAAAAGTGTGTGAAAGGGAAGAAACTGGCGCTTTTCCTTTGCTTCGAGCCTTTGTACCCTGTTCAGTCCCCTTCCATGAAAAACCGGCAGCAGAGGAGAGGTCATGCTCCAGATTGCGACCACGTCCAGAAGGTCCAGCTTCTTCCAGATTCTGAGGCCCTGGGAGATCCCAAGACTACAAAACCACACCAGGTAAGAATCATTTGTGAAACGCAGGTTACGGGTAACATGAGAACCTCAACACAATATATTCAAAGCAGAGGAACAGTTTGCAGACAGTCTACCTGCATAGTCTGGCGTGCCTTGTCGTTTATCATACTTGTAGTCAGTTCGGTAGGTGGACGCTCCCTGACCAGTGCCAGTTCTGTGTCTAAGGATTTCTCTTTCGGAGAAGGAGTCATCATGTCCAAAGTTTCCAAAATCTTGCGAGCTGTTGCACTCGCTCTTTCAGGTACAGATGCAGTTGGACCCATCGCAGAACCTCTAGTCTCCTCCTTCTGTTATTGGGAGTTGATCACGTTACTTTTATCATGAAGCAGCCAAACCCATTCTACTAGAGATACCGCCTACTGAACATACTTCTATTAAAACGAACCCTTATTAGCATCATGGTTCAAAATCAAGATATGGGTCCAATACAAAACACCGATTCATAAATTCTACATTGCTCGTATCCATCGCATAAACAGAATTGCCGTACATAATTAAGGTTCTCACCTCGGTATCAGTACTCCGGTTCCACATCGTAATCGACTTTTGTTTGACATCAGTGGGCGTCTGCAATATCCTTGGAGGAGGGTACATGCTCAAGCCTCCTCTCCTTTGCAAACCACTAGCTGGACTCGGTGTATATAAGGATGACCTGGGTCTTAATCGTCGAATAGGTCCACCTGAAGAATAAACACCATCCTCCAGAGCCGCAGAACCTCTCTTTTTGGATCCCTGCAAAAACAGACAGGAACCTTAATCAATGCACATTTATTACGAAAAATAGCCAAATCGCCCAGTACAAGCAATATCAGGACAGCTTTTACAGATCAAAAAAGCGCACACATATGAACGTTAAGAGTGCCACTTGCACCTTCTAAATCGATAGAAATAAAAATTCACAAGAATCACGGAATTAAAAAATAAGCTTCTGCTCTTGTTAAGAGACTATGAACGTTTTGGAAATTCAAAATAAAGTAGACGCCTACCTCTCCAGAAAGTGGATACCCAATTGCCGGGCTGGGTGTATTGGTACGAGCAACGGGCAGTAGACGTCCAACTGTGCGACTAACAGGTGGAGTTCTTAAATTCTCATCCAAACCCCCATCACGATTGCGGACAACACCTGGAGCAACACTAGCAGGTTCATACTGAGTAGAAATGCTGGTTGCTTGCTGCTTCCTCAGTAGATACGGCGAAGGCTGGTAAGGAGAGAGGCGTAGTTGACCTGGAATCTTCTCCCGAGTAAGAGTTACCCTGGTTGGTGTCACCACTCTTGTGACTCGCTCTCCCATAAAAGCTCTGGCAACATCAACTGCCACTACTTCTCCCACCTAGGACAGGCAGTCGTGAGCAAATCAATCGGTCAGAAGAAAGAGAACTCCTCAAATATGTCACAAGAACGATATGGAGAAAGATAACCCACGACAATCCCAGACAGGTGCTTGTATACCCCTCCCATACCTCGGAGGTTCCAGCCTCTGTAAGAGTGCCATTTTCTTTTCCAGATCCCCCCGGCCAAAGGTTAGATTTCTGCTCCTGCCGAGCTTTCGTCCTTTCCTCCCTCCATCTCTGTGCGTCGGAAAGCTGTCCATTGCTGGGAGCGGACTCGATAGCCAGAACTGGATTCACAAGAGAAGTTCTTCTTTGTCCTTCAATGTTTACATGATCCAGTTGCTCTTCTGCAGTTCCATTCTCCTTGACATATGACCTCAGACTCGCTATCAGCTTCTCAGCCTCTTCCCTGTCAGAGGGAAGAGTACTGTTTTAATCCAGAGATAATGACATTGGAAGTGTAAAGTCCATATGGCTGGACAGGAAAGCTGGATTCAATAGGCATGCGATCAAAAAACGCAAGATTTCTCTGCTCCGGGGTTGTTAAGGAGAACATATCTGAGTCTAGCATCTGTATGGAAACCACAAGCAACCAACGAAACGCTGAAGTACCTTGGGAATGTCCTCTTCATCCAACTTTCTACTTCTGATTCCTCGCCATGTTGACTTCCTCCTTCCCTAGACTCCTGCACAATTAGGGGTCGACAAAACTATCAACTGATTGAAAAATATTCATGGATCAACCGAACAACGTGATGACTCTTCCATTCACCTCATCCACCAATAATGAATCAACAGAAACAGAGCATGGGAATAGCTGGACTATGAGAAGACAACACAATAGTATGAAGAATCGGAAAACTTGAGGGGTTTTCATGAAATCCACAAGAAATGCTTACAGCTTCGGCAGCTGACGGTGACAACATATCCGTCGGACCTTCAATAGTATCCACTGCGAACGAGGGACAGTGAGGGAATGTCAAAAATTGCCGGTCCCCAGTCCCAAGGCAATCAAATCAGTAGACAAATTATTCCACTTCTCCGACATCAGGACAACCGCCACTAAATCCAGAGCAAATTTGACAATGTATCCGTTACAAGCTGAAGACTATGATCAGGCTCCCTTAAACAAAAGCAACCGCAAATTGTAAAATTCCATATCATAATTCACCAACTCATGCAAAACGCAAAATCACTACCCTCACCAGCAGGTTTCTCTGCGTCATTCAACAGCAACATACCGCCACCGGCGGGGCGCTTAAAAAACGACGAATATAGATACGAAGCTCCAGTAGTGACAATCTTGGAAGCAGTCCCGAGCAACCTCGCCCCTAACCAGCCGTCCCGCTTGGCGCCCTCCCCATTCGTAATATTGTTTACCAACACAGCCGCCTGCGGTCCCGCCGAGGCATGCCGCCCCATGGCCGGCCGGTCGTAAGGCGTGCTATTCCGCTTCGGCGCGCGCCTGGAACGCATCTTGCCCCCTCCTCCGCCATAAGGCGACCTCTCCCCATTCTGCAGGGGAGTGTAGGTCATTCCTGCCATTCTTTCTCCCTCTCCAACAATCAATCTATTGCAACAATCGGAAAACAAAAATCCCGTTATCTATTCCCTGCACCAAAACGCCTCGCACAAAGTCCAGCTCGCGACGCACCGGCCTCCACACGGCATGATCCTGTATCCCGAATCCCCACCAGATTTCGGCCAACGCTCCCGCTCCCTCCCCCGCTCCTTGCGAAAGAGAAAAAAAAAGAGCTTCGCAACGATGGCTTAGGGTTTCGTTTCAAAGAGTCCAGGGTCTGCGAAAGACAAGTCTACGCCCGTTTCCCGCCCATGCCCGTGCGTGAGGAGAAGAGTCTACGACCGCGAAAACTGGGACCCTCTTTTTCTGGCGCCAACAGCTGCCTCGGTGGCGGGCTGCTGTCCAGCGTGGCCGCTTGCCTGGCGTTCCCCCTGCCCGTTCGATCGGGCTGCCCGTCTGCCCGTCTGCCCGCTGCTACTGGTCACATCCACCTGCAATTTGAATAAATTCTCGGCCATAAATACGGTATTGGGCAGGAGAGGACAAGTCTTGTTGATATGGCCTCTCTAAGTTAATGGAATTCCTGAAGGAGTACAACAGTGGTACCGTATTTTATTGACAGTTGTATGAGTTTGTACAGCTATTTTAAAAATAAAATTGGGACGGTGATGGGATTTGATGTTTTAAGAAATTAACCCCAAGGTACATGCACTTATAGTGATCATCGTCCAAAATGTGACATCTGCAATTGAATCAAATAGCAATGCAAAAATTTAGATTCTTCCTCGGTTTCTACAATGGAAACACCCTAAACCGTCCAAATAAGGAATTTAGCATAGCTAGAGTCATCTTTTTCAAAAAATGATATTTTTCTAGTATTAGCGAGTGAAAATCATGAATAGTCAAGAAAAAATTAAATTTTTCGGTATCAGTATGTAATTCCTATAAATTTCTAAAGTGTTAGTTCCCTAGAGCAGTGGAATCGTCCTATAGGTGTACCTTTAACTGAACACCTGCTGAAATCAGTTGTTAGTGAATAAAAACTATACATGTGTCTTACAACTGCATCAGTAAATTAGAAATAAATATTTGTCGGACGCTTTAATGAATACTTGTGGACAAATTTAGTAGATACTCTAGGGTCCAGGAATAGGTACAGGGACGGAAATGGGTGTTTCTCCTTTAAATATTACTGGTATGAGTGTTTCCTCAGTAAAATTCAAAAAAAATATTAATATTATTTAGAAATAAAAGGAGTATTAACCCTTTGGGATCTCTCTATACGACATATGTTTTATCTTATAACTCTTCAATTGTAGTTAAAATATACAAATTGTAATACATTGTTGTTTATATATTATCATAGTCATTAAACTATTCTATATTGAAAAGTGTTTAGTCAATGCTATTCTTATCAAATACCACCAAATTTTAAAATATACTATATAACTACAAAGGGCTTCGGTCCTTGTGGGGTTACTAAACTATATATGTAGATATATATAGAAAGAAAAAATATATAAATACATAGACATATAGATATAGATCTATAAATATATATATATATATATATACATATTCAATTAGGAAATCAAAAATTATTTTGATTTTATTATAGTGTTGAATTTACTCTACCCTTCAAAAAATATTTTGACATTTCATAAGATTTTCAAAAAATACATTTTATTTGAAAACAATAAATAAGTCCCATTGATGTTAGTGTCAATTCTAGTTGCATTGACCTTACATAAGATTGTTATTTTCTTAAGTTGAAAGTTAAATTGTAGAACCAAAATTAATTTAATTGAAAAGAATTATAAAAAAAACTCTTTGGGATATAAGATTTAAATATTTTTTCACCTCCAATTAACAGATGGAGAAAATTGTTTGATATGAATAAAATTCGATGAAAAATCAAAAAATCTTTTATGAATCTTCATTTTTTAGTTTCAACTATCCCCTAAATGTTTAATGAAAAATTTGAAGGATTAGAAAATTTGAGGATTTGTAATTTAAAGTAAATATGAAGCAATTTATACTTGTATGATATAGACTAAATTTTGAAATGAATGATACATTTTATTCTAAAATAAAATTTCCTATTTATATCTTGTATATCCATAAAATCATTTTAGTTATTTGCTCCAAATTGACATTGCATTTTGCCATATTATTGAAAAGATTCATTCCTAAACAAATTTAAGATTTACTTGTAGCTGATTTGTTTATATGATGTTGTAAAGTAATTTCTCTATATGACTTGAAAATAGCAACTTAATAGAGTATTTTAGTGTGATTTCAATTTTTTCATCCATTCTATTTCAATAGCAATTCTATCTATATTTATAGATTGAATTTAAGTAATTGAATTTTTTAAAATTCTTTTGAAATGTAAACAAGATGATCCATTAGATGAAATTTGAAGGCTCTAAGAGATTGCAAGTTCCTGCATTCTAGGAATGCAGAAAGTACAGAAATTGCAGAAATCTGATGTGGCAAGGGTAGTGCTATGTCATTTTTTTTTAATATGTAAATTTTTTCTTGAACTTCTTCTTGCATTTAAGGACCCAAATTTTTTTCCAAAAATGTTGGCTTGATATCAACCGGTTGTTTGGGGGACTATTTTAGGAATAGACATGAAACAACCCTTTGGAGGCTTCAAATTTCATCTAATGCATAAAATTTCAACCTTGTTCCCTGAATAAGCACTTACATAATGGAATGTTTAGTCTTCTAAATTTCTAAAGAGCCCCCAAATAACATTGGAACACAATAAAATATAATAAAATATTTGTCAATATAGAAAATTAGATTAAATTTCACTTATTTAGAAATAAAAAATTCTGTGTGATGTCAACAAACCTTCATTTTCAAGGAAAACCTTCATTTGGATCCTTAGGAGATGCTATAATTTACCATCATTAACCCCAAAACGACAAAGAGGACAAAAAGTGTCCTCACAAAGTTTTAAGTCCAATTCAAAGTGCCGTAACTTTTGCATCTAAGGTCCAAATTCAATGAAACTTGTTGGAAAAGTTGCGCAATCTCTTCTAGTTTGTGTGGTAAAATTTTCAAATCAATCCAAGTTATAATGAAATTTTGGTGGCCAATCAAACTTTACAGCTCAATTTGATTTCACCAAACTGCATTTTAGGGCTGCAACTTCGGGGGCTTGTATCTACATCTAATGTTTTTTTTCAGTAAGATTTGATGGGTTTTGTTCCCCTTGAAGTCTACTTATTGTGATAAAATGTTCATATCAATCCAAATTGTTTTGAATGTTTTGGAGTGATTCAAAGTTCAACATCCTGCCATTATTCGAGTACAGTGAACTTTGGCAGCTTGTTTCTTCTTCATAAAAAGGCCATTTTCAATCATTCTTTTTGGAAAAGTTGCGCATAATAGTCTTGTTTGTGTGGCTAAAATTTCATGCTAATCCAAGAATTAATGAGTGATTGAGAAGCATTCTAGTAGAAGGAGGTTCTACTTTCGATGTGTTTTTTGCAATCTTTCTTGCTGTTTTTTGACATTTCAAAGTCGTTTTGTAGACACAATGAGTCAATTGAATGAAATTTTTTTACCATTGTGTTTGTATACTAGTTTTGAATCATTTTGTAGTATAAAGTTTTTTCATTTGAGTAGGTTTAGAAATCAGATTTCACCTCCAAATGTGTTTTTGGGAAAATTTCAGCATCCATTTTCAACATTAAAACATTATGATCTTGCAATTTGTGCAGTCAAATGACTTCAAATTTTGTACATGTCATCTACAACATGTAAATTACAAGATTGTATGGTTGAGGTTTGAATAACATGAAGACATTCAAATCCATAAAGCTTCAAAAGCAATGATGTTTTTGAACCCTGAAAATGAAATGTCACTTTGGGGTTAAGCTGCACTAGCATTCAATGTTCAAATCAAATTTACAAATTGGAGATATCCCTGTTATCTTATTCATCATGGGGGGGACAAAATATATTTTTGAACCTTCCAATACACCTTGATAGAGACATGGAGCCATATTCAATATAAGTAAGAAGTAAATATCATTCAATGTTATTATGACATTTAATTGGAATGACAAGAAAGGAACTTATGTGACTATTAATGAACAATGCCTTATGAGTAGCTACCCTAAAATATTTAATATAATGGTTTGTTTTTTAAGCCCCCTATAAATATACTATAGCACGAATAGTCCTTCCTATGTGAATGAAAGAAAATACAATATGAATAGAGCATTCGTTGATTTTCATCTTCTAACTTCTGTAACTTTTGTATTGTAACTCCAATGATGGAGAATGTAAGTCAAAAGAGACATGGTTAATTGGTTCTTGTAGAATATGCTTATTTGAATTCTTAGTGAATTATATATGGTAATTATTTTTAAAGGTGAAAGACCTTATGAAAAACAATATACTTAAGTAGTAAGGTATATCAATTGCTTTACTTCTTTTATCCACTATTAATATCTTTGTGCAATTAGTGATTGCAATAGTTGATTACATTGAAGATTTGATATTATAAAGGTACAATTTTTTTATAAGAGTCCAATAACAAAAAATCATACATGAGTTGGAAAAATGAAGATGATTTTAGGATGCATGATTTTTACTTCTTTTTTTCAAAATTTTACACTTCAAAGATGTTTATCTTATACAAACTTATAAAATTTGTAAATTTTTGGTTATTTTAATGCATTTTGCATTTTTTCTTTATAATTTTTATTTTATGATTTTTTTCTTTATATTATAATTAAAATACCAAATACCATGTGATTTACTTATCAATTCTAATAAATGTCAAATAAACATATCAAAACTTAGAAATGATTTTAAGATTAATTGAAAGTGTACAGCTTGAATTTTCTTACCATCATTCTTTATTGCTACATATACATTTATAACTTGAGAAGAAATTTCAAACTCATGGAGTTGACTTTGTCATATTCATCAATATATTATAATTTGATTGAAGTTCTATAATTGTAATTGTAATTTTATAATTATAATTCTATAGAATTATTCATTAGTATTTATATTATAATCATTATTTTTTTAAATTATATTTTTTACAACATCATATAGTATATTTTGCATGTATTTACAAACTTGTGTCATGCATTGGATGGATTATGAATGATTTTAAGAACTTTGTGTAAGAATTATTTGAATTCAACAAAATCCATTGAAATATTAGGAAAAGTCACACCTTCTTCATTTCAATTTCAATTCTTATAGAATGTAAACATGGTGCTTTCTCATTGGTTGTTAATGGCTTTTAGAACTTCAATTCTTCAAAAATTGATAATAGCATTTTTTCTCTTTCAAAGTTGAAAAAATGGGCTTGAAAAAAAATTCCATCAAATTTTTTTAATCTTGAGTTCTACAAGTTCATTCATTGACTATCCCCAATCACTAAAGCGTTTATGCATGTATAAGTGGTAAGATCTCTTCATCTCCCTAATTGGGCCCCTATTTTTTGCATCAAACTTTGCTAGTAGTGCATTCTTGAGTTTTCATTTAGCATGCTCCAAACAACAAAAAGGAAGGTCAAACCTTCTTTATGCACAATGGCTCCTTATTGGCTTTTCAATTGTCTCACCAACCTCTCATTCTTCAAGAAAATTTGCTTCTCAGAAAAGGTGTGATTGCCCCTATGATGAGAAAGTAGATTTTGTCAGTCCTCTAGTGATGTGAATAATGTCACTACTTCATACTTAATGAATGTTTAGCAAGTTTTAAAGTCAAATCATACAAAGATTGCTAGAAAAAAATTCAAAAATAAAGATTTTCTAATCTAAAAGCTTTTCAAGCTCAAACTAGATTTATGTTTTTCTCTCACCTACAAACTCTTCAAGGTACAAAGATTAGTGGATTTTCTATCCAAGTCTAAATGTTTGAAGTTTAATAGTGATTTTTTTTAGTTTTGTTAAAGATGAGTCTCAAAAGTCCTTGAATCTTTAAAAGGATTAGATTGAATATTCATTTGAAAATTTGAAAAATTCAATAATCAAATGAAGAAATGGTTCTCATATGATATTTTTCTAATGGTAATCTATAATTGTTGACAACTTCATAATATAATGTGATTATAATTTAATGAATTAATTAATTTTTATTATACATTTAATCTTCAAGGTTATAATTACTTTTTAGAAAAAAATTATTATGTTTTAACTACAAAAGGTAGAGAGATTGAATAATCAATAAAAATCTCCATCCAAAAGCTTTTTTTTGTGCAAATTTTCTTGTTTAAAGTTTGAAGGAATCCTTACCTTACATAAAACTTTCAAAACTTACCATAAATTGATTGCATTCATAAGGGCTTACTTTGAACTATCTCAAATTGTTCCAAACCAGTTGGATTCATGAAATGTTATAGGATATCAATGACTTTAAAGGAAACTTTCATGTTTCTATTCCTTTCTAATTAAATATCATACTTTTTCAATTTATATGTGATATTCTTGTGCTCTTTTTTTCTACATTGATAATCTATAACTACATTGTTTTCTCCTATCTATGCATATCACATTGATTTGCCAAAGTTACAATATTATAAATAAGTACAACCCCAAAATTTGATTATATTGTATTCATTTTTACAAAACAATGTTTTGAAGTCACACTAGTTTGTACCCTCACTAACATAATAGACCATGCTTTAGATTAGTAGAAGTAACGACAAGTGGTGCTAAAATACACAACATGAAAAATGTATTTACCACAATTGGTTGAGATGCAACTATGTATCCTAAATAAGTGACTCACAACCACAATCCTTTGTATTTGCACCAATTTTAATATAGAGATTGTTATAGTTGCAAAGTAGTTGCAAAGATAGTTGCAAAATGAAGTTTAGGGTTATAAAAATGTAACAAAAGAATTGATGTGACATATTTTGAGTCCATTATGTAAAATTGCAATTGCATGTAATCTAAAATTCAATAACAACTCAACTAGAAAGCAACTAAAAAACAATTGGAGTTCCATTGAAAAGCAATGATAGAGCAATTGTAATTCAACTAGAAAGCAACTAGAGTATGACCAAAGTTCAACTAAAAAAAGATTAGACTTTAATAAAATTACAAGTATGGGAGTTTCTACCTTAATATGAAGCACCACATTCTTCATGGTATTAACCCCTAAATGTCCAAGCCTTTTCAAGTGTGTTTTGACTATGGAAAAAGTACATGGGCTGTCATCTCTAATGAAGCAAGTTGATTTTTTTTCAAAATCTAACCGTATAGATGTTTTAAGAGTTTGTTTATCATTAAGTACACAAATTTCGAGTGTATAGGAGTTGTGAGATTATAATGAGAGAAGAGTACATTTCTTATATTTAGTATGCTGCCTTTTCCAACAATGTTTCCCAAATTTGCATATAATTTTTTGGGGGATTGGAGGTGACATAAACAACTCCATAGAGTGTTAGCACACTAAAATACACTTCTAAGAAACTTGATTTCATGTGAAAAGCTATTAAACTCATTGCACAATCCACCTTGCAATTGCTAAAATGCATTATTTTTTAAAAGTAGAAATTGCAAATAGCTCCAAATCAATAGTTGTATGTTAAAATTTTCAATGGTGAATATCACAAAAACACTTTATACTTTCTATTGGAACTATTCTTGAAGCAAATGGATATGTACAATTTCTTAGATCTCAAATCAAGTGAAATTGCTAAATGTTAGGAAATGAAGTAAAATTGGCAAGTCTTACTCTTCACTTTTTGTACATGTATGCCTTTGAAGACCTCTCAATAATCAAAGATGTACTTTTTACAGTAAAAAATGAAAGTTTTCAATAGTTAACCCTTAAAACTGCTTGAATTTTTTTTAAAAGGGTCAAAGGAATTTAACCGCCTGCTCAGAAATGGGCCTGAAATTTCAGATCAACCATATATGGTTGACTAGGCAGTTAGGGATTAAGGTAAACTATCCCATTATAGGCAAAATAGGAGCAAATTAATTATGGGCAAAATTGCAATGGTGTAATATTTTACAACTTGAATTTTTACCATTACAATTTTGCCTACAATAGGTTGCTTTCATTTTGCCTATAATGCTAGGGTGGTTTACCTTCATTCATGTTGATGTGTCAAGAAAAGAAGAATTTGCAAAATGGAAGATCCTACATTGAGATTCTTTCCAAGCTGCAATTTATGGTAGAAGCATTCAAATGGAACACTAATTGTTCATGGACACTTAGAGAAAAACTTAGATCCAAGTGCAAGTGACCTCAAAGAAGACATGTGGGGTTCTAAAGTAGGCAAGTGAGATTTCAAGGAGTTGTCACTCTTTCAAAAAATGGCCAATCATCCACATAGGATTGAGGATTAGAGTGTGTTGCTTCTGGATGTTTTTGTGTTCACTTTGGTGTTAATTTAGTGTTCATAGTAGGTGCATCTATACAATTGTTTTCAAAAATTCATATTATATTCATATATGTTTAGAAAATATAAAACTAATTTTCTTCCAAACCATTTCCTAACAAACACTCATCATTTATCCCTATGTGTCCCTTCCAAATCAAGAGATCTAAAGTAAATTAGTGTTTCATATAGGTGCTTCTACCTTATTTTGTCTGTGAAACTCCAAATCTCAATTCCCCTTTTTATGATTTTTGTGGGGAAAAAATGTTACGAGGTTGGATTTGAGGGCCGTTTTACACCAAGAGTTGGAGCCAATTTGGTGTATCTGGGGTCAAGAATTCTAGCTTGTGATTGGTTGAAAGGCTAAAATCAATCCCAATCCCTTTATACCAAGAGGTTGGGCTAATTTTCCATGTCACAATGTTTTTTTCTCAAATAGATGATCTGACATGGCCCCAACAAAGCCCTAGCTTGTTGAATTGGGTGCACCAAAAATGAGAGACCAATTTGGGGCCAAGAAGATTAATGTTAGATTAGATGAGGCCGCCCTTCAACCCAAAAATGGGCTGAAATTTTTGGCAATTTGCTTGGTAACAAATTGGCCCAGCTTCTAGGTATAAAGCGACCCGGAGGGTTTGAGAGCCAGTATCAAACAACAGTGCTGATTCGTAGCAGCTTGACAAACTTGACAATCCCTGACAAGAGCCTCAAGTGCTCGAAGAGACACCGCAAGCGACACCCGACGCGGCCCTGATTCTCCACCGGCGGATCCCTCCGCCGGTGTGAACGGCGCCTCCTCCCCACTTCACGGTGTACCTTCACAGGACATTTATGGCAACAACCGCCTGCAGCCGGTAATACCTGATTTTGGCGGCGGGCCCTAGTCGCTCACCGAATTCCCACCGTCTGTCACCAGTCATCACCGAGCGCCAGAAGCCATCAATGCATCTCCCTGCACTGGCAAATGCCGGTCACCGCTCTTTAAACCCTGGTCGTCATGGAGGTAGCGATTCTCGGCGTCGCAAATTCTAACACCTTCGTAGATAGAAAACTTGATTATGTTCCTCGGAATTACATAATACGCATTAGTGGTAGATTTGGAAACGTGGTTAGTTTAGGGTGAGGGCGGGGCGTAGCGACGCGGGAGAGAGGCCCGGGGAGGAAATCAAGTGCTCTTCCCAATTGATGCTTTCGTAACTTCTGCGAGGAACGGAAGTTGGCGATGTTGTGGGAGGAATGGTGATCGAGGATTGTAATCTGGTTGTCAGTAAACGCCGGGACCCGTTCGGTTGATGCTGGAAAGTCCAGGTATGGTGGAGTTTCGGCAATTCTGTTTGCTTGTTTGAGAGTGGTAATGGTCAGCGACGGGGAATTCACGGTGGCTTGTGTCGTCGTTGTTGAGCAAGTGAGGTGCGCTTCATTGCGAGAGTTATGAGTCTTTGGAGGTGCGTGGGGTAATTGTGCGTCTCTTTCAAGCTGTGGAGACGATGGGAAGCAGAGGTAGGTGGTTTTGAGTGACGGGGTTTGGAGTAATTGAAGCACGGTTGAAATGTTTGTATCTGTGTTTGGTTTCTGATCGTTTAGAGCAGATTCAGTTCTCGCTTCCACGTGCATTTGAATAGTGTAGTTCTTGTGTAAGTCCTGTGAGTGACGGCCTTCTTTTTATGGGTTTAAATGGGTTGACCGGTTCTTGTTATGGACATTGTATAAATAAGAAGGTCCAATGTAGGTGCTGAAGTTTGGATGGTAGTTGTAGTTTGCCAGATTTTTCTTGGTTTCTGGTTGCATTGGTCGGTCACGCGTACCGTCGTTAAGTTACAGCTCTAGAAAATTGGTGTGCTGGGGTTCGAGTGTTGGAGTTTGACTAATTTGAAGACTTTGTCATTCTGGATGTTGTGAGTGTGCTTGTGGTTGTCCTACTTCCTTTTATTTTCAGATCTTCATTTGACACACGACTTGTGTGTTTGAGCTCGTAGTTACCAATGCATGGCTTTGAGGTGCCGCGTCTCTGAAGAGAGTGATGATTTAGTGGAAGTCCAACAAGTGATGGAAGTACTTTGTTCAGTTTAGGGTACTAGTTGAGTTAGTCCAATCTTCCCTTGTGATAATCGTGAGTGAGAGGGTTTTTTTTTGTTCGGGCATGAGTGAAAGTCCTTTCCAGACCGGCAAGTCGGAGGTTCTGTTCACTTTAAAGATGAAATAAGCACTTCAGATGGATAAGAGCTTGGTTGCTTGACAATGTTCAGTGTTACCAGGAGGTCTACTGCCTTCTACACATGTTTCATGAAGCATGAGCTTGGTTGCTTGATAATGTCAGAGGGTCTAGCTGTCTTATTTGTATATGAATATGAAGCTCACTTTGGAGGTCAAGCAAATTGTAAGTTGGTTCGGTTGGTCATCATGAACGTGGATAGTGGCCATAGTTGTCTTGTGGTCGGTGAGGCCTCTGTGTACGTTTCCTTCGGTCCTTCTGAAGCGAGAACTTAGAATTCTTATTGTGGTGCGTACAACTCTGTATACGTGCCGTTCCGTGCAGGAGTCTCTTGTTTATTCTTCCAACGCTTTCGTTTGTAAAGTTGACGAGTGGGGTGTGGATTTCAGTCATCGATTGCGCTGCATGTGCAACCATAGTTGAATAGCATTCTGTAGAAGTTCACCCATTCCTATATCAATTTTGTTATTTTAAGCCAACCTGACTCTTAAGGTTTCTTCTGTACTCTCAGAATGGTGTTATAGCCGTATGCTACAACAACTGACTCTTGCCGGAAGTGTGAAATTTGTAGTTGACCCGATGGTCCGCCTGGTTACGTCCCAGTTCCTTCAGCAAAACCAGTCTAGAAAAACGAGAAGAGAAAATAAAAACAGCTCCATCTGGTGCGTACTCCACCATTATTTCCTTTTCAATGCATCGTTTTCTTTGGTGCATAATTTTCTGGTGGCATGGTTGTAATTATGACTTTGCTTTTTGAAGTTGCTATTGACAGTTGACTGTTCTCGTTGATGAACAGTGGTAACAGATGGTTTCGGTTTCGGTTTGACACGAGGTACTTCTACTAATTCCTTTGCTCGAAGATGGTGGTCCGACAACCGTGGAATTGGAGAAGCAAATTCGAGCTCTGAAGAAGAAGGTGAATTAGTTTATAGAATATCAGTCGAATTGGTTGTTTTGTGAGACTCTATACTGCGTTGGTGTACGGCGTTCATTCTAATGGGGCTCGGCTTTGAGGGGAAATTTTCTATTTATTCTTTTAGCTTTACCCTGTAAAGCAATCTGGCGATAGCTATATGTTTATAAATTTCTCTTTTGTAGTACTTATTTAATATGTTGACTCCGTAGTACTCATATTTTAGGTTAGTATGACGAAGTGAAAGTGCAGTGCTTTGTCTTCTTAAAATCTAATCCCTGAATCCTAAACCCCAAAGCAATGGTTAAGTGTTTCACATTTCACAGAAAATAGCTGCTAATTGTGTTTTGTGTGGGAGAGCAGATACGTTTGATGGAGTACAAAGAAAGTTGTGCATCAGGTACACCAGTAACCTCTAAGCAGCCCGAGAAGATTGAGAAGTTGGAAGGTTGGCGGCAGGAGTGTAAGATCTCGAAGCTTCACTGGCTTCCATTTAGAGCATTCAGCTTCTCTGTGGGAGCACTAGAGCAGCAATTGTAGCGTAACTCGAGGTCTAACTCGTAATGTCATGTCGCAATTCCTTAGGGCCAACTCCATGGTCTGTGATGCGCGTTGGTAGTGGAGGAAGTCTTATTAAGACTCAGTGAAGGATAGCTGTTTCCAGCAGATTATCCTTGGTATATCCATGTTTGCTACCGAATTCTTTGTCCTAATTTTATGTCTCGTCAGCAGGTTGTTATACAGATTATTTTCAATCTGCTGGAGGTAACCGATTATGGACAAGTAGAACTGTGGATAGCCATCTTTTGCCAACTGAATGGCATGTTACCGGCATTTCAGTGTATTTGATTAAGGAGATCGAGTAAATGGAGGGTGGAGAGGAAGAACCTCCAGTAGGGAACCGCTGGACTCGAAAGGAGACAGTGGTTCTGGCAAATGCATTGAAGACCAGGGAAGAAGAGGCTCATGATGTAGCTGCCAAGAGTGCATTGGGCACTGCCAGTGATAAGTGGGAGAGCGTGTCTAAGTTCTGTCGTAGCCGTGGCGTAACCCGCTCAGGTGCGCAATGCAATAGCAGATGGAGCAAAGGACTCTTCCTTGATTATCGGAAAGTTCGAGACTGGCAGAAAAATGAAGGTACGGAGTCGTATTGGAAGATGAAAGAGAAAAAAAGGAGGGAGCACAAGTTACCTGGAGCTTTGGATGAGGAAGTCTATAACGTCTTAGTTTCGTTTTTAGACCCCGACCTTAAGCAAACAGGAACTCCGGAGTCTGAGGTGGATAGTGACAGACCTTTGCTTGTTGTATCCCCCGCCCCGGGGACTGACAAAAATGCTACTGAAACTCATCAAGCAGTTCCTCCTACACCTGCTTCGGGTTCCACTCCTTCTCATCACTCTGGTACGCTCATTTCGTCCCTCTTCGACTGCATTAGATGGGATTGAAGATCACCCCGAACGTGAGGACTGAATTGTCTCAATCACTTCAAAAGTTGGAACAGATTTGTGTTTACGACGTGAACTTGACTTATTAGTCTATGACCCAGATGTCTTGATTCTCTTAGTTTGAAAATCTGGTAATCTGAAGAGATTTGTAACTAAAAACTTTTGTAGGATCTTCAGATGGAGCCGTTGGGTCCATGTCAGACTTTGCGCGACTGCAGGCTAGAGCAACCAGTGGAGAGTCTTTGCAATCCCTCAAATCCCAGATCGGAGGTTAGTGTTACAGATGTTGCTTCTTCTGCCATGATACCGGCACTCGGTTGTAGAGATTGTATAGGAAGTAATGGTGTATCCTGACATACTGTTATTGGCATTTCCTGACAAACTTCAACTGAAGAGTCCTCACCGCAGTATGTGTAGTTCTTGTACTTCAGTCTCAGGGTCTTGGACATAAAAAATGATTATTTTTTTATTTAGTCACATTCTAGACATTCGCGCACATTGCAAAGTGCCCAGTCAGAACCCACACTCGTCAATTGGTACAATTTTTCCTAACATGTTACCACTGTAATCCTTGTCAGTTTCAGTGTTTTCTCATTATGTTTTGCCAAATGCTGACGTTTGCAACGCTTATTTTCGTTTTATTCAGAACCTCCTGGAGAGGACAAGAAACCAGTCATCTCTGGGCAGAAAAGGAAACGAGCTTCTTCGGCATCTGCAGCAGCTGTACCAGCAACAGTATCGTCAGACGGTAGAGCTGATAATGGTGATACCCCGAACATCAGGCCGATCCACTTTAGTGTTCCGCCTTTCTTGGACATTCCCCGGTTTGGTGAACCGAATGTTGCCGAGCGGAGCAGCACACCGCACTGGGACGGGCAGCCCAATTTAGCTTCTTTAGAGGCGCGTCTCGTGGCACAAAACGAGGCTATATGGAATCGGGTGCGAATGCTCAATGAACAGGTCTGTCGTTGCAAATCTCGTTCTGGGAATCTGGTGTCCTTCAGTGTACCTTTTACTCCTCACCTGTTGTGTGTTGAGCATGGAAAGATGGCAGTGTATCGATGTTCAGAGGTATCAGACGTTCTCATTCGTTGCACTCCTTTGTTCACATGTTTATTTTTCTGTTCTAACAGGTAGTGCAAGTGGTGGACGTGAGCAATCAACGCTTGCTAGGTCAAATGCAATCTTTATTTACTCAAATACGACTACAGCTACAGGTCCGTAGCTTAATCTAACTATCTGACTTCTTGATATTGCAAAGCTCGGTTTTGTTCTGGAAGTGAATCTAGTCGAATTTTGAACAGTATCTAAGGATATCTGTGGTGTGGTCTTCTGAAATCTAAGTGTTATTGTATGTGTGATCTTCTGGAATCCTAGGTTATTAGCGCTCAAATGCAAGCACAAGTGCATGAGGCAACTCGATCCGTTCAAGCAGAGCTTCAGACCGCCCTTAAGACCCACACTGAGCAGATCTTCAGCCAACTGCAATCACACCACTCTCCAGGAGGTCCAGTTCTTCCAAAAGAGAGGCCCGTACAGGACGTGAACTGGGCTGGCGACAGGACGCCTAGATCATCACCACCTGATATTCAAGTTGACTTTTCCCAACTTCCAGTTCCTCCTCTCCAGCCTGTTCAACTTCCTCGTGACAAGGAAAGGGTTATCCGACAAAGAACCGGAGAGCACGCGTCTGACGGGCTGCCAGCTCCTCGAAACAGTTCACGAATTCAGCTTCTTCCGCATATTTCTGATGTACAGAAAGCTGAAATTTTGGCAGCTAGCAAGTCACGGCTCCCTCCACACATAAGTGATGTAGATAGAATACTAAGGCAACAGCAGGCAATGCCCTCGCCGATGCCAAACTGGAATCAAGCCTCGTTTGTGATAAGTGAGCTGGATAGGGTGTTGGGACACAAACCTTTGGACATCCATATGATCCCTCCAGCCCCTGGTCCGTCGAAATGCACATATGTGGTGAATGAACATGACAGGTCTTTAATGCAGCCAGAGGCCCATGTACTTGACTCCACGTCGCTACGACCTCTCCGATTCGATAGACAGGTATGTAACCCACAACAATCACTTTCACATTCGTCACTTTAAAGTTAGATTGGTTTACTGATTTCTTTCGGTTAATGTGTTTGATTCAGGTGCAAGTAGAGGTTCCCGATGTAAAGGGAAGGACCGACATCCTCAAGGTGCATGCCAGCAACAAGAAGTTCGCTGACGATGTGTCTTTGGAGATTATTGCCATGAGGACCCCAGGCTTCAGTGGAGCTGATTTGGTCAACTTGCTGAACGAGGCCGCTATTTTGACCGGCAGGAGAGGGAAGTCCGCCATTAGCGCCAAGGAGGTGGACGATTCGATTGACAGGATTGTTGCGGGTATGGAGGGTACAATTATGACCGACGGCAAGAGCAAGAGCCTTGTGGCATACCACGAAGTTGGCCACGCCATCTGCGGGTAAGAAGAAGCTTCGAAATCGTCCGGGGTGTTTTGGTGCTGCCACCGTTTTTTTGGTTGCACTTATAGCCGTGAAATTCGGAAGAAGACATATGTGGTTTTTACAGGTAACTGATCAGACTCCTTTTGTCTTGTTTTTTCAGTACGTTGACTCCAGGTCACGACGCCGTGCAAAAGGTCACTCTTGTTTCCAGGTGTCAAGCTCGTGGTCTCGCATGGTTTATTCCTAGCGATGACCCAGCTGGAACTTCGAAGCAGCAAATCTTTGCCCGTATTGTTGGTGCTTTGGGTGGCAGAGCGACGGAGGAGATCGTGTTTGGTGATGCCGAGGTCACCACTGGAGCTTCCAGTGACCTTCAACAGGTTACGTCAATGGCCAAACAGGTATTACAGTCTAGTAACCTCAACCTTGGTTATTATAAGTTAATGCCGAACGTGTACTTGCCTGTAAACTTGAAAGAGTGCACTTCTTCACACCAGGTGTTGTCTGAACGAGCTTATTATTTCAATTTGTGCAGATCATCACGGTGTTCGGTATGTCGGACGTCGGGCCATGGGCGTCGATGGATCCGTCATCCCAGGGAGGAGACATGATCATGCGCATGATGGGCCGGAACTCTATGTCCGAGAAGTTGGCTGAGAATTTGGACCAGGCGGCGAAGGCCATCTCGGACAAAGCATACGAGGTGGCTCTGGGACACATCAGGAATAATCGTGCTGCAATGGACAAGATTGTGGAGGTTCTGCTAGAGAAGGAAACTTTGACCGGCGCTGAGTTTAGGGCTATTCTTTCGGAGTACACTGAGTTTCCTGCCGAGAACCGTCAATCTGACAAACAGGCGGCACCCGTAGCTCTTTAAAGGGATTACAGTTGAGGCTATCGAAGACACTCGAGATGGTGTGGGATGTGGAGCTTCGATGCCCTTGTATGAGTATTTTGTTACATATGCGAGTATCTTCGTGTGCTTGAATCATATTCAATCAGTTACTGAGTGAAGTGGTCAAGACGTGAAGGCTAACAGCTGGTGTCCTGCTAGCAGTGACATCGTCGATGGGGATGAAATGCAAAACTCTGGCCTGATATGGGTGCCTCATCTGAGAGATTGGCTAGCAGCCGCTGAGAAGGAGGTGTTCAAGCAAGAGCGCGCTACGTCGGACCTCAACTCTAAAGTCAGCGATCGTCTGGGATTTGATCTAGATTTGTGGAATTTGTCAGCTTGTTCCTGCTTACGCCCCTTGGTTTTCGTTGCCAAACTGACAATTTTGTTCTCAACTTTCGGAAACTTTTGTAACACCAGAACCTTTTTACTATACTCCTTATTATGCTAGAACTGGATGGATTATCACGACTTGAGGTGATACTTTCTGTCTCTAGAAGTTTTGACTCTACACTCATGACCATTGGTGACCTCATCAAACAACTACAGTTTTTTTAAGGCAGTCAAGTTTCAATTTTCCCACAACTACTCTTTTATGGTTTATTCCTCTGAACAGCTTCTTCGGCTGTGTTCAAGTGAAAACACCCCCTCCCGAAATCCGAAATCCGAAATCCTGTGTAGTACATAGTGATAAAATTCTGTCTATTACTTTTATATTTGTTTTTTCATAGATCTCACAATGCATGTGATTTAAATTCTTGAAGTGTGTCCCCAAAATTCTTATAGTTGAATACCTAATGCTGGAACTTTTGAAACAGTGATTCTTGTGGAAGGATGTTTACATTGACAAGAAACATACTCCCTCTGTCCCACTAATATCTTCCAAAGATCTTTTCCTTGAGATTAATTGTATTTTCAACCATAGTGCCACCAGTTGATGCATTTGAGGATGGGTAACCTATCTGAAAATTTTCATTGTTGCCAACTTTGACATCCTTCCAAGGGCTGAAAAATTGTCTATGAACCATAAATTTTTTCTCATGAGATCACCTCTATCTTAATAATAAATGTATTGAAGTTTAAATTCAAAAGACTTATCCAAATAAAGATATTGAAAGTCTAAGAACATGTGTAGCTGTAAGGATGATTTTTTACATCCATGTCAAGCTTTGATCCACAAAATGACGCTTTATCAAGGGCTCAAAAACTCATCCTCTTCACTACACATGTTGGGAGATTTTGAATATCTTTTTTTAATACGTCTTTTGAACTTGAAATTTAGAACACATGTTATCAATATAAAGATCATTTCATGAAAAAAATTTCATAGTAAGTAAAAAAACAATCTTTTAGCTCTAAAGAAAGTGTTAGAGTTGGCAATTGTAAATTTTTTCTTAAAACTACACATGTTGGTAGATTTCAAATATCTTTTTTTGTATCAATCTTTTGACCTTGAAATTTTTCATACATATTCAAATATAGAGGTTATTTCATGCCAAAGGTTTCATGGCAAAAAAAAAAATTCAATCCTTGGGAGGGTGTCAAAGTTGAAAGTAGTGAAATTTTTTTCATAGCTATATATGTTGGTAGATTTTGAACATCTTTTTTCATATAATCTTTTAGACTTGAATTTGGCTTGCATGTTATTAATTTAGAGATGATCTTGTAAAAACAAAATTTATGATAAAATACCAATTTTTCAGCTTTCATAAGGTTGTCAAAGTTCGCAGCATTGAAGTTAATTTCTTTCACTACAAATATGAAAATGCCATTTTGATGAGTACCCTACTATACATTTACAATCAAGTATGTAATACACCATCTTGACCAACTTTTCCAACTATCTTGCAATTTCTTGGTATTGTAGCTTTCTATATAATATTTTTAATTTTCTTCAAGGTCTCTTGCAACCTTTGACATACTCTTACAACTCTTATTAATAAATGTTTGACATTTTATTTCTTTATGTTTAAACATTGATTCATTGTCCTTGATACTACAAATCTTCTAGCATTTATTATAAATACCCTATCTTGGCAACTTTTTTTATATTTGAATTCAGTTTCTTTGTTCAGTATTTTTCTTCTATTTCGTATCAATATTCTAAATTTGTCTTGGATTTCTTGTTGTTGATGCAATAAATTGGTCAAGAATTGAAGTGTATATATTATTCTTAATGCATTGTAGTAAGTTAAAAATGGTAAAAAAATGGTCCTTCTTTGCTTGGACCTTTCCTATAAAGTCAGTTCTCCACCAAATATGAAACTATCTACATATTCAATAAGCTAAGGAAGTTGGAAAATGCATTAAAATTTGAATTGTAAGCAATTGCAATACCATCCTATTAATTTTTGCCAAACATAGTTATGCACTTCTAATTCCTTCATAGTGTATAATGCTCATCAATATTTAGCAAAATCGTTTTGGCCCTAAACTACTCTAATTGCAATACTATCCTATTTTAAAATCTTTGCCAAACATAGTTATGCACTTCTAATTCCTTTATAGTGTATAACGCTCATCAATATTTAGCAAAATCGTATAGGCCCTAAACTACTCTAAGAACTTGAAAGTAAGTTACTCTAAATGACATGAGAATCTTTTAGATTGAGAATGGACTAGTTTTAAATTGGTGGTAGATTTGTAGTGGATTTTTAACAACTTGTAGAGCCCTCTAATTATTCAAAAGAGTCAAAGTAGTTTTGACTCAAATAAAACTATTGTGTGCAAAGAGACTCTTATAGTTAATTTTACTTACAAGATTGCGTGGATCTAAATAGTGTGTGTTGTCATTGATGTCTTTTCTCAAAAGTAGGGTAGATTCTATGATCTCAAGACAAAAAGAAATAAAGTAGTTTTGATTCTTAATTATATTAACTTGGCACTCGTCATTGTTGAACAAATTATACAAAATAGAACAAGTGAGATATTTAGTTGTAAGAACAAATTGCTTTAATAATAGTTTAATAATTATTTTAACAATGTGCATTTCTTAGGGTGCTCAACACAATATAATGCCATCATCAAATTGGGTAGATTTAAAACAAATTATAATAAATAATTAGTAAATATCAATGCCTACATCTAAATTGCATTTCTTTGATATATCAATTTTCTATTGAAAAATCATTCTTCATGCTACTTATTTCAAAATCTAAAATATGATAATCAATACCAATTGGAATCATGGGGAATTTCGTTAAAATGGCGGTATTCCACATGCCATTTTCACACCTTGACATCTAGGACAAGTATACATTGCTAATATCTAGGACACTTTTAGATTTCTGAAATCTATGACAAGCATAGATATTAGACCAAACAATCAAAAAAATCTAGGATTGGTATGGATTTTAGAAATCTAGGAGAGTTGTAGATTTCCAAAATCTAGTACAGGTGTAGATCCTAGGATAGAAAAAACGGTTCAGACCGCGCAGTCTAAACTGCTCAAAAGCGCCAATTTAACGAAATGGCGCCATTTTAACGAAATTTCCCATAATCTTGCTATAGTATCTCATATTGGATAGATGGAGACATACTTCAAATGATTTTTTGTATAGTTTACACAAAGAATGTTTAGGCACAAAATAAAGGGATATTCAATGGATCAAAACAAATGTTTGTTGACAAAGTTTGTCAAATTGACTCTACTGAAATTTAAGGTGAGAAATTTGTACATTTAAAATGTGTAAGTTGGACCAAAATTTATTTGGTAAGTTGTCGCTAATATGTAGTTTTTTGTCCATTTGTTTATACTCGAGGATTTACCAAATTTGCCAAATTTATACACTTGTTAAATTTAAAGGGCCATTATCTCCTTTAGTTTGAAGAATGATATCAATTGACGACTAGTATATTTTTGGCTTTTGTGTGGTGTTTGTTTAGGAGAGAGCTAGTTTATCTTTGTAGAGATAGAAAGACATGGGGGTGTATATATTCATAATTTAGTGTAGGTAAGTGATGTTTGGATTTCTAGGCTACTACTAGTGAGTCAACCATTTTGTTCCTCTTGAGATTGGCATGTACTTGTACTTCTTCAATGGAAAGAATAGAAGTGTGTATTCACATATTGACAATGGATATGAATATATCTTTATTAAGGTGGTTTTTTTCCCGGGGAGATCACTCCTTGTAATTTTAAGTATACACTTGAGTTCAAAGGGTATTTAACATGGGGCTATTTACCTTCATAGTAATAATTAAAAAGATTGTATTTTTACATATAAAGATATTCATGGCATATTGTTAATATCCTATGATTATTTATAAATTTATTCATATGGTTTTTATAATTAGGCTATTTTATATACAAAACTTATATGTCTAATTTTTCATACCTATATACAATACCCACTATAAAACTAATGTCTTTCATATATGTTTTTTTAATATATGCACTACTTGTACTGTAGTACAATTTCAAATGACAAATAAAAATGTGAAATGCAACATTAGTTTTAAATATTTCTAAATTATATGCCATGTATTCTAAACAACATGATATGGTGAATAACAAACAACATCATGAAAACATTAAACATAGTTATGATGATGAAACTAAGAAAAACACCAATACCAGCAATATAACATGAACAACATGAAAAATTGACAATCTAAAAACAATATAAATTAATACAAGAATATAACCTCTACTATAACATAGAAACCATATATTCTATCTATACATATGCATTTCCAATGGTTTTGAGTTTAGAATCAAAAAATGAAAGAGTGTTTATAAAACACTAATAAAAAGAAGATGATTCTAAACATTTACAAGTACATATACAAGTAATTAAGGCAAATTTAGAGTTTATAGTATCAAAGCGTGAAAAAGATTCTATACAATTGTTGTAAATCAACAACTTATGTAGATCAATAGTTGTTGTAAATAAGTAGGTTCATAAAATATAGCACCTCCAAGGCTCTAATTCATAGATCAACAATTGTTGTAGATAAATACTTCCACCAAAAATAGCACGTCCAAGCTAAGGTTCCAATCAATAAATCAACAATTGTTGTAGATAAATTCTACCAAAAATAGCACCTCTTAGGCTCCAATTCAAAGATCAATAGTTGTTGTAGATAAGTAGCTCTATCAAAAATAGCACCGCCAAGGTCCAATCCACACCAAACCTTTGACTACACATGTTGCATGTAATAGCACCAATAACCAATAACCCATCTCTTCTCCAAAATAAATATAGTATAGTAAATTTATAGCTTAATTTTTTAACCTTGGAACAATAGATTCTTACATGTTGTCACATAGTTGGCATATTTATGAAAAGATTTGTATGTACATACTAAACTGTGTAGGTTTTATCATTCACTTAAAAAAATTTGTCTACATTTACATTCATGGTACTACAAAAAAATATGTATGGACCGTATTTGTAAAGGCTAATTTATTAATAAAAAATTATACTAAATGATATTTTTACATAGATCAATTTATATATAATAGGATATGTGACATTTCAAGGACCCTATAGTAGCCCTACAAATTATATAAAATTTATACCCTTTGAATAAAATAGACCCTATCTTTGAACTCACGTAGTTTTCTAAAAATCATGAGTAATTTCCCTAGGCAATCTTTTATCAGTTATAAATTTGCTTGTGGAATAATTACATTACTAAATTCCAAAGCTTCTGCCACTGCCCCTAGACGTTTTCTCCTTTGCTACCTTCGCATCCGCCACCTTTGCCTTTGCCTCCTCTAATTGACGCCTTTGCCAACATAGATGTTGATTTGTTAAGAGCCTCGTTTAGAGATCTTCCATGGGAAGTGAAGAACATTAGACTGAGGTTGTATTATGAGGATTATTTTAGAATTCCTATGGAATTTTGGCTAGATGTTCAAAAGGAGCAGGGCCTTGATGATCAAAGGAGCATAATAAAACCTGGTCTCCTCAACATTCTTGTAAGATGGCCTACTAAGGTTAGTATGGCATTCATTAGGCTCCACTATGAGAAATGGAGGGCAGTTCACTACAGTGAAAAATTGCCCATAGAAGATCATATGTATAGATAGAATATATGGTTTCTATGTTATAGTAGAGGTTATATTCTTGTATTAATTTATATTGTTTTTAGATTGTCAATTTTTCATGTTGTTCATGTTATATTGCTGGTATTGGTGTTTTTCTTAGTTTCATCATCATAACTATGTTTAATGTTTTCATGATGTTGTTTGTTATTCACCATATCATGTTGTTTAGAATACATGGCATATAATTTAGAAATATTTAAAACTAATGTTGCATTTCACATTTTTATTTGTCATTTGAAATTGTACTACAGTACAAGTAGTGCATATATTAAAAAAACATATATGAAAGACATTAGTTTTATAGTGAGTATTGTATATAGGTATGAAAAATTAGACATATAAGTTTTGTATATAAAATAGCCTAATTATAAAAACCATATGAATAAATTTATAAATAATCATAGGATATTAACAATATGCCATGAATATCTTTATATGTAAAAATACAATCTTTTTAATTATTACTATGAAGGTAAATAGCCCCATGTTAAATACCCTTTGAACTCAAGTGTATACTTAAAATTACAAGGAGTGATCTCCCTCGGAAAGAATGGTAATATGGTTGAAGGTTATCTAAAAGTCCTTTCATAAAATTGCAGATCACCAGAGCCGGCTGATAAAAACACATTTCAAATGGCACCAAAAAAATATTTCTAGAATTAGTGAAGAACATTCTATGAATTGATCAAAAAATCAATAAGATTGAACTAAATACAGTTGGAAGAAAGCTACTCAAAATTGCTAGAAGAACAGAGGGCCCAACTAAACAATGAGAATGATTATTATAAACATCGTGCCACTGAAAGCAATCCATGGATCCATTTCTTGTTGTCAGGGAGAGTTTTTCGTAGACTGCGGCGCCTACATCTCATCATCATGCCCTTGCAAAACCATTTGGTAGTATCTTAGCACTTGTGTTATCAAGTTGTGTATATAATCAATCCGTTGAGATCAAATAGCAATAACTATTTTAGGGTGAACTGCTATCAACCAAACGTTTTCCCTTCTTGCGTACTGCACATCTACAATGTGGAATCGTAAAAAAACTCGTTCATATAGTATGAAAGTTGGTTCCCTTCTTGTGGAAACCATCCACAAACTCACCAATTGTAGAATTATAAACATTTCTATCTAGGCAAGTCTGAATAACTACGTGTAGTGGATGCACATTACAAGGGAAGCCCTTGTTTCTAAGACATTCATTGTTAATTGCTTCGTCTGTCACAAGATCTACATGATTCTTTAACCATTTTTCTTGTGGAAGATTTAAGACCCACTCATTGCTAAATTGGAATTAGTTACCATAATTTGGAATTTGCTAAATAATTTGAAACCTATGGTATGCGATCAATGGCAAGTCTACTGCACTTGCAAGATGTGTGTTCCATTCCCTCTTGTGCAATGAAAAAGCTCGGCGCACTCCTGCGCTTTGACTTGCCATTGGTGTTGGCGCAATAGGTAGTGATTGAACCCCGCCTTGAAAGACTCCAATTCCTCCACCATTTGATCGAGGCAGCACTTCTAGAGATCCTGATGTGCATCCACTAACACCTGGTTCCACAAGATCCTATTCATGTCTCCACTGGCAACTTGCAACTACCTGATCTCCTTTCTCAAATGCTCCACGCTATTGGGTGCCGCATGTGCTTGTTGCTCATGCGCATCCTACCTCCCTCCAATCCCGTGGTAACTAGGGCTCTTTGTGCTGTTGGAGTGCTGGGTTGTTGCCTTTCCATTTCCAATCGCTCCAGACAATCCAATCCATCGCACACCATCAACAACGCCCAGTGAGTTTGGCTATACGCCTTATCCAAGGATAGTTCCTCTGTTGCCACTCCCAAGCTCCCCACCCCATCACAATCCTCTATCATTGCTCTCTTCCCCAAATCCTAGCTCATGTCAAATTAATTTGATCTCGGTTGCAATCATAGACCATAACAAAATTCCGCAGTTTAATATAAAATCTAGCGACAAGTTGCCTTCAGAGCCAAGACCATGAATTATATTTCCTCAAATTACTCAGTGATCTACTACAAAACCTGATCCTCCAAAGGTGCTCTAGATGCGGTTTGAAGTACAACGCCAGAAATCTAATCCTTCTGTGATCAACCGCTACCTAAACATGAACAGAGATGTTAATAAAGTGTAGATCCGCAATAAGGGAAGAAAATAGTGGAACCAACAGAGTAGATCAAGATGCACAAGATGGAAGTGCAACGCATGAGGAGAAAAAAGATTACTTGGACTTTCTTAATTTACGATGCAAGCTAGTCTGTAATCATATAGAGGACGATAGCGCCACAACAGAATTAGAAACGGATGAATAGGTGGATAGATGAAATATGAGGGTAGAGTGTACAAATGAGTCTTCTTGCACACCTCTCTAATATTACTTTCTCTAATATCACATCTTCACTTCTTTCACCAAACCTTAGAAAATAGATGTGTACCAATTTAACCACAAAGTATTTTTACTATTGTCTATGAAAATTCTAAAATGTTCATCTATAGAATTTTTGAAGAATTCAATCAAAATGTTCAATGATAAAATACAACACATTAAGAATAGAATTTTGATAAAATAGGACATTTGTGAAATTTTTATGGACACACAGGACATTTGTCCAATTTTAAACTAGATTATTCTATAACATGCTCTTCAATGTTATAAGATTTTCTATACAAATGTAGTCAACAGTTGAGGGATTTGATAAGTAAAGAAAAGAACAAATTGATGCCACCATTCTTATGATTTAGGTATTTTTTTAATGCAACCTTTATATGCAACACTACATTATCACAATGTTATAGAATTTTAAAAATTAGACACTTGGTCATCTACAAATGGTCATGAATAGAAAATTATATGCAAAGTAATCGCTCATTCAATTTTTTTTTTCATTTACAAATGAGTGGCTTTGATAAACAAATGCATTAATCTATGAGAAGATGGATGAGGGTGATAGCAAAAAACACTTCTACAATTTCTTGACACACATTTCATATAGTTGTATTTTTTTCTTAAAACTTTTGAATTATAATTCTTAAGAGATCCAACATTTATAAAAATAAAATACTCATGACTATTATACATTTGAAGAATTTTTTGAATTTAAAAAAAAACTTTTGTATAGAAACATGTTACATTGGATTTTATCTATAGAACCTTTTTTCTTGTCGGCAAATGAGCATTTGAAAATAAGAACATAAATTAGTTACATAGTCTATAAGACAAGCCTTCAAAAAATTGATAAATATTTATTATGCACATGATGCATTTAGATTACTTTTTTTTGTACCCATGTAGGGATTATAGAAATTAATTTCCACAAGATATAGTTAGTTGCCTAGAAGTACTTTTAAGTTGGAAACAATGATTAATTTCTTGTGTTTTTAAATTTTTATACTATTTTTTAAGATTAAGAAGATAAATATTTTTTTTTTAATGTTTTTTTTATTTGTCCTATATACAACTTTTGAACAATTATTATTTTGACTTGAGTTTCCTACAATTCTAATTTTTTTTATATTTTAATTTTTTTATAATTTACATTAAGAAAATAAACTTTGAAAGCTCATACTACCTTCTATATTATCATCAAATATAACCAAATCAATAAGTATTATTTACAATTGCCTTGAATTTCTTGGATGCATAATTTCTACCTTTTACCTACATAGACAATTGTCTTAGTAGTCATATATTAATTCCATGCATTTGGAGTATTGAAGTTGTGACATTAATGAAATTTAGATGAATTGTATTGCCTTACAAAATTTTGAAGATGTGGCTTTGCAAGAGATAGCCTCCCTAGTCACGACCTTGGTTGTAATCTCTATCAAGGATGAGCATGGATTTTGTTTCAAATAGGATAATTACTACTAAAATTAATCCTATAAGCATATGCACATAGTTTTTACTATTACATTGTCATAATAATTGTTGAGTCTTATTTTTAGTTCATAAATAACTTTATATTCTAGTAGTCTATATTTTTTGGTCTTTAATGAATATATTATGAGTTTTCAAAAGTGTTGATTATAAAGAAGAAACACCCAATGCAAATCGTTTTTTACTTTGAGTGACTAAAAACTTAAGGACTTTACAAAAAGCCTTCATGATGCTTGCACTCTTGGTAAGAGAGGAGAAAAGTTTGTAGTCAAGTAGTTTTGGGTAGGGCAAAAATTTGACAACTTCCTATAAAATGTCTATAACAACTTTCCATAAATTTTGGTTGTCAAATATTGTCAACATTTAAATTTCTTGGGTGCAATAGTTATACTTTCCAAAAACAATTGATTTCAATTCACATTTTCAATTATAAAAAAAAAATGTATAAAACATTGTAACCTAAAACTAAATATCAAATTAAGTATAGAATCATCTCAATTTTACACTCTACAAGCTAGAAGCTAGCAATAATCAATCAACATTGTAAGAAGCTAAATGCATTGACTTCTCATACCACATCACTTGATCCAAGCTTCTTCAAAATTGATCATTGTAATTTTCATTTTGGTCTTTAAAGCATAAAAAATTCAAACTTCTTTGCAGTGATAAATTCCATATGAATCTTAGTCAACTGAAAAGTCAAACAACCTAAGGATTGGTTGAAGGAAGATGGACAAAGATGTGGAGCAACAATCCCTAAACTAGCTAAAATTTGCTATTTTTCTACCAAATAAAGACATCTATAAAATGTACAAAGTAGAAATGTTCGTGGTATTCAGATTTTGAGCCAAATTTCACAGCCGCTGGACCATCATGTTGCAAATTTGACTCATCATCCAAATAATGAATAGCATCAATTTGCCAGATCTTTTTCATCCAATAGTACTGGACTCACCCTGTCCATTAATCTGTGAGTAAGGCAACTTGATCTAGTGGCTCATATTAGCAAGCTAGGATTTGAGGGAGGCTACCAAAATCCTACCATTGTAGTCAAGAGTCCTCAGTTTCACAACCTTGTACTTAGTATTAATGATCCTAGTGATGCTCCTCATTAGCATTAATGGCAATTAATGTTTCTTTCAGATCACTATTGTTCCTCCCACAGTCCGGAGAGTTTTGTAGAAATTTCAGAGAATTTCCTAGCTTTTAGAAGGTACCTCGGATTTTTCAAAATTTACCCAAAAGTAAGCCTACAAAGTGCAAATTTAGTCGGTTGACATTCCCCATTTTCTAATGTAATTTGGCTATTATCTAACTTTTTTTTTCCATTTGGCATCTATCCTAAATTTAAAAAATGGAGCCGATTTCTTTTGTTTTGTTGGTGAATTTGTATTCAATCTCCTTTTTTTTTTCTATTGTTTCCTTTTAAGGTATTTAGATTTTGAAAATTAGAAATAAAGTTTTTTTTACTATGATCTTGCAAATGCAAAGTTCATTTTCTCAAAAAAATTATAACAAAATTTTATGTATCCCACAACTTCCTCAAGTTTGTTATTTGTTTTACAATTTGACTTTGGATTGTATAAGAGATTTTTAATATACAATCTTCTTGTTGCCCTTGCTTATCTCTATTGATAGAAAATATTAACCTAGACATCCTTTTATAACTGTTAATTCTTAGTCTATAAAATTTATCTTCTATTCAAAGCAATCATTGTATGTATTTATAAGAAAAAAAATCTAATAGGAAGACAAAAAAATTCCATCACAATTGTTTGTTAAAAAAATTAAAGTCCAAAATAGGCCCCTAAATTCTTGAAAGGCTTAACTCCTATAGGCCCAAGGCCATTTTTCTATCAAAAACCACTCAAAATTGCCACATTAGGAGAGATTGGAGGCCTCTACAGGGCCGTTTCAGGGTTTGTTTCCGAAACAGAATAGGGAACTATTGCTTGCTATCAGCCAACAATTACCCAAAAATTATTTATTTATTTATTTAGGTCCTGAAATATGAAAAAAATTCCAAAATTTTATTTTATATTATTTTATATTTATTTTTTGGGGTTGACCTGCCATGGTCTTGGCCATGTTGGAATCCTGCGTTTTAGAGTTCCCGTGGCAGTTTTGGCATTCCTAGATTGCGGGAACTCACAGTCTTGTAGAGGCCTCCAATCCCTCCTAATGTTTTTGTTGCACTCATCCAAAACTAGTATAAAACTATAAAAGTCAGATTCATAGAATTTCTTGGTCCTCCCTATTACTTTAGATGCTTATAGACAAAGGTATGACATTACCATAGACCAATACTAAAAATCTCCAATTTATTGTTCAAAATGGAGTATACTAATAAAATTTTCTATATTTGTGTCTAAAAAATTTCCTAGAAATTCTATGCTCGGTCGGCTACCCACCATAAAAAAGGCATGCAAAACGGTAATTTTCCTAAATATTCCAAAGGTGGATGGTCTTATTGCCAAGGATTTTTTTCCTACCTAGTCCATTTCTGAAGATCTGCTTTTTTCATTTGAAACCACTTCCTATAATTTTCTATTTCATTCGGAAATTCTCAAAATCAATTGGCCAACTTGCTACTAACTGTCGACACTTCCTGTACATTGGTTCCTCCATCTTTCGCTTTTGAGATCAGTGCTTCAACTTTTATAAATGCATGATGAGTTTTCAGAATCCTTTCCTTCCTTGGAGGTGTTTGAATGTGTTGTGCCAAATTCTACCAATTCCTTGTATCATAGATTTTTGAAATCTATATGTGTTGTAGATGTCTAAAATCTATACCTATCCAAGATGTTTCAAACCCCATGGTCTGAAATCTTAATCTATTATAGATTTTGGAAATCTACATGTGTTCTAGATGTCTAAAAATCTATACTTGTTATAAATACCAATTTTCAATTCAAACTACACAGTTTGAAAAATGGCATTTGAAATACTGCCATTTTAACAAAATTTGCTATATATTCATTACTTTACTCTTTGTTACCTTTGTATTTGATGCTTAGAGAGTTGGATTGTTTGCACTGATCAATTGGCGCCTTGGCGGCTCTAAAGACTGAACTTGCACCCTTGCATTGACATCTGCTTTAGGGCTTCTGGTGATATTTGTTATCAATTGTGTTTGTTGCTAGTGTTCATCGATTAGCGATTTGGTAGCTTTGAATTGTCTTATACCCCCACATTGCTTTTTGTACATGTTTTGCATTTGGATACTCTTGCTTTCGATTTGGGGAGTTCTGGTGGGATATTGGAGTACAGGTTTTGGATTTGGAGAGTTGGATTAGATTGTTTAGTTGCATTGTTGCAGGTTTTGGACTTAAAGAGGGAGGGTTGGATACAGGATCCGATGTCTATCATACTCCAATTTGTTGCGCAATGGTTCAATCTAGTGTGCGGTGGTCCGATTTGCTATGCGGTGTCATCAATTTGGTGTACAATGGTCCGATCTGCTCAATGGCACTCTGACTGAAATTGCTTGACAATTTTTGTATCTAGACCTTTGGCTTGAGCTGCAATACAAGTAGTGTGGGCAAATATTTGATGTTGTTGTTGCTGAGCATTATCCATATTTCTAAGACTCGTTTGGACAATTCACTACCGATTTGGCCTTGTGATTGTCCTTCGTTGGAAGCAACAATTTTGTCTCCGATTCTAGCAAGCACGAGTATTTACAAAGGTCTTGCATTAGGGAAAAAAAGCAAATAAGTGTCAGCAACATGGCGGAAGAAAAACAAAACTGCATTAAGTACGATCACATGGCGTTGGCAAGCTACAAATTTGCATGGGCTAAGGGTGAATTCAATTATGATGGTGATGTGGTTGGAGTTGTTTGCGAGAGCTGCACAACCATTACAAAGAAGCGCAAAGTCATGGTTCCAAAATTAGACAACTTGGAGAAACATGAGGGAAAACGCAATGAGGGCGTTTTATTCATACCCTTGGAACAAAGTGTACACAACTAGGTTTTTTTACATTGTAATTCAATTCTAGTGGATGTCTACCTACGTGTAATTCAAATCTGCCTTTGAAGAAATGGATCTTTCTAATTGCTATTCCTACCTTTCTTTTCTTTTAATTGTCTTATTCTATAAATAGCATTTGCTCAATGCTTTTGTATGAATTTGAATGGCTTTGCCGGTGCTAGTCTATTTTTACAGATAAATGGAAAAAAATTAATTGGTAAATGCTAATGTCTTTCAAAGATGTTTTTTCTTTTCTCCTTGAGAGTGATTCTTGAATTGGAATTTCTTTTGGATGATCCTAATCTATCCTAATTAATCCAGCCTTTATTTCTCTCACACTGAGGTTTTTTTATCTTATTGTGAAAATAAAGTAATCTACGGAAAATTATCAATCAAAATATTGACCTTTGATTAGTAATATTTTTGAAATTGAATTTCTTATTCTACTTGATTGATAATATTTTTGAATGTCGCTTTCACTTCTACTTTCATTCAAAATCACAATCTTTCTAATTCTATTTTAACTATGATTTTTCTATGATTTTTATCCTAATTGTAAAACAAGTTTTCAATATTTTAATAACTAACTTGAATAGATCGTAAAAGGTTGGAAAAACTTGGGTTTACAAATTTACTTCTATCATATTGATTTCGAAATCTTTGTGGACTCCAAATATCCCTTCTTGATGCCCCAATTTCACCTCTATTTCAACAATTTTATATATGAAGGTTGCATTTTGTATGCCTTCACTATGCCTTGAAGGTTTTGTATCCTTCTTTTACTTGATTTTTTCTTCCCTTTTTCATTGCTTTCTTTATCTTTTAATTCCTCCTCGATCCTTGTCTTTTGGTAGTCCTTCAAGGTCAACTTATAAAAAATCCTAAAAAATCTAATTTTTAATTACCCACTAAATGGCTTCTAAAGTCAAATCATTCTACAACTAAGCTTTCCCAATTTTTCTTTGATTTAGCAAACCTCTGAAACTCCCCTATGTTAAATTATTCTTTTTTTTTGTCTTTTCTACTTGTCTTTTATCAACACTACTAGAAAAATTGATGTCCGTTCCAACATAGATGTTAGTATACTTTCTTTTTATGAAAAGAGTTGGTTAGGACAACTTAATTCGGACACTTTTTAGCATATTTTTGTTAATTATGCCATGTAGGACGAATGTTCTCATGCATAAGAGGTTTTTCAACTTGTGTAAAAGATCGCGAGTTCCCGGACTGTGGGAACTCGCTGAAAGATGCTACCAGAGGCGATCTGATGTGGCCAAGAGACTGCCGCATTAGATATTAATATTTAATTTATTTTTTATTTTTTTTCAATTTAAAAAAAATAAATTTAAGTTTTTAAATTATATATATATATATTTAATAATATTTTATTATTATTATTTAATCTGATGGATTCACAGACTAGGAAACAGGGCTGAAACAGTCTCTCAGACCCCTGAAAAAACCTCTTATGAATGTGCCATGTTCTTGGGCTACATTAGATTTAAACAATTGCCATGTCATCAAAATTTATTTTTATTTTACTAACAAAAAAATTTCCACGTGGGCTACCACATAGGAAAAATCTGCCTCATTAATTAAAATGTAATCAATTAAATTATAATTAATTAAAATTTAACTATTTACATTTAATTATAATTTATTAAATTTCCCAATATAGATTTTATTCTTCAAAAGAAATGGGTTAAAATTATAGTACCACATTCCAAGTGATACAATAGAGAAGGAAAGTGATCTTTGAATGACACTTACTTTGGTGCTTCAATAGAGGAGAAGACAAGCTCTTTATACAAGTATAGAAGAGGGTTCTAAAACCGAGTAGGCTTTTGCAACCATCCAACAGGGGCTTTGAAATGGACATGTGAACTTTGGAAAAATGAATTCTAGATTACAATGGAGCTTGATGAGATTTTTTTTTACTTCTTCAATGGATGGTTTAAGAACCACACTTGGTTCACTCCTAACTAAGTAGTTAGGTGTTTACTAATTTAATTCAAAATAAGAATTCATTATTCAACTACCTTCTTACAAGTATTGAAAAATCTGAAATAATGATGAAATCAAGCATTCATTTCAAATTTAGAAAGGGACACTTTTAGAAACTATTTTAATTACTTTACACATGTTGCAATGCTAGTTTTTGAACAAGCCTTGATTCTTTTTCAAAATACGCATGGATGGGTTTCCAAGGGCCTATGATTACAAATAGGGCCCTACACCAAATTGTGTTTGAAAATTCATAACTAATTCAATAATGCTTCAAAAAATATGAATCAACTTGTGTTACATTCCTCATCTATTCTCTTTGATTGAAAAATAAACTAAAAATATTTCCATTTGAAGAGATACATGAAAAAAGGTGGACCAACCTTTAGATGAGTAGTTTTTGAGCCTCCTTCCTTAGGGTGGTAGGAGGATGAACAAACCATATGAGATGTGGTTTTAGAATGAGTAGGAGCTCAACCACTTGCAGTTAAGTCAAAAACTAGAAAACATACTCTAAGTAAAATTTCAGACCTCATTTAGGCATAGTAGAGTGATTTTTTTCAAAAATCTTTGTACTAAAAACTGTGGTGAATCAATTCAACTTTTATCTTTGAAAATCCATTTGGAATTTTGATCCTCCAATCAAAAGTTATGAACAAATTTCAGAGAAGATGTTTGAAATTGTCAAAGAATTTTTTTTTTCAATTTCTCTTTGAAATTTGTCTATAACTTTTTATACATAGGAGGTTCAATAGATATTGAAGTCTAGTTTTAGTGGTAGAATTTTCAATTTTTTGTAACATGTTTGTAAAATTTGACAATCATTTTTCTAGAGCTTGCTTGGCCAAAGTTAGTTTAATTCATTCATTTCCACTGTATTTTTACAGTCAACCAACTTTGCAAGCCATTTTCTCCTTTTGTCGTAAGTTTGATTTCTATGAAACTTGTTGGATTTAATAGATATTGAAGTCTTGTTTCAGTGGGAAAATTTTCAATTTTTTATAACATGTTTGGAGAATTTGACAACCAATTTTTTAGAAGTAGTTTGGCCAAAACTTGGAATTAAGTAGTTTCATTATTGAATAGTTTTAATCTAAAAGTTTGAATAGATCTAATATTTAATTTTGAATATTTGAAAATTTACATTTTTAATAGTTCAAAGTTTAGATTTTTATTTATTTATTTACCAATGTCCCTTCAAAAGACAAAATGGATTTCAAACAAGTTTTGTATGACTTCAATTTATGGTGAAACTTTGACATATAACAAAAATCTTATTATATTTTTACAATTATAATTTGTAATTCTATTAGTGCTTGGGAGCAAAAGCTATGCCACAATAAGCTCAAAACTAAACTTGGTAGACAATACAAACAACCCTACAAATTGTCAAAATAAAATTGATTATTTTTTACTCAAACATTGTGTTTTATGTATATGTGAAGCTTTGATTCACTCTACTTATACTAGTGTTGAAAAAGTTATAAATATTTTTAATTTATATGTATATAAGTATTTTAGTAATAAAATAACCTATAGGACTCATGTGTTGATGTAATCTTTTTTTAAATCAAAATTTTACTTCAAGATTAAATTTATTTGCTAAAACAACCTAGAATATTTTAGCATATGATCTAGGGCATGTGAAGTGCCTAATCTTATGAATTGACTTTAAAAAACCTATTTTTGGCTTTTTGGATGAGTGCACCAAAAATTGAAAGTTTGAGATTGAATTATAAATGGTACAAAAATTTAACTTTTTTGATTCAAAACTTAGAATTAGAATTTAATTAGAATTAGAACAAAAATATATCAAAATATAAGTTAGAACTTCAATGAACTTGCAAGTTTAAACTCTAATCAAACTATATATTGTCTTGAATAATAATTGCCAAGTTTCCTCTCCAGCTTTTAGCTAACTAATCGAGAGCATTAAGGTAGGTACACCCAAAAGCGCCAGTTTTTCATATTGTGCCTAGTTCCTGTTATTATGTTGTTCAGATTTTTTTTACAGTCTTGTTGGTGAGTGAAAGCATGTTCCAACGCACCAAAGAACAGTGGATTTGAATACCGTATGCAAAAGTTATTAACAATCAAAGTGTGTTTCTGAAACCGCCATCTACAGTCTGTGAACATGACTGATTTTGGAAATGTATGTGCACTGTAGATGGTGCTTTTAGGAACAAGGCGTTTTTGGGTGTACCTACCTTACATTCGCTTACCATAACATTCAGTAGCAGCTTGTCACACTGCCTCCCAGCTGATGAAATGGTGTGGAATATTCCACACCATTCACTAACTAAAGTTGCAAACTTCAAGAAATGTCACATGAAATTAGGTGATGGGGACTTCACAAAGGGAAAGGCAGTCCTTCTATGGGCTACTGAATGTTATGACTCATTTTGGAATAAACTCTTCGTACAAAATGCTTATTTTTTTGTGGGTAATAATAGCACTCCGGTTCTGAAAGGTTATGGCACTTCTGCCAAATCGAAGTCTCCTTCATCGACTGGTTTGTTGCCATAGTGTGAGCGAAGTTGTGATTTCTTCAATTCTTTGTGTTCGATAAAAAATTCCATTACCCCCAAATTTCAATTCACCAATTTCACCAATTTCAGGTGTACTTCGGACTCAGACTCTTGCCCTTGTTTGCATTGGTAAAGCCAGTTAGTGGAGTCCTTGTCCTATGCAAATATTGTCTTTAATCCTTATCTTCTCTTCCTGAAAACACTCATTCTGTTATGTGACAATTACTACTAAATTTACAATATAAGTCGAATTTTCTTGATACAAACTGTGACCTAAAAGTTTTCATAATGACTATTGAAAACATCAGAAACAAAAACAAGAGGCCATATCACCTTCATTGAAGATAACTAATTATTTCAACCTACAATTGCTGGATATCTTAGTGGGGCCTCTACTAAAACTCACAGTAGTAGATCCCCGGCCAGGCAAAATCTTTGACAGTGCAATGAAACTGTGCAATAATACAGAATGAAAACCGGGACGACCAGTATGATCCATTGCAAGGTCCACCGATCCATCCATTGCTTCAAATATGCACGAAGATTGACGTGCACAAGGTCTTCCATTCAAACTACCTTGTATGAGAAAATTTGACCAGAAAACCGAAACATAATGTACTGTAAGAAGGGGCTTTATAGCAAGGAGGTCTTGTGTATGAAATCTCCACACATAATTGAAGTCTACATGTCGGAAGGGGGGTCGTCATCTTTGCAGAAAACCGGCCAGTGGAGGGACTACTTTGAATGCCAGCCGAACTAAACGAACAGCACGCATTAGCAAAAGCACCATCGCCAAGACGAGTGCCATTCGCACAATTAGAATCTCTCTGGCTCGCCACTTCACTAATTGCTGAACTGATACTACTTGCGTGTTGGCTGCTTTCTGCCAAGGCTGCACTCGTGGCAACACTCTTGTCACAACCCTCAAAATGGCCCGCTGTAATTCCACTTGGAACCTGCATATTGAAGAAACACAATGCCGGTTTCAAATTCTTAATATATGATAAGAGGATCTTAAAGACGTTAAAGACGTGATCCTATCTCCTTTATTGATCAATGTTACCACAATAATTCATCTATTCATACACTCGGTTTGCCTTCAATAAAGAAGTAGTGTAAGCATGGCTTTGTTAAATATATATAACCGATTTTTGAATGGAAACGGGGTTGTCTACTATCCCTTTAATGGTGGTGCTCTACAACCTCCCAATTTGAATAATTGCAGAAGCATTTTTATACACAGTGATAACAGTGTGATCTCAACAGATTTGGCTATTGTACTCAAGGTGATCTCTCCAGTGACCTCTGCTGAGTGATCTCTCTCGAAAACACACTCAAAATGCTTTAAAGGACGCAAACAGTACCCTCTTCCTTGTTGAAACAAAGCGCCTGGGATGCTAGAATATGAGCTTTCACAGTAGAAGAGAAGTCTTACATGTTAGTCTTAGAAACGTCGGAACACAGCTGTGCCGCAGCTCTCATTTCTGGAATACGTTCACTGGAAAAGCTTGACAGAGCGCTGGCTATGCACTTCATTACAGTATTGTCAGGATCTTGCAACGCGGTTTGTAGCAGTCGATCCAGCACGAGACAATCCTCCAGCGCCAAGCCTGTTCCTAGGTGAGTGACATTCAGCAGAGAATGGGCAGCGTCACCTAATAACACCTGCAGAAACGACAAGCCCACATTATGTGAATCTCACAGTGACTTCCCTGGGCAAACTAAACTCGATTATTAACCTCTAGAGAACCACGGGTTGTTGGTTAGAAAACGACCAATTGAATAAATCATATTTTGGAAGATGTAATTCAGATGAGGCAATACTTTGTCACCAGAAGCAATGAAGAACATTGCATGTGCTGGTTAGAAATAAATAAAAAGTTGAAACATCCAAACGACCTAGACCCCATACGACCTACTGAAGACTGCTAAAACCCATCAGGCCCAATTTGCGCCTCTAGGAACTAAATTCTGAGCAATAGCACAGTTACATGAGACGTTACCGTGTAGAGTGGAGGTTAGGAACATACAATTTGCTTGTAGTTGTATGATGTTGCCAAAACCGTGCCTTGCATGCGCTCCGGAGCAGACGCTAAACGAGCACTTGCTTCCCCATCCGCGTTAAAAAACGTTGACAACTACAATCAGGAACGAAAAAACTGTGTCAAACGAAGACAGTTTCTCCTGTTGAAATAATGAATAAACTAGGGCACCTTAGACAATGGCTTAGAGCTACTTTACATTGTTCAAGTTAAAGCAACAAGCTTAAGATTCGAACCAACATCATGTGCAAGTAGGGGTGAGACAACAAGCTTAAAAATAATTCATTCCATTTACGACACCACATGATACATCTGAGGTAACAAGCGTCCTCCCACCTCTAGTAAGCTTGAAACCTAGGTATCTCAAACACTTGAAGCATGCCACGTCAGAATCATGTTAGCACCACCTCTTCAAGCTAATTCTTGCCATTCGGAATGTTGTAAAGTAATTATTGAACAAAACGAGTTAACATGAATTAAAATGATATTCCACCAATCAAGGAGTAGGATTTCTTGTTATCTCAAGCTTTTTGCTTCGACCTATGCAATCTGCAGTGACCTCAAACCAACATCGAGCATAGTAGTGGAGTCATTACTTCCAAACAGAAGGATGCAATTACCGATTCGTAATTGCAAGAGGGCTCATTGAAGCATACCTCAGGGAATGTCTCCTGCATTTCTAAAGAAACATCAGCTGGCGTAGCGCCCTCAATGCCTTGAAGTGTCAACCCCATAGATCCGTCCCGGTTCGGAACACCCCACATGAGCTTTGCCCGTCTGGCTACAACCAGCATGCTTGGGCCATGCGTGCTCCCATCTTCGTCCACTTGCTCCCCAACCACATCTACAGGTACTCTCAGCCTGACCACATGCATACAATGACGGCAACCCACATTGATTGATCAGAGGCTACAACTCGAAAGTAGACTTTTATAATGATTGCTTCTTAAACAATTTAACAGTACTTGCATTGCTATTTCGTAAAACTGGAACAGCGGGTTTAAGGGCCCTGGTAACCAGAGATGGAATAATCAATAGTTGCACTCAAAATATTTAACTAGAAGTTTTGCATTCAACTTTCAACAAATGTTTTGAGTGGTATCTTGTTGGAAAGCTACAGAAATGCACTTTTAGTGAGATATAAGTCAATGTATTGAGGTCACAACAAGTAATTGAACTTTGGGAGACAGCAGAGTCAATCACCAGTTCGTTTTTTGAGATTTCTTGCTCGATTCTGGCTCAAATTTTGTGAGCGATAGCTTATAGAATGCTATGAACAAGCTATTACCCATGTTCAGATCGAATACGAGAACAGCTAGTTCTGCAAGCAAATCAGAAGGTTCTAGGAGTCATCAAGTCCTTCAAATAGTGCTAAAAACCTAGAGTGCACACACCTTACCGGATGTGACGACCTGCAGGCACAGAGTGCACGGTAGATTTGAAACCCGCCGTCTTAGTCTCCAATTCAGCTCGTGTTCTTGAATGAAGCCCATCGGCCCCCACCACGAGATCAGCTGTCACGACCATCTTGTCCTGACCAGTTGAACCAGCAGGGCAAAACTCCGCCATGGTGTCTTCCGGATGCAAAGATTGCAAAGCCCAGCCGAAGTGGTAGGAAATCTGCTTAGGATACTGACGCATCCCGGAATTGATCAATACGGACGCTAGCTTCGGTTGCGGAATGGCTAGCAACTCGTATCCATATGGCTGGTACTTTGGTTTCAATCCGCGACCTGTACCACAAAAACCGTATCGCACTCAAACACGACTGCTATCCCTTACCCCTACAAGATCAAGGATTCATGGTTTTAAAACGACTAACTCGATTGGTTATGTCGTGAAAATAATAGAATTCAGATGGGGCCAAAGTTCATATCACAAGAATAAGCGAAGAACATTGCATGTGTCGGGAAAAAACACTAGTGACCTGCAACACAACTGAAACCAGATTGCACTTGAAAGACAAATGCTAACCCTCAGTGACCGAGGGTTCATAATTTAAAATGGCCCATTCGATTGATCATATTGAGAAATACATAATTCAGATAGGTGCCAATTTTATATCAACAGAATCAATTACGAACATTGCACATGTTGGTCAAATAATTCATAAAATTAGACACGAGAAAGTCTTCATGTGAACTATGCAAGATTGTTAGAAACCCAATTGGCGCCTCTTGGTCCTTTCAAGATAAACCCTAAACCCTGTGGAGAATTGCGGAACGGTTAGCAATTCGTGTCCATATGGCCGGTAATTTAGTTTCAATCCGCCTCTTGCCCCACAAGCAAATCCAGATTGCACACACAAACAAAACGCCATCAAAAGCCTTAAACCCTAAACCCCTGGTGAGTTCAAGAGTACCTGTCACTGCAGTGCGACCGCTACACAAAACGCCTCCACTCCACACATCTTCCTTGAGCCCCACGTTTTCGAGACAATACGCGGCGCGCGCTCCCAGCATCACATTCCATCCCTCGGGTTGCCCAGAAGCCCAGCTTGCACCGCTCCACTGCTTGCGCTCAAACACATCCACCTTCCAGTCTTGCCGCGCCAGCAGCAACGCTAACAACGCACCTGCAGGACCAGCTCCTACAATCACAGCTGTCTTGCCTTTCTCTCGGCGACTACAACACACAACCGCATATCGTCTCCCCCATTTCCCAGACAAACCACTTACTCCTCGCAATAGACTTGATTCCCCATAGACTCTGTTTCTAACCCACGAAAATCTCACAGCGTGATGCACAGGGCCATGACTTAACCCCAAGTCATGGCTTCTTGCTTCCAATCCATTACTAGGTCGCGGACCCAAGCAGCAATCCATACTTCACCCCTTATCCCCAATTCCAAGCTCTAAATTTCACCTCTGGGGTGGCTGTGACGCTCATCTAGAGCACAATGTAGCATTTTCTTGGGTAGAGCACAAGTGAGTGAGCTCGAAAATGGAAATGGAAAAAAATGGGTATCACACGCTACAAAATAACAGAGATTCGCAGAAGAATGGCAATCTCTTGCTCGAGATTGCTGTCTAGAATCAATCTTTCCATAGTCGGCAGGAAGCATTCTCGAACATCTGCACCCAGATGCTGATAACCCACTACTCGACAACCAACTGCGTCAAGAGATATCTTGTCGATTGGTAGATATACAATCGAAACTCTAGTTGAGGCCGAGATATGGGTTGCGCAGCCCTAACTTGAGCGTTGAGCACGGTAGAGCGTTTGGTTAATGATTTGTTCTGTCTGCTGATTTCGTTTGGCAGCAAGTCAGGCCAGCGGCCTTTTAATTTCTGCACAGGTGCGTTGACGTCCTGTCTTTCAACTCTGCTTGCACGAGTGTCGATTCGATCAGAGCTGTGGTCTCTTGAGACTTCTCTTGCGTTGTAGTGGTTGATGAGTGCTGCATGATTCTGGCCTTTCGGTGACCTTGGACTGGGGTATCCGTCCATGCATTGGTTTCTTTTAATGGATTTTTTTGGAGTTCTGTGTCTGAGGATATGGTTGCAATATTGTGGAGGAGGGGTGGAAATGGTCGTTATGGTGTTGCATTCATGAGTTAGTGTTTTGAAGGTCTCATGTTGTTCTTTGAAGAGGTTTAGGGTTTGGAAATATGTGCCTTGTGAGTTTGATTTACCACTTTGTGGTCTGCTTTCCATGAGAAGAAGAGCGATTACCGGTCACCGTAGTCTTTTCTAATTGATAGAGAGTTGTAGGGTTTAAGGTTTGGACGCTTGGAATATCCTGCGTATGTTACAGAAATCGAGTCGCCCAGGAGTTTTTCGAATGTGTTTTTAATGTTACAATGTGGAGCACATTGTGGTTTCTTTCTACCTTCTTCTTGGTCTTAGAGACTCTTGTTATGTTGTTGAGTTCTTGAGTAACCTTTGTGTCGCTCAATTGGCCAACAGGTGGAGAGAAAGAGAGGGAAGTGAGGTTGGTGTAGTGCAAGAGCGATGGCAAAACCTGCAGTGAAACCGAAAGCGGCATCGCCATCAGTGACCACTGGCTCGTCCTCATACACAGGTTCTTCGTCATCGAGATCAAGGTCACGGTCGTCTTCGTCTTCGGGAAGTGAGAGCTCCAGAAGTCGGAGCCCTCCTGTGAAACCAAGGTACTAATCTTTCTGTTCTGTATTTTAAGATGATTCTGAAGAGTGTTATTCTTAATTGGAGGAGCTCCATATTTTAGGTTTTCGTAGTGATCTTAACGAACACTGAACAGTTCTTCACAAGATCGAATGTGATTTTTTTAAGATTTTTTGTTTGGTTATGCTTTCTTGGTCAAAATTTTAATAGTTCTACTCTTGCTGCTTTGTGCAGTGATGTTGCGAAGAAGAGCAGACCATCGCCGCCGCCCCCCAAGAAGCTTTCTCCAGTAAAGTAAGCAATTTGTTATCCGAGATTTCAGGCTTTTAAAACGCCCAATTTGATTGATCATATTGTGAGAAATCAATAATTCAGATGGGGCAAACTTCTTTGTTATCAGAATCAGTGAAGAGCATTGCATGTGCTGGTCAAAAAATTTAATTAAGTTGGACAAAAGAAAGTCCGTGCATGACTCACTCAATTTGCTAAATAAATGCGAGGTCCAGTTTGGGCTTTCTGTCCCCTTAGGGGTAAGCAGTTATTTTTGCGGTGAGTCTTTCGAAGGGCTTTGTCGACCGCTACTTGGTCCTTGCACACGCTGTATCTCCGTTTGAAGGCAGATATGACTTTTGCAGTTTTTGAATGCCCATAGTATTGTACACTTACTATGTACTGATCTTCTGGACAGAAAACTAAGCACTCCGACCCCCGAGTCTACTGTGCTGCATGTGGGTTGTCTTACTCGGAATGTGAATGAAGCTCATTTAAAAGAGATATTTGGTATGTATACTGCGTTCTCCGTATCTCTGTCACGCAATCACAAGTCCTTTAGAATGTACTCGACCTGTATGATTCTTCATGTTTTAGCTCCTTTTGCATATGTCTTTGTGTTTGTCTAAACGTGTCTATTGGCTTCTGTGCTACAGGAAATTATGGGGAGGTGGCGAACGTGGAGCTGGCTATGGATCGCACTGTAGGTCACCCATAAGCTTCCATTCTTTTACATCGATTGCCTTGAGGACAGTGTCTTCACAATAATAGATTCTTTATTATTTTGAGGTATTGTGTTCCTGCAGGTCTAGATTGAAGTAATTATCCCAGCAGAAGTGTGAAGATGTTTTACGAGTTTGTACACACGTCGTTGTCCTGTGGAGGGGGAACATATTCTTCTGACATTCTGGTGATGTGATGAATAGGTGAATTTACCCAAAGGCTACGGTTATGTCGTGTTCAAATCAAGAGTCGATGCTGAAAAGGCTTTGGCGCATATGGACGGGGTGTGTGATCTTACCTGTAGGAATGCTCAATCCAATTTGATTGATCCTATTGTGAAAACTACAATTCAGATGTGGTCGAGTTTTATTGCACCAAAATCATTGAAGAACATTATATGTGTTCCTTCTTTGAGTTCCAAAAAAACGAATAGAAATAAATCTCCATATGACCCGCGCAAAAGTGCTACAAAAGTCATGAAGCCCAATTTGGTCCTCTTGGTTCTCTTGGATTACATCTCAAAACTTTTGCACAGTTGAGGGTCTCGCTGAAGTCAGGACAGGTTCAGAAGCATTTTCTGGGAAGTACTTGCTATTGCATTGTGCTGGAGCCTTCGTAAAATCAAGTGTCATTGGTGCTTCCTTGCAAATCACTACTGACCAAAATGGGCACGATGGTGCAGGGTCAAATTGATGGAAACGTTGTGAGTGCACAGTTCATTTTGGTACCTAGAAAGAAAGCCACCCCCCCTCCTGTGAAAAGAGTTGTCTCACCTCTTCCTAAGAGGGAAATCATGGGGCGAGATATGCCTCCTCGTGACCATCTGAATGATGGTCCACGCCGCCGTGATTGTAAGCGATTTTATCCCCCTGATTTTTCGGACATTGGTCTCATTACATTCTATGCATGTACACGTGAAGTAGAGGAGTACCATTTTCGTCTCTCAACTCATGTAGGCGTGTAATCACTATAGAGCTATGGAGAGGTCACTTTAAGTACAAGAGCCAAGTCAGTTGAGATCAAATTTTTATCTCCGTGTAAGAATTTCTTCTGCCATTTCAAAGTGGGAGGTTGTAGACCACAATTGAAGGAACAGTAGAGAACCGTTTCCATTCAAAGATTAGTACCCATAGACGTGTAGCCAAGTCATGCCTACATTACTTGTCAATTGAGTGTCGTGGAAGAGATGAGTTGCTGTTCCACAGGGGTCTGCAAAGGAGACGAAATCAGATCCCTCACGGGTTTTGTATTCTCTACCTTACTTTCATTATTTTGGAGGTCTAACGCTGATCATATATGGAATCACAGCTCCATCAAGTCGAAGAGGACGATCGCCATCACCTTCCCCTCGAAGACGTTCTGTGTCACCCCGAAGGAGAAAGGTCGATTCTCCACCTCGTAGACGGCCTCCAGTGGCATCATCTCCTCGCCGCCGCTCCCCTTCGCCTTTTCGTCGCCGCCATCGTTCACCTATTAGGTGGGGTGTCTCACACTTGAGCATTTTCTGTGAAGTTATTTCTTAAGAAATGTAATCGAATATTCATATTTGTTTTCTTGTGTTAGGTCTCCTCCTAGAAGAATACGAGGCAGCCCAGTAGGACGCCGACGCTCTCCACCCCCATACAGGAGAAGGTTAGTTGTCCTTGGCGAATCCATCTTTTCATCGTATACTCTTGGTTAGATTCTAAACTATGTGAGGGATGTCTCGTGGGTACTCTGAACGATTATTAGAGATTATATGCCCTCAAGGGTTCAGAGGGCCAAGTTGAACCTCATCGTCTTTTTAGCAGTTTTGAGTAGACCATATGGGAACTTCTTTTTTTCCAATTATGTTTGTTTTTTGAACAGCTTATGCAGTGTGCTTCAGTTATTCCGGTGATATAAATTTGGCTCCGTCTGGATTGTATTTTGGAAAATATGATTAATCGAACTGGTCATTTTAAAACCAGGTTTTAACGCTATGCTGTACGTCACCATTTATGATGAGCAGATCTCCACCGCCTGGTAGACGTGCAAGGTCACCACCGCCCCGCAGATCCCCACCAAGACGCCGCATTGAGAGGTCTCCTCCGCCACGCCGACCACTTCGCTCACGCTCCAGATCGCGTTCAGCTCCACGAAGGTAATTGAGTTGTACTTAGTAATTCCTGATTGTAAAATAGCATCCCGTAGTAGAGATTTTTTTTATTACTGTATTTGAATAATAATAGAAACAGTTGAACTACTTTCTCGGTGATCTAAATCTCCATATCTTGTTACTCAGCGAAGTCTCTTTTGTGTATGCAGGGCACGCTCGCCTATTGGCAAGCGTGGGAAGTCGACCTCTTACTCGTCTTCACCAAGCCCAGCAAAGAAGGTTTCTTCATCTCCTTTACTCATTGCTTATACGATCTGCATGCTGGTGGTTCGTTGCTTCATTAGCCTCCTGTCTGAATTTCGGTAAGCGTGAGTTGTCTGGGCAGTGGATCTTAGTAACCACTAAGTGCCCAAGCTAAATAATAGGGAGCCCACTTTGCTAGCTAATAGTTGGTTATAGTTACATTTAAGATATATTTCTATCGTTCAAAAATTTAGTTCACGATTTCTTCTTTCTTTTGGTACATTTTGTTGCCTCCTATGATATATTTCAACTCCTAAAGATATGGAAGCAGACAGTTTTGCCGTTTGGGCACGTAGAGTTTAAGTTGACTTACTTTATGGATTTTCCAAGTCTCATCCATGCGTAATGGTATGACGTATTTGTGTTTCTAGAAATTTTCAAAAGCCAATCGCATGATTGATTCAGTCGCTTGTGATACATTATGTCCAGAAATGATCCTATCTGACTTCGCCTTTGTTGCTGTCCTCTATGTAGCGGGCTTCTCCTCCACGTGGAGCTAAGAATTTTTCAAAGAGCCGAAGCCCCAAGAAGTAAGAAACGTTTGCTCAATTTTTGCACTGCTTACCTTGACAATTTGTTTGGATAACCACATAAGTTGCCACTTTTGGAAGCAAAGCGCTTGAGTGGCATGGAGGGATGCACTATTGGGCAGTTTGGTTCAGCAACTCATATGAATTGAACTTTTCCATATGCTATCTCTGTGTTGTGGTCGATTTCATTGATGGCTAACATCATTCGTTGTTGCCGAATCTCAGGGCCATTGCGAACAGCAGCCCCCGTGGTCGAAGTAGTAGCTCTCCACTTCCGTCAAATAGAAACCGGTGAGTTGGAGAGTAGTGAAGGTTTATGTATTACCGAAGGTAGTATCTATATGCGTAGTAAGAGAGCGAGCATGAAGCATGTTCTTCAGGCACTTGCATTATTCTTCAGTTGAGGTTTGTAGTTGATTGCAGGACATGTGAAAGGCTTGCAGCGTACTACAAAGAAGATAGAGTCCCATCTTTTTTAATTGCTCATTACCTTTACTTTTGCTCAGGGTTGTGTTTATGGATGTGACATTCTGTAAGTGTTAACCTCATGATCTGTTCTCTACAGGACCCTGGAAAAAACAGTTCCTATCAAAAACTGAGTCTTACGTCATATGACGGGCACCTTTTCCGCAGGGGACTTTCTTTCTCTCAACTTTCTGCTTGCGTGAAATGTATGTTGCGGATGGATAGGTGCTTTGCCTTTTTTGGTTTCTATGCTAAATTGCGTCAGGTTTTTTATTCGCTGACTTCTGGGTGACTTATTGGCACCTTTTCTTTTGCTTTGTTGTGTCCAGTAGAATTAGTGGTCGTGGCTGTCCTTGTTCTTGCAGATTCTCTAAAGCTGCTACAGCTTTGTCATTGGATTGCCAATCAAGGACTGATGTAAAACCAAGAGTGACTCGCGCTCAGTTTTTGTTCATTTTTTTCCGTCCTGGGACGTGCTGCCTGCCGCCTGTATGGTCTCAGGCGATGATGCTACTTGACTGGCAACTGACGCTTTCTTCTACAAAATCTGGGGCCCTCTTGGTAGTGAAGATCGCGAACTCCACCGACAGTTTTTTGAGGAAGGAAATCTGGGAAAGAGTCATGCAGGACCTCCCTGGATGGTCGGCTGAACTACTGAAGTGGATGGAGGAAGAGATTTGAGTCATAAAACTCTCGCATGCCGTGAACATTCAAACTCTGACTTCTGTAGAGTTTCATACTATCTGTTCTTTATGCTACCACTTCCGTGACGTTGAGTGTTTGGCTAGAAATTGGAGACTCTTTCTGAGGATTAGGAGAGAGACTTTGTGCCCGGAAAGCCCATTAATTACTTCTAACCGATCCTGTTTTGACAGTCCTGTACTGCAGACTCTGAAGAGCATGTTTGGTTGTGTATCTTTCGTATTCAGCATTTTGCTCTGGACGTTATTTGTTCCAGCCTTCCAGTATCCTATCGGTTGGAATGTGACAGCACGAGCTCTTAATTGAACTTCGTCTTGTGCTTGAGAATATTTGAGAAGAGTCGGTACTGTAGTTCCTTCTTATGTACAGCTAGCTGGTCAATGATTGATTTTTGTCAGCTATCCCATCTATTTCTCACTGCAATTACGAGTACTTTTTTAGATTTGCTAGATTCTAGTTTTAATGATTATCCTGGAATGCCTTGGAGACCAAAAAATGACCTTTGGATGATATTTTAACACCCCTTGACAATGGAAAAAATTCAATCTTTCATCCAATTTTTTTGAGGCCTTAGTTGATTGCTTGGGCAAGGTGTTTGAAGTCCTCTCTTTGTGGAATTGTTGGCTTTTCTTCATAGGAAGATGATTAATCCATAAATCATCATGTAGTGTATTTTGACAACTTCAAGCTACTTGTTCTTAATTCCTAAAGTCCTAAACTGCAGTTTTTGGCAACATAGTGATTTTGGGAAGCTCATTATGAATGGAGTTGTTGTTTTTCTCTGAAATTTTCACAAAATATTTTCTCTAAAAGTAGCTTTAAGGCCCAATAATTTTCGTAACTTTTGACTACATGGTTAAAAAGTTATGGCAAGATATGTTTTCTTTTTTACTCAGCAAGTAACTCGGGTAGCTCACAAAACTTCTTTAAAAATTATATTTTTAAGAAATAAAAATTTGAAATTGATTTATTGAATTTACATCTAATTGGAAAGCTTTGAATCATTCTATTTTGATCAATGAGTCAAAAGTTATGAGGAGTTTCAATTTGGGCCTTTGGGGTAGTTTATGAGTAGTATATAGAATCTCTACTCTCCAAAAAAAGTTTGAAATTCTTTATTTAATTCAATTTTTAATATTTTTGAAAAATATTTAGTATTAAAACATTAGGTGAAGATTTCTTATTATAATATTACAACCATTGGGATTGGCATTTTTCATTTCCACAAATAAATTGTTCACTATTTAGTTTATTGAAGCATTTTTTACTTCTTTCTACTCACTATTTTTTTCCTATATGTTCTACAATTCCAAATGATTTGAAATTTTTTGAACATATGGCCAACTTGCATTAAAGAATGAATTCAAAGAGTAACCACCATTTTGAACATTTTTTCATACAAATGTAGCCTTGTGAAGTGCAACTACATGGATTTTTTGCATGGATAAAAAAGGATCTTTGCCAATTCAAATGTTAATATCTTGCAATTTACACAGTCAGTATTTCTAAATTTCTTTTAACATCTTTTTGAGCCACCTTACTACAAAGATCCTATGATTACATGTGTCAAAAAATGTTTTCTTTTTCTAAAAGTTTACACTTGTATTAGAAATCACAGTTTTGGAACATTTTTGGTGAAAATATAGTAAAAAATTTATAGGAATTAATGTGGATTTGAGTAATAAAAAAGAATTTTTTTTTAATTCTTGTAAAATTAATGAAATGAAGATATTGTAAAGAATTTTGGCTTCTATTCTAACTTGAGAATTCGTAAAATTAAGTATTTTATTGCAATTTGAACAAACAGGTTGTCAAAGCATGCAAGGTGAAGGAATTTTCAAGTTCTTCTTCATAGTCATATGTCTATTTGTTTAGGGTTAATTTGGGCATATTGGTCAATTCTATTTAATAAACTAAAATTAATTGAAGTTGTGCACCTTATAATAGTAATACTAACTCATTTATTTTAGAATCATGTGAATTTTCAAGGCAGACTAATATTGAAGCTCAATATATTCTACATAAAATAATGTAAATAATGTAGACAAAGATACTTTCATAATACTATAGTTGTAAGGCAAGGTAAGTGGAAAATAATTCTAAAAATAAATGCCAAAATTTTTGGAAAATTATTTTTTAAATTGTATGGTGATAACAAGAATGTTGGCAAAAATATATATTTTTAGTATTTAGCAAACCTTATTCATAGAAAAAAAAGACTTATTCGACAAGGGAGTGCCAATCCTGCCCTTCACTTATGGTCACTTAAAGAGTGCATTTGTCATCAAACTTTTGTCCAATTTTCATTTATCTAAATGTATACAACTTAGACAACATTCATATATTAATGAATATAAAGGGTACTATTTAAATTCTTGGACAAATTAAATTCACTTGAGTAGTAATTGAATTGCCAATAACTTTGCAATTAAAATTAGATGAAAAAATCTTAGTTAGATTACTCTTTATATGTTTTATACCCCCTATGTGCCAAAGAGGTATTTTTTAGGGGGCTCTTTACTTCCAAGGTGGAAATAAAAGGGCCCCTATAATTACATAATATAGCAAAATGGCCCACATTAGGATCCTCTATCATTATTTATAATACCCATAGGCATATAATTTTTTCTTAGATATTTTCTATAAGGAAAAAAAGTGAATTGAAAAGCAAAGTGGAAGAAAAAGTTATAGAAAAAACAAAACAATGAATGCATGCAAGTATTCCAACACTTAGGACTTTTACTATCTATGAATTTTCTTTTTCACACCCTATTTTTGTGTTAAGACACTTTGGTTGGAATTTAGGACATTAGTACATGATCAAAATGCACCAGTCATATCTATAAGAAAAATATGGGGACTATATTCAACATCCAGACATACAAGGACATAAAGATACCATTTCAACTTCAACAATTTATAATTACTTCCACAATATTCCAAAACATGTGAAACAATTCTATTTGGATGTTAATCCCATCTAGCTTTCAAAGAAATTTATTGGAAAACATTTCAAAATCTTTCACCTCCTCAGATTCAATTTAGGCTTGGAATACAAATTTAGTTCCTACAATTTGAACTTCATAGTTCAACAAGCATAAAACAAGACAGCAAAATAACTAAGCATATTTTATAAACATTTAAAAATATGCTTGCTGAGAAACTATTTTTCATATGCAAAGTAGTTCAATTAACAGTGTAGTGAATGTATATGACAAACTATCTTTCACATGTTCAAAAATACAAGGTAAATCTGTCAATGTACTCAATGTACTCAATGTACATAACAAGGTAAATGCACTTTCTAAAAGACTTAGATTTTCATCAAAATTTTAAAAACTGCAACAAGACAACATTGTTGCCCAAATCCATGTACATCTCTACATTCAAAAAGAAATTGGGATGCACACAAACTTCACTCATGATTTTGAAGTCAGAATTATCCAAATTTGAAGTCGTAGAACCTCTATAGACAAATTTTCAACCAATGGCCCAATTTTCATTCAACTTAGTCTAATCCTCTAATTACCTAGTTGGTTGTACATACAAGTCATACTCAATATAGAATTGTATATAAGATACATTCAAATCTTCAATCCCTACATTAGAAGCAAGATTTAATGGCCTAGAATTGTAAACTAACTATATTATTTATACTAGATTTTTCACTTTTACTGTCCCTTAATTTATTTGTAAACTCTTTTTTCATTCTATCTCAAATGAATAAAATCCTATTTATATTATGTTGCATACATTTGTTTCCAAATGCACTAACTAATTCACCCATGAAAAAATGTAAGTAGAGGAATTTTTAGGAATTTAAGATAAGATGTTCATAAGTGTATTTATATTGTACTTGTATTTGTACAAATATTGCTTTATCATTTGGAGATATTAAGTTATCCTATCAAAGATGTTCATGAGGCCCATACACCTATACCATGTTGTAATTCAAGAGAAGTAGATGTGTATTGAAATGAGTCAATAATATCATCCTTTAGGTGAGTATTCAAATTTTCTAATTATAAAATAGAAATACACAAGTAGAGTGTCTTCAAAAAAACTAGAATTCATTAACAGAGACTCATTTGATAAGATTGACTACTTTTAGAATGTTGAGTTGTCAACAAAAGTGAATTCATACACTATATACTATATACAAGATGATATTTGTGGAACCATAGATTTCAAATGACTATGATTCAATTTTTTCAAATTTAATGATTCATTAAATAATAAATTCCTATATTTTCATAAGACATTTCATAAGACTAGACATGATTTATCCCTAGCTATTTTGAAGGGAAACATCATTTCGATGAAAGACATCAATGGTATTTAAATTCTAATAGTTGCATTATATACTAGGAAAAGACAAATTTCTTGAAAGTTTTGAAGAAAAGTTATACAAGTTTGCAATTTTTTTAAGTGACATTTCTATTTTGGGATAAAGATATGACTAGCTATATTCAAATAAACACTACTATACTTAGTTTTTAAGATCTAACATTCCATTCCAAATAAGTAATCAAAGTTGGAAATTGATTGGTGACCTAACTATTGAAGGTTAAATTATTGCAACAATGGAAGTTAAGTTTTTGGATGTTGAGCTATTGAAGTTAAAGTTCTTTTTTAACAAGCTTAATACACAACATAATATTAAAAAAATAATGACTTTATTCAGTTTTAAATAAAATATATATAAATAAACATATAATAATTTTAAAAATAAAATAAAAATATAGAGCAATGTTGCACTATAGTGTTCCAAATTCAATGTGCCTTTGTCATTTAGAAGGTGTGACCCAATTGTTGGTCATTGCTTAAAGCAATCATGCACTTTTCCCTCACACAATACAAAGTGATAGTTTGTGTTTGAATCCAAATTATAATATGTATAGTGTGCCACTTTGACAAATACAACATCATGAATATGGCTCAAATAATTCCTCAAAATTTTTTGAATGTTCCGAGGAATGTTCTTGGAGTCTATGCCCAAATATTGGAAAAACTTTAATCTTTGAATAGGTTCATCTTCATATACATAATTTAGAAATGCAAAAACTATAGGTCCATCCTAGCTACAACACCCTCAAAGGTGTTGAGACTTTAGCATGTAGTTCAATGTGAAATTTTCTTCTATTGATGAAAAAATAAATAGATGGTCATATAATTAGGTTGAATTTTTTCCAAATTAAATAGTTCCATGAATAGGCCGGAATGCATAATTTGGCGATTAAACCATGAAGCGCTTTGACATTCAATTTTTGGACAATGTACACATTGAAAATCAAATTAATTTCTCAATACAACATTCATGAAAGTCATCCTAATTTAGAGAGATACTTTCTGAAGTTGTTGTCCTATCCAAGGTTTGGATTTGGTACTATTAGAATATAAATTTTTCAAAAAAAACAAATGTAGAAGTTTGTCAAGTAGTTGACTAAGCCAAAATTGCATTGACTCTAATTCAAATCTAAAATTGCAAAAATGAGGTCATAGAATCAATTAAAGAACACAAAAATTCCAAAAAAGCACCATGCCAAGAGAACCTCATTTCAAACCCATTTAAACAAAATTACTCTAAAAATGAAAATATTTTTCTTCTAATTGAATTTTGAAGGAATTTTGAATTTTTCTTCTTAAAATTTAGAGAATAAAATTGGTGATAGCATTGGTGAATCTAGCTATATTGATCAAATCTAAAATTCAAACTCTACAAAGTTTATTTGCATCTCAATTCCAAAATATTCTCTCAATTAGTACTTAGTTTATGATGATTTTTCCAATATAGTCAATTCTAGAGATGAATTTAGACACTTAGGGGTAGTTTGTTTTTTTTGGTTTTCGGACCAATGGTTAAGTGGCCTTTCTTTCAAGAAGGTTTTGAGTTTCTTGGTTCCTTCATTTTGGGGACTTTAATTGAAGGAGGCTTTATTTGAGTATGCAGTTTTGAATACGTAATTTATGTATGCAATTTTTGTATGTGTTGGCTTTGTACAACAAATGAAATGAGATTTTTGAAGCATTGTAGCAACGGTGTGCAATAGCATTATTGCTTGGCATTTTTAACACATTTTCCCTCTTTCTTTCTATAGGCTTGAAGTTGATGATTTTTTTGGAGACAATTAAGCCTTATAAGACCTAAAACCCCCTGCTTAGGGTTTAAAGGCAACTCAATTTAGTCCTCAAAAGACAATCTCACTTGGAGGTCTTTTGTGCAACCATCTTCTTATCCTAATTGCATTTAAGGTAGGAAGTCCATAAAGTGATCATCTAAGCATTGAAGCTAAATTTTGGCAAGGGAAAACATCTTTAAATATTTTTCAATAAATCTCCTTTGAAAGACAAGAAGAAATGACATCCAACCCAAGTTGTTTCATATTTTTTTGAGCTTTGTGGAATTAGTTAGGAAATTTTGCAATTGAAATGCCATAGGGCTCTAAAAGTGACCACCTCCTAGAATGTACACAATTTGTACATTTTGGTATATTGAAGAAAGGAAAATGTACCTCTAAGTCATGTTTGGTTCATAATGCCATGTCGGAGTTCGAGCCTCCTACCTTAATATGCATAATCTTGTGAATAGTGTAAAGTGAAAGCAACAGAAATGGACGTCTATGGTTGAGGCAAGTGAAGGTAGAGGTACATTTATGTATTAGATAACCTTCGAACTGTGGTAGCGGCGAGAAGGTTATCAAACATAACCAATTGTTCACTTTCAATCACAATCTTTGATTTTCATGATCCAAGGGTGTAGGAAGCAAATTGAAAGGAAAGAAGGTTATGAGTTATAACTTGTGATGGTGATGGTGATGAATAACCCATGGCATAGACCCACGTTAGCATTGAAAAGTCAACAACCAGTTATGTTAATATTGCAAGATGTTAAATTCATCTCCGTCAAGAAGTAGATCCAGCAAGGTATAACTTGTGTTACTAGGGGTAAAAAAACAAAAATCAATCCTACTTCATAACGTGTTTTGGGTAACTACGTCCTTGACCGACCTCCCCAAGATAATTTGGGGTCTTTTGATGGCTTCCATGTTTGGAAATGGAATCCATCTGGATGTGAAGTTCAAATGTGTTGAGATTTGTATGAACAATCAATACTTAGGTTGAGGCACCACTAACCAATCATTTAATCAATTTTGGAGCAGATTGTGCACAAGGTAAATCATCCCATTATGGATCAAATGGGAGCAAACCCATTGTGGGTCAAATTGTACTGGTAGTGTACATTTAAGAACTTGAATGTACATATACCATCACTATAATTTGACTGGCAATGGGTCTGCTCCCATTTATTTTGTAATGGGGTAGTTTACCTTAGTATGAGTTGGTGAAAAATTTTATGATGTAGAAAGATAGGAAATATAGAGATAGAAAAAATTTCAAAATTTTATTCTTCAAACTGAAATCATTGTGAATGTTGGGAACCAATACAATACATTTTACTAGTAGCCAATGTCTAAAAGTCTTCCAATTCAGATCATTCAAGAATTATTTCCCCACCTACTATTTTCTACTTTGTACACTCACTAATTTGGAACATGTATCATAACTTTAATAGTGTCAACACTTAAAACAACCCAAATAAATGCAATTCAAGCTTAAATTGCAAATTTGTTTTGGCCTTGGCTGGTAATATTGCACCCTTACAAGTTGGGTGTTGGGTGTGGTAGATTATTGGTGCCTCAACCTTAATCATGACTATAATTCTTAAATCTTTCAAAATACATACATACACGTCATTTCTTTAATTAGCCCCTAAATGTCCAAGGCCTTCTTTTGAGCTTCTAGAAATTTGCTTTAAATTGAACAAAAAGCCAACCTTTTGATAAGCTTTATCAGTTTAAAAAAAATGTAACTATACAAATTCAAACTAAACATGTTAGAGATCACTTAGAAAAAGAATATGCAACAATATTACTTATGAGTTAAAAGATTATAATGTTTGATTATAAGGGTGCTAAAATTGCAAAAGTAACTTGTAGTCTTCTAATCCTCTTTTCACATGTCAAATCTAGAAAGTTGATCACCAAAAAAATGAAGTTAGAGGTTCTAACGTGCATCACCTCAATCAATTTATAGATTCTCAAAATCTACTCTACAACTTTTTTAAATGAATTACTAATGTAGTTTTTTCTCTAAGATCTAGTGTGTTTAGGCTCATTTTCAAGAGCTCTCAAGACTACAGAAAGTCAAGATTTCAATAAATATCCTTGCACTAAATCTTAAATGAAAGAACCATAATTGATCATTTTCAAGAATGGATTTTTAATGCTTAAACTAAACTTTTTAAAAAGTTTCCCTAAATATAAATTGCTAAAAATAGAAACTTGGTTTGGTTTTATTTAGCTTCAAAATTTTGCAAACACCAATTTTCATACCGTGGGCTCTTAGGGGGTAGGTATGTATAGTCGGGTACCATAAACTTACGATTTTTTGTATAGTGAAAAAAAAGTTCACTGCTGCCCACTTTGATGCCCTCCTGAGGGCTGAAAAATTAATATTTTTCCACGAGATTTTCTTACAATATCCTCTCTATGCCAATAATATATGTGCCAAATTTCAAGTCCAAATGGTTTATACAAAAAAAGATATTCAAGCATGTACCAACATGTGTAGTTCAAGAAAAAATTTCACTACTACCAACTTTGACACCCTCCCAAAAATCGAAAAAAAAAGTTTTGGCCATGAAATTTTTGGTGTAAGATCACTTAGTGTTAATAGCTAATGTGTCAAATTTCAAATTCAAAAGAATTTCCCACAAAGAGTAGTTCAAATTCTACCAACTGACAAGTGTAGCCATGAAAAACAATTTCACTATGGCCCAACTTTGACACCCTCCCAAGGGCAAAAAAATTGTTTATTTACCATGAAATTTTTGGCATGAGATCACCTCTATGTTGATAATATGTGTGTCAAATTTCAAGGCCAAAAGATTTACTTAAAAAAAGATATATTCAAAATCTACCAACATGTGTTGTTATGGGAAAAAATCCATAATTACACATGTTGGTAGAAGTTGAACTACTCTTTTTGAGAAATTCTTTTGAACTTGAAATTTGACACATTAGTTATTAACACTAAGGTGATCTTACACCAAAACTTTTAAGGCCAAAATTATTATTTTTCAATTTTTGGGAGGGTGTCAAAGTTGGTAGTAGTGAATTTTTTTTTTGAACTACACATGTTGGTACATGTTTGAATATCTTTTTTTGTATAAATCATTTGGACTTGAAGTTTCGCACATATATTATTAGCATAGAGAGGATCTTGTAAAGAAAATTTTGTGGAAAAATATTAATTTTTCAGCCCTCGAGAGGGTGTCAAAGTAGGCAACAGTGAACTTTTTTTTCACTGTGAATGCAAAAATTCATAAGTTTATGGTACCCAACTGTATATTGTTATTCCTTGAATGGCCCTTGGAGTCTTTCCATACAACTTGTGTAGAGACCTATGACTATTTAATTGTGTTAAATATATAAATTGTGATACATTGTTATTTATATACTATAATATCATGATTATTAATTTATTTTGTGCTAAAAATTACTTGGTTAATTCTTTTCAATATTAATTTAAACCAATGTATTTGTAATATACTATACAACTACAAAAAGCTTTTAGGCCCTTAAAGGGATGCCCTATTATAAACAAAACAACTAACAAATAATATAAAACAAATGTGGTCTTCAAAATATGAAGGTGATTATGGTTGCCTTTTTAGAAATGAAGAAGATATAGAAAATATATATAATTGTGTTTTCCTAATAAGATAATGACAAAAGGAAGTTATCCTATGGAAGTTTATTATAATTCAAATTTTAGTACAATGTGATATTTCAAGGCTATATAAAGTGGTTTTAAGAAAAAAAGTCTATAAAGATATTTCTAATCTTTATATGTTTAATAATTTATACCTTAATCTTTATTGTAAGCTCTTTATGATAGATGTTTCTTATATAATGCTTTATAGTAATTTTTTTGTTTACAAAGGAAACAAGGTCATTGCAAGAAATAGTAGTAAAGTTTTTATCTCAAAATGGCCTAAACATTGCAATACTATGACTTTTGAAAAAAAAATTTAATGAAAAATTTTAAAATGCATAATTTTTAAAGTATTCTAAAGAGTATGTGAGTGAAAGATCTATTCTAGAAAATTTTATCTCTAACAATTATGTTCACTCAAACTCTCAAAGAGTGATGAAAAGCATAAGAAAATAGATATTTTGGAATTTGATTTCTTGAAAATAGTAAAAAAAGAAAATTTTAAAAGTAAAAAGTCCATTTTCCTAATTTAAAGATGCTTCTTTTGGCTCATTTGCATCTTCAAGAAAAAAATTGTATTCTCTACATGTGCACAAAGATAGTGTACTCTAAGTACATGTAGAAGGTGGATATTTTAGTATTTTAAAAAAAATCTTCACAAGCTTTTATAATTATACTAGAAGCCTATGTATCCCAAATTTTAACCTTTAAATTTGCATTTTTGGGTTGGAAATAGTACTAAAAGCTTCAAAATGGCTAAAATAAACCTCTAATTGGGGCTTGAATTTGGGGCAATTTGAAAATGTAAACTAATTTTAAAAAAATAAAAAAATAAAAAAATCAATGTCTAAAGCTACTATATGTACTTTAATTCCAAATTACATAGAAAATGAACATATTGTGCAAAATTTATAATAAAAAAACCACTTCTCCAATGCTTGGGGGATACAAAAGAGGACAAGTTTTTCTTGCAATGACCCAATACCATTATTCTTTAAAAACGAGGAAGTATCATATTTGAGATGTCAAACATAGACATTTCTTAATTATTACACCTTGCAATTACTATAGTATAGAAATTTTTGAATTTTTTTAATGTATAATAGTTTTTTTATATAAATAATAAAAATTTCAATACATAGTGCCTAACGATGATAATTTCTTGGTAGTAGATGTGTCTTTAAAATATATGGAGTTCAAATACAATTTGACACTTAACCCCTAAAGGACTAAACTGCATTTTTTGACAACATAGCAATTTTGGGCAGCTCACTACGAATGGAGTTGTTTTTCTTTGAAAATTTCACAAAATATATGTCTAAAGAGTAGCTTTAAGGCCCAACAATTTTCATAGCTTTTGAATACATAATTAAAAAGTTATGGCATGATATGTAACTTTTTTTGCTCAACGGGCAGGCCGGGCAGAAAAAGAATTTCTTTAAAAATGATTTTCTTAAGAATTATTTTTTGAAATTAACTTATTAGATTTTTGCCTAAGTGGAAAGCTTTGAATCTTTTCATTTCGATTAATGAGTCAAAAGTTATGAGGAGTTTTAGTTTGGAGTAGCTTGTAGCTAGTTATAGAATGTCCACACTATTAATAAAAAGTTTGAAATCCTTTATTTAATTTAATTTTTAATATTTTTGAAAAAAAATATAAAAAATAGGTATAGATTTTTTATTAAAACATTTTAACCATTGGAATTGGAATATTTCAATTCCATAAATTAATTGTTTATAATTTTGTATTTTAGCTCATTTTCTACTTCCTTCTACTCACTATTTTTTTCCTATATGTTGCACAATTCCGAATGATTTGAATTTTTTTGAGAATATAGATAACTTGCCTTTAAATATGAATTCAAAGAGTTGAAATCAATTTGAACTTCTTTTCTTATAAATGTGACCTTGTGAAGTGAAGATGCCCGGATTTTTGTAGTGGTAAAAAAAGGCTTTTTGTAGCTTCAAACACTAAAATCTTGCAATCTACATGGTGGATAATTCTGAAATTTTATCTTCATCCTTTCAAAAAATCTCACTACAAGATCTAACAGTTATATGTGTCAAAAAACTTTTTTTTTTTCTAAGTTTTAGTGCATGTATTAGAAATGGCAATTTTGGAGTGGTTTTAGTGAAAATATGGTCATGGTCCTTTAGGGGTTGAAATAGATTTCTTTCTTTTAAATACCCTTCATTTCCATGGGTGGAATGTAGACCAAAATACATTTGAATGAATGCTCAAGTGCAATGTAGAATTAGAAGCAACCTAAACTCCAAAGAGAATGTAACTCTTTAAAGACTTCTACTTTATTGTATTATAACTTGAGATTTTATATTATAAATTATAGTACTACAAAGTACTATATTAGAAGCATCTCAAATGCATTACATCTTTGGATTCAAAATTTTAATGTTTCGAAAAAAATTAAGTAAGGTACTTATATTGAGAATTTCACTTTTGTTTTAACCTCTGAAGACCAAAATCCATTGCAAAATGGTCAATGATTAGGTACATTTAAGCTACATTTAGATAAGTAATTTGTAGTTAAATTTTAATCCTATATTTTGATTGTAAATGTTTATATTTTGTTATTTTGTCCATTATCGTAAAAAAATTAATTACATTTCTTAGGAAATGGTGATTGTTATACTTTTGTAGCAAAACAAATCTACACTTCTTTCTCTTTATGTATGCATATATGCACGATTGTATGTATCTAACTATATTAGTACACAAGTAGTGCAATAATCTAATAAATTTGAAGTATTCTAAAAAGATACAAGAAATTTTTGAAAAAAATAACATTTCGAAATTTGATATCATTTGATAATTTAAAATATTTTATCTATCGGTTCATTTTTTTCTAAAAATATTGTTAAGAAATTGAATTTATAGTGCTTTTGGAGATACAACGTAGAAATATGTTTGTATCAATGATAGTATATATATTAGAATAATCTATAATTTTTATCATAAATAAATATTATAAAAAACACACAAATTTTAGGAATTTGTGTTTTTCACTATAAGAAAATGGGGGTCAAAATGACTTGTCCACAATGACTACACTAACAACAATGATTGTATAAACAACAATGAATGCAAAATTGTCATTTTGTAGTCATTTTGCAGTCATTGTTGCCAATGCAATCATTGTAGACAAGTAATCTGTATCCCCATTTTTTTGTAGTATTCAAGACAAATACAAGTTTTAAGTTTTAGTATATATATATAAGTAATTCAGATTTTGAATGGTAGCATGGAGCTTTGTATTGAAACAAAATAAAATCTATCTTAAATAATAAAATATTTTAAAAGAAGAATGTAGAATTTTTATAAGTATTTTGAAATTGAATGAAGGGTGATTGCAAGAAACACCGGTCCTATTTGTTGCGTTTGGCTGATTTTTCTTGGGAGTACTTTAAAATTAGAAAATTAATTTTACAAAAATTTTAAAAATATGAACAGTGTATATAACTCTAAGATGAAGGTTTTCACCAAAGGAAATGGATAGAAAAATTCTCTAAGTAGGAGAACTTGAAAAGTGCCAAACCTCCAGAAAATACATATCTTCATGTTTTAATTAGAAAAAAATAGTTAAAATAGATATTTTCAAAAAATAAAAAGTGTCCATTTGCAATAACTTTATGGAGATGGTCATCCACAAAAAAATCCACAAAAATAATATTTTATATGTTTCAAAATACAAGCAGAAGGGAGCTCACTTTGTAGACCTCTACGCCTCACAAAATTAACTTTTTTTTAAAATCCTTCCCTGCAAAGCTAGAAGTCTATTAGAAGACCATTTCATCCAAATTTCATGTTAAAATCATTAAAAAAAGGTATAGCTCAGGTATTGAAAACCCCTAAACTGCCAAGTGTGACATCCTAATGGGGTCTATTTTTGGATAGTAAACTATTTTTGAAAATTATGAAAAAATTATGGAAGGTTTATGATAGTTATGAGTACCTTTCTGACAAATCTTGAGTCAATAGGAGCTAAAACACAAAAGTTATGGCCAAAAAACAAATCATAATGCAACGTGTGACACAAAATAGGACAAGTGTTTCTTGTAATCACCGTGAAACAAATTTTTATTGAAAAAAAACACATTAAACTAAAAATGAATTGAACAATAATAAATTTAATTTTCTTACTTAAAATCAAATACAAACAAAAAATATTTTAAAGATCATCAACTAGTTCATCAAACTAAGGGTATTATTATTATAAAATAGATAGGACTCAACATTAGAGAATTTATTGCTAAAATAAAACATAAAGAAGTTAACGTAATTAATACATCTCCAAGGCCCAACACTCCAATCGCCTAAAGCTATTGTAGTCTAGGTTTTGTCTAAATCCCACAAAACCCAGGACTACAGTATAGAAGTTCAAATTTAGGGGAATGATCAAATAGTCTAACGTATTTGTGACTAAAGTCACATGTAATTGGAAATGGGATAGAAAATACACATTAATAGCACTTAAATTTATAACAATTGGTATTCACTCTTATTCCCAAGTATACAAATTTGATGGCTAGTCCTTAACCCCGAAAGGTCAGAGACTATGTCTTCACCAAAAACACACCAAAACTGCCATGTCTACTTCAAGCACCAAATTTTTGAAAAAAAACATGTTTAGACATATGTAACCATAGGATCTTATAGTACACTTGTGTGAAAAGATGTGGAAAAAATTTCAGAATTTTCCACCATATAGATTGCAAGATATTAGCATTTGAATTGACAAAACCCCTTTTTCTGTCCCTGCAAAAAAGCGGGCAGCTGCACTTCACAAGGTCACATTTCTATGAAAAAATGTCCGAAATGGTGGTGCTTCTTTGGATTCACTCTTCACGGCAAGTTGGCTATATGCTCAAAAAAATTCACATCATTTGGAATCGTACAACATATAGGAGAAAATTAATAAGTAGAAAGAAGTAGAGGGTGATTCAAAATACTAAATTGTTAAAATTTTATTTATAGAATTAAAAAATGTCAATCCCAATGGTTGTAATGTTGTGACAAACAATCAACATCCAAAATTTTAATTTTTTTCCAAAAATATTTAAAATTGAGGAAAATAAAGGCTTTCAAAGTTTATTTTAGAGTAGAGAATCCATAATTGCCCGCAAACTAAATCTCTTTATAGCTTTCGTCTCATAAATCAAAATGGAGTGATTCAAAGCTTTCTGCATATATGTACATCTTGAAAACCAATTTCAAATTTTTAATTTTGAAAAAAAAGTTTTTATAAGAAATTTTTGGGATGCCCGCCGACCAATGAAAACTACATATCATTCAATAACTTTTTGACCATGTAGTCAAAAGTTATGAAAATTGTTGGGCCTTAAAGCTACTCCTTGAGCACATGTTGTGTGAAAATTTTAATGAAAAAAAATAAAAACTCCATCCGTAGTGAGCTGCCCAAAATCGCTATGTTGCCAAAAAACGCAGTTTGGTTCTTTAGGGGTTAATAATGCTATAGATGCATGAATGCAATTCCAATTCTAAACTAGTGTGTGGCTCAATTTCTATAAAGAATTAGTTGTGTAGACCAATAATTTGTCATGCATGATCTAGACTTAATGCAATTTAAATATAATATTATATATAACAACAATTGAATAATACATGGTTCATTAATTACTGGTAAATGTCTTTACCAAAGAAATTGTTGCTGTCACTATTTAGCTATATCAAATTATTAAATTAGGATGCTTAAGAAAATAGTCCCTATCCTATCTAAAAACAATTTGTCACTATTTAAATGCAAGGCATGACTGTGTAATGCAAGCCCCTTTATTTCTCTTGCACAACTTCACAACCATTTGTTAAAATATCCCATCAAGATATTATTCACAATTAGTCTCCTAATTTTCAATTCTCAACAAGTGGTTGGAATTAAGCCTTAATTAAGCTTAACACCAACACCCAGCTTCAAGACAACTTGTTTAGAGCTAAATTTCTATATCTAAACCAAATCTTCTTTGCCCAACAACCATACCTTACAAACTTAATTCAACAACTTGTTCATACATGTATGGGACTCTATCCCTGGCCATGGCGGTCATAACATCGACAAGGTGAGCGTGGAAGATGTTGTTTTGTTTAGTATGCAAGGAGTGAAGTCTTATGGTTGTGTTGATTTGTGGATGTCCACAACTAATAAGGGAAGGCAAAGAAAGATTCAAATCAAATTGATCATTTGCACACTGTAGAACTGCAAGTGACACTAGCTTTTGCTGATTGAAGTTCTTGGACTGCACTTACTTGCATCATGATAAGTACTTTGTTCCTACTATAAGCTTTGGAACCTGTGCTTCTGAACTTGAGAAGTGTCTCCGAGAATTTGAGTTGTATGTTGCATTCTGTTTCATTTCTTTGTAATGGCGCGCTATGCTGAAGTCGACTTTGTCGTAGTGTTTGTTTAGAGTTTTGTGAATGTAACTGGAAATGGCGACTTCAAAGTTGTGGAGTCTCATGTCACCAATTACGGTACGTTTTATTATTTTGGTTAGTCTCAATTGATGTACATGCCTTCAAAAATGTCAGAAGTAGCATTGAAGGACATGATTATTGGGAAGTATTGATTGAGAATGCTATATATGTACTACTGAAAGTAGTTACTTTGCAATTGTAATTAAGGAAAACTTATTTCAGTATGCAGCTGCAAATAAGGTGTCAGTCTATGGTTATTCCTTAAGAACAACCACGTTTACATTTAAGGTCCTAGTTGAACCATTCATAACCATTGAAGGTGCAAGCAGGAGCAAGAGATATATAGAAGCAAGAGAGCAAAAGAATATAGTGAGCGGTCCTCCATGGAGATGTATCATGATTTCCGTTTCCTGAAGGTCAACTTTGGTACCGAGCACTTGAAATCAGGAAGTGAAGGTTCACATTTCAGTGAATACAATATCCATGGGGCTGTTACTGTGTTTCAAAATGTACCATGTATAACTAAAATTTCAAGAGGTATAGACATTGAGATTATGAATGTTGTTTTCTAGCACAATTACTTTAGGATCAGAGTAGACCGAGCCTTTAGAGGAACTTGAACAGATCAGACTGTCAAGCTACATAGTTGTCTTCAGTTCTGTGATAGAGAAATGCCTAAATGATAGAAACCATGTTCTGTTGAAATGGTCTTGCCATCTTGAGATTGAGTAGTTCCAGAATTGTGAATTAGGAATTTCTTGAAATGAAAATTGAAAAAAAACATTTCAATTGATTTGAGGATGATGTTGGAATGAAATTGAATATTTTTTTTTACTCCCTTTGAAAAGAATTATGTACTAAATTATGCAAAACTGGTGTACATGAAAGTCCCAATCCTGAGCTCAAAGAAGTTGTTGTCATCAACAGATGCCATGAACACTCTTTTTGTTCATTATGAACAAAAATGTGTTGAAATACACAACTACAAGTACACCTTTATGTTCTTGAATAACAAAAAGTTGTTAAAAGTAACATCCAAATCAACACCTTTTGGCTTGAAATTGTCCGAGTCAACATGTCCTAATTAACAAAAGAAATCAACACTTTTATGTTAAATTTTTGTTGATTTGGACACCATTTTTCTACTAGTGGTTTAAGGTGACGGATTTTAGGTGACATTCAATGTAGCAACACATATTTTTACAACAACAATGATGTTCGCCATAACATCTTGGCGAACATCATTGTTGTTGTAAAAATATGTGTTGCTACATTGAATGTCACCTAAAATCCGTCACCTTAAACATGGGTTCCTTATAGTGAGTTCAAGACTATTCTAACACCATTTAGTCCCTTGTAAGGTACTAATCTACCATGCAGTTTAGGGTAACTAATACCCTCAAAATGTAGATATGTACCACAATACAAGTTGCAGTAGTGACAAATTTCAAGTAACTTGCACCTACTAAAACAAGTGAAGAGACCCCCAAAACTACCATTGCACTCTAGGAAATACAATTAGGCTCTTAAGGAGCAATCCATCGATAAAGGCTTGGGCAAATGTTACCAAGATGGTGCCACTGTAGGTACTCTTGGCCATCTTCTTCCAGAATTGCAATTAGTCTACAAAGGTCATCAGTTGAGAATTCAATTAAAAAAAAATAGTTCACCATCTGTAGTCAAAGAGAAGGCACTGCAAGTCCCAATTCTTCTAAAAAACACCATGAATTCAAAAAATTGGTTTAAGACAACATGATGAATTGGTAGAGGTAGCAATCCATCTTTAGATTTCACCTAAATCCTATATTGTAGATAGAAATTGGAGAAAGATTCTGAAACCTAAGGCCCTAGGCCCCCCTTCTCACATCCTAAGCACACCTTAAACCAAATCAAACCCATAACCCTGAAAGATGCATAAGGCATGCAACATACACAACAACTAAAAACAAATGAAGGGAGGCATTAGAGAGCATGTAACCTACCAAAAGTTGCAATACTAAATCGTTGCAGGACCCTAGGCATGAATTACAGAAAAATTACAAAATCCCACATGACTTCGGCGTGGCCCACAAGAAATAGTTGTGCATCTAGAAATTTGGAAGCCAACAATTGGAAATTTGCAATGTACGCTAGAGAATTCCAAAGTAACGGGGACAAAAGACTAAACGACATCTCAACGCAAAGTGGCCTTAAATTAAAATTAGCCCCTAATAGCTTTGCAAAACTACCAAGCTATTATGCCAACTCATTTCCCACCACCCTAAAGGTGCCTAATTCAAATTTAAACAACATATTAAATTAATTTATAGCTTGGTTACCAAAGCTATTAAATGTCAAACTGAACTTACTAAGCACTTACATGAGAATAAAAATTTGGCACCCTATTTTTTTTCTACTACTAAAAAAAATGAGGAATTTTTTCCCACCCTATTTTATATATAAACCCAACTAAGATATATTACCAATGCTATTATACATCTATAGAAAATATAAATTTTTCCTCCTATGAATTAAATTGACCCTATTTTTTTATTATATGCCACTTTCTACTACATTGGGAGTTTATCCCCTGAGCCATTTGTCCATTTTTTTGATATTTAGGTATTTTCATCATTAATTTGTTTTGTCTACCAACTCTTTCCAAAATATTTTCTAAAAACAATTCAAATCTTTATTTTTTATTTAATTAATGTTGCCATTGATAGTTAAAATATGATGTTACAAACTTCAACCATGTATAAGTCATGTATAGGAATCTTACAACCGGCTCATTTGAACCATTCAAAGATTGAGGTATAGCATGGAAAAAGAATTGGAATTTTTCATCTTACATAATGAATACTCAATTCTCATGCAATCCCAATCAAGCAAACCAAATTATAAATTTAAAAAAACAGAGTTCCATCTTTGGTGAATTGTCAAAGTTAATTTTCATTGTTTCACACAATATTTTATTGACAATAAATCATGATAAATTTTTTTTATTTGATTTCATAGGTACATAGGAAACATCTATCCATCCATCTTTCATATTAAAAAGCACCCAATAAAGTAACAAAATTATGGTTTAGGAAGAAATCAATGTGATGCATCATATGATCAAATTTTGTAAAATAGATATCCCTATATTTTAACTAGATTTTGCTATTTGAGCCTTGTTCTACAATTAATTTTGTAGATTTCTACATGATAATACAATTTCTTTGCCAAAAAATCTAGTTAAAATATAGAGTCTACATCTGATTTTACAAAATTTGGTCATATGATGAATCACATTGATTTCTTCCTAGACCATATTTTTGTCACCTAATGGGGGGCTTTTTAATATGAAAGATGGATGGATGGATGTTCCCTACATATCTAGGTGATCAAATCAAATTTTTTATCATGAGTTGCTTTCAATAAAATATTGTATCAAACCATATTTATTAACTTAAAAAATCACCAAAAATAGAATTTGTTTTTCTAGAATATGAAATTTGGTATGCTTGATTAGGATTGCGCAAAGATGCAATGATAATTATCTTTAATATCAAAATATACAATTATACTGCATATTGTATAAAAAATGTGAATCGTTCAAATTAGCTTGTTATAAGATTACAGTATTTGACCTATACATTATGAAAATGACAAAGAAAAAATCCACTTGACAAACTTGACTACTAATGGGTATTTTCATAGTCATTTTACACAAGCCAATCTAATCTACACAAGCCAAGTTTCTACCACTAGAAGAGCTACAAATAAATTTCGAGAGGATAAACTTCATGAAATATTTTTTGTACATTTTTTAATTGAAAAATGGAATTGGGATCTAATCTAAGTCAGTTCATATTTTTTGGAGCTTTGTAAAATTACTTATGAATTTTTGAAGTAAAAATGCAATATTCACTAAAGCATCCACTCCTTGAAATGAGTTTACAAGCATGTGCCATTTATACATTACTAGTACAATGAAAAAGCAAATCATACCCTCTATATTAAACTGAAGATGCTTTTAGAGCCCACATACTTTATAGACTTCCTTATTTACTCTATTCACGTTCTATATACTCCATATTCATTTTGCATACTTCATCCACATTCAATAAACTCCATCGTCATTCTACATACCTCATTTGCATTCTACATATTCCATCCACATTCTACGTAAAGTTACAACACATAATTTTGACAACTTTCTTAAACTGACTACTATGGCTTATTGCCCTATATCTACTCTCCACTATTATAAAAGTTGAAGGTCAATTTTAGAAACACTTATTTTTAGTACTTTGAAAATTCATAATACATCTATACCTTAAAATAGGCTATTTTTTTTAATTTCTTTTTGTTTGTTTGTCACATTGAAATATCCTGGACCATACATCCCTTGGTCACATTCTTAGTACCATCGAAAAGCTCTGGCAAGGAGGGGGTACACAAGCTTTGTTGTTTGGCATTCTCACCTACAATAGGAAAGTTATGAGTTATTGAGTTATTGTTTATTCTAAAAAACTAGAAATTAAATTACTTTTACTTTGTTTTTGGCTGTGGCAACAGTGAAGACCACATTAGCTACAATATAAAGTCCATAGATGCATTATACGGGAATCTTGAATCCCCTTTAGACTAGAGGATACCCTACAAAAAGTTTTCCAATACAATAATAGTTTATAATGAAATAATTTTTACTATATAATTATTGTTGAATTGCTTATATGTGTGATTTTAGATGTAAGGTAGAAGGTTATTAAATGGAGTGGGTTCTAAAATGGTGCCTTACCTTAAATGTACAATATTTGTATATGTTGCTTTTTCATAGCCTTTAGCAATGTACTGATAGTGTGTTTGTACATTTTAGCTAGGGCACCATTTTAGAGCCTACGCTCTTTCAACTTCAAAATTTGATAACTAATTCTACAAAGCTCCTTAAAATATAAAACGACTTGTACTAGATGTCAATTCCACTTGTCTTTCAAGGAAAATATACTGAAAAATATTTCAAGGTGTTTCACCTCCCCAAAATTCAGTTTCAGCCCTTAGATGGTCGATTACTGAGCCTTCTACCTTAGTTACCTTACCTCATCCACAATCTGCATCCTCTGATTTACAGATCAAGTCCAGCTCAGATCCCGATAGATCCCAATCTCGGAAGCTTGAAAAACCCCCACAAGGGGGTCCACAATGAGGCTCATGAGCAGCCCCCGCAGCTACGTCAAGTTCGATTGTCGTTCCCCCATTCCTGCCGTTGGAGGCCAAGACTTTCCGGCAGTGGGGTCCCAACTAAAGGACTTCGCTCTCTTGCTAGAGGCTTCGCAGTTGGCATGCATGCTACTTTCAGGGTCCGCAGCCGGACTTGGCAACAAATCGGAAGGCTTCTAGCGAAGGATCGCCTGCAATCACTACTACCGGTGTGCGGGCCTAGCTTCCGCTGGTTGGCTTCCCTTGGGTTGAGTGACGGACTTCGAGCTTTGATGCCCAAGCGGTGAAAACTCTCCGAGGAGGAGGAGGAGGAGGAGGAGTGTCACGTCCCTGGAGTTGTGATTTGGGAGCTCCATGGAGAACAAGGAAAACGGCAGCCAAGACTCCGAGGTAGGTGACCGAAGTTGGACTCTGTTTTTAATTTGAAGCTGTGCATGGGGCCTGTGGGATGGGGAGTTGAATGAATTCCTTGATGGGTTGGGTTGGGTTGGGTTGGTTGGATTCATCGTGGTATGAATTCGGGCTATTGTGGGTTTTGTGAATTGGCAGCGGTTTGTCAAGGATTCGGGGAGTCCTCTGTGGGGGGCGTTCTCCGGGACGACGACTGCAGCTGCGGTGGTGATGGGGTCGCTGCTGATGGTGGTGCCACCGCGATGGGGATGGGGATGGAGAGAGACGTTGAAGTGGCCGGACTGGGAGAAGGAAAGCTACCCGGCGGCCAAAGATTTGCTCATGATCCCCGCGTTTGCTGTGCTCTTTCCGACTGTGCGCTTCTTGTTCGACAACTTGCTTTTGGAGGTTCGTGAGTCAGCTTGGCGCTTGGCGTTTCTGAGCTCTGGAATACTACACTTGAACTATGGAGATTTTCCGTTCCTTGCGAATTCATAGCTGACTGGGAGTCTTTTCTTGGGAATCCGTAGCTAAATTGAAGTGCCTCATAGCTAACTTGGAAGTTCAATTTGAATTTTTTCTGGATTTGGGGTCTCATGTATCATAGACTCGAATTGTTTCGCTCGGAGTAGCACTCTCTTTCAAGGTTGTAAGTATTAGGGGAATCACGGTTGTGTTCTCCCCAACTCCGACATGGCCTATTTGGAGTTTTTCAACTAGTTTTTCAGTGAATTGGTTGAAACTGGATTCATTGAGTATTGGAGACGATGAACATGGGTATGTTTAAATAATTTTAGGTTCTTTCCAACCCCTGCAATATTATATATTCAGAAGTCCTCCCGAGTTATCAGCAAGCGAGCCTGTTGTTGGACCATTCCTTCTGTCATTCAACTTATTGTTCTCTCTGCCCAATTCGTAGAAGTACCCTCCATAGACTCGTCGTTTTCATTCACACTGCCCTTTAGACCGGAGAGATTCTTCTTCTTCTTCTTCTTCTTCGACACTTGAATTAAATTAGAAATATCTTGAGTATACTGGAAGTATTTTAAGGATTTAAGAGGGATGCTGCAATGCTGTTCAACAAATGTTATGACTGGAGAATGACTGGAGAATGTTATGACTGCAAAATGTTATGACGGCAGAATCCAGTGGAGCTTGTTACGTAACCCTCCATTTTATATATGCCAAGAGAAATGGATGAAGTGCAGGGGAACGGGTTATAGTTTAGAATTTAGGGCTGCAGTTTAGAATTCAAGGAGGTTGCTGAAGTCTATTGTGACTCCCTTTTGTTTTACGGACTTGCAGAGAGTGGGAAGGAAGGTGATTTTTGGTGCACAGCAGCCCTTCATAGAGGTAGTATCCAAAGACATGGAGGATTATCAACATAGGAGGCTCACGAAGTTCAAGGAGTCTGCGTGGAAGGGTCTGTATTACCTCACAGCGGAACTTTTTGCTTTGGCAGTGACTTACAATGAGCCCTGGTTCACCGAGAGCAAGCAGTTCTGGGTAGGCCCGGGCGATCAGCGATGGCCTAATCAGATGACGAGGTACTTGCTTATACATTGTGTCCCTGAAAGAGACTTGAATGCCCCCGCATTTGAAATTTCGTATTCTTGTCGCTGAAATTGGCACTTCACAAGTTTGTACCTGAATTTTCAATTTCCACAGGCCGCGCTTGAAAAGTACAATTTGTGGGATCCCCTTCTCACAGTGCCATTGTTTCGGTATCGATTGATCAGGCTTAAGCTGAAAGTGCTCTATGGATTTGCGGGTGGATTCTACACATACAGCATCTTCGCCTTGATATTCTGGGAGACCAAACGAAAGGATTTTGGTGTTAGTATGTCACATCATGTTGCTGCTGTTGTCCTCATCATTTTCTCTTACCTTTCCAGGTAATTGGCCTTTAGCACCTTCATAATATCCATGAGAACCCTAGTTGAGTTCTCTTTTAATTCGCTTGAAAAGGAATATTCGCACCTTGTTCTTCAACGTTTGAACAAGTGAATCTCTTCAACCCAATGAGCCATTTTGTCACATGTGAGATAATCTCAGAGGTTTAGATTTTCTTGGCTTAATCTGAGTTGACATGACTTTGCCCTAATGAACTCCGAGTTGTCAGTATTCTCGAAAGCTTCCATGCCACTATTATGCATAGCACATAAGTTTGAAAAAACAAAGACAAGTACTTGAAAACTGTATGCTATTTGAGATTCTCAAACGTGGTGATTCACTTTTCTACCACTGCCTTGTTATCATTAACATTCTTTTTTGAATTTTTTTATCACCGTCATTCCAGTATTCATGGAAGGCTTTCTCTCATTCAAATAGAACTAATTTATGTATATGTGTCATTGCAACAGATTTGCTCGAGTTGGTTCGGTAGTACTCGCGATCCATGATGCCAATGATGTGATCCTGGAACTAGCGAAACTGAGCAAATACCTCGGCTTTGAGGCTTGCGCTAGCGTTGCTTTCGTACTATTTGTAGTGTCTTGGGTCCTCTTGCGACTCATCTACTTCCCATCATTTGTCATTTGGAGCACGAGGTAATTTACTCTGAATCCTGTGACTCCTCATTTCCTATCGTTTGTTCGCAAATGCTTGATGCAACAGCTTGTATGTAATTCTCATTTGAAACTCTGATAATTGAACTAGCTTCTTTAGGAGGCTACTTAGTTAGACTTGCAGAGATTAAGTTTAGTTAGTTTTACGAATCTTTGTCATGTTGCAGTTTGGAGAAAGTGATGTAAGAGCAAATTTTGATGTCTCCATTTCTCAAATATTGTGTTAAAATTCTTGTTCTGAGTTTTCGTCATGTCTGCTTGTGGACTATGTAGTTATGAAGTTCTGCAGCTTCTCGACCGAGACACGAACCCACACGGCCCGGTCTTGTACTATATCTTCAATACCTTGTTGATCAGCTTATTCATCTTGCATATCTACTGGTGGGTCTTGATGTGGCGTATGATAGTGAAACAAGTTCAAGATTGGGGGAAGATTTCTGATGACATTCGCTCGGGTACGTTTTGGCACTCCTATTTTTACCTTCTACTTTTATACCTACTAAAGTGTAATCATTATAAAGCGTTTTTAAATTGCATATGGGTCCCTTAATGTTTTTGGCATACTTTTTTAAACCTTCAAATCTTTTTATTGGATTCATTTCTCCTCCTAAAGATTTCAAAGCAGACTCTTTTGACTGTTTCATTTCACCTCCTATGCATCGGAAAGCCACCACGCTTGACTTATGTAGGCATTTACGGAGTCACTGTGCTCTCTCTTTCAGATTCAGAAGACGAAGGGGACACGGACAAGGAGGACTGACAAATAATATTTCCCTCGTGAGTTTCAACGACAAAGCTAATGTTTCCAGGTTCCCTGCTTGCACGAGAATTCAGCATTGAGTCCAATTCGTACATACTTTCCTTGTTGTGATCAGTCCGTGAAGTTGCTCGCTTCCACAATGGGAGAACCAAAAGCCAACCCCTAATTTCTGTAAATTTTCTGTACATTTTGAGCTGCTGTTAGGCTTATTTATCCATGTTGTAAGTTCAAGCGGTGAGGACAGAGCAAGGCGATTGATGAACTTAGTAATGGAGAACAAGATCCACTAGCCAGAGAGTTTTGAAGTCGAAGGTTGCTCATCTAGTGGCTTCCATCTTCTTTGATTGTGGGCAAAGTTTCAATGCGTTTTCAGTATGTGTGTAATAACATTCTGCGAAGTCTTGGAGCCAGGATGTATTCTGTTTATTAAATTGTATTCATTTTTGTATTATTTTTCTCCCGTCGGGAGATCCTCACTCGTCTCTTAGATTTAACCCTGAAGCGCTCCGACGTTCAATTTCTGGACGATGTACAGATTGAAATCCAGATTTCTTTCTCATTACAGCTTGGATGAAAGTCATTCTAATTTGAGATACTGTATGAAGCTGTTGTGCAATTTGAGGGTTGGATTTGGTGTTATCGGAGTACCTACTTCTCCAAAATTACACATGTGGAAGTATGTCAAGTGCTTGACCAAGCAAAAATTGTGTTGATTCTAGTTCAAACTTAGAATCGCAAAAATGAGGTCTTGGAATCAAAGAACACAAAAAAATCCAAAAAATCACCATTTCAAGTGAACCTCATTTGAAATCCATTCCAACAAAACTTTATTCAAATAGAGATAATATTTTGCTTGTAATTGAATTTAAAAGGAATTTAGAATATTTTTCTTTCAAAATCTATAGAAAATATTGGTGATAGTGGTTGTGAATCTATTCAAATGAATAGAATCTAATATTCAGATTCTACAACTTTTATTTCCATCTCAATTCCAAAATATTCTTTCACACTGTTTTTTATGTTGATGTTTTTGAAATTGTCAATTCTAGAGATTAGTCTAAATGTTTAGGGGTCAATCCCTAAGAGCCTAAGGCATCAAAATTTGGTGTTTGCAAAACTTTGAAGTAAATTATAACCTAGTTAAGATGTTATTTTTAAATGTTTATATTTTTGGAAAAAATTTGAAGTCTAATTTAAGCATCCCAAACTTGATCTTGGAAATGATTGATTATGGTTTTTCTATTCAAGATTTTTTGCATGGGTGTCCATTGCAATCTTGATTTTTTTTAGTATTGAGGGCTCTTAGAAATGAGTCTCAAATATACTAATTCTTGGAGAGAAAAACACACATTAGAAATTCATTTAAAAAAATTTTAAGTAGATTTTGAGAAGCCATAAATTGATTGGGGCTATGCATATTAGGCCCATCAATCCTAAATGCCCAAGCCTTTCCAAGTATGTTTTGATTATTAAAAAAAAATGTATTTACTTACATTCATCTACAATAAAGAAAATTATTTTTTTTCCAAAATCTAATAGGATAGATATTTAAAGAACTTGTTTATTAGTAAATACATCAATCTTGAGTGCATAATAGAATAGGAATTGTGAGATTATAACAAGAAAAGTATACATTTTTTATATATTTAGTATGCTACCTTTTCCCACAATGTTTCAAAAATTTGCATGTAAAAGTTTTTTGGAATTAGGGGTGACATGAACAACTATGAAGAGTCTTAGCACACTAAAATGCATTTCTAAAAAACTTAAAGTTTTTTAGAAGTGCATTTTAGTGTGCTAAGACTCTTTGCATGTGAATAGCTATTAAACTCATTATACAATCTATCTTACAGTTGTTGAAATGCAATTTCTTTTTAATTAAAAGTAGAAATTGCAAGTAGCTCCAAATCAACACTTATACGTTAAAATTTTCAATGTTGAAAATCCTAAAAACACTAGACTCATTCCATTTCGACTATTTTCAAACCAAATGGATAAGTGTAATTTCTTAGATTTCAAATCAAGGAAAATTGGCAAGCTCTACGTAAAGCTCAAGAATGAAGTAAAATTGGCAAGCTTTCAAATAGAATGATTCAAAGCTTTCTACTTAGATATTATTAAGAAAAATACAATTTAAAATTTTTATTTCTTAAAGAAATAGTTTTTAAAGAAATTTCTTGTGTTATCTGGATTGCCTGCCAAGTAATGAAAATTAAATACTCCTTGTGTCCTACTAAAAGCTTTCTAATTAGGGTGATTTATAGTCTTTGTAGGAAGAATTTGGAAAGCTTTTAGTCCCGGGGGATTCACTTTGAAATTTTTATTAGGTATGGTGTCATCAAAGATATGGTGGGATTAATTTTTTTGAACCAAAAAATTTGAATTTTTTTGGAAATAATATAAGGTGCTAAAATATACTAAAAAAAGTGTATTATAACTAAGAAATGGTCCCCACTAATATATCCTACTTTATTGTATTTCTAATCTAAAATATCCTTCATATAAAGGTTCTAGGGTACCTAAACTTGATATAACCCCTAAAGGACCAACATGCCTTTTTTGGCAACATAACTATTTCGGGCAGGTACGTGTGATTAGAGATTTCCATATTTTGGGACCAAATTTTAATAGAAGGTGTGGACGAGGAATATCTTTAAAGCCCAACAGTTTTCATGACTTTTGATTGCATGGTTAAAAAGTTATTGCATGATATGTTGTTCATTTCTCAACTCGGGCAGTTTGGGCAGATCAGAAAAAATCACTTTTTTAGAAAATAAAAATTTGAAATTGATTTAATAGATTTATATATATGTGGAAAGCTTTGAATCATTCCATTTGAACTAATGAGTCAAAAGTTATGAAGAGTTTTAGTTTGCGGCTAGTTATAGATTCTCTACTCTTAAATAAACTTTGAAGTCCTTTATTTTACTCAATTTTCAATATTTTTGGAAAAAAATAAAAACATTGGATTTAGGTTGTTTATTATAACATTTGAACCATTGGGATTGGCAAGTTTCAATTTCACAAATAAATTTTTAACAATTTAGTATTTTGAATCATTTTGTACTTCTTTTTACTTACTATTTTTTTTTCTATATGTTGTCCAATTCCAAATGATTTGAAATTTTTTGAGCATGTAGCCAACTTGCCTTGGAGAATGAATCCAAAGAATAACTACCATTTTGGACTCTTTTTCATGCAAATGTGAGCTTGTAAAGTGCAACTGCCCGGATTTTCGCAGTGATAAAAAAAGGATTTTTGTAACTTCAAACACAAATATATTGTAATCCACACGGTAAAAATTTCTGAAATTTTTTCCTTGTCTTCTCAAACCTGAATAGTACAAGATCCTACGGTTATATGTGTCCAAAAACAATATTTTCCAAATATTTGGTACTTGTGTTAGAAATGGCAGTTTTGAAGGGTTTTTGGTGAAAACATAGTCAAAGAACTTGGCAAATTTGGGTGACTGTACGAATCGATGTAGATTGGCATGCTTGTGATTTGATTTGGAGTCATACCCTGTGAGCTCTGAACAGTGAATTTTGGAGTATATGTGAGCATAGACAATTTTTCCTTCTTTTTGCCATCTTAATTTCAGTGCTTGTAAAGTTTGTCACCATTTTTTGGTGATTGTTTGTTGTCTTGGTAGTATAGGTCCAGCAATGCCAATTTTTAGGCAGATTGAACCTAAATTGTAGAGTTGGTTTGAATACACTCTTATTTTATAACAATTGCCATTCTTTTTTGGAGGGGCATTCCCATTCTCTTTTGATTATCAATTTTTTTGGTATTCCATGTATATCTCAACACAGTGGAAAATAAAATCACAGTTTTGTACTTGTACCATTTTCATTGTTGGTCTAGAATGAAATGTTAAAACTCATTCTCAATTCATTTCATTTCATTTGCAATTTACAGTATTGTAATTTGTATGTGCATTCTTCTTCATTAGGATTGTACCTTGTGTAAGATTGTCGTAGAGCAAGAGATTATGGTGTCATTGCTATTTGGCTGAATGTTTGCACAATGTGTCAGATGAAGGAATATGTGTTTGTTACGTATGCTCGTCCTTCAAAGTTCCAATTGAAAAAAGCATATAATTTGCATAATTCAATTTCCAAAATCTTGTCATTTTGTTCACAAGGCAACTTCACAACTTTAAATCTTGTTTTGAGTACCCTTGTGTGGAAATTCTCCTCAAATTTTTTTAGTTTAACAAAGAAATATTCAATGGTAGAAGATTAGGTGGAATTCTAATAGTTGGACATGTGAATACAATGAATTCTATGCTAAAACTCCACATATGGATTTTGAATCTACTTAAGTCCATTTCAATACATTGTCTTCTATTGGAAATAATATATTTATTATAAAGATAGGGCGTGCAAAAATTGCCTCTCCTTTGAATTCAAAGTAAATGTAGAATACTAAAAAATAGGCTAAATTAGAAAATTAGATAATGATAGGGTGTGTTTAATTGGTCCCCTCCATCAAAATAACCCTTGTTCCTAGGGGAGGACACTTCCCGTTTTTTAATAACCTACGTGCGACAGAATATAGGGTACATTTAAATAATCTTAGGTAAAATTTATAAAAAATTTACATATAAAATAGGGGAAATTAAAAAGGCAAAGTGTTTTAAAAATAAAATAGGGATGGTAATATGGCTGATTTTTCCGCTTTATGGTAAAATAGGGGCTCTTTTAATGTTGCCAAGTAATGATTACAAGTAATTGATAGCCCCCCTAAAAATACCCCACCGCCGCACGTGGGTTCCTTCAAATATACAAGAAGTGTCCCCGGGCCTTGTTCACACGTGATATATGAACACCTTGAATAGTGCCCCCCCCCCCCCCCCCCCGATCTTTTAGTAGGACAGAGGCAATAGCATGTATTAACTTTTTAACTATGTAGTCAAAACTTGTGAAAATTGTTGGGCCTTAGAAAAATATTCTTTGGAAAAGTATTATGTGAAAATTTCAAAGAAAAAACAAACAAACTCCATTTGTAGTGAGTTGCCCAAAATTGTTACATTGCCAAAAAAACACAATTTAGTGCTTTAGGGGTTTAATTTTTTTGATGGTGAGAGGACAAGTGAATAAAAAAATTAAAGTTATAGTCATTTGAGGTATAATTGAATCAAAGAATCTTACAAATTGTCTATTCTACCATTCAAAATTCTACATAACATTGAGTACAAACAAGAATTTTTGTCTTGTAGAATTAATTACCATTCAATTCTTACACAATCTCAATCAGAAAGATTAATTTTCAATTTTAAGAAAAAAAATCTATTTTGGAAAAATTGTTTCATTTAATATTCATGATAATTGATTGAAAAACATAGATGATGAATTTTTTCACTCTTGTTGCATAAATATGTAGGAAACATCCATATGCACATCATTTCTTCAATATGCATTTCCAAAAAGGGTTTTGAATCCCTTCGCTATAGAGATTTCAATGTTTTGAATGACAATTCTCAAATTATGCTTAATAAATACCTCTATATTTTAAACTAGATTTTGGCAAGGTAATTGTACTATTGTGCTCAAGTGTATTTAATTAGTTACTATGTGAGGGTTGAACAACAACATCTATTAAAGAGATAAATATTTTACAAAATTTAGAAATAGTCATTTCAACATTGAAATTTTTGTAGATAAAATCATAAATTTTTTTGGAGATGCTTATTGAAGGAAAGATGTACATATAGATGTTTCCTAATTATTAATGTAATCAAATTTAAAAATTTTCTACCATTGTTTTCAATCAATCATCATGAATACTTACCCCTAAGCATTGACATTCATTTCTAAAATTGATAATATTATTAAAATCATCATAAAGTATTATTTGGAAGAATATTTTGGAATTGAGATACAAATAAAAGTTGTAAAATTTGAGTTTTGGATTCTATTATATAGTTAGATTCACCAATGCTATCACCAATATTCTCTATAAATTTTGAAAGGAAAAATTCAAAATTCTTTTTAAATTCAACTACAAGAAAAATATTGTGATTTTTTTCTATAAATTTTGTTTGAATGGATTTGAAATAAGGTTCTCTTGACATGGTGATTTTTGAGAATTTTTGTGTTCTTTGATTCTATAACCTCATTTTTGCAATTCCGGGTTTGAAATAGAGTCAATGCAATTTTGGCTTAGTTGACCACTTGACATACTTTCACATTTGTAATTTTGGAAAAATATAAGCTCTAGTGACATCAAATCTAACCCTTGGATAGGACAACAACTTCATAAAGTGTCCCTAAAATTTAAGATGGTTTTCATCCAAGCCATAATGAGAAGAAAATTTGATCTATACATTGTTCAAAAATTGAACATCAAAATGCTTCAGAGTTAACGTCTAAATGCCCAAGGTGTTGGAAAAAAAATGTGTTGGAAAATATAAGTTATATGTACACCTTTTTTGAAGTTAGCATCAAAGAAGATAATGTGAAGTATAAGAAGTAGAAAGTGTCCATACACTTAAAATTATAAAAATATTTTGAGATTTTCTTCAAATAAATTTTGAATATATAACTTCAAAAATTCACTAGTTTTTTTGTTTAGCATTTGAATTTTTTTCATTGGTCAAAATTGTGGTTTCTATTGGATTGTGAAGGAAAAAAAAGCATAAGATCTGGTAATGGGAACATCAACACTCTTTCCAAATAGTAAGTTTCTCAATACTAGATAAATTCTTGATACTTTGTGCTATTTTTCTTATAATTTTATTCAATTGTAGCAATCTTAGTTTTGAATTTTAGATTGAAAAACAACCTGCATGATTCTTAAAAAAAAATTTTAAATTAAAAGTTAAAAAAAATTCCCATGTTTTTTGCCAAAATTTGTGTGGTAACCAAAAAAATGATTTCTTGAGTGTTTTGGGGTTTAATGAAACAATTCATCCAAAATGAAGATTTTTTTTTTGAAACTAAAATTTCTTATATTTAATTGAGATTGCCTACATTTTTTTTTAATTATGCAAGGCAAAAAATGCCAATTATATTTATTAATGAAAAAGATTGCATGATACCATAGTCAATTTGCATGATTATTGCACTTAATTATACAACAATTCATTGAAGGCATATAAATTAGGAAATGAAAAAGTTCAACCACTCATAGTCATGTTAGTTGCAATAATTGTTTTCATGATTGCACTTCAAGCCTCATTTAAGCACTTTGAACTAATTTTTTTCTAAACTTGATTAATTAGTGAAATGTGATAAATCAAGTTAACTTTTATCTCCCAAAACAAGTTTGTAATTTGATTCTCTTATCAAAAGTTGTAGACAATGTTTATAGGAGGGCATGGAAAAACATTGTCATTTGTCATATTTCCACTTATTTATAATTTTCTATTAGTGATTACAAATCACAATACATTTTTAAAGGTAAAATATGAATTGAGTTGATTTATTATCTTAGTTAAATACATTTTTTAAATGATTACAATGACGCTTGGAGTTCTATTGTAAACACAATTACACAATTTTCTTTTTGAATGGTCAACTTCCCACCCTGCTTCAAGTATTCCATAACCTTTGAGTATTGATGATGAGCAATGAGCTTTACTATAACAATGACTTCTCTATCCATTCTCCTTACAAGACATCAATGAAGTTAGTCACTTATAACACCTTATAAAAAGATCCTGATATTTGATTGTAAATGTGATACTTAGGTGTAAAAATTAGTTTCCAAAAACAATTGTTAGCTTTTTGGAATTATTTTTTTATTTAACTTATTCTTTGCCTACAATATTAGAATTTATTTATTTAGGAATAATAATATATATTTTGGGAGACTAAGTGCTTAAAGTAATGCACTTTCTAATTTCAGAGGAATTAAAGATAAGTAGGTGGCTACTCCTTCCATATCTTTATATATTATTATCATTAATTTCCCTACATTTGAAATTATGACTATAGAAGAAATTTCAATGTAGATTTTATGATCTATTCAATACATTAGGGGATTTTTGAGGCCATTGGAAGACTTCAGGTTCTTAGACTGCGGAAACGCAGTTTTTATCGTGTGAACAGGAATCCTACGTGGTCGAGAGAATGCCACGTCATCAAATTTATTTATTTTTGAAAAAAACATGGGAGGGAGGGGCTTTTTTCATATTTCAGGACCCCCAATTTTTTGTTTTATTTTTATTTTTTTTGTGTAAATGTTGGCTTGACAGCAACCGTCAATTATAAGAACAGTTTTGGGAAACAACCCCGAAACGGCCCTTTGGAGGCCTCAAATCCCCTATAATGCATAATAATGTCATGTCTACTACAATATGTCTACCGCAAATTGTCACTAATCTTTAACTACAATCATTCGGATTGCTCAAAATGCAATATATATGCATTTCCTAATTACATGACAATACATTATCCTAAACAATCAAAATATTTTCATAATGAATCATTCCTTACGTCACACCCCTATCTCCTTGGGATGCCCAAAGTGCCTTAGTAAGCAAGAGGGGACCTTGGGATGACCTCCCTAGCCTTGCAATAGATTCCCGATCAAAGAAGACACAATAGCATCCTAAATACAAAGAAATTGGGTATGTATCATACATTCTTGGAAAATTCTTGAGTAGATGCATCCAACCATCAAAAGAACATGTGATTTGGACTTGTAGGCCAAAAGTCATAGCTATTCAAAGTTGACTAAGTTCTGGTGGCACCAAAACATCTGGAGGCTAGGAGGTAGGGGTCCTCAATGAATTCCTCAAGAATGTATGGCATGTATCATACCATTAAAAAGCTACAAACTTAAAGAATTTAGAATGACAAGAATTATGACAGACCAAGTTATGAGCTAAAAGTTATGGCCAAAAGATGAGCGATGGTGAAGGCATGATGCCTCCCCCGATGATCCTGAATCTTTGAAGGGCTAAAACTTTGTGAGAACTTATTCAAATGGGACAAATGAGCAGTCCATCAAAATCTATTTTTTGTGCAAATGTCTAAAATGGACTTGCACATGGGATTTAGAGCCTCAATTGCAAAATTATGCCGTTTAGAAATTTGAAAGTTCAAATGGTGAGGTAACTTGACGTTTTGGGTTGGAAATGGATGGTCTTTCAAAACCCAAGGGTGTTGTTCCTTCACTATATAGGGGGAAATTTGCCCAAGACCACAAAGAGTACTATAGGAGGGATTGGTCTCTCTCCTCTCTCGTTCTTAGAGCCTTGATCAATCCCGGTGACTCAAGGTTGGTGATGCAACTTTACCACCACTCCAAAGCACCCTGTACACATTAGTGTAGGTGTTCCGTGGCATTGGTTGGGTAGAGTCTTGCTCCTTGCTAGACCTTCTTCGTGGTGTCTCAAATTGGTGATGAGTCCGGTTAGCATTAGAAGGAAAGTAGGAAAAACGAAAAGGGTTAGTATAGAGCGTTGTGATACTCAAAGGCAGTTAGAACCGTAATGAGTAGTGCAACCATAGGTCTTTGCACAAGGAGATGGAAGTTTTGCCTCACATCACCATGTGATGTGCCAAATATTACAAAGGGAGTGCGTGCTAGTAATCCTGATAACTAGGACTTAGCAGAATGAATTGGAAATGTGGACTAATGTTGTGTGTATTTGGCATGTACAGTGTTAGACAATTGGTGACTTTGAGTGATGCTATAAGTAGATTATAGTGAATCCATTGAGCTAGTTGATATTGCAAGGTTTCAGTTGGATCACACACCTTAACTAATTATCATAGTCCTTGAATTAACTTTACTTCGTCAAAAAATAAAGAAGAAAAATATATAGATACACTTTGAAGATTGCACTTGTAAGTTTGCTAAGTGAAAACCCAACCATTAGAATGAATATATATTCTTAAATTCAAATAATGATTAAATAATTTCTATCTATGTTTTTGGCAATCATTCAAAGATATCAAGTTTTTTAAAGAGATTTTATAGAATCTTGTGTGGGTTGATTTCAAGGCAATTTTGACCTATATATTTCTAGTATAAGATTTTGGAATTACAAAAAATAAGTATAATTTTCTTGTGCTAAATATTATACTAGCCAAATAATTTTGCAATTTCAAATATTATAATTTTTAGACACACAACTTCAATCAAATTGGTTGCCTAGTGAAGGCAAGTCAAATAGTAGATTGCTAAATGGTGGGTCACATATCCAATTAATATATGTATTTTGGAGAATTGTACATTTTGTATGTAGAATTCATAAATAGAGTATCTAGAAACCTTGCCTTCTATTTTTAAATACTAAATGAAATGTCATGAGAACTACTATACCTTATTATAAACTTTTAGCAATTGACTATACATGCATTTTAATCCAAAATACTTTAATTGATTTGCTAAAATGTTTAATTCCTAACTACTTGTTGTAATTAATCTTTGAAAGGATGATGGCCATCATCTAGGTAGAAGTCCAAATTTGTTGAAGTAGGTGAATGTAAAAAACACTAATACTATTTGTTGCGTTTGTATGATTTTTTTAGGAGTAATTTAAAATTAGAAAAATATATATTTTTAAATTAAAAACATATGTCTAATGTTAAGAAAATCTTTAAGTAGGAGAACTTGAAAATTGCCAAAACTCAAGAAACTACATATTTTGATGTTTTAATTAGTAAAAAATAAGAACAAAAATTGAAAAAAAAAAAATTGTCTATTTGCAATAACTTCATAGAGATGGTCGTTTACCAAAAAACTCACCAAAATTATTTTTTACATGACTGTTTCAGAATGCACACAGAAGGAGGCTCACTTTGTAGACTTCTACACCATATAAAAATAACTATTTTGAATTTTTTTTGTCCGTTAGCTACAAGTCTAGTAGAAGACCATCACTTCCAAATTTCAGCTCAAAATTATTTTTTTTGGATGCTAAATAGTACTAAAAGCCTCAAAATTGGCAAGTGTGACATTCAATTGGGGCCTATTCTTATTTTTTACCAAAAAAATTAGGCAAGTTGTATAATAGTCATGAGTACCTTTTCTATAAATTTTAAGTCATTTAGAGTCAAAACAAAAAAATAATGACCAAAAATAGATCAGCACATGTTGTGTGACACATAATAGTACAAAGTGTTTCTTTCAATCATCCAAGTCTTGAGCAAATAGGTGCATTTTCTTTTGTTTCTATAGCTTCCTCAAAAATTATTAATTGAATACTTTTGGACCTAGAATTCCTTAATATAGTTACCCCTTACATGACATTGCAAGCTTGAGGGGCATTTGAAAATTCATACTTGAATTTTCACATAGTCTTCTATTTTAAATATATAAAGCTTAACTTAGGAAATGTACCTCGAAGATTATACTTTCAATTTCATTTTAATATTTAAAAAAATATTAAAACTACATTTTGTGTGACATTTAGAAGATTATATCTTAAAAGGTCAAAATATACAACTTTTGAACATTTTCTATAAAAAAATTTAGTATGAATTAAGCAATACACCAATCGCATGACAATGTTTATCACCATTATCTTCATTTTTCTTACAACTTTCATAATATTTTTAATGCTATGTAATTACTATATTTTTACAAAAAAATTACTATAAGAAATCATATAAAATATATTTTCAATGTTTTTAATTACAAAAAATGAAGATAATTTTTAGATATATATTTTTTTACATGATAATAATGAATATAGAAAATGAATGAAGTTTGACCCAACCCAAATATAAAATGACCTTCAAGAATCAGTTCCTTAGGGCTTGAAGAAATTAGCAAATTGTTGAATTCTTAAATAATTGCCAAAAACTTTCACCCCTTTGTATCAAGACAAAGAATAAATTGCTTAAAATTTGAGTATATAGCTACAAAGTGGTTAAATTATATAGTAAGAGATGGTTTAATTTAGCACTTAAGATAAAGGTACCCATTATTGATTACTTCAACAAATTTTAGGTCGATTGTGAGTAGTATGACACAAGTGGAATTTTTCTCAAGTAGGAAGATAGGAATTATGAAAATTGCAAATTTTTCAGAATTTTATATCCAAAATTGAAATTACTATGATTTTTGAAAGCCTAAAAGTTGTTTGGACTAATAGCCAATGTTTAGAGTCTTCCAATTACAATTACAAACTAAGTACTTTCCTACTCACTATTTCCTACTTTCTTGCTCACTACTTTGGGACATGTGTTATGAAATTATTGGGCCCAACTTTGAAATGAAGGAAAAAACACATTCCAAGCTATATGTTTTAGCCTTGGTTGGAAATAGATGCACTCTACAAGTTGGATATGGGTCCCCGGTTGGGAATGGATACCTTTACTGTAGGTGCCAAAATTGAATTTTTCAATCAAATTCCTAGGAGTCCATGTCACCTCACACCATTTATAAGATGACATGTGGCACTTTTTTTCCTTCCAAGAATGACATAATTTATGCCAAATCTGACCTTCACCTAGGGTAATTGAACACCTTAGGAATTGGCTGATTCTCAAACATTGCTAATTATCACTAATTATCACTAAATTGTGACTAGTAAATTGAAACTGTGACTAGTAAATTGTGAGTCCGCTGCGAGACGCTGCCAGCGAAAGTTGGTGTGCTTGACGAGACTATTCGCTCCCACGACTCATGCATTTTCAATCACTCGCGGCGTCTCCTCTGTTTTCCGCCATTCTATTCGACTGTTCATTTTGGGTTGCCGCTGGTCGCGCCTCCGTCTGTCTGTCTGTCTGCTCTCGGACTGTGCCCGAGGTCGATCAATAGCGGAGCTTCCAGCTCCGACGCCACCCTCAGGATCAGCTCAGCGATGGATTTGGAGCGGCGATGAGAGGGGCGGCGTGCGCAATTTGGGGAGGGGAAGCTTGTTAGCACGCGCCACGCGCGGACGTGAGGGGATGGTGCCTTCCAAAGTTCACGATGCTGCTACCCCTCCTGCCGGCGATCCCAAGACGGTGCGATCGCGAGCTTACGAGAAGAGGCGGAAGGAGCGCAGCCTCACGGCGACGGGCGATGGCTTCGGGCCGTCGTCGTCGCCGGACGGAGGAAGTGTGGATGCGGAGGCGCAGGCGGCGGGGCGGCAGCAGCAGAGGCGGAGGCGACGTCGGCAGCAGCGTCGTCGCTCGCGGAAAAGAAACCACCACGCCGACGTGGTGCTGGACAATCGAACGCGGATCAAACGGCGGGTGAAGTACTTGCTGATGAAAATGCGCGGGGACCAGAACCTGCTGGATGCGTATTCGGGGGAGGGGTGGAAGGGGCAGAGGTGCGGCTTACACTAGGTTTTGGGAAGACTAGGTTTGCGGGATTGGTGTCGTGATTGTAGTGGGGTATTTAGCTTGTTCTGGACGGTTAGAATGGAGCTTGGTCTTGGCAATTGACAGGAACTGGTTGGGTCTCGGTTACGTCAATTATGCATATTCGTTGCTTGCAGTGTTTAGACTTGCGATTCGCTTTTGGTAATTTGTCGTCCCTCTGTCTCTCGTTTCTCAATTTACCTTTTCAAATCTCCACGTCGTGATGGTCTGTTCACATCGGATTTGGGGAATTGCGGAAATGTGCAGTCGTGAGAAGATCAGACCGGAGCAAGAATTGCAGCGTGCGGAGGCGCAGATCCTGCATTCGAAGTTGGCCATTCGGGAGGCTCTGCATGAACTGGATGACTTGGGATTAGAAGGTTCTCTCGACAAGAATGCATTTGATGCGGAGGGCCGCGTGTTTCATGAACAGGTACATATGAAACAGCTACCAGTGCAGGTTTAGTAGTCCAATGTGGGCATGTCTGATGAAATTCGGCCAGTGAGCAGAAATCTCCGGCTGAGTTGATCTCCAGCAGTTTTAGGGTTTGTGAGTGCATGGCAGCGTCAGAGGAAATACTGTAGTTCATTGGAAATGTCCTTCACTTCGGATTTTACTTTCTCCCATATGAGACTGATTTAGTTCATATTGGTGAAATTTTGAGCTGTTTTAGACTTCCCAGGCTTGTCCCGTTAGCTAGTTGCGATCAGACCACTCAATTGTAGTGCTGTTGCGACATTGGATGCAGATATTTTGTGCCAAGTGCAAATCCCAAGAAGCTCTTCTTGATAATGACATCATCTTGTGCGATGGGGCTTGCAACAGGGGCTTCCATCAGTACTGCTTAGATCCGCCTTTAGCTACGATTAACAGTAAGAGAAACTCCTGCAATTTCCTTCCTGGTATTTATCTACACAAATCGTTCTCTTCTCAATAGTGGAGGACGAGAGATTTGCACGTTGCATGCAATGTCACTAATATCGAATTGGGATGTGCAGTTCCACCTGGAGACGAAGGGTGGTTGTGTCCAGTATGTGAATGCAAGATGGAGTGCGTTGAAGTGATTAATGCATACCTGAACACGAATTTCGAGGTGGAAAACAGCTGGGAGGTGAGCGCTCTGCGTTGCATACATTTCGATTCACTAGATGCCGATTAAGGTTGCTGTGTCGTTGGCCGAAGCTGTCTGTAATTTTAGAAGTCTTTGAATGTCGAGGTTGGAGGATTCTCTTTCGACAAATGTCTCCTTCTCTCGAATAGGCCTTCCGATGTGCACTTCACCTTGGTCCTTGGGCATGCGGTTCTTTTGTGTTGAAGTGTGAACTGTTTTTGTGCCGCTGGCAGGTATTCTTCTCCAAGGAGGCTGTTGTAGCTGCAGGTGGTGGACCTCAAGACGGGGCTGACGATGATTTTCCTTCGTCAGACTCAGAAGATGATGACTATGATCCGGGAGGTATGGAGATGCGTGCCAGTAGTGAAAGCGAAGGTGAAAGTAGTGAAAGTGAGGAGGATGGGGAGGATGGAGATAATGGTAATTCAGGAAGTGATTCTAGTGGAAATGAGACGTCTGCAAGTGACAAAGATGAGCAAGATCCAGGTGATGCAATCAATTTAAAGAGACTTGCTAAAGTAGGGAAGCGTAGTATCAGCAGCAAGGAAGGAGGTGGAGGTTTCCAGTTTTCTGGCAGTGATGACTCGGACATCTCTCTTGTGGATGAGTCCAATGATGGGGAAGAGAATTTAGGTTTAAGACGCGGAGGCTCGCAAGCAGAATTATCCGTATCCGATGAGGAAGCTATGGTGATAGGAGGGAAGAGGCATCGGAAAGCTGTGGACTACAAGAGGTTACATGATGTAAGTATTGAAAGAAATTGTACGGTCATGGCTTACTTTGCGTATTCAAGGTCATCTGCCGAGAAAGCTGCACAGCCAATTAGGAGCGAAGCCTTGTTCTCTATGGATTTTATGAGCCTCGAGAATGTGCTTCTAGGGCTTCCTTTTCTGGTCGCCGTTGCCACGAATGCGGGAACTTGTGTCGGTCCGTATGAGGACAAGAGTGCAAAGATTTTGATTTAGGGATTCTGTGCGGTTGCTTTGCAATTTTAAAGAAGATCAGCATGTTTCTCTTGTGATGAGTTCTGCTTGTGTATTAATTTGTGGTCGGTGCCCTATCGCCTTGAGTTTTCTGATCAAATATCTTTGTCTTGGCTCAGGAAATGTTTGGAAACGCGGAGATTGATGTTGACAACATTTTTTCTGAGGACGAGGATTGGGGTCCACAACGTCGCCGAAGGAGAACTATCTCTGATGATCCCAGTAGACTTAGACGTCCTCGGGTTCGACGCAGAAGAGCCCCGAGTGGAGATGCTGCAAATGGGGTTGATGGACAAGGTGAAGGGGCTGCCGATATTCCTGGAGAAAAGCGACCTTGGAGGCGGTTACCGGATTCTGCAGTGGAGGTATGTCTGGAGTTCGACAGATTGTTGCAGGGGGAGGTTCGCTTTTGGTGACGTGATTGTCAGAAATACATTTAGTTTGAAGTTATCATAACTTTGTGAGACCTTTACTTTTTGCTACAGCAGTTGGATAACGCGGCAGTTGTTTCGTCGCTTTTAAACGTTTAGGTAATAATTGTTTATTATATCCTTGGCTGACCTCATATTGCATTGATCGCAGGCGTTACGACTTGTTGTGGCAGTAAATACGCTGCCCTCGAAATCTCGTAAAGAGGAGTTAGCAACGCAGCTTGGTTTGAGTTTTGCCCAGGTGAGTGTATCCAGGGTTGCTGTCTCTTATTAGGATACTGTCCCGATGAATCGACTTTGGTTTGGATGGCAATCTTTGCAAGCAGAATGTAGTTGCGGTCCAATCTTTGACTTCCTGAGAATTGGAATCTTGTTCAGGTTCATGGATGGTTTAAGAATCAGCGACATCGAGCTCTTAGAAAAGGGTTGGTGTCGTCGAAGCGACCGCATCTTTTTGCATCTAGCTCGAAGGGGGTGAATGGTATAAGAACTCTCCCCTCTCAGCAGGGGGGTGCCACGGAAACGACGATGTTTCTAAACGACAGCAATTCTAACGCATATTTAGCTGAGAAATTGGATGAGGTGCAACTACGACTGCTTGAACTCAAGCAAACCCTTGAAGAATTCGCGAGGAGTGCGACTGTCGAGGATGATGAAGACCGAAGTGGTGAAGTGGACAACAATTTTGGAAATGGAGGAATTGGACTTCCTGCGAGTGGGAAACGCATTATCTATATCCCAGTGGCTGAGGTTAGGGAACGGCCAGCTGTGAGTGCGCGAACTAGTGCTTGCTGAGAGAAAACGATGACCGATCTTATTTAGTCTGCCTTCGTGTGGGCTTCTCTTTATCGATTCTTTGTAGAACATGCTTAACAATTTAGGCTATTATGGAAGATACTCTCCTGCCTTATATATGAACTGCTTAAACTATTCCTATCAGCTTACAGATGAACTGGAGTCAGCGTACACAAATTTTTTGAACTTGATTCGGCTTCCCTTTCCCAAATGATGTTTCATTTTTGGAACGTGTTTGCTTCAGAGGACTGTTTTCTGATAGTTCAAGTGCTTTTTCTTACTAATACAGAAACTGCCTCACAGATAGAAACTTGGTTTTTCATACCTCCCCTTCATGCTCATTCTAATTTTCTGAATCTCAACTGCACCAAAAAAGTTTTAAATGTTTCTCGGCATTTTTTAGTCACGACTTCCTGTCAATGGTTAGTTCACTTTGAACCAATGATTGGGAAGATCAGATCACATTATTCTTGAGTGGCCTCAACATCTTATGTTGGAACAGGAATTTTGATTATTTTGTGAGCAATGTTGAGCGTATTCAATAGAACTTCCATGAGGCAGTAGCCCTGAGGCTGGAGGTGAATAAGGTGGGTACACCTAAAAGCGCCACAAATTGGTCTGTGGCTCTTGTGAAGGTTGAATGATGACTAGTCCATGTAGAAAATCAAACAGATGTGTTTATGAGGAAGAGAAGCACAATCAATTTAGGCAACTATGAGAGCACAGTAGGCTCACAAAGTTTTGCATGTTGGGTGATTGAAAGAGCTTATAGACTACATTAGAAAAGAGCATGGCTATACCCAATATGGCCCTCACTTGATGTCAGAAGGAACACAAATGCTCAGCCATTGTGCCATTAAAACAGAAAAAAATAGAGGAGTTCGGGGAATAAAGAAGTAGCAAAAGAAACTACTCTCATCAGTGACATTTAACTCATCATCCTCTAAAATGCTTTAGCTACAACTTAAAAACTCTTAATGATGTCCATAATTTGACATGAACTCTCTCATCAAAACCCTGACAACTTCTAAAACTACCCATATAAATGAATGACCATTCTTTGTATATGCCAAAGCCATTGTAGTGTCTTTTCTAGCTGGTGCTTTTAGACACAGGGCAATTTTAGGTGTACCCACCTTATTACATTAGAGAAGTATTTTTGCTTGAGAGGCGTTGCAACAATAATGATATTTGAAGATTTTTAGTGGGCTACAATTATGTGGCACTCCTAGATTGATGTCACATTTACTAAAACAACATTTGGATTCCAAATTTAGTGAAAGAATTGCTTTTCATTTTTCACTTATTTTGTACATCTTCAAATCAGGTAATTCTTTGTCTTCTTTACCACCTACTCATGATTTCTTGTAAGAAAATGGACGTCCAATTAGCTTGAGAATGTTACAAATTCTATGTATGCTTCGTTCAATCCCTAAATACTAACAACACGAAATTCTAATGTTGACAGTACTTTCAACAAAAAAAATCATATCTAATCAAGTTACTATTTTTAACCCCTTAAATTCCTTGACTATGTTTTTACCAAAAGCACTCCAAAAGTGCCATTTCTAGGACTAGTACCAAATTTTGAAAAAAAAAACATTTTTAGACGGATGCATTTATATAGGATCTATAGCATACTAACTTGAGAGCATGTAAAAAAAATTCAGAAATTTCCACCTCATGGTGGGATTGCAAGATATGAGCTTTTGAATTCACAAAAATCTTTTTTGTAGCCCTACCAAAAAATGGGGAAGTGCACTTCAAAAGCTCATATTTGTATGAGAAAATGTTGAGAATGTTGATGCTTCTTTGGATTCATTCTTCAAGGCAAATTGACTACATGCTTGGAACATCTTAGATTATTTGGAATTGTACAACATATAAGAAAAAAAATAGTACGTAGAAAGAAGTAGAGAATGATTCAAAGCATTAAATTGTTAAGATTTTAGTAATGAAATTCAAAAGGCAATTCCAATGGTTCCAATGATGCAATAAACAATCTACATCCTATGATTATTTTTTTTTTTCCACAAAAATATTCAAAATTCACTAAAATAAAGAACTTCAAATTTTATTTTAGAAAGAGAATCCATATCTATAACAAATAAAAACTCAATTTTCATAACTTTTGACTCATTGATCAAAATAGAATGATTCAAAGCTTCCTCTGCAAATATGAATCTAAAAAAACAATTTCAAATTTTTGTTTTTGAAAAAAGGGATTTTTTTCAATCTACCCAAATTGCTTTTTTATGAAAAAGAAGTTACATATTAGGCCATAATTTTTTACTTATATTTCCAAATGACATGAATTATAGTGAATATGAAAGATATTCCTCATCTACACCAATTAAAGTTTGGGCCCAAAACATGGAAATTTCTAGTTACATATACTTGCCCAAAATGCTACATTGCTAAATTTAGTGGGATAGCCCTTTAAGGATTAATAGTTTATATTTTGAAAAAATCTTTTTGAAGTCTACTTTCAGCGTCTAAAATGAGATTTTAAAAATGAATCAATATGCTTTTTTCTATTTGGAATTTTGTAAAAGGGTGTCCATTGCAAATCTTGATTTTTTAGTATTGATAGCTTTTGGAAATGAGTCTCAAATACACTAAATCTTGGATGTAAAATCAATTTAAAATTCATTTAAAAAAATGTAGGGTAGATTTTGAGAAACTCAAAATTGATTTAAATTATACAACATGTTAAACTCTTTAACTTCATATTTCTTTTGTAATCAATTTTTTAGATTTGACGTATGAAAAGAGGATTGAAAAACTTCAAATGAATTTCAAAATTTTAACATGTTTATGATCAAACATTATAGTCTTTCCATCCATAAGTGATATTGTTGTGTTTTCTTAATAGGCATGGCTATTAAGAAAACACATTGTTGTTGCCTTTTAACATTGTTGTTGTCTTTTAATATGTCTTATTTGATTTTTACAATTACAATGAATTCAATAGAACTTGATGCAACTTATCAAAATGTTGACTATTATTCAATTTAGAACAAATTTCAAGAAGCTAAAAAAAGACCTTGGGCATTTAAGGTTAAACCAACGTCAAAATTGAGTTTTTTCTTTAATGAATATTTATTGTAAAGAACGTGACTTCTTTCAATTTTTGCACCATGGTAAAATTCTTCCCACCACTGAATTATCTAGGAACAAAATAAGTAGTCCATGCAATTTCCCTTCTTTTGCAAGCACAATAGCAATGCACCACCACCAACAAACAAGTAGTAGTCATACACAACTAATACAAGTATAATAGGATAAGTATACAAAATGTGTTTTAATACATTAATACCTAAGTGAACATACACATTTGAATGTCATCTATCGTGCATAACCATCTAAGACTTCATTTCAATTGACATTCCAATGGTCATTTGGATTCCGTGTATTGCCTTTTTGTCCTATTTAAAATCATTATATACAACTAGATTTCATTCATGTATGGTTTCTTTAATATATTTGGTCTCCTTAGGACTCCAATTATATGCATCTAAGTACAGTATGACAATACCACACTAGTTCAAACTATTGCATTGAACTAAATTTTACAAAATATAATTTTGGAGGAAATACTAATATTGTACTTTGATTGATAAGAAAAATCTATATAGTTTGATGCAAGAAGTTTAACCCATAAGTACCTAATATCTACTAGAATATTCTTGTTGAAAGTCTTCAAGAAAGATCCTGCAACATATTAATCAACAAAACTAAAATTGCTAAACATGAATCAATGGTATTGTTAGGGACATGACTTTTGCAACCTTTTAGTTCTTTTTACTTTAGATTAATATTGGGGACATGACCTTTGGAATCTTCTAATTCCTTTTACTTTAGATTAGGATATATATAGGCTGAAAAGTCCTTGAGTCTCAACAATGCATTTCTTGGAATCATTGCTCACCCCTCTTGTTGTTTGTGCACTCACCTTGTTAATCCAAGTTCATATCAGTTTTTACTCTTCTAGTGTTTTCCTTTTCACCACAGAGAGTATTTCATGTACCAACTCTGGATATATCTTCATTTGATCACATGTGGAGAGAAATTAGGCTTGATCCTAAACCAACATGCATGAACATGGAATGTACTATGTGGTCTTTGAAATGCTGATACATCCTACCAAGGACAACAGAATCATACATGAATATGGAATGTACCTTGTTGTCCCTGGTAGGATGTATCAGCATTTCAAAGACCACATAGTACATTCCATGTTCATGCATGTTGGTTTAGGATCCCTTACCTTCAAGCCTAATTTCTCTCCATATGTGATCAAGTGAAGATATATCCAGAGTTGGTACATGAAGTACTCTCTGTGGTGAAAAGGGAAACACTAGAAGAATGAAAATTGATATGCACTTGAACTTGGATTAACTTGGATTAACAAGATGAGTACACAAACAACAAGAGGGATGAGCGATGGCTCCAAGAGATGCGTTGTCGAGACTGAAGGACTCTTCACCTCGATCCTATATATACCCTAATCTAAAGTAAAAGGAACTAATATTAATCTAAAGTAAAAGAAACTAAAAGATTCCAGAGGTCATGTCCCTAATATTAATTTAAAGTAAGAGGAACTAGAAGGTTGCAAGGTCATGTCCCTAATAGGTACCTAAGACATGTTAAAGGAATTTTTAAGAGTAATCTTATTATATTTCATTTGAACATATAACAATTGAAGCAAAAGAACTCTTTTGAGAATCACAATGAATAGAGCCATGTGCTTTTCTATAAGAGACTTTATCTCTTAGGTTCCATATAATGAAAAATAACTAGTTTTTAGAGGTTTTCAGTTAGTAAATAATCTTTATTTGATTACCCCTCCTTTGGATTTAATTGTCCTTTTTTTCTTTTTCTTTTTTTCCAAAAGCAATTTGGCGAGCAATCCCTACAAAGTATATGCCATTTCCATTTCTATTCTATATACATTTTTGTATATATGGCATTTGTATGACATATGTATTTCCTATCCATATCCATATTTGCCTCTTATATTTGTATTTGTATATGTATCCCAAAATGATGTCCAAGATTGCCTTTCACAACATTTGGTGATTAATAGATATTGATTATTTATTTTTAAAATTGGAGATCAATGGCATTGAAGGGGTAGGGAGGAGAGGCGGCATTTTTTTAACCAGATTAACAACTTCATATTTTTCCAAAGAAGAGGGGATAATTGCAAGAATAAGGGGATCTTCATAGGAGATAGGATAGTAATCACAAGAGACGGATAGTCATCACTGAATACCACCCAAACAATGTTTGAGATTTTTTTTTAAAATTTTACCATTGATTTCCTTTAATTCCCACATTGAACCATTTTCTCAAAGATTAAGCCTTATTTTTTTCTCATCTCTTACAAGTTACAACTTTGAATAAGAATTTTCCAATGTTTTCAAATTGCAATCCAAATATTTTTTTTCTGATTCCGTTATGGGAAAAAAAATCACTTCATGTAAGTTAGTTTTGAATATGCATAGCCTTTGGCCTTTTAATCTAGAGCCAACAAATCAATGGGTGATATTTTGGAAAGGATGAGAGGGGTTATTTGATTTATTTGTAGTATGGGGTTTGTTAAGTTAACACCCTAGGTGATTGTAGAAAACACTTGTCAATTTTATTTCATTTTCATGATTTTTTAGGGAGTACTTTAAAATTAGAATTATTATTTTTTGAATTTGAAAAATATGACTATTGCATAAACCTTTAAGACAAAGGTAAACACCAAAGAAAATATAAAGAAAAATTCTCTAAGTAGGACAACTCGAAAAGTACCAAATCTCAAGAAAATACATATTTTGATGTTTTAACCCCTAACTGCCTAAGGCACCAAAATTCGGTGTTTGCAAAACTTTGAAGTTAAATATAGCCTAACCAAGTTGCTATTTTAAATAGTTTATATTTTGAAAAGATTTTTTGAAGTGTAGTTTTAGTGGCAAAAATCTGATTTGAAAAATTAAGTATGGTAATTTTTCTATTCAAGATTTTGTTCAAAGGGGACCTCTTGCAATCTTGACTTTCCGTAGTATTGAGAGCTCTTGAAAATGAGCCTCAAATACACTAGATCTTGGAGAAAAAATCACATTCAAAATTCATTTACAAAAAATGTAGAATAGATTTTGAGGAACCATAAATTGATTGGAGTTATGCATGTTAGGCCATTCACCTCATATTTTTTGGGGCACCAATTTTTTAGATTTAACTTGCAAAAAGAGGATAGAAAGGCTTCATATCACTTTTGCAATTTTAACACCCTCATGGTCAAACATTATAATCTTTCACTCTATAAGTGCTATTGTTGTGTTTTTTTGTCCTATGCAATTTCTAATATGTCTAGTTTGAATTTGTATAGTTACAATTAAAAAATTGATACAACTTATCAAAATATTGGCATTTTGTTCAACTTAAAGCAAATTCCAAGAAACTCAAAACAAGCCTTAAGCATTTAGGGGTTAACCCGGGGGTTGCACTCCTCGTTTCCTTGATGTCGATGTGCGAACTAATGAAGGGTAATTTTAATTGCCTTAGACCTAAATTTTATACAATTATTCAAAGTAAATTAGCATTCATAAAATGGGCTTCTAGACTTTAGAAATAATGAAGGGTATACAAAAATACAAAATTTTATCAATTTCTTTTTTCTAAAGTAGCCTTGCCAAAATTCCCTTCCAAAAACTTGAATTTTCTATAGTATACTTAGTACAGTAGAAATCCATGAGCTAAACATTGAATTCACAGAGGTGTGAGAATTTATGGTTTACTAAGGATCGACTAGAATCCCATGCGCTTGTTGTACAAGCAAATTTAAATCTGATTGAATGATATTCTTACTAGCTAGGCACTTTAGTTAATTTAGTTAGTGACTAAGTGGCGGGGTGAGTGGGTGATTGGGGTTCAATGAAGTTTTTTGAACATTTGGGTTTTTGTTTATAGTGGCGGAGGTTTTTTAAATTTTCTTAAGAGATTTCAAATTCATCTTTGAATTTGGTTTAAGATTTGCAAGGATCAAGCAAAGAATTTGGATGCTTATTGTAACTCTTTGTATGTCAATTGTTTGTATGACTTTCTACTATATTGTATTTATAATGAACATAGGGTATAAAAAATTGGCACTCAAAAAAGTTTAAACTAAAAGATAGGGACATGAAATAAGCACCCTTCAGAAATTTAGGTAAAATAAGCCCCCCATAAATTCCAAAAAATCACCTACATAGCCCCTAAATAATAGGGGCTTGTTTGCAGGTTATCAACAAACTTTCCAAATAGTGCACCCCCCCAGAAAGGTAATTAGGGAAAAATAGGATTTTTTTTTAAAATTAAAAAAAAATTGTCCATTTGCAACAACTTTATGGAGATGGCTATTCACCAAAAAAACTCACCAAAATCATTTTTAACATGCTTCATAATGCAAACAAGAAGAGGCTTGCTTTGTAGACTTCTACACCACATGGAAATAATTATCTTAAAAATTCCTTTGGCCATTAGCTACAAGTCTACTAGAAGACCATTTTTTCCAAATCTTAGCTCAAAATTGATTTTTTAGGGTGCTAAATAGTATTAAAACCCTCCAAATTGGCAAAGGTGACATTAATTTGGATTCTATTTTTGGATAATCATCTATTTTTAAAATTACAAAAATTAGGCAAGGTGTATAATAGTCATGAGTACCTCTCTTATACATCTTGAGTCATTTAAAGCCAAGAAATAAACTAGCACACAATGTGTGACTCAAAATAGTGTGGCTATTTCTTGCAATCCCCCCCACGGGGGGAACACTCTCACTACATTTGGAGGATCCACATGCGGAGGGGTATTTTTGGGAGCCTATTTACCTCCTAGGCAACATTAAGAGGGCCCCTATCATTACCTAATGCAAAAAAAATTCCTATATAATCATCCATATCATTATTTGTAATATGTAGGTCAATGCAAATTTTTTAGCCTATATTTTTGGTAAGTAAAAAAACTAAATAAAAAACTAATGAAAAAGTAAAAGTGACAAGTAAAAAGTTCATAGAAAAAAAGATTCAATTTCTAAACACCAATTAGCATGAATGAATCAAACACTAACAAAACATTAGAATTGAAAGCCGTACTCAACAATTAGAAGCAATATGAAGAATGTGTTCAAAAACATAAAGCCAAAGTCAATGAAAGTACTAAAAATGTGCCTCAATGTCAAAATGCGGACAAGAAGAAATGCTTGCCAACAAATAAAAAAACTACAGCAACAACACCCTATTGCATTTTTTATATATACTTGTGCATTTGAAAAAAAATTCAATCTACTATTTGCCATCAAACAACTACTATAAAATTCTAAGTCTATAAAATTGCACCTTCATCCACTGATTTGGAGTTTCATCTTATAACTCTCATGTACGAGTACTATACTATAAGTCTGACATAGTACTATATTGTAATTTTGACGTAGTATAAACAAACCCTACTAAATACAATTCCTTGGATCTAATTCTTTTGCCCCTAAATTACATGTACCTAAAAATTATTGGACCATCTTTTTGGGCTACCTACAATACTTATAATGGACTTTCCACTTTTCATGTCCCTACTTTATATGTAATTCTTTTATAAATACTTATAAATATTACCCAAAATGAATTAAATCCACCCTATATTCCGCCGCATGTGGGTTGCTAAAATGCGGGAAGTGTCCCCTCCCCCCATGACACCTCCCCTCGTGACACCCCCCCCCCCATATTTGTATGTATGTATATACACATCCATATGAGTACTTGTATGTTTGTATGTATATATTATATTTTGATCAACGGCAAGGAAATGGAGTTCTATTTTTTTTCACACATAATTATCCAAAATTTCTATATTACTAAAAACGCATTTTGGTTGTTTAGGGGTTATTTGATTTTTAAATTTTTATAAATTATAATTGTCCTCATTGAAATTGGACATGTTAGAGATCACTTGAGAAATGAAAACACAGGAATACTACTCATAGATTGAAAGATTATAATGTTTGATTATGAGGGTGTTCAAATTGTGGAAGTGATTTGAAGTCTTTTAATTTTCTTTTCACATGTTAAATCTAAAAAATTGGCTCCCAAAAAATATAAAGTTAAAGGTTATAACATATATAATTTAGATCAATTTATAGTTTCTCAAAATCTACTCTACAATTTTTTCAGATGAATTTCTACTATGATTTTTTATCTAAGAATTATTGTATTTGAAGCTCATTTATGAGAACCTTCAACATTAAAAAAATCAAAGATTTTCAATTAACACCCTTGCACAAAATCTTGAATAGAAAAATCATAAGTATTCATTTTTCAAATCGAATTTTTAGAGTTAAAACTAGTCTTCAACAAGAATTTAAAAAAAAATGTAAACTACTACTACTAATAACATATTTAGTGAATTGTCTTTACTCAAATTTAAACATGTTGAGTGTATTGATGTTTTAGCTTTTATGGTAGTTTAATATAAAAAACAAAGCAAGTTACTACACCCTAGTAGCATGGCACTTGACTTCTAGGTCTCATGTGTGGGCCACTTTGGGTGCTACATGATAGCTTGTTGAAAGCCAAAGGAAAATGAACCCCCTCTAAGCTCACCACCTAGATGGGGACAAAATCCATCTCGGGAAGCAAGCAAAAGGGGACCTTATGTGCGAGGCACTTCAAATGGCCTTGGAAAAAAACATATCTTCTTGGCAAAAATGAAAACATGCCCACCTATCTAGAAACCCCCAAATAGTCTCCCCAATGTTGTGTGCAAAGGCAAATAGTGCACCTGCGAGGTGCTTGCGTATATTGATTTGAGGGTAGAAAAGAAGGGAGTTAAGATGAAACCGCCCATAACTAACCAACACCCCATAGCCAATCTATAGATTTACATATCTCCAATGAAGCCTAGAATGTGATTTTTTCTCCTTTCAAGATTGGGACTAAAAGTTCATATTACATGTCTTAAAATAGAGTGCAAGAAAGTAGGAAGCAATGAGTGGAAAAATAGTTTTTTGAATGATCATAATTAGAAGAGTCAGTTAGTAATTGGCTATAGGTTTAGCACACTTTTTGCATTTCAAAATTCATAATAATTTTAATTTATTGGGATAAAATTACCAAAATTTCTGCAATCCCCATCATTTCTATCATTACACCTCCAAAAATATTTGCTTTGCCTTGCACTACACCATATCATGTCTAGAATACCTTAACCCCTAACTGCCTAAAGTGCCAAATCTTAAGAATATACATATTTTGATGTTTTAACCCCTAACTGCCTAAAGCACCAAAATCTGGTCTTTGCAAAACTTTGAAGTTAAATAAAACCTAATCAAGTTGCTATTTCAGTTAGTAGTTTGTATTTTTAGAAAGTTCTTCTAGAAGTCTAGTTTTAGTGTCAAAAATCTGATCTAAAAAATGAATGATAGTGAATTTTCTATTCAAGATTTTGTGCAAGGGTACCTCTTGCAATCTTGACTTTCCGTAGTGTTGAGAGCTCTTGAAAATGAGCCTCAAATATACTAGATCTTGAAGAAAAAAATCACATTCAAAATTCATTTACAAAAATGTAGAGTAGATTTTGAGGAGCCATAAATTGATTGGAGTTATGCATGTTAGGCCATTTCACCTCATATTTTTTTGGTCACCAACTTTTTAGATTTAACTTGCAAAAAGAGAATAGAAACACTTTGCATCACTTTTGCAGTTTTAACACCTTCATGGTCAAACATTATAATCTTTCACTCCATAAGTGCTATTTTTTTTTTCCTTTGCAATCTCTAACATGTCTAGTTTGAATTTATATGGTTACAATTCAAAAAAAATTGATACAACTTCTCAAAATGTTGGCATTTTGTTCAACTTAGAACCAATTCCAAGAAGTTCAAAACAAGCCTCGGGCATTTAGGGATTAGATGATTGGGTACATGTGGTTCTACCTCACATCCGAAATTCCCCAAATTCAGGGTCTGAAAGCTAGTTTGCTTTGACAGGTAGATAGTGTAGTATTCCATACTTTTCAAGGGATATAGGAGAGGGCTCTAAAACCAAGAGGGCATTTTCAACCATCCAATAAGGGCTTTGAAATGGACATGTGAACTTTGGGAAAAAAAAACTCTAGATTAATTTGGATTACAATGGAGCTTGATGAGATTTGTTTTAACTTCTTCAATGAATGGCTTAAAAACCACAATTGGTTCATTCTTAATTAAGTGGCTAGGTGTCTACTAATATAATTCAAATTAGAATCCGTTGTTCAACTACCTTCTTACAAGTATTAAAAAATCTGAAATAATGATTAAATCAAGCATTCATTTTAGATTTTTAAAGGAACACTTTTAGAAACCATTTCAATTACTTTACACATGTTGCAATGCTAGTTTTGGAACAAGGACTGATTTTTTTTCAAACTATGCATGGATGGGTTTCCAAGGGCCTATGATCACATATAGGGACCTATAACAGACTTTGTTTGAAAATTCATAACTAATTCAATAATGCTTCAAAATATATGAAACGACTTGTGTTAGATTCCTCGTCTATTCCTCATCTATTTCTCTGTCACTGAAAAATAAACTAAAAATATTTCCATACCAGGAGATACACGAAAAAGGCACATCAGTGCTTAGATGCTCGCTTTTTGAGCCTCTTACCAGTCAGTCCGTCAGTCTCTGGCTCTTTCCGTCCTCAAATATTTCCCGTACACTGCTTTGTTTACTTGCAGAAACGAGGCATCACTTACAGTAGAAGTATGATTGAAGGCGGCCCATCCCTGTGTATTATTTGTCGGTTGCTCACGCCTCATTCCCGAAGTGTGGAAATAGTGGTTACGAGAGATTCAGCCTGCGAGAGATTAATTAGATGGTTGCGGGAGAGATTTTGATGGTTGCGAGAGAGTCAGCTAAGTTGGGTTGTGAGACTTTTTAATTGGATTGTTGCGAAACAGGGCATGAGTGTGAAGATGGTGGACGCGAAACGAGTGACTATATGTGTCGGAGACATTCACGGCCACCTTGAGCGCCTTCGCAACCTGTGGCGCAATTTGGAGCTCAAGCTTGGCTCGCAGGTTTTTCTGACCAGCACGGTGATTTTCTTAGGAGACTACAACGACCGAGGCCCGGACACCAAGGTGGTGCTGGACTTCCTCTTGAGCTTGCCGCAGCGCTACCCGCAGCAGCGACATGTTTTCTTGGCGGGGAATCACGACTTTGCATTCGCGGCTTTTTTAGGCGTGTTGCCGGCCTCTGATGTTCGATTTTCAAGCACTTGGGAGGAATATCAACAGAACGAAGAGCGTGAAGGGTGGTGGACGGGACCTGGCCAAGAGGACATCCATCTTCAAGTGAACAACAATTCTGACTCTCCCCCACTCCCCACTCGCCTGAATTTTGAGCATCAATGAATTCTAATTGTATGACAATCTTCTTGTCCGTGTCTGTGCCTCGGGTTAGGGTTTAGGGTTTAAGGGTGGCCTTGGGGAATCATGAGGTTGGTGAATTTGAAGACGAATTCCTGGATAGTAATGTATAGATAGTAATCAAAAGGATTTGAGGCTTTGCATGTGAAATAAATCATGCAGGATGCTTCGTATACGGTAACAGAATTTACCGACAGAAAGAAGAATTCATACGCTCAATTTGAACTATAGAAAGCATGTTCTGTGAGTTACTGGAATCAATTAATAGCTTCCAATGAAAGTGGACTTCATGTACTTCTGAAGGACTTGTTACTGTTGCTTGCTCTAGTCTCGGTGGCAGTAATCGAGGGACTTTTGGGTGTTATGCAGGGCCGACGCTGGGGTGGAAAGATGAAGGCAAAATTCAATAAGAAGAGAAATGGACCCTATCAGGGCTCTATATACGACGCTAGTGCAACCTTTGAGTCATATGGTGTTGCACATGGTGACAGGGAAGGTGCGTCTCTGTCTTTTGAGTCATGTGGCAGTTGGAAATGCAGTCTATCTTAGACGATTTTTTGGTGTGTACAACACATCCATGGTTATGTCCTCGTCTGTAACTTCTACGTTGAACAGGTAGTAGTTTACGATCCAGTTTCAACTTCACCTGTTCCTGAGGTGATTTTGAATTTGTTTTCGGACCTTGGTGTAGGTCTAATTGGAGCTGTTCCGGTTAACCACAAGGAGTTTTTGCGAAACTTAGTGTGGATCCATGAGCAGGTATGTGCTTGGTATGTGTTCGTGAATTCATGTGATTACTCAGACTCTTACCTCAAGACATTCCCCCTGAAGTCACTTAAAAATTTATCTTTCATCTGGTTGAATCTAGATGTAAGATTACGAAATGTCTGATTGAAACAGGAAGGGGAAGAGACAGAGGATCCAGAAACCAGCTACACAAAACTTATTGCTGTTCATGCGGGTCTCGAATCCGACGCGGTACTCAACCAGATCCAGATGTTGCAAACTAAGGATCCAAAGCTCTCACGTATTGAGCCACTTGCTGGTCGTATGAATGTGTGGAACACGCCTCCTGTAAGATAACCCTCACGGCCTCTCATTGCTCGTCTCATCATAGTTGCTAGCATAGTTCCTTCTCCACCACCGAAGTTTTATAGCTCAATCTGGATATTACCAGATTGTCAGACGTTAACACATCTGTGTATCATGTGGATATTTCTGGGGTTTAGGGTGACTTTTTGAAGGAGGTGATTTCTGTCAACATCAAAAGTTTCTGTTTTCATGATAATTGATTGTATTGTACCAGGAATTGGCAGCGCAGAAAGTATTGATGGTAAGCGGCCACCATGGGAAGTTGCACTTTGAGAGCCACCGTCTCATTATCGATGAAGGTGGGGGTTATGATGATCGACCCATTGCTGCCATGATTCTTCCTGCTCGAGAACTTGTTCGTGACACTGATAATCTCTTAGAATCAGTAGTCCAGGATTCACGTCCACAACCTGTTTTGGCTGCGCACTAGGTAGTCTACTATCCATTGTCAGTAATTATGTATTGATTTATCTTTCTTGTTTTTGTTTCTGCATTTGCAGAATATTTTTGTCTGCCTTGTCCATTTTTACTGTTGATTCCCTTTTGGGTCAACAAAACTCAACTACATTCTTGAATATCTGTATCTACCAGGATTATCGACTGCTTAATTGTTTTTCAATAGTCCGCCGAGAGTGTGTTGAAGAAGCAGAACAATTCAAACGAAAAGCTGGTGTAGTTGTGGTTGAACGTGATTCTTTCGGATTATGACATTGTGAACTTGAACTTGAGTCGAACTTCATTAAAGAACTTCATTGGAGAATACTTTTTGAAGTCTACTTTAACCCCTAGAGGACCAAGGCCATTTTTCTGTCAAAAACCTCTCAAAACTGTCATTTTTGTTGCATTCATCAAAGAAAACCAAAAAAAACATTTTTAAAGAATTTAACCATAGGATCTTGTATTTAACTTGATTGAGATCATGTGGTAAAATTTTTATGGAGTTTGACCGTATAGATTGGAAGATAAGAGCATTCAAAGTTGGAAATATAAGTTTCTTTAAATTGTGGTTTGCATTTTCAGATGACTTTGACTGCCATTTGTAAAAAAAGCTTGCACTATAGAATTTGAATTTATAATTTTTTGTATTAATAAATTGAGTTGAGAGCCTAGGAAAAATTTTCACACAAAAAACACTTGATTTTCATTCTTTAAAAAATTGTTAAGTAGGTGTAGGTCCACGATTGAAAGAAAAACTAAATGGTTAATAACTCTAAGATGGAGTTGAAATACAATAATTCCAATGGTGAGATTGTTCTAGCAAGTAAACATAACCTTATCCAATGATTTCTTTGGAAAAATTGTGAAAATTGCATTCAGAATTGAATCCTATAAGTTGTTTTTTCAAGAAAATGTTTAGATTGCCTGAAAAATAAGATTGTCCATAACTTTCTCATTATAAGTCCAAATAGAATGAATCAAAGATTCACATGTAGGCAAAAATATATTATTTGAGAAAAAAAATTTAAAATTAAATTTTGACTTTTTGCAAAAAAATAAATTCTGCCCAACGAATGAAAATTTGGGCTTTGTATGGTAAAACTTTTGCTCCCAGTCACCAATTGAAATAAAAATTACATTCCCACGAAGCTAATCAATTTTTCGATCTTGTGAGAAAGTTTCAAAAGGTTTCACCAAAAATTGAAGTCATAGAAACGTGCCCAAAATCCATTTTGTCCCTTGAGGGGACAATGGTCCTTTAGGAGTTAAGCAACAAAACCCTAGTCTAGAAAATAATTGACTATGATTTTTCCATTCAACATTTTGTACAAGGGTGCCCATTTCATTCTTGACTTTCTTTGGTGTTGAGGGCTCTTGGAAATGAGCCTCAAATACACTAGATCTTGGAGAAAAAATCACATGAGGAATTCATTATGTTTTATGTTTGTTAGTAGATATGGAATCTTTGAAAACCATATCTACCCGCAAACTAAAACTCCTTATAACTTTCACTTTATTAATCTAAATGGAATGATTTAAGCTTCCTACATTCACATAATTCTAAAGAATCAATTTAAATTTCCATTTTTTCAAAAAGTAATTTTTCAAAAAAAAATTTGAGTTGCTCGGCAATCCAAAGATTTTAAAAAATCTCATATCATACAATGACTTTTTAACCATGTAGTCAAATGTTATGAAAATTATTGGGCCTTAAAGCTACTCCTTGGGCACATGTTGTGTGAAAATTTCAAAGAAATAAAATTAAAACTCCATTTGTAATCAATTGCCAAAAATTGCTATATTGCCAAAAATTGTAGCTTGGTCCTTTAGGGGTTAAAAATTGTTTTTTATGAGTATATGAAGTTTATCATGCCAGCCTTCATTTCTCATTTCTTTTGAATACTCAATGTATTTTTAACAAAAAATTAAAGACAAGTGTTTCTTCCATTGACCCTTTTGTAAAGAATTTTTTTTATGATGAATAAAAAAATAGTATTCTTAACATGACTTGAGGTACTAGTCAAAAATGACAAATCTACATATAATGAATAGATTAGCTTTGAAAAATAATAGCAAAAAAAAAATTACATTCATTTGTAGATTTTTGTGAGTTTGGCCCCTTTCTTGATACCTTTCAATGACATTTGATCCATTAGGAAGAAATTGAATCCTAAAAGGGGCTATAAACTTTTTTTGATTATAATTGATATTACTATATTTGGAAATGTACTAAAAAAAACAATGCCCATATCACACTATTGGCATTAGTGCCACCATATAGGCATAGGTAATTTCAACTTCCAAATTCTAAATTTCTATTCCTAGTTTGATTTTGATAAAGAAATTTGAATTGAAAAGACTAATCTAGTAAATTGTAATGTAGCTTCTTGAAAAGCTAAAGATGGCTATTCATGAAAGATGAAATATCCTAGAAAGCTTACAAGTGACACATGACAAATGTTGAATTGGTTTCTTGTAAAACTTGATATTGCCTTGCGGAAATCAATGTAGCCTTTTGTAGTTTTACATAAGAGAGGCATTAAATTTCTTTTAATAATGACTTGAATTATAGAGAGGATAAATTTCCTTCTCACAAAGTTCTTTTCACTACAAAACAATCCAGTAGAGTTTTAATTTTTTTTCTAATGTCTTTGAATCCATTAAAGCCTTCTCCAATGCATGTGAAACAAATCTTGCCAATATTATTATACCCACGCTATGTGTATTTAGGATTTCATTAATTTTTAGTGGTCCTTTTTTCATAAACCTATGTGTCTAGTGACTATGTCATGGGTGGATGCATGGTTTGGTGTCTCACTCATTGTCTAAGGTTGATTAACTAAAATTTTAATTTCAATAAAGTAAAGCCATCTAAAGAGAGCCTTTATAACTTCATATATACATCCCTAAAGATGAACTTTATAAGTGGTTAAACAAAAAACATGACCACTTAAACTTAAAATATATTGTACAAATGAAAAGAAAAATTCAAAAAAAGATTATAATCCATAAGAAAATAACCTCCTAAAACTGAACCTAATTTTTACTCTATAAAAGTCCATCATTATATGAAATACAATGATATTGGCACCAAAATTTTCATTTCTAGATAAATAATGTTTTCATGTACTCTTATATTAGTCACTATAAACCATTTCTAAATATTTATGTATTAAAAAAAAATCCATATGTATTAACCTCTACAATTCAAAATGATTTAAAAATGATCAAGCATGTAGCCAACTTGACTTGAAGAATGAGCCCAAAGAGTTATAATCATTTTGGACATTTTCCCATACAAATGCGGCCTTCTAAAGTGCAATTACTTGGATTTTTGTAGTGATAAAAAAAATATTTTTGTCACCTCAAATACTATTATCTTGTAATCAACACGGCAAAAATTTCTGAAATTTTTCCACATCTTTTCAAACTAGTGTACTAAAGATCCTATGGTTACATTTGTCCAAAAATGTTTTTTTCTTAAAATTTGATATTGTCCTAGAAATGACTATTTTGGAGCAATCTTGGTGAAAACATAGTCAAAAACTTTTGGGGGTTAAGTAGTTCAAATTTGAATGGATTTATTTGCATAGTTCAATTTGAATTTAAAACTATTTCAATTTGGATAACATAAAATTTATAACTCATTGTCCCAAAATTTGAAATTCAAATGTTGAAGAAATTGATTTTAAATAGTTCGGAACTTCAATTTCACTAGTCTATAATTCAAAAATTTTGAGTTAAAACTTAAAATTCTAAGTACATTCAATTAGATTTTGAATGTCTTGAGAATTTTCTTAGAAAATCCATATTTTGAATTTAAAAAACAAAAACAATTCTGAAACTCATTACACTTAATATTGTATTACATTTCAAAATATAAATACAACTTGTAATTGAATTACAAGTTTGAAATTTAATTAAATTATATTCCATATAACACTCAATTGGAACTAAATAAGAATTTAAATTTTGATAAAATTATATTTAAAAAGATAGTTTAATTCTAAAAAAATTTATTTTTTTGAATCAAATTGAAATTAGATTTTGAATTCAATTAGAATCCTAGTAAAATTTAAAATCTAATTCAAATTTGATTTAAATAAATAAATTTTATTAGAATTCAAATTTTGTAGTCAAACTTTGAAGAAAATTCCAAAAAAATTCTATAGATTGAAAGAGATTCTCAAAGATTTCTAAAGATTTCTAAAGGTTTCTAAAGATTGAACAAGATTCTAAAAGATTTCTAGAGATTTCTAAAGAATTCTAAAGATTTCTAAAGATTACACAAGACTATAAAAGATTTAAAAAGATTTTGAAAGAATTCTTAAGACTTCTAAAGATTACACAAGACTATAAAAGATTTAAAAAGATTTTAAAAGAATTCTAAAGATTTATAAAGATTACACAAGACTATAAAAGATTTCTAAATATTTTTAAATATTACACAAGAGTATAAAAGATTTTAAAAGATTTTAAAAGAATTCTAAAGATTTATAAAGATTACACAAGACTATAAAAGATTTCTAAATATTTCTAAATATTACACAAGACTATAAAAGATTTTAAAAGATTTTGAAAGAATTCTAAAGATTGCATGAGATTGTAAAAGACCTTAACCCCTAAAGGCCCAAAGTCCCCTCGGGGGACACTTGGGATTTCGGGCAGGCTCGTGTGACCTGAAATTTTGACCTAATTTTTTGAAACTTTTTCTGAAGATAGGGAATCACATCAGCTTTCTAAAAATATAATTTTTTTTTCAATCGGTGCCCGAAAGCAGAAGTTTTGCCATCTTAAGTCAAAAAAGCAGTTCGGCGGGCAGAAAAAAAAAACACAAAAAAATGAAATTTTTTTTTTTCAATTTTTTTTCTGAAAGATTATGTTTTTGTCTACATCTGAAGCTTTGATTCATCCTATTTGGACTAATAATGAAAAAGTTATGGACAATCTTGTTTTTCGGGCAATTTAAGCATCTTCTTCAAAAAACAACTTATAGAATTCATTTTTGAATGCAATTTTCAATTTTTTTCAATTTTATTTTTTTTACAAGGTTAAGTTTGTTTTCAAGAACAATCCCACCGTTGGGATTATGATTTTTTAATTCCATCTAAGGGCTATTAACAATTTAGTATTTTGTTCAACTTTGGACCTACTTCTACTTAACAATTTTTTTATATGTGAAAATCAAGTTTTGACATTCTGAAATTCTTTTCCCCAATTCTCAACTCAAATGTTCAAGATAAAAAATTTTAACCTTATGGTGTGTAGTGCAAAAAAAATCCACAAATGGCCATCAAAGTCACCTGAAATTGCAGGCCGCAGTTGAAAAAAACTTTTTTTTTCAACTTCAAATGCTAATATCTTCCAATCCGTACGGTCAAACTTCATGAAATTCTTACCACATGATTTGAGACAAGTGAAGTACAAGATCCTACGGTTAGATTCTAAGAAAAAAGTTTTTTTAGGTTTCTTGAGTGATTGCAGCAGAAATGGCAGTTTTCAGTGGTTTCAGAGCCAAAAATGCCTTGGGAACTTAGGGGTTAAAGATTCTAAGAGATTTCAACAAATTCCAAAAGATTTCCACATACTATGAAAGTAAATGCAAATATGTAACAAATAGTAAGGTAAATTAATTTATGAAAATTGCAATGTACATCATCCAAACCAACAAAACAAAAACAACATTTGTTGAAGCAAGTACAAGTTGTTAAAATTTCCATATTCATGTTCATTATTCTCCAAAACAACAATTGGTTGTTGGTTTTTTGTGAGATTGGTTGGCACTTTCTTGTAGTGCCAATGGAATTAAAAAAACAAGGTTAATTTATATGGTCCTATGGCCTTGCCTAATACTAGTGAAATAAAATCTTCTAGAGAGGTTCATTTTATCCTTGACCTTTGTAGAATAATTCTCTCTATAGGGCAAATTGTTGATATAGGAAACATTTGTATTTTTTTGCCAAACAATTGTGCAGTGATTTCCATAAAGAAAACTCTTTTTGTAGTAGTAAAAGGCATTCGTGATGCATCAAATGGCCTAAACATATTTTCATATCTAGGAAGCAATTTTTCTAAATCAAGATTCCAAAAATATACCAAAAAAACTATGAAATTCAAATGATATGGGCAGTTTAAAGGAAAGTGAATGCAAGAAACACTTTGTACTATTTGTTGCACTTGCATGTTTTATTCGGGAGTACTTTAAAATTCGAAGAAAAAAAATTAATTTAAAAAAAATATGACTAATGTATGTACTTTTAAGGTGAAGAAATCCACTAAAGGAAATTTGTTAAAAAAATATTTAAGTAGGAGAACTTGAAAAGTGCCAAACCTCAAGAAAACACATACTTTGATGTTTTAATTAGTAAAAAATAGGAATTTCTTTTTAAAATAGAATTAAAAATGTCCATTTGAAAGAACTTTATGGAGATAGTCATTCACCAAAAAACTCACCAAAATCATTTTACATATTTCAAAATGCATGTAGAAGGAGGCCCACTTTGTGGACTTCTATACCATACAAAAATAATTTTTTAAGATTTCATTTTTTAGAAAACTATAAGTCTATTAGAAGACAATTTTTTCCAATTTTCAGCTCAAAAATTCGATTTTTAGTGTACTAAACAGTACTAAAAAACCCCAAATTGGCATTTGTGACATTCAATTGGGGTTTATTCTTAAATGGTTAAATTTTTTTAAATTACAAAAATATTAGACAAGGTGTATAATAGTCATGAGTAACTTCCCTACAAATCTTGAGTCATTCAAAGTCAATTTAAAAAAAGTTATAGCCAAAAAATAGATTAGCACATGTCATGTGATACAAAATAGTACAAGTGTTTCTTGCATTCACCTAGGACATTTTGTATACTTTGAAAAATTGCAAAGAGGCTTAGAAGATGGAAAAAAAAATTTATCCAAATTTTTTTAGGGGAGTTACTATTGAAGAAGAATAATGATCAATTTCAAAATTATCCTATTTAATGAATCTATTAGCATATATAGAAATTTCGTACTTCACCATTTCCTTTGGAACAAACTTATTATACTAATATCTTAAACCAAAATATCTTGATTCAAACTCGATAATCCAATGTTGAATTCCTAAGCCAAAAACATTACTACAAGGAAACTGCTTTCTTTCTTTCTATTTTTGCTATTTTCATTGTTTTTGTATTATATTTTTTAATATTTTAAAAACTAGACTCAAGTTTGATGTTTTTTATTTTTATTTCTAAATTGTATCTTTCACAATTGATTATCTCATTTCAAATTACACACTCCAAGCATTACAATCTTCCAAGGACAAAGTTCCATCATCATCCGCATAGAAAAATTAAAACCACATTGTCTTCTTTCCAATTCATATAGCCAACCAATTGGTTGAAACAATTAAACTATTTGCTTGACACCCATTAGTACTAGTGTTCACAAAATTGGCTAAATTTCGCTCCGTTGCTACTAAAAATTTTCAATAGTTAAATCTCTATAGGAAAAAATCCTTGACAAAATTAAATTTTAGCTAAGATTTCAACAACCAATAGAATTTGATAGCTAATTTGTTACTTACTCTACATTGGAATTAGCATCTCTGTAGTTAGTTATGGGTATTAGTACGTACCCCCCATTATCCCTTACAACTTGCAAAATCCTTTCTTTTCTAATTTTTTGAATGCCACTTTCTCTCAAGATAGCCAAAGTTGATGCTTATTTATCTTGAAGGTAGCAAATTGCACTAAATCCCCTAAATTAGGTAGCATATTACACTAAATTCTATAAACTAGTTCTGGCACCATTGAGATTTAGTACCTCAACTATCTACCAATTAATAATTAGAACCCATTTACACTCCTAGGACTTAACAAAATTATCAAACTTACAATATAATTCAATCGTCTACAGTTACTTGAATGCATTTCTAAAGAATGAAATTGAATATTTCATCATTGTCGTATGTTTTGATTTTTCTACATAAGAAGATACTCAATTATTTATGTTGATGTCAATTTTAATCCATAAGAATGATATTTTTTAAATTTAAATTCAACTTGTCAAATGAAGTTAATGTAGTCTAGTTTCTAATTCAACTTGAAAATGTATAAGATTTCTTAAAATTGAATATTTTTTTTACTATATGATGATCTATACTAAATAATACATCCATAGAGAAAATTTAAATTCTTTAAGAATATTGTATTTGATATGATTTTTCTTCATTTTTCCTTAAAACTTCACAATAATTTCAAATTTTTATGAAAAACTGTAACAACTTTAGAATTTGATTTGAAGTTACTCACTTTCAATTGAAAAATTTATAAAACCTTTGAAAACAACAATTATTGATCTCCCTTTTAATAAAAGCATATATATATATATATATATATATATATATATATATATATATATATATATATATATAAATATATATATATATATATATATATATATATATATATATATATATATATATATTGATAAAATTTTCAAGTGTAAACAATCACAAATGAGGAACATATAGAATAATAGGAATTTAGACAATTAACTTTGTAGATATAGATCTTGAAAGTAATTCAACAACCATTTTTTGGCCTCAACACCCTTCTACATATGATATTAATAAACATATTCTATTATAATTAGTATCAATTATAGGTGTACATGCCTTAATATTGGGCACACCACATTGACGAGACTAGAAAGACCACCTTTTGAAGTAAGAAAGCAACACCAACCTAGAATGGACAATTACTTTTTGCAAAACAAATCTCAAGGTCTCCTATGAGACTAGAAAGACCACCTTTTGAAGTAAGAAAGCAACACCAACCTAGAATGGACAATTACTTTTTGCAAAACAAATCTCAAGGTCTCCTACTCAAAATATGAATACTAAGGCAAAGTGACTAAGAGGTAGCAACATCCATAACCATCAATTTAAGGATTTTGAACATAATTTCTATCTATAGACATCCAACAAATTATTGGATTTGATTAGTAAGAGAAAAATAATTTCAATGCACTTTTAGATGTTTAATTTGGACACTATGAATGTAAGTCATGAATTCTTAGAAAGCTAACTATGATTGCACCTAAGGTCTTATATTCAAACATAATACATCCTTGCAATCACCTCTATTCACTTCCCAAGATTTTTCAAGATTTCAAAGGAGATGGTTATGGGTGCAATGATAGTTATGGATGCTACTACTTTATTCATGGGTGCCTCTTTTCACACATCACTATGTTGCTACTTTTTCCAAATGTGTTGTTACCTGCCAAGTCTATAACCCATTGTAGGGATCTATAGCATGTTGCTTTCAAATTTTTTAACATTCTTTGAATACCTGAGAATTCATATCCTACTTGCAAAATTATCAGAAGAATTTGCTTATTCATTTGAATAAAAATTCCACTACATGGGACACTGAAACGTTCCTATTGTGTACTGAAGGTGGTGCTCCCATAAATGCGTTCCAAAACTGAACTGCAGGAAAGGGAAACCAAATCAAGTTCAAAAAATTTGTGCGCTTCATCCGTCAGATATAAGGAACAGTGTAAAGCAGTTCGTCCACAAGGTAAGAGAGAATCTTCCATCATCACCTAAATTGCTAAGCATATTCTACAAAGAATCGATAAAGAGGCAAACTAAAGTTTGATCGTCATTTTCTCTCAGCAAGGACTAGTTTGCGCACTCACAGCTGCCCGTTCCCTAATCTCAGCCACTGAAATATAGACAATGCGCCTCCCATTTGCAGGAAGTCCAATTCCTCCATTTCCAAAATTGTTGTCCACTTCACCACTTCGGTGGTCATCATCCTCGACATACGCAGTCCTCACGAATTCTTCAAGGATTTGCATGAGCTCCAGCAGTAGCAGCTTGCCCCACATTCAATTTACCTGCTAAATCTGCGTTAGAAATGCTGTCGTTTTGAGCTCCCACAGTCGAAGCTTGCCCCACATCCAATTTACCCGTTAAATCTGCGTTGGAAATGCTGTCGTTCTGAGCTCCAACAGTCGAAGCTTGCATCTCATCCAATTTACCCGCTAAATCTGCTTTAGAATTGGTGTCGTTTCGAGCTCCAACAGTTGAAACTTGCACCTCATCTAATTTCTCTGCAAATACTGCGTTTGAAGTGCTGTCGTTTAGAATCGTCGACTCCGTAGGACCCACCTGCTCGGAGGGGAGAGTTTTCAAACCATTCGCACCCTTCGAGCTTGATGCAAAAAGATGCGGTCGCTTATAGGATACCAACCCTTTTCTAAGAGCTTGATGCCGCTGATTCTTAAACCATCCATGAACCTGTACAATATTCCAGTTCTCAGGAAGTCAGAGAGTGTCCAGCAACTTCTTTCTGATTACAAAAATAGCTAACCATCCAGACCGAAGTCACTCAATCGGGACAGTATCCTCGTAAGAAACAGTGACCCTTGAAACACTCACCTGGGCAAAGCTCAAACCAAGCTGCGTTGCCAACTCCTCTTTCTGAGATTTGTTGGGCAGCGGATTTACTGCCACAACAAGTCGTAACGCCTGCGATCGATGCAATATGAGGTCAGCCATGTATCCAACTGCAGTAGCAAGAAGTAAAGGTCTCACAGAGTTATGATAAGTTCGAACTAAATGTATTTCTGACAATCACGTCACCAAAAGCGAGCCTCCCCTGCAACAATCTGTCGAACTCCAGACATACCTCCACTGCAGAATCTGGTAACCGCTTCCAAGCTCGCTTTTCTCCAGGAATTTCGGCAGCTTCTTCAATTTGTGCATCAACCCCATTGGAAGCATCTCCACTCGGATTTGAAGCATCTCCACTCAGAGTTCTTCTGCGTCGAACCCGAGGAGGTCTGGGTTTAATAGGGTCATCAGAGGTGGTTCTTCTTCGGCGACGTTGTGGGCCCCAATCCTCGTCCTCGGAAATGCTTTTGTCATCATCAATCTCTGCGTTTCCAAACGCTTCCTGCGCCAAAATTAAGATATCTGATCAGAAAACTAAAGACGATAGGGCACTGACCACAAATCAGCACAAAAGCAAAACCAATTACGAGACAAAAATGATACACTTTTTTTAAAATTACAAAGCAGCCGCACAGAATCCCTAAATCAAAATCTTTGCGCTCTTGTCCTCAAAGAGACCGACACAAGTTCCCGCATTCCTGTAACGGCGACCAGAAAAGGAAGCCCTAGAAGCACATTCTCGAAGATTGCAGCTTTCTCGTCAGATAACCTTCAATAGGCAAAGTACTTCATGACCGTACAATTTCTTTCAATACTTACATCATGTAACCTCTTGTAGTCCACAGCTTTCCGATGTCTCTTCCCTCCTATCACCACAGCTTCCTCATCGGATACGGATAATTCTGCTTGCGAGCCTCCACGTCTTAAACCTAAATTCTCTCTCCCATCCTTGAACTCATCCACAAGAGAGATGTCCGAGTCATCACTGCCGGAAACCAGGGAACCTTCACTTCCTTCGTCGCTGCTCATACTACGCTTCTCTTCTTCAGCAAGTCTCTCTACATTGGTTTTGTTACTTGGATCTCGTTCGTCTTCGTCACTCGCAGACGCCTCATTTCCTGCGTTACAATTCTCTCCATCCTCCCTATCTTCGTCACTTTCACTGCTTTCACCTTCACCACTGTCATCTTCAATACTTTCACCTTCACTTTCACTTTTGGCACGCATCTCCGTACCTTCGGGATCGAAGTCATCATCTTCTGAGTCTGACGAAGGAAAATCACCGTCAGCCCCGTCTTGAGGTCCACCACCTGCAGCTACAACAGCCTCCTTGGAGAAGAATACCTGCCAGCGGCACATAAACAGTTCGCACTTCAACACAAAAGAACCGCATGCCCAAGGACCAAGGTGAAGTGCACATCGGAAGGCCTATTCGAGAGAAGGAGACATTTGTCGAAAGAGAATCCTCCAACCTCGACATTCGAAGACTTCTAAAATTACAGACAGCTTCCGCCCACAGCACAGCAACCTTAAATGGCATCTAGTGAATCGAAATGTATGCAACGCAGAGCGCTCACCTCCCAGCTGTTTTCCACCTCAAAATTCGAGTTCAGGTAGGCATTAATCGCTTCAACGCACTCCATCTTGCACTCACATACTGGACATAACCACCCTTCGTCTCCAGGTGGAACTGCACATCCCAATTCGATGTTAGTTACATTGCACGCAACGTGCAAATCTCTCGTCCTCCACTATTGAGAAGAAAACAATTTTTGTAAATAACTACCATGACGGAGTTAAAACAGTTTCTTACTGTTAATCGTGGCTAAAGGTGGATCTAAGCAATACTGATGGAAGCCCCTGTTGCAAGCCCCGTCGCACAAGATGATGTCATTATCAAGATGGGCTTCTTCAGATTTGCATTTGGCACAAAATATCTGCATCCAATGTCGCAACAGCATTACAATTGAGTGGTGTCATGGCAACAAGCCACCGAGGCGAGCCTTGGGAGTCGAAAACAGCCCAATTCCCAAGCATGAACTAAATCAAAGTTATACTGTAAAAGTAAGACGGAATTCAAGGACATTTCCAATAAACTACAGTATTTCCTCTGAAGCTGCCAAGCACAGACAAACCCTAAAACTGCTGGAGATCAACTCAGCCGGAGATTTCTGTTCACTGTCCGAATTCCCTCAAATGTGCCCACATTGGACTACTAAACCTGCACTGATAGCTGTTTGGATGTACCTCTTCGTGATAAATACGGCCCTCCGCATCAAATGCATTCTCAAGAGAACCTTCTAATCCCAAGTCATCCAGTTCATGAAGAGCCTCCCGAATGGCCAACTTCGAATGAAGGATCCGCGCCTCCGCACGCTGCAGTTCTTGCTCTGGTCTGATCTTCTCACGACTTCACACGCCATTTCCCCAACTCCGATGTGAACAGACCATCACGAAGTGGAGATTTGAAAAGGCAATTGAAAGACGAGAGACAGCGGGAAGACAAATTACCAGAAGCGACCGCAAGCTAGACACTACAAGCTAAAAATACGCGCAGTTGACGAAATTCAGTTCCTCTCAACCAAGCTTCATTCGTGCCGTTCAGAACAAGCTAAATACCCAAAAAGCAATCACGACACCAATCCCGCAAACCTACTCTTCCCAAAACCTAGTCAGAATCGCACCTCTGCCCCTTCCAACCCTCGCCCAAATACGCATCCAGCAGGTTCTGGTCCACGCGCATTTTTATCAGCAAGTTCTTCACCCGCCGCTTGATCCGCGTTTGATTGTCCAGCACCACGTCGGCCTGGTCATTGTTCTTCCGCGACCGACGCTGCTGCTTACGTCGCCGCCGCCTCTGCTCCTGCCGCCCTGCAACCTCCGCCTCCACACCTCCCCCGTCCGGCGACGACGACGGTGCGTCGCTATCGCCCGTCGCCGCGAGGCCGCGCTCGCTTCGCCTCATCTCGCGAGCTCGAGATCGCAGCGTCTTGCGATCGCTGGCAGGAGGGGCAGTATCGTGAACTCCTGAAGGCACCATCCCTAAGCTTCTCGTCCCCAAATTGCGCACGCCGTCCCTCTCATCGCCGCTCCAACTCCATCGCTGAGCTGATTCTACTTCCGCCGGCGCTGTAAGTTCCGTTAAGTTATTGATCAACTCTGGCCCAGTTGAAGAGGGGAGGTGACAAGCGGCAACATATGAACTGTGGAGAAGAATAGTGGAAAACAGAGGAGACGGCGCGAGTGATTGCAAATAGGGCCACGCACTTCGGGGCCGCGATGATGCTCCGGCCTCGTGCGCAAGCGGAGCAGCTCCTCAAACCCCGGGACGTCCGCCCTCTTCTAGTCCCCTCGGGCTTCGGGGGGACAACTCGGGCTGCCCGGCAGAAGGCTGGGCTGCCCGGAAGGCGCCTAGAAGGCGCGCTCGAAGTCTCCCGCCCGTAAAGCTCCGAGCTCGTCCGACTTCCGGCCTGTCTTCCAGCTATCTATACCCGGTTGCATACCCTCCTATGCTAATCAGGGTCTCAGGATGGTGTCCTTACTCTATGGCATCGACTTCACATTTCTTAATCCGAGTTTTCAAATCCTGTCAAATGACCGTATTCACACTATACAACGTAATTCAGGTATGGTCCGAGGAGGGGTGAGAAGCAAGGTTTTTTTTCTAGCAAAATTTTGACAAATCTATCAAAATCGAATGAACTGACAATGGTCCTTTGAAAAATTGGCTAGTGTAGCAAAGCTAGAATGGGAGACAAGTAAAAAAAACAAAAAACTGGTGACTAGTCAGAAGGTGAAGTCTAATTTATTTATTTATTTATTTAGAGTTATTGTTTTGCTTACATATCAAAGATTCTTTGTTTTTTTGTTAAATTTTTCTACTATTCACTATTGACAAACTAATATTGTTGTTTACCTACAACAAAGCCTTACAATCACACCATTCTTGTTTTGTTTGAAGCCCACGGCATAAGTATTGGCTCAAGGTTGTTGTAAAAATAAGCACCTTGGAATAGGAAAGTTTCTTCCAACAGATTGGATGTTAAAAGATAGGTAGTGTACTACAACTAATAAGAACCATAAACCCATAGATAAGATAAAATAGTGTGATTAGATGATAGGACATATTCTCAATCATGTAATGGTAGCTATAGATTGGACAATAAGACATCAAAATATACTTTGATGCAACTATTAGTATCTATAGATTGGATGGTAAAATTTGTGTACTTTGAAACAACTAGTGGTAGATGTAGATTGGATGGTGAAGTGTACTTTGACACATCTATCAGTGTCTTTGGATTGGATGGTGAAATGTACTTTGAAGCAATTCTTAATGGCTACAGATTAGATGGCTAAGTGTTTTTTTGACACAACCGTTGGTAGCTATAGATTCGATGGTGAAGTGTACTTTGAAGTAATTCATGGTGGCAATGGATTAGATGGTAGAGTGCACGTTGAGGCAATTATTGGATGCAATGGATTGAATGGCAAAATGCACATTGAGGCAATTACTGGTGGCTATAGATTGGATGGCAAATCGTATTTTATTTAAACCACCATTTATTGCCCATTTTCTATTTGTCAGTGCATGTGTTTGTATACCCCCTTTACAAGTTGTTGTTTTTTATTTCTTGTAAAGTGCCAAAGTGGCAATATTTCATTTTATTGTGGAGCTCCAAATCTCAACATTCATCCATATATTGGATAGAAAACATCATGTTAGTACATAATGCATATCTATCATTTCTATAGGCTTGGTGTAAGGCCAAAAGATTTGGTGCAATTTGGTGAAAAAGAAATATTGCCCCTTTAGAAGCAAAACCAACCAACTTCATTAGAATCCAAACAAGAAAAGAGAAGAAGAAGACCCTCATCTTAGTTTACAACAAAAAACAATATATTTTATTTTCATCACCTACAATATTTTTTCATTTTTCTTCCAAAAATTAATTGACCAAAATACTCACAAATCATTCTTCAACTTTCTATTTTCTAATTTTGAAAAATTTTAATCTAAAAAGTCTAAATATATGTAATGTTTATTATGGTCAAAAGAAAAGAAATAGGCTATACTATCTTATCAAGTTACATGAGTTGTTTATCCTTCTACATCTGAAAAAATCCTCAAAATGAAATTACAAAATAATCATATAATACACTTGTTAAATAATCACAATAATAAATGAATATGTAAATATTGAAAAGTTAGATGTTTTCATTCTCCACGATCAAACAAAGCAAACAAAGCAAGAATATAAACAACATGAAATGTACCTATTTCCTATTTGTTATTTGCTAGTGGGCTAATGTAGTAAGGTAAACCAACCAATGACATGCAAAAAATTGGTGTACCCTATTGGCATTGTTAGAAAATTTTAATTTTTTTCTACATAAAAATAAATGTGAGAAGTGGAGAGCAACTTTTTTTTAAATTGCAAAGTATAAATTTTTAAAGAATTTTTGAAGTGTGCAATCCAAGTGGTCCAAAAAAGTGTATATACCAATCCAAAATCAATAATTGGTGTACCTATTATGGTCTATTTACTCAGGGAAAACAATCATAATATATCCTCATATAGCCACAACATAAAAGCCTAATAAAGTTACCTTTTATGATGAATTTATAATCAAATGGTAGAAGTTCCTATTCCAAATATTAATTAATCCATCACCATCACATAATGCATTGATTATGGCTATTAATTCAACATAATGTAGCCCAAATCTCATTTATTGAAAAAAAATTGTTATAGGTTGATGAAAGGTTTTAATAGATCATTCCCAAGAACAATGTCTATAATGGTCTTTTCTCTTTCATAGTGGGTTGATTTACCTAGTTGCTTTGTTGGAGTCATCTAGATGCATGCTTTGAAATATAATCAATATAGGTGAATGTATGTTGGTGAATGGATTTTCTCACTATAGCTTAGCATGATCAACTATAGATCAAGTAAGATAAAGTTTAATTAGTCACAAACAAAATGCATGGTTCACTAGTATTGTGGAAGGTTCTATAAGCTTATTCTTTTCAAGTCAACCTATCTAGTATGTTTTCTTTTATTATTTCTCTTTTCTTTCTGACACTTCATCTTTTATAGACATATTTCTTGTACTAGTAATTGGTTTTATCCCTCATAGCCCTTTGTTTCCTAACCTAGTATAGACAAAGCCTATTCACAATATAGGCTTACTTCAAGGTCTTCCATAGAATGTTCTCTATTCCCGTCTCTATTTGCTTCAATATATGAATGATTTCTTAAAATTATGTTTTTCAAGATGAAATCACATATCTCCAATAAGTTGTAAAATTCCTTAAAACTATTGTTAATTTTTTGAATAAATATTGAAGAATATTGAAATCAAATATACAACATACTTCTAATTTTTAAATTTTTTTAATATGGATATATTATATTATAAAATAATTTGTTGAAAACCAAATTTTCATATTATTTTAGTATTCAAGAACTTGATTGCAAATTGTCACCTTCTTACGAAAATACAATAGTCTTGAGACTTTGAATTGTAGTGCCACTGGCATAATTTCTCTATCTCAAGTAGGATTTGCCAAAGGTCTCTAAAACTTTTGTCTTCATATTGCTTTTAAAAAACTAGGTTTGTTTTTATTTCCTAATATCTAAATTTAAAAAGTCTTGTGTCTATTCAAAATGATTTGGAATACACATATAATGATATTAATTTCAAATTCTAACTATCCCAAGATTAAATAAGACCCCTACTATGTATTTTCATGAATAGAAGGTATTCTTATTAAATGAAACTTCAGACTCTGATGAATTAAATGTACTTATGTTCTTAAGTATAAAGTAATATTTATTGGTCTAGTCAATTTTCAAATCTCTCATTGATTGAAAGTCTTTTCTTATTTGGCTTCTTACTTTTAGTATACTTGCTAATGTAAAGAGACTTAAAAAATCATGGATCTTGTGTAGACAAATGATGCTAGAGGTTATGTATTTGTAATTATGCTTTATTCTATTTGCTTATAATATATGAGAAATTATTTTATTAGTAAATTATTGGGACTTTATATAATATTATTCAAGTAGGTTGATCTTTCCAAAAACTACTAGTTTAAATAAAAATAAAATACTTTAAACATCTTAATGCTTGAGTATGAGAAAAAGCCTTTTTAGGTCATCAAACTCTTTTAACTACTAAGAATTTATAGGTGACATGGAATGTAGATTCAAAGCATTTGAGGCAAAACAAATGGAATTAGAAAGATTTTGGACATAGTATCTTGAATTTTGCAAGTTTTTTATTGTTCACCATAGCATGTCTTCACCAATTTTGTCTTGCATAAAATCCATAAAGCATTATATAATTGAATTAGCCAGTAACACCATTAAAAAATAGGTAAAAATTAATTTAGCAATGTTTTTGAATAAATTCATCCATTCTATACAACTTTGATTAGTAAACCGCTGAAAATATTTGTAATCCAAAATATGAATGTTGACTCTTTTTTCAACGTTTTTAGGAGTGAAACCAAGTTGAAAAAAAATAGAAAGTAGAAATTTACTTGATTGTGTGGTAATTTGATATATTCAAACCAGCAAAAATAACCTTATTAAAAATATTAATACATTTAACTATCTTAAAAGCAAACAATTAGAAATTTGGATAGCTTGGTCATAAGAAGTCAATACAAAAGTTAGTTTTGAATGGAACTATTTGAAATTTTGGTACAAATTCTAAACAAGCACCCCTTTGAAGGAGGGTTACTATTATGTGAGCATAAAAGTGTGAGCCTATGAGCCTAGAAAACTATATGGCTATGATATGAGTCTATATGATAGTAACCTTCTATATTAAAAGTGTATATATATGCTATAAGTACCTATATTATAGGTGTTTATGTTATAAACACCTTCAATGATTGTATGATACATACTTATATATATGTTTAAGGCCAAAATGCTCACACTTTTATGCTCACATACTAGCATCATTGGTAGTACCATTAGCATAATTTTGCTCTTTTAACCTCCAACTATTTGGATAACTATATATCTGTTCTAAAATTTTAGTTCATTTGTATGTGGGCAGTTAAATTCCTTTAACCATTCTAAATTTTCTTTATGATTAGTATTAAAGGTTAGCTACTGGAAATTTTTGTTTTTTAGTGAAAATAAATAAATATTTGATTTCTGAGAGTTCTTCAAAGACATATATTTACCATTAAATGAAGTGTGAAGCTTGCTAATTTCACTTGATTTGAAATTTGTATAAAATTCTACTTATCCATTTGTTTTGAAAATAGTCTATATAGAAAGTATAAAGTATTTTCATGATTTTTATTTTTGAAAATTCAAGCACATAAGAGATCACTTTTGAATTGTTTGTGGACTTGTTTTCTGATAAATTTTATTTCCAAAAAATATTTCATTTTAACAATTGTAAGGTGGATTGAGTTTTGAGTTTGATAGCTTTTCAATTGAATTTAAGTTTTTGGATGAGCATTTTACTGATTGTGCTAACACAATTTTTAGTTGTTCATCTCACGACCAATCCAAAAAAAAAGTTATATACTAATTTCTTAGCCATTTGAAGATGCGAACAATGTGCTCAAAAAATATATGTATATTTTTCTTGTTATGATTTAACAAATCCTATGCAATTTCACATTCAAAAGTGGTATACATATTATAGTAGATGGACCCATAATTGATCAAATAATGGATATTGCCACAATTTTGGTAATTGTATTTCTTAAATTGAAATTTCTTTGAATTTTGATAGGCAAAAGTTGGTCTTGATTTCTATAGTCATCTAATTTAGATCATTTAAGAACTTCTTTCCCACTCATTGCTTATTATTTTCTTACTCACTTACGTGTCATTAACTTATTGGTTTCAACCTTGAAAAAGTATTAAAAACTACATTCCAAAGTGTAAATCGAAACCCATGCCAATCTTAGTTGAAAATATAGTACCCTATTGATTGTTGATAAGGTGCCAGTTAGTAACGGGCCCCTCTACCATTATAAGCAAGCTCTTGGAAACATATATAAGATTAAAGATTTTTAACAAGAACTTCCTTCATTGAAAATAATTGTAAGCTTATGTTCTTTTTTGTAGGAAAATCACACTTGAAAAGGCCTTGGTACTTAGGGATTAAAAATAGAATTCAATTTCCATTTCATTTGTGCTCCCTTCCAAAAAAAAATTATATCTTATATTATAATTGAAAAATATTTTAATTTTTTTTTAAAATTGGTATTATATTTGTGAAGTTTCAAAATGCTTACTTTTCTAATGCAAATAAGAAGAAAGTGTACTTTAGGCTTAGCTTTGACATGTTGACAAACTAAAAGTAACCCAAAATAGGTACTTTGATGTTTAAATTAGTTAAAGATAGTAAAAATAAGTGAATATTAAAGACAAAATGTGTCCTAAAAGCTCAAGTTCACTATAAAAATTACTTTTTTGGAAGTTAAAAAATAGTCTCCCTAGCTTTTTGTAGGTTCAACCTTAAAATTTTGTCACCTAGTAATTGGATTCCATGTTTGTAGATGTTGAACACTTTCATTTTAAATTTCAAAGAATCTTTACTTTGTTTTGACGATAGTTGGGCTATTTTTTGAAAACAAAAATTCATCTTCAATTTGATTTGTCAAGGCTTCTATAATTTTTTCCTTTAAAAGTGCTTTCAAATTGCTTACAAAATTTTATATTTTCATTGTCCATGGCCTAAATTCAAGTTTTCTTGTGTACGGGGGAAAATTTAGTGGAGGGCCCAAATGCATTTTCATTGATGGATTTTTGGGCGAATGATGGTGGATCCAACGCACCGAATTGTGTGATTTGGATTCCGTGTGCTAAAGTTATATAGTGGTAGAGTTTTGGTTTTGGATTGGCGATTTGTGGACCTCTTGTAACACATTTTGTAATTCTGCTGCCCTATTTGAAATTTGTTTATTGGTTCTTGGAAAGACAACTCTGTTGTGTAACTAAACATGCACTGTTTGAATACTTGATGCAAATGTTTAAGTTCTCAAAGTTCTTGTTGATAGATGACCTAAATTGATACAAGTTCTTATGTTAAAGTAGTGCACATTTCCAAGAAGTATGTACTCATTTTAAAGTGTCAAATTTCGGCATGTGTCCCTTCGCATTTGCACCTTATTTGTACCATATTATGCTTTTGGATACCCTGATTCTTGAGATACAGTCGTTGTCAATTCAGTTTATTAGTATTCTACAATTCTAACTGATATTGAGAAGCATTAGATTTGATGCTTCATTTCATAGTGCCATGCTGTGCTTTTTTGGCGGTCCTTCACGAATTTGAAACACCTAAAAAACAATTCTATATGTTTAAATTAGGATATAACCATCTTAAATAATACCTTTTGAACATAAATATTTCAATTTTGAATCTTTACAAGCATTCTTTTTTGCTATGTTTTAGCCATGTTTCCCTAAATTTTGGAGTGTAGTTATCATATCAAATTCATATTATAGGATAGGTTTCAAAATTCACTCAAGATATTGAAACCACTCCTAAAGAAGTTCCCAAAATCATGCAAAAGATAAATTATAAGAAGAGAGAATTTTTGTTGTGATTGACAACAAAAAAATGTGAGCAATTTATAAGTTCTCTACACTTGGATCTATTGATTGTAAAGAATGATCTTTACTAAACACAAAAATGAAATTCATAGTAGGAAGAGGAAAAGTGCACTTAATAAAGTACAATATTATTTTTATGAAAATGGAAAATGAATTGAATAAACATATGCAATGCATGCTTGTAGGAAAGCCATTAAATAAACTTGGAAGCACCATTTAGAAGTAAACAATGTTTAAATAAATCACGATTGTAGAGTAATTTAAAGTAATTTGGTACACACTTTTAAGACTATGAGGAGCATCCCTAGCATGGTCTTCATGTAATTTTTGAATTGACATGCATTATTTTCATTGCTATAGGGCTTCATTCATGCTCCTACTTAAGAACACTATCAGTGACCTATGGTACTCCAATTATGATTAAGCATAAATAAGTCATTATAGCTCAGAAAGTTATATTGAGAATTTCTTTTGAAATATCCTGAGTTTTATCTTCTCTGGAATTTATTAAAAAGTCTTAGCCACCACTCTTTTTCGTACAAAGGACATTTTCTCTTTAAATGGTTCATTCACAAGCCTCCTTCCTTGGTACTTTCATCCGATTCATAAATTTCGAGTGATATGGTTTAGTGTGTCAATCTTGTTCCATTCTACATTCTCAAATTTTCTTTATATAAACTTTAGGATAAAAAATGGTGGATTTAGTAAACATTGCCCCCTTTAGTAGGTGACTAGGTGCTCCATCAAATAAGGGGGGAGGAATTTAACCCCTAAAAGTCCAAGGGGTTAGGACAAAACACAAATGTCACTACAAAAAAACTGGGGTATAAATGATTGCAAAAAATGACTGAAAATGAGTCATTTCGGACCGAGATGACTGAAAAATGACTTTAGGCCCTGCAGTCATTGTGGACAAGTCATTCTTTAAATGACTGCGGGTGTATTATCACCATCCATTTGGAAATTGGATGACTAATAGATGAATCTGTCTAAGGGATAAAGAAATTTTACTTGAAAATTTTGTGAAAAGGATGGGCAACTGACCATTTTTGGGAAAATTTCACCTATGTGGCTGTCCACGTAGGTTAATTTACAAGTCATTTCTAAGTCGCGGTATAGTTGAAGTTTTGATGACGTGTCAATCATTGTTCAGTTGTCAGACAGTCTGACTGATGCTGACGTGGACAATGATGTCAATAAAACTGAAGTCATATTCCAGTTGTGATATAGTTACGTTTAAGGGCGGGGTCTCTGATACGTGGCACTTAATAATAAGGGGGTTCTGAAGTTGCATCTTAGTCATTTTTGAAACATTTTTGCTTTAGGGTGAGTTATATTTTAGTTATGTCTTCCTTCTCTAAAGTAGTCATTCAACAGTCACATATGAATACATTCAAAGTTCCACAATGATACACCATACACCATACACATGCAATACACCATACAACATATACAATTCATCATATATAATATATCATGTAGAATACACCATACACCATATGCCATACATCATTTCAAAATCCACTTAATATGTGGATACAATTAGATGAAATGACAAGCTTTTTATAGAGGAAGGATAGTAGTAGGCAAGACAAAGCTTGTGGGATATGTAAAACGCAGGAATTACATTACAAGTCATATTTTTAACCTCATTGAGGCATAGTAGACTAACTTTTTTCAAAAAAATTTGAACTAATTAAAGTTGGGGAATCAATTTCACTTTCATCTCCAAAAATTTGTTTTAGATTTTAAGCCTCTAATCAAAAGTTATAAATAAAATTTGCTAAAAGGTTTGAAAAGGATTGACACAAGGTGCCAAAGTAGTAGTAGAGTAGTTGTGTAGTAGTTCAAAAGTATTGAGTAGTCATTTGGTAGTTACAAAAAGTCATTAGGCAGTTGTAGGAAGTCATTTTGTAGTAAAACTAAAGTAGTGGTGGTGGTATTTGCACAAGGACAAAATGGAACTTAACAAATGTCATTGAATTCATCTAAATATCTTACTGTATGTTTATTGGGACATTTAGTAATTCAAGTGTAAGGCATATGAAGTGTTCAAAAGTAGTTCATTGACAATGGCACAAATTTTCAAAAGTCATTATTGGCATAATGGCATATAGATAGGAGTTTAAACAAATCATACAAATGGATCCTAAGGAAGAAATATTTTTAATGCTAACAAAGACAAAGGCCACTTGTAATGCATCATTTCCAAAAAAAAGACAAAAGTATTCTATTGAAATTTTTTCTTAAAAGAAAATGAAGAAAATAAACAAGGAGTAGAATTATTGAAAAGACTAAAAAAAAAGTTATTAGCTCAAGAAAGGTATTAGGATATGAGTGTTAAAAAATCATAAATCAGATGAGTATAGTTGCATCCTAGTAATTTTGAAATGATTGTTGTCTATGTTAGCATATTGTCTTTACTACAAGAAAATAGGAGGATAAATTAAATGACTTGTCTACAATGACTACATTGGCAACAATGACTACAAAATGACTACAAAATGACTATTTTGCAGTCATTGTTGTTGGTGCAGTCATTGTGAACAAGTCATTTATCCCCCCATTTTCTTATTGTGCTTTTCCATCTTAAAAGCAAAAATTTTTAGCATAGCCCTACAAAAGACTTTGTAGTAATTCTTAAGTTACATAATAGTGAAGTACAATTACATCATTGGAAAGCTCACTTAGTGTATCTATCATAAATCATGTACGAACAAGTCATTTTTAGATTCTTTAAATATATATTTTTTAATAAATTATAATTTCAACCTATAATTTTGAGCTTTGTCTAATAATGACTATAGATTTCTATTGCCAAAAAATACCATACACCATACACTATATGCCCAACTCAAATAATGTATAAAATGATTTCTAGAATAAATTGAGAAATGAACTAAAATGGCACAATTAAAAATTCAAATATTTCTTGAGGATACATTTAGATGATCATTGCATCAATAATGAAGAAAAATGAACTTTCAATAAAGAGTTATTTTTAGAATTGAAAAATAAATTAGACCATTTTTTCTTGTATAAAATAGGGGTGTGAAATTATTTTCAGCTCTACAATGTATTTTCATATCATGCTCTACAATGTTTTTCATATCATGCTCAACAATGTTTTTCATATCATGCTGAACAATGTTTTTCATATCATGCCCATCTTTAGAGCAAAAAATTACAACATGACCCTACAAAAGACCTTGCAGTCATTTTAGAGTCACACAGTAGTAAAGCGCAGTCGCATTCTAGTAGTCTTAGAACAATTTTCATCCACGTCAGCAAGCTACCCTGCCCATCCTTGGCTTAAAATATGGAAATTTAGCCTTTTTGTAACCCTTTAGTCATTTTCGAGTCGTGAAGTAGTGAAATTAAGTTACAATCAATAACTATGTCATACTCATTAATGACTCTAGCATCCACACTAATTTTTCCCTTCCTTTTGTGCTCTTATTGATGGCAATCTAAATGAAAAAATGTAGATGAATTTCGTTGTCTATCATGTCTTCATCTTCTAGTCGCACTCATGACTGAAAAATGACTGAAAATGACTGAAAAATGACTAGGATTGTGTAAATTCAGCTGGGTTGGTGCAATTACAGAGGTACTAGTCACTATTTAGTCAAACCGGACATTTAGTCATTTCTGAGTCATCCCTCTACAGTCATTTATACCCCTCTTTTTTTGTAGTGTGTGTTATAAAATATAAGTGTTACAACTTTTTTGAAGTTATTATCAAAGAAGATAATGTAAAGCACAAAAAGTAGAAAGTATCCATACAGTCAAAGTAAATAAAATATTTTTAGATTATTTTTAAATGAATTTTGAAGATATAACTTCAAAAATTCACCAAAAATACAATTTCTATTTTTAGGATTTGAATTTTTTTTTTTAATTGGTCAAAATTGTGTTTCTTATTGATTTATAAAAAAAAATGCAAAATATTCAACCTCTAAAAGTTGAAGAGATTAAGACAAAATACAAATGTGTTATAAAATATAAGCTTTACAACATTTTTGAAGTTAGCATCAAAGAAGATAATGTAAAGCACAAAAAGTAGACAGTATCCATATGATCAAAATTAGAAAAATATTTATAGATTCTCTTCAAATGAATTTTGAAGATATAACTTCAAAAATTCACCAAAAATACAATTTCTATTTTTATGATTTGAAATTTTTTTTGATTGGCCAAAATTGTGGTTTTCATTGATTTGTTAAAAAATAAAAAGTATTTACTAATGAGAGCATCAGTACTTCCCCCAAATAGTAAGTTTTTCAATACTAAACAATTTTAGACACTTTGTACTATTTCTCCTTTTTTTTTGCTATAACTTTTGTTTGAGCGTGCTGATCTTAGTTTTGAATATCAATGTTGAAAGAAAACCCAATTTTTTCAAAACTAAAAAAAAAAAAATTTTGAATTTTTTTCTTTTTGCCCGAAAATTTTGCCCGAAGTCAGGCAGCGACTAGAAAATGGTCGTTTGAGTGCTTAGGGGTTAAGTATGGTGCTAAGAAAAAAATAGAAGTGGTGACAATTTGTCGGTTAGATATTCTAGTTTTTGATCTTACTTACATTTGAGAAGAGAGAACTTGTAAAAGCAAATGCACCCTTCTACTAGTTTTGTTTTATCCCTAAAAGCTAACCTAAAACAACCAACGCCATTTTTCTATCAAAAACAATCAAAATTATCATTTCTAGTGCATTCACTGATGAAGCAAGAAAAACATTTTTTAGAATCTACCTATTAGATCTTATACTTCAATTGTTTGAAATTATGTAAATAAAATTTTATGAATTTTGATTGTACATATTAGAAAATAGCATTCATAATTGGAAAGCAATACTTCTTTAAACATTTGTATGCAATTTTAAGTGACTTTGATTACCATTTGTAGGAAAATTTTATATTGAAAAATTTGAATATGAGTTATTTTATATTGAAGAATTGAATTGAAAGTCCTTTAATTTTTAATATAAAAATAGAAACAAAAATACACTTAATGTTCAATCTATAAAAGTTATTAGGTAGAAGTAGATCTATGATTGAAAAAACAAGTTTATCATTAATATCTCTAAGATGAGATTGAAAATGAATATTCCCAATGGTGAGATTGTTATTACAAGCAAACTTAACCTTGTAAAACAATTCTTTTTGAAAACTTGTGGAAAATGCATTAAAGACTGAATATAAGAAGTTATTGTTTCAAGAGAATGTTTAGATTGCCCTCAAAAGAAGACTATCCTTTACTTTGTCATTATCAATTCAAATACAATGAATCAACACTTCACATTAAGACCAAAAAATAATATCTAAGAAAAAATCAAAAGTAAATTGACATTTTGTAAATTTTTTATGTGGCTTGCCAAGTTGAATTTTGGATTTTATTGTACCCAGATTTGAAAAAAAAAAAAATTTAATTAATTATATTTTAAATTTTTTTGGAAGCGGGGAAGGGGGTGTTGAATTAAAAAGTTTTAAATTAAAGTTTTTTAATTTAGAGCCCCCCCTCCCTCCCCTCTTGTAATTTTTGGAGGGGGGGAGGACTCCAAACAATATAGAATAAATCCAGTGTACACCTGTGTACACATCCAACTGTATTTGTATTCATATTTAGACGTATTTGTATTTGAGCCGTATATACATTAGACGTATTCGTAGACGTATTTGTACTCATAAATGTACATATTAGTCATATTCGTATTTGTATTCTGCCATATATACATTCAGCCGTATTTGTATTTGATCCAACGGCTGCAAAAAATTCTTTGAAGGGGGGGGGTGCAATTTCTTCCCCCCAATCCAACGGCTCATAATTTTTTGAAGAGAGGGGGCCTGTTAATTAATGGCAAAACCCTGGTTGTCACTTTTTAGTACATTGTGGAATAACTTTTACTCCCAAGCTCCAATTGAAATAAAAACTATGCTCCCACATAGCTAATGAATTTTCTATCTTTTCAAAAAGTTTTAAATAGATTCATTCAACATTGAGATTAAAGGAACCTATTTGAAATCCAATTTGTTTCCACAAGAACAATGTTCCCTTAGTGGTTAAGAAAGTACCCTAAAGAATTTTTACAATCAAACTTTCCATTCCATTTTAAATTGATAGTTATTGGCCTCTATACAATAATTTTCCAAACTTTATTTCTTAAATGATAAAGATGTTATACTAGATTCACCATCATGTAAAGTACAATCACCTTAACCTCTAAAATATTTTCATGTTTAGAGGCTAAAAATTGTTTCAAGATACTAGTCTTTAAAGCAAGGCTAAAATCTTCAAATATATTGATTTGTTAACAAATTTAAAAAATAGAATTCTTTTGTTAACTTCAAATTTGGCATTCTATTCTATTCGTGAAAAGATATTAATAAAAATTTAGTAGAATTTGATGAAGGAATTAGGCATTAATTGTTTAATGTCAAAACAAACTTAATTTTCAAGTGTTTCAAAATTAAAGTATCAACCATCCAAAGCAATTTGAAGTCCCTATTTTTGGATGATGAACAAAGTCCTCCGAGGCAATGTTTTGTTCAAATAGCTTAGCATTCATCATTCTAAAGATGTTCTATTTGAACTTTCATTAATAAACTTTCTTTAAAGCCAATTTGATGGAATGAAGATGAATGATTTATCAAATCAACATATATAAATCAAATTGTTTAGAAATGCAAAAAAATAGCTATTGTAGAAATGAAAAATGAACCTATTGGTCCATTTTGGCAAAATACCTTGGTGATGGGTCATACACAAGGTGTTTCTTTTGGTGAAATTTTACCAATTTTTTAATTTTAAATCAATAGCTTGTGATTTTGAGGGGGAAAGAGATACATCTTTTCAGTGGATAGTCTTTCTACCTTCTTTTCACAAGTCAAATTTGAAAAGTACGTGACCAAAAAAATATGAGGTTAAAAGGTCTGACATGGATAACTCCAGTCAATGTATGGCTTTTCAAAATCTCCTCTACAATTTTTGTAAATGAATTTTGAATGTAATTTTTTCTCTAAGATCTAATATATTTGAGGCTCATTTTCAAGAGCTCTCAACACTACAGAAAGTTAACATTGCAATAGGTACCCTCACACAATACCTTAAATTAAAAAATCACTATCATTCAATTTCCAAATCAGATTTTTGAATTGAAACCAAACTTCATAAAAAACTTCCCTAAAACATAAACTACTAAAAATAGCAACTGGATATTTTATATTCAAAGTTTTGCAAACCCTAGATTTGGGAGCCTCGGGTTACAATGGGTCCCATTTCCTGTTGGGAGATAAGTTAGTTTGACATGGCAGCTCTCGCACGCCGCGCCTCTTCCTTAATCCGCTCGGTACAACCCCTGCTCCCATTCCTCATGCCACCAGATTTCGTTTCGTAAATTCTCTTTTCTTATTGTTATTGGAATTTTAGGTTGCATTTTCTCTTGAAGTGCTTGAGAGGAATAATGTAAGTTCTATTTTTGGAATGCCAATTCGCATGTAGATGTGATCGAACCACGATCGGAAATCGATTTTGGTAGGGTTACGCTTTGGGTTCGAAATTTTGGTTTTGGTTTCGCTCTGGTTGAGGTACTGGTTCTAGGACTTGGCGCTCCTCCAAGTTTACCGCTACATGACTAGTTGTAACCTTTAGAGGGAGTTTGAGAGAGGACTGGGTAGTGCGTGGTTTATATGGCACTTGATTGCGTGGAATTAGGGTTTGGGCATTTCGGTTATTGATAATGGACTTGCGCGTTCACGAGTTTGAGGTATTTGGGTACCTAGTTTATCAACATTGGTGCATTACTGATGCTTGAAAGTTGCGATAAGTCATAGTTTGAATGCTAGTCAAGTGTGGTTTTGTCAATGATAATCTGCTAATTGTGCCGGATTTTTGAGAATGACATACTAGAGATGGTCTTTGTAAAGAATCTTGAGTGTATGCGGTTCATGTGGCGCTCGATGGCTTATAATTAGGGTTTCGAATATCTCTGTTTATGTTGCCAAACGTGTTGAGGTATTTGGCTATCTCTTTTTATTGACATTGATGCATTACAGGTGCGAGCTGTGAGTGGAGAGACTTCCATATTCAACCCTGGCTTCGAATCCATATACAAGACTGAAACTCGAGCCTGCAATCTCTAGAGGTGGTGAAGCTGCCAAGCTGCGTGGTGGGTACATGATGGTCTGAGATCGCACTTGCTGTTAGTAACGACCTCACTCCCGCAGAGCCCCGGCACGTTCCCCTCATAGTCCTCTGTCGGGACCTACCGGGAGAACGCCGACGCTCCGTCCCCGAGGGACCCTTAATAATATTGAATTGAAGGATAAACTGTGATTTTCTCAAATTTTCTTCTCAATGTTCTCCAGGAAGGCAGTTAAGGAATGAAGGGAGGTGGAGAATGATTTGAAGCTTTCGAGTGGCTAGTGCTACGCACGCCTCCTCTGCAACTAGGATTCCGCAATGAGAGGAATCCTATTAAAGGGTTTTTTTAGATGCAGAGCTTTGAGCTCTGCGCCGAGTGGATGGCCTCGGAAACGGAGGAAATCGTTTCCTCTGCCTCAGCTTAAGCGTCGAAAATTGACTGCGCCCATGTTCTCACAACAAGTAATTGATGAAGATGACGATGCAAGTGAAGAGGATACTGTGGATGAGGATGTGTTTAGCGAGGAAAGTTTTGGTGTCAGCGAAGGTTTACCAGAGGAGCTCTCAGAACTTCTGGTTAAACCTAACAATATATTAGACGATCTTAGTGCAGCGAAAGGAAAAGAGAAATCTAGTTTATATCCGTAAGTATTCATTTCACTCTAATGTGGAGTACACATCCTTAGCCTTATGGTACAATATGTCTCCTTAATTGTTTCCTTCCTAGTTGCATTGTATTTCTATGGTGCAATTGAAACCTTGTGTACCACCAGCCCTTGAATAATTTCACATCGCTAATGCTGAGTTTTGGTTTTGAACGTTGCAGATCTGTTGTTTACGAAGGGAATGTAGCCACAGTCAATCTTGGCGTTGGCCAGGTTTATACGTTGCTTCAACCCTAACTCTCTGGTTAAAAATTTTCCTAATGTCAGACAAATTTGAGGAGTGCATTTTGCACGTATGTGAGGGTTTGGAGGCATGCTGTATTTTACAAACGATGGAAAGAATTTAGCTACTGAATTAGTTGACCATTTCGGCTTGACAGATGGTTATATTAGACGGATGTGCAATGGTTCAAGTTTTGGAAGGGCAGGCGTCCATGCTTGGCTACTCTTTCCCTCGTGGAACAGATGTCCTTGTTTGCTCAAGCTCCAAGCTTGCTGAAGTTATCACCATTGAATCGCGGAATGTATCCAAAGATGAAAGATCAGGAGGGGCAGGATTGATGGATGTAAATTTGGTAGAAGAAAGAGAAGAAACGAAAAGCTTGGAAGATGTGTTGGGTTGCAAATTGAAATTTTCCTCCCACACTCTTGGCCTGAACATATTGACCAGTAGTGTGCTTCCTGGAAGAAGTATGTCGTTCAAACTGGTAATTGTCTCTCTCGCTGTTGGTTTTGTTTGCTTTTTGTCAATGTTTAGATGTCTGAGCAGTACAATTCAATTGTCCCTTATTTTTGTGTAGCTGTTATGTGTTAAAAGCTCAGACTGCTTGTACTTCGTCGCTTTGTTTGACATGGACATTGTGTTTTGTGTCGATTTAGGAATTTTTTGGATCACACGGCTCCTCTATTGGAAAGAAAAGGGGAAGAGAATCTCTAGATGGAGAAAATCAAGATCGGGATTTTCGTGATATTAACGAGTTGGACAGTGAGGATGATGAACTTGATTTAGATTCAGAAGCTAGTTACTCAGATAGTGAAGATGGGGATGAGAGAACTGATCAGATTGAAATACCTTTGGAAGATGTTGAACTTGCTGCCACTCCAGAAATTGCTAAAAAGCGTGAAGGCCGTGGACTCAACACTTCCTTTGCGAAGAAACAAAGAGTAGTTGAAACTTTGGACGACTACTCTTCACCAACAACCTTGCCATCCGATTGGAAGGAAGCTGCCGAAACTATCACACTTTCTTCCAGTGTGCCTGTAATTGCCGTTTGTGGTGCGAAGAATGTCGGGAAGTCTACATTTGCTCGGTTCCTAGTGAACTCACTTCTCAACAGGTCTCAGACTTCACCGTCATTATGCAAAAATCTGATTATTATTTTTTGAACTTGTTTGATAAATATGTGAACTCCAGAAATTATGATAAGGGTTCATCTTTAGTGTCGTGAGTCATTATGTTGCTATTTTTGTACTCGTCCAGGTATAAGGAAGTTGCATATCTGGATACGGACGTTGGACAACCAGAATTCACGGCTCCTGGGTGTCTCTCACTACACGTTCTTGACAACCCGGTTGTTGGTAAGATCCAATTGCTCCCACTGGGGTTTTTTTGCGATATTTTTCCTTGTATGTGTTCTCGTTTTATACGTGCGAGCATTTAGTGATTTGTTTCATTTTTAATTTTTTTTCTGGTTTTCTCATATTTTTATGTGCAGTAGTTTGTATAGTAGTAGTACATGACCGAGTGCCAAAGGACGTTCTTGTAAATTATATCGAGTGCTAACTCTGCCCCTGGCCTCTTGTTTACTAGGCCCGCCAGCAATGCATCTTCGTTCACCGGAGAGGTGAAAAAGTTCTCTTCAATTTGTCATGTCTACTTCTAAGTTTTGTTTTGTTCATGAATTTGCGACGTTGTATATTCTGGCTCTTAAATCCTTGACCTCGTCCCTATCAAACCAATGTCCGACGGCTTGCAGCCCTGAAATGCGTCATCGATTTTCCCTGCACCTTTTGTCACCTTGAATTTAAGCACGGAATTGTTTATTCGATCATTACTTTGCAAAAAGTACAACTGGTCTGATGGGTCCAAACTGTGTTTGGCATTGTGCTGTGGTCGCTTTTGCAGGTGCTTCTTTTATGGAGATGTTACTCCTAAAAGTAATCCGTTGATGTATGGTGAACATGTAGCTGGCCTTGTCAACTATTTTCGTGAAAAGTACTCTGTCAATTCCACATCGACTATCCCGTTAGTCATCAATACGCACGGATGGGTGAAAGGTAACAGCAACTCTAACTCAAGCTCTTTACACCTAATTTTGGTCAATTATCAGACAAGAGGTAGGCCAAAATGCCTTGAGAGTCTCGCTGTTGTAGTGCATGGAAACAGTTGCTTATCAGTCTTTTGTCATTCTCACAGGTATTGGTTATGATGTTGTCGTCGACATCTTGAATTCTACCTCTCCAACACACGTCATACAAGTGTTGGCCAATTCTGAGAAGAAGAATCTGCCACGTAACAAGTTCTGGGATGAAATGAGTAACGCCGAAACCATATACGTGGAGAGTGCAGTGGAGAAACTACCCATGTAAGCAACTCTCAGGGACCTGCAATTTAGGGATTACAGTTTCACTTGGTGATTATTTTTTATCTTTTGTGTACCTTGTGTTCTCTGAGACGTGTTCAAATTATTGAGCAGGCATCATCGAAGTGCAAGATCAGCGCATCACCTACGAGCAGCCCGATTTCTTGCGTATTTTCAACAGTGTTTTGGAGAGAATTCAGCACCTTTTCCTTACCGGGAATCCAAGCTCTTTGCCCAAACTGCGATGTCACTTGTGACAGATACCCCATACGAAGTCCCATTTACAGCCCTCAAAATCAAGCATCTTCATTCTGAGGTTTGGGCCGAACACTGGCTCTTTGTATCCTTCTATGCTGCGTTTATGGTGAGGAGGACGTATTGTTTCTTAGTTTATGTTTGTATATATGATTTCAGGTACCACCATCAGAGAGTCTACGATGTGTCAATGCAAATATTGTGGGTCTCGGGGTGACTTCTATTGATAAGGACACTCGAGACAGCGATGACACGAGTAGGTCGTCCGTGCCGCTCTGTTTGGGCCTCGGTAAGACCCTTCGATGTGAAACAACAATTCTGTCCGAGCCAATTGTTTTCTTCCGTTTTAGTATTGTTCGTAGGATTTTTTGGGGGCAATAACAGTGAAATATGAGAGGTTTTCTGCAAAGCGCGTTCTCGTAGTCATTGTGTGGAGTATGTGAGTTTTTTATGGCAGGAATTGTGAAAGCAGTTGACATGAGAAAAGGCGTGTTCTATATTAGCACTCCTGTGCCTCAAGAACAACTCCAACGTGTTAATATCCTGCTTCAGGGGCGTGTTGAGATTCCGGTTCCACTCTTGATGGTAAGATACTTTCATGCAAATTACAGTCCAATCATACTACCATGAGAAGATTCAAATCAAGAGCATTTCATGTATTGTAAGAGTCGTGTATGAACTCCTCGTCTGCAGGGTACAGTCGAACGTATTGATTATATGTGTGTCAAACTTATCAATGATCTTGGGATTTGAACTGCAGGCCAAAGGTTTCATGTGTCCATATTTAAAGAAAACATCACAAATTGTGGAAGGAGTGGGTGCTGGCGCAATGAAAAGTACTATGAAGCCGAGTGCAAAGAAAGTGCAGTGAAGCTTGCCTGTACTCATTTTTCATTTGAAGAAACCAACCACCCGCTAGATGCAGTGCACCCTTTTTGCTAGATCACTTTGAATCTTGAGTTCTGGATTCCATAGTGAATGGAGTTTCATATTTTCGGTTGTTTATATTCAGGTCCTGATTCCTGAATCACTGCTCTATCTACCAGGGTTTCTTTTCTGGAGCAAATTTTAATTTGGGGGTGATGATCGATTGTGCACTGTGGTTTTCTTCCTTGTGGATTGCGTCATCTGCTTGGATGCGAATGTTTACGAGTGGAGTAGCTGATTACCTCCTGTGCTTCCGAACAATTCCAATTTCTAGGTTGCAACTGTATGCTGGTTTGAGAATCGATGGTGATTACACCAAGTCCGAAAGGGGGTTCAAACAAGATGATTGCATTGTAGGGCAGTAATTTGGTCACAGCGACAAGTTGGAACAGTTCCTTCATCATGAGGAGACTTTTTCGGCACATTCATGGTGCAAATAAGGATTCACGGAATTGAAAGAAGGTAAGAGAGTTAACGAAAGTAACAGGGGTTGAGAGATAGTACGCTAAGTCCAATGAGCTTCCAAGGAATTGGATTTTGATTCCTAATTTTGATTCTGAGAGCCAATTTTATGAAGAGAGGCTTGTTTTTAATTGCTTGCAGTGGAATGTATTGGTTTTCCAATTCGAAAATCATAGCTAATCCTAGGAGACTCTGAAAATTATGGTCAAATGCATTCTTCAATCTTCATGATCCCGTGTCGTCTTTTCTAGAAAAGAATCTCTAATTTTTAAAATTAAATTTTTTTTTCGGAAATGAGATTGTATATTGTGTATGAGCTGGAGAAATTGTCATTTTAAATTAACCCTTGAGTGCTTGTGGTTGATTCGAAGGGTGAGCGTAGTTCTTCAAGAAAGTAAATTTTGTGGTTACTCTAAGGATGTAATATTAGATCAAACCGTATAAAGTATTTCCATAAGGGAGATTCTTCAACCTAACAAAAAATCAAACTCATCCAATGGTACAAATTGCTATAAATAAGGCAAAAGGTCCATAAATCAACCTTTTAAGGACTAGAATTGAATTTTGGGGAGGTGGAATATTTTTAAATATTTTTTATAAAAAATTTCTTGAGAGGTAAGTAGAATATACATCTAACCCAAGTTGTTTCATATTTTTTGAAGCTTTTTGAAATTAGTTACAAATTTTTGAAATTCACAAAAAATGGTCATTTGTGGTCATCAAAAGCAATACCCTTCTAAAATGTGCAGATTTGGTACATTGAAGAAAGAAAAATGTACCTCTAAATCACGTTTTCTTTTAGAGCCTTGTTGGAATTAGAAATTGTTTTGTTTAATACTCAAAAATCAATGACCTGAATGATCCTTTAGAATTTGTGCTACATAAATTTCAATGCATAAGTTTACTTTGGGAATTCATGAGAGTACAAAGCAACACTTATGCCTTATCAAAACATCAAGATACAAAAAAAATCTCACAAATTGGTTGATATTTTTTCATATTTTTGTTGAATACTTCCCATTTGAAGGTTCAGGCCATTTGAGTTTGCAACCTCATAGCTAATGCATTAGTGCTCCAATTATCTTGAAATTGGTTTTGTTTGAAGCGCATGAAAACACTCTAATTGTGTTGCTCTTTGAGATTTTTGTGATCAAATGTATTTTGAACAATATTAGACCAAAAGTGCAAAAATCAACCCAAAAATGGTCAACCGGGCACTAAAGGGTTAAAGTGACAGTATTGAGGAAGTTAAAGAGTCTTGAGGAATGCTTGAGGATTGAAGTGCGTGGGTGGATCAGAAGGACGTTAATTTGGTCCCACGAAACCGCAGCCTGAGGTGTCAGATACGGGCCTTGGCCGGGCTACCATCCAGTCGAGCCTGGACCCGGCCGATGACAGGACATCGTGGTTGCGCAGAACATGGTGCAGGACATCGACTTTGTAAATTTTTAAACTATGAACTAATTTACTTATCCCATATCCTTTGTCCGCCCTGCCTACCGCCTATGCGTATATATGGAGTTGTCTTCTCAATGCAGAACACAAATCAAAAAATACAAAATACAAATCTCAAAACACAAATATAAATCTCAAAATAAAAATTACAAAATAGAAAACACAAATTACAACAAAGTTTATATAATTCTTTTAAGTTCTAATATAACAATGGGAAATCTCATTAAAATGACAACATTCCATATGCTAATTTTTGGATTGTGCAATTTGTTCACAATTTAGTGTTTTGGCTCATTTTTTACTTCTTTCTACTTACTTATTTTTCCTATATGTTGTACAATTCCAAATGGTTTGAAATTTTTTGAGAATGTAGCCAACTTGCATTGAAGTATGAATTCAAAGAGTAACCACCATTTTGAATTTTTCTTCACACAAATGTGACCTTGTGAAGTACAACTGCCCGGATTTTCGCAGTGATAAAAAAACAATTTTTGTCAATTCAAATGCTTATATCTTGCAATCTACATGGTGGAAATTTCTGAAATTTTTTCTACATGTTTACAAACCACCTTACTACAAGATCCTATAGTTACATAAGTCAAAAATGTGTTTTAAAAAAGAATTGCACTTGTATTAGAAATGGAAGTTTTCGAGCATTTTTGGTGAAAACGTAGTCAAAAACCTTTAGGGGTTAAATTGACAACATTCCATTACTTTGACACTTTTTACACTTCACCCTATGCAATCTGAATTCTAAATCTGTCATAGATTTATGAAATTTATATATTTTATAAATGTTTGAAATCTATACATGTCCAAGATGTTTAAGACAATATAGTGTGAAATCTATATATGCCATGGGTTTCTTGAGATCTATAGAAACCTAGATGTTTGAAAATCTATACCTATTTTAGATGTCAATTTTTAATTCAAATTGTACAATCCAAAAATTAGCATATAGAATGTTGTCATTTTAATGAGATTTTCCATTGTTATATTAGAACTTAAAAGAATTATATAAACTTTGTTGTAATTTGTGTTTTCTATTTTGTAATTTTTATTTTGAGATTTATATTTGTGTTTTGAGATTTGTGTTCTACATTGAGAAGACAACTCCATATATACGCATAGGCGGTAGGCAGGACAGACAAAGGATATGGGATAAGTAAATTAGTTCATAGTTTAAAAATTTATAAAGTCGATGTCCTGCACCGTGTTCTGCACAGCCGCGATGTCCTGTCATCGGCCAGGTCCAGGCTCGACTGGATGGTAGCCCGGCCAAGGCCCGTGTCTGACACCTCGGGCTGCGGTTTTGTGGGACCAAATTAACGTCCTGCGGTGGATCAGCTTCATTCTCAAGCATTCATCATTGATCCTGCTGACGGAGCTGTAATGAGACGCCATTTTTTTCTGTGAGGAGTGGTGAGTGGGCGCTTTGGGGGATTAACTCTTCTGCTCCTCTGTATCCCAGTCGGTTGGTATCATTTAGTGAGACCTGACAATTTCTAAACCAGTTGTGTCTGGACCTCCAAATTCACATGGTAAGGGCATCTGCAATGCAGCACCAGCAAAGTGAGCAAACAAGCCCTGGGAAGGCAAATGAAGGGCCATTCCACGTGAGCTGCTTTTGAATAAAAATGACCCAATGTTAAGCCGGCAATCCAAACGTCAAATGGACTTTTTTGTATTATAAAAATAAAGAAAAGAATCTCTATTATAAAAAGGTTTTTCATCAAAACAAGGGAAGTTACATTGATTAGTGCACATACCAATGCTTGACAATAATGATTATTCCCTAAAGGGCCAACTTGTAGGCCCTCCATACATTACATATTAACCAATCCCGGGTGGTCCCATACTGAGGCCGTGGAATTGAAGGCCCCAATAACGGTTGCATTGGAGCCCAAATTTAAATCAAAAATTGTTTAGACACAGCACAGTGCCAATACTGGCCCTGTTGCTGAAAGGATTGTAGATGCTCTAACTTTAGTACATCTCTTGCACCCCTCCAATTTTCTCAGCCCCTTCAATTGAGATCTGTCCAGTTTAGAGGGGATGGCCACTTGTATCCCCAACGATACAACTCGCTAAAATATACTTCCAACCAATCATAAATTACACAACTCCCTAAAATGAACTTCCAATCAATAACAAGTCAAAGAACTTCCAAAAGCAATAAGTACTCTAACTTTGATTACGGTGACTTGCTAATCCTAAGATAATAGGTTAGATGTACCCATAACCAATAAAATAAACACATTTGGATATAGTCTAGGGTAATGCAAGGCAAAGCAAATATTTTAAGAGATGCTTTGACAAAAATAATGGGGATTGCAAAAAAATTGGTAGTCTTATCTCTTGAATTGAAATTACTATGAATTTTAAAAGGCAAAAGTTGGGCTTGACCTATAACCAACATCTAGAGTCATCCAATTTCCATCATTCAAGAATACTTTCCCACTAATTATTTCCTACATTTATGCTCACTTATGTGTCATTAACTTATTGGCCCAAGCCTTGAAAAAGTACATAGACACACCTTCCAAGGAAAAAACGGAAATCCATTCCAATCTTATTTGGAATACAATACCCTATTTATTGTTGATGGGGCGTGTGTTAGTAATGAGTATATCTACCTTATGTAGCATGTAGAGGGATTAGTGACCCTTTCAAATATAGATTATTTGGCGTATCAATTTGAAGGTAGAGGCTAACACATGCTATAATTGATTCCTTATCATCCAAAAATTAGAGGCTTTGGTGTAATTGGAAGGCTGTAGGAAATGCTTTTATTGTAGAGGAGTGATAACACAGTAAGATGGGTACACCTTATATCACACCTTACCTAAAATCGCCATCATCACTTTGTCTACAACTTATATTAATCAAAATAAATATGTAAATCAATCTTAATTTTCATATACTAGAATGGGCTCTTAACCCATCTTCTAATTGAGGAGTACACGTTAGGTTTTTCATACACTCAAAAATTAACATTTCTAAATGGGGACCATTTCAAAGCACCTCCACTTCCAAACCTTCAAAAATTTATATCTAAATCAATAGGAGTCCAAAGAATATGAACTAAATTAAATTGGAAGCTTACAATCCATTTCCAATCACTACCTTAACCCCTAATTGCTCAAGGCACCTGAATTTGGTGTTTGCAGAACTTTGAAGTTAAATAAAAATTAATCAAGTTGCTATTTTTATAAGTTTTTATTTTTGGAGAATTCTTTTTGAAGTCTACTTTAAGCATCAAAAATCTAATTTTGAAAATGATTGATTATGATTTTTCTATTCAAGATTTTGTACAAGGGTATCCATTGCAATATTGACTTTTTCTATTGTTGTATGAGGGTCCTTGGAAATGAGCCTCAAATATGCTTAGATCTGGAAGAAAAAATCAAATTAGAAATTCATTTAAATTTTTTTTGTAGAGTAGATTTTGAGAAGCCATAAATTGATTGGGATTATGCATATTAGGCCAAACTACCTATTTGAGCCTTTCAGATTTTTTTTTACAACGTGCAATATAATTGGTACATTTTGGTAAACATAACGATCACTACATCCCTACATAACTCAAATCATGTATATCAAATTTTAGTTCCAAAAAAACAAAATTTCATTTTTAGTGAATTTTTGAAGTCAATTTTCATGGGTTTGCATAATATTTTATTGAAAACAACTCTTGATGAATTTTTTTAACTCCATAGTACAATTATATAGGGAACATCTATATGCACATCTTTCATATTAAAAAAACACCCTATTAAGCAACAAAAATATGATCTACGAAGAAATCAGTGTAAGGTGTCATATGACCAAACTTTGTAAAATAGATATTTTTATATCTAAACTAGATTTCGGCAAAATAATTGTACTATCACGTTGAAATGTAGAAAATTAATAATAGTATAAGGGTCAAATAGCAAAATCAAGTTAAAAATAAAAAAATTTATTTTACAAAGATTGGTCATATAATGCCTTACATTGAACTCTTCATTGGTCATATTTTTGCTACTCAAGGGGTTGTTTTTAACCCCTAAAGAGCCAAACTGTGATTTTTTGGCAATATAGCAATTTTGGGCAACTCACTATAAATGGAGTTTTTCTTTTTTTCTTTGAAATTTTCATACAACATGTGCCCAAGACAAAGCTTTAAAACCCAACAATTTTCATAACTTTTTGGATATATGGTTCAAAAGTTATTGTGTGATATGTAGTTTTCATTATTTAGCGAGTTACTGAGTAGTCTAGATAGCTAAAAAAAAGTTTCTTCAATAATCAATTTTTCTAGAATAAAAAATTTGAATTTTTTTTCTAAATTTATATATATGTGGAAAGCTTTGAATCATTTAATTTTGATTAATGAGATGAAAGTTATGAGAGCTTTAGTTTGAAGGTAGTTTGTAGGAAGTTATGGAATGTTAACTCTAATATAAACTTTGAAGTCCTTAATTTAATTTAATTTTTACAAATTTTGAAAAAGAATAAAAACATTGGGTGTAGATTGTTTATAACAACACTTCAACCATTGGAATTGACATTTTTCAATTCTATAAACAAATTGGTAACAATTTAGTATTTTGATTTATGTTCTACTTCTTTCTATTTACTATTTTTTTCCTACATGTTGTACAATTCCAATTGATTTGAAAATTTCAAACATGTAGCCAACTTGACTTGAAGAATGAATCCAAATAATTAAAACCGATTTGGAAATTTTTTCATACAAATGTAACCACTTGAAGTGCAGTTCCCTGGATTTTCACAAGGGCAAAAATAGTTTTTTTATGACTTCAAACACTAATATCTTGCAATCTACACGGCAAAAATTTCTGAAACTTTTCTACAACTTCTCAAACTAGTGTACTAAAAGATCTTATGGCTACATTTGTCCAAAACTATTTTTATTCTAAAATTTGGTAGTTGTCCTAGAAATGATAGTTTTGGAGCATTTTTTTGTTTAAAATATAGTTAAAAACCTCTAGAGGTCAATATGAAAGATGTGCATATGGATATTACCTTTGTATCCATACAATCAAATTAAAAATTTTCATTACTATTTTTTTTCAATAAAATATTATACAAAACCTCAAAGATTGACTTTAAAAATTAACCAAAAATGATATTTTACTTTTTCTAAACTAAAATTTAGTATACTTGAATTGAGATTAAGTAAGAATTGAATAATAAATATCCAAGACAAAAAAGACAATTTTATTCTATATTATGTAAAAATCTTTGAATGGATCCCAATGATAGTTTGTAAGCATAAGAGGTTTTCTTCCATAGTTGAGAGACTGCAAGTTCCCGGACTGTAGGAACTCACTGCAGCAGCTGATCTACAGTGATTTGATGTGGCACAGTGACTGCCACATCAGATAATAATATTTTATTAAATAAATAAAAATTTTAATTTTTTTTAAAATTTATTATTTTAATAATTTTTTAATAATTTTTTAATCTGATCAGTAGGGCTGGTTCACAGAAATGGGGAATGAGGCTGAAACAGTCTCTCAACACCCCCGAAAAACCTCTTATGGCTTTCAATTTCTAATTGGGTGATTGCAAGAAATGCCGGTCCTATTCTTTGTCACAATTGGAGTCATGTCGTTCTTTTCTGCTATAACTTTTGAATCTAAAGATTTAACAATATGAAATAATTAGTGGACCTCTCTAATTTGATGGTTTTCACATCCCTTATTTTTCAAAAATTAAGAAAAATAATTTTTTATTTAAATATTATTTTTCTTAATTTGTCACAAACTGAGGTTTAGGAGGTTTCACTACATTTAGAGTCCCCAAATTTAATGATCTAAAGCTGAAATTTTCATGGTGAATTTGCATAGTAGGAAAGCATATTCCTACCAAAGGAAATCTAAAAATACATTATTTTATGTCCTCCACATACATGCAAACTATACTCCCATTGCATGCAGTTTCTGAACATTGATGATGGTACTAAGATAATTTTTTTTGTAAAATCTCATCACCATCAACTCTACCCAAATGGACAATTTTTAGATTTAAAAATAAATAAATTTTCCTATTTTTTACAAATTAAAATCTAAATATGCCCATTTTCATGAGTTTTGGCACTTTTCTAATTCTCCTACTCAAAGAATTTTCCAAAGCTTTTCCTTCATAGGGAAATTTTTTCTTTAAGATATATGCATTTTACATATTTTTCATTTTTTAAAAATTGTTTTTCTAATTAAATAGTATTCCTGGAAAAAAAAGCGTCCAAATCCAGAACGCTACAGAAATGGACGCTCTTTCTTGCAATGACCCAATTGTATAAAGATGATCGAAAGACTTCATATCACTTTTACAATTTTAACACCTTCATGATCAAACATTATAATCTTTCAATTCATAAGTGATATTGTTGTGTTTTCTTTTCCTAAATGATTTCTATTCTCTAATGTGTCTAGTTTGAATTTGTACGGTTATATTTCAAAATAAATTGATAAAGTTCATCATAAAGTTGACTTTTTGTTCACTTGAGAGCAAATTCCTAGAAGCTTAGTAAAGGCCTTAGGCATTTAGAGTTCAAAGAAATCATCATATCTCCCAGTTGAGTTGGGGGGGGGGGGAAGGAAAAATCTAGTGTGGGGAAATAGATTCAAGATGGATTTGAATTTTTTTCATATTTCTCCACCCCATAACAAGAAACTTGTGAATTTTTTTGTAAGATTCTTTGAAACCTACTAAGGTGGGTACACCCAAAAGCGCCCTGTTCCTAAAAGTGCCATCTACAGTGCACATACATTTCCGAAATCAGTCATGTTCACAGATTGTAGATGGCGCTTTCAGAAACAGACTTTGACTGTTACTAACTTTTGCATACGGTATCCAAATCCTACGTTCTTTGATGCATTGGAACATGCTTTCACTTGCCAACAAGTCTACATAAAAATTTGAACTAATTAATAGCAAAAACTAGGCTCAGTATGAATAAGTGGCGCTTTTGGGTGTACCTACCTTATGGACTTATAGGTATGTCTAATTCTGACCATAGGCTAGTTAGGATATGCAAAGAAAATCAAAGACTCATGATGCATTACAATGGGCAGGTTACTCCCACATCCTATACTTGGAAATAGAATAGTCTAGAATTTGAAAATGGAGAGCTGATTGGAAAGGGGTCAGCTACCTTAGATGCAACTTTTCTTTGCCTTCCAACAAAAATTGCCTACAAAATGTGTGTAGCCACCTCTTCTAAAAATCAAAGATCAATTTACCTTCATGGCGGTCTCTGAGCACTAGTGATCCCAAAATTGTTTTTGAAATTTAGTGCAATATGCTACCTTTCAAGAGATACAGGCATCAGCTTTGGCTATCTTGAGAGTGAGTAGTATCAAAACAAAATAGAAAAGAAAGGATTTTGCAAGTTGTGAAGGATTATTCTTAGTACTATAAGACAAAACTTACTAAATATATGTTAATTTTATTATAGCAGAAGTTGCAAATTGGCTATCAAATTTTATTGTTTGTTGTAATTTTGACTAAAATGGCTCCATTAAAGGCCCTTTTTTACAATGTAATAGTAGTGCAAGGATTTTTTTGGGTAGAAACCGAGCAAAATTTAGTGAAATTTAGCCAGTTTTGGAAACGCTGCTGAGCACCCGACTGCCTCAACACTTCTTATGACGAAGGTAAGTTACCCATCATCTCTTCGTTCAGTGGCCACCAATATAACTCCGCCAGGCCAAAAAGTCTCCGTCAGTCAGTCACCGCCAGTGACCCCGGCGACTGCATGAAAGCTCAACTAAACCAAACCGCGTCATCCCGACGAGCAGGGTGCCTCAGAGTCTTCGTTAACATTAATTAATGCATTCATGTTTCCTGTCAGTGCTCAGTAGTGCTCAGTAGTGCCACTGCCTCAGCAATATTGGGCAGCCAGTAACTTACTTCGCCACTTCTCTAGTTCCTGATGATCATCATCAATTCAAGCCGGGGCAGGTGACTGTTAATTGCAGCTGAGTACATGTGAGATCCAAGTTGAACAACCATAATTCAATTCGCATTCGTATTTCTCTCTCACTCTCTCAGTCTCTCATTCTTTGTCAAAGTATCGATCAATCCCTGATCAACGTACTTTGAGTGCGCGCTCGCTCTATGTTCACTTCCGTTCCTCCGATCTAGCTAACTTGCAGCAGCTCGATCAGCAGCGCTTGCTCTGAAGTAACTAACGTCGTTTGCATTGCGATTGCGCGTAGATTGTGATCAGCTGCGTTTGATCGCGATTGATAGACCAGAGTAGTTGCAATTGCAGTGCAGAAGATTATTTTTTACATTGCTGAGAGATTTTGGGTACGATCGAGATCTGATCGAGGTAACCTCGTATCGAGAAGTAAATCAGCTGCTGGTGGACTGAAAGCTAAGAAGTGAGACGATCGAGATGGCTACGGCTATGGCTATTCGCAGGTTCCTGGTAGCATTATGGATATTGGGATCTTCCTGTAGCTGGAGTGGGGCGAATGCTCAGATCATTGGCTTCTACCGAACGAAGGGCTGTGCGAACGCGGAAGCCATTGTTACACAAGCGGTGACCCAAGCCTTCAATCAGGATCCCAGCGTGGCTCCCTCTCTAATTCGCATGTTGTTCCATGACTGCTTCGTGGAGGTACGTACTTGTGCTGCATTGCTAGCTGCACCGCATTTCGATCTTCTCGACTAGAATGTGCATTTAATAAATATACCCATGAGATTAATTGATTGCGGACATTTCTTTGTCCAAGTTTGATTGTGTATATTTCGACCAACGCTCGCTAGGGCAGAAGACTGGAGTTGCATCGGTACTTTCTGCAACGGTTAGGCAATGACTGCCAGAAATCTACTAGCAATTTTGCAATGGTTTAGTACTAAAGTGTGGAATGCGACTACTTGCGTTTACAATAATTTTGCAACAATTTAGGCTTAGAAGTGCAGCGGTTTTGCGTCCAAGAAGTTTGCATTTTTTTTGGCAATGTTTTACGATAGAGATGGGTTTAAGGCAAATTGAAGTACAGAACCGTTACAATATCATTGCAAAGAAATAATTAGTTGCAGCCATTACTTCCTGTTACAGTGACATGCAATGTTCCTCACCGGTTCTGGTGATACAAAGGCCGGTTTTGTCTGATTTGTTGATTTCTTACAATATGACGAATAAGAAATTGGCCGTTTTGAAACCGTGGTCCGGATTTGCAGGGCTGTGATGCATCCCTTCTTCTGGATCCCAGTGCGCAGAATCCCAACGTGGAGAAGATGTCTGGCCCCAACTTGTCAGTTCGAGGCTACCAGGTGATCGACGCCGCCAAGGCGCAGCTGGAGAAATCGTGCCCTAACACTGTCTCCTGTGCCGACATTGTTGCGCTCGCTGCTCGTGACGCTGTCGCTTTGGTAATTACTCGTCGTCTACATTGCTCATTCATCGCAGCAGCACTCCATTGATAGAGTTTTTCGTTATGATTGATGGCCATTGTGTTCCTGGTTGATATCTGCAGACTGGCGGACGGCAATTCGACATGCCCACGGGACGTCTGGATGGGTTGGTGTCTAGCACCGCGAGCGCCGATGCTAATCTGGTGTCCACGGAAACCTCTGCCACGCAGCTGACGCAGAAATTCTTGGCGCAGGGACTCAGCCAGGATGAGATGATCACGCTCTCAGGTACCTCACCCTAAACCCTGAACCCTAAACCCTGCACTCAAATCGCCATAATTAATATCTTTGAATGCCACCGAAAAATCCTCCGACCGCTGCATTGTAGAAAGGAATGTCTCTTCCTGGGATGTCTAGCGATGTTTGTATTCAAAGCTTTAGTGAATGTGTCGTCATATTGGGTGAATATTCACAAATAGGAAGAAAAATTCTTGACCAGCCGAAGAGATGTCCCGCTAATTGAGCACCCAGTGATTGAAGGTTCACCCTTCATGCTGATAGAAAACATGGTGCAGCGAGCGTTGCAATGTACCCAGTGGAATCACTTGATATTCCACTGGCATGAACGCCCCTCGCAGCTGGGATGTACCTATTCTGAAACTTGCTAAAGATTGAAAGGAACCCACCGTGGTTTGTTATTCAAAATCTCAGTTAAGTCCTGGGCGAACCCTAATTCTCACCGACTCTTACTTTACGTCACCTTCGTAAGTATCGGAGTTCTTTCTCTTTCTTTTTGAAAATGTTATGATTCACGGATCGGATGCGGTCTGGCGAAGATCTCTTGTAAGCTGGGTGCTAAAAAATGATGATGCGAGTGTTACGCAGGTGCACATACCGTGGGCAGGACGAGCTGCGCACAGATTTTTTCTCGCCTCTACAACTTCCCGGGCTCCCCCAACGGCGTGGACCCTGCTCTGGATGCGGATTACGCCGTGCAGCTGCAGCAAGTGTGTCCGCAGAACGGGAATCCGAACACGGCCGTGCCGCTGGACCCCGTGTCGCCCAACACCTTCGACAACATGTACTACACCAACGGCGTCACGGGACGAGTGATGTTCACTTCGGACCACGCTTTGTTTCTTGACCACCAAACCGAGTTCACTTCTAACTTGAACTCTCAAAACGGGGAATTCTGGCAGGTGGGTTGCATACCAATTACTTCACTGTGGAATCTAGCTAACAGTTGATGGTAGTAACTCTCATATCATATTGCAATTTGCTCAGAAACGGAAGACATGATTTCTTTCGATGGAATTAAGTAGCAGTGGACACATCGCAAGTACATTACTGGCATGAACTAACTTATTCCTTCTGATGGAAGTCTATGAACTATCGTAGAAATGGATAGCAGGAATGTTAACCCTAAATGCCCACGACTAAAACGTGTAGCAGCATTCTTTCTTTGTTGCAACTTTCAAAGCATGTTTCAATTTGTTCAAAAACGGAAGACATGATTTCCTCTGATGGAAGAAGCATTCGGCACTGGCATGAACTATTCCTTCTGACAAAATTATAAGAACTACTCTAGAATGAACAGCAGTATCGTTAACCCTAAATGACCAAGATTTAAAACAGAACCTTCAATTTGGAAGCTGATAGTTGATCATTGTAACCTTCAAACCATAATCCAATTTGCCTGGTTGCGGGACTTTCTGCTCTGAGTTTACTGTTCTTGGAAATGAAATCTCCTTTACCTCAAAACAAAGTAATAAAAATCTTCTAATTTGTTCAAAAACTGATAGGCCACCATTTCCTTTGCTGATTTTTCTTTTTCGAAGTACCTTTCATTACATTCCTCAAAGCTTCTCATCTGATTCATTCCACAACCATCAGTTTGGGCACTCAGGGTTGAAGTAGTATTGACATCCTTTTGTTTGCAAAGATGGTGACTTTCGATCAAATCGACATTATATTGTGTGAAACCCAAGTGCCCTAATAACTATGACTGGCCTAGCGAGATCAGAATGTTCTGTGGGGCGATGGAAACTGCACCTGTAGCAACTAAATTCGAGGTTTGCTTGAAGGTTTCCATTGAATGTGTACATTTTAAACATTTTCCAGGATTGCATTGAAGTAATTGTGTGTGCGCGTGTGTGTGTTTGTGCAGTTGAAATTTGCCAATGCGTTTGTGCACTTGGCTTCTAATAAAGTCAAGATGGGGATACCAGGATTACCGGGAACAACGGGAGAGATTCGTCGGAATTGTCGACTGACGAATGCGGCATTCGCTGCCATGACGAAGAGTTGAAATCGCTACGAGAAGCTCGTATTCAATTTTGGGAGAAATTTTTGCAGCTGGAGTGAGATGATCGGGAACAAATACACCGATTTATCCTAACAGTGCGATTGACATGAATTCTTCAATGAAGCACCATTTAAAAAGTGGTACTAATTGTCTTGAAAATTTTCTGTATTGAACAAATTTTCACAGAAATAAAATTTTGTAGTGACACATTGGAGGTCAAACTACCAAACATGATATCAGCCCTTTTTCACACAAAACTCCAAGGATGAACATTTGCACTTCTTACATAGAAGGTTTGTCATTGGATACTTTTGGGGTTGCCTTGTTATAGGATTAATAATTCTTTTGTCTTGCAACCATCATCTTGCATTTTGTCTGTGTGGGGTGTATGTATATGGTAACTATATCCAATCGTGACATATTTTGTTCACCAATACTTTAAAAATGAAGGCTTTTGTAAATATCAATCCATCACAAAGATGAAATATGGGTGATATGTTCAACAAGTGTATCATTGCAAAATCTCTACATTCAATAGATGTCACAAAAGTTGAAAGGCTACAATGAAGATTTGGAGTCTTTTATTATCTTAAATTTTGAAGAACACATTCTAATAGGGATATCCAACTACACTAAATAGGGTATTTAGTGTAATTACCACCCTACTTGACCCTACACTAAATGTCAATTTTAGGATGATTAGCGTAGTGCTAAACTTCAATGCACCGCCTTCGTGTTGTCTCATAAGAGGATTTCTGGCCCTGAAGAAGACTGTTTCAGGGGTGTTCCCAGAAACTGTTCCCATTGCTGCAAACCAGCCCCCTGCTGGTTTGGATTTTTGAATTTTGAAAAAAAAAATTTAAAATTTAAAATTTAAAATTTTTTCAGAATGTTTAAGAAATAATGAAAATGATTTAAAAAAAATATTTTTTTCAAGAATATATTTTTAAAATATTAATTAATTTAATTAATTAATAATTTTTGACGTGGTAGTTGCTCTACCTCATCAGCACTGCATTCCCAAAGTTCCCAATGTGTTCCCAACGTTTGGGAACTCGCAATCTTGTAAACCAGCTGAAAATCCTCTTATGTCACTTTTTACCTTCTAACACTAAATGTAAACCTCTTCATATTTCAGATTTGCCATAGAGTACTTTTAGTGTTAGAAATTACATTTAGTGTTACTTACTTTAGTAGGGTAAATGATATTTAGTGTCATGGTTCGCAAATAGTGTTGCCAACACTAAATACCCTATTTAGTGTAGTTGATGAATAAATCTTATAAATTGGATTATAAGTTATTGTCTACATGTTTGTGTTGGATGTTAGAAGTAGTACTAAACAAATTATTTTGTCTACTCTTGTGTATATAAAGCAAGTGAATTGAGATTAGCAAGAGTTGTATTTTGCTATGGAAATTGGTAGGCCTAAACAACTTCAATTCAAATGTTCCTTATACAAACCATTTGTTTACTTCACATGTGCAAGTTATCGTACATGTATCCAATAAAATGCAAATTATAACATTTTTGATTAGGAAGATTGGGGTGTTGGCTTCTATAGTGACATTGTTGATATTATAATCATGATAATTACTATCTACAAAGTTATAAATTTAGTTATAAGGATCTATCAATTCTATTGAAGCCTTAAATGATTTGGTCTTACATTTCTATGGAAGATACAATATTATATCAAAAGGACCTTGCCAATAGTGTTCAAGAATGTTTCTTCTTAGTTTCTATAAGCAAATTAATACAAGCTACCGCCATTTATGATAGCTTGCTAATGGTAAAATAAAAAACATTCTTCAAGATTTAAACGATATTTTGGTCCAATCCTCTAAACTTTAACATTAATTCCTAAGCAATCATAATTATTTGGAATGATGAACAATGTGCTTTGATCCATATATAAGAGCCTAGAATAAATTAGGATTGACTTATATTATACACTTTGGAAAATCTATAGTTTATTCATATAGAGTCCAAAAATATATTGATTTTGAAGAAAATCATTCTATAATACTCTTTTGACTACGAACAAGATCCAATGAATACTTTAATAATTGAATAATAGGATTCATATTCAAAACCTTATTCAAATAATTTTAGGTGTTGTTACTACGAGGGGGGTTTGAATTTGACTGTAATTTGTTGAAATTGACAATTATATATATTTATGTTTGTGCGTAAATGGGGCCTTCTTCATCCAATGGGGCCGGAGGTGCTCTTACAGGAGTCTGCCATATCCAATCTACAGTACTGTAAAATCCGACAGGTTGGCGAATTTGTTGAATCAAGTGGAGTTTTTTGTAGTTTTCACTTGTAAAATGCAGCTCAGGATCAAGCACTGCTGATTTTGATGCTTTCAAAATCTTGAGCGTCAAATTTCACCTCGGAAGCACGCTTTGTGATATCCCGGTGCATTTTTCAATTCGAATTGAAGAGCGTCTCGATTGAAGCTTAAATTTCAGGAGCGGTTTCTTCGTGGAATCCCGTCTTTGGATGTGTGTGACTGGAACTTGTTAGGTGAGTCGCCGTTTTGGGTTATTGAGGTTGCTGATGGACATTGGACTGAATGAATGCCATGGAGGTTTTGAATGTTGATGTATTCCAAGTTCATGAAGACTCTGAACCCCAAATTGTTGAGAGTTTCGCGGATTGAATTCATCGGCGTTTAGGGTTTGAAGGTGCGGATTGTCCATGCCGAGAATTGCAGGATAGAAACGCAGTTTGCATATTTTTAGGACATATGCTTTTCTTATTTTTCGTTTCGACTCCAAAATTTGGGTCAGGGTACTATATCGGAAACTTTTGCTTGGGTTTTTTGTTATTTTGGTCGCTACTCATATGATTTCTGGTTTTTGAAGGGAATTTTCGTTGAAATCTGACTGAGTAATCGCATTTTCCTTCAAAATTCGCATTCGGTAGACCAGTTCTTTTCGAAATCTGTTGATAGTTAGCCCAGAAATGAATAACTGGTTGTTTAGAGATGATGATGTGAAATTTCACTGAGAATGTGATTGCCATCCACATGTGCTGGTTCTGCTCAAATTCTCCTAGTCTAGTTCGTGCCAAGTTAGTGGCGAAGCAGCTAGCATCACCAGAGGTTATCTGGGTTTAGGGTTTAGAATTTCTGAGTTGGTAGTAATGGAAGCTAATCAAAATCTGCATAATCTATTTGCGCTTCTGAAATGCGGTTCGTCATATGTGGATTTTCTTCGATTTCTGAACTTTTGCAAAGTAATTACTTCGATTGCGTTTATGCAGATTGTTGGAAGACCTTATTCATGGAGATCGTAAACTGTTGTGTACTCTCTTCAGCTCCGGCTCCTTGGAATGCTTCAAGTCGATTGCACAAGTTCAAAAACATTTGCAATCTAAATCCCTTTCACATCTCAAGACGTCTCTCGCTTATTACGGTACGCACTGCCAAATGTCCTTCCTGGTGTTTTTCCTGCTGACTAAGCCAGAGGATGCAATATGTTGTAGAAGAACGTATGTGCATATTCATTTTGTGAGTGCTTTCAATTTTATCGTCTCGTGTGCCCCACAAAGTTTAAGTTGAAAAAAATTTACTTATGTGGTTGTGTGCGACTTAGAAAAGATGCGACAGAGGCTGCTATCGCCGTCAGCGAACTCACCTGCTCCCTTCGCTTCGTATACGAGCCCAATCTCCTTCCCCTTCAAACGACGACAATGAAAGCTCTCCAGAGGTCTCCTCCAGTAAAGATTTAGAAATCGTCGAAGGGGAAGTGAAAAGGGTAGAAACGTTTCCTGCAGAGGAGCCATCAAAATTGCGGTATGGGTTGATAACAGGCCTGGCAGCGGCTGGATTGGTTGAGACTGCTTATCTGACATGGACGAAGTTGTATGGCGGACCAGTTTCGTGTCCCCTTGGTAGCACCAGTTGCGACGATGTTCTCAACAGCGAATATGGGACAATCTTTGGTATGTGAAATGGGTTACTTTGTTGAAACCGTAATTTATACGTTGGAAATTCAGCATTTCACTCAATTCCCTTCCAACAGCGTGGATGGTTTGTATATTTCTATTCTTACATGTGCTTGTGACAATTCAGGAGTTCCTTTGTCGCTGGTAGGAATGCTTGCATATGGTACAGTGACACTCTTAGCTGGCCGTGTGGCAATAAACCCTAAGGAACGTGCTATTGAGGAGGAAGGTCTTTTGAAGTGGTTGTTGCTGGCAAGCACCACAGCAATGGGGATTGCAAGCTCCTACTTCATGTACATTTTGAATGTCAAGTTAGGTGGTGCATCTTGTACATATTGTGTTGGTTCGGCACTTCTCTCAACCAGTCTTCTCTTGTTCACACTTGTGGTAAGCCCTCCATCCGTTTCTTTTGTCATGATTTTCCTGTCTGTTATTGCACAATGTAGTTGCACTATCTTTAGGAAACTCAGACAAATAGCCATGGATCGCTGCGTCAGTTAAGTCTTAGGACTGTAGTCTTACAGGACTATACTCGTGCATTGTGAATGATATCCTATAGAAGTGGGCAACGATCACAATGTGGGCAGCGTATTGAGGGCCTTGCAACTTCGTATTTGTAGTCATGTGAAATGCAGAGTTGTAGTCACATACGGCGGGGCTGAAATGATTTTAACACATGCAGGGCTTCTCTCCTAAAGACCTTCGCAATGTAGCTGGGGTCCAATTTGGTGCTGGGGTCTCCATCGCCTTGGTGCTCTCAGTGGCCTTTAACAACATTGACTCCGCGGCTATCAGGCATGCTGATTTTCTAAGCTTAAGTTTTGATTTTCGCTTTTCAGCAAACAAGATTCACTCCCAACTAACGAATTCTTGATGTAATATCATTTGGAAACTTGAAGAGCATTCCTTGAAAATCTATTTTTCTTGAAATTTGATGTCTTCCATGTTATAGCATTTTCCAGCAAAACCAAGACGATAGCATATGCTGATTATCAGTTATCTCTGCGCGGGAATTCAGGTCTGGTGAAATAGATCTACCTCCTATATCTCCAGAAGTCACACATGTCTCAAGCCCACAGGAGATCGCTTTGGCCAAGCAGTTGAAAGCAGTAGGCGCAAAAATGTACGGTGCATTTTGGTGCTCTCACTGTTTCGAGCAAAAGCAGGTAAGACAAAATGCGTGACAATTGTTCCAAGTTTGAGAATACGGCACTTCGCATTCTCTTGAAAGGCCTATTGTTAATATTGACGAGTTGAATGTCAAATCCATGCATCCCAATGTGTTACAACCTGCTTTAATCCAGAGCATGGAGTGCTAAAGCTTCCAGAGTGCGTGTTTTAACCTGGGCTGCAGATGTTTGGTAAGGAAGCTATGAAATACTTCGATTATGTTGAATGCTATCCCGAGGGCTACAGAAGTGGAGTGCAAATTGCCAAGGAATGCGACGCTGTCGATATCCAAGGCTTTCCAACGTGGATTATTAATGGCCAGGTATGAAGTTGTATCGTGCTCTCTACCTCCTCAAACATAGGTCATGCAATTTCAATTGTGGATCATTCTTTCGTTAGTAAATGATTCTTGTCTAAAAATCCTTCTTATAATTCCCGTGAAAAATTCCTGCTTATAAGACCTGTGTACAATTCATATGTGTGATTCATGTGTTTGAAATCCTGTGCAACTCTGTTGTAGATTTAGCAAGTGACGAACTTCTTCATTGATTCCTTGTTCATTCTCTTTTGCTTGTTAAATTTCACGTTGGAGCTTTTGACCTTATTGAATTGATTTCGTTTCATTGTGATCCTTGGTTGTCCCTGCCCCATACGCTTGCAGAAATTCTCTGGAGAACAGGATTTCGCAAGTTTGGCTGAGCTATCTGGATTTGACGGCAGTAAAGTACCAGAGTAGAATATTTTACTGCCTCTTAATTGCACTGTACCTTTCTTTTCTAAAGGCGTGTCTGGACAATTGTAAACCGATTCCTAAATTCTCAAAGATTTGTGAGCATTAAGGTTATATCTCCTTGCTATAAGGTGGAGCCACCCATTGCCAACCAGGGTTCCATCCCCAACCTGTAGACTGCATTTATTTCCAGGCTGGAACATATTTCCAACTTGAGCTTGGAATGTTTGTTTTTTCTTTATCAAGGTTGGGACTAATAAGTTCATAACACATGTCCCAAGAGCAAGAACGTAGGAAGTAATGAACAGGAAAGGAGTTCTTTAATGATTGTAATTGAAAGAGTCTATAGATTGGCAATGGGTCTACAACACTTTTTACCTTTCAAAATTCATAGTAATTTCAATTCATGTAATAAAATTACAAAAGTTTTTGTAGTCTCCATCATTTCTATCATTGCGCCTCCAAAAATATTTGCTTTGCCTTGCACTATAGTAGATCATGTCTAGAATACCCAACCAATTGGTTATGGGTGGTTCTGTCTTAATGCAATAGAGATGCCTTCACTAGAACCTATAAAGTGTAAGTAGTTCCAAGCAAGGTTTTTTTTAGGCCTTAGAAAGCCTAATTGCCTAAAAAAAAACCACTTCAACTTCAAGCCTATAGAAAAAAAGAGGGAAAATGTATTTTTAAAATACCAAACAACAATAATGCCCTTGCATACCATTGCCACAATGTTTCCAAATCTCATTTCATTTGTTGTACAAAGCCAACACATACAAAAATGCATACAATAATTACATATTCAAAATTGCATAGTCAAATATGACCTCCTTCAATTCTAGTCCAAAAAATGAAGGATCTAAGAAACCCATAACCTTCTTGAAAGAAAGGCCATAAAACCATTGTTCTGCAAAACAAAAAACAAACACTAGCCCTAAGGTAATATACCCATATTCTTTCCACTACTTCTACTATTGTATCATGAATTACTATTAAAATAACGGCACCTAAAATGGATCACTCCTTAAAATCAACCCCTATTTTTGAAGGGATAATGAATATGAAGGTTATCCAAAATGTTGCACATTGCAAGGACAAGTGCTAGGTGGAATTAAGGGTTATTTTGAGTAGTGTTTAGCTCTATTTATAGTCCTATTGAGGTGACAACCTTACAAGTGGTCTATTTTGGGTACACTTTGTATTGCTTTAATTCTTAAATTTCAAGGCTGATGTTCTGTATCCAATGAATGATAAAGAATCTTTCTTTATATGATACAAGTGCAACTGGTTGATTGCAAGAAATACTTCATGTTTTTGGCTCAAAATGTTGTTTTTTGGCATAGTACTAGTAGTACTATGCGATCCTGACAGTACAACTCGCGCCTACAAATCTCAATCGTCGATTTCAGGCACTTGCAGATTTGGGCCATCAATGTAGTACTGTGCAGTATTATGCTGTACTATAGACTACTACAAGTACTTCACAGGCCACATGGAGCAGAAAATAGCAGAAAAAGGGTCTGTGGAACTTTTTATTTTTAATAATTCAAAAAAAAATCAAAAACTTATTTTTTTTAATCCATTTTTCTAAACAAAATTGTGCACACATTGCAAGAAAAAATTCCTCTAAAATTTGTTTTCCCCCTTCATAGAGTTTGTGCAAAGGAAGGTCACTTTGACCCCATGTGGACAATAGACATTTTACTATTTTTATAAAAACTCATTGTCAATCCTTGAAATGTTAGTAGAACTCCAACTTGTCCAATTTGTGGCTTCAAATTCGGATTTTGAGTCAAAAATAGGACTAAAAAACCCCCAAAATGGCCAAGGTAGATAGCCAATCGGGGGCAGTTTAAAAACAGTAAACTAATTTTTAAGAAATTGAAAAAATTACAAAACATACAAAACTTTTGTGTGCACCTTCGTTCCAAATTTCAAGTTGATAGGGCAAAAGATGCAAAAGTTATGAACAAAAAACTACCTATTGGAGGTCAAGGGGACAAAAAATAGGACAAGTGTTTCTTGCAATCACCCAACTATTCATCCTTATATTAGAAGTGGAAAGGAAGCATCTTCTACAATACTTAAATTTCTAATGAATATATTTGGCTTAATTCAAAGTAGATGATGTCATATAGTATCAAAATATTTCATTTCTACAACCATATGTCCATCCTTCAAGGGTTAACTTCCTATCTATAATATGTTATGATACTAATAACTGTATCAATTCTTGATGTACATCTAATGCATTTTGGCATCACCTACATGACACTTTTAACACCCTACACCTTGCATCTTAGGATATTTGTAACTAATTCACAATATGTCCAAAAATTATGGAACCTCTTCCAAATGATTCATAGTCCTTCACCAATGTGCAAAAATTGTTGTTCATTTTCTATAGCATATAGATTATGCCATAGAACTTATTTGCATCATTTTAGGTATAGTTATTTTACATGAATGAAAATCGTCCAATGTTCAATTACTACCAATTTGAGATTTTGTTGTACAATTTTATAAGTAGTTGGGGATTAAGTTTGATTTGAAAGTAGATAAAATTTCACTATAAATAATGTGGAGTTATGAGTAGTGAAACACTTTGTGCCATCCAAGGCAATTACATACACCATGTTGTTCAAGTTTAAAGTTTGCATGCCTTCATTTTTGAACTCCAAATGTAGCATTGGACATCTAGTTTGACATTTGATGAAAATACTTATGGCCTTCAATAGTAGCCTACTACTATGAGCTTTAGAATAATATACCTAATTCAATTTAAACTTAAAAATTACAAATCAAATTTTAATGAATGTGTCTCTCTTTCTTCTTGCCCTAAAAACTTGTTAGAAAATGCTTCAATCCACATAAAAGATATCCTAAGCCAATATGCTCTTAAATCAAGGTGGTTTCTACACCTCCAACCTTATGATATGAAATTGGGGCTATTGCAAGGAATACATGTAAGGTAATTGCACCTAATTGTAATCCCTACTAATTATTTCCTAAAACTTATTTTATGTATTCATAAGAGTCAAGGTTTGTTAACCTCTAACTACCTACGCGACCATATATGGTCACATAGAAAATTTCAATTCAAATCTAAATGGGTAGTTAAATTCCTTTGACCGTTTTGAAATTTTTTTTCAAGCAATTTTTAGTATTAACCATTAAAAACTTTCATTTTTCAGAGAATTTTTTTTAATTATTTAGGGGTCTTCAAAGGCATGCATGTAACATTAGTGAAGAGTAAAGCTTGCCAATTTTACTTCATTTTCTGCTTTAGTGCACAACTTGCTAATTTCACTTGATTTGAAATCTAAAAAATTGTACTTATCCAAATGCTTTGAAATTGGTCCCAATAGAAAGAATAAGTATTTTCATGATTTTCACCATTGAAGATTTTAGCATGCAAGTGTTGATTTGAAGATTCTTGCGATTTTTAGTTATAGAAAAAATTTGTATTATGACAATTGCAAGGTGGTTTGTGTAATGAATTTGATAACTTTTCAAGTGAAATTAATTTTCTTGAAAGTACATTTTAGTGTGCTAACACTATTTGTATTTGTTCATGTCACCATTAATCCCAAAAAACTTTAATATACAAATTTCTAAAACATTCTGGGGAGAGGCAATATACTAGAAATAGAAAACATACATTTCTCTTGTTATAATCTCACAACTCTTTTGCAATTTTGCAATCAAAATTGGTTTGTAGACTAATATGCAAGTTCTTAAAACATCTATGCAGTTGGATTTTGAAAAAAGAAAATTTTGCTTCATTGGGGAATACTAAAAGCCAATGCTCTTTTTTCATAAGAAAACACACTTGCCAAGGCTTAGGTACTTAGGGGTTAATGGATAGACAAAATTTTAAGAACTTTGAACAATCATAATACGATATTCATTTGGTGTCCAAAAAATGTACAAAAATATAAATATATAATCAAGAATATTCTTTTAACTTCCAACAAGATCCAACAAAAAAAATTTAATAATAATTTTTAGATACATTTAAGGATAGTTATTTTACTATTTTTGTAACACATGATGTAGCATTTGACATTTGAGAGAGTTTTTCAAGCCCATTTTTTAATGTTTTCAACTAATGTATAAACACTCTTATTTGAAAGGTGGATATGATTATTGAATATATTTCAATGTTTTGAATACTTTATAGAATTAATTAAAAAGAGAATATTTATTTTCAAAAATATATTATACTTGCATTTTTTTAGTAGAGAAACCTAGTGAGTATTTATCAATTAAAAAAATTTGGATATGAAATTTAGAGGAGATGTTATCGTTGCACTAATCTCTTTTATCAATTTTAGAAAAAGATTAATATTTATTTTGAAAAGAGAAATGTTTGTATAGATGATTCTTATATGTCTCAATAATAAAAATTTGAAGGTTCATTCATCAAGATTTCAATCAATTATCACATAAATCGATAATATATATCTAAAAAATCTACAAAAATTGAAAGTTTGATTTTCTAAAACTGATTTTTTAATATTTGATTGAAATTGTGAAAAATTGTGTAAAAGTTGGATAAAGGGACAATGTGAACTACACATCACAAATATTACCAATTGAATTTCACTTAGTTGACATAATAGACAATTGTAAAAATATTGTACCCCACAATGAAGTTTATCATAATCATATTGAAATGGAGTCTTTAGTGGTTTAGTCTAACTATTCAAAATACAATTTTAACTTTTTAGTGCTTTGCAATTTGAATTAGAACTTTTATCATTGAAAGAACATTGAATAGTACTTTGAATATTTACAAGAAAACTCAAATTAGATAAAGAAAATAAATCACTTTAAAAGCTAACTAAAAGACAAAAACTATTATATAGACTATAATAGTAGTCTTGGCAAATCATAGTTATTAAATAATTTACAAATTACTTCAATGTGCACCTAATTTGTACTAAAATGTACATTGGTAATCATAATTTGCTAAGACCACCGTAATTTTTTATCTTTTAATTATTTCTTTCATGTGATTTATTTTCTTTATCCAATATCTAAATTTGAAATTTTTTTAAACCTATTCAAAGTACTTTAGAATGCTCTTTCAATGACAAAAGTTTCAAGTTCTAGTTGCAAAGGAATAAAGAGTTGGAATTATAATTGACAAGGCAAATTCTAGAGTGTATTGAAGTTGTATGATACTAATTCCTACCCACAAACAACATAAAGTGAGCCTAGTAGGATAATTATGGGATTCCCTTGGACAAAAGTAAAAATAAACCCTTATTTTGAGTTGTGTCTAGGGTATGTTCTAGACCCTTGTCAAGCTAATTTGGCTAAGGGTCTCAGATTGCAAATATGAAATCAAAATTTGCACAAAAAAATTTGTGCAAAACATAACATTCAATAAGGTAAGGGGCTTAGAAATGGACCATCTAACAAAAAATGAAGGTCTGTATAGAAATGTAAGAACTAGAAAAATATAGGGATATTTTTCATAGGAAGGCAAATTACAGACTCTAGGAAGCTTTATTTTTCCATAATTTTGTACCTAGTTTTGATTACTCATGATTTTATGAAGTGAAGGTACAATAGGGAGGTAAAGTTGCTCAGAGGGGGCATCAATAATGGACCTGATGAAGCTATGAACCAACCAAGTCAATCCAAGACTTGTTTAACAAACATGCTGAAAATGGTGAAGTTATAGACTTATAGTAAATGATCATGCATGTGAATTCAAAATCAACCCATGCACATAGCCAACAAAGAACACCATTTTCCTAGGAAAAAGTTGTACAAAATTGAACATTCATTGGCCATTGCTAATAAAACTTTAATGCATTATTTTTCATGCATTCATTTTGTCTTATAATAACTCAAAAATTACTTAAGGTATAAGATGGAATGTTACAGTTCCATAATTCATTGCCTCAGTATCCTTGAACCATGCACATATAAGCCTCATTTACCACCATTTATAGATTTCTCTGTATTAAGAACTATGTGTACGATTTTAAATGCCTATGTAGGGGCAATTATTAATGCCTGAACTGTTTTTGAGTCTTCTCCTATAGCATATTGTGGCACTGTCTTCCTTCTATAGTGAAGGGTGTGGCATATTCCACACCTCAACAACCTATCCACTTCCTTCACTGGTTATTGATGAAACATTGTTGGAGTGTCAAATATTCCACACCCTCCAAGGGCAGTGCCAACCAATGCTACTGAATGCTATGAATATAAAAAATTTCCCCCGGGGTAAATCCAACCTACTGGGCCGTCTTCGAGGGCAGGATTGTGTCCTCTATTGAGGAGCGCGACATTAAATCTTGTAATTGAAACTCATGTGGCGCAGTTGAATTTACCCTAGGATAAACACTGAATTTTTTTATTTTTTTCAAATTTTATTTTTTTCAAATTCTGAATTCATATTTGGATTCAGAGACCCCAAATTAGCTAGGATGGTCCTTAACACGACCAAAAAATCCAACAAAACATAAACCCCCAAACCCTTATCAACCCCTAGTAAAACAAGTTTTACCCGTGGGGGGCTCGATTTACCTGCACCACATCAGGTTCGTTTACAAGATTTAACGTCTTGCCATTGAGGATGCCCTCGTAGGACACTCTAAATCGGAGTACCTTGCCTGCAGACCAATGATCCCCAAACTGGCTAAATTTTGCTCATTTTCTACTTAATTTTTTCATGCCCTTTGTATAAATTTTAAGAAATCTTCCAAAAATGAACATTTGGCTAAAAACCCTGATTCTGTTCTGAGATCACTGCTGCAGACTGCAGACAGTAATGACTAATGAATGAGGCGCTCAATGAACTCCATTGGCGGCCATCACGTACCGAACTACCGATCGAGAGTAAGCTTAGTAAGTTACAGTACATTTACTGAATTGGCTGCTCCACTTGAATTCCTTTACTACTAATTAATCATGATGTTTTTGCAGCACATGCACTACAGAAATAGTAATGTAATCAAATTACGGCGCTCGTACGTATTACTGTAAAGCCGCCCATGACAGCATGCAAGCATTTCATAAACCCAACTGCAGCAGCAATCTGCAATTGCAGTGCATTTCAAGAGAGTACCTGCTGTTGTAGTTCGCGCTTCTGAATCAGTCGGAGAGGTAGAAGGAGCTGAGAATTCCGGAACTTAGTCTTCGAATTCGATCTGGTTTTGTGCTTCTCCTTTCCTGTTGCAGTTGAAATCTCGATCTTATACAGTTGAGAAGTTGCGTTGCCACGTTGGGGAAGTGTCTGAGAGCTCCATCGTAGTTTGGCGAGATGTGCATCATCAAAGCTTGCGAGGAACCCTCCTCACCAGGAGTTTGGTGGAGGGACGATGCAGAATGGAAGCAGTACGACTCCGCCACGGCTGCTGCCATTCAGCAAGGACTTACCGACCGTGCAAATCGTGTAGAGCTTGGAAATCTGGTGAGCTCCAAGTACACCCGCGGTGCCCAGTACGTGGTGGAGTTGAACTCCATGAAGCAGATCAACGTTGCCTCCGGCTTCACGCGTGACGTCAAAGTGGTGAAAGCTCCGGCAGCTGGGGTACCTGCGGCCCCCGTGAACGCGTCGGACGATCTTGCCCGTGTGAAAGAAGAAGTTCGAGCTTGCGTGGAGGTAATTCAGCAAGCTTCTTTTGAGTATGACCCAGTTTAGTATTCTAAGTAATGCATGGGCGTTATATTGTTTCTTTGGAGTGAAGTTCACTTGTGGCGTTACTGCGGTGTAAATGTACGTGCAATTGGATTGAAAGCATTCTATAAACATCTCAAATGATCTTTTAGTTTGCGATGAGACCGGAGCCCTGTTGACAGAGAGTGTATGTAACAGGGCCTTTCATTGACGTGATAGTTTGTTAAGGGGCTTGACTGTGTTGATTAACCGTCGCAGAACATCCGGAGCTTGAAGGAAATGGTGGTGAAACTAGAAGCGGATCTTCTAGCCGTTAAGTTGCAAGCTTCAAAGATTGAAGCAAATCAAGTACGGACGAATGTGACCTGCCCCGGCCAAGTGGCCCCGCTCAGTCGTGGCCAACCAGGCGACTGTTGGGAGGTAATTAATTGATATGTGCATCTGTGTTGAGTCTTGTTTAACCCCTTGGAAGGACCAAGAGTTTGTGGTTTTCAAATGTTCAATTAGAACAATCAATTTTCTGAACTGTGTATTTCATCATGAGGCTACAGTTTTTACCACCGAAATCTATATAGAACGTTGCATAAGTCGGTCAAGAACTAAATAGCTTTGACAAAAGAGAAGTACCCACATGACATACTTGAAACTGATTATTGAATCAGAGTATTTGGAGCCCTAAAATGGCCCTCTAGCTAGGTTTAGCGATTGTGTCAATCAGTCACGTCCTGAGCCTGTTTTAAATCCTTCACATATGCCCCCCTCCGTAGCACTGTCAAGATTGCTGAAATAATTGTATCGCTTGGTTGCAGAGCTATTCTTCAGCTGGGGAGCACTACTACGACTCCCAGTCGGACGATGACTACTGAATTTGGGGTCCACGGTGCTATCAAGGAACTCCAAAAGTAGTAACTATGCCGCTTTCTCGGAACATATTTCGAATGTAAAACAAGATCAGGACACTTTCTTTTTTTTCGATAGTATATTCAGGCTTGCAGTAGTGATGTTGTACAAACACTTCTAGCATATCGATTTTCACTGTGATATTTTGCACTTCACTGTGAAATAGACTGATGTTTTTCAACTTACGACTCTGTTTTGAAGGCTTTGGCACTGTCTTTCTGGCATATCTTGGTCAACTGCAAGATTTTCCCCGCAAATGTATTCGCACATGTATGATGCATGTGCCAGTGGAGAGTTTGCCTCTTTTCCATCAGCATATTTACTCTATGTGTTTCCGGAACCATGCAAACACAGAACTGCTTGCACACACCGCCTTCATACTACAGTTTTAGAAGCCTCGCCAGAATTCCCTTAAATCTCTTTTTTGAAGCCAGATTAGTTCAGTAGTGCCAAGCAAACTAATCATAGTTTGTTATCACTAATCCTTTTCTTGAAGTCAGATTAGACCAGTGTTGTTTATCAATGTGCTTCCACATGTTTCGTAGCCCAAAACCTCAATGCAGATCGAATTCTGTAGGGGCGAACAGAACGGCCTCTGTCGAAAGATTCATGGGTTGGAGAATAGTTTAGGTTGAATGTCTCTCAGACAACTGAGGCTACGCGTTGTAGATACGCAAAGTTCGTGTTATCCATGATTACTTGTCGAGCTTGATACAATAACATTCTCGCCTTTTGCACGACTTCATAAACAATGTGCTGCAGATACAGTAGAACTTCTTTAAGGTTGACAACCCCTGCTCGAAATCCCGAAATTCAGAGAATCATCCTTCAGTGTGATACCTAATCGATGAGCCTCAAAATCTGCCCTCAAGCAATCACAGCACCCAGCTCCTCTCGTGACAGACAGCAGTCCCATTTGCAACAATCGCTACCGAACCACTGTCCCGTCCTCAATTATTCTGGCCTTGGAATTAGGAGACACACAGTCTCCAGAATCTTACGGGCCTTTGAGGTTTGTTCATTTTGGAACCACGAGAGATTATCCACTTGAACGAAGCTTACAAAATGCGATATGTAATCACCTGACGAAAATGGATTCTGCCAGTAACTCATTGTGACACAAATTTGAAGGGAATAATGGTCAACACCGTGCAGCTTGTGATCGTCAATTTCGTAAGAATTCACAACTGCACAACATTTGATTGTCCAGTGTTCCTAGTGCATGAAAGGAACGCTATCTGCGTTTAATATCAACCGAATGAGCAATTGAAATTGGTTGACTTTTTAATTTCAAAATGGCTCAAATCTTTGTTAGATTTTGCTGGAAATCAAAAGCAGAATTCCAGATTGTCTTGGCATGCAATTTTGGGACCCTGTATATGAATAAGGTAAACCACCCTATGACAGGCCAAATGCCTGCTAGCCCATCACAAGCAAAAATATTTTAGTGAAGCACATTTCAAATCTGGGTATGTACACCATTAGTATAATTTTGCTTGTGATGGGCTGGATGGCATTTGGCTTGTCATAGGTAGACTTACCTTAATCCATGAATTTTCAAAGTGTTGGAGATAGATGTACCCAAATTCAAGTGCTAAGCTCTCATGTTCAAAGTTCCTACTTTTTATTCAAGAATCTAGATGGCATAGTGTTTCAAACATGTCACAATTAGGTGTCCCAGACTCACAATTTCCTCACCTGATTTGGAAAGTGAGTTTCATGTTACTCTCCTTGCACCTTCTTTTCTCTTTGAAGTTTTGAAGCTGTAGACACATGCATTTCAAGCTGTGTATCTTAGAATTTGAGGACCTCAAGAGTATGACTGATGCGTGTTTAAATGAATTATTGAATTCCTACATACCTTGATTGAAATTTTGGTACTTGAAGCCTATATATGATACTATTGGCAATTGGAAGTTGATTTCAGTGCATATTTGAATGTTCTCTTTAGGAAATCCTGTGAACATACTATGAATCTTCCAAGTCGACTAATTACACATGTACACAACATCAACTCTAAGTTCTCATATTTTGACAATGCAAGCACATTTTGGGTAGGAATCGTAATTGGAGAAAGAGTTGTATTAGAGTAGATACCTTGACGATGCTAGCAACTTTGAAGGATAAATTGCCCTAGGCATGCATTATAATGTTTTTGAAGTAAGCTCATTGCATCGATATTTTGTTATTTCGTTGGTAGCAAAGTGTTGACTGAAAAACTAAAAAGGATTAGCATAGAAACTGCTGAGATTCATAGGACTATGGGATCAGTCATGAGTGATGAGGATCAAAGAATACAAGGCTTGTGTTTCACCAACACCATTGCCATGAAATGCCATTTTCAATTCAACATAAATTCAACCTCAATATAGCACACTTTAGGTCAATGTAAAAAAATTTATTTTTAGATATCTTGATCTTAATTGTATCCATTATTTTTCAAAAAAATTGAAAAAATTTTAAAATTTAGAAGTCAATTTTGTTAATTTGTCACACTTTGACATTTTGAGTTTTTTCATGCTATTGAGTAGTTTAAATTAATAGTTTTGAGTTGGAATTTTTGTGGTATATTTTCTTAGAAGGCACACATGTTCTTACCAAAGGATTTCTAAAAATATATTATTTCATACCCTCAACATTTGTGCAAATAAGCCTCCTTTATGCATGTGCTTCTACCCAAATGTCCAGTCTTTAATTATGTTGAAAATTGCTTTTTCTATTTTTTACAAATTAGAACATTGAAGTATATGTTTTTTCAGCTGTATTCTTAGACATCAAATTTTGGACATCAAATCAATATGTATATGTTATTCTAAAAAATCCAATTTTGTAACATTTCATCACAAATTGTATATATACAATCCAAATAATGTATTTATGAAATTTGGCAATTGTTAGTTATAGATAATTATTGCAAGAATGTTCATTATCTTTCGTAAGATGATTATCAAGCAATGAAAACTAAATTGTATCATTTTAATTTATAAATTCTCTTGATACCAAAATTCTATTTTTTGAATCATCAAACATGCTTGAACATGCTATTCTTTGAAATTATAATGGGTCAAAAAGCCAGTAGATGAAATTACCTAGGTTTTATCATAGAATTTTTCTTAATAAATTGAAGATTGGAACAAGTAATTAGATGATATTTTCCAAGGATGAAAATGTAATAGATTTTGTAGCAAGAATTGTGGTAAAGATTGTAACATTGCACACTTTTTATAATATAGATATGTAAATATCCTATACAAAGGTTAGATTCTGTAGAAATTAAGTCATTTAAATGAAAGTGACAAATGTCATATGTGAGTGGTCTAAAGTGACATGGACCCCTAAGTATCTGATTGAAAATTCAATTTTAAAACTTAACTATTGAATTAATCCTCACATATTTTATAAATGCATGCATGGACACATATAGGAAACTAACTATGTGTACACATGTATATTTTTATATTATTGCATAGCAATCTATTTACCTATATAGCTATTAATATAATATTTGTAATCCTAAATATATGATTGAACCATAAATATACATAAAACAAATAATCCTATATTGATATGTATATATATTTTAGATAACTCTATATACCTAAAATATCTTAGACCTATATAATCTATACCTTCAATGAAATTGTTTATCTTGTTTGTTTGTTTGCCATACTGAGATCTCCATACCCATATAACCATACACCCCAGAGCTAGAGGAAAGCTCTCTAAAAGGAAGAGTGCATAGACTTTGTTTTCTAGAGATCTGACTCACAGCAAAAGATACTGAATTTCCAAGCTTTTATGAGTTGAAAAATTTACAAATCTACTTTTACTTTTGTTTTATTATACTGTGGCAACAGCACAGGACATAATGGTATATACTCGTATTAGACTGCACAATTTAGACAATTAATATACTGCACGATTTAAAATACCGTAATGCCAAGATCAGTTGAGATACGTGATTTTCCTACTGGTGCGTTTCATGCAACAATTGGGGGTTACAACCACACAATTGGAAAAACTGTTGGTAACAAAATCAGGTTTCTGAAATGGGTTTTCAGACTCTGCTAATTAGCTAGAAAAAACTCTTGACAGATTTGCTTGCAATCATTCTGCACTTGCACCACAAAATGAATCAAAGGGGCGCCTCTTCCTACTTCTCGTGTGACAAAATGCCGGAGCAGCATTTCCTCCCTCGTTCCTCGCCTCCGTGTTGTCCAAATTTCCATATTCCAAATCACAGATCGAGCCTGATGCTCCTAAGAATGATCTCCTAGCAACCCATGTAGCCTGCAGTTTTCTGTATAAATATATACCGGTAGCTCCTTGGACTTTTCCAGAGGATTTGACAACACAAGCTCAAACTCTGGACATCGCAATGTGGAGACTACAAGGCCAACAAAATGAGAGCTTGCCATTCAAGGCTTCAATGCATCGCTTAACTTGCACTCGGGGCCCGTCTCAAGTCACGGCAACAGATTTACCCTCTTCCTCAGCAGCGTTCGCTTCTTCCTCGGCAGTTGACGACATCTTCCCCTCGAAGCCTTCATTCACGATTCGCACGGGCTTCAGGGTTTCTTCCTTGAATTTCGTCAGATCACGAGGAGGAACTGCATACGCTCCGGAGAAGCAAGCATCACAAAATTTGGGGGCCTCGTCCTCGAGCATTCCCCGCAGCCGCTCAAGAGGCAGAAACGCCAGAGTGTCCGCGCCAAGAACCTTGCGAGTGTCCTCCACATTGAGCCTGCCCACACAAGTCACAAACACAAGAATCTCAAAAGGTCTCCTACTAGGTTCACAAAGTTATGAAGGTAAATCAATGCCAATCTGATAGACCAATATTAGATACTGTCATATTAACGTTAAGATAATGCCGACTTAATAGTTGCCGAAACAACATCAAGTTCATGCAACGGACACTAAGATCACACCAACATTAACACCATTTACATTACACTAACATCAACTCAAGATGAGAACTATATGCACCTAATGCCTGTAAACTTGGCATTAAAAACTTTGTCAATCTAAGTGGGGAGGAGCCGTTGGTGATGATGAGAGATACCTGCAGAAAGCAGCAATTCCCAGTTTCAGAACAACAAAGTACAAGTCTTGGGTTGCAACAAACTGGTACCTATATGAGATGAGTTCCTCCTTGCTTGGGGTATCCACTCCATAGTAGCAAGATCCAGTGATGGGGGGGCTTGCAATCCGCATGTGCACTTCAGTGGCGCCAGCCTCCTTGAGCAGACGCACAATTTTTATGGAGGTGGTCCCTCGGACGATGGAGTCGTCGATCACCACCACACGTTTGCCCTTCAACACGTGAGCCACTGGTGCCAGCTTCAACTTCACACCAAAGTCCCTGATCTTCTGGGAGGGCTCAATGAAAGTCCTGCCCACGTAGTGCGATCTGATTAACCCTTGCTGAAAAGGCACCTTGGCTTGCATGGCATAACCGAGTGCAGCCACCACCCCTGAATCTGGGACAGCAATCACCACGTCGCATTCCACAGGCGCCGTCTCGGCCAAAATTCGTCCGTAGGCATAGCGTGAATCGTACACGGATCGCCCAAACACGACCGAATTCGGAAGTGCAAAATAAATGTGTTCGAATATGCAGGCTTTGCGTTCCACGCGGGGCATTAAACAGGAAGAGCTGAAACCCTCGTTCTTATCAATGACTATCATTTCCCCCGGTTGAACCTACACATAAGAAGTCAAGACCTAGTCCTAATCAGTGATGAGTAGAATATATCTCATATCCAACAAAGAACGTAAGTGTACCCCCCCTCGAGGATCAAGGATTCATAGGTTTAAATTCGATTGTGACCATATCATGAAAAAAACAGTAACTCTGATGGGGATCGTTTTTGCATTGGTAGCCATAATCGGTAGAGAATATTGCAAAAATAAACGAATTTGGACAAAAGAAAGCTTCCATAGGTCCAACTCAAGACCACTGAAAGAAAACATGAAATCGTTTGGTCCTGTCGGAGTAATTTGTTACATTTTCTAAAGTTCAACCTTGACAAAAGAACATCAACACAGGTTGTATTTCAAGAGTCTCATGGACTGGAACAGTAAAATCACTCACCTCACGGGTATACTCTGCCTCAATGAGGTCCAAAGCGCACGTCTCCGAGGCGAAAACGTAAGCCCCATTACTTTTTCTGCCCATCACCAGGGGCCGAAAACCATGAGGATCCCGGACTGCCACCACTTTGTCTTCTGAGAGGAAGACGAGAGAGTAGGCGCCTTCAAGCTGCTCGCACGCATCCACCAATCGGGCCACGAAAGGACGCTTTTTGGAAATGGCGATCAGATGCAGAATAACCTGAACAACCAAACAATCATCAAAACAGAGGCATAAGTGCAAGCTTAGGGGCCATAGATCCACTTCCAAGACCCACAGGAGCAATTAAAAGAACTTCTTCTAGAAATATAATCACTCGAGCTACAGCTACAAATACGTTATAAATATAAAACCGAATGCAGGAGATTGATCAATACCTCAGTATCCGACGATGTGTTAAAAATGCTGCCATTCTCCTCCAACTTTGCCCTCAGCTCCGAGTAATTCACCAAATTGCCGTTATGGGCAACCGCCAATGAGCCGAACCGATATCCGGCGACAAATGGCTGCACATTCTTTAGAACAGAGGCCCCTGCAGTTGCATACCGAACGTGCCCAATTGCAGCCGACCCGGGCAACTTCTTCAACTTGCTTCCGTCGAAGACCTCACTCACAAGCCCCATCCCTGGAACCATCACAAATAACACAACAATTTTCTCACTAAAAATAAAACCCTAAATTGACTACCGTAAAAGGTGCAGTTCAGCTTCCCAACATGAACACAACCAAAACAAAAGAATGCGTAGAAGAAGTGCGATGTTACAAGAGACCATGCAAAAGAAACATGCACAGAAACTACAATGTTACCAAAAAAACCGCAAAGGAATATGCAGACGAAGTACGATGGCATAAAGACCGTGCAAAGGAATATGCAAAAGAAGTGCGAAGTTACAAGAGAATATGCACAAGAATATGCAGAAAAGTGCGATCGGTTACAAAAGTCTATACAACGGAATATGCAAGAGGTTTACCTGTAACGGCATGTAAAGTATGTTCGTCGGCGGTGACAATTCCTGCCCCTTCCTGGCCCCTGTGTTGCAGAGCATGGAGCGACAGGTAGCAGAGTCGGCTGGCCTCCGGGTCTCCGAAGATGGCCACAACGCCGCATTCCTCTCGCCACGCATCGCCTTCCCGCTCGTCGCCGCCCTTCTTGCGCATCCACTCTTGCATGGGGTTGCCAGATCCAGCTGGACTCAACCATTCCAGACTGCTTGCTCCCTCGTCATCGCCCTCGCCCAAAATGGCAGCAGAAGCAGCTGCCAGTGGCGAGCACAGCCTGGTGTTACTCTCGACTTTGATCGCGCTGGAATTACTCAGCCAAGCTGCTCGCCTCAGGCTCCTGGACGAGGGAGCAGAGCACGACGGCTTGGAAAGACGACTGAGAGCCAAATTGCTCTGCGCCGAGACTGAGACATAGCGTCTCGACAACTGGATTGCCGCCATCCCTGCTGCAGCTTCTCTGTGCGTGCTGCACACGAGTGATCGATCTCACCGCTCTCTCGCGATGGCGTTAATTACTCCATTGTTACAATACCCGTCAATGAAACACTCGCCACACCCTCGGAAATTGTAATTCCTACACGGAAACAAAAAACACAGTCTCGTTAGAGAAAAGAAAAGAAAAAAGCTACAACGTTTGTCTCCGAAACGCAGGAGTTTCAAGCACCCCCAAAACGGAGGCCAATTTCTAAAACCCACAAAAGGACGGTACCAAAAGAAACCCACCAGGCAACGACAGCAGCGACGATCCAATGCTGCCAGGCGCTGTGACAGAGCGAAATGGAAAGCGAAGAAGTTACAATTGCGAACTTCACAAAGAAAAGATGCAATACAGCAATCACTTTCAAGATGAACAACACGCGAGTAAAGGTGAAGTGTCCAGCGCCGAAAACCACATTCTCGTCAGAAAATAACCATAACACAACCATAAGACTCCAAAACAAACTCATGACCATCTCCAAAACGCAACAATTCCAGCCACCACCAGAAGAGACACTAGTTCCTAAACCCCACCAAAGCAAAGCACCTACAGAAACCCACCAGCCAAACGAACCAGCACCCGACGGCGACGCCAACGTCAGCACCCCAATGCTACGAAGCGCAGTGTCAGAGCGAAATCGAAAGGGTTACAAGCGTATAACTCCAATTGCGAAATTTGCAAAGGATGCAACACGGCAATGATCAGTTAATTAACGATGACAGGGAGAAGTTCGGGAATTGGAGAACTGAAGGGTGGTCTGTAGCCAGGTGACCAAGGAGATGAGAGCGAACTTGCAGCAGAGGGATTCCCCACCGGGAGGGAATCCTGCAGAGTGAGGGTCCCAGTCAGGCGGACGCACTGCCTGCACACACCCCACCCTGCCACCTCAATTCTCAGTTCAATTTCAACCCCTAGTATCGAAATTTTCTGATTTGGTGGCGATGATCAGAGCGAGTGTGTCAGCCTGGCGATGTGATCTTTTAGGACTTTCAGTTGCATCCCGGGATTCAAGGATTTCGAAGAGGGAAAGGGGAGGGAAGGCCCGAGGTTCGAAGCTGCGGTTGGCGCCGTTGGCCAGCTAGGTAGTTTTCGAGTCCACGTCAGCGGATTGTTGACGGGGGAATTGGAGATTCTGGTAGTTGGGAAAGAATCTCAGCCGTGGAGATTAGGCCTGCTGATTCAGCGGCGTTGAATGCATTGGTTGTGACGTGGACGGAATCTGGAAGGGGACATGCCATGTCATTCAAAACCTCGTGAAGGACTAATGGTATTTTGAACCCCTAAGGTGTGAGCACCCAAAACCGTCAATATAAGCAATTGAACATTCAAAAAATAATATTTTTGAAGTATTAGCGAGTAGAAATTGTACATGTTTTTAAAAATTAGATTTTTTATGTAATTTTCATGGTTTTTTAACCCCTAAAGGACCAACATGCGTTTTTTGGCTGTATAGAAATTTTGGGCAGGTACGTGTGATTGGAAATTTGAATATTTTGGGCTAAAATTTTAATAGAAGGTGGGGGCGAGGAATATCTTCATGTGTACCAAATTTCATGACATTTGGAGATATGAGTCAAAAGTTATGGCCTAATATGTTACTTTTTTTCGTAACTGGGCAGTTTGGGCAGATAAAAAAAATCACTTTTTTCAAAAATGAAAATTTTAAACTGGTTTTCTACATTTATATATAAGTGGAAAGCTTTGAATCATTCCATTTCAATCAAAGAGTCAAAAGTTATGAGGTTTTTTTGTTTGTGGGCAGTAATGGATTCTCCACTATTAAAGAAACTTCGAAGTCGTTTATTTCACTCAATTTTTTGTAAAAAAATAAAACCCTAGGATGTAGATTGATTATTAAAACATTACAACCATTGGGATTGTCATTTTTTAATTCTATAATTAAATTCTTAACAATTTAGTATTATGAATCATTCTCTACTTCTTTTTACTTATTATTTTTTTCCTATATGTTGTACAATTCCAAATCACATGAAATTTTTTGAGCATATGTCCATCTTGTTTAGGAAATTGAATTCAAAGAGGCACCACCATTTTCAACATTTTTTCCTTGAGAAGTGAGCTTGTGAAGTGCAGCTGCCCGGTTTTTTGCAGGATTGAAAAAATGGTTTTGGTGAATTTGAATGCTTATATCTTTTGATCCACATGGTGGAATATTTTGAAATTTTTACCACATGTTTTTTAGACATTATAATACAAGATCCTACGGTTACATGTGTCAAAAATTGTTTTTTTCAAGAAAATTGGTAGTTGTACTAGAAATGGCAGTTTGGGAGCGTTTTCAGTGAATACATAGTCATGGAACTTTAGGGGTTAAAGTATCGGTTACTTATACCACTGAAATTTTGACACAAATGCATCCAAATGTTAACTTTGCAAAAATTAGCAATTAGCAAATCCAAATTAAGAATGTGTCCTTTAAATGCATCAACAAAATAGAGTTAAGCATTTGGAAAACACATTAACCCATTAAGGACCGTGGTTGATTTAGGGGGCGGACGTAGTTTTTGAACACAATTCTCAGAAAGTGAAATTTTCTACCTTTTTAAAAGATGTAATCCTAGATCGGATTGAATAAATGAGTTCTATGGGTTAAGTCCTTGAACCACACAAAAAATAAAAGTGATCCAACGGTTCATGTCTTTGTAATTACTCTTCAAACATTGAAGTGTCATAAACACCCTTTGGCATTGGTTATAATTAGGGTTTGCTACAATTGGGTATAGATTTGAATATATTGTCTGGAAATTGACCAAAACTTTTCAATTTATTATTTCAAACACACACATAATTGTCCTTTTCATAAAATATGCATTTTTCATTGAAAATTTCAATATGAAAGGTTGGAGCATTTCAAGTTTGGCCAAACACAACTCACTCATTTTTGCACACATTCTCTTGAAATTGGTTTTGTTAGATGTGCATAAAGACACTCTAAATGCGTTCTTCTCTAAGTTTTTTGAGATCAAATGTTCTACAAATTATAGGAGACAAAAAGTCCTCAAATCAACCCAAAAGTGGTCGACCAGTCCTTAATGGGTTAAGCAAAGTTTAGGAATACAATTTGGTGTAATCTATGGTACAAGAATGGGAACATTTGCGCTAATGGGTGTTTCTATCGTACTATTCACCTAAAATGGCACCACTTAACCATGAGGCATAACAATTATGGTATAGAAATTGAAGAACAATTTTTGCAGATTAGATAATGGACTATAAATCAAAATGCAAGTGGTTCCATAACTTTTGGATACATTCAAAATTAGTTACAAATTTTCAAAGATACAAGATATCTTAGGGTGCTAAAAGTGTCATTCAAGAGATGCCAAAATGCATTTGATGCACATGAAGAAATGACACTAGTAGTGTCAAAACATGTCACATACGAGAAATTAAAACAATATCAAGTGTACACAAAATTGACCACTTCCCACCTCTATGGTACTTTAACTAGAATTGCACACTATTTAAGATAGCCTTTAATTCCACCTTGCACATGTCCTTGTAATGTGCATCATTTTGGGTATTATCCCTATTCATTTTTCCTTCACAAATATGGGCCAATTTTTAAAAGTGGGCTATTTTAGGTATAATTACTATACATATTCAAGGCCCTTTTTTACATTTCGGAATTTGGTTACAATTTGATAAATTTTATCAATTTCATTTGTATTGAAATCCTAAAAATTCAAAACTAGACACGTAAGAGATCTCATGGGAAAAACAAAAAAACAATATCACTACAAGAGATTTAGCTCTAAATAAGACTTTGAGTTCCCACACAATGGAGACATTTGTAATTGTGCCACTATAAAATTTGATGTAGTCAAGCCACAAGCATGTCAAATATTTAACTTTTTAAAAATTTTATATACAAATTTTTTGAAGTTTTTAGTATTTTTAGTATTTAATTATTTGTAGGGGCTTACGAAAATCAAACGTTTCTTCATTATTAGGAAAGCAACATAGGGAACTAGCCAAAAACAACCCTTTATTTCTCCATATCTCCTACAATGATTAAAATGTTTGATTACAAATGTGTTGAAATTATGAAAATGATTTAAAGTCCTTCAATCCTCTTATCAGATATCAAATTCAAAAAGAATATCACCAAAAAAGAGTGAGATTTAAAGGCTTAACATGCATAATCCAAATGAATTTATAGCTTTTCAATATCTACTGTAACATTTTTTTCATTAATTTATGATGCAATCATTTTTCAAAGTCTAATGTATTTCAAGTTCGTTTTCAAAAATCCTTATAACTACAATAGCAAGATCTGAAAATGACACCTTTAAGAAAAGTTGTAGTCAATCATTCCCAAAACAATTTTTGATGCTAAACTATTAGACATCAAAAAAACTTAAAACATAGACTACTTAAAAATAGCAACTTTGTTGGAATTAACTTCAAAATGCTTTCAACACCACAATTTGGTAACTTCAATAATTAGGGGGTAATACTATTTTTCTAAGTATATTAAAGAATAACATTTACTACAAAAACAAAACTTTTACAAAAAAAGCACCCTATAGGCCTTTCTTGCCTTGAGCAAAAATCTACCAAAGAAAAAAAAGAAAAAGAAAAAAAGACACTAGTACCACACAAGTACTGATATTGTAAATAGAAGTTGAGGATCCCAATGGTATATATGAAATCATGAGAAAGCCACCCAACCTCTAGACACCCTAATTGAACAACAAATACAAGCACATAGGGAATTTCCCTCAAATTGACAATTTTAGTACATGGAAAAAAATTTGGTATAATTGTACTAAATTTAAATATATACTTGCCTACTTATCAAATAAAAATGGCACTTTTAATGATCAATAAAAATTACCATTCAAGGATTAGCATAACATTAGAGGGGATTTGAGGCCAACAAAACACTGTGAGTTCCCACCGCAGTGAATGTAGGAATCTACCGCAGAAATGCAGAATTGGCCTTTGTTGACGTGGTTAAGAGTGTGCCACGTCACCAATTTTTTAAAAATAAAATAAAATAAAATTATTGGACTTCTTTTTACATTTCAGGATGACCTTTCTCTTCTTCTTTTTTTGAAAAAAAATTAATTAATTGCTGACCTGACAGTATCGGGAACAATTTTGGAAATAGGGCTTTCGCAGTCTCCTGTTGGCCTTGAATCCCCTCTAAATGACCTATAAACATCTAATTTCAAGCAAATTCTACAAAGCAAAAATAAAAAATGGAATTGGCGGGGATGCATTCAAATGTTGCGATGACTGGTTGAAGATTGAACCTTGCAACCTAATCAATATTGTTGCTTTTGCAATTTGCATTGTTGTTTGTCTTCATTGCCTAATTGCATCAAATCTACCGTGTTCCTAAAAACCTTCCTACTAGAAGTATTTACACATCGTTAAATGTTCTTGCAATCCATCATTGAAGCCAAATAAGAGCCTTACAAGCGCCACACATAAAACATCTTAACCCCTAAAGCCATGAACAACGTTTTTTGAGATTATAAATTTTTTGGGCAGCTCACTATGGATGGAGTTTTTATTTTTCTTCTTTGAAATTTTGATACAATGTGTGCCTAAGGAGTAGCTTTAAGGCCCAACAAATTTCATAACTTTTGACTTCATGGTTAAAAAGTTATGGTAGGAAATGTTGTTTCCTTTACTCGGCGGGCAACCCGGAAGCTGAAAAAACTTCTTCAAAAAAACTTTTAAAAGAAAAATGAAATTTCAAATTGGTTCTTTAGATTTATACAAACATAAAAAGATTTGAATCAACCCATTCCCATCAATGAGTCAAAAGTCATGAAGATTTTGAGTTTGGGGTAGTTTGCGGCAAGTTATAGAATCTCTACAGTACAAAAACAGTTTGAAATTCTTCATTTAATTCAATTTTTCATATTTTTGGAAAAAAATAAAAACAGAAGGTGTAGATTGTTAATTACAACATTTCAACCATTGGGATTGAAAATTTTCAATTCCATGGATAAAACGTTCACAATTTAGTATTTTGGCTCATTTTTTACTTCTTTCTACTTACTTATTTTATCCTATATGTTGTACAATTCCAAACGGTTTGAAATTTTTTGAGTATGTATCCAACTTGAATTGAAGTATGAATTCAAAGATTAACCACCATTTTAATTTTTTTTCACACAAATGTGACCTTGTGAAGCTTAGCTGTCCGCATTTTCGCAAGGATAAAAAAACAATCTTTGTCAATTCGAATGCTTATATCCTGCAATCTACACGGTGGAAATTTCTGAAATTTTTTCCACATGTTTACAAACCACCTTACTACAAGATCCTACAATTACATGAGTCAAAAATGTGTTTTAAAAAAAACATTTGCACTTGTATTAGAAATGGTAGTTTTGAAGAATTTTTGGTGAAAACATAGTCAAAAACCTTTAGGGGTTGAAATTGACAAAAAGTGCTAAGCATGTGTAGATTTCAAGGCACTACCCTTACCGCATCATTTCAAAAGTTGCTTGTTTTCTAAGAGATTTTAAAAACAACCTACTTGGCTACAAGGAAGCCCATGTAATCTATGACTTTACAATCAACCCCATGTCAAGAATTGAAGTGCACTACCTAAAATAAACTTGATTGATACACAATTACATCTCTTGTACATTGGATGTTTTCATGTTTATTTTTAGGATTAAGATAGATGCACTATTTTTTACATTTTCTTTAGAAATAAGATAGGTGCACTACCTTTTACATTCAATTTTAGAGATAAGATAATACTTAGTCAATCTCCATTTCAAGAATAGGAGTACATTGTCTTTTAGAATACACTTGACACGTAGCTACATCCTCATCATACATTGGATGCACTATTCTTTACTTTCATTTTAAGGGATAATTCCTAACAACCAATGCATCTACCACCTTTTACATTCATCTTTAGTAATATTGAAAGTTTTTCTTTTTTCAGTTGTAGCTTAAACAATAATCCAAATGCACTAATTAAATATGTAAGCCTTTGTAATTATCGGTCATTTTTCTTTTCACTATAAGTCTATAAGAAACATGTGTTTTAGATGATGGATTTTGGGTGATTGTGATCATAAGTTTTTAAAGTTTTTCTATCAATTTAACTATTGATGTATAAATAGGGTTGTCAATTTGTTATATTTCCATTAGCACGTCAAATAGAGATGTACATAGTCTACTAGAATTGAATGGGTGGATTTTCTTGGACTCGGAAAAGAACAAATTAACAAGATTTAGAAAAGTCAAATTGATGGGATACCTCACTTGTGAAGAGTCATCTTCCCAATTTTGGGACTATATGTCCTAAGGTTGGTTTTTCCTCTCTCTCAATCCTTATAGGTGGTATAGTTCTTTGAACCTTTGTGCTACTTATGTGAACATAGTTTTCTAGCTTTCAACTTGCAAATTGTTTGTATTGTTGCATTAGGAGAGATTTCAGGCCATTGGAAGCCCGTGAGTTATTTTGAGTTCCCAAACTGTGGGAATGTGCCACATCAACAGTCTGACATGGCCAAGAAAATGCCACGTTAGAAAACTTTAAAGTTCTTTCTAAAATATGTTTTTTGAAAAAAAATTAATTTTTTAATTTAGTTTTAGGTTTCTTAACACTTTTTAGAATTTCTAAACATTAAAAAAATTTAATTTTTTTCTTTCAAAAATCCAAAAAATTCAACTAATAAGGTTGATCTACAGTTTCTAGACAACACAGGGAACGGACTGGGGAACAACCTTGAAAAAGTCTTCCGTTGCCCTCAATTCCCCTCTAATGGTTGTAAGCTCATTGTTGTCAAATCACAATGGAGTGTTTTGTTGGTGCAAAGTGTGTGAGTTGGTCAATTGATCTCATATCTTGAACACATGTTGTGACGAATGATCTATTGAATTTGTGGTCAAGTTGCAAAGTGGGGGAGTTATGTGTCTTTGTTGAATCGACTAGCATTTGGATTTATAGGGTGTGTAAGTTGTTGCAATTAGACTTGAAAAGTGGTCAATTTAGTCAAGTGTATGCGGGTACAAACTATGTTTCAGCATGTCCAATTGATGGAGTTATTTTGTATCGTGAGAATGGTCAAATTGTTGGTCAATTGATTGAAGATTGGAATTTGAAATCACCACTACTGGTTGTGAGAAGGATCAAGTATGGAGATATAGTTTGAACTATCAAGTTGTTAAGTAAATTTGTTGAATGAGAATTGTAAGTGGCCAAAAGTAACACCTAGAGATTAGAAAACTTGTGTGTAATCGGGTTTGGAACCCTCATCTTTGATTTTCTATGCGTTTTGGGAGGACAAATTGATCAAATCTTGTGATACTAGAGTAGTCTAATTACAACCTTAAAAAATCAAATTGTTGTAAATTGGTTTGAATCAATCAATTGAAGGACTAATATTCTTGCAATGAGTTTAAGTCTAGTGGATTGTATTTGTAAGTTTGAGTAAGGTGAGTTTGCAACTCTACTTGGAATTGTATTTTTGTATATTGGGGTATGCACTAGTCGAATTGATTGCCTATGAAGTCAGTGAGAGAAGAACTAACGCTTAATTAGAATGTGTTGCAATATGGAGCTTGAGTACAAGTAAGTGTATCAACGGATTTAAGGAGATGGAATAATTTGACACAAAGGAACTATGTTTCAACAACCTAAGATAAGTGATCAATGTTGTGGATGCTCTTTTGGGGTTGAATTGGCTCTTGCTTGCTTGAGTGTTTAGAGTTTGATAGTAAACTATGGAATTATTGTAAAGTTCACTCATTGTTGGTTGTAGTAATGTGTGTGAAGTTTTTGAAACAAGTTAGAATTGTGGGTTTAGGGTATAATCATTGTTCAATTTGGATTGGGTTGAATTGATGAATGTTACAAATTGAGATTTGCCGAGTGATGGCACGGAAGATTGTAAGCTTAGAAGTTTGAAATAGTTCGTGAATTCAAACTAGAAGCTTCCCTTGATTGTGTGTATGTGATCTTGTCCATCCCTATCTAATTTTGAGGATAATATGTGAGGAAGAATAGACAATTGTTGAAGTCTTTGAAAGTTAAGGTAGAACCACCTATTCCCAATTAAGGACCCATACCCAACTTGTAGGATGCTGCTATTTCCAACCAAGGCTAGAAGAGCTTTCCAATCAAAGCTTCAAATGTATTTTTGCCCCATTTTCAAGGTTGGGACTAATAAGGTCATGACACATGTCCCAAAGTGTCATAAAGCAATTGGAAAGTACCAAGTAGAAAAATAGTCTTGTCTATGATTCAAATTAGAAGACTCTAAACATTGGCTATAGGTTCAAAGCACTTTTTGGCTTCCAAAAATCATAATAATTTCAATTTTGGGAATAAAATTATGAAAAATTAGCAATCTCCATATTTTCTATCTTTCTACATAGGAAAAATTTGCATAGCCTCATATTCCTCACAGTTTGTTTCAAAATTGCTTAAATGATCAAGTATAGGTAGTTCTACCTTAGACTACCAAGTTCAATCATAAAATTTATGGAAGCTTATTTGTGCCTCTAGACATCTTGAAAGAAATGTCGTTAGTGTTTGAATGAAAGTCTAATTGTCGGATTTTCCATCAATTGACTTTGGAGTGGTATCCAAATTGAGTGGCCACTTGATAAACCATGATCAAGGGACTGGTCCATATCTACACCATCATAGGCGAGGACTTTGCCTATTTGACCCCTAACATCATTGAAATAAAGTCTAATTGACATAAAGATAAAGTATAGTTGGAGGTACCAAGAAGTGAGCAAATTATCAAGAAAGAATTAAATTTTTTCTAAACCTATTTACGATGGTATTATAAATAAATTGCAGTTAGGTTAAGAGTGATACAATTGTTTAGGGGGGGAGAACAAAAAGAAAATTTAAATCTATAAATAGATATTATATATATATAATTATTTATGCAAAACATTAGTAAGTGGCTACAGCATGCATAAGACAAATTCATATTTCTAAACAAATTGCTGATCAAAATTGACATGAGCCATACACTAGATAGGACTATGACGTCATTCATAGTGTCTATATTATAACATTGGGAATTGAACTGTAATCAATTGACATTAGGTGTATTCTTTGGGGTTTATTTTGATTAACCCAATCCTAAAACCACAAGAACAGGTATCCAAAATATAGTACATGTGACCTTAGTCACATGAAAGTTAGACTTATTGACCTTTTCTACTAAAAGTAACCCTTAAATTAATTGTCTTGGGATTTTGTTGAATAGGCAAAGTCTACATTACAATGACGTATATTGTAACAATTCATGTTCTCATGTCAACAATAATGTCCACCCCAACATCAAAATGTCATGGCGGACATTGTTGTTGACATTAAAACAAGGGTTGTTACAATATATGTCACCTTAAATTTGTCATGTAAAACATGAATTTCTTATAGGTCTTGTTTTTGTGTTGTATTGAGAGGATTTGTTATATGTTTGCTCAAACTTCTAAATGCTTTTGTTGTTTGATGTCGTTTGTTTTTGCTTGCAAATTGATATAGAACGAGATTGTACTTAGGCAAAATTTGGGATTTAGTTTTCTTTTTGAATTATCCTAGAACCTATCGCATGAAGTACAAATTAGTTAAATTTAATTTTGAAGACAATTTGTTATATGAATATCAAATCACAACCACCTATGTCATTGAAATCATGTGATCCTTTAAATTGGACTTACAAGAGCACTTCCGTCTTGAAAGGAGTTCACTTGGAATATAAAGTCAACGTCAACTTTGAAGAACATATAGGATATTGTGGCTACTTAAAATCCATTTTGTCCCTTGAAGAAACAATGGGATGCCACAAATGTTTAGTGTCCAATGAATGACAAGGCATTCTCCTATCTAGGAAAAAATTGCAATTATTCATCCTCAAAATTAGGGATAGAAAGGAGAATTTTTCTACAATAGTTTCTCTTCAAATGAGTTATTTTGGGATTTTTTTATACCAATGATTCCCATGGATTCAAAAAAGATGATTTCCATAGTGACCACCACATCATCCTAGAGTTAAGGAGTTAAAACTTACAAAATTCAATGACTTTCTATGTTTTGCCAAATTTGAGATGCCCACACTGGTGTTGGTGTTATAATGTAGAAGAAGCAAGCAAAAGGAACTCTCCTACATGCTATCATTTCAAACTTCGCATGTTTTCATTGCTCTTAAAACGTTCATTCTCATTTGAATCAGTTAAATGAAAAATAAACATCTAACTATCACCATTATTTCAAGTGCCTAAACCCTAAACCCAATTCAATGCATTTGAAGCACCACAAATCCTGTTCATACAAAATACGGAGTACCTAAAGTTGGACTGTTTGCTTGCAGCTTCTGGTTAGCCTTGCCACCAAATACCTTTGAAACTCAAACATTAAAGAAACCTTTGTACCTTAATCTCTGCACTTCATCCCACTCTCAAAGTACTTGACCCTCCATGTGTCCAAAAGTCTTAACCTTATCAAGATTCCGAGTTCATGCCAACAAAGTACTACGCTTTCACATAGCAAATCTGCCATCACACAAAATCGGAGTTATGGGTTCTTCGTTAGTGAATACAAGAAACTCAGGAGTCCTGTAAGGCCAACTGAAAATGGAATACCAGATACTTGAGCGGACATATGTCCAAATATTTGGCCATGAAATGAATTCCAACAAGCCTGGACCAAAGCAGCCACTCTTGCAATCCAAAGCATTGACAGAAATCTTCCACTCCGAGATGGAATCGTTTTTCAGGACCAAAAACTGGGATTACTTGAGCATGGGAGAGTATCCAGCAAACCAGTGACTGAAACCAGCTGTCACAGGCAGTCCCACCGTCCTGCCAGCATCCAGGAGCAGGTTATGGCCACTGATGTACCCTGCTGCTTCCTCACTACAAAGAAACAGCACCGCATTCGCCACATCCACACTCGTAAGCGGGCGATTCGGCAACAGCGCCGTCCTGATCATTCGCTCTTTGGTTTGCTCCAGAGTGCACGGCTCCCCAGTGGAGTCTTCCAGCACTCTCTGGAACATGGGTGTGGCGGTCGCATCCGGCGACACCATGTTCACTCGGATGCCGTAGCTTCGAAGCTCCAGAGCTGTGGATTGAACCAAACCCTTGAGAGCCGTCTTGCTCACACAGTACGTGTGCGGGCCTAACCCTCCCATTTGGCTTGCAGTGCTCCCGGTGCACACTATGGCTCCACTCCTCACGGGCTTCATCACCCGAGTGGCGTGCTTGATGCCCACAACAGCACCTACGAAAGATTCCATTCAATTTGGCAATATTCAGTAAGGAGTAAAGTTTTTGTACAACTGCACTCAACTCAACTCTGTACGTGTCTCAAGAAAAAGTGCTTGTGAACGAATCCATTTCATTCTTCAACCAATTGGAAGACCTTCCATGCGTAGGCGAATATGGAGCTATTGGAATGAGGGAGAGGATAGGAGAGAAGACGATGGAAGAACCAACTGGTTAAGATTCTAAACTGGAGAAGTTTCAGGAGCTTAAACAGAGGCAGACTTTTCCACAATTGTAATCAACCTAAGTCCATACGTGTCCTTCTAAAAAGTTATTGTGCATGAATCTATTTCATTCTTCAACCAAAATGGGAAGACCTTCCATGAGTAGGCCAACATGGAACTATTAGAGTGAGGGAGAGGACAGCAGAGAGGACGATGGAAGAACCAAATCTCTAAGAGTTTATCATGGAGGATTTCCAGGAGCCTAAACAGTATGTTTGTTGGCAAAATAATGTCTGTTTATGTGTAATGAATATTCCGGCTATGATCTCATATGTGGCGATTGGAAACAAGCTGCCTGTTTAATTGAAATTGCCTTTACCTCGCAAGTTCACAGCCAACGTTTCATCGAAATCTTCAAGGCTGAGCTCTTCAATGGAGCCTAAAGCGCCTACGAAGCCTGCGTTGCTGAAGTAGACGTCCAGCTTGCCCTTCCATTTCATGGCTTCGTCCACCAACGCAGCGACGTCGCGCTCCTTTCTCACATCACAGCTCAAGAATCGGGAATGCTTGTCCCCAAGCTCCTCAGAAAGCTTTCTTCCAGTCTCCTGGTTGATGTCCGCGATGACAACGTACGCTCCATGCTCGACGAACAGGCGAGCCGTCGCCTCCCCTATGCCGCTGGCTCCCCCGGTCACCACCACCACTTTGCCTGCAAACCTGTGATGAGCTTCCAAGCACTGATTTCATCCTTACATCCACAGGACTCCACCTTCGACATACCGAAGACTAGCGGTTCGCAACAACAACAAACAGACCAATCAGGTTATCCAACTGATGCAACTAGCGTCAGAGATAGTCAAAAGTCCACTCAGTTGCACTCATGTGATAAGTAGCAACCTCAACTTTGCTTGTAACACTCATCTTTAAAGCAAGACAGTGAATAGGTTTCAACCAAACCCTATAAGTAGAAGCTAGCATTTCGGTGTTTTTCAAAACACCTAGCAGGTGCTGATAAGTATGCTAGAGGATACCAGAAATTGTTAGGGACCTGATCCTGTCTCCTATTGACTGACCCCTGTTTTCAATAGCAATTCATTTCGTCCAATACTGGATTGATCGTCAATTAGCAAGCTGAATTGTAAGCGTCACTTGGCTGCGTGGCTATGACTTTTGAATGGAAATGGGATTCCGCACCGTCCATCCAATAGTAGTTTACAACCTTCCACTATGGATTTGCATATTACGAAATTCAAACACAGAGTTAAAAAATTTTGATCTTCAGAGAGTTTGGCTCCTGTACTCAAAACGATATCCCGAGCTCTAAATTAAAACTCTTGGAGTGAAGGATCCACTATCTAGAAAGCGCTATGCAGAGATATAGGAGTACAAGCTCATAACTCGAGCGACGTGAAGGCAACGTGGAACCACTCACACACGCTTTCAAACTTCCTGTGATGTAAAACACATTGCAAACGCAAAAGTCCAAGCAAGGTAGTTGCAAACGTACCTGTCTCCCCAAAATGGAGCCGTCCTTGGACTTGAATAGTAACGGGGCAACACGTACAAGTCCGGCATTAATGCCTCGGCTCTCCTAACAATGTTCGATAGCCCACCATTCGCGTATTGTCTGATATGAACAAGCATTCCATTCGTGTAGGCAAACATACTTTGAGAGGAAAACTCAAACAAGAAAATTGCAGATTCGTATAACACCAACACATCACCAAGCAAAAAAGCCGACAATATAAACAAGGATCAAGTGTCGCATCAGATGTATCACTAAGAGAGCAGAGAGAAAGTGACCCATTTCGAGTTTTCAATATGTACGTATTTAGTAGGTGTTGAAATCTAAGCTTTCATTTAGATAAAGCAACCTAAAGCTGTAAGAGTGTTGAGCAGTGAGGACGCCATAGCCAAAACCGGCCTTCTAGGACATTCGCCATTGACAAAGCCTAGGTACTACAATTCTTGATGAACAATCAACGATCCCCAAAATACGCTATTAGACTACTCGGATAAAAATGATTTCCTCGTCATGAAAACTGAAAAAAGCTATGGCACACGATTTAGAGTCGCAGCAGCGGGACCCGCATATAGCTTAACGGAAGTAGTACAGAAGTAACTTAGGTCAAGAATCCAGACACAATGGCTACCACAATTTGGGTACCAGCAGGGAAGACGACTACGCTGCTGACGGTGATTGAAAACTGCTTGCTAAAGTCATCGGAAGCCCTCATAGCCTACTTGTTGCACTCAATGCGAAGATGCCGCTGCGCAGTCAAAGTACAAGCAGAAAAAGACGAACAAAGGCTTCCGCTCTAAAGTAATGGGAGATCTCGTCCGGCCCAACAGATCCACGACCGAAAAATTCACGACAAACTAAATTAAACCAGCCGCAAACCTAAAGAAGATTCCAGTTAGCAACAATCAGAGTAAACTAAGAGGAAAAAATCTCTTGCAATCCGTGCGTAGCTGATCTGACATTGTCACCCACTTGCACATTTTCCTAACCCGGTAAATTCTATCACAAAAAACGTCGAATCCGCTCAACAAATTCGAACTACTCTTAAAAAAGATTTGTAAACAAATGAAATCACTTTTCGAGGAGGAGTACTCTAACTCCTCATCAGCGCTCAGAGAGCTCCTGAATCTGCCGTTGCTTGTTTTACTTCGCCAATCTTTCTCACACCAATTTTGAATCAACAAACGGCCACTTGAAAGAGTAGAAACCAACCCCCACTAGACACCTCTCTACTGCGAAGACTCTCCAAGCATACCCTGGCTAACCACTTCGTTTTGAAACTGTGACCTAGAGCTCGTGGACAGCGCATTGTGCATGAAAGAAGAAACTAAAAAAGCTGAAGAAAGGAAGTCATCGAAGACACGCACCTCCAACAAGTTCTGAGATGGAGCATACTGACAGTCAAGCAAGAATCCAAGCAAGAACTTGCAACCAACCCACAGCACAGCGGTGGATCAAAGCCACGGACAACTAGCTGGCGGAGAGCATCATGAAGCTCGCAATCGTCATTCTCCTCGGAACTGTACTTCGTCGTCCTCAACAGTTATCACGAGACCAGCAACCCATACTGTGCTGCCGATCGCCACTCCCGCCTCAAAAGAAGAAGCAAATGAAACGAATAATCACACAACCAAACAAACACCACCACCACCACAACGACAACAACGTCGTCTTCTTCCCCGCTCCAACCTCCAATGCTTGCCTTCCCCAAACCTTTGATGAAACCCAACCCACAACAGAGTCTCCCAATGCTCCTCAAACTCACACCGCAAATCCTTCCAAAGTAATCAACAGTCTCACTCTCACTCTCACACAAAACTGAACCAAAACATTGAAAGTAAAGCTTACAAAAGTCTGAATTGGGCAGTACGAAGTACACTGTAGTACGCTGAACTCCTCACTGACGAGCGAGCGAATATAAGTGCAACTGAACCAGGTCAGAACCAATTGCAATATATAAATTTGCATCCCGAAGATTCTTAAGAATCGACACCGTTAACGAGAGATGCTCTAGTCGCTGTGAATGAGGGAGAAGAGTCGCGCAATTGGTGGTTCCCAGATTATTCTTTTCCCGTATTCCCGGATGTCAAGTGATGGTCTGCTTGTTTAATTTTAGCAAGTCAATCTCACTCTGTCCATTTGCGAGTTTCAACGGAGCTTCTCTGCTTCTGACGAGCACAGCATCCTGCTTCGAATTCTGGTACAGCTTGACAGAGATCATTTGTGAGGCCCACACTATTCTGTTTTTCTTTCGGTTTGATAGATGGATAACTTATTGGGCTTCAAATTCAAAGTGCGAAAGAAAAACAAAACATTAAACTAAGTTAGGTTCCAAGCTACACCATGCATTTCGTCAACGGAAATCTGCTCTGGGATATCTTGTGATGAGTGCTGTACTGATGGAGTACTTGAAGTTGTCTTGGTGTTGACGCTTTTGATTTCCATTGGGGAGAGCGCAGAGTTCACCTCACAGTTCACACCTGTTAAATATTTTTCGTACTGAATTTTTTCGTTGATGACTGATTGTGTGTTGAAGTGCGTGGGCTCCGGTGAATGGAGACCTTGAATTTAATTAGTATGGGACGGCGACAGGTTGAAAATAAGGAGATTTGCTACAAGTCTGCCATAAAGGTCGAAACAACAAGTTGCTGAAAGTACCCTGGCTGGCAAATCGTGTTAAAACAGGAAAGTCTTCATGTTAACTGTGCTTGATTGTGACATCATTTGCACCAACAAACTCGTGGACTCATGGAGGATTAAGTTTAAACTTAACTTAAGAGGGCAGCAAGTGAGTGAAGTTGTGTATTTACTTCAGCTTAACGGAGGATAAATGAAGTTAATAAGTAGGATTTGCGATCATGCAACTGCACCTTTACATGCTGCTGAAGCTGCTGAACGGTACAGATTTGAAACTAGGTTCATTGAATCTGAATGTAGTCCAGCATCTCATGTACCTTACTGACGTGCGTGCGTGGATTTGTTTGCCAAGAATTTTCTCGTCTCTGCACTGGCCCAACTGTTGCGCTACGGAAAGGAACAGTGAATAATATCTTCATAGGCATTGATGGAGTTGGGACCAAGGGAGGAGCATGTGCTTTTAGCAAAGCTGCATCTACGATGCGGTGAATGAACGGGAGGAAGTTTGAGGAGTATCATGCATTTCTTCAGAAAGCAAGCTACTGTAGTGCGAGAGGAAGCGAGCCTCTCGTAGCATAGTTGCTTGTTCTTTAACATACCTCAAGTCTTAAAACACAAAACTCAAACACAAGCACGATGAATTGTCGGAAACCCATGAACGCATGTGCTGAAGGGAGTAAACCCAAATTGAATGTTTGCTCATTCTGAATGCAGGGCCAATAATGCTACTCTTCTCTTTATCAATGCAAGAATCTCAACTCTCTCAAGTCTTCATTGTGTAGCTTTGTTTAGGTACTGTACTCAACATTCTTCAACAGAGTACACTTCAGCCACAGACTCTGGATGAATATGTAAGATACCTTTCAGTTTTGATTCCAAATACTGTTCTTCACCATTCTCTCATAGCCATTTGATTCTTTTTTTATCTTCATTTCTACCATTGTTGCATCATTCTCATCGCTTGTCCGCATTCAGTTGACTTGCCGTTCGTGTCTTTCTAGAAATCCCAATTCTTTTTTATAGTGAGCGTTGGGAATGAATTTCAGTCGCAGGGAGGGAAGAAGGTTCCGACAGATAATCAGAAGAAAACTGGACTTCAGTTAATAAATAGCTGAGGAGGGAACCCCGCCACTTGGGTGAGGAACCCGAGGAGTGCCAGCTTTCCGGCAGCCACTTGCCTCATCAGACTGTCGAGAATACATTAGTGAGAGGGCCTCTCTTCATTGGCTCTGTCGTCCAAAAGGACAGAGACTATGGCATGGACTCTACTTTCAGCAGAATCTGAGTTTCCAAATCCTACATTGGAAACACCCAAAACCGTCCAAATAAGGAATTCAGCATAGTTGGAGGCAACATTTTCTAAAAGTGATATTTTTCTAGTATTAGCGAGTGAAAATCATGAATATTTTTTAAAAAAAAAGATTTTTCGGATACAGTATGTAATTTCTACAAATTTTCAAAACGTTGGCTCCCTAGACCTGTGGAACCGTCCTGTAGGTGCCCCCAAAACTAAACCCTGTGAAAATTAGCACTCAACCAACCAAATTTTCCTATGTGTCCTTCAGTTGTGTCAACAAATTACAATTATACATGTGGCGAACAAATTAAGGGAAGTCTTCTGATTTTTTTGGGTGAATCTATAGTCCACTACAAGGAATAGGTGTAGGAATGGGTGTTTTTCCCTTAACTAAGGTGGATACACCAAAAAAACGCAAAAATTGATATTGTGCCTAGTTACCGTTATTAGGCTAATCAGATTTTCATATAGTCTTGTTGGCAAGTGAAAGCACATTCTAGTGCACCAAAGATTGGAGCATTTGGATACAATATGCAAAAGTTATTAATAGTCAAAGTTTGTTTTTGAAAGCACTCCATTCAAATAGGTATATAACTGATTTTGGAAATGTACAAAGACTATAGATGGCGCTTTAATGTCAACTGCACTTTCGAGTATACCCACTATAAGGTACAGGATGGCAACACATTTCCAACCACTTAAGAAATTGTGCTTAAGGTAGAAACACCCACAAACATCAATTTAAGGATTTTGAACATGGTTTCTATCTATAGATATCCAAAAAATTATTGGCCCCTATTTGACCCTATTAGCAAGAGAAAAATAATTTCAGTGCACTTTCAAATGTATTATTTGGACACTATGAGTGTAAGTTGTAAATTTTTAAAGAGCCAACTATAAATGCATCTAATACCAACACCGAAGTTTGATATTCAAAGGTAGTACATCCTTGTAATCACATCTATTTTCTACGATTTTAGAGGAGATAGTTATGGATACAATGAGGGTTTTAGGTGTTGCTACTTTATCTATTGGATGAGTGTTGAAGGAAAAAATTTCTCCATCTAGGGAAATTGAATTCAAGAATTGTTTTGAGATAGAAGAAGTGTAATTCTTACAGTAGCTGTCATCTAAGTTGTTTTAACCCCTCATTGTCAAAGGGGACGAAAAGTGTCTTCATAGTTTCAAAGTTCGATTCAAAGTCCTACTACCTCCGTCCCAAAATGATCTTTCTATTTAACAAAATATTATGGATTAAGGCCAAAAATAGCATTTTAAAGTCTCCTTTGGATTTGTAAGCAAAGCTTGATTCACTCTTAGTATCTTTGAAACTTTGAGTTTTAAAAACCTTTTTCAAAGTGTAATTTTAGAATATAGAAAAGTAGAATTTTAGAGGCATTTTCAAAAAGCACCAGTAGGCACTTAAATTTTGAATTTGAGGTTGTTATTTTATGGGTGATTAGTATGGGCCTAAGACCATGTGTGAACCTTTGTTCCACCTACCAAAGCTTCACCTCCTTCAAGTAGGCAACACTCAAAGAGATGCAAAAAATACAAACAAAAAGTGTTGATTAACCCCTTTAGTCATTTCTTTTGTCTTTTGATTGATGATTTTATGAATGGAAGGGAAATTATTGCTTAAAGTTGTTTTGCTAGTTTTGGACAAGAATTAAAATTAAAATTTGACAAATTTTCATATCACAAAAGGCAACAAGAAGATCATTTTGGGACAAAAAATTAAGGCCAATAGGAAGATCATTTTGGGACGGAGGGAGTATAATGTTTGCATCTAATGTTCAATTTCAATAAAATTTTGTTTAAAAAGACTAGTAGAAAATCTACCCAATTTTGTTGTTTTGGTTGTATTGATGATCAACAAATTTTTGTTGATTAATAGAAATTTGTTGATCATCAATGTGACCAAAACAATAGAATTGGGCAAATTTTCTATTGGTGAAAGTTGCACACACTAGTCTAGTTTGTGTGGCAAAATTTTCACAACAATCCAATATATACATGTGCTTTGGGAGCCAATCAAGGTTCACAAGTTCAATTTGAATTGACTATACTGGAATTGATGGCTACAACTTTGGGACTTATATATCCTTCATCCAATGTTTGTTTTTGATGAAATTTTGAATTATATACCTCTAGAAGTCTACTTATTGTAGTCAAATTTTAATGGCAATCCAAGTTGTTTTGAATGTTCAAGAGCAATTTGAATTTTGAAGCTTAAAAACTAGACATTTTTGGATTATAGTGGACTTTGGAGGCTTGTTTCTTCTTCATACTATGCCAATTTCTAATAATTTTTAAGAAGAAAGTTACACATTCTAGTATAGTTTGTTTTTCTAAAATTTCATATCAATCCAAGAAGTTATAAGTGACTGATAAGCATTTTAGTAGTAGGTTCAACTTCTAACATGTTTTTTTTACCCGTGTTTGTTGTTTTCTTGACATTTTAAGTCATTTTGCAAACACAATGAGTCAATTAAATTTAAAAAAATTCACCAATGTCTTTGTCAATTTTGAAGCATTTTCTAGTTTCAAGTTTTTGCATTTGAGTAGGTTTAGAAATCAAATTTGACCTCCAAATGTGCTTTTAAAAAAACTCCGACATCTTTTTTCAATAGTAAAGCATTATAATCTTTTAATCTAGGCAGTCAAATGACTCCAAGTTTGATCCACGTTACCTACAACATGCACTACAAGATTGTTTGGTTAAGATTTTCATAGCTAAGTGGCATATAGACTTATAAAACTTGAAAAGCAAGTGGCTTGTAGGCACATTTGGACTTTTGACAATGAGGGGTTGATGCCAATGAACCCGGCATAGAATTCAAGAGTCATGTGGTCTACACAGGTGAGTTCTATGCTAATGGAATTGTCTTCAAGACACTTGTCAAAAGCTTTGTCAGTTACCTGTCTTTTGAGTAGATAGTCACACAAGAGTATTGCATTTTGTGAAAATACTCAATGAAAGTTAAGGGGTACACATGTCATTTTCTCATTGGTTGAAAAATTATTTTTATTCAAAGAAAAATGCTACAAGTGTTTCAAAACTGGCAATGAATTGTCAAAAGAAACCTACTAAACCACAATTGTACTGCTCATTCTGATCTTCAATTTACAAACTAAAGAGAAATACAAGCATATATCCTAGACAATAATTGTGCTTCCATTAGCAGCTCCACAGTGCCACAATTTTTTCTCCTCTCCAATACCATCTTTGAGAACATGCTGCATGTCAAAAAACCAAATGTGAGCAAATGGGACTCTTGTAATGAACCATGTTGAAAACAAAATAAGAATGAGGCCCAAACCTTACCTAAGCACGCCTCTTACTTTCCCAAGCCCATAACACAAATAAAAAATGCAGTTCAAGTCTGCATTTGTGAATCTGTGATAATAGCAGGTATACTATTAGGGACGCTCTTCAAATGATCTTAAAAACAAGAAGACATAGCAAATGCAAGATACTCCTACATAGCGATATGCCGGGACTCGAACCCAAGTTCCAGGCGACACTCCCAATCAGTGGACCCTTAGTCTCTCGAGATTCCGCAGTAAGACCTACATCATGCAATATTCCCCGTGTATCTTCCCGAGCATCCTTAACTGGTTAATGCTACAAGAGATTACTCAACCTTGTAACTCATTTAGAACATGACACTACGATTCAATTACCAACCAAGGCATATCAGGAGCCAAAGATTCAATATCACCGAAATCATCGATGCTTCAGATTACAAGATGTTGTGTGAGGAACATCGGCCTTCCTCACTGGGCTTTAATGAGACCCCAGCTCCTCAATCCACACTCTGTAATTGCCACAAAGTTGTAACCACTCTCATGGACCCCTCCCCTTAGCAATTGTCACCCAAGTCATGGTGAGGAACTTGCACAGCTGTTACGACCGGGTCATGATATGGTGTTTGTGAATACACAAAACAGATCCTCATCACCAAAAGAAGCTCAAAAACGTGTGAAAATGAAACCTCAAAGCACAAAACTCACCAGTAAGAGGCGGGTGTTGAGGAACTCCTCCTACTCCTCCGCAACAAGGAACCTTCTTCCACACACTGCGCCAAAAAAGAGACAATGAGATGGAGAGGACAGAGACAGAAGAAACTGCAAAACCTAAAGCATGGTCAATTCCTACTCACATCTGAAACAACACAGAGCATTACTCATCAAAGCACACTTATAAGAAGGCTGAACCAGAGAATTTACAGAGTTTACAATGGAAGTCATGTTCAATCTCAAAGTAAATAAATCACGATCGTGTGATTGATAAAGCGTAAAATCACAAAGCTCAGTTCAAAATCGAGAAGCACAAATGATCGATAAGTCTTCGAAAGCACCATTGTATTGAGAAGCTTCATGATTTATCACGATCAATTAATCACGATCACGCGTGAAACTTCTTTGCCTGCTCGGGCGACCATGATGAAGAGCAAATTGCTAAACCCTACGGAGGTAAGATAAGAAGACAAAGGAACCCTAGGATTGATCTCATCCGTCAATTAACTAGCAATCAACGGCTACGAATTTTGCCCCTCCCTCCCACATCAACGGCAGCGGGGAAGGTTCCTTCTTTTTCCCACTAAATCAACGGTTCAGATCAACGCAGAGGGTGGAGGATTTTGAAGCAGGGAGGGTGGCATCTTTTTGAAGGATAGTTTTACCTTATTTCATATTGATATTTGTGATCCAGTGAGCACAATTTCTTCAAGGGGAGCTGTCAGTTACTTCATATTCAAATATGATTGCACCAATTTCAAATTTCAGTTGTTTTCCTTGCTCGGCAGGCAGAAATCGGAAGCCTTCACAGGATTTCCCAAAGTGTTCAAGACAACTCTTCACGATTCATACTGGATGTCAGATTGAGACTCTCAGATCTGATAGGGGAGGGGAATTTGTTACTGACTATCCTTCAAAAAGATGCCACCCTCCCTGCTTCAAAATCCTCCACCCTCTGCGTTGATCTGAACCGTTGATTTAGTGGGAAAAAGAAGGAACCTTCCCCGCTGCCGTTGATGTGGGAGGGAGGGGCAAAATTCGTAGCCGTTGATTGCTAGTTAATTGACGGATGAGATCAATCCTAGGGTTCCTTTGTCTTCTTATCTTACCTCCGTAGGGTTTAGCAATTTGCTCTTCATCATGGTCGCCCGAGCAGGCAAAGAAGTTTCACGCGTGATCGTGATTAATTGATCGTGATAAATCATGAAGCTTCTCAATACAATGGTGCTTTCGAAGACTTATCGATCATTTGTGCTTCTCGATTTTGAACTGAGCTTTGTGATTTTACGCTTTATCAATCACACGATCGTGATTTATTTACTTTGAGATTGAACATGACTTCCATTGTAAACTCTGTAAATTCTCTGGTTCAGCCTTCTTATAAGTGTGCTTTGATGAGTAATGCTCTGTGTTGTTTCAGATGTGAGTAGGAATTGACCATGCTTTAGGTTTTGCAGTTTCTTCTGTCTCTGTCCTCTCCATCTCATTGTCTCTTTTTTGGCGCAGTGTGTGGAAGAAGGTTCCTTGTTGCGGAGGAGTAGGAGGAGTTCCTCAACACCCGCCTCTTACTGGTGAGTTTTGTGCTTTGAGGTTTCATTTTCACACGTTTTTGAGCTTCTTTTGGTGATGAGGATCTGTTTTGTGTATTCACAAACACCATATCATGACCCGGTCGTAACAGCTGTGCAAGTTCCTCACCATGACTTGGGTGACAATTGCTAAGGGGAGGGGTCCATGAGAGTGGTTACAACTTTGTGGCAATTACAGAGTGTGGATTGAGGAGCTGGGGTCTCATTAAAGCCCAGTGAGGAAGGCCGATGTTCCTCACACAACATCTTGTAATCTGAAGCATCGATGATTTCGGTGATATTGAATCTTTGGCTCCTGATATGCCTTGGTTGGTAATTGAATCGTAGTGTCATGTTCTAAATGAGTTACAAGGTTGAGTAATCTCTTGTAGCATTAACCAGTTAAGGATGCTCGGGAAGATACACGGGGAATATTGCATGATGTAGGTCTTACTGCGGAATCTCGAGAGACTAAGGGTCCACTGATTGGGAGTGTCGCCTGGAACTTGGGTTCGAGTCCCGGCATATCGCTATGTAGGAGTATCTTGCATTTGCTATGTCTTCTTGTTTTTAAGATCATTTGAAGAGCGTCCCTAATAGTATACCTGCTATTATCACAGATTCACAAATGCAGACTTGAACTGCATTTTTTATTTGTGTTATGGGCTTGGGAAAGTAAGAGGCGTGCTTAGGTAAGGTTTGGGCCTCATTCTTATTTTGTTTTCAACATGGTTCATTACAAGAGTCCCATTTGCTCACATTTGGTTTTTTGACATGCAGCATGTTCTCAAAGATGGTATTGGAGAGGAGAAAAAATTGTGGCACTGTGGAGCTGCTAATGGAAGCACAATTATTGTCTAGGATATATGCTTGTATTTCTCTTTAGTTTGTAAATTGAAGATCAGAATGAGCAGTACAATTGTGGTTTAGTAGGTTTCTTTTGACAATTCATTGCCAGTTTTGAAACACTTGTAGCATTTTTCTTTGAATAAAAATAATTTTTCAACCAATGAGAAAATGACATGTGTACCCCTTAACTTTCATTGAGTATTTTCACAAAATGCAATACTCTTGTGTGACTATCTACTCAAAAGACAGGTAACAGCCCATTACATACAAATGATCCATAATAGCCATGTAGGGAATGACCTTATCATAATTTTTTTTTAGAAAATGAGATTTGGTGGGCCTCAATCAATATATTACATGTCAATAATGGAATAATTAGAGAGTTCATTAGAAACTTCCTATTTTTGGTGTAAAATTCACAGAAAGAATTGACTTTTTAGGCCTTTGAGTTCCATGATAGAAAATATTGTAATTACTTTAAGTAGGAAAATGAGCATTATGAATTCAAATTTTGTTGGTTTTAAAGTAGTCTATATACTCTTATGGGTCGAGATGCATTGAACACTTTAAAACTTCATAATAAATTCATACTTCATTGAAATGTCAAACAAATACAATTTCAATTGCACTTATTGTTTCGACACTTGCTTTAATGTAGGAAAAGATTTGAAAAATTTCATTGTATGAGGCTAAGCTCCTTATACTGATCACAATGGGTTGTTTTACCTTATCTATAGTTTGATTAGATGCTCTTTGCTAAAGTGGATTGAATAATTGGAAAGATCTATCAATGACTTTTTTTGGAAAACTCATGTGGGTTGTCGTTCACTCCATTTTAAGTAGGAGCCTAAAACCCCAACTAGGCATTAAAAGTGAACATACCTCAGAGGTACATTTTGCTTTCTTCAATGTACCAAATCTATATACTTCAAGAAGTGGTCACTTTAGATGACCACATGTGAACAAACTCTTTTAACTTAAAAAATTTGTAACTAATTCCACAAAGCTCCAAAAAATATGAAACAACTTAAGTTCAATGCTTATTCCACTTGTCTTTCAAGGAAAATTTACTGAAAAATACTTTGATATATTTCACTTCCCCAAATTCAGTTCCAGCCCTTAAGTGGGCGATTTATGGACCTCCTACCTCAAGTTGAGGCAGTAACTGCCTCTTTTGAGCTCATTGTGTGACAAACTGTGTCACAATGAGCTCAAAAAGTAAAAAAATTTAAAATTTAAATTATTTTGAGACCCCTCCCCTCCCAATCTGATTTCTGATTTAAATATTAAATATTAAAATATTAAATTTCAGAAACTTTTGAACCTGGCCCCCACCCCACCCCCTCTTATAATTCTGAGAGGGTGCCTGGGCCTTCTTACAATCCATATGGGATATCTCATATCCTGTACATGTATCAATATTCCGTATCCGCACTCAGTATTCATACCCGTACATGTACATATATCCATATTCGTACTCAGTATTTATACCCATATCCATATCACACAGACATACCACGTATTTCATATCCAGTATTTGTATCTGTATTTGTACTTGTATTTAGTACATATATCAACGGCTGCTGATTTTCCTTAGGGGTAGGTGAGATTTTTTTATTTTCAAATCTGACGGTTCACAATTTTTTGATGAGGTGGGGGGTCATGGAAATTGAAAACCAAGCATGTTGCCTCTTTTCGTTACATTGATTGTAAGCCGCTTACTGCTCCTGATTTCTGATTTCTCCATGCGCGAAAGGGAGGAGGCTTAGCCGTGCAAAGCATCCCGGAAATTTCGGTGAGGCCAATCACGCTCCGCCTCCTGTCCAGGCGGATGGCGGGGCAGAGATGCAGACTGGATGGCCATGGCGGTGGCGATGCAGACTAAAATGTGCGCGGGCTGGATGGCGATGGCGACGAGTCTAAAGCTCCGCCAGAGCCTTCACGTTGATGGGGTAGGCATTAGTGGCATTTCCTGTGAAGAGCAACTTGAAGAGGATGCGCACCACGACTTCAGTAGGGTGCACAAAATCCCAGTACAGCGACTTAGAGGGGCGTTTACAGAAATCCGCCACCGCGTTGGGCAGGTCGGCCGGCACGGGCTTCCCGCACTGCACTTGCGCATTCAAAAAACCGGCGCCACAGCAACCCGACGTCACATTCTTCAAGCCGAAGGCTTTCCCGTCGGCGATGATGGCCGAGAACGCGTCGAACATGAAGCCGATGACGATGTGGAAATCGGGATAGGCGTTGCGGAGCCCATCCACCACCTGCTTCAAAGCCGCGTTGAACGCTGACGACAGTTGGTTGGCTTCCACCACACATTCGCCAGGTTGCGTAGGGTTAAGGGATCTAACGACGGGTGAGCACCCGATGGGGCCAAGTTCGCGAACCACCACCTTCCTTGCTCCCTCGTTGTACAACGCCTGCAATTGTCACAGAATGATCCTTCTCCTTCAATAATTTGCTAGGGATCGACCTCAACATCATGTTCTTAAGACGATCAAGAACTCCATGCAATGAACAGTCTTCCGGAGATATCAGATTAATTTCAAGGCCACGAGTTGATTTTTTTACAGTAGGATCATATATTGATTAGTCGAATTACAGACATATAATTTGAATTCTTCCAGGTCATAACAGGTTGAAACACATCCTTAGGAGAGTTAATACGCAATTCAAAGTCCTCATCGAACTGAGGCAATGGTGGTGAGCATGGATGGGAGGCTTGCTTACGAGGAGAGTTTTCTGGAAATTCCTGATAGCGGAAGCCAGATAGTCTGTGGCGTTGATCTCCTGCTGGAGGGTAGTGTTGGAGAGGAATGCGGTAAGATCGTTGGAGCCGCTGACAATGAAGAAAATGGACTTGGAGATGAGATTGTTTGTGGTCTCCACTCCCAGTTCTTGTTGCAAAATCGATTTTGCAGACCCAAACTGTTGTACTTGGACACTTATTGGGATCAACTGAGAAAAGTCCATGCAACCATAGCCAAATCGATCAGTACTTGGGTATGGTGGTTATCCCAGCTTCTAGTTACTGGGAAAATTCACAGATTGACCTCAATTGTGAGATTACTGGCAAACGACTTACTAAGCCTCCGCCGGTGGAATCCAAGAGACCACTCCCAGCTGAGGCGAAATTGACGCCCTTGGTGAAGGAAGCATTCGGCTGCAGGAACGGGGGTGCGAAGGGGAGTCCCAATGCTTCAGCTGTTTTAATGTGACCCAATTGCGAATTAGAATCTTAGCTTTCACAAATCAGGAATCTGCTTCGATTCCTTGTAAAATGAAATCCAATACAGAACTCAGAAAATTATCGTTCTCCTCGATAGAACGCAGACATGCATCCAATAAGTCGTCATTTAATAGCGCTCACGTACCAAGAAAATCCACAACGAGGCGGCCGTTGGAGAAGCGTCCTGTAGGCCTTCCAAAGAACGTCTTGCCGTAAGGAGGAAAGTTGGCCTTGAATGTGGCCTTCGGCAAGTAATTGTTGGTTCCCACATCAGCTAACGAGTCACCGAATGCAAAAAACGCAGGCACGTCGAAGCTCCGAAGCGACCTCGCGGCATCCACAGCCAGTATCCCAGAGAAAAGCGCAGCTGCAGCCAATATGAAACTCATGGCTAGCTAGTTGCAATTGACCTTCTTGCAACTCCTAGCTCTACTGATTCCAAACCAACTCCCTCTGAGTTTCTCGACCAAGAATTACAGAGTACCAGATGCAATAATTACAGTAAGCGTGACAAGCTTGACCCTGTACGTGATCCGAAGCGTTGCAGGGACTCAATTAGATCAGTTTCAGCTGGTGCTGAAGTGACCAGACTGACAGAAATATTGTGTGTGAGCTTATTGATAGTTATTTGTAAGAAATTCGACACTCACTTGAAGGTTTGACAGTCGGAAGAGCCCGCAGCAGGCTCCGCTGTGATGTGAAGCAGCAGCTTGACAGCCCACAAGTCCAGGTGGAGCTCATCCAGACTGAGAAAGCGCCTTCATGTCCTACAGACGGAAGTGGATTAAGAGCACCTTCAGCCTCTGCTGCCCCCCAATTGCGCAGATACTGATTCTTCAGACGATGTCCGCAGGGACTTATGCGGATGAGGTGTGCGTTGACTCCGCACGGCCTCACGGTGATGCCCTCCGCACGGCCTGAAAAAGCTGTTAGAATATCTCCCCCCAAGCGCGCTAAATCTGACGCACTTTGAAGAGCCGTCATAACAGTCTTGTTCACCACTCTTGTTCACCACTCTTGGTTACTGATGTGAATTTTCCCACATCAAACTTGGCAAGTGGCAATGTAGATGCTCTTGGGATGCCCCCTTCCACACCACCACCATCACACCGCAACAAGTGGACAAGGCAAAAGTTACTTTCAAAAGTTGTTTGCCACAAGACATAACCTGAAAGGCGGGGAGCTATATGGTGGTGGTATTTATATAGCCGGGTTGACTACAACTGGCGCCGGTAGAATGTGAGATGGTTGGTCATCAAGAATCCCCGCAACAAGTAAACGCCTCGCTCTTGATGCTCTGATACTCTTGACTCTATCCAACTAGGCACACTCACGAACTAACTGGGCCCAGGAAACGATTTTAAAAACAAAAAAATGTGAGGAGCCCACCACGTTTTTTACGTTTGCACGCCTGCAGCCTGATTCCATCCCAAGCAGGCTGCTTTGAAGATTTAGGATGGCGATGCATTCGAAACACAGTGATGAATTCGACTATCAGATGCTGTTTTTGAGAGTACAGGACTGGACTGGGTGATGGGTACAATTATAATTACATATAACAACAGGTAAAGTACAAGTTTCACACATTCAAGAGCGCTAGCGACTTCTACCTCCCCCAGTCTGCTCTAAGGAATGAATCTTCTACCGCACCTGAAGTTTTGAAACTAAGATCAACTTTGTGCTCACAGACTTATTAAGTAGTTGAGTGAAGAGTGGCCGACGAGTACCCGCACTCTCAATTCAGAGTGATGTGGTCCATCCATAACATCATCACATATGAATAAGTTCTCCCCACTATGAAATGGCAAATCACTTGATGTCTCAATGCTAGATTATCAATATGCAAACCCTAATGCTTCAGACCCCAGAGCTACCTCGGTGTCGGGAAGCTTGTAGGTCCATACGACCCGGTAGAGTGGTCTGAGAATCCTGATGGCTGCGAGGAATGCAAAGTAGGTGACTTAGTTGATCGCACCTTAGTTGCAGCTTCAACTGTCAAAGCCCATTGTAGTTCTTGCACCACTTCTGTCATCGTTGGCCTGTACACCCCCTTGGGCTCCACACTCCGCATGGCAACATCAGCAACTTTCCATACGGCTTCCATGTTGGGATGTGAGGCTATCACCGCAGGGTCTAGGATTGAGGTGATGTCGTTATTACGAAGACTGTCCCGAACCTGAAGAACCCAAAACAAATTTGAAAATTAATAAGGTTGAAGGAGCCACTTCGGGATTTTGACAAGGCAAATTTAGATATAAATTGATTCTTGATGAGTTTGTATTTCTTTGAAGTGAATCCCTAGATATAATTATTTGCATATATAGTTACTTTTTTGCATTCATTGAAAGCTTAGGATGAGGTTTTAAATGATAGTGCATACAAGGGAATATGTAGGGAACTCACCCAGTTGGCAAGATTTGGATTCTTTTCTCTTGGACCCAAATGATCAATGGGTAGACATCCTGTGAGCAATTCCAAAAGAACAATTCCAAAACTATATACATCACTTTTGGAGGATATATAATGAGTTGAATGGTACCTATATACAAAACAACAACATAATAGTGTAAGTACACAACAATAATGAAGACACAAAATAAGTCATATTTATAAACATTGTCTTTCTTTTAATAAGCCAAACAACAAATCATCTAATCACAAGTACAATGAAAGTCAATAGAAATGATAAAAAGCATCATGGTATGGTTAGAGACTTTGATCTAACTCGAGGATATACCTTTGTCCAATTCGAACAAAAGAATTAAACTTCACAATATTAAGTAGTAGATGGTTTCATATTACAAGTCAAAAAAATCAAATGCCTAGGAATTTGTGATAAGAATTCTCAAGCAATAAAGAAAAGTTTCTTTGAAAATTCAATGTATTGAACATGAGACCACTTCATTGAAAGGGACTCTACCATTATTGTGTAGTGCAAATCCTTTGCTATAAAAACAACATTTAGATGTTCAACAATTCAACCACCTCAAAGTTAACAAAACATTGCCATAATTTCCTTGATAAAGACGGTTTTCAAACATGTTCAAATGGGAGTTTGCAATGGAGAAAATATAGAGAAAAACAAGGTTGCAGAAAACAAGTTTGTGGGCTTCTAGATCGCTTACTCTGGATCGAGGTAGCCTGCAGTGCCCATGATATTATTAGTAATTACACCGGTGTCGTCAGTATCACCCATCAGCTTCGTTAGTCCAAAATCCGCCACTTTAGCCTCGAATTGGGGAGTGAGCAGAATGTTGCTGCTCTTCACATCTCGGTGTATGAAACTTGGCCTGCACGCCGTGTGCAAATACTCCAAACCTTGCGCTGCATTGACGGCAATGTTTAGGCGCGTCGTCCACTTTAGAGTGCCAACACTCTCTGAACTGCCTGCATTATCACAATATCCAATTCTTAAGAGCTGTGTCGGCAGTTACCTTGAAAGTTTAAGCTGACTTGCGAGAAGCACCCCAGCCCCTTTACAGTGGGCTTTGCAGCTTAAGTAAAGCTATACCATACTCCTATATCAGATTCAACAATTGTTTGACAAAAACATATAAATTAATCTTGGAAAGCAGATCGTTTCAATTGATATTTAGTTTAATTGGACTGTCTGCACTGATATTCGTGTTTGGATGTAGGTGTTTGAGTTTCTTGAACTAAGTACATGCTGCAGATTTTCATTCGATATTTATGATTCAGATCCAAATATGGGTATCAATGTCAATTGAATCTGTAAACAAATTGATCAAATGTTTTAGGCCAAGCCCTAGAGCAGAATCTAGATAGAACTCACCATGTAAGTGATCGAATAAGGAGCCGTTGAGCATGTATTCGTAGATAAGGATTTGCTTCGACTGTTCCTGGCAGTAGCCCACCAAGGCCACCAGGTTCTTGTGGTGCACTCGCGACAAAACATCAACCTGGAAGGCACATCCAACGCCCAACGCCCAACTTCAAAACCATTTCATCAGATAGTCCCAAGTACTGCGAGAATTTATGTACGGAAAGAAGTCAATCTAGCAAACAGACATCATGGCTCAAGAGAGAGCAAAAACATTAGATAAGACACAAAAACTTCAATTCAAATACAGCTCGTATTTTACGAAGTATCACAACTTTCTGTTCATTTACGTGTACATGCACCCTAATGGAAGGCATGTGGAGAGAAAACCTAAAATATTGAAACTAAATTCTAAAAGTTTCAACACTTGGAGGGCCACAAACCTCATTGAAGAACGCCCTCTCTTCATGCTTTGAATTTCCATCAGCAACCTTGACTGCCACTTCTTGCCCATCAAGAAGCTTTCCATAATATACAGGACCGAATCCTCCTTTCCCAAGTTCCCTCTTGAATTGAGCAGTTGCAGCAGTGACTTCCGCATAGGTGTAAGCTTTCGCTCCACCAGGGGTGGCAATTCCTGTTGATACATAATAGAAAATGGTTAGTATCAGCTCTTGCAATAGGCAAATTAAGCTGTGTTCTAAGTAGATGAATCTCGGCTATTGTGGCTTAGAAATCAACTGAGAATCTACAAATGAAATAAGAAAACTACATTTCAATTGAATTTAGAGAATCGTTGTGGAAATCCATACGTACTTGTGGGCGCCCTGTGCTCCTCGTCAGAAAGTTTGCGCTTGCGTTTCCATCGACGGCAGACCAAAATTACTATCACAGTGAAGAGTGAGAGTCCCACAACACCCGCAGCAGCAGCACCGGCGATGATTCCAACGTTCGATTTGCCACAATTACCACACTTCGAAGTTGCAGGGTCAGGGGTAGTTGCAGGGCCAGGGGTAGTTGCAGGGCCAGGGGTAGCTGCAGGGCCAGGGGTAGGCGAGGGGGTAGGTTGGTCCCCTAAGAAAAGGTTGCCATCATAACTGAACAAAAAGCAATTGATGGAGCAATTTCAGTATTTACAATGCAAAATAATTTGAATTGGCTGTACATATATCACAATTGTGAGGTTGAGGATCCCTATGGAATTTGTGGTAGGGACTGATGTAACAATTTCTATTGACAAACCGCTGAGCTCGCTAATGTAAAGTTTTTATAAATGGTAGCCTCAAATTAATCTGTCAAGTATATTCACACAACATCCAACTTGCGTCAACAGTACGAAATGTTGAACTCTTAGATCCACATATACTAATTGACTGAAATTTACGATGTTGAAACCATGTATTGTTATACTAGAGGACTTCGTTGAGCTGTAATTGTGCTGCTAATATGTGCAGAAACTGTGCTAAGAGCTTGAAAAAGTGGGACAAGTTTTCATTGTTCTTCATTTTGTGATGCGTTAAAAACTTAGAGAAAACCTTTCACATTTGTGCCAGTAAGAGAAATATAGTCATTTGAAAAAGATTCAAGACCCTCCAACCTGGAAAGTAGTAAACAAGAGAGTACTATAGTGTGATCATTAAAATATGCAAGTTACATGAAACAAGGTTTTCGGCAGACTTGAACTGGTTTGGGAACTATTGGAAGACATCACAGAGAAAAACTTCTCCATGATTTACAAGGTCTCCCACAGAGCACTAGAATCATTTGACAGCCTCCCAATGATAGACAGTGTGGTCTCATTGTATCAAAATGTGAGAGGTCAATGCAATGAGCATATGGAGACCTCCCAATGAATCAATGGCAAAAGAATTCTCTCACAATGCTATCCTGAAGTCGTCTCAATTCATTCAAGATAAAACAGTTGATACAAAGTTAGTGACATGAGAGAACTTACGTGAACCGTATCTGAGAATTAGCCGAAAGAAGACCCTCTGGAATTGGACCACTGAAGTTATTGTTCTGGACAGCCCTGCAACAATTTCACGCTCATTTTCAGTTTCAACCGCAGATGTGGAACTTCGAGAACAAAACTTGAAAGCAAGAAAATACGAAATCAAGCATATACTGCTCTAATTCATCCACCGGTCGATGGAAGGTTACAAAACTTACAACACCCTCAGAGCTGTCATAGTTGTCAACCACTCCGGTAGGGGGCCACTCAGACTGTTGTCAGACAAGTCCCTGAGAAACATCCAAAAGCAACGTTCATGAATTAATCCATATGCAGCAGACTCCTTGGATTCCTAAAGTTGAGAAATACCGTAACTCAGAAGATTTAAATTATGTCTGGGCTCGACGCAGGAAGATTATTGCGCATTCCCCGTGTGTTCAATTTGGCATTCGATTCCCCCAGTCTAACCTCACAGGAGAATTGCATCATTTCCTTGAACCTCATGGAAGGGTATCGAGACCATAGGGATTTCATGGATTCCCGCTCGATCATCCGGGATTATGTTCATCCCGCTGTTATCACACGGAACACAGTTTGCATAAATTCCTCAGTCTCACTTGCCCACCTCGCACAATGTTCCTGAGAGAGTGTTGTGTGTCACTCGCACTCCTGGTGCAAACTTGCTGAACTACGTGTGAGATCATTCATTCATGGAATTGATTCATTATCCAAAAATATACGCTCCGTTCAGATAGGTAAACTTTCGAGTTTAGGTTCAAACAAATGATATAATGCCTTTCAGCTCTCCTTATATTCCAGCTCATTAAAAGACAATTATGTCGTATTCGAGGTCGTATTTCTTCAAATGGCGAGTTTCAGTGATATCGTTTTAGTCTCAGCTGACCGACTGAAACCTAAAATCTATTCCAGACCTAATTTTTAGAGCCTTGCTTGAAAAGTGCCAGCTTCAGGGCTCGAGGCACTTTTATCAACCGCAAAATTTGGATCTCTGAAACACGCAATCTTTACAAGTGAGACTATCGTTGATATTTTTTGACAAACTGTAATTGCAGTCCAAATTGTTGGGACGACTCACAAGCTGCTGAGGTCCCAGAGGTTGGCAAAACTGGCTTGAAGTGTACCCACCAGCTGGTATCCAGAAAGATTCCTGCACACACTCAACCGGACCACCAAGAATTCGCCAGAGTTCACTGTTAGCAATAATGCACAAACAAGAAACCCTCCAGGAAGAAATTTCTCAACGCGCACTCTTGATGCAAAACCAGCCTTTTTGGCCTTCTTTAATTAGTTTAATAATTACCCGTTTTCCTCTCTACTTCGATTTTGAAGTGACGAATTTCATCTCAGCAAAGTACCTCACCAAAAGAGGAAATTTGTACTTACACAGCAGTGATCACAGGCGCTGGCGCATTTGAAGTAGGATCAGCGATGCTGCAAGTAATCCAGGCATGAGGGACGGGAAGACATGGATCGCCAGTCCATTCCGTCAGATTGTAGCTTTTCTTGATGTCTTCAATAGCCAGTGCTGCAGATCACCAGTTCCATTGAATTTCTATTAGTGTCCTAAACATCGAACCTAGAGATCTGAATTTTGGCGATGCCACTTGCATGTGTCTCATTTGGTAATAACACCGCGTCAGAATTCAGCTCGAGGTAGAAAAGCAGTAGTACATGCTAAACCCCTACTGAATTATCATGTTGTTGGAAAATCACAACTTACAGTTTGAAAGCAAATTACAGTCAATTGATACACTATCCCAAAGTTTTGTATTGCTTTCCATAGTGGAGATCCCAGTCCAACACAGGAGCGACCGCTTGCTGGAAGACCAGCTTCATGCCAATGACCGTTTTTGCACCCGTCGTGGACTGGTATGTGACGGATCTCCACTACGTACTTTTCAGGCACATGAATCCGGTGTGAGGCTGGCATGATCTCATGACCTTGCTTTTGCTTGATTACAATCCAACACCGGTTTGCTCTAGTGCTATATAATTGGAAGGACATTATTAATTAAATTTGCAGAATGCATAAGTACTTCAAAAATCTGAAACCTAAGAAAAGCCAGAGTCACATAATGACATGACTCAAGAATATACTGTAAGCTCCTCACCATCTCGATCAGCAGTCATCACTATTCTCGCCTCGGATCTTGCAAAAATCCCCATACAATTCAGGATCGGCCCCGCCTCGGCGGAAGGGAGCGGAGTCAAAAGCACAGTAGAATTTTTCCCCAAACTCACTTCGTCCGGCCAGAAGTCATAGCCTGTCGAATCCAGGAAGTTGTACCCGGACATGTCAATAGTCCCGGTATCCGCACCGACGAGATCCGGATGGACGGTGAAGTTTCGCAGGGGAAGCTCGGACGCCGAGTTGTTCAGCTCCGCAAAGTAGAAGGACATGTAAACGTTAGTACTGTCGACTGCAGAAGAGCCTTCCGGCAACAGAAAGGACTCCAAAGTCCGAAGCCCCAAGCTCGCGACGGCCGATTGCATCACCGCCGAAGGGGGATTGCTCGAGCCATCCCAATCCGGAAGGGGAGTCTTCGTGGATAGAAACTGGTAAGAGCCTGCGGCTGTGGGGCTCAAGTAATAGTCGGTTGAAGGGAACCAGAGGCGGTCGTAGTAATCAGCAGGGGCTCTGCACAATCCGTAAAATGCACTGTAAGGCTTTATTAGCTCGCAACTCCAGACATGTTACAACTATTGGAATGGAGGTCGACCTGGAGAGACTAATTGTTGATTAAAGCAGTGGTAGCTAGTGAATTTTAATTGCTTCCGGAAGGTGAGACAGCGGACAAAAGAATCGCATAATTTTGATCATATGGCGGAATCAGTGCACTAGTTTCATTGACCCGATTGAAAGTTTTTGTGGGTCCCACGCTAGTCCCACTCTTCAAAGCCTTGGGCACACTTTTGGAGCTGCTCTAAGTCACGCATAATTAATTCATATGACTGCAACCAGAAAATCTTCTCCAAATTCATGGAGGGTAAAATAAGATTTTCTTGTGAAGCCTTGCTTTGTGACGTGTCGTATTTGCTAGGACTTTCACGTAACGTGGGCACCGAGAGCACTGAAACTTGCTTGGTACACTGGTGCGACCCGGAGTTGCAGATCAGGCGACTGGAATCCGACATTTCATCGAACACAAATTCTAAGCAGAACCACATATCATGTGTCACTAACCGCGCGCCTTCTAAGCACAAGCTTGATTGCTGCAACTGGCGTTTCAATATGTTTGCAAAATTGGCAAGTGGCGTTCATACCGAATGAGGGCCGTGCCGCCGAAATTCAAGCGATTCCGAGTCTTCATGATAATCTTTTCCTGCAGAAACGTGGCGAATTGGTCGGCATATCCAGACGTAGCCAGCACGCTGGCCTCTTTCAAAGAGATTCCGGAGATGAAAGGCGTAGCTGCCGGAGATGTCCGAATGAGACACACGTAAGTGACATTCCCCAGCGGCATGTAATGATACTCCTGGTGCGAGACCCCGGTGGCATCGAAGCTAATGTTGGAGATGATATTGGCATCTATGGCCACCTGAAAGTTCGGGGGCAGGTTGGCGTTGTCGTAGTCGCCGTAGAAGAAGGAGAGTTGGAGGAGGTACGAGTCGGAGCTGGTGACGGGCAAAGCGTAGCAGTTCTTGGCTCGAGCGTCGTCGAAGTAGCGGAGCGTCTGCATCTCCGTGAAGTTCTGGAGAGACGTTGGGAGAGTGACTATTTGGGTCTTGCCTGAGGAAATGTAAGGTGTATCTGGCTCCCAGGTGAGGCCAGTGGCGGAGTCGACGTATTCCGAGGTAGCGCCGCAGTCGATGTTCCGAAAAACTGCCAGGGAACCAATCAATTAAGCGGTGTCATTGTACGAGCTTGCATTGCAGAAACCATAAGGACTTTGTGAGTATCAGACGAATCAAGAGGGTGCTAGTACTCCGGAGGAAGAAAAATCGCGTTGTGACTTCTGAACAGTCGTCGGTAGAACAGAATCGTGAGGTCATCTGACACCCCTCAAGACTAAAAGATTATCTATGAAACCAACACAGCTTGGAATTAATAAGTCTACTTCCAGCATTTATTCTCCCGGTAGTTATTCTCCCGGTAGGCAAGTGTATGCAACTTCATCATTACGAATCTCCTCATTGTTGAAATTTCGGATTCAAATCGATTGTTGCAGTATTTGTAGTCACCCGACGGAAGCTTCAGTTCTATGCCCGTCCTAGTTTAGAGCTGGGTCCTGAAACTCCTATTTCTGAAAGTATACGACAATGTCGAGGATTCGATCCCTACCGACAGAACTATTGTCCATAAAACGGGTAAGTTTCTACATCATTCAAAGTTCCGCAATTGCATTGGAAACCTTTCGACTCACAAAAGAGAGCGTACGACGACTAGGAAACTCTCACAATGACACCGTGACGGTCTCTTTCAAGAATTGGAAAAATCAATATGCAGAGCTTCAAGTTGACATTGATCAAAAAGTTTGAGGAAAATTGCAGGCATGATTTGGCTTCTAGCTAAACACGCGAGTCCACGGAGGCCAGGAAAAAACAGTTCCAATTCTCAACCTGATTGAGTCAAGGCCGCTGGAACGCTCCACAACAGCAGCACGGCCACCAGCACATGAGTTCTCCAGCACAATAGGAATCCGGAGCCCAAGCACCTCTCCATCGCTGCAAGAGAGTCGATCCACCTTCACTCAGGATCACCTGCAAAGAAAACAACTTTACGCCACCGATTCTACCATAACTTGACAAACGTGAACTACAATGTAATCACCATCACTCGACAAGCATTGAATCAGGGTCTCAGGGACTTTCCACTCTGACCACGGCCCTGGCTGGCCCGACAGAAAAGGATGGCACTAAAGCCGCAAGACTGTCCAGTTGGGACCGAGAGGAAAGATCGAATTGTAGCGCTCCAGCTTCTTGCAACGTGAACGAAATTCTGTGCATGAATTCGACTATGTCTCATGAGATCAAAATCAATTGGGTACCTAGTCTCTAGCCCGAGTGGGACAGACGGCGACCTCATTCTTCAGATTGTCCATTTTCTTGTCTTGGTTTGACCCTGTAGCTACTCCGTCTTGGTATGAGTTTAATCGAAAAACAAAATACTGAGTAACTCTAATGTCCTCCGTGAATCACTTCCCCGTTGCGGCTCTCACTGTTGACTTGTTGCGCATATCGCGTTTAGTCCTGACCCACACGCTAGTTGCGCCCCGCTTTCCAGGTTAGAGCTCTGCTGCCAAGATAGTGCGACGAGCCGATTGCGGAGCCCCAGGCAACGGTGAAAGTAAAACAAAGCCCCCTAGTTTGTGCCGTGTTAATGTTTGGCCTTAATGCGAATGTTAGCACCTTTCGAGACTAATTTGGGATCTCTGATTGGAAATATGAATTCAGAATTTGCGAAGTCCCCTTCGAAGTCCTTCCCCTTCAAAGTCCCCGGGAAAATTGGAAGAGATTCTTCACCATATGTTTAGATATGAAAAAATCTACTTTGCTCAAAGGCCAACTGTCATCAGGACCCGGCCCGCCTTGAGGGTGGACACTGTCTAAATCCGGCAGGCCTCCATTCGAAGTGGGTCTGCAGTTGCAGGGTGGATTTACCTTGGTGGAAACACTGGAACGTTTTATTTTTTGCACGTAAATTTTTTTTGCAAGTTCTGAATTCATATTTGCAATCAAAGACCCCAGTTTAGCGAGGAGAAGTCGAACACGTATCCTACAAATGGAACAAAATAGGGGGATTTTTTTGCTTTTATCCCAAAAGAGCCTAAAAATTATCCTACTGGACCCACTTTGAATGGAGGATTTATGATACGCACAAGTCAGATCTGACCTTGGGGAGTTCGAATCTGGTGGCTTTGGGAAATGGAGGGAGTGGCTTGATGTGCGTGTGTGATCGTGAGGTGGTGAATGTGAGACTTTCTGAAATTTTCATTTTTGTGTGTGCCACGGAGGAGAATGTTTGTTTCGTTGCGTTTGTCGGTGATTCTTGATCCGGGTTGACTCGTGAATTAGGTTTTGGACCCGAAGGCGTAGAGCATCCTGATTTGACAGAGAATGTAGTGTGATGAGAGTAGATTGCGAATCTGTAATGGTAAGGGAGTTCCGACTTCGACTTCTGGCCTAGGATTGGGGTGACGCCCGGGATATTCTCGTGTTGAGCGTCAGCCTTTCTGAAGTACAGGGGTCTCGAAGCGGAAGATTGTCTTTGTTATGTGAAATATGTCATTCAGTACTTAATAAAGCGGATGTGGTCAGAATGCATGGACCTGACCAGTTTAAATGATGGTATTCTGCTGCAGTTTGGAGTTCAGAGTTGGATTTGACCTCTTGCAAAGGTTGAGGCATCCAATTGGGGTGCAGTCTCTTGGTGCAATAACTCAAAGCACTCCAATGATGATCGTCACTTCAAGTGCTTTGGTTTTATCTTTTCATTTTAGGTTTGAGACGTTGTATGATTCTGGTTTTCGCTGATGTGGAAGAGGTTTCTCTGTACAGGTGACGTATGCGAGGGATTCTAACAATTTGACCAAAGCATGCAAAGTCCAAGGATCTGATTGGCGTGTGCATTTCACGGTATTGTTTGCCAATCAAGTTGTTCTGGAGTGTACTATTGTATTTAGGGTTTTACAATTGGAAAGTGGTGATGAGCTTATTCCTGGGCTAGAGCTTTGCAATTTGTGAAGGGAGTTGATGGGAAACTTGGTTTTAACTCAGAACTTAACAGAGATAGCGCAATCCATTAAGCATATGGAGTTGGCCAAGGTCAAGCGGTACCTTGAGGATATGTGCGCACACAATCACGCCATTCTATTTCGTAGGTTCTGTGGCGGTGTTAGGCGTACTGCGCAGGCCAAGGCACGGCATTCTAATGGATAAGGGCGTTGGCCAATGAAGTCAACGACTTTCTTGCTACGGTTGTTGAAGGATGTGGAGAGCAACGCAGAGGTATGTATTGAAGTGCAATTGACTGAATGAACGAAATATTTCATTGCTTTCCAAGCATGTGCGTCATTGATTTTAGAATGCTGAATTTATGATTAAATCCTTGGTATCAACAATTGCAGGATTTGCAGCTGAAGAGTCTTGATGTTGACACTCTTTGTGTATCTCACATTCAAGTCAACGAGGCACAGAAGCAGCGCAGACGTACTAACCGTGCCCATGGACGGATCAATCCTAAGCGATTTCCGATGTGATTCTTACACTTTGGGTGGTGCAAATTATATCCCTTGCATGTGATAACTGCCCTATCTTAATACTGACTTCCTACTGCTGTGTGGTGATGCAGCTTACATGACCTCTCCTTGCCACATTGAGTTGATCCTGTCGGAGAAAGAAGCTCCCGTGAAGACAGGTAAAGTCTTCACTTTTCAGATCACACGTGAGCTTGCGAGTAATGCATGCATGAGCGTGTAAATTGGAGTTCAATTTGCATTGCTAATGACTTGCACTTGATTTCTGTGAGGTTGAAGTGGTTGCACCAAAGACTTACACCAAAAAAAGCACGTCTATGAAGTGGAGCCACTCTTGCTGCTACTTAGTATTTCCAGCCTTAACGCACCTTTCAGACATGTTTCGTTGGGCACATCGATTCAATGAATTTGTTAACGAATTTCCATTGGTCTCCTATACACATGGTTTTGTCTAGTGGTTGGGTTGTATGTGATTACCTTCACAATTCCTACCGCCTTGCATGAACTTGTCGTGTACTTCTTATGGAGAAACTTGAAAGGTACATTGCAGGACTAGAATTTCAGAACCTTTTATGTGAAAGGCTTGAATGAGTTTTACTAATATGAAAATATTGAAAAAGGAAGTCGGAGATCAATTGTTTCCTTCTTTACGACGGGTATTGTATCTGAAGCGAGCACAACGCCCAATTACTGAAGGCTTCCTGTGGTCGGAGACGCACTGATTAGCTACTGGAAGGTTTAGGTATCACATGTCCGATTTCAACAGAAGTTTTCGATCTCAACACTGATGAGAACTATCTCTTCATCTTGACAGTGCGTGTTCTAGTAGCTAAGGTGTTCAAGAAACTCGAAACTTCAATTCAATGACCTAAGGTAGAAGGCTCTTAAATGGAGCGGGTTCTAAAATGGTGTCCTATCTTAAATGTACAGTAGTTGTACATGTTGCTTTTTCATAGCCTTCAGCAGAGTACTGACAGTGTACATTGTAGCTAGGGCACCATTTTACAGCCCTATGCCCTTTCAACTTCAAATTTTGATAACTAATTCAAAAAACCTCAGAAAAATATGAAACAACTTGGGTTAGATGTCAATTCTACTTGTTTTTCAAGGAAAATTTACTGAAAAATATTTCTAGAGGTTTTACCTCCCTGAAATTCTGTTTCAGCCCTTAGATGGTCCATTATAGGTCCTCTTACCTTACTCTTTGCAATGCAACTGTGGTTTCAATGTGCTATGTGAAGGATGACTACCTTTAGTGACCAGACATTTTAATGCAAGGACGATGCAACTGTGGTTTCAATGTGCTATGTGAAGGATGACTGCCTTTAGTGACCAGACATTTTAATGCAAGGACGGTGTCATTTCTTTACTTAACTCTAAAAGACGTCGACACTAGGTGTCTAATGGATGACAAAGAGTTCTAATGGATGACAGAGAGTTCTTTACTTAACACTAAAAGACGTCGACACTAGGTGTCTAATGGATGACAAAGAGTTCTAATGGATGATAGAGAGTTCTTTGCATGTAAGATAGAATTGCAATTGTCCATCCTTAGAATTTTGTTCAAAAAAGAGAGATTATGAATAGGAGTTTGTTATGAATTTTTTTATAGTAGATGTTTCACATGGTTTCAAAAAGCATGATTTCCATAAACCAATTGGGCCTTTAGGGGTTAAATGCAAGATACAACTTCGCTCAAGCACAACGGTGTCTTCAAAGCATCTCTTGCATCCCTCCAATTAGTACTCCAATCCCTTCAATTAAAATCTATCCAATTTAGGAGAGATGGCTACTTTTATCCCTTGTCGTACGCGCAGTCTAGCAGAAAGCACCTTTATCACACCCAAACATGATAATATGACACGGAATATCGTCCCAGGAGACTCCAGACGTTACTAATAGTTGCGTTTTCCGGTTTCTAGGTTTCATGGATCAAAACACCCCAAGTTACTACTCTTAATCCGGCATACCAACTTGTCTTCCGGAACTCTTTTTCCGGATCCGTCGTTTCTTTCCGAATCCGTCTCTCAACTATGACCGGATTCCTTCCTTGGATCCGGATTTCACCTTCACCCAGATCCGTCTCAATCCGGAATCCGGTTCCGTCACTCAATAATCGGTTTTTGATACCCCTGTTTTACCCTTAGGGAGTCCTCTCTTGATCTTTAGAGGGGTAGGGACTTACCACTCGTAAACCTCACGCTCTCTCCTCTCAAACAAAACACACGAAAACACCAAAATATATCCGGTGTTGTATTAGGGCTGGATTTGGATCCTCACAACTTCCCGGATAGCTCTAGGCCAATCCGGTTAGCAGGTCACTCAGGACTACTTCACTTGCCCTTACTACAACGACAGATTCGGAAACCCCTAGACCCGAAAGGACGTATTTTCCTAGTTCTTCGGATCGACTCAATGGTTGGCAGACCTTCCGATGGACGGAACTTTCCTATGGCGGCTGCTTAACTCCGCACGGATCCGCCCCTACGGTTCCGGAACCTCCTCCTCGTCACTCTTGGACTCACACCGGATCACCGTTCCGGTGAATTAAAGGCTCCACGCTCAAACTCACGATTCAAGATCCTAACTCTCGGAAGTTGGTCACTCAGTTTGGATTTCAAGTGCCTAAGAATCCGGATTCCTCCTCACCCTTCCTTCTTGCCTCTCAACACTTCAACGAACACACCAAGAAGAGACTCAAACATAAGTCAGAGCTAGAATGTCCATCCGCCGGCTCAAATTAAAGAAGGGAATGAAAATACAATGGGATATGCACTAGGAGGGAATGACAGGCCAACTAACTTGCCTGCCCCTTAAAAGCTCAAAAACACAATGAAAGTCAAAGCCTAAAAACAGAAACGGAATGCCAACAAGGCCAAAGAAAATCCGAAACAACCAACCGGAGTCCAACCGGATTATCCGGAAAGGTCCGGTCAGTTGTCCCTAAAGTTCCGGATTGGGGCCCACATCCGGGAAATCCGTCCAGGAAACTTCCGTCCCAAAATCTCAAAATCCTACCTAACTACACAACTCTGTCCTACTTACGCGCCCGCTTCGATGTCATGCCTACGGGCGGAATTGAACTCCTCCGCGTTGCTACCTTGGGAGGGGGAGCCTTCTTGGTGGCGGATCGGGTCTGCCTCTTCTGAATCGGAACTGGTGGCGTTCCGTTGTCTTCCGTCGAGGTCTCCTCCGAATTCGCCTCGGAGCTTTCCGAATGCTCCACTTCCTGAAATCTGCCCTGCTCCCTAACTTCATCACGGATGGTGAGGGGCATATTGTCTTCCCTGTCCGAGTCATCCAAGATGACTGTCTTGCTGCGCGGATCCTTGCCCGGAACCCTGTCTGGCTCGTTCATGTGGGCGAACTTCTCCGGATTCTCCCTGGCCGGATTCGCTAGGGCCTTCATTCGGATCTCTAGGACGAGCCGTGGTGATGCCCTCTTCTCTTGCGGTTCCGTAGGTGTGTTGGACGGTCCGGCCGCATTCGGATCCGATCCGAGCTCGCCGAGGTTCTTCACGACCGGCGAGTTTCCGAGTAGCTTCCGATCCGTCGACATCCGTCCTTGCGCACCGGGGCTGAAGTCCGTAAAAACTTGCTGGTTGAGCAAGCTCGATAGTCCTTCCCCCAACTCCGGATTGAGAGCCCTAATTAAGGCCCTCATCTCCTTCAGTACCCCTTCCATCTTGGCCTGGTAATCCACCAAGATGGTGATGACTTTTGATCCGGTGACGTGCCCTTCCGTCATCAGCCGGGCGGAAAACAGTTTCGCCCTCATCACTGTATCCGCCGGCTGGGCCACCAACTCCTGCAGGTTCCGAACCAAGGAGGTGGCCTCCACGATCTTCCCGTTGGCGACACTCAGATCACTCTCCAGATACGTCATCGTGCTCTGGAGCCCATTCCGCTCCTCTTCCGCCTTCCGTCGTCCCTCTTCAACTACCCGGGCCAGATCTTCCGCCTGCCGGGTCCGGTCTGTCTGGTTCCGGGCCTCGTCCTCCCACTTCTGGATCTCCTCGTCCTTCTTCCGCAACACCTCTTGAGTCGGAAGACGGTCGAGGATTTCCGGAATATCCTCGATCTTTACCGCGCCCAGCTTGGTGACGACCTGCTCGAGTATCGCCTCACACTAGTTGTTGTCCGCGTGTGCCATCATGGCGTGATGGATGATGGTGTCGAAGTGGTTCCGCTTCTTCTTCCCCAAGGTGGATCCGGGTTTGGATGTCCCCGCTTATCCGGCGTTGTAGACTTCTTCCGTTCCGGTTGGCTGGCCGGCTTCGGCTCTTCCGGGTCCTCGTCCATCCGCTCGTCCTCTGGGTCCTCCGGCTCCTTCTCCAATTCATCCGTCAAGCCGTACTTGAGGATCTGCTCTCCCGTCTCATAGCGGAGGAGTTCCGGGCCACTCAGTACATCATTGTGGTGGTACAGGTGGAAGAGATAGGCACTGATGGTGCTGGTCTTCTCTCGTCCCACATGCTCGGCTAGCCGATTAACTACCCACTGGAGGACTAGGCTCTAGTTGACTATCCGCTTCTCAAAACACCCGAAGATGGTGTTTGCTACCGTCACCGTGACACGGGTAGGCTTTTCCGGATAGAGGATGGGAATCAGGAATTCCAACATCCGTCTATGCCGATCGTTTGTGCAATTCGGAACTGAGTATCTGTCCTTAGGGTGGGGCGGATTCCGGAACTTATTGACACCAAACTTGTCCGTCCGGGGAGCCAGACCTAATCCGGTTTTATCAAAACCGTATACATCCGCCCAGATATCCGGCGACCAGGCACTCGGTCTACCCCTCACTGTGAGTTGGTACTGATTCGGAACTCCCGAGAGGATTTCCTGTAACATCTCATCACTCTTCACACTCCATGGGCGCCGGATCAACCCATGACACCCTAGGAAGACTAGATCATCCTCTAACTCCTTCCAATGCTGCGGATCGGAAGGGATGAGTGGCGAAATCGCCTTGGCAGTCATTACCACCCGTTTCGGATTGGAGGAACTCGCCATCTCTCCGCTCGAGTCAGAACTTGTCGGTGCGGTCGGCACCGACCCTAAACTAAACCCGGAACCGATCTCTACTGCTCACCACTCTTTCTCTCTCTATACGTGCTCCAAAACCTGCACACAAGCCGTACCTCGATTTGCCAAATCGAAAAGGAGAAATGAAGTGGAGTGGTGGGGTTTATATACCAGTCGGTACCTTGTGTTCCCAATTCCCCTCGGAACGGCGCGACGTTCCCCGGCCGTTACGCTAGTTTCCGTAGGTCGGCGGCGTAGACCCGTAGGTGCCGACCATCCGGAACTGGCTCAAATCCGTCCCTAAGTAGACCGGATCCATCTTTAGGTATATCGGGTCCATCTTTAACAAGTTCCGTCTTCCGGAGAGTTCCGTTCCGGAGACTGGAGAATCCGGATCCGGAAACTCATACCTATAACCCGGAAATTCTCCTTGCTCAATCCGGTTCAGACGGATCCCAAGGGAGAAAGACCTTAATTGTCTTCTTTTCCCCATATCTAACCCTAAAATTTTGAAAAATTGAGCTACTCTATATACTATCTCCCTATTTTTACTTACATGATATTTCCGGACTGCGACATCCCTAGTAGAACAATTCTCTAAAATATACTTCTAACCAATCGTAAGTCCCATATCTTCCAAAAGCAATAAATAAGCTATCATTTATTATGATGACTTGCTAATCCTAAAAGAAAATATAAGTTGTAGAGGAATTGGTGACCCTTCAAATACAACTAATTTGGTGTGCCAAAGTAAAGGTAGATGTTGATGCTTGCTAAAATTGATTGCTCATCATCCAAAAACGGCAAGAAGGTTAACTTTGGAATATTTAGAGGGATGTAGGAAATGTTCTTAGTCCAATCAAATACCACCAATCTACCATGCATTAAAGAAAATTTGGATTCTCTATAGGGCCACCTAACTTTGACAAGTCAATCTATATAAAGAGCCCAATTTCTGACAGAAGATGCAGTACAGCTTGTGTGCATATCTTCACTGCTATGCAAAATATGTCAGGTTTTTACAGCTTTCATCCAATGAAACTGAAGAACTCGTATTTCAAAGCTTTGACGTTTGGTTGCACTGTTGAACACATGACACTTGTACTAACATCATAGCTAAAGGGGAAAATTTCTGCCTCATGCTAAATAGATGTAATGAGGGGTCCCTTCCGCCACTTCTGAGCGGCCTTGTCGTGAGTCCAGATTTTCTCTAATGTTAATACCATAATGAAATTGGGCCTTCTTTGATCTTAATTCTATTCTTTTCTTCTACAAGCTTGGAAAAATTTGTAAAATTGCTGGCAAACGACTTACTAAACCTTTGCTGGTGGAATCCAACAGACCACTCCCAGCTGAGGCGAAATTGACGCCCTTGGTGAAGGAAGCGGGTGTTCACTAAAACTCACTCTCCAATAAAGGGACTGTCACAGCGCAGGGAGATCTGGTCCAGCGGCTGACAGCTAGTTGTGCCTCGAAGACCGCACTATTCGCCTGCCTTTACTACCGGTAATGGTTCCGGTGGCAGACCCGGCAGACCGTCAGCCCGTTTGGGGACCGGCTTAGAGGAAGTTCCGCCTGCTCCAAAAAAACCTGTCCGCTCCTACACTCATGTGTTTCACTCTCTGTACTTCACTGCCTGTGAAACACTCCTTCTGTTTCGCAATTCGGGTTTACAGTGGGGCCTGGGCCTGTGTTTCGGAGCACGTCTGCTTTTCAGGGTTTAGGCCCCAAGGTCAAAAAATTTATTAGGGTCATCCCTTACAATTATTTGTATTATGGATCAATGCTTGATGAGGGAAGTTGTGTGAATGTGTGCATAGTGAGTTGTAATATTTTGTGCATGCTTTTATTTCTTTTCACGGGAAAGAGGCCACAAAACTATATAATAGGATAGGTTCAAAATATAGAACTCCTAAAATTGAAGCAAGAAAGAGGAATTGCTTCAATGTAAGAAATGGAGAAACAAATTGGAAAAGGGTTTGTCATGAATGACAAATTCTAAGTACTTGTACAATAGAACCAAGAGAGGCAAAGTGCGTAGTTGCTAAAAATAAAAATAGAATTGTGGCGGGTTTAGGGTAACCCATCTTTGCTTGTACAAGGAGATTGATATAGAATTCTAGATGCACTACTTTCATTATAATAGTGGAAATGAATGGGAAAAAGAGGGTAGGGTCTTCAACAATGAAACGAGGGACAATAATCTTCTACGTGAAGAAACTAATAAAAAAGGGTACAGACATGTGTCACCTCTTCATGACCTAAGAATTGAACAACGAGGGCCAAATATACCGAATATGAAGAAGTAGAAGACTATGTAAAGGAATTAGGATCACCCATTATTGCTTCTAGCAGAGAAATGGTAAGGGGTTAGGAGAATGCCCCTTATTACTTCGACAATGGAATGAAAGCGATTAAAATATTGTATTTGAAGATTTTAAAGGGGGGAGGTGAGTTGAGGTCACCCAGGTCATTTTTGTTGTAGAAATAGGAAAACCAAGATTATAGCTATACATAGATTTGAAGAGAGAAAAGAAGGTGACAAGAATTTTGTATGGTTTTAGAGTGCTTGTACTATCAAAGCCCAAACAACAGTCTTGCCTTAAGCAAAGATTTAAAACATTCATAAATGGGCAAGGAATACTAGTCAATTTTAATTGATTCCATAATGCTACTATAATGAAAGCAACACTTTCGGGTGAGGAGGACAATAAATGGGAAATGAATTGGGTGGCTCCTTAATAGTTATTGAATGGAATTGAAAGTGAAAAAAATCTTCACTCTTAACATTTAGAAAGAAGAAGGAATAATGGTTACTTTTCACTGTTCTGCAATGCAAAAAAAGGAAAAAGAAATTCATGTGACAATGAAAAAAATAGGGAAGGAATCTAGATAGCCCCTTCCTTGTTATTTGTATGGAATTAATAAATAAATAAATCTTCTCTTAGAAGATTTTAGAGGAAATATGGGAAAGTAATTTAAGGTAACTTTTTAATGCCTCTAGAATGGCAACAAATAAAAAATTCAAGTGAAGACAGAAAAGAAAGGGGCACTGAAGGTAGATGGCCCCTTACTAGTTACTGAATGGAATACAAAGAGAATAGAATCTTTACTTCGAAGATTTATAAACAATAAGGAATTATAGTCACTTCTTATTGCTTCAGCAACGCTACAATAAGAAAAGAAAAATTTTCATGTGATAAGGAAAAAATTAGGGAAGGCATTTAAATAATACTTTCCCAATTACTTCAATGGGTATAGTAAATAATAGAATCTTCGCTCTAGACATTTCTGAGTAAATTAGGGGAACTAACTAAGATTACTTTTAACTTCTTCTACAATGCCACAAACACACACAAAAAAGCGATGTGCAGTTTTAAAGAACGGGTTTAGGGTTTAGGGTGGCCCGTTAATAGGTACTGAATGAAATTAGGAGGGAATGAAATTAGAAGGGAATGAAATCTTGACTTCAAAGATCTATATAGTAGGAGAAATTATAGTCACTTTATACTGCTTACCTCATGGGACAACAATTACTGAAACATTGTCATGTGAGGAGGAAAAAAATGGGGAATCAATTGGAAGGGCCCTTTCCAGTTACTTTGAGGGAATTAACAAAGAATGAGATTCACTCTCTGATGATTTCTTAATAAAAAGGGTGGAAGGAAATATGGTCTCTTTCTATTGCTTGTATAATTCTACGGAAAATAAAAAATTCCATGTGAGGAGGAAAAAATTAGGGGAAGGAATGTGGAGGGCCCCTTATTAGTTTCCTCATGGAATTAAAAGGGAAAATAAATCTTCACTTCAAAGATTTATAAAGAATAAGCAATTACGGTCACTTCTTATTGCTTCATTAATGCTAAAAACATTAAAGAAATTTTTTCATGTGACAAGGAAAAAAATGGGGAACTAATTTAAATGGCACCTCCAAGTGACTTCAATGTAAAAAGAAATTATAAAATCTTCTCTTATGAGATTTCTAAGGGAATTGGGGAAAAAACTTAAGGTCACTTTTTACCGCTTCTACAATGCGAGAAACAAACCAAACCAAAATTCATTTGAGGATAAAAAAATGGAAAAATGAATTATTTTGGGTGGCCCCTTTATAGTTACTAAATGTTACAAAAAGGGACTACAGTCTTCACTTGGAAGATCTATATAGAATGGAAGTATGGTCACTTTTTACTCGTTACCTCATGCCACAAGAATGAAAGAAACGTTGTCATGTGAGTAGGAAAGAAAAAGAAAAAGAATTTAAAGGGCTATTCACTAGTTACTTAAATGAATTAAAAAAGACAAAAAATTCTTCTATGATTTTTAATGTAATGGGTTGAAGGGATATTGATCTACTTGTATTCCTTGTACAAGGCTAAAAAAATAAGATAAAGAGTTCCATGTCAGGAGGAAATTAATGGAGAAGGAATTTGGATGGCCCCTTTGTGGCAAACCATATTTTTGATTTTTTTCGGTTAGCAGGTTTTGCGAGCGGAAGTCAGGAGCTTAGGAACCGGAATTTTCCAAGGAACGGGTAAGATCCTGCAATAGTACCGGATAATGCTGTAGCGACCGGTGGCGGAACAAATCCGGTCCATGACAACGGAAAACCGGAAAGGAACACTTCCGGACCCTTATTAAAAAGGAACGGATTCTGTTGCAATCCGGAAATATCATGTAAGTAAAATAGGAAGATAGTATATAGAGTAAGCTCAATTTTTGAAAATTTTAGGGTTAGATATGGCGAAAAGAAGACAATTAGGGTCTTCTTCCCTTGGGATCCGTCTGAACCGGATTGACCAAGGAGAATTTCCGGTCTATGGGCATAAGTTTCCGGATCCGGATTCCTCAGTATCCGGAACGGAACTTTCCGGAAGACGGAAATTGGAAAGACGGATCCGGTATACCTAAAGACGGATCCGAGGCAGTTCTGGATGGTCGGCACCTACGGGTCTACGCCGCCGACCTACGGAAACTAGCGTAACGGCCGGGGAACGTCGCGCCATTCCGAGGGGAACTGGGAACGCAGGGTACCGACTGGTATATAAACCCCACCACTCCACTTCATTTTTCCTTTTCGATTTGGCAAATCAAGGTACGGCTTGTGTGCAGGTTTTGGGGCGCGTATAGAGAGAGAAAGAGTGGTGAGCAGTAGAGATCGGTTCCGGGTTTAGTTCAGGGTCGGTGCCGACCGCACCGACAAGTTCCGACTCGGGCGGAGAGATGGCGAGTTCCTCCAATCCGAAGCGGGCGGTAGTGACGGCCAAGGCAATTTCGCCAGTCATCCCTTCCGATCCGCAGCATCGGAAGGAGTTAGAGGATGATTTAGTCTTCCTAGGGTGTCATGGATTGATCCGGCGCCCTTGGAGTGTGAAGAGTGACGAGATGGTACAGGAAATCCTCTCGGGAGTTCCGAATCAGTACGAACTCACAGTGAGGGGTAGATCGAGTGCCTGGACGTCGGATATCTGGGCGAATGTATATGGTTTTGATAAAACCGGATTAGGTCTGGCTCCTCGGACGAACAAGTTTGGTGTTAACAAGTTCCGGAATCCGCCCCACCCTAAGGACGGATACTCAGTTCCGGATTGCACCAACGACCGGCATAGACGGATGTTGGAATTTTTGATTCCCATCCTCTATCCGGAAAAGCCTACCCGTGTCACCGTGACGGTAGCGAACACCATCTTCGAGTGTTTTGAGAAGCGGATAGTCAACTGGGGTATAGTCCTCCAGTGGGTAGTTAACCGGCTAGCCGAGCATGTGGGACGGGAGAAGACCAGCACTATCAGCGGCTATCTCTTCCACCTGTACCACCACCATGATGTGTTGAGTGGCTCGGAACTCCTCCGCTATGAGACAGGAGAGCAAATCCTCAAGTACGGCTTGACGGATGAGTTGGAGAAGGAGCCGGAGGACCCAGAGGACGAGCGGATGGACGAGGACCCGGAAGAGCAGAAGCCGGCCAGTCAGCCGGAACGGAAACCGGAACGGAAGAAGTCTACGACGCCGGATAAGAGGGGACACCCAGACCCGGATCCACCCGGATCGACCTTGGGGAAAAAGAAGCGGAACCACTTCGACACCATCATCCGTCACGCCATGATGGCACACGCGGACAACAACCAGTATGAGGCAATACTCGAGCAGATCGTCACGAAGCTGGGCGCGGTGAAGATCGAAGACATTCCGGAAATCCTCGACCGGCTTCCGACTCCAGAGGTGTTGCGGAAGAAGGACGAGGAGATCCGGAAGTGGGAGGACGAGGCCCGGAACCAGACGGATCGAACCCGACAAGCGGAAGATCTGGCCCGGGTAGCTGAAGAGGGACGACGGAAGGCGGAAGAGGAGCGGAATGGGCTCCAGAGCACGGTGACGTACTTGGAGAGTGATCTCAGTGTCACCAACGGGAAGATCGTGGAGGCCACCTCCTTGGTTCGGAACCTGCAGGAGTTGGTGGCCCAGCCAGCGGATACAGTGATCAGGGCGAAACTGTTTTCCGCCCGGCTGATGATGGAAGGGCACGTCACCGGATCAAAGGTCATCACCATCTTGGTGGATTACTAGGCCAAGATGGAAGGGGTACTGAAGGAGATGAGGGCCTTAATTGGGGCTCTCAATCCGGAGTTGGGGGAAGGACTGTCGAACTTGCTCAACCAGCAGGTGTTTACGGACTTCAGCCCCGGAGCGCAAGGACGGATGTCGATGGATCGGAAGCTACTCGGAAACTCGCCGGTCGTCAAGAACCTCAGCGAGCTCGGATCGGATCCGAATGCGGCCGGACCATCCAACACACCTACGGATCCGCAAGAGAAGAGGGCATCACCACGGCTTGACCTAGAGATCCGGATGAAGGCCCTAGCGAATCCGGCCAGGGAGAATCCGGAGAAGTTCGCCCACATGAACGAGCCAGACAGGGTTCCGGGCAAGGATCCGCGCAGCAAGACAATCATCCTAGATGACTCGGACAGGGAAGACAATCCGTCCCTTACCATCCGTGATGAAGTTAGGGGTCAGGGCGGATTTCAGGAAGTGGAGCATTCGGAAAGCTCCGAGGCGGATTCGGAGGAGAATTCGACGGAAGACAGCGGAACGCCACCGGTTCCGATTCAGAAGAGGCAGATCCGATCCGCCACCAAGAAGGCTCCCCCTCCCAAGGTAGCAACGCGGAGAAGTTCAGTTCCGCCCGTGGGCACGACATCAAAGCGGGCGCGTAAGTAGGATAGGGTTGAGTAGTTAAGTAGGATTTTGAGATTTTGGGACGGAAGTTTCCTGGACGGATTTCCCGGATGTAGGCCCCGATCCGGAACTTTAGGAACAACTGGCCGGACCTTTCCGGATAATCCGGTTGGGCTCCGATTGGTTGTTTCGGATTTTCCTTTGCCTTGTTGGCATTCCTTTTCTGTTTTTAGGCTTTGACTTTCATTGTGTTTTTGGGCTTTTAAGGGGCAGGCAAGTTAGTTGGCCTGTCATTCCTTCCTAGTGCATATTCCATTATATTTCATTCCTTTCTTTAATCTGAGCCGGCGGATGGACATTCCAGCTCTGACTTATGTTTGAGTCTGTCTTGGTGTGTTTGTTGGAGCGTTGAGAGGCAAGAAGGACGGGTGAGGAGGAATCCAGATACTTAGGCAACTGAGGTCTGAACTAAGTGACCAGTTTCTTAGAACTTGGGTTTAGAGTTGTGCGTTTGTGCGTGGAGCCTTTAATTTGCCAGAACGGTGATCCGGTGTGAGTGTGGAGGAGGTTCCGGAACCACGGGGGTGGATCCGTGCGGAGCTAAGCAACCGCCAAGAGGAAAGTTTTCGTCCACCGGAAGGTCTGCCAACCACTAAGTCGATCCGCCGATCTAGGGAAGTACGTCCTTTTGGGCTTCGATGTCTTTGGATCTGTCGTTGTAGTAAGGGCAAGTGAAGTAGTCCTGAGTGACCTGCTAACCGGATTGGCCTAGAGCTATGTCGCAACCTAGAATACAAGTTTTTATTATTTAGGATAGAATTAGGAACAAAAGATCCAATCTTAGCAAATTTTTCTGATTCTTTGAGAGAGAATTAGATAAATGACTAAGATTAATGATGAGTGGAAAGTAGAGTAGTCTTATAGAGATAAATTGGTTAAGCTAGGAATTTATATTTCCCAATCGGACCGGAAACCGGAGACCGAAACCAGAGACCGGAAACTGAAGGAGGATCCTATAGAAAAATTACTAAGGATTTGGTGGGACTTCAAGAGTATGTCCGGGGATAGAAACAGAATGGGAGGAAAGTCTATAAGTTGATGTGATACATCAGCTCATCCAACCTTGGGAAAAAGCACAGTCCGGTCAAGATCCGGATTAGAACCAAGCGGGACCGGAACAGGAGACCGGAACCCAGATCATGACTCAAGACCGGATGTTACTTCTCCTCAGCGATTTAAGGAGAAAGGAAAGATTCCAAGGAAAAGGCTGCAGCTGCAATCCAGGTATCAATCAGTAGGAAGCAACCAGCTATAGAAGGGTCCACCAAGCATGTGGGTTTTCCCCCCAAAATAGATAAAAAGGTAGTTGTAATTAGCAACTAGAGTAGGTAGAATAATTTTAGAAGCAGATGAATTTGAAAGTGGTAGTAGGTAGAAAATAGTTAGCAAGTTACTTTTGAGCTGGATTCACCTGGACCGGACCAGATCCAGATTTATAGGATCTGAGATCCACTTTTTGTGGGATTTTCAGAAGTCAACGAGCCCAAGTTGTAAGGGAATGTTACGTGGCATTCTCTGGGTTGATGTTGATTCCCCTTGTACTTTTAGGTTATTCTTGGAGTTGTGTAGTATTTAAATTCGGGTTGTAGTTGAATCCGGTGTGTAGTTCCATATCTTGTTTTCCCAAATTTTTGTGTTGCAAATACAAATCAGACCTTTTCTGATTCACTCTAAAGTGGACTGTGTACGCTTGACCCTGTCAAAGTCTTGTTGGGACGGTTAGGATTGCAACCTTGGGTGGAGAGGAGGTGCGCCCAGATTCTGAGTTTATCCAGTCTCTGGACCTGAAGTGAATTCGGTTTTGATAGGGAATTTGTGTGGGATCTCTCAGTATAATTTGGAGCAGGTCTGGGGAGTAATCATTGGAGATAGACACTTGTAGAATCTGGATTTGAGATCGGGAGTGTCCGGCCAAATGCCAATTGAAAGGTGATCCGGTCTCTGTAGATGAAAGAAGGACTAGTGAAGGATATATCTCTCTCATGCAAGCTACCGCCCTTATTCTGCCAAGATGCAGGACTAACTCAGTAATCTGTCGTTGTAGTAATTGTTAGGAGCAGATAGGAGTGCTTGCGTGACCTACTGGACCAGATCCGTTCCGGTCCAGTTGTGAAGTATTCCGGTCTAGTAGGATTTATTTTGTTATCTTTCTTCTTTTTATTTTTATAGTGGAACTTCTGACACTTTAAAACTTGAAGGGTAGGAGTAAGCTTCCTTCCTAAACGCCCAAAGAGCAGATCCCTCTCGTTACAGAGGTTAAATCTACACTTGGTCACTTATTTAGGGACCAAACCAGATCTTAGTTTCCGGTCTCCGGTCCCATATTTAGAAAGAGTAGTAAGAAAAATCTAAACATGTGGGTATAAGTGGAGAGGAAACTCTCTGCAGTCAGAAATGTGATCCTGTTCCGGTCTAGAAGTAAAAATCAAGAAGTGTTCAGACCGGGACCGGATTAGTTTTTGCTTGGGTTTTGTTGTGACTACCATTATAGTATTCCGGTCCACCGTGAGCTTTCGACCAAATCCTTTGGGAACGATACACGAGTCACTTTAAGGCTAACTTAGTACATTCTAACGCCTTAGAGAAGGAATTGTGCTTTCCTGTGCTACGACAAGCTATCCGGAAAGTTGTGAGGATCCGGATCCGCCCCTAATGCAACATCGGATATATTTGGGTGTCTTTGTGTGTTTTGTTTGAGAGGAGAGAGCGTGAGGTTTACGAGTGGTAAGTCCCTACCCCTCTAAAGATCAAGAGAGGACCCCCTGAGGGTAAAACAAGGGTATCTAAAACCAATTATTGAGTGACGGAATCAGAATCCGGATTGAGACGGATCTGGGAAAAGGTGTAATCCGGATCCGAAGACAGATCCGGATAGTGGTGACGGATCCGAGACGGATCCGGATAGAGGTGACGGATCCGGATAGTGGTGACGGATCCGAAGACGGATCCGGAAAGAGTGGAGAGACGGATCCAAATTGAATTTCGGACACAAGGTTGTGTTCCGGAAGAAAGTAATAACTTGGGGTTTTTGGGGCCGGAAAACCTAGAAACCGGAAAACGCAACTAATAGTAACGTCTGGAATCTCCTAGGACGATATTCCGTGTCATATTATCACGTTTGGGTGTGATAAAGGTGCTTTCTGCTAGACTACGCGTACGACAGATTCTATCCGGATTCAATCCCAGAGCGGACCGGATCTTTTCCGGACCTGGACTGAGTGGATGGGAACGGGAACAGAAGATCAGGAACGGAAGACCGGATCCATTTCTGGAAACTATATAAGGCCTGACATTTTCAGTTGGCCCATTTGCTCTCAAGCACTTCATTGTGTGTTTTTTAACTCTCAGCATTTTTCGCCTTTCTGTGAGTTAGTTTTCCGCGCGTGTTGTGTGGCGCAGTTTTCTGTGGCGCGGCTGTCAGTGTTAGCGGCTGGTGTTTTGTCAGAGCGGGCAGTTGTCAGCGGTGCGGGTCTCAGACGGTGCGCTGAGGCGCTGGTGTGCGCGGGAGGAGTATGTGTGTGTGTTTGTGTAGGTGGTTATTACGGGCGGATTGGTGTTGTGTCTGTGTTGTGAGTGTGTGTGAGGAACGGGACGTGCGGCTAGGAGAGAAGTGAGGTAGTTTTCCGAATAGTTGCCATGCCACAGCTACGCCGGAAGAGGAATGAGTCCACCACACCCCCACCCCCAAGGATAAGACTGAAGAAAGTAGTTCCGCTCATCCCTTCAACAAAGCCGGAGAGAGGCAATCTGATGGCGGACTTGACCACCATGGGGTGCCTAGGGTTAGCGAAGATACCCTGGAGGTTCAAGGAGGAGCGGATGGTGAAGGAACTGATGGGGAAGATGTCGAATCAGTTCGACAACACTGAGCGGGGATTACCGCACAAATGGATGGAGGCGCACTGGAGGGCCGTGTACGGATTCAAGCACCAGGGGCATGGACCGGCCGGGAGGAAAGTAGACTTCCTCCAAAACAAATTTAGCGACACCCCTCACCCGAAGGACGGATATCGGGTGATGGACTGTAACGAAGACAAGCATAGACGCCTATTGAAGTTTCTGCTTCCGGTCCTTCATCCGGAGAAACCAACCCGGGTGACGATCGGCTTGGCCAACACGATTTTCGGTGCTCTGATCGGAGACCAGAAAGTAGACTGGGGCCGGATCATAGCGGAGCTGATCGGCCGGTTACTGAGAAACCTCGGAGGGAGTAGGGCGACCCCGATCTCTCCCTACCTCTTCCACCTCTATCACAGCTTGCAGCTCCTCATGAATACGGAGGAGAAGACTTGGCACGCTCAGGAGATAGTCTTGACGTACGGGGAGTCATCAACGGATGACGAGGAGACCTACTCCGAATCCGACACGGAAGAGGAGGACAAGGATGAGGAACCGGAAGTTCCTCTCGTGAAACGGCAGAAAGCAACACCGCCGAACACGAGAGGATCTCCTCTGGTCCGACAGAATCCGGCCACGGAGGACAGATCGGGGCCATCCGAACCGGCACCAAAGGAGAAAGGTCCCAAGGATCCGTTCGTCAAGTTGACGAAAATCCTGTGTGACATCCGGGCAGATTGGGAGATCAAACGGATTACCCTGGAATCTATCGCGGCCATGGTTAATGGCCAACCGGATAGAAATCTTCCGGGTGTAATGGGGAATTGCATTGCCTCCCCCACGGATCTCGCCAAGTTGGAGGCGGAAAACCGGAAACTTCAGGATGAAGTTGACGGTTTGAAGGCAGAACTTCTTGTCCTCAGGGACAACGAGGCCGCCACGAAGGAGATCGCGGCGGAGACCGTGAAGGTGGCTGAGCAGGTGAAGGCGACGTTTGGGGAACCCGGATCGGCAGCCATCCGGGCTCGGCTGTTTGACGAGGAGGTACACAAGGAGAAGAAACTATCCGGAAGCCGGATAGTCCGGATCCTTTCTGACTTCTCCGAGCGGGTGGAGACAACATTGGTGGAGGTGCGGAAAGCTACGGAGCGGATGGAAGACTGTACCCGGAGGCTGATGGAAATTTCGGTCAGGCTTTCCGACCTGTCCCTTCCGAGTCTTTCCGAGGGAATGCCTCCGAGGCCAGGGAAGGAGAAAACGCCGCAGTCCAAGAAGTCAGAGCGGGCGTCGACGGCTCAACAGGAGGCAACAATCCAATTATCGGATTCTCCTACGAGCCCGATTGTTGGGGCTCCGGTCGCAGTAGATGGGGAGCGGACTCGGAACCTCACTAAGGTTTTCGAACAAATCCGGAGGACGGAAAGCCCAACTATAGGCTCTAGAGTAGCAGAGGTAGAAGAATAGATAGTAGCCTTTTTGTATTTTTGACTTAGGAACGGATCAGGAAGTAATCCAGTCCGGATTAGGAACTTAGAGCGGGTTGGAATCCGTTCCGGTTCAGGAGTAGGTAGGAACGGATCCACCGAGCGTTAATCGCGGCGGACTTGTATGGCGCTTTATGCTTTCTGTTGATTATTTAAGTCAGTCCCCTCGCGGTGGACTGGGAGTCTTTCTTTTGCATTTTCCTTGTGTATTTTTATTCTCTCTTGCTTTGCGTGTGTATCTCCCGAGTTTGGCAGGGCGGCGTGACGCAGAGTTAGGAAGGTGCAAGTAGTTTTGCAGGTGACATTCTCCCTTTGGTGCTTATTTTCCGTGTCTAAGTATATGAGAACGGTTAGAGAAGAGTTGGGAGTATAATTCTAGTGCCTCAGCGCTTCTAGGACTTAAGATTCCGGGTGAGAAAGCCGTTGTTAGGCTAGACGAGAGGGAGGGATTCCTTAGTCGTGCTAGAGCTCCTGGGTGGGAAACCCAGTTGAGTGTCCAATCTCCTGTGAGGTCTCACCGTCTTTGTGGCAAACGGAAGAGTTCTGGTTAACGTTGGAATGAACGGGTATACTTGTAGCCACCTGACTCTACAGGAACGGAAAGTAGTGCCAAAGTCGTTGTAATATGAGAAGATCGTACGGGGGATCTCTGTGTGACCTACAGTCTGGATTTCTATCTGTACTGTTGTGAGGGATCAAACCGGATCTGGAGTAATTTTAGAGTTAACGGGTAGAAAGTGGGTCTTCAGCCACTATAAGTCACGGAAGGAGCGGTGGGCCTACCGCTCACAAAATCAAGCGGCGACCCCTCTGATGGTAAAACAGAGGCAAAACCAAACCGGATTGAGGAACGGGTGTGGACGGATCATCCGGAACGGATTGGTCCGGAGAGGAAACCAGGAGCGGAACTCGTTAGGGAGCGGATCCGTTGCAGTCTGACGGAACGGATAAAATCCGGGAAACCGGAAAAGTGAAGGAACTGATCCGTTCCGGACCAGATTGCTAGAATATCAGTTTTGAACGGGATAATGGGTTGTCGTCTCGGGTTATTTGTGTATTTCCGGTTCTAGATCTAGAACCGGATTATAGAGTTTTGGGAGCTGTCCTATCTTAATCGCTTAACTAAGCCAGATACTTCACAGAATCTCGCGGGTTCGATCTTTAGAGTCACTTAGTTATACTCTACAGTGATTTTTGTGAGTATAATAGGGAATTTACTTACCCTGTGTTGCGACACCAGTACCCTTATTTCTTGCACCGACATTTCGCTACTCTTCTGTGCTACCAACGTGGTTGGAGCACCTCTTGGACCAAAGATCTTGGCCAAGTCTTGTTTGCATTCTGTTCTTTGAATTTGAAGGCTTAGGGCCCCTTCAACTTTTATTCCTTTGTCATATATACTCCAGAGGCAAGACCTCGACGCTTCCTTTGTCACTAATTCACGGAAATTTTGAGCATTGAGTGCCAAAGTTCGGTTTAAACACTGTCATGTGTACCTCCTTTGGTTGCAAAATCCCAAAATACTAAGACATTTTAAGAATTTAAAGTGAAAGTTAGGTTAAACACTGTCATGTGTACCGCCTTTTGCGAATAAAACTCTTAAAATACAATTCAACATTTTCACGGCGAAGCTTTGAACTTATAATACCCTAAGGTTATAACCTTAAGAAACCTTGGATTGGAAGTCAAAAGGGTTGAACACCAAGTGGGATTATATCTCATACCCAGTTAAACCTTGCCACATTTTCTAGTATTAGAATTAAGGTGTGTTAGACCCAAAATCCAAAAGTACTTAAACCAAAAAAGAGAAAAAAATCAAAGTTGTGATCCAGCAACCGGCGGACCAGAGCCAGCGTGACCGGAGCGGACCAGAGCCAGCATGACCGGGTGGACTAGAGCCAGCGTGGCTGGGCGGACCGGGAGCCAGCGTGGCCGGGGCGGACCGGAGCCAGAGGCTGAGCGGGGAGCCAGAGGCTGAGCGAAGAGGCCAGAGGCTGGGCGGAGAGGCCACTCACTCACAAGTGAGACTTTGAAACACAAAAATTGATTTTTTTAACAAAATCAAGGGTTGGCAGTTGGCGCCACAACCCCTTTTTTTTAAATTTCATTTGAAAATCTAAATCTTAGAGTTTCACATTTCTCACCAAAATCTCAACACTCAAACTCCATAGCCGTCGTCTCTCTCATGAAACATTGCAACAAAAAACCAAATGAGAAAGGAAGAGAACTAGGGGGGAGATTAAGGTGAGGAGATTCCTAACCGTGACAAATTAGATTAAAAAACTAATTTCTTTGGAATAACACTATAGATTGGGATTCTTTATTCTTGGGGTTTGACCTTTGGGAATAAAAAATCCATTTATTTGGAATAACACTATTGAAATTGTTCTCGGTCTTTTGGAATGTTCTACATTCTTTGGCTATTAGATTCTTAGAAGGTTTGGATTTTACTAGTTTTGTTTTATTAGGCCTAATAAGCCAAAAGGAAAACAACAAATTGACAACCAATTTCTTGAAGAATTTTAAGGAAATTAAAATTAATTGGATTATAAAAGATTTGGTTGCAATTCTTTATTCAAATTAATCCTAATAAGCCAAATTAAAAAAGACAAATTGACAACCAATTTCTTAAGGATTTAAAAGAAATTAAAATTAATTAGATTATAAAAGATTTGGTTGCAATTCTTCATTTAAATTAATTCTAAAAAACCAAACCAATTGACAACCAATTTCGTTAGGAATTACCAAGAAATTGAATTAGTTAGGATTGGTGATGACATTTTAATTCTAAGAAAGAAGAACAACTCATTACGTCGAAATTAGGTGAAATTTAATTCTTAAAATTAGATAAATTCGTAATTCAATTAATCAAAGAATAATAATACTAACAATTAGATAGGATTTTCATTGATCATTCGAACTATTTAGTAGATTCAAAATATTGTGACATTTTCCAATTACCAATAAATTAGGAATTGAAGAGAAAATGTGCAATTAATTCGAACCTACGTAACTTTCAGTGGCTTATTTTAATTAGGAGAAAATTTACCAACAATTGTGGAAAATTACTATGGATTAGATGGAGAACCGGGATGATTTTGATGGCGAGGTCATAGGGGAATATTTACACATGATGATGTTTGACGACGGGACCATGGAGATTTACGTAGAGGAGGTAAACCGCTCACATTTGATTTTCATTCTAATTGTTTTACTGTTAAGTTTCTTTTTACCAAACACTTGGAATTAGATTTAGGCAAAACTATAGAATAGAGTAGGGTCACTTGGTTGCATTTTAGAATAGAATAGATAGAATTATAACCACGAAATTAGATTAGAAACATCCAAAAAACGTGACTAAAAGAGTTCATTGCTTGGAAGGCTTTCTTTTTCACCCAATTAGAAAGAAAACTCAATTAGACACAGGACCCGTGTGAAAAACTCTTAGCTCGAGGGTGGAGTTAGGAGCGCTCATAGTAGTACTAATCTAATTTCCTAAAAAATATATGCCTAGTCGGATGGCTCCCGAATTTAAAATTGAGAAGTTTAAATCCCTACATATCCGTAGGGCAACTTCTAAAATTTAGGGTCCATCACTTTAGCCATTCTCGATATGAGCTGAAGCACTGGAAGGCAATGTAAAATTTTAGCCGTGTACATTACACACTACCCACCAACAAGTTTAGGATCATCCAATTTTGCCATTGAAATGAATTTTGCATAATATAATCAAGCATACCAAATGTGGATTTCACATAAGTCAAATTCAGTTTTTGGTGAATTGTTTCATTCAAAACTCATGGTTTAGCATGATAATTGATTATAAAACATTGGTGATGAATTAGCATTAATTTGCAAAGAGGAGATATGTAGGAAACATCCATATGCACATCTTTCATACCAAAAAACATCCTAGATTCCTAGTAAGTTACAACAATATAATTGGGTTGAAGAATTCAATTAGGCATTTTATATGACCCCATTTTGTAAAATAGATGTATGTACGCTTGAATTAGATTTTGGCAAAGTCATTGTACGGAAATGATTTAAGTTCCTGAAGGAGTTATAGTGTGACCATCAAATAGCAAATGCTAATTAAGCCGGATTAAATTATTAAAATTAGCTCCTATTTCCTAAATTCGCAGGGGAGAATGAAATTAGATGGAAAGGGAGGAAGTAGAGCTTTTTGACGACACAACTGAGAACGGATACGCATCAACCGAAGAGGTATGTGTTTGGACTAGAACCAATAAGTTTAATCATTTCATGTTATTTCTTTTATTTACTTCAAAATTTGCAAAATTAGATTGACGCTAGGAAAAGAAAGATCAATTACCGAATACAAATTATAATGCACTTCTTAAGTTATTAAATTACTAAACTAGACATTTTACCCTCATTTACGCAAAAGTAAAAAGGAACTTAAACCCTAAACCCTAAACCCTAAACCCTCGGTTGGGCAAGGCCTTTAGGTTGGGTTTTCACCTTCTCAAAATTCAGTGTCAGCCCTTAGATGGGCAGTTTCTGGGCCTGTTACCTTTTTACCTTGTAGAGGAATTTCAGTCGCACGAGGCTTGCCATTAAGTCCGTTAATGGCTTCGCTGGCATCTTCACCGCCCTGTGCTTCCCCGACGATCCCCTTAATGGTTCAGAATTCCCGGGACGCCCTGTGGGGTCCCGTGGACGGCCTCGTTCCACGACGGACCCCCGAATTCCCAGGACGGCTTGTGCGTCCCCTCGACGGTCTCGCAGTTCCTCGACGGTCCCCACGACGGCTTCGAAATTCCCGAGACGAATGGGGCGTCCCGTCGACGGCCTCATCGTCCTCGACATTCCCCTCGACGGCTTCCGAATTCTGAGGACGGCCAGCACGTCCCCTCGACGGTCTCGGAGTTCCCGACACCCCTCGATGGCTTTCGAGTTCCTTGGACGGATCGGCCGTCCATGCGACGGCTCGCCAACGGCTATATAAGGTAGGCCAGTTCTGAGCTCTACACGAGTTTCTCCTGCTCTGACGGTGCTCTCTTGCCCTGGATTGGTTGTAGTCCTTGCTTGGGAGCGCGGGTGCTTGCGAGGAGGCTCGGTTGAGGAAGGGGGGATAGTTTTCACATTTGTGACTACTGAACCCTAATTCCTTGGTTTTACCATCGCATATTTTTTTTCAGAATGGACGGGCGAGGTGCGTCGAAGCGCAAGGTTGATGCGTGGTTTTCAGGCATCGGAGATCCTGTTGGTGAACAGTCTTCAGAATCCACTGACTGTGTATCGGAGGCAGTATTGGCCGGAGAAGGGGTCGGTGGTGTGGCTGGAGGAGAATCTTCGGGGGCCAAGAAAAAAAAGAACAGGCGAAGGCACAAGGCTACGAATACAGACGACTGGCCAAGGAAGGCTGCGACCAGGAAAGTGTAGGAAGTGGCATTGGATTTTCTGGAGCAGTATACGATTTCTCAATTGAATACGACCTACGTCTCGCGTGGATTGCAAGGGGTGGAGACAATAAAAAACAAATTCACCCACATGTTTTGGACAACAATGAGCGAGGATGAGTGGCTTGAAGATCGCACAAAGGAACACTTCCGTCGTTGGCTTGACGAACAAGTGCAAACTTGTGTTTTCAACATCGCCCAAGTCGCCGCATCGATAAAGGGCTTCAAACGAGATGTAGCGCCGAAGCAACAAGCATTGAATTTGTTGCACAAAAAGGTGTATTGGTGGCATGACGCAATGCGAGCGCTGTCTTCCAGCAATATCCGCTCTGCCCCATGGTTTCAGCAGAGCCAAAACTTGTCCCTAGGCCAAGCGGGTGCAGGAGGAGTGGTATTTCTCGAACGAGGAGTGGTGGTGGTTCCATTGTCAGGCCACAGCAAACAAGGGGGGCACGGGAGGGTGCGTAAAGTGAGCCTCCAAAATTCAAGGCACATTCCCCCCACGATGGAATTGGCAGGCAAGACAGCCCTATATGTGGATCAATTGAAGAAGTCGCGGGAGAAGTTGTCCATCGACGCTTTGGTTTGTCCATGTAATCATCCAGGGGTCATAAAATTTTTTGCTATAAATGACATGACCATGGAGTGTTATTCTCAATGGTGGAATGGAGGAACATTGGGAGCCATGTTCGCCTTGGACCACAAAAACCGAGATTATGTTGAGATCGGGGAGCTTGCCTACCATGCAACTCCACAGACGATGCAAGAAGCCAAAAGACTCTTGGCTTATCATAGAAACCGCACCGAGCTTGCATGGGCGTTAATTTGCATCGTGGATGCGGTGCAACAATCTTCGGTGCTCCACAACGACATCACGCCAGAAAACATCATGTTGCATTTTCCGAATGATGATGGGCGAACAGTGTGGATTGGGCTATGTGATTGGGGAATGGCTAGTTGTCGTACGCGCAGTCTAGCAGAAAGCACCTTTATCACACCCAAACGTGATAATATGACACGGAATATCGTCCCAGGAGATTCCAGACGTTACTAATAGTTGCGTTTTCCGGTTTCTAGGTTTCTCGGATCAAAACACCCCAAGTTACTACTCTTAATCCGGAATACCAACTTATCTTCCAGACTCTTTTTCAGGATCCGTCTTTTCTTTCCGAATCCGTCTCTCAACTATTACCGGATTCCTTTCTCGGATCCGGATTTCTCCTTCACCCGGATCCGTCTCAATCCGGAATCCGGTTCCGTCATTCAATAATTGGTTTTTGATACCCCTGTTTTACCCTCAGGGAGTCCTCTCTTGATCTTTAGAGGGGTAGGGACTTACCACTCGTACACCTCACGCTCTCTTCTCTCAAACAAAAATACATGAAAATACCAAAATATATCCGATGTTGTATTAGGGCTGGATTCGGATCCTCACAACTTCCCGGATAGCTCTAGGCCAATCCGGTTAGCAGGTCACTCAGGACTAATTCACTTGCCCTTACTACAACAACAGATTCGAAAACCCCTAGACCCGAAAGGACGTATTTTCCTAGTTCTTCGGATCGACTCAGTGGTTGGCAAACCTTCCGATGGACAGAACTTTCCTATGGCGGCTGCTTAACTCCGCACGAATCCGCCCCTGCGGTTCCGGAACCTCCTCCTCGTCACTCCTGGACTCACACCGGATCACCGTTCCGGTGAATTAAAGGCTCCACGCTCAAACTCACGATTCAAGATCCTAACCCTCGGAAGTTGGTCACTCAGTTTGGATTTCAAGTGCCTCAGAATCCGGATTCCTCCTCACCCTTCCCTCTTGCCTCTCAACACTTCAATGAACACACCAAGAAGAGACTCAAACGCAAGTCAGAGCTAGAATGTCCATCCGCCGGCTCAGATTAAAGAAGGGAATGAAATACAATGGAATATGCACTAGGAAGGAATGACAGGCCAACTAACTTGCCTGCCCCTTAAAAGCCCAAATCAAAACACAAGTCAACGCCCTAACAAGCCAAAAAGGCACCACAGAAATCAGGGCAACCAATCAGCGAACACCCCAAGATATCCGGAATGGTCACAACCAGCTATCCCTAAAAATCCGGATCCCCTAAAAATCCGGAACTCCTATAAATCCGGAATTTGGATCCGCATTCGGAAAATCGGATTCAGATTCTAGAAATAAAATTTAACTAAGTGGAAATAGCCTTTAGCTACCTCTCCCAATGCGCCATCTTCAAACTGCTCCCACTTTGACTCCTTGGTGTCTTCGCAAAAGCCTTCGTGAACTAGAGTAGTCTTGACTGTCGCTTGGGTCCAAATCTCCCATTCCGGGTCAATTTCGGATCCAATCCGGGTCAATTTCGGATCCAATCCGGATCCATTTCGGATCCATTCCGGATCCATTCTGGATCCATCTCGGATCCGGATCGTCAATATTTACGGAACATTTCTGTTCCTAAATATTTCCGGATCCAGTGCCGATAGTACCAAAATACTTTTGGACTACTATCTGGGTTCTGGTTTCCGGTAAGGACAAAGAATGTAATCTTCCTCCTTAACCATTTTGTCTCAATAAAGAGACCCTATAGTTTGCTAATCCATATCTAGAACATTCACAGCCGGAAGTCCTAAATTTCCGAAATCCCTAAATTTCCGGATCCCTAAATTTCCGGAATCCGTAACTTTCCGAAATCCCTAAATTTCCGGATCCCTAAATTTCGGATCCCTAGAAATCCGGATCCGGATTCTTTCCGGATCGTTTTCGGATTGTTTCCGGATTTTCCGGAATATGGATCATAGTTCTGGAATTTCTAGTTTCGGAACCCCCTTAAACAATAAAATGCTCTTATTTGTCCTACTCCTATGTTTAAGCTTCAAAAAAAATCAAAGAATCGGATTATTCTAGCAAGATATATTATAACACTATATTTTGGACATTTTCGGATTGTGACACTAGTCATATCAATGAAGAAACCCATTCTTTGTACCAGTTTCAATGTGGAAGCCAAATGCGGGCTACACGTCAGAGATGTTGGTGGGTGGCCCCTGAATTGATGTATGTGACTAGAGAGGCAGGCACTTCGGTATCCCCCACTCGCGCAGATGGGGCACCGTGTGTCAGTATACATACAGACGGATTTGCTGTTGGGAAGCTTGCGGAGAAGATATGGAAGAAAGACCGCGAAAATACGGAAATGCTTCCCGACCATACATCGTTTGGTACATTTCAAGCCACATTGGGCGAATTGTGCAAAGAGGACCCACTACAACGATGCACGGTTACGTACGCCGTGGGACGAATTAGTGGCGCCCCCTTATTTTGGACTCCACCCGTGGATTGCTACCGCGAGGCCCGCAAGGAGCAAGCACTTCTACAAGAACAAGCAAGGAATGAAGATTAGAGAATAGTATTTTAGTGGCAATGTAATCGTAGACGTACCTTAGTACTTGCTTTTACCACAGTATAGTCCACGAACTTTGCCTCACTGAATTTTGTACTAACTCCTTTTTGAAATAAATATATGTAAATCTTTTTGTTCCATTCGAGTATGATTCCGGTGAGTGGATTTGTGAGTAGTTCTGTCCCTTCGCAAATTTTGGACTTAATGCCATGTTAATTCAGTACTTTCAATCATTTTCTCCATATTCCAGATTACATTTGTTTTCTTGTACAGGGCAAAATCCATAATGATCTCAAAATATCCAAGCATGTAGGTAACCAGCTTCGAAGAATGAATCCAAATTTAAGAGTATAGAACACATGGCAAACGACAAAGCAAATATTTCCATTTCTTGGGACAAATATCCATAAATGGATCCGTTGTTGCGTTGTAGAATTTGTGACATGTGAAGATAAAAAATTTCTACCCACACGCCTTACATGAGCACAAGAAGCATGGGTAGTATTTATAATTAATGCCGAATTTCACATGCAAGGTATTCAGCCTTACACAGTATTACATAAGATGACATGGAGACATTTTTTTCCCTAGATGCTCTCAACGTCTTGCACGTGTACGATTAAGAGCCATGCTCCTTGCAGTAGCCTCTCGCGTGGTTGCTTGGTTGTCTTGAGGTGCAGGTGGAGGACCTCTACGAGTCCCTCTATAATCACTATCTCCCAGAACTTCACCATCTTCACCTGTTGATAACAACGAAAACGTGGCTCATCCAATGCCACCATCACATTCTCAAGAGAGATCTCCAGTACCAACACGTATTCCTTTGAGTGATTCAAGGAATCCTTTGAATGTTGGACAAGCTAGCGTGGGAAGTGAACAAGAAGAAGAAGAAGCTCCCGTCCAACAGGGAGATGTCACGGGGATTCCAATTTCCAGAACGATGAATCCATCAACCACCCAAACTACAACAGCTTTGGAATATGATTCAGATGCGCCATTGAACAGTGTCATATATCGCAATCCTCGCAGGAACTCAACTCCAGCTACAATGAGAAGGTCGGTTCCAAGTCCTTCCAGAAGGGTGCCTCCAATACCATCCACTACGGAAGTAGTACCACAATCTGCTCCACAACCTACCCAAGTGACATCAATGTCATTCCCCAGACAATCATCATTGGAAGCGCATACACGCAATACCGGAGGGAAACGACGGCGTATTAGAAGGGTTGATGAAAGGACACAAGGGAATCCAAAACGTGCTAACCATGTTGTTCACAAATATAACATGGCGGTGGAGGGCTCTACGCAAAGAGTTGGGCAATCAAGTACTGGAGGTCGGCCTCCTTTATCTATTATTGATGGCACTACAGATGCAACGAGGCCTACAAAACGGTTAGTACGAGTTGAAAATGTAGGAGGTATAGATGTTCAGGTGCGAAATTTGCACTCAGAGGTAGAACGTGAAATACAAGCTGAGCCAATATTGAGAGAGGATGACGAGAATGAAAGCTCGGATGGCAATAGAGGCAGTGGCGAGTCAAATGGAGAAACAGACCCTAATGTCGATGAAGTTGAGGGTGATTCGGATTTTTCACCAAGTGATTAAATGTGCAAGCAGCAGTCTTGAGAAAAAAAAAGTATTATAAAGATCTTCGACAAATGTTTTGTATTGAAGATTAGAAGTAGAAGTTTATAGGCTAGTACCTTATGTGTGAGCATTTTGTAGTGCTTCATTAGATAATTATACATGTTATAGCGAGACTCACATAAATCCATATTATTATTTGTATTTGAAAGTAATTAGTTGATGGTAGTAGGCAATTTCAAAATAGCAACGCAGACAAATCTTTTTTTGTAGACTCTTTGAAGTATAATGATAATACATAAGTTATGAGTTTATTATCACTATTTTGATTTTGAGTACTACTGATTTGTATTTCATTAATGTAAAGTCCTTAGACATCCGTTTTTGAAGTGGAGAAGAAGAAATGAGTTACAAAATTCTCATCCTTCATTGTTCAGAATTATGTAGTAGGGAACTCATTATGATTTTGTAGCACTTCCAATGGTTTTGAACAGGGTTTAGAAGTACCTAAGTGTAAATCCTTGAGAATCATTTGGGATCTTTTAAATCAAGAGTAGATTAATAGATAGGGCCAATTAATCTCTACCCACTCAAACACCATTTTTTAGCAACCTGGCAATTTTGGGCTATTCACTATGAATGGAGATTTTATTATATTCTTTCGAAATTTTCAAACAATATGTGTCCAATGAGTAGCTTTGAGGCCCAACAATGTTCATAGCTTTTGACAACATGTTTTAAAAGTTATGGCATAATATGTCACTTCTTTAATTCATTTAATTGGTGGATACTGGATAGTACGGGTAGTCGGGTAGAAACAAAAAATTCTTTAAAAATAATTTTTATAAGAAGTAAAACATTGATATTGGTTTATTAGATTTCTACCTAAGTGCAAAGCTTTGAATCATTTGATTTTGATCAATGAGTCAAAAGTTATGTCGAGTTTTAGTAGGAGTATTTTGTGACTAGTTATAGAATCTCTACACTACAAAAGAAGCAGTTCTTGATCCTTTATTAAATTTAGTTTTTTACATTTGGAATAATAAATAAATAGTAGGTGTAGATTGTTTATTATAATATTTTAACCATTGGGATTGGCATTTTCCAATTCTATGAATCAATTGTTCACAATTTGGTATTTTAGCTCTTTTCTACTTCTTTCTAGTTATTATAATCTTTTATACCTTGTACAATTGACAATTCTAAATGATTTGAAATTTCTTGAGCACGTAGCCAACTTGCCTTCAAGGATGAATTCAAAGTGTATCAAGCAATTTGAACTTTTTTTTCATACAAGTGTAACCTTGTGAAGTGTAGCTTCCAGTATTTTAGCATTGTTAAAAAAAATTTGTAACTTGAAATGGAAATATGTTGCAATCTGTATGGTGGAAAATTCTGAAAGTTTTTCTATATCTTTTCAAACAAGATTACTATAAGAATATAAGATCCTAAGGTTGCATGTGTTAAAAAAAATGTTTTTTCCCCTAAGTCTTGGTGCATGAAGTAGAAATCTCATTGCCACCCTAAACCCGCAGTCGCCCCTCACCCGAGTTCGCAGTCCTCTAGGACCCGCGGTCGCCCACTGGAACCCACACCCGAGGTCGCCCACGGCCACCTGCACCCGAGGTCGCCCACTGGAACCCACACCCGAGGTCGCCCATAGGAACCCGCACCCGAGGTCGCCCTAAAGCCCCAGTCGCCTTGCATTTGGTACCCGCGGTCGCCCTCTCTTCACCCGCAGGCGCCTTAAACCCTTTCCACGTCATTGTCCAAAGCCTGCCACGTATGCCAAATCCATTTACTATAGGGTAATTTTTTTTTACCTTACTCGACGGGCTGCGACGGGGTAGCGACATGTTATCACCTGCGACACGCGACGTCAGACGTCCAACACGACACTAAAACCAAAAATATGTCCAACAAGAAAACCCTGACGGGTGGATCATCCAAGCTAGACGCTTGTCGTCGCACGCCGATCGTGTCTCGACGCAATGTGCGAAAGTCTATCTCGACACCAATGGGGGATCTGTGGCTACGAGTGTTCCACGCCACTAGGGGATCTGTGGCAACGACCTCATCTTCGCCTTGTCTTTCTACCACAACGACATGTTCATGTCTCCGGGTACGCATTTCTTCTTCAATCGGCCCTATAACCGGCGAAGGTGGGGCTTCAACCCCTTCGTTTTGATTTCCACCACTTGATCCCGCAATCGATGTACAAGGCCTTATTCGTTAAATTGAGACAAAATAGTCATTTTGAGACTGTCGTAGCACAAAGAAGCACAAATCCGTCTATAGGTGTTAATTTGGCATTAACACCGTTCAAATGACTCGTGTATCGTTCCCACAGGATTTTACGTAGATTCCTCAAGATATCCGGAATAACAAGATGCGGAAAACAACCCCAAGACAACAGTAACCGGATTCCTAACCGGAAACTTCCTCACAACATCCGCATTCCTTTAGATTGCCTTTCTCACCATTCATACATACTTTACCACTCTCACAACAACCTCCAAACAGGGGGGAGTGCCCAAACTCTGTACCTTCCCCTATCCAGACTCACAGTATCCGACTGGGCGGATTAGGAACCGAAAGGAGTGCCCAAACTCTGTACCTCTTCCGGATCCGGTTTCCGGATCCAATCACTCAAGTAACAAATGAAGTTTAGCCTCTGTATTAGAGGGGTCCGCGGTTGGCATTTAGGAAGGATGCGTTGAATCCTACCCTCCTCAGGATTATAGTGAATGGAGTTCCACTAAAAGAGAAAAAAATAACAAAAGACATAAAAGAAATAGGCTGCAAGTTCTTCCTCACAACTAATCCGGATTGCAATCCCAACTAGTAGGTCACTCAGGAAACCCCTACAAACCCCACATTACTACAATGACAGACTCACCCAAACTCAGTTCCTAAGGCTTAATCTAGGAGCCAGATAACTAGGGGATCCTAACTGTCTGCACATCCCTCACTTCCGGTTATAGTAGGACCTCAACAACACGTCAATTGGCATGCGCCCACTCTCCTAGCAGAACACACCCAATCTAAGAGCGGCTTTCCCACACAGAAGCCTCCAAGTGACTGCAGCAGCTAGACTTCAATCCTAATACACCAGTAGCCTCAACCAAATCACTTCAATTTCCCGGAACCGGATTCAGACAAAGTCTGGGGGAGACACCTCATCCAAACACCTACAAACCCAGCTACCTCGCACTATCCAATGGTTCTAGCATTGCACGGCATACCAATCCAGAGTCGAGACTTGTTCAGACCAACTCTTAGAAAGTAGAAATCTGGAAATCAGATTGCAAATGAAAGGAAAAACAGAAGTAGGAACACCCGGGGCAACCAACTAACAGCCACCCCTAAATACCAACCCAAGGGAACCCTAAAAGCCCCAAGGGAACAAAATCAGAGGACAAGAGAATGCCAGGTGGCATTCCTTATCCACAAAAGTCACTTTCCTATCCACCCAACTGGACCCGAAAAAAGTGGATCTCAGATCCGAAAAATCCGGATCTGACTGACCAGGTGCATTCTAAGTTAAAAGCACCTTGCTAACTGCTTCCTACCTATTGGAGAGGTAACTTTCCACCTTTTCCACTAAGTCTGCTCCTCAAAATTCTCTACCTACTCTACTTTCTATTCCTAACTACTTCTTCATCCGCTTTTTGGGGGAATCCGCATGCTTGGCGGCTCCCTTGCGTGCTGGCTGTTTCCTACTGGTGGAAACCTTTGCCGACGCAGCTGCTTTGCCCTTGGAAGGCGTGGCAGCAATCTTACCCTTCCCCGTAGATTTCGAAGGCGTGATTTCCGTCGGGTCTGACGGTTCCGGTTCCGGTTCCGGATTCCGAATCCGACTCCTCTTCTTCGTGCTCGCTCTGCTCTGGGGACTCGTCTTCGTTAGACTCCAGCTCAATGGGACTCTCCCTCGCCCGCTTTGCTGTAGCCTTCCTCTTCATTGTGCTAGGAACCTTGGGGGACTTCTCGGATACCTTGCTCGGAGGCGTCTCCTGATCCTGGTCTTCCGCTTGGACTTGCTTCCGGATTTGGGATCCGGGTGTTGCCCCTTCTCCTACATCAAGATTAAGTCAGGAAGATGCCTTGGGCGCCTGTGGAGTCTTCTCTTCCACTGAACCCTTGCCCTTGGATGACATCTGGACCCGTCCACGATCCTAGGGTTGAACCTCAGATCCTCAATCCGGTTCCGGATTTTCCGGTTAGGTAAGGGTTTCTACTTCCCTTCTTTAACCTTATTATCCCAATTGGATGTCTCCAATTTCCACCTCTTCCTAATCTTACTCATTTTCCCTATTCTTGATCAAAGAATCGAAAAATTTATCTAAGATTAGCTTCCTTATTCCTAATTCTATACTAAACATTAAAAACCTGTATTCTAGGTTCCCACAGAGACTTTCAATATTTAGTGCGCAACTACCATTGAGGTAGAAGTTGTTGAATCCAAGGATAAATAGAATCGGATTTGAAGTTCTCTGAAATAATTTGAAGGAAGTATACATCCATGGGTCATTGACATGATGTGCGAAATGAAGAAAAACAAGGAACTTGGATTCTAATCATTTATGGACTTGGGATTTTCATACTTAAAAAACACTTGGGATCTTCATATACAAAGAGTATGTGAGTCTTCACTTCAAATTCCATTGGAGGAAATGAATTGTCATGAAATGATATGATTGCAAAGGCTCATTGTACAGTCATGAAGCCCTTAACTTCTCATAGGGTTTTAAGGGTGTCTATTTGCCTAGTAATCACAGATAGGGCTAATCATAAAGCACAAATCTTTACAATCTAATATCTATTTACGTCCCATTCTATTTTTAGTAATGAGATTATGAAGCAAAGACCTTATTAATCTAAGTCTCATTCACGTATCATTCTATTTTTAGTAAAGAATTGAGGAAGCTGCTTCGAGAACTTCATTGTCTTTCGTAGGATTCACTTTTTTATTACAGAAATAGCCTTCCCCGCCTCTATGGCTTTAAGCTTCGCAAGACCTCTTAAAATATCCTCGCGTCGAGAAGAATAATGCGGGCGACTTTCACTGTAAAGAGCACCGCTCTCGCTCAAACTAAGAGATGTACTTGCTTTTCGTTTCGATTTGTGCGTGCTTTGAGGAACTCCCGATGTGGAAAGAGATTTGCAATTCCGTTGGGGCGGCCTCGGCATCGAGGCCTTCACACTGTCTATGTACGCAAGACTAGTTCCACTAGACTTGGAGTCAAGAGATCGTCGATGATCTCTAATAATTCGTTGACGAAAAAGACTATCGGAGGATGAGAGACGTCTGGCTCCCACCGATAGTGAAGAGCGAGTTGGATTATCGTGGAGTCGAGGTAAAGTAGTAGCTCCATCTGTCGCCACAGGTTGGACCACTTTGTCCGCCACTGGTCCACGAGTCGACTTCACTCCGTTGGTGGGGCTAGCGGGAACCGGGGAAGACAAAGGCACCTCATCCTCGCCTCGAGGATACCCTCCAACATCATCGTCCGGGAGTTCCAGTTTCCGACTGGTCGCAACATCCGTCCGCGGATCGGGCGACCAAGATCGTCCTCGACTCGAGGATGTCCGTCTCAACGGCGAAGGCGAGCAGATGGGAGTCCTCCCCGACGCGTGACTCAGGGGACTGTTCACGACGCCGTCGTCGATGTTTCCTTTGCTAAAGTCTATGGCGGCGGACGCTGCGTCAGTAGCAGAACGCAGCATGTAAGGCTTGGACACGGGAGCCGTTTCACAACTTCCACCGTCGGATTCGGAACCGCCGATGGACTGCGACTTGAGCGACCCCGAGAGGAGACTCCTCGTGAGCCTCTGTGTTTTGTGTGTTGGAACAGAGCGAAAGGCTGAAACCTGCATTGCACAAAGGTTACAAGAACCCACCGTCGATTTCTCTCCATGAGTACATGGGTACATGTGAAATTAGCATTCATTTGGTCGAAGGCAACTTTCAAAACAAGGAAAGAATATGATATATACAACTAAATATATTTTATTTACAGAAAAATATGTCATACATGAAAAAATAAGATACGATACGATATGCCTGTGCTCCCTGAATGCGCACCACTACAAAAAGTCTAATTCTAACGACGTCGCCTCGGTGCAATGAGGCTCGTGTTGAAGCTATCAAATCGAGCCCCCATGACCTCAGCGGACTCCCTCATCGCTCCCACTATTTCCTTATAGTGGGTGTCGTCGCGGCCAAGCGGATTGACGCCGATCCGTTTGTCGTCGACGTATTCGAGCAACTCCCCTTCCGGGTCGCACTCCGAGTGGAGTCGGCGGATCCACGGCAGGAGCTGCCCCATAAGCACGTCGTCCCTACGCATATCGTGGGTCCACGACTCCAGAAGGAGTGTGTTTCCACTCACATTGAGGACACTCTTTTCGGGAGAGTCATCAATGAGGATGGTGTCGTGCGCAAAGAACGACGCGCCTTGACTGTCAGTGCCCATGAGGTCGCCCTCCAGGAATTTCATGAACAGGGGCGACTTCCCCCAACGAAAGAATTTGCCAAGAGCGATTTCTATTTTCGTGCATTGCTCCTGGCCTAAGACATTGTAGGGCGGTCTGCACCCTCGGAACAAGAATTCCGCGATCGGTTCCGTGTTTCGCTTGGCTATGGACGACTACACTACGATTTTATTCGCTATCTCCGAAACGTGTCGGAGAAATTCAGCGACGTTCTGTCGCGCGAACACCGCCTTGTGGCCGATGATCGTGGGGTTCCGATGGCTCAGAACATTGTCTTCGAGTCTGTACGGTTTGAATTTGTCGCCGTAGGACTTCATTACGGTGTGGCACAACACCCCATTCAGGTCGAAGACAATGTTCAGCCATTTCCTCCTCGGCGAAGGCATCATAGGACGGTCTATCCTCCGCATGACCTCTCTTCGCCCCTCCGATCCTACCTGATAAAAGCAGGACAACAAAGAATTTGGAGTTACCTGGTTACATGCGGAACTGGTAAAGGCAGAGTGCGGAGACACGCATTGCAATTCTCTACTCGACTGCGCCCTCTCAGTAGGAAGTGCTTTCGTGGATAGCGGGCGATGTAAGCTTACATATTTTTCAAGCTGAACCAAAAAACATGGACAAAAGAATGCAATTAGGCAACGCACACTTTGAATATAGTGAAGTATATATTTTATTGATTTGGTTTCATATATACATTTCAAAATTTTTCGGCCGAGTTGACTATACACTCCGACAGTTCTACTCTACACTAGTCTACACGTTGTCCGCCGCAGACGGATTCTCCGTCAACACCAAGCAATTAAGGAGTGGCGACCTCCTCCTGTCAGACATCATAAATACAAATGAGAGCCGGAACCCATTTGTTACCTCTAATAAGATCAGATGACTTAAAGTTTAATTAAGTCAGTCAAATTCATAAGGGCTATAATATGATACCTGCGTTGATTCGGTAGCTTGGGGCGCCGTCTGCTCTCCAAGTGCAGCTTGTTCCTCCAACGCCATGGCCAGAGCCTGCAATTCACCTTCCTCTAGAACGTTGTCCTCAGGGTCATCCTCCCCATAGTCCAATCTCTCTTCTTCGTCCACAGCAGAGGAAATTTCCGTGGGGACTTGCACCTGCTCTAACACTTGGCAATTTGGTGCTGTCTCAGAGCCGCATGGGGCTTCGGCAGCACTCTCCAGGATATCGTCGACGCGACGATAATCCCGAGCATCTTCTAGCATAGGTCTTCGTGCTTGAGGGAGGGACACTTCAAATGCACTCTCATCCGGAGAGTGCGCACTAAGACTCACATGTGATGCTGGGGTGCATTCCACCACATCATCATGTGCCAAGGACACTACACGATGGGTATCCTCGACTCGAGGATGCGGGAGTCCAGAGACTAACTCTTGGACTCTAGGAGGAACAGGAATAGTCTGCTCTGAAGGCAAGGGCGACGGGAGCACGTTCTGCACTGGAGCTGTCTGATTGAGTTGGATTTTCATCATTCATTTGAGCTCTTCCACTTCGCTGGAAAGCGCAGACATCTTCTCCTGGGACTGCTGCGTCACCTCGATGAGTTTCGCATTCGATTCTACAAGTGCTCTGTTTCTCGCATCCCGCTCCAGATTCCGAGCGATTCACCTAGCCCTCTTTTCCTCCTCCTCTTTCCAGTGGTCTTTCTCCACTTTCATGACTTTCCCGCCAGGCAAGAGTAGTGGTTTCAACTCTGTCACCTTCGGGCGCCCCTTGTGATCCTCGTCATCGTCGTCGGACTCGTGAGGATGATCGAGTAGATCATCGTCACTGCCAAAGTCATAGAAGACGGGCTTCCCGTCTTTGTTGACGGCATCCGCCGGAGGTAATTGATATGATCGCCCCTCCGTCTGTCCGTCATCCTGCCGTACTTCCTGCATGATGACATCGTCATCGGCAGAACCCCCTCTCAAGAAGCTGTCCTCCCGCACGCCGAAGTCCAGAGGATCCTCATCATCTTTCTCCTCCTCCACACGTTGAGCTCTTGTTCTCTCGAACTTAGTGTCTGTCTCCATACCGTCCTCATCCTCATCTTTATCCCCATCTTCAACCTCATCCTCTGAATCAGATTCAGTCTCTGCTGCAGCAGTGGCAAGGGGAGCTTCTGGCGTCGTTTGGACTTCAATCAACTCCAATTCCGGTTGAGCAGACACCTGGGCCGCGGCCGGTGCAATTTTCACAACCACATCCGCGTTTGCCATCCATAGATACATTTGGAACGTGTTTGTTCCAAACTCATCCAATCCCTGCACACCTGGATTTGTTGTCAAGTGCGGACCGACATTCTCCCTTTGTCGGGGGAGAGGAACTTCCGCAGACGGCGACCTGAAATTAACAGGAGGTGACTCAAGCGACTCAGATTGAATGATGACGGGGCCACGGGTCGGGGGGGTCTCGTACACCATCGAATACGGAGAGTTTGTCATCATGAAGTCGTTTTTATCCATTTTATTGGCGAGGTACGAAATCGCCTCGTACGCTTTCACATCTGACTTCTCCACAAACCCGTAAAAGAACGCTCCAAACATCTGTTCATAAGTACACAATATGACGATCAATTAATTTGCAGTTGAAATGAGTCCTGTAAACTGGAGGGAACACAATAACGTAAAGACCATATGTTATCCTCGAGTCGACGATAACATTGCATCATGTCATTCGAGCTATTGTGTTAATAAAAGACAAGTATCCTCGAGTCGAGGATACTTACTTCATAGGGTTTCTTTACTTACCTTTGCAGCAAGCATGAACTTTGCTCCTAGAAAAATCCCTAGCACGTTCTCGTTTGGTTTCGCAAAATCCCGGAGCATGTCCAGGTAGAACTCCATGCGCAACTCGGTAGGCTCTATCCGCCACTTCGCCTCCATGTTCTTATTCCAGTCCCAGTAATAGGGATTCTGTAGGGGGGTAGAGTACTTAGACTTCACAAGCACACGACTGGCGGACGCAAATTCATTGTTCTTCTTGAACAAGAAGAGTAATGGCACGTCTGGAGCCGTGAGGTGGTTCGTCACATTGTCTAAGAGCTCGGCTCTTCCTGGAACATAGGTGGACGACACGCACTCAAAATCTTTCATCTTCAAAGCTGCAAAGTCTGTTGCAGCCTGGATGTCGCTTTTCCCCTTTAAGATAAACAACCACACGTTCGGTGTTGTCATCTTCGGCTTCAAATTCAAAGCCAGGAAGTTCAAGAAAGGGTCGATGGCGCTTTCTTCTTCAGAGGGTATGCCTCTCAGGGCTTCTCTCAAATCTACTAGGGCAAAGTTCACCTCCCGGGAATGATAACTGTATGTCGTGCTCGTCACGAGAGCTTCAGTGCCAACATCAATCCCCCTAATCTAAACACCTCCTTCCAGTACAGGAAGTTGATATTTCAACTTCATGAACCTAGTGAACATAAAAAGTACCTGGAGAAATTGCTTCTCCAGGTCTTTTGTCCGTTTCAGCCAAGCATTGTTGCGGAGACGGCGCTTGAAATAATCCGCTCCTGGATGCGTTAGAAGGAAATCCCACGAGGCCGATGTGAATCTGTGCCTTGCCTTCCATGACTTCCAAGTACCGTCAATTACATCGCCAGCATTATCTATGACCATCAAATCGGGGTTGACGGCCATCAAATCTTGGAGCACAACTTTCTTGCGCTTCCTCCGCTCCACCCACTCCTTGTGGGTCATGTTGTCCGGCACGAGAACTTTGGTTGCGATCACTGACACCTTCGGATAAATTGCTAGACGACCAGGTGTTTTACCGAGCAGATGCACTGCGTTCACTCCAAAGTCCACGTCCGTAAAATGCCCGAAGTGCTTGAAGAACTCCTTCTTAAGGGACATGCTCTTTATCTTGAATCCTTTCCCCGCTTTGTAAGGTTTCAAGGCGCAGGAGTCAATTAAGTCGCCTTTGGAGTGCTTTGTCAAAAACAACTCCCAGTGCGCCCACAGATTGTCGGGCAAGGTGATGATCTGAATTTCATTTTTCAGATCTGAGGTGCCACTGATTTTAGCGCCGTCTCTCTCTGGATTTATGTTTTGAAAGTGCTCAATCACGGCATCCGCGAAATTCTGCAAGAATTGCGTAGCATAAGTTGTATGACACATTTTAAGAATACTAGGACTTTATCCTCGATGCGGTGATACGTTCACTTTGACACAGATGTGGAACATGGAGAAAATCACTGACGAAGAAATAGAATTGAAATAACACCACACAATAACAAAACACAGAAGCCAACTTATCATCGAGTCGACGATGTGGGTTCTGAATGGCACTATACCTTGTACTTCGTCAGGTCAAATACTGCCTTATTCTTCCTCGAGAAGTCTTTGTACGCACATCCGTGGGACGCTTGTAGGTGATCCAAATTCTCCGATAGCTTACGATTTGGTTCCCCCAAGTTGGTTGGGCATGGTCCAAGTGGTTTGTACAGTTATAGTACTTCGAGATGTTACGCAACTTGTTCTCATCAAGAGACCAAACAATGTATGCGTCCCATGTCTTCAATTCCACTTTCCTTGCTTCTCCACAGCCAGAAATTTGTAGCTCCTGCGAAGCTGTAATGCTGTGCTGCCCGTTTATAATCATGAACTTCCCGTTCTTGATTTCGTCCCATGATTGAGGCTTCCTTTTCAAAAGCTTCTTCTTAAACACTGGTGTTAGGCAGACTTTCTGCCGTTGATTCACATCAATCAGTTGGACGAGCTCCTTCTTCACACCGTCCACAATGTCCCGCTGCAAGGTGCGAATGACATACTCAGGACTCGCTATTATACACTGTTTGATGTCGATCTTCACAGTCTCTTCATCAAACAGAAAGCATTTCTGGTGCCCTACCCAGAAAGTTCTCTAGATTAGAGCAAACTTTTCGTGCTCAGGGACCTCATCCGCAGTCGATGACGGTGCAGCAGATACCGAAGTCAGAGCAGAACCAGAACTTCCACCAATAGCAGGGGCACTGATCAGGCTTTTCCTTCTCTTTCTGCTAGAGTCTCCCTCTCCAGATCCAAGAGGGTCTCTCTTTTTAGGCTCGGACCTTGTTTGTCCGGGCTTCCGTGGTCTACTTCTTGACCCTGTTCCAGTGAAAGATGGAGGGGCAGGACTGTCGCTTCCCTGACGACAACCGTGCGAGTGATCGGCCGGACGACCCACTATAGGTTCCCTCTCCACGTGCTCCAGTGCATACCGATCCAGCATTTGGAAGATGAGACGCAATCTCGTCGCATTTGATCTGGCGGTGCTGTTTTTCCATGGAACGTATCCAACTTTTTCAAACTGGCTATTCAGGGACTCCATTTGTAAGCCCTCCAAAAATGTCATGAGGTTTGCGAGATCAAAACAGCCGTGATAGGCGTTCACGTTCAACACAATGGAGTGGCAGTGCTCTTGTGGTTTTCCACTCTCATCAACCTCTCGTAGAATAATCAGAATGTAATCCTTCTGGTGCTCCTCGATGAGTGTAACCTTCTCTTTCAAATTCCATGGCATGTATGTATTTGTCCCTTGAACTCTGTAACGCAAGTACACATAGTTCTTAAATCGGTTCACACCGAAACTCCATGTATGAATATGCGCTCTGAATTCCCACAACGTCCCGTACGTGTCCTCCATCTCCGTGATGAAGGGCTTGTTCTGAAATGGGTTAATGAAGGGCTTAAGGTGATGAGATGTTAAGGAATAGTCATAGCCGTCTGTCTGCTCCATATTTTTCTCCTGCATAATGCAACATGTGCTGTTCAGTGTCTTGGTATCATCGACACAGTGATACATATTCATTGTGGAAAACAATCAGTCTACGCATAAGAAATAAGAATGACATAATCATGAGAAAAACGAAACGATAATTATTTTAGCCAATTACTCTAATGGATCTTTTATTCACGTTCAATGATTTTGTGATGTCATCGGAGGATAAAGACACTTGCAGTAACATTTACAGGCTATGATATAGGTAGGACGTTTCACCTCTACAATAATGTCGTATGAGGTTCTTGAAAGTTTGAAGTATTTCTAAGACAAGGTCTCCTACACCCAATCATGACCTCAAATCACGAGGAAACAATTATCCTCGATCCGATGATAACCTAAGAGGGTGAGGACGCCAGTGTCCTCGACCAGATGACAACTTGAAAACATAAGGAAACAGTTATCCTCGAACCGATGATAACCATAGTGTTCATGAGGAAACAATTATTCTCGATCCTATGATAACCTAAAGGGATGAGGACGCTATTGTCGTCGACCAGATAGGACCTTGAGAATAGTTATCCTCAAACCGATGATAACCATAGTGAGGACACTCATTGGCTGAGGAAGTTCAAAACATTTTTGCTTCATTAAGATGACATTGCATTTTTGTTTATTTTTTCCTATTTTCTAATTATTACCTGAATATCACATGTTTCAACCTAAATACGAACTGCAATTTTCTGACGGTCTCCAGATCAAGTTCTTATAATCGTTTCGTCTGTATCCTACATCGTAGTAACTTTTGATGGACTTCTCTACTGCACGTACAGACTTCTCATTATCATCGGGTCGACGATAAAGAGATGAGCACTGAAGAGATTTGAGAGCTAAGGGTCCATTCAATATTGGATCAAATGTTAATTTTCGGTGACCCCTAATACTCTGTTTCGTGTTTATAGACTTAGAATTTGACCAAGTCTTTCGGTATCATCGTCTCGAAGATAATTTTTTAAATGTACGTGAGACCATACAATGACATCGTCTTATCATCGGCTCGAGGATAGCTTTCCTGGCTTCTGCAAGGCCTATTTTCTGAAATATATGTTGAAATGTTATCACCGGTTCGACAATACCTTTGGCACCCTTGTCAAAACCCTAATTCATGTGATGTTCCTAGGGCCCCTAAATCCTAAACCCTAAATATACATTTGCCTAAACCCTAAACCTCAGAGCACATTCTATGTTAACCTGATTGTAGACCCGCCAATTCAATTCAATTAATCAGGAAAACTAACCTCTTCAATGAATTAGTTGCAATTTGCTTGACAAGTGCAAAATGCAAACACGAACGCTCCACAACTCCAAATTGCAGCCTGAAATGCATTCAACCAAGACGAAGTCAATATAATGTTCAAGTCAGTATAATGTGGACAATGTTCACAACAACATAGAACACAGACTCAGGGTTGTCTATCCCGACGTGACGTGGGCTTTTCCCGTCCGGATGTCATGACGCGTCAGTCGTGACGAGTCAGGACGCGTCAGAGGCCGTCCCGAATGCTGACAGCGTCGTCGACGGCCTGGATGAAGTCCGTCGACTGTCGACAAGGCCGTCCACGAGGCCGTCGACCGTTAACAGGGCCGTCGAGGAGGCCGTCCACCGTCGACAGGGCCGTCCACGAGGCCGTCGACCGTTAACAGGGCCGTCGAGGAGGCCGTCCACCGATTAGGGCTGGCCGGCTGCAAACTTCAGAGCCTTGTAACTTTTGCAAAAAGTCTTCAAATTGGGCAAATGAGATGTTTTTCGGCATCTACAGTTTCTGTAGATGCCGAAAAACATCTCATTTGCCCAATTTGAAAACTTTTTGCAAAAGTTACAAGGCTCTGAAGTTTACAGCCGGCTAGCCCTAATCGGTTCGATTCTATCCTAGACGGTCCGGTCGACGGTGGACGGCCTCGTTGACGGCCCTGTCGACGATTTTTCATGCTCTGTCGCGGATTCTGTCGTGAATTTCATCCTGACGGACGTGACGCGACGGAAGCAACCCTGTACAGACTGTCAACGTTCTGCACCAGTTGTATGCACACCTAAACCCTAAACCACAAACCGAATTGAAGCCAAAATACACGATTGTACTTGAAACCACAAACCCAACTGAAATCGAAACACTAGAATCACATGAAGATGCAACCATCGATTGTGCTTTCAAAATCAAATGCAGAAGATTGATTCTGCTTCCACAAGCAAACAGAACTGAATCCAACAGACCAAATTTAAGCAAAGAAATTTAAAAAAACTCCAAATGCAGCAAATGAAACAAATTCCGGAGATCTTACCTGTAAGTCCGACAATGGGTGGATGCGACGTGCACACTCCAACGTCGCCGCAACCCTAGGGTGGAGCACCGAAGCCGCAACCGTGTACTCTTCCGCCAAAGTGCGAGTGACGACTTTCTCGAAACTGCACACCTTCCCTTCACCCGCGACACAACCTCGCTCGCTCGCAACTCACAACTCCCACACTTCGCTCGCTCGCTCGCACAGCGATGAGACACCCCACACCGAATACTGAACAACAACAGCAAAACAGTAGACAAAATCACACTTGAACCCTAAACTTCACACACACACCGCGACCAGAGCTTCAGCCACCGCTTCCTGAAACTCCAACAGAAGAACACACTACTCATGCGATCACACAGCGAGCCCTAAACGCCAAAGCACAGAACAAAAAGACGCAGGAGAAACAACACGCATGCACACATATACACAAAGGAAACAACAAACACAAAAACCTCCCTCCCCACGAGAGAGATGAACTCCCGCAGCAACGTCGAGCCGCCTCGAGCCTGCACCGAACCTACCCCGAGCCTAGCCCAAGCCGGAGACACCAAGCCTAAACTCCCTAAGCTACGCCGAGCCTTCGCGAGCCTACCCCGAGCCTACCCCGAGCCGGCAACACCAAGTCTAAACCAACTGTCGAGCCTCCATTGCATTGCGAACCTGAGGTTCGGTCTCCCCCGAGCCTACCATGAGCCTACACAGTCAGCTCCTTTAAGTGTACAAATTTTGTGTTTTTGTTCTTATTATTTAATGTACACACCTATTATTTAGGAAATTGCACAAGTTGCACAAGTTAGTTAGGAAAAATAGCAATATCATTTATGTCGTCAAAATTATAATGTGTAAGGATGACGGTGTTCAAAACTGCAAAAGGAAAGTGAAGTCTTTGTATCTTTTTTTTATAAGACTAATATAAGAAGTTGGTGTCTAATTAAATAGAGGTTTGAAGGGCCTTTAATGCTTAATTCCAGTGGACTTGTAGGTTCAAAAATGTATTCTAGGATTTCCGAAACTTTGATTTGCATGGTGATTTTTTTGTCCTACATTTACTGTATTTGAAGCCAATTTTTAAGACTTCTCAAGAAAACAAAAAGTCCATCTTGATGTGGGTACAATTGTTTCAAATTAGGAATTAATAAAATCACCATCATTCTTTTTGTAGATCCAATTTTTTAAAGTAAAAACCTTTTTTTTTTCAAATTGTTGTCTACGAACTTCAAGTTAGTTAGAATACTATGATTCTAAGAATTAAAAAAGAAAGTGCACTCATAGGCAAGCTATAAAATCTTCTTTTTCCATCATAGACTATATGAATCTGCACTTAGCGTTTTCTTCTCCTCATATTCACAATTCTAGTACATTCAATTTACACATGGTAGGGTTTAGGGTTACTTATAGGTTCAATATCATTTGGATACTACAAGTTCAATATCATTTCAACACTTTTCTCATATACATATTACACAAGATCTCTCCTTCACGGAGCTACAATGGATATTCTTTCTTGTATAGACTAATTTCATTTAGCTTTTTTCCTTTCGAGTAATTCCATTTTCCTTCTTGCATCACTTGGAATTCGTGGTTTCTAATCTAATACTTCTAGTGCCGTTTTCCATAGAATTTTTGAACTTCGAGAAATAAAAATTTCAATGACTTCTTCAATTATATTGTATTGCAACCTACTTGAAGAAGACTTCATAGATTCAACTCTTAAATTTTTATGTTGAATTGTCAGCAAGTTCTATTTGTACAAGGCATTTATTTCACAAGTAATTCCACAGCCAACTAACCTTTACAATGCAAGAAGGAAAATGAATTTGTAGTTTTTCAAGGTTGGAATTAAGATTTCAAACTATACAAAATGAAAATAATGAGTGATTATTACGTGATTGAAAAATCATTTGTCCGTGCAATTCTTTCCACTTCCAAATAACCCTACAAACAGTCGTTCGGAAATAATTGAACTCAAAAAGAGGCCTCGAATTTTCATAATCTAGGTTTAATGTCTACCAATTTTAGTAATAATTGCATGTAATTGTATGTGTATGAAAGCAATCATACATGGCATTTCACCCACCACTTGTCATGTGCTTCATCCTTCATGAGGAAACCATCATGAGATTTATGATATTTTGAAGTAATGTTGGGACAGTGATGATGACGAATTTTTGAGTTCATAATGCATTTCTAGGCCAATTTAGTGAATTTAGAAGGCTCTTCCCAGTCACCCACTAATTCACGAGATCATGGGCATGAATTGAATAATGATGACTAATTTTTGAATTCATCATTGAATTCTTGGCCTAATTAGTGAATTATTGGCCTAATTAGTAAGTTGTGAAGGCTCTTCCCACCTTAATTTGTGCATTACAAAGCGACTGCTTTTGGGGTTCAAGTATTTTCTAATGGGAACTCCCATTATTTTGTAGAAATCCTTTATGCAATGCATTTAATGTTGAATTCCTGTATGTTGCAAAGAAAGAACCAATTGTCTTATACATTTCAACATTAATAAGATTTTTCAACATGAATAAAAAAACAAAACTTTATATAAACCTTTAATATTCACAAACTATAAACAATTAAACGAACATTGAGTAACTAAGGTACATTTAGTAGTCGAATTCTCTTAGTCACAAAAAAAAAGCGAAGAAAGAACCAATTGCCTTATACATTTCAACATTCATAAGATTTTTCAACATGAATAAAAAAACAAAACTTTATATAAACATTTAATATTTACAAACTATAAAAAATTAAACGAACATTGAGTAAGGTACATTTAGTAGTCGAATTCTCTTAGTCACAAAACAGAAAGCGCAACCTTAGTTAAACTTCTTCAAAAGAGCATGACGAAACCACAAATACTAGGCATTGCACAGACAAAAGAGCCCAAAAAGAAGGAAGAGGTTGCACGTTATAAAACAGGAATGTTTTAATTAAAGCAGTTTACATTTCAAACATTTAAATTACTCATTATTTATCAAAGTCATAGGAAAGAAATGGTAGCCTTGCCATTTCCTTCCCAAAGTGCCGACCCAAAAAAAATAGGAAAAAGTAAGATGTCATAAATTATGAATGTTGTAATTATGACCATTTCAATCTCAAACTTTGAAATTGCTCATGATTAACTTACCATAGTCATAGGGAAAGAAATGGCAACCCTGCCATTGCCCTCCCAATTGAAAGGACCGAGGTCCGAAATGTTTTAGTATTCACGTTCAAAAAACGTTAAAAAATTGTCTACAAGTTCGAAACTCATAGAACATTCATAATCTAGGTTGAATTTTAATTTTGTACTCAAAGAATTCCAATTTGATTTGTGACAAAATGAAAAGGGCAACCCTGGCCTTTTTAAAAAAAAAATGAAGATCACACAAAATAATGATAAAAATTGCACGAACAAGAGATTAAAAAAAATTGGAAGAGGTTAGGGTGTCATCAAATACTCATGTCCTATGAGAACTTCCATCTCAAACATTGAAATTGCTCATGATTAACTTACCATAGTCATAGGGAAAGAAATGGCAGCCCTGCCATTGCCCTCCCCATTGAAAGGACCGAGGTCCAAAATGTTTTAGTATTCACGTTCAAAAAACGTTAAAAAATTGTCTACAAGTTCGAAACTCATAGAACAATTTGTTTTGTGACAAAATGAAAAGGGCTATGTTGGCTTCTTTTTTTTTTAAATGAAGAAACCACAAAATAATGACAGAAATTGCATGGAGACTAGAAAATTTTGGACCTTATGACTTTGGAAAAAAAATGCCCCGGTTGCCATCTCTTTTATCACGACTTAGCTAAATAGCTATTGCGGTGTATAAGATGGAATTTTTCATAATGAACTCATTCATTCATATTCTACAATACGCCAACTTCTTCTTGTTCTTTTTGGCTCTACGCTCCGTGCAATTTCTATCATTCAGGGTTTGTTTATTTCTTTTTAAAAAAGCCTTGCTTGTTCCTTTCATGTTGTCACAAAGGAATTTTGAATTTGTTGAGCACAAAAGTAAATTTTAACCTGGTTGTGAATGTTCTAAGAGTTCCCAACTTGTAGACATTTTTTTGGCATTTTGTAAACGCGGATACTAAAACATTTTGGACCTTATTACTATGAGAAGGAATTGGCAGGGGTGCCAATTTTTTTTCTAGGACTTAGCTAATAATTAGGCAATTGCAATGTGTAACATGAAGAGTCTAATTTTGGCATTGCACTTATATTTAGAACAATGTATCTACGAAATACAAAAAGTTTTCCTTAACGAGTGATACTATTGCTTTTCGGTAAAAAATAATGAACAAAATAAAATACCTCCGGGATTCTAATACCTAGAACTCAACCCTCGCATTCAAAGACCCCTTCAAGAATATTTAGAAAAATAATAGAGTCCTCTGCCATTTGAAATAGTTCGAGACTATGCATTTTGAGAGTTTGAAATGTAATTTCCTAAAACTATACTTCATCCTAAACATGGACTTGCTTAAACTATCCTATATTCTTTGGGCCTTTTGGATATAGATTCATAGAAGACAATAGAAAATTTGGACTTCAATTAAATTAATTAATCAAATTTCCTATACTTTTAAATGTAAATGACAAAATTGGCAATTTTAAAGGATAAAATTTGAAAAAGAAAAGAAATGTTTCCATTTACAGGCATTTATAAATGGATTTCAACGAATTAGATTTTGGAAAGAGTTCTCAAAAACTACTCCAATTAAAAAGACTACAATGAATAAATAATTTTTGAACTTCAAAGTTCAATTCTTGGGCATTATAGAATGAGACTTCAATGAATTATAGTTAGGAAAGACTTCTATAGAATTACTACAACGGAGAAGAGTAAAGTAAATAAATATTTATTAGCTTTGAAAGTTTATTAAACATTAACGTTTTGAAATGAATTGGGATTTAGGGTTTAGGATTTTATATTATTGAGAGTCTTAAACCAAAAACCTCATTTTGAAGCCACATGTCGCAAATCCTAACCGCAAACCCTAAACCCTAAAGACCCTAAAGACCCTAAACTCTAACCATGGAAGCTTGAAATCTCAAAACATGACCTAAAACCGTGACCATAACAGTGCTAAACCCTGAACCGTAGCCCAAAATCTGATCCTAGGAACCTGAGAACCATGAAAACTTAACCTGATACCGTAACCCTAAACCCTAAAATTTGTAAAAGGGTACTCTTACATTTTCAAAGGGTTCTGAAATGTGAATTTACGAAGTGGATTTCCAAAAATTTCAAGGAATCCGAAACTCCAACCCCAGATGTCAACATTCACCATTTATAGTGGACAGTTGTAACTTTTAAGCTGTCAAAAAATAGTTTTTCCGGACTTTGGTGCCTCAAAGCTAACAGAAGGCATCACGAAAAGTTCGGCCAAGTTGCATGAAATGACGGGGTAGGGGACGCCGACCTACGAAGAATTCAAATTCAATCCATTGCGCGCTCAAAATTTCCCGCCCTTCTTTTCATCTGCAGGTCCAAAGCTAAGCTACGTTGCACAAGCAATCGCTTCTTCTTGTCGTTGTTTCCACACACCATGCCACCGTCGTTCCCCTTTTTTCTTGTTGTGGCTTGCTGTTTGAATGTTTGAAACAGAATGGAGTATTCTTAAGTGAAGATCCTTCCCTCGATTGCTAGCAGGTACGCCGACTTTGATAATCACTTATTTGCATAGTACGCAGTGTTTTGTGCGGATGCTTTTGTTTTCTGTGATCACATTGTATTTGTAGGTCAGTGTCAAGGGAGTTTTTAGAGTGGTCGATGATTTCTGCCCTACAGTTATCTCCGACCTTTTCGGCGGAATTTGCGGAACCCAACATTGTCAGTGTCACTGATGGTAATAAGGTATCATCGACTCGAGGATAATGTGTGCTTATGCATTATCCTGGAGGAATCATTTTTATCGTCGTGTCGACGATAACTTACCCAGTATCAGCTCACTGCATCTAGACGCTCAGTACATCCAGAACGCTTACTATGTTTATCCTTCGTAATCCAACCAAGATGTTTGAGGTACATTATCGACAATATAATAGGTTAGTGTAGAAGTTGAGGACAACTTTGTAATTCTTATCATCGAGTCGAGGATAACTTGTCTTCAGAGATCCTACTGGTTTGTAGTTGTTGCTGACGGAGTGCTCATTATTTTTGTACCGTTTCCTGCGTAGACGATGCAAGTGCGAATTTCTGATTTGATGTAGAAATCTCTTCGGGTATATAGATCAGGGGATGATTGACTTGGAATGATTTAGGAAGTATCATCGAGTCAATGATAAGCTTTCTTTTATACTAAGATATTAATGTAAATCAGGATTATTGTATATGAGGAATTTTTTTTAACATAACAGTATCCAGTAATGGACTGAAGGGTTTCGATTTCTCTTCTGTATGTATCATCAAGTCGGTGATATCTATGTTTCTTGTAGTCTTGTCCTTGACTCCGAGGAGACCTAGGTCCTTGATGTTTGTAGGTCCTTCATGGTTATGATCTTTGTGGCTTTATCATCGAGTCGATGATAGTTACATTTTCTTCATGATGGTGATGTTGTTTTCTCTTGGGATTGGAACACCATCCCTTTGTGGATGTTCTGAGGATGGAGTTTGCTAGTTGACCAATCAGACTTTCTTTCATGAAAGAACTTGAATGACTTCTGAATTACAATAACAAGCGTGACTATGAAGAGTCCGACGAATTCCTTATCATCAAGACGACGATATTTAATCTCCCTATTTGGATTGCTTTTTTGCAGAATGGATTTTCATGGTCGTGAGGAATTTGCAACTCCAGTCCCCACGCTTCCAGATGATGTTTGATTGTGCGAGGGGATCCCTCGTGCAAAATGGGTCTCTCAGTCTGTTACCCTCCAGAACGATGACGGGGTGGACATTGCCAGAGGTGTCTGTTAGAACGTTGATCCTGATTTGGTTGTTGACCACGACGGGAAGTCACTCGGTGATGATCGAGTTGCTATCCAGATTGCAGAGTCTTTGAATGAGGAGCTCTATTCTTCTGGGAACATGTGGTCGCTACGCTCTTGGCACATCAGGAGAGTGTTCCTTTATGACGGAGCCTCATTGTACGATCACGATCAGACACACATATACAACACGGCCATTAACCCCTCAAGTAGAAGAGTTCGAAAGGGGGTTCGTTCATATGAAACAAGTCGTGAAAGGGTTGATCCTGAGGTTCTTCCTAAGAAAGAACTTCTTTTGACTATGGAATCAATCACTGCAGTTTCTACTAAAACATGTTGTGAGATGAATTGTGTGCAACCTTTTCCACGTGCACAAATACAGTCAATACGGACTGAACTGTATGGCGGGGATGACTTCAAGGCTCGTAACAAGACGCTTCTAGAGGTACATAGGCAAATTCACAAAGACGATAGAGGCAAAGACTGGATAACTTTGAAAGGTAGAGAAGTGTGCCCTATTGCTTGGTGGATTATTCATGGGATTGCAAAGTGTACATTCTATAGGTACAAGGGGAAAGCAAGAAGTGGGGAGCAAGCAGAGGTTCATGGGAATTTGGGGAGCAAGAAGCCTCGCAAGCATACTATTCAAGCTACTGCCACACTTCGAACACTTATAGAGTCGGATGCTGATCAAATGCCACACAAGACTAGAACACTTGAGTCTGGAGAGAAAGTCACCGCAATGGTTTTGCCATCCTCGTTCCGTTGGAGTGAGCAATTAGAAGAAATCAATGCTTCCAATGCGATGTTGGATCTGCCACCAATATCTTCAAGTGGTTTGAGTAACATTCGTCGTGCTTCTTTTCCTGAATATGCAGCAAAGGCACGTGGAGACACCTTTGCTCGGTGTGGAGTGTGTGACACCTACAAGCAGTTAAGGAAAGCTTGTGTGGGTGCTGAGTCAAAATTGAAGTGGATCAATCTTTATAAAACTCATAATCAAGGGCAAGAAGCTCATAGGAAATACTACTATTCCAATTGACGCACTTCAACACTACACCCCGAGACGATGTTGTGCATTATTCACGATAAGATGGATCATTCAAAGACAGCTTCTCCTCACTTCTCTCACAAGACCAAAGTGACAGAATCCTTCATGAAAATGTCTGTAGCAGTTATAGGTATGATTGCTCATGGTCATGGCGACGTGCGATATGCACACTATGGATTAAGTATTTATCCAACAGATTCAAATCATACTATTGGATCAATTGCAAGATTGTTGCGTGATTTGGAAGGAGCGCCCAAGAATTCATCACGCATATTATTTTCTATTGAGAGGGACCAATCAACATTGACAAAAGCACTTCTAGATGGAGCAGAAACTTGCTTGGACTCCCTCTTCCCACCTCCAGAAGAACCCCTTCCACCTAAACCTCTTCCTCTGGTGTTAATATTGCAATTAGACAATGCTTCAGGAGACAACAAGAACCGATATGTTTTTGCTTTTTGCTCTATGCTTGTCTGCAAAGGCATTTTTCGTGAGGTGTATATTAATTTCCTCATTGTAGGACATACGCACGAAGACATTGATGCTCTTTTTGGTCGTTGGAGCTCGAGATTGAAGACAAGTAGCTATCCAACACTTCCAAGACTCATGAAGTCATTTATGGATTGTGAAACGCACCCTGTGATTCCTCATCTCATTGAGGAAGTTCCTGACTTCAAGGCATTTGTACAAGGGTACTTGGGCACCAGAGGGGATTTTTTGGAGGGGCATTCTAGAGCCCAGCAGTTCAAGTTTTTCATGGATCCAAATGGATGGCCTCTGATGGAGTATAAAAATTTGTGTAATGATCCTAAGTGGTTGCCAGAGGATGGTAAGGGGATTCGGTTGTGGTCCGAGACTGAAGATGGGCTTCCTATAGTGCCGAGTGGGAATCCTCGACCTCTTGTTCCAGAGAAGATGAAGGATCTTGAACACGTAAAAAAGGGATTGAATGGTTTTGTTGCGCATTGGAAGAAAATGTCAAATGATGATTACATAGGAGAGTTCAGGCGGAAGAATGGTGCCTTAGAAGATTACTGGAAGGGTGTTCGGGCGGCTCTAGATGCACCTCTTCAAGTGCGTGAAGCATTACTTGATGGGTTTTGGCCGGCTTCCCGGATTGCTCCGGACGAGACAGATCGGATGCAAAGAGATGGCACATTGTATGAGGAAGACGTAGAAGATGCGCTGTTCGTTGGACGTAGACGTGATCGTCCACGTCCTTCATTCCGTGTTAATGTTGATACGCATGAAGGTTCTTTTATTGCTGTACGTCGAGCTCATGGTGATCCTAAACCATTTTGGCTTGCTAGGGCCATTACGGCTCCGAGTCCAGATCCAGGGCATAAGCATATGATCCGAATTCAATATTAGACGCCTGCCTCAAATCGGCACATTAATATGGATACATATGCGGGATGGGACACAAAACAAGGGAATGTGTGGCGTGAAGACATCGTAATTAAACCAACATGGTCTAGTACGGGTTGTATCCTAACGGCTTGGAAGCCTCGTTTCCGAGAGAACACTAAAAAGCCGAAAGTATCGATTCCAAATTTACAAATTGGCATCATTAAGGCATCATTGGCGACCTTTGCAATTGATGAGCACAACGATGAGGAGAATGAGTCAATGGAAGAAGAATGAATATTTTGTAGTTGTAGCAGTAGGTTTTTGTTGTTGTATTTCAAACACTAGATCGTTTTTTCGTATTGTAGTTACAGGTTATGAGAATGATATTTGCATACATATATAGTACAAGTCAGATATGAATATGTCTTTAGCCACACTGTAGTGGATATGTATTAAATTATGATTTCTATTAATAGTACTTATATATTTTCTACCTTTACATCTTCCTATTGTATGTTGAAAAGATTTCTTATATCAATGTAGGAATATGTGACAAGTTTAAGGAGTGAAATTGTGAAAGTGTGATATCATCAAACTTCACATGTGTGTTGTAAGAAGTACAAGTCTCCATTAAAAACATCAAACTTGAAAATGTTTTGAGCTATTTTGTTTATTTATAATAAATAATTAAAAGAAGAAATATAGATGTTGATAGTGGATATTTATAGCTTGTAGAAATAAAAAAATATTAAAAAAGAATAATTCTTGACGCTCGTAAGTCTCAATTTAATGAAAAGTCTCAATTTAATGAAAGCTTTTTAGGCCTTAAAATAGAAAGTTGTTAAAATGAGACTACACTTTGTCTCATTTTAACGAATAAGGCCTTGTACGTGGCATCCATGACGGACTGCCATCATTTCCCCCGTTGTCATTTCCACCCTCGTCTCCCCCGTTGTCATTTCCATCCTCATCTCCCCCGTGGTCATTTCCATCATTATCCGCGCCATCAAAGTCAAATACGGACTTGTCAATTAGGGGACCCCTTTCTTGCCTTTCACCCAAAGGCCGAAATGGTGAATCATCATTGCCATTGGAACTGTCGTCTGAGTCATCGTTGTTAGCATCTGACATAACCGAACCACGATCGAAGCCATCTGATTCGGCTGTCATGGAATCTTCGGACAACATGTTCTCAGTGTACCACCGTGTTGCATCCGCCGCACCCCTTTCCCTGAGAGTCCTCGAATTGGTATAAATGTAAACTAATTCCTCTGCGCGCTCAGATGTCAATCTGTTGCGAGACTTGCTGTGGACAAATGAATACATGCTCCAATTGCGTTCGCATGATGATGCGGAACATACTTGTGCGAGGATCCTTCTTGCAATAGGTGCAAGCATATGAGCACCGGCTCCGAGAAGATCTTACCATTCATGCGGCTCCAAATTCAAAGTATTCACATCGGGAAGTCCAGCAAACATGCCTCGGCGGTCTCGAAAGGATTGGTACTCAAACAAAGCGGCTGCATATCCCAACCCTCCAACTGCCAATTTGCGTAGTACTCTAAGAATGGCCTCCTTTGCCTCGTTATCGTCTATTAGTACAATTTCATCAAGGAAGAATGGATTGAGCAGGGTAGCTGCGTAGTGCAAATTGGTCTTCATCAAATCCCATCGTTCGTAAAACACATATTCAGCACGGTCCGCATAATTTGCCTCCAATGAAAATGGTCGATTCCTCAAAGCCAAAACATGCTTTTCTAGCTTCTTCATCACGATCCATGCTTTGCCCATGACCGGATGTTTTCCATCAAACTCTCGAAGAGCAAACAACACAGGCTCTACCATATGCACGAAGTTGAGACACCTCCTCCAGAACTCGTCCTTTCGAACCCTACGTCGAACCTTTTCTGCCTTATTGTGTATTGCAGCGTTCGAGGACCTCACATATTCGTTCCACTGCGGATCATGGACTGTAGATTCCACGGCTTCCTTGACCTTGGCCAAACGCTCGATCATGAGGAACATGGTCGCAAAATGTGTCTCAATAGGATTCTTCAACATGAGATTAGGAGAATGTCTTCGGAAAATGGCGAGTGGCATGTGATACGTGCGAATGAATTTCACGATTGATTTTGCTTTCTTCACCATTTTGACCACCCAAAGTTGCTTGCCCCAATCTTCAAGTAGAAGGTCAAGTGCATGCGCGGAACAACCTTGGAAATATAGGTGAGGGAATTCGCGAGTAATTTGAGTACCAGCCAAACGCATGTTTGGCGCATTGTCCGTGCAAACTTGCACCACATTATGTCCCCCCATCACGTCAATGTAATCGATCATGCGATTAGCCACATAAACAGCGTCTTTGCTTTCGCCTGTAGTGTCCACCGATCCCAAAAATACTTCTCCACTCGTGCACGACAACATTACATTGATCAATGGCCTATGGGTGACATTGTCCCATCCGTCAGAACATATAGTGACACCGTACTTGTGGGTAGGCCCCCTTGTCTTCTCCGCTACCAGTGCAGCCACTTCTTCCTTTGTTGATGTCATGAGCTTCGTACGTATGGCATTGTAAGGTGGAGGTTTGTAAATAACTCTGGACTCGGAGGTTGATTTCACGGCATCCACAAAAGCGGGGTGTCTCACCACATTGAATGGGATATTTGCTTCGTAGAAAAACTTCGCCCACTTCTTGTCTAGTACTTGCTTTTTGGATGTGTCCATCCCTTCTTGTACAGATAATTGCCTCAACTGTCGACTATGGGTCGAAGAAGGGACAGGCACCTCTGATGATCGAACTTGAGAACTTTGGCCCAAAGTATTTCCTCCCCCTCCACTAATTGAGATTGAAGCATTGGGTAGTTCTTGATCACGTATCACCCTCGTTGGATTCGATGATGGTGATGTCACTTCCACATCATGTTCCTCTTCGTCTTCGGAGATCGTAGGAACATTCCCCCCACAATTGAAAAACATAGCCTTCACTGCTGCACTGGCCTTGTTGCACATTCTCACTCCGGGGAGGGTGTCATTTCGTTTATAACCCAAGTGGAAAAGCAAGCGATCCCTGCGGTAACTAATCTTCGTTTTGCAGAACTTGCATTCCACTTTCCCATCCTGTTGTAGCCTGTACCAGGGTTCCCATTGTGTCCTCCCCCCTCCCATTGCTCCCACTAGTTCTTCACTTGAAACTGAACAAACAAAACAGGTTAGTATTCTGTTTGGATGTGATGTGGAAATAACACTTACTGCTTTCACAGCAAGTGTTCTTCCCACATACTCTTCTTGGACTTCACTCTAGTGCAATGGCTATGTGCCAACCAGGTCATAAGAGCAGAGATCAACAAGGAAAAGTGACCTTCAAATACACGGCTCGCGCTATATACTATGAAGGCCTAGCAGCAGTCGTCCAGTCGACGGCCTATCCATTGATGCATTGTGGACAGCCGCGGATGCAACGTCGTGGCTGTCCCCGCAGACGCTCTGGCCGTCCAGCGGACGTCTCGCTGTCCAGACGACGGCTTGGCCGTCCCCATAGCGTGGACGGACTCTGGACGCCGTGACCGTCCGCTGAACGGAAAACTGTCGAGGCGACGGCCTGGCCGTCCCGCCTAAACCCTAAAGCCGCGGACGCTCTGGCCGTCCACGCGACGGCCAGTCGTTGAGGCGGCCGACAGGCCGTCTGCGCGCTGTCGACGGACTTCATCCGCACTGTCGACGACGCCGTCAGCATTCGGGACGGCCTCTGACGCGTCCTGACGTGTCACAACTGATGCGTCATGACATCCGGACAGGAAAAGCCCACGTCACGTCGGGATAAACAACCCTGACGGGAGTGTAGCATATGGTGGCTTTGTGAAGCAAAGGCAAGACCAATTTTGAAGCCACTAATGCCTAGGTCTTCGTCAGCGTTGTTAGCATCACTCATACAGTTTGCAAGTGTTTTATCTTCTAGTGTTTCAGTGTTCCCAGTGTTATGCCAGACTTGCTACGGGACTAAATTATAGTTCACGAGTTGTGCCTGCAGGAGGAGGATTACGCGGGCGACTACGGAAAGATCGACCGTGCAATCAATGCACTATGCCAAGGTGTTAAATATAGGAAGGTGCCTGCAGATATTCGGCTCATGGCACAGTACCTCCAATACGTGCAGGACTTAGGAACCTACGAAGAGAGGTGTCGGAAAAATGCCGCGGACTTATGGGAAGAGCAGGAGCAAATGGTGGAGAGCGTTGTGGCCCAGTTTCGATTTGAGACACGCATCAAGAGGGAGGCTGCCTTGTGGGACTGGTCCCCCATATGGTTGGTGGTGTACGAGAACCAATCCATCTTCAAAAAGCTTCCATCATTACCATGGCGCCATGACGGTGAGTTTCTCACAATGGCACTCTGGCAATTCAGAAATCTACTTTACGACCTTCCATTGTCCGTTTCAGCTCGTACTGAATGTCATGAAATACTAGGTTTGAAACATTGAGTGCACTTGACGTCTTGTATTTAGAAAGTGTTGACGGAGGTCTTCACTATGCTGTTGCCAGAGGAGGAGGCAGAGGTGGTGCGCCGCACGGTCCTTAGACAACGAGTTCACTGCCACTGCCCACCGCCTTTTGTCCAAGTGCTTCGCATTGCATTGCATAAGATTTTTGGGAGATGGAGGCAACTTACGTGCCCGATATTTGGAATCAGGGAGACTGTTGTGAGGAGCATGTGTAAGAACCAACGAGACCTCATGCTTGCGCTTGCTGTGTACACGGCGGAAGCCCTTTTCTCGGGCATGGCGTCATTTGAAGGGGACGTTGTGCACGCATCGGTGATGAAGGACGCTCAACTAGTTTGCGATGGGAAAGAGCAACGCGTCATTAACAGAGTGATGGGTTGAATAAGGTCAGTTTGCATCCGAGCTCTTCAAGACTTGGCGCGTGACTTCCCAGAGGGATTTTGGCGGTGTTGGACAACCACGCTCCATGAGCATTGGGGAGACCAGGGGAAGCTCTGGTCTCACGCATTACATCAACGAGAAGACTTGGACATCAGGTGGTTGGCGACTGAAATTGTGCCAAAGTGGGCTTCGTGGGTGGCGGCTACAAGGCGTGCTATCTTGCAACTCGCACAGGCCGTGGATCATGCGCTGGACGTGGATGAAGATGAAGTTTGGGAGCATTATCATGCTTCGACACTGCCAAGGCGGGAAGTCCTAGATGTCGATGTAGAAGGCACGTCGTGTGCAACACTAGAGCCAGTTACCGAGTCGGAGGTTGCGAGCTTGTTCCAACTTCAAAGAGAGGTAGACGTGGACGACATCTGCACACAGGACTTGTCTGTGCAGTGTCTCACAGACGTGGACACTCCAATGCCGTTTCTTGGGTGCGCCTGTGAGCCCTCGAGATGGCACTCAGGACTCTGGGTCCATTTTTCGCGATTTAATAGCGAAAATTAGCCAAATTATTCAAGAAAAAGACATAAAAAGAGTATTGAGGGAGTTTTGGTGTCAGTCTATGCCAAAATGGTGGAAAACCAACTTAGAAGGTGGAAAATTCCTAATACTAGAAATTTGAATCATTCTAAGTCTCCAAAGCGAGTATATGTGAAGAATTAGTAATTCTGAGAGAAATAAGGAATATAGAGTTAGTCAGTCCTAGCGAATGTCTGTGCAAAGTCAACCTTTTAAGGATGCATAAGACATACTGACTAAGCTAGAAGAGTCTACTACGAGCGTGGGAGAGTTACCAAGGCTTAAGTCCAATTTTGGAATAAATTGGATTTAAAGGTAAAACCACTACAATGAATTTGGAGAATTTGAATTTCACGAGACAAAAGATGGAGGATTGGAGGTTGAAGACTACAGAGAGGTGTTCCAAGGGTAGGAGCATGCCAAGAGCGAATGAGAATCAAACAATTGTCCAAGATTCCCGGGCATCGGGAATTAAATTGTCCAATTGGGCAAAGTAATTCCAAATTATTAAAATTAGAAAGGTACAAGGTTGCGTGGGACTTACACCAAGAATCTAGGAGTGCCCTAGATGTTACCCAATTTATTTCGGATTTTTCCGAAATTCCACGTTGACTCCATGGGAAGTCAACCGCACATAGAAATGTTCGTAAAATCATAGAAATTACGTATGATGCGGTAAAATCTCACTAAAAATTAGGATAGGTTTTTGTGTGCTAAATAAGCGCCCGTCAAGTTTGAAGACATTCCGACATTCCCAACTACCAAAACCGGCATCGACATCGAATTTCACTAGAAGTTACAAATTGGCGACGGGTTGACCGGCATATCAGGAGCGAATGATGTCCGATTGTCGCAAATAAGGAGTCAATCCTTACTCTCACGGACATTCCTAACAACCCTGGCCTGACAGATTCATCAAAATGCGCAAATCCTAAAAGTTAGATTTTTGACTTTTAATTGGAGTTACCGTAATTCCAATTTGGGCGCGCAAATGGCCTAGGAGTGAGGGGTAAGGGGTCCCTTAGGCTAATTGGGGTCTTCTGAAGACAATGGCGTAGACGGTTTTCCGTTTCAAGTTGTTCCCTAAAAGATAGAGAGGGTCAGCTCTTAGTTTGACTTTTTAATCGTTAATTGCGGTTAATTGGAAGTGATTTTGGAAATATCTCTTGGAAAATCAAAGATTGGATTTGGTCAAGATCTCTTTCTTGCGTAAAAATCCATCTTTGGGCTAAAGAAAGACAATTTTCCAAATGACTTTTGGTTAATTTGCAAAATATCTACGTAAATTAGGGTTAATTCCAAAATATTTTGGGTTAAGATCTTGGATTTGATTTGGCCAAGATTTCTTTTGCGAAATGGGGATGTTTTTAGAAATTTCCACCATTAAACAACTAATATTTTGGAATTACATTAGGGTAGTTTAGGATAAAAAGTAAGAAAGTGTTTTCACCGGCAATTACCGAGAGGGGCCCGGCCACGGGTATATAAGGACCCCCCTCGAGGTTGCCAGTACCCTTATTTCTCGCACCGACACTTCGTTACTCTCTTCATTTATGCCACTGGCGTGGTCGAGGCATCACTTGGACCAAAGTTTTGGCTAAGTTTTGTATTTGTCACACATTTTGAAGGCTTAGGGCCCCTTCATTTAGTTCATAAGATTCACATTTTTTTCCATAAAGGTTACTCTACTACCTAGCGGACCAACAACTCATGGAAATTTCAAGCATTGGAAGCCAAAGTTCGGTTTAAACACTGTCATGTGTACCTCCTTTGGTTGTAAGATCTTGAAATACTAAGAAATTTTAAGAATTTAAAGTGAAAGTTCGATTTAAAGACTGTCATGTGTACCTCCTTTTGCGAATAAAATTCTTAAGATACTCTGGGAAAAACTCTTAAGACGGTGAAGCTTTGAACCATCACTCACATCTTGGAAGAATTAAAACTCTTCAATAAAAGGGGGAAGTTACTAGTCCACCCCGAGGTTGACCTGGGAAAGGATAAAAAGGCTTTAAACCTCAAGATTCGAAGGCCTATACCACTTTTTTTAACGCTTGAGCATGAGAGACCTCATCTATCTTTTCAATTGAGATTAGTATATGGTGGGTAAGGACCCCGTGATTATTACTGAGTACCAATTGCAAACATAGGAGACACTAGCAATAGCCATCAGATAGTGTAGATTTAGTCCAAGAATTAGAGTCCAAAAAACCAAAAAATCTAAGTCCAGGGACCACCCCGAAGGCGGACCAGCGGCCTGGAGCGGGGAGAGCCCAAGCGGCAAGGGCGGGCGACTGGCAGCAGGGGGCGGCGACCCGGCCACTGGCGCCGCGCCACGTGGCGCCAGCTGAGGCCCGTGACCGGGCTGAGGCTCTGTGTGACCGGGCTGGGCTCTGTGCGATCAGGCTGAGGCTCTGGTCCAGGCCAGGCCAGGCCATTTTGAGTTCCAAACTCACAAACTAAGAGTCCCAAACTCACAAACGAAAACATCAACAACCACACATACAAGTAAGTATTTTCCTAACAAAGTTGACTTGCAAACTCCACTCTTAAGGTAGTGTTACAAAAATTGGGTTTAAATAAAAATTCAAAGGAAGTAGAGTACTATCCCATCCTCCATTTGATTTGGTATCAAAAATCCAACATTTGTAACTTTGGAATTTCACCACACGAACCTCTATTCTCTCCAACCTCCATAGCCAAACTCTCATCAAACTTTGCACAATCTAAATGCAAAATTGAGAGAGACGGAAGGAATTAAAGGAAGGAAGATTAAGGGAGAGACAACCAAGTGAGAGAATTTGGCATTAAAAAATCAATTTTCTAAGAATCTTACTATTGAAATCTAATTCTTTATTCTCAACGTTGACCCCACGTCCTTTTAAAACTAATTGTTTTAGAATCTTACTATTGAATTGGCACTTATTCTAGGGAGTATGTTCTACATTCTTTGGTCGGTAGTTTTTAATTAGATTCTTAGAAGGTTTGGATTTTGTTGGTTTTGTTTTATTAGGTCTAATAAGCCAAAAAGAAAGAAACAAATTGACAACCAATTTCTTTAGAATTAACACAAATTCAAAAATTAATTAGATTTGAAAAGATTTGAAGATGATTTTTTGATTAAAATATTCTAATAAACCAAAAGGGAAACAAACAAACTGCCAACCAATTTCTTTAAAATTAACACAAATTCAAAAATTAATTAGATTTGGAAAAGATTTGATGTCAATTTTCAATTTAAATAATTAAATCAATTTGAATTTTGGATATTAATCTAGGACCAAAGGAAAAACAACTAAAACAACCAACCTTTAACTTTCATTTATTTCTTTAGAATAGAATATTTGCTAACCAAACTAGGTAGACTAATTAAATTGCAGTATTTCTTAATTACCGGGGAATTAGGAATTAACAGAATTACGCAATTAAATTAGCACTACATAACATTTAATTTCCTTTTTAATCAGGACAGAATTAATTGACCAACAACGTGAGAATTATTATGGATTAGATGGAGAGCCGGGATGATTTCGATGGCGAGGTCGTAGGGGAATATTTACACATGACGATGTTTGACGACGAGACCATGGAGATTTACGCAGAGGAGGTAAACCGCTCACATTTGATTTTCATTCTCGTTATTTTACTGTTAAGTTTCTTTTTACCAAATGTTTGGCATTAGATTTAGACAAAACTATAGAATAGAATAGAGTAGGATTGCTTGGCTGAATTTTAGACTAAAAAAGATAGAATTATAGCCACGAAATTAGATTAGAAACACTTAAAAGACGTGACTAAAAGAGTTCATTACTTGGAAGGCTTTCTTTTCATATCCAATTAGAAAGAAAACTCAATTAGATACAGGACCTGTGTGAAAAACTCTTAGCTCGAGGGTGGAGTTAGGAGCGCTCACAGTGCCACAGAACCAGTTCAACGTATGGAGTTAAGGGATAATGTTTTGTCGTCAAAGCCGCGATGCTTAGTGCAAGACTTTGCAGCAGTAAAGGACCAAGACTCCAAGAGGACCACGCCACCGACTTCGGTGACTGCAATGCTGAAGAGGCAGAGGAAGACCATGCGCCTATGAGCCTCCAAGACCTCGATAGTGCACGCAGGCTATCTCATTGAAAAACGGTTACTATTCTCCCCTCGCGAAGCGGTGACTGTGACCCAACAGTTTGGTCTAAACTCTCCATTTTAAAAACTTATGAGTACTACAAGATAGAAGACCTAATGGAAACCTTGCCAAGGTACCATTCGTCTTCGTCAGTGTAGTGTTCATAACAACTATCTATAGTTTCTGTGTTTCGGCCCAGGGTTGTTCTGCCGGACATTGCGACATCGCGACAGACAGACGTCACGCAACATCTAGTAGAGCCCTCGTGACGTCTCATTGACTAAAAATCAAGTTGACTTAAAAATAAATCATTAGAAATTAAAAATTTTGACATATTTAAGTTGGGTTTCAATTAAGTGTTTCAATTTTATGAATACATATTACATTCTTCATTTAGGTTCATAGTAATAGTAAGATTTTCATTTTTTTGAGTTGCTGAAAATGGACTTTTGCGACGAGGTGGGACGCCCCTCGTAACAAGTTGTCACCGTGACACGCGACGTTGGACGTCGTACACAACACCCAAATCCAAAAATATGTTCGACAAAACAACCCTATTTCGGCCAACTCATCATAAGCAACATGCAATGAAACCAGTCAATTCCTATGTGAAAATGATAGTGAGAATCTGTGAAATTTGGACAAAGCCACTCTGTGGCCATACTATTGCCGTAGTTTAATGTGCTTTCAAGTGGGTGCTGACAGTGTTTTTCTGAATTCGAGCAGGAGAGGCGACGGTGAAGAAGACCTTGGGACAATTAACTTCTTCGGTGGGGAGTGGGATAGCCTACCAGTCCCGGTTCAGCAACTTCAAGACTTGCGTAGATGCCGAAAATTCATTGGCCAAAACATTGTAGAGCTCCTTTCCCGGCGGCTCTGGTTCAGCTTGTCGGAGGAAGCACGGGCCCGCATGTACATAGCACCGTCATTCATGCAGGGCCCTCTGGAGAAAGCCTGGAATAAACAAACTAACGACTCTCTAGTGAAGTGGGGCCGAAATTATCTGGTCCCATCTCGTTTTTTCAGTGAGTGTCCCGACGACTTAGAGGTTCTTGTTCCATACGTCGTAGGAAAACACTGGTCAGTCTTTGTTTTCGGACGCACCACCGTCCTTCACCTCAATAGCAGCGAGGACATGCACAATATGCAAGAGGACAGAGAGTATGTGATGCGAGTTTGGAAGGTTTGGCAGCTACTGCATAAGCCCACATTGGGCACACAACCCCCGACGGAGACGATACCCTCTTTTAAACAAAGAGGGAATTATGAGTGCGGTTTTTTTGCTCTCAAGTTTATGGAGCTCTACATCCGACTTGTTCACGGTGATCACTATAGCTCCAATGCCAACAGTCGAATGGATATGTTCAGGTCACAAGTGCAGGTGGAGGAGCGAGGACCGGCTATGCAGAAGAGTGTCATTGCAGCAGTTGTTGACGAGTTAAACGGGAGTGCCGTCGGCATGCCTTATGACGCACCATATCATGGTAGTTACGGCTCAGACAATGCAGATGAAGGCGTTGTAACTATTATCTCAATGCAGGACTATGTGGAGAGTTTAGCTAAGTAATAATACTATGTACATGTAGATTGTCACATGCTGCTCCTAGATATCGGCAACAGCGCATTCGTAGTGTAGTGTCACGGCGTAGCTGTGAACACTAGAACTGCGCTCTTGGATTCCAGTGTTTCAAGGATGATCGGTCACAAGAGAAAACACTGGTAAAAAACTGCACTCTATACAATTCCGCGAGCTATGAAGCAACCGACGGGTTCCATCTCATTACTAAGTCTGGTTTGCTTGTTTGTTTCAAACTATGATTTCAGTTTTGTTATAGAGGTAGACGTAGACCACATTCAATGCTGTTGTATTTATTTCAGATTTCTGTGTGGTAGGCAGTGATTAAGGCTGTAAGTGATGGCACGCTGAAATCAATCTTACAAAATACCTTGGATTACCAAAACAAAGTTGACAATTCAATGGAATCTCATGAGAGCAATGATGTGGATCAGTGTATAGAGGAAACTAAAAATGCAAATTTAATGTACGTTTAGCTACGAAGTCCGCTGTCATTGCATAGTATATCTAACCATCTCCCAGCCGCATAGTAATCAAAGAACACTGACAAGGCAGAAGCCTGAATGGGTAGTGACAAAGGAAGAAATTATAATTACCAAAGAACAGAAGGAGTCTCCAATCGACAACTATAGACTCTGACATATCGTGTACCACTGTAAGCATTTTCGTATCAAGAAAAACACGAAACGCTAGAGACATCCATACAAGACACAATCAAACGAAACACTAGATTACTGTATTCAGCAATATGATACGGGACCAACATCACGTTGGAGATATCGCCCCTAAATGTAAGCGTCTATACACCGGCGGCCTTGAGTTCCTTTCAAGGAAATCTTTCTTGCGAGCTAGACCCAGACCAAGACCATCCTCCACGGTGTGAAACACTAGGTTTGCCTCTTCCAGATGCATAAGTCCAGCTTCCAGGTCCACTGCTAGTTTCTTTAATTTCCCGAAGGATCTGTTCAGGTCAGCATGAAGATGGGCCATCAAGGTACTATTTCCTTGAACAAAATTCAACATCTCGTTTGCTTGCAAGGCTAAAGCCAACTGAATAATCTCTTGTGATTTAGTTCCCTTTGATGCGGATGTTGGCTGGCATGGGGATGGATTACAAGTTGAAGGAGTTGGGGCACTTATCGACCCAGTTGTAGCTCTTCTAGGGGTGAGTACTTCATTCATTCCAGGCCCAAATGTTCCCTTCAGCGAGCCACAGTAACGTGCAACTACCCCCTCAGCTATGTGAGGGAGGAGAAGTCTTAGAACTTTCACCTTGTGCTTGCACGTGTTTTCTCGCTGTGAATGCACACAGTTGCATGAGGCCCATAACTCAGTCGGATTTTGGACCAAGTACCTAATGTGCCTGTGACTGGTAGATGTAACTTAAGCTGGACCTCCTTCATATTCTGGCAGTGTCACATCAGTGTCTACAATGTTTTGCGCGAGTATAATTGCAGACACAACTCCTTCCCTTTGCTTTCTATTGTCCACGAACCCAAACGTCTTCCACATTCTTTGATACCAATAGTGGATAAGGACATCACCGGTAAGAACGTGAATACACCAGTCTACATGGCGACCAGTCATGCGGCTCCTTTCCTGTTTCAAAACAGATTTCATGTAGCCATGATAGTTCTCCACCGCAGCATTAGTGTCTTGACCAGCGTAAGGCAAGTTTCTGTAACCAACCACCCACATGTGAACTTTGCCTAACCACTGCTGTCTCACATACTCCCAAAACAGAGTTTCTCCTGGAAACTGGTTCTCCAATCGTTGCAAGTTCCTAATTGCCCAAGCCGTGGCATCATTTCCTGAAGGGCCTGTCCGATCATACATGATGGAACCCATTCCCTTCAGGATCTCTGCTCGCACTTGAGCATCTTGAATTTTAATGCATGCTTGTTTCTGCCAGGCGCGGTACACATGCCATAAACACAAGAAAACAGCGGTGGTAGGCCACACGACCCTGCAGTATTCAATTTCGGTAGAATAAGGGTGAAGCCAAGTTTGATCACACAAGACTGTCATCGATTTAAAGTTTACCCTAAACCTTAAACCACGATCTGATGTTCCTTCTACTGAGGACATTATCATGGATGAGCCCACTAAGCTCATCACAGTGTTTCAGATAGCAATGTTTATCACAGTGTTTCAAACAGGAATGAATAGAAATAAGAGGAAGACATGAGGAAAAGAAGAATACCGAAGGTTGTTGATTTCGCCTTGTGCACAGTCAACAACGAACGCATTCGGTTTCCATGCTGGCTTCTCCTTCTTCATGGTTATGTCGAGAGCCCTCATCCATGGAGTGAGGTCTTCTTGAGTTGAACGCGATGTAATGACAAAAGCAACCGGAATGCCATTGTGCCATTCATCAAAAACCATGAGTGTGTATAGTGGAAACTTGTGGCAACCTAGAATTCACCCGAATAGGTTCTTAAACCAAATATGGGAAAAAGGGATCTATTCAATCCCCATTTTTTTTTTCTTAGTTTGACACACAATTAAGACCAAGACCGGAAACCGAAAAACTGCAGACCGGAAACAGAAAACTACGTTAAGGAACGGAGTAAGGAAACCCGGATCCAGCCCACCTAGCGACCGAGACTGGATAGGCAATGAGTGGCTACCGAGCCTAGGGATTGTCGGGAACTCTCCCACGTGACCAGACTAGTTTAAACCTAACGGTCAGTAATTAATGCTGGGGGAAAAGTATAAGACCAGGAGGACAGGGCCAGGTCCTGCCACTTTCTTGCACACAATTCGAGAAAGGGTCTTCCGGCAAGAGAGAGCGTATTCGGTCTACAGAGAGAGAAAAGGGATAGAAGGTCTGTCAATCCGGTCTGGCGTAGACTTGAGTGATTAGCACGAAACCTGTTGAGAGATTCTTGAGCGCGGAGGGTTCAGTCAAGTTGGACCGCACCTAGTTAGTACAAGCGAAGAGTAAGTGATGGCAGGAGAGGTACAGGAAGGGCTGATTCTAGCCTTCCGGAATGTCAATCCGGTCGTGCCAACTGATGCACAAGATAAGCTGGAGCTGGAGGAAGACCTCAGGCAGATGGGCTGCGAGGGATTTATGGCTCGTCCCTGGAACCTGAAGGACGAGGAGATGGTGGAGGAATTACTGGGCAGCCAGACCAACGAGTGGAAGGGGACGGTCCGAGCGCTGCCAAGGGAGTGGAACGCGGCAATGTGGCGCAAGGTGTACGCATTCAAGCAAGGCGGAGATGCGGCGGGCACCCGGACGGATAAATTCCACCAGGGTAAGTTCCGAAGGCCCACCAACCCGAAGGACGGTTTCACAGTAGCCGAGTGTGTCTCCGCTAGACACAAGAGGTTGTTACGTTTTATGATGGCCATCTTGAACTCAGATAGGCCAAGTAGGATTACGGTCACCGTAGCCAACACTATTTTTGGTGCGCTATCGGGAGATTGGAAGATAGATTGGGGTTTAGTCATGCGGAACCAGATGGTCCGAATGGTGAATGGAATTGGAAAGTCTAAACCCTCTCCCATTTCACCATTCCTGTTTCATTTGTACCATTCCTTAGACCTCTTGAGGGAAAAGAAGAGAGAGGCTTACGAGGTAGGAGCAGCCATGATAGAATATGAGATTGCGGACTCGGAAGCTGAGAACGACCAGGATGAGGAGGACTCAGAGGAAGAGGGTCAGGATGAGCAACTAGGGGGTCCACAGGAGAGAAAGGAAGAGCCAGAGGTAGGAGGAAAAAATCTGCCTCTAGAACCCCCCGTGGTAGCAGAAGAGACCCAAAGAGTGGATCCGGTCTGGGGACAGGATCCCTTAATGAGGATCATCCGGGACTTGGACGACTTTAGAAGGCACCACCTGGAGGAGAGGGGGTTGCTACAGGACGTATGCCGAACCCTAGGTTCTATCCCACCCTCCAAAATCATGGAGGTGTTGGGAGAGTTAATTCGGGAGGCGCATGAGAGTTGGGACAGGGAAGAAGTACTCCGGCTAACGAACCAGGTCTCAGCCCTGAAGAGGGAGCTCCATCACACCCAGGAGGAGTTGGACGAAGAGAGACGCCTCTCCACGCAGGCCCGGAACACTCTCGAAGAAATCCGAGAGTTCATCACACATCCGGGCGAGGTCGTCAACAAGGCCATGCTATTCGACAAGAAGGTGTTGGAGGCAGGCAAGATGGTAGGTCCTCAGATGCTCATAGCTCTGGTGGCCTACAACAAGAAAATGGAGGCAGCGCTAGAGAAGTGGTGAGTAGTGGTCACGGAGGTCCAGGCTAGCTCTGCTCCGGTCCCAAGACCGGAAGAGCAGAAGGTGGAGGTGGAGCAGCCGAAGATACAACCACCACCAGCTGCAGTCGAGATAGAGGCCGACACGTCCGAGCCAGCAAAAGAAGAGGAGACCAGGTCTGAAGCCGTGGCGAAGGAACCCGTTCAACAGACCAGGATTGAAGAACCCAGGGTTTCTGAGCCCGAGAAGACCAAGGAGCCGGAACTAGAGCTAAGCGTGTTGCGGGAGATTATCCGGGGAACGACACCACCAAGGGAGAAGACCAAGTTTATCAACTTGCTTGACGAGTCTCCAAGCAAGTTATCACCCACGGTCATCACGCAACCAAAGACCAGAGGGGAAGTAAAGGCAACGATGCAGGTCCGCATGATATTGAAGACCGGATCTGGATCCGGGTCACCAAGCAAGGGACCAGCCAGGATTGTCGAGAGAGTGGGAGAGCAGACCCCGCAGAGCAAGGCAGTGCACCATCCGCCCATCACCGGGTTCAAGAAGAAGACCACGGAGACGCCCACGGTGAAGCGGAAGGCCCAGGTTGAAGAGGAAGAGAAGTCAGAAGAGGAAGATGAGGACTTGGAGGAGGAGACCGACTCCGGTGATGAGTCGGACCAGTATTCGGACGCAGACCAAGCACTGGCGGAGACCAGGCAAACCAAGGCCAAGGCATGGGGTAAGACCAAGACAAAACCCAAGCCAGTCAAGATGTACCGGTCTCCAAAGAAGCAGCCAACCCAGAAGGGTGCCTCTCCTGTCAAGCGGGTGAGGAAGTAGGGAAGCATTGACACCAGGTAGATAGAAAGGCGGCTAAAGCAGGATATATTTAGGTTAGGAGTTTTTGAACCTAGACCGGATCTGGATTTGTAGGATCTGAGATCCTATTTTGTTGGTATTTTTGGAGTTTTGTGGAAGTCAATCCGCCCAAGTTGTAGAGGAATGTCACGTGGCATTCTTTGTGGCTGGTGTTGATTCCATTTGCATTTTTTTGGTTTACTTGTAGTTTAGTATTTAAACCCGGTTTGTAATTGAATCCGGGTGCGCATTATGTTATCTTACTTTCACAAGTTTTTGTGTTGCAAATACAAGTCAGAGCCTTTCTGATTCACTCTGAAGTGGACTGTGTGCATGAGACCCTATCAAAGTCTTATGGTGATGGTTAGGATTGCAGCCTTGTGTGGATAAATGTGTGCCCGAATGTTCAGTTTATCCGGTCTCTGGACTTAAAGTGAATTCGGTTTTGATAGGGAATTCGTGTAAGATCCCAAAGTGTTTTCCGAAACAGGTCTAGGGAATACTCGATAGAGATAGGCACTTGTAGAGTCTGGGTTTGAGATCGGGAAGCACCCGGCCAAATGCCAACTGAATGGTGATCCGGTCTCTTTAGAAGAAAGAAGGACTAGTGAGGAAATTCAGCTCTCTTACATAAGCTACCGCCCTTATTCTACCAGGACTTAGACTAACTGGGTAATCTGTCGTTGTAGTATTTGTTAGGATTAGGCAGGAGTGCTTGCGTGACCTACTGGGCCAGATTAGTCTCGGTCCAGTTGTGAGGTATTCCGGTCTGGTTGGAGTAGTAGTCTATTTTTTTCCTTGCAAGTGGAACTTTTGACACTTTAAAACTTGAAGGGTAGGAGTAAGCTTCCTTCCTAAACACCCAAACAAGCAGACCCCTCTTGTTACCGAGGTAAAACTTACATTTGGTTACTAATCTAGGGACTAGACCAACTCTTAGTATACGGTCTCTGGCCCCATATCTAGTAAGAATAAGTAAGAAGACGATAAATATGCTGGTATGAGTAAATATACAATTCTCTGAGGTCCAAGGATTGATCTAATATCAAGGTCCCAGGTAAATCATAGGAATCCTTAAGACCAGGACCGGATTAGTCTTTTGCTTGGGGTTTTGTTGTGGTAACCACTAACGTATTCCGGTCTTTCGTCAACTTTCGACCAAATCCTTTGGGAACAATACACGAGTCACTTTAAGGCTAATTTAGTTCATTCTAACGCCTTAGAGAAGGAATTGTGCTTTCCTGTGCTACGACAAAACTGCATTGGTTAATTCATTAGAGCATGTAAGCGACGAAGAAGGTGGAGGAAGTGCAAAGACAAAATGCCGGAACTGCAATGTTTTTCACCTGAAAACTGTAAAACAAATCAGCAGTCAATGAATGTATACCTTTTTTTCATTAGTTCTGAATGTCGCGTCTACTGAAACAACTCCCTCATGACCAAATTGCGCCATCATTTGGCGCTGCCATTGTGTTTGGATGCCTATCGTAAATAGAATATTTGAGGCCATAAGGCCTCCCCGTACAATTGCCGCAGTCTCCTTATAGAAGAAAACGCTTTCTTGATTCTCTTGCACCCAAAGATGGACACTTTTGGCATCTTCAGGGGGGGCAAGCATCCTAGGATGAGCCACTAGGAACCAAGGAACTAGGAACCAAAGTGCCATTTATTTATTAATTTGAATATTTGGTGATACTTTGAAGAGAAAAATATAGTAGTTGAATAGGACTTGACAATATATTTTTTTCCTACTCCATTAAATCTACTAGTCACCTATTTTTTAGTAGACATAGATATTAAAATACATTAATTTTTGTTTTCCTTTGTTCTTGCGCCCTAAAAAGCCTCTGATTTGAAGACTTCAAAAAATCATATAAATTAATATGAACGATAGAAAACTCATTTGACAATTATGATAGATACATAGGTCCTATAGTTGCAATCTCATTGAATTTTCATTTGTAAAAACATGTGATTTCTAGTCCTAATGCTTTCCTAAATATGGCACTTAGCAGTGTGACTTTCCTAAAATACCAACATCAATTGTCCTATTCTATGTGAAACAATTGCCTTTTTTTAATTATTATTAGATAATATTCCATTTATATTGAGACATGAAATATCTACATCTATGTTTCTAGAAAAATCAATAGTTGACTAATTCCTATGGAATTTCAAAAATGTTGTGATGCAACAAAAATATAATGTGATGTTCCTAGTGGCTCACCCTAGGATGCTTATACCCCAGGATCCAACATGTATGTCTCTTTGGCAACCTTAGTTGCTAAGTTCCGCACATCGCGTTCATGCAAGAACCAGTCCCTGTTGACCTGTCGTCCTTCTTTCAGACCGTCTTTCACAGCTGTAATGTGCTTGACCATTATCTGTGAAACACTTAGCCCGTTTCGGAGCTGAGACAGCACATACTCCTTGATTTCCACAGAAAGCTGCCATGACAGTGCACTCCGATCATGTCCATGTTCCTTTCCATGGCATACATTCCGTTCTTGGTTGACATGGTCGGCTTCAAAGATGCAGATTTCGGAGACATGGGGTAGCAGATACAGTGACTTGATGCGGAATGAAGCAAGACATCCTCTTTTCAGGGCGCCACCCCATTGCTTCAAGGAGTCACGTGCTTTCCTCGGGACACCGCTGGAATCTTTGCGTTTAGATTTCTTCTTTTTGTTGATTCCAATGGAACCTTTTGGCTCATCCTCCTGGTGGTCTTTGGTGTCGGCCACTGGTAATATGTTCAGGTCTATCCCCTGAACAGCCCTCAACAGGGAAGCATTGTTGTCACCCTCCTCGCTGCTCTTCTCGGACGTTGTCCTTTTTCCTGCAGACCCTAAAACCATGGCTCCCGTGCTTTCTTCGACATCTTCCTTCGGCACTTCATTGAAGGTGTCTTTACAACCAGAATGTTCACGGACATTTGTAGGGTCATGTCTACCGATCCCAATGTCTTCGGCTCCTAAATCCACATTCAGATCAATTAGTTCTAAAGCGGGGGTCGGTGTTTTGCTGGGCTTCTTCCGAGCTGCACTCCTTTTGCACTGAACGGTGTTCTTCTTCTGTCGTTCCTTGCGTGGCTTGGACTTCTGTGAGCCTCGTCATTGTCACTCAAGCCTCGGATTTTTCTTTTTTTCGCTTATTGCTCATATTTAGGGTTATTATGGTTTAAAATCAACTAAAAAGAGTGCTCACAGTAGGATTGATGCAATTCCTGCCAATGATGGAAAATTGGGTCTAATTAATTTGGAGTACCTTAAAAGACTCCTTAGAGCCAATTTCTACAACTTATCACAAGACCAGACACGATATTACGCAATTCACAGGAGATTGCACTAGCACCACAGGAGTCCGACAGTCTCCTACGGGCGTCACGGCGAAGCCAATTGGAAAAGATTCCCTTGTACAGGAATGATTCCTCCTTGGAGGAATTAATTCCACCACATTGCAATTTCTACTTTGATTAGACAGTGTAGGGTTTTAGCAAAACTTTGCAATTGTCATTGGTGGGCCTCCTAGAAGATCCCCAAAAAGTTTCGTAATTTTCTGGATTACGGAAATGACTCCATGGGAAGTCAACCGCTTTTACCGGCAATTGGAAATTCATAGAAAATTCCACGGTGATGGTAAAATCCCACTAAAAATTAGGATAGTATGTTTTAGCCTAAATAAGCGTCCTGCCAAATTTCAAGACATTCTGACATCAACAAGTACTAGAACCAGTAGTGTAGACAAGTTTTGATGGTTTTACCAAAACTCTTGCGAGTTGACCGACGCACGGGGAGCATACGGAGTCCGATTTGGGTCAACTTAGACTCTTTTCCAACATTCTTGGACCTTCCCGACAACCCGGGCTAGTCAAAACCTTTGGGAAAAATCAATTCCAAAAGATAGATTTTCCACCCTTTTTACCGGTTCGTAATTGTTAGCTTTGGGGCGCATTCAAGCTCCGAGAGTAAGGGGTAGGGGTTCCTTTCGACTAATTTGGTCTTCTGGAGCTAATGGCGCTGTCCGTTTGGCGATCAGACCATTTTTCCAAAAGTTAGACTTGCTACAGCAGTAGGGTAGATTTTTAGTTCGTTAATTGGGTTTTTCTTAGTTAGTTTTATTCGTAACTTGAGGGGGGAGGAGGCCTTGGAAATGTATAAAAGGCCTCCCCCTCCCCTCATTTCACAACCCTCTATTTCATTTTTCGAAACCTCTTTTGAAAATCTCTTATTTCACTTCCAGAAAACTCTTTTTTATCAAACCTCTTTCGAAAACTCTCTCATACCACTTGCATCTATTCTATCATCTCTATCATTTTCTCAAGTGATTACCTTGCAAAGTTTGGGGTCTCCCACCCTTGTTCTTTGACACACTTGAATTTCCACTAGTATTCTATTTTGAAGATTGATATCGAGACCATTCGATTTAAGTCTTTTGACAAGGGATTCACAACCTGGATTGGCTTATCGAGGATCCCCCTAAGCTTAAACGGGTGATTTGGGTCCTTTTTTGTAATAAGGAAGTTGGGTAGGATCCACGCTTCTTTTTGGCTCTTAGAGTAAGCGGAGTTCTGGCAGAACCATCCTAGAATTTGAGGTCCACACCTTGAGACGGCGAAGCTATCGCCAAATTTCTAGGGTTTTTTTGTCCCTTTTATTAGATTTGCTCCAAAATTCGGGCTTGAAACACCCAGACGGCGAAGCTTTGAACTCACTTATACCGAAATTCCAATTTGGTATTTTGTAAAAGGGTCCCTTTAAGAGACCCCAAAGTTTGTGATACCCGTGGCTAGCAACTGCCGGGTTTTAGAAAGTCTAGAATTTCACCGCGAACCAGTAGCCAGGGGGAGCAGCCAATACCGGCCAGCCAGTACCGGCCCAGCCGCCCACCGGCCCCGGCCACCAGCCAGCAGTCAGCACTGTATCCGCAGCGGCACTATCCAGCCAGCCGGCACTGCCAACAGTTGGCACTGAGTACAGATGGTTGGTTAACAACCAGCACGTACAGACTGGTTATGTTAACTTGACATCACATACACTGGTTTTATACAAAACCAAATGGGGTGATACCCCAAGGGGTCCCAATTTGCAATTTTTTGGGAAAATTGTACCACTTGGTGTGACTTTTAGGAGAAAATCTGAGGACTAAGTTTGAGCTTGAGTGTAGGAATTAATTTAGATTAGTTTCTCAAACTAGAAGGAAGCCAGAGAGTGAAAGAATTAGAGAGAAAAAACCCAAAACTCCCAACTGAGTGAGAATTCCAAGTCCAGAACAAATTAAGCAAGTCCAGAACTAGGTGAGGAAAGGGGAGCAAGGAGGGGCAGGTCTGATTTGATCAACCAGAGTTGACCAGCCTCCCAACCATACTCCACCCAGATCAGAGCCTCCCAAACACACTCATCCAGATCAGAGTCCCCCCAAACACACTCATCCAGATCAAAGGCCTCTCAACACACTCATCCAGATCAGAAGACCTCCCAACCTTGGGAGGCATATTAGCAGCCTTCAAAGTCAACCCAGAAGGGGTCTGGCTCACCAGAACTTCAAAAAATACGCGTTGTTGAGACCCAGCACAAGCCATTCTCCAAAGATCTTCACCCAAATTACAAGTATAAGCTCCAAGATCAAGCGCACAAGTGTGTGTAAAGAAGTGTGAGTGAAGGTTTAAGCATTAGCAATAGGGGAGGAAGAAGAAGGGAATTGGGTGGTGCGGAAAACCAAATAGAATAAGTTGACTTTCTTAACCATGGATGTTTTAGATTAAAGACAAATAGAGAAAAAACAAATAAAAGAATAGTTTGACTTTGAGAAGTTAGAGGTTTTGCCAATTTGGAGAAAAGTTGGAAAACCTTAGTTGTAGTGGAGTTGACTTTCAAAACCATTTAGTGGCTAATTTCAAGAATTAGATTTTATTAGGATATTTTATAAGTTGACTTTGGGGACTATTTAAAAGAAAAAGAAGAAGCTCGAAGGATAAAGAAAAATACAAAACAAAGGTAAGGAAAGGAGGGGGGTATTGAAGGGAAATACCCCATTCAACAATCTTCAAACAAAAAGCACCAAGATGGAGGTGGAACGAGCGCCAATGGGAGGATTTATCGAATTACATGAAGACCTCGAAAACACCATGATGGAGGTTAGTCTTTGAAATTTCTTTGTTGCCATTTCTTTCCATAAATTCCTTTTAGTCATAGAATTTAGCCAATAGCATAGAATCTAGAATTATCCAAAAGACCAACGCCATAAGAAATTAGACATAGTTAGAGTCAATCGGGGATTTAAACTTTTAGATTTAGAAAGTAAAAGTAGGAAGTGGAAGGCCATAAGCAATTCCGAGGGAAAGTAATTGACCGGTAAATTTTGGTGAACCGGACAATGGTCAAAATTTACCGTGAAAATTCACAATTATCCAAGTTAAAGTAGTAAAAGAATACGCTAATTAGACTAAAAGATAATTAAGGAACAAGTTAGGGATAAAATCCTCTAGAGATATCTTCGAACATAAAAAACCCGAGGTTACTTAGAACTCTATCAACAAGCAATACGCTGGAAAGGAGTGAAACCTTAGCTAGAACCTTTGCTTATTTAGAAAAGTCAAACAAGATTGACTAAAGCAAGTAAAACCTTAGACTTCCACCAGTATTACGAAGTAGAAAACAACTGAAAAGACTTATCAAAAATTCAAAAACCTTAGAGTGAAGGTTATTTCCGCCTAGCAAGTGCAAGCGGGTTGATTAGGAGTAGGAAGTTAGGAAGATCCATTGCTTGGAAGGCGTAACTGGATTGCACGTAGGTTAGACACCCATTAGAAATCACTCACCAAATAGTAGAACCTGGTTGTGTACACTTTATTCCAAGGGTGGGAATAAAGCGCCCACAACTTCCTGGTTGGTATGTTTATGGCTAGGGATGGAACGGAAGGCTGTTCCAGTACCTCTGAATCTCGTGGTGCTGAATTCAAGTCTAGCTCCACCCGTTGATCACTCGAATCGTTTGTTAGGCTTAGAGAGGCCAGCAATTCATCTGTAGAAGGAAGAGGCTTTGTAACCGTGTTCTTTGCCTTGCGGGTCTGCCAGGCTTCTTCTTCTTTTTCCCGTCCTCTGCACTGTCTGCCTGCTGGACGATGCTCCCGTCTACCACAAGGCTCTGTACTACACCGGTGGTAGCTGATTCTCCCTCTAGAATCGGCAAAGTTGACTTCTTAGGCTTGCGGCTCTTCGGTTTTGAGGACGGCAGCCTTGTAGCTTTTGAGGTCGACCGCTTCTTCTTAACCATTTCTGGATCAGTAGCTTCTACAAAGGTGCACTTGAGGTAACATGAACCACTATTCTCGTAACCAATGCTTTTTTCCATGGAATCTTCATTATAACAACTAAAAATATTCAAAAGAATGAAAAAAAATTATATGTCAATGTTTTATATATATAGACATATTATGTGTCAAAATATGAATGCATTCTAACTAAAAATAGGACATCAAAAGGACTTACAAAGGTACTGTAACCAGTCCTTTGTACTCCTTAGTGGTGTGCTTTATTTGATGAATAACAAACCTTTTCATTGAAATTTTTGAACTTTTGAGTAGAATTTGCCATCAATATTTCAATTGAATATATTTTGAATTATTTTCAATGCAATTGGAGACATTTTTGAATGAAATATTCTACAAAATATTCCAAAAAGGACTCAAAAAAGGATCCAAAGCACGTCGTCCGTGGCTCATGTTACCTTAAGTGCACCCACAAGCACAGTGTCTCCATCCGGGACTTCCTTCGTTTTCTGTGAACGACAACCCTTTCCACTTGATGCAAGCTTTGTCTTCAACCTCGGCTTCTTGAGCAAGGATGGCGTCACTATCTTCACTTTAGTACTGTCATCCTGAGGCTTGTACTGGCAATGGTAACTGCAGAGCCCAATGCAGAAGGCCTCGATAGGGATAAACATAGACTTGTTTTGAGCGGCGATGATACATGATTCAGAATTGAAGGTACAAAATGACCTCGATCAGTAGTGAGTAAGAAGCTTACCGGATGACCTCACGTGTTGTGCTTGCAGTAGCCCTGGTGGTTTCTTTAGAGTGCATAGTTCGGATCTTGACGTACTGTGTACTGGAGACACCGTCAAAGTTCTCCATTCCACAAATGAAATCCGAGACCCTGCATGTGAGAATGAAACAGTGTTGGGCGATGACGACGTCTTTCTTTCGATGTGCACCTACACCGCGAGCTAACTGCGTCTCGCGTAGATCCCACAGCAGATCATTTCTCCGAATAATTCCTTCCGGAGGATGCCGTACCTTATCAGCAATGCGATCAAGATCCGACTGCAACTCATGATTGTGAAATGCATCAAAGGAGTCATTGTCACCAGATTCGAGATACACATTGGTCTGGCCTAGTGTGCATGAAGTAGAGGCGGAACCTATGAAACTTCTATCCGCCATGGAAGGTAATGAGGAGTGAAGAGTACTGAGTCCCGGGCGTACCCTGAGAGGTTCAAAATTCAACGTAGCCTGAACCCTAATCCCCCTAAACCCCGAAATGTAATTTGAACTATGTGTAAATAGCATAAGATCGGAATGAACACACCGTAATGCTGGTGGATAGGTCACCAAGTTGTTTTCAGGATCTCGTCCGTCATTCTCCCACCGTAAACCGCTCCAATTTCGTAAAACTTCGGTGATAACAGAGAGCTCGTTTGGAAAACCCTAACCCGCCATGTCTGTCGCCCTAGAAAACAGAGCTTGAGGCGCAAAGGAAATACAAATACTACTCAAGAATGGTAGAAGGTGGCTAACTTCACACGCCTCATAGCAGAGACGTCGCTGCCGCTTGAAACCCTATCGACAATTCAGATGAGGCCACCAAAACACTGAGCAGCCGATTTTCAGAAGGTCTCAATGACGACGCATTTGGTGAAGACACTTCCATTCCCCAGGCATGCGGGAGCTGTGGTCGTGACGCTACTGAATTCGGTTTATCATCCGATGTAGAAGAAAGCGATGGTGTTGAAACACTACACAGGAAACATCTTTGTATTTTGCCATTCAAGGCTGTAGTTACTCCTGCAGGGATGACCGAAGTTCTATTGACATGTTTAATGACTTTTTGAACTTGATGATTTCAGTTTTTTCATGTTCCATTGAAGAGTCTATAAGGGTAGGTATGGATTTTTTTATTCAATTTTTTTATCTTTTTATACATTGAACAATGCAGACCTTGTCGATTACATTCTAGGAGAAGTTACATTCATCTATAATTCCTTTCCTATTTACTCTTCTACTCTTTACTTGGAAGTAACACAACCCTTATAATGCGATTGTAAAAATATTAAGGGGTAATCAAAATCCCTTAGCCAAGTTGTTGCCCTTGTGTTATTCAAAATTGCAGGCCCTTCTTTCTCTTGTACACGGTGCAAGGGTAGATCCAAATTTGTTCCCTATTGTATTTTTGTCTTTCACGTTGAAGATTTTAGGTCCTCTTCATTCCATTGTAAAAGGAAAAAGGGAAAATTCTAATTCCTTCCGTAGTTAGTTGTACCCTTCTTATTGAGAAGGCTATCACCTTCAAGGAACATTTTAAAAGTAGTTGAATGTAATGCTACAAAAAGTCGCCATTTTTTTCCTACATATAACCCATGCAGCACTTTGGGTTCTATGTTGGTAGAAAGAAGGTGGGCCTCAATTTTGTCTCAAGTTTTCTAAACTCTTTCACATTGAACATTCTAGTCCCATTTGATTTCATTCTTAAAAAAATACGAACTCACGTAAATCCCTTTCCCATGTTGTTTCCCTCCTCATATAGAAATTTGAAACCTCTTCTATTTCCATTTAGGACTTGGTAAAAAGTGACCAAAGTTTGAGGTTTCTTTTTCTTTTTTCTTGTTAACATTGACAACTTTAGCCCCTTGGGCTTCCTTCTTACAAGTAGTAAGAGCTGACCCAATTTCATTCCCCATTTTTTTCTTTTCAAATTTACAATTTTAGGCTCCCTTGCTTCCATTGTACAAGTGGTAAGGGGTGACCCTATTTCCTTTTTCCTTTTGGGGGGGGGGGCTCTTACATTGAAGATTCTAGGCAGTCTTCTTTGCATTCTATTAGTAATAAGGGGTGACCCAATTTTACTCCCCATTTTTTTTTTCACATTCAAGATTGTAGGAACTTTTGGTTACATTTTAGTAATAGTGGTAAGGGGTGATCCAATTTTATTCCCCATTTTATTTTTGCTTTTCACATTGAAGATTGTAGGCATTGTTAATTGCATTCTATTAGTAGTAAGGGGTGACCCAATTTGATTCCCCATTTTTTTTCCACATTGAAGATTGTAGGCACTATTGGTTTCATTTGAGTAATAGTGGTAAGGGGTGATCCAATTTTATTTCCCATTTTTGTTTTGTTTTCACATTGAAGATTGTAGGCATTGTTGGTTGCATTCTATTAGTAGTAAGGGGTGACCCAATTTCATTCCCCAATTTTTTTTTCTTTTCACTTTGAAGACTAGGAAGGGGTGACCCAATTTTATTCCCCATTTTTGTTTCTTTTCACACTGAACATTATTGGCTATTCTGGTTTAATTTGGGTAATAGAGTTTAGGAGTGATACAATTTTATCCCCATTTTTTTATCCACTTTTCACATTGAAGATTGTAGGCATTGTTGGTTGCATTCTGCTAGTGTTAAGGGGTGACCCAATTTCATTCCCCATTTAGTTTTTAGCTATCATATTTCACATTGTAGGCACTCTTAGTTCCATTTTACAAGTGCTAAGGGGTAACCCAATTTCATCCTCCAATTTCTTTTTAAAATATTTCCATTTAGGCTTTCATCCCTTATGCTACCATTTAGAAGAAAAAACGGTTGACCCAAAATCCTTCCTTGTCCATTGTCTTCTTTGTTTGAAACATTCATGTACATCGTCTATTTTGATTCACTTCTAAAAACTGTAAAGGGTGACTTTCATTCCTTCCACTACGATTTCTAAAATCTAGAATTTTGAAATTGAGAAATCATAGGGGAAGGAATGAAAGTCACCCTTTACAATTTTTAGATTTTGAGAGGGGACAAGGCTTAATCTTCATTGCTTACCCATTTCATTTTACATTTCTTCACTTTGAAAACTTTAGACTCACTTTATTCTAGTATTATAAAAATGCAGCTTATCCCTACAACATTCAAATTTTTTTTCAATTTCTTGCATTGAATCCCTTGAGGTTTTCTTGGTTCCATTCTAGATAAAATACAAAGTGACTCTAATTGCTTCCGGAGTTAATTTATCCATTTTTTTACATTGAAGGTTTAGACTTCTTGATTCAATTTTAGAATGGTACTAACTGGCCATCATTCCTTCCCCCTTTTTTACCCAAATGCAATGAAGTCATGCATCCATTTTCATTCCATCATACAAGCGGGATGGAGTGCTTCTAATACCTTCCTCATTCTATTGCCCCTTTTACAATGTCTTCCCTTTTTCCCTCATCAAGCATTGATCCATAATACAAATAATTGTAAGGGATGACCCTAATAAATTTTTTGACCCTGGGGCCTAAACCCTGAAAAGCAGACGTGCTCCGAAACATAGGCCCAGGCCCCACTGTAAACCCGAATTGCGAAACAGAAGCAGTGTTTCACAGGCAGTGAAGTACAGAGAGTGAAACACATGAGTTTAGGAGCGGGTAGGTTTTTTTGGGGCAGGCGGACCTTCCTCCAAGCCGGTCCCCAAACGAGCTGACGGTCTGCCGGGTTTGCCACCGGAACCGTTACCGGCAATAAAGGCGGGCGAACGGTGCGGTCTTCGAGGGGCAACCGGTTGTCAGCCGCTAGACCAGATCTCCTTGCGCTGTGACAGTCCCTTTATTGGAGGGTGAGTTTTAGTGAACACCAAGGAAGCGTTGGGCTGCAAGAACGGAGGTGCGAAGGGGAGTCCCAATGCTTCAGTTGTTTTAATGTGACCCAATTGCAATGTTGATATATATAATACTAAAATAGTATACTAGTCACTAATACGAGATTCGTAGATACTTTACATTCAGATATAAAGAGTTGTGTCTTCACTGACGCTCTTATTCAGACCTTAGTTGAAACACATCATATAAGCAACATTCCTCTTTATTAATATATATGAATTGAAAAACATATAATTTCTACATGGTATCAGAGCGAAATATATCATAAATATAAAGAAATTAATAAAGACATCATGTGTTTCAAAGAAACACTTGTAATTGAAGCTTCTAATGAAGCTCATTTTAATTTACCAATTCTAGAACAAGAAAGAATTGAAGTAGAAAGAACGTTGAGAGTAGAAAATGCATTTATTCAATTTCCATTAGATAGAGCTGGAGGTGAAAATTGCATTAAATTTGGAATTTCAATATTATTAAATAAATCAGGCCAAAAAATTGCAAAGTATGATTTAAACCTTGACTTATACGAATGGGTCATTGCAAGAAAGACCTACTGAAAAGCGTAGCATTTTGCACAATACTCACTTTTTTCTTTGGAAATACTATATAAATAGTAAATCAATTTTTTTAAAGGTGAAAAATATGTTTGATGTATATACCTTTAAGAAGAAGATACCCTAGGAAGGAAAAGCATAGAAAAATTCTCTAAGTAGGAGAACTAGAAAAGTACTGAATTTTGTGAAAATTGTAACTTTCACTATAGTTTCACATTTTAATTTGTAAAAAATAGGGAAAGTAATTTTTCTTAAAACTAAAAATTTTCCATTTGAGAATACTTTATGGTAAAGGTATTTCACCAAAATAATAATCCGAAAACTATCTTGATTGTTCAAAAATGTGCGCGCAAGGGAGGCCTATTAGCACACATGTAGAGGAAAGAGAATAATGATTTTCTAAATTTCCTTTGGTGGAAACATGCCTACTTAGTGTAGAAATAGACTCTAGAGATCTCAGCTCTAAATTATTAATTTAAAGTACTCTCCAGTACTAAAAATCCCTAAACTGCAAAGTGTGACAAATTAGAGAAATCCAAATTCAAATATAAAATGATTTTTGAAAATTTTCAAAAAATAATGGTTTTGATAACTATCAAGTCAGCCACCTTCAATAAAAATTTCAAGTTCAAAGAGTTAATGCTTCAAAAGTTATAGCTCATGACAACTCTGTCACTCAAAGTGTGACGCCAAATAGTACAAGTCTTTCTTGCATTCACCCGAATTGGGCACTACTATAATCCCAAATAAGAAAATATTATCTATATTAGCTACAATTCAAAATTTGAGTAAGGCTCATTTATGGCAAATAAGATTAGGCCACATCAATCAATACAAAATTACAGATTAAAGCAAATCCAATCAATGTCCAAAGGCATTGACACTTTTGATGTACAAAATATGAGCTTTTGCCAATCATGTGTTGAGGGCAAACAATACAAAGGCAAATTTCCTAAAGGAGGAGGACAATGAGCTATGGAGCTTCTAGGATTAATACATTCTGACATATGCGGGCCTATGCAAATTGGTACACATTCTGGATGTAAATATTTTATCACCTTTATAGATGATTTATCTAGGTATTGTCATGTCTACTTAATGAGACAAAAATCTGAAGCTTTTGATAAATTTATCCTCTACAAGAATTTTGTAGAAAAGAAAACCAACCATACAATAAAAATTTTACGGTCTGATCGTGGTGGTGAGTACATGTCTGATTCATTTAAAAAAATTTCTAAGGCACAAGGCATTAAACAAGAGTTTACTACAGCTTATACACCACAACAAAATGGTGTATCTAAAAGAAAAAATTGAACCTTAGTGGGGTTAATCCTAGCTATGTTATCATATGCTAAACTACTTAAAATATTTTGGAGAGAAGCCCTTCAAACAACAAATTATTTGCAAAATAGAAGCCCCACTAAAGCCATAACAACAAATTTAATCCTTTATAAAATGTGGTTTGGTAGATCACCAAACCTATCATATTTAAAAATCTTTGGGAGTACAACTTATATTCTTGTTCCAAAAGAAACTAGAAGAAAATTGGACTCCCACTCTATAAAACCTTTTTTCTCGAGTATAGTGAGGAATCAAAGGCTTATCGTCTTATGAACAAACATAATAAGAAAATTGTTATATCTCGAGATGTTATTTTTAATGAAAATTTCCATGATGAATCAAATATTCACATTGATGAAGTTGAAGAAGATTTGATAGATCCTAATTTATTTAAACATCTTTCTATCACTCTAGGAAACCCACAAACATCTCAACAAACATCTTTCTATCATTCCAAGAAACTCACAAACATCTCAACAAGTACAACCACACACATCACTTCAACAAGTACAATCTACATCTTCTCAATCAATATCAAATCATTCTTTAAATAAGGACCATTCACAAAGTGAAAACAATCCACCTTCTTACAATGACATGTTAGAGACTTTTGCACAACTTTCCCTAGACAAGAATTGAACCAATTCACCTAATGAAGATCACGAAGTCACATTTACTGTAAGAGATACTCCTCCAATAAATCCTCCAATAAATTCTCCTCGACCTAAAAGAACTATTAAACCCACCAAATGATTACTTGAATCAATCTAAAGTGCATCATCCTCTAAACAAGCTTGTCCTTATCATAAGTCACACCATCAAGCTAACATGGCTAAGACAACATATATTTCTTTTGAATCTCCTAAAACCATAACTGAAGCCTTAGCTAGTCTTAATGGCCATCATTGGCAAGCTGCTATTAATGCAGAATTACAATCTTTAGAGAAAAATAAAACTTAGAAGTTAACAACCCCTTCCACCTGATAGAAAATCAATTAGCTCTAAATGGATTTTCAAGATAAAAACTCATGCTAATGGTACTATTGACAAGTACAAGGCTAAGTTAGTAGCTCATGGCTTCACATAAGTACAAGGAATTGATTATTCCGAAACATTTTCCCCTGTTGTAAAACTTAATTCTATAAAAGTTTTATTAGCCTTGGCCACTCAATATAATTTGGAGGTATACCAATTAGATGTGAAGACAATTTTTCTTCATGGATATATTGACGAGGACATATATATGTCTGTCCCTGAAGAATTATCAACCCCATCAAACTTAGTGTATAAACTTATTAAGTCCTTATATGGCCTTAAACAATCATCAAGAGCATGGTACACACATTTTGATACTTATCTTATTCAACAAAGATTTCTTAGATTAGAAGCTGATGGAAATATCTATATTAAACGAGATAATGATAAAGGATTTATTATTTTGACAGTTTATGTTGACGATTGCATCCTTATTAGCAATCATTTGTCATTCATTCACAAAATTATAGATATCCTTCACATCGCATTTGAAATGACGAATGAAGGCGAAATCCATTATATACTTGGAAATTCTATTATTCGCAATCAACAAGAAGGCTAGACTATTTTACATCAACAAAATTACTTACTTGATAAACTTGCAGAATATCATATGTCAAATTGTAATCCTATAAGCACACCTTTGTAAAGTGGCATCAGATTAAGTAAAGATGATTCTCCATCTACTACAAAAGAATAGGATCTTATAAGTTCATATCCATATTCACAATTGGTGGGTAGTTTAATGCATGCTCAAGTTAACTCCAGATGAGATTGCACTTATACAATAAACGGTTTAGCCCAATATTTATCAAATCCCGGTCCTACTCATATCCAAACTCTCAAACAAACAATGCGTTACATCAAAGGAACTCTAGCTTTTGGCATCAAATATAAAAAATTACCTGACAGGAATATACTCTATGGTTTTTCTGATGCCAATTGGGCAAGGGATAAAGATACTCGTAGGTCTATTTCTAGATATTGTTTTTTATTGGCTGGTGGCGTTATTTCATGGAGTAGCAAAAAGCAAAAAAGTGTTGCTTTATCATCCACTGAATTGGAATATATGACCCTCGTAAAAGCCACAGCCGAGGCCATTTGGTTACCCAAATTATTATATGAATTAGGATTTCCACAATCCAATCCTACCACTATTTATTGCGATAGCCAAAGCACTATTGCCTTAAGTGAAAACCCCAAATACCATTCCCATAGTAAGCAAGTAGATACTCAATATCATTTTACCAGAGAAAAAGTTCTTACTCACGAAATCCAACTAAGTTATGTTTCTACTTCTAACATGACTACTGATATTTTAACTAAATCTTTACCTAAAGATAAACATCAGCATTGTATGATCAACTTAGGTATGTGTTTGATTCTAGCTTCAAAGATTCAAGCCTTGACTATTTCTACCAAACATTTTGGTTCATCTTTACACTCTTGTCACTTATGTGGGAGCTACTTAAGCTCATGTATATATGGTTGTTGTCCTTCACATCCATAATATCAAATCTCTGCATCTGATGATTCATTTTCTCAATTTTTGTACCCTTTATTGAATTCTTTTGTTCTAGGAATAAATAAATCAAGACATATTGATCAGTCTCGGAATGGGAGATTACTACGACAATCGTATTGTCCATTATCCAAGATCAACCAAAATGCAATGTTTTCAAAGACTAATCAAAATAATCATCAACGACACTTACCTAAGACAAAAATTTGTCACTTTTATAAAGAACCTAGTCATATACAAAGGTATTACCTATTGAATAAACATACTACCAAAGAAGTAAATTTTCAAATAGGTGAACATCAAAGGAAACCTAATTATGTGGTTACATCCATCAAGTAGCAAATTCCTTAAGCCCAGAAAGCTAAAGCAAGTTATGTGCAGCCAACAATTACCTCAAAATGAGCATCTTCAAAAAGACCAAACTTCACTTCTTTGACCTAACTTGATCAATTGTCAGATGTCCAGCTCTAGCAAAGCACTTGCAACAAACAACTCAAAAGAGACAAAAGTTACTCAATTGATTCAAAGTGTCAACCAAAACTTAAATGAAGCTACTTACAAAATGTATGTATTAACCAAGTACCTCAATCTCAAAGAGCAATGGAATGTCACCACAAAAGCAAAGCAACAACAAACCAAGCATGTTTTTGACGTTGCAGAAGATCAATTTGCACTTCACCGAGATTGCCGCCTGTGGCAACCTAGAATTCACCTAAGCGGGTTCTTAAGCAAAATACGGGAAGAGGGATCTATTCAATCCCCATTTTTTTTGTTGTTTTCTTAGTTGTTACGCACAATTAGGACCAAGACCGGAAACCGGGAAACCCCAGACCGTAAACCAGAAACTACGTTAAGGGAAAGCATAAGAAATCCCGGATTTTGCCCACCTAGCGACCGAGACCGGATAGGCAATGAGTGGCTACCGAGTCTAGAGATCGTCGGGATCTCTCCCACGTGACCAGACTGGTTTAAACCTAACGGTCAGTAATTAATGCCGGGGGGAAAAGTATAAGACCAGGGAAGCAGGGCCAGGTCCTGCCACTTTCTTACACGCAGTTCGAGAAAGGGTTTCCGGCCGGAGATAGAGTATTCGGTCTACAGACAGAGAGAAGGGATAGATAATCTGTCAATCCGGTCTGGTACATAGTTGAGCGATTAGCACTACGCTAGCTGATAGGTTCTTGAGCGCGGGAGGTTCAGCCAAGTTGGACCGCGCCTAGATTGTGTAGGCGTCAAGTGAGAGATGGCAGAAGAGGTGCAGGAAGGAAGGATTCTAGCCTTCCGGAATGTGAATCCGGTCGTGCCAACTGACGCACAAGACAAGCGGGAGCTGGAGGAAGACCTCAGGCAGATGGGCTACGAGGGGTTCATGGCTCATCTCTGGAACCTGAAGGATGAGGCGATGGTGGAGGAGCTACTGGCCGGCCAGACCAACGAGTGGAAGGGGACGGTCCGGGCGCTGCCAAAGGAGTGGAGTGCGGCGATGTGGCGCAAGGTGTACGCCTTCGAGCAAGGAGGAGATGCGACGGGCACCCGGACGGACAAATTCCACCAAGGGAAGTTCTGCAGGCCCACCAACCCGAAGGACGGCTTTACGATAGCAGAGTGTGTGTCTGCTAGACACAAGAGGCTACTGCGGTTCATGATGGCGATCTTGAACCCGGATAGACCTAGTAGGATTACGGTCACCGTAGCCAATACCGTCTTTGGTGCACTATCGGGAGACAGGAAGATAGATTGGGGGTTAGTTATGAGGGATCGGATGGACCGAATGGTGAAAGGAATTGGGAAATCTAAACCCTCTTCCATTTCACCATTCCTGTTTCATTTGTATCATTCGTTAGACCTCTTACAAGAGAAGGAGATGGAAGCTTACGAGGTAGGGGCTGCATTGATAGAGTATGAGATTGTAGACCCGGAAGCTGAAAATGACCAAGATGAGGAGGACTCCGAGGATGAGAGTCAGGAGGGGCATCATAGAGGCACACAGGAGGTAGACGAGGTTCCAGAGGTAGGAAGGGAGGATCCACCTCTAGAAACCCCTATAGTAGCCGGGGAAGCCCAGAGGTTAGATCCGGTCTGGGAACAGGATCCCTTGCTAAGGATCCTGCGAGACTTGGAGGATTTCAGAAAGCACCACCTGGAGGAGAGAGGGTTGTTGCGGGGCATAAGCCAAGCCCTAGGCTCTATCCCTCCCTCCAAGATCATGGAGGTATTGGGAGAACTGATTCAGGAGGCTCATGATAGTCGGGACAGAGAGGAGGTACTCCGGCTGACGAATCAGGTCTCAGCCCTGAGGAGGGAGCTCCATCACACTCAGGAGGAGCTGGATGAAGAGAGACGCCTTACCACGCAGGCTCGGAACACACTCGGAGAAATCCGAGAGTTCATCACGCATCCGGGCGAGGTCGTCAACAAAGCCATGCTTTTCGACAAGAAGGTCTTGGAAGCAGGCAAGATGGTGGGTCCCTAGATGCTTACAACTCTGGTGGCCTACAACAAGAAAATGGAGGCAGCGTTGGAGAAGTGGTGGTCAGTAGTCACGGAGGTCCAAGCTAGTTCTGCTCCGGTCTCAAGACCGGAAGAGCCAAAGATGGAGGAGGAGCAGCTGAAGGATCAGCCACCACCAGCAGCTGTCGAGGTAGAAGCCGGCACATCCGAACCGGCGAAGGAAGAAGAGACCAGGACCGAAGCAGTGGCGGAGGAACCTGTCCCACCGACCCGGATTGAAGAGCCCAAGGTTTCTCAACCCGAGAAGACCAAGGAGCCGGAACCCGAGTCGATTGTGTTGAGGGAAATAATCCGGGGAACGACACCACCAAGGGAGAAGACCAAGTTCATCACCTTGCTGGACGATTCTCCAAGCAAGTCGTCATCCACAGTCTTCACACAACCAAAGACCGGAGGGGAAGCAAAGGCAACGGTGCAGGTCCGCTCTATACTGAAGACCGGATCTGGATCCGGGTCACCAAGCAAGGGACCAGCCTGGACTGCCGAGAAAGTGGGAGAGCAGACCCCACAAAGCAAGATAGTGCACCACCCGCCCATCACCGGATTCAAGAAGAAGACCGCGGAGACATCCAAGGTGAAGCGGAAGGCCCGGGATGAAGAGGAAGAGGAGTCAGATGAGGAAGATGAGGACTCGGAGGAAGAGACCGACTCCGGTGATGAGTCGGAACAGTACTCAGATGCGGACCAGGCATTGGCGGAGACCACGAAGACTAGGGCCAAGGCGCGGGGTAAGACCAAGCCAAAGCCGCGACTCGTCAAGATGTACCGGTCTTCGAAGAAGTAGCCAGCCTGGAAGGGTGCATCGCCTGTCAAGAGGGCGAGGAAATAGGGAGCATTAAATTCAAGTAGATAGGAAGGCGGCTAAACCAGGATATATTTAGGTTAGGAACTTTTGAACTTAGACCGGATCCAGATATGTAGGATCTGTGATCCTATTTTGTTGGTATTTTTGTAGTTTTGTGGAAGTCAACCCGCCCAAGTTGTAGAGGAATGTTACATGGCATTCTTGGCGGCTGGTGTTGATTCCATTTGCACTTTTTAGGTTTTCTTGTAGTTTAGTATTTAAACCCGGTTCGTAATTGAATCCGGGTGCGCATTATGTTATCTTACTTTCACAAGTTTTTGTGTTGCAAATACAAGTCAGAACCTTTCTGATTCACTCTGAAGTGGACTGTGTGCATGGGACCTTGTCAAAGTCTTATGGTGATGGTTAGGATTGCAGCCTTGTGTGGATAAGTGTGTGCCTGGATGTTCAGTTTATCCGGTCTCTGGACTTAAAGTGAATTCGGTTTTGATAGGGAATTTGTGCAAGATCCCGCAGTGTTTTCTGGGACAGGTCTAGGGAGTATTCGATAGAGATAGACACTTGTAGAGTCTGGGTTTGAGATCGGGAGCGTCCGGCCAAATGCCAACTGAATGGTGATCCGGTCTCTGTAGAAGAAAGAAGGACTAAGTGAGGAAATCCAGTTCTCTTGCATAAGCTACTGCCCTTATTCTACCAGGGATTAGACTAACTGGGTACTCCGTCGTTGTAGTCTTTGTTAGGATTAGGCAGGAGTGCTTGCGTGACCTGCTGGGTCGGATTAGTCCCGGTCCAGTTGTGAGGTATTCCAGTCTGTTTGTAGTAGTAGTTTCTTTTTACTTATAAGTGGAGCTTCTGACACTTTAAAACTTGAAGGGTAGGAGTAAGCTTCCTTCCTAAATGCCCAAACAAGCAGATCCCTCTTGTTATTGAGGTAAAACTTACACTTGGTTACTATACTAGGGACTGGACCAACTACTAGTATCCGGTCTTTAGTCCCATATCTAGTGAGGATAAGTATAAAGGTGGTAAACATACTGGTATAAATAGATAGACTTAGTTTTGAAGGATAAAGGATTGATCTGGTAATCAGATCCAAGGAAATCTTAGGAACTTTGGAGACCCAGATCGGATCAGTCTTTTGCTTGGGTTTTGTTGTGATAACCACGAACGTATTCCGGTCTTTCGTCAGCTTTCGACCAAATCCTTTGGGAACGATATACGAGTCACTTTAAGGCTAATTTAGTACATTCTAACGCCTTAGAGAAGGAATTGTGCTTTCTTGTGCTACGACACCGCCGTCAACGTCTTTGTTAGCACTACCGTGTGAGGAAGAAAGAGCTTCAAACTCGGGGGGACACTTCTTGTGTATTTGGGGGACCCACATGTGGTAGTGGGGTATTTTTTGGGGGGCTATTTACCTCCTAGAAAGCATTTAAAGAACCCCTATTATTACATAAAGCAAAAAAATTACCCATATTATCATATCTATCATTACTTATAATATGTAGGCCAAAGGAATATATTATAGGCTATTTTCTTTGTAAAGAAAAAAACTAACAAAAAAACTAATGAGAATACAAGTGACTAACAAATACCTTACAGAAAAAAAGATTCAAGTTATAACAATGCATGAATACAAATACAACACAAATACATGCATGAAAAGCAAGACATTAGGGTTGAAAAAGTATTGAAGAGATTTTAGGGACAAAAATGTGTTTAAAAATACAGACATGAAGTTCATTTGTGAACTATGACGACAAATATATGCCTCATATAAAAAAATTACATCATAATTATACCGTTCTAATGCCCTCCATCACATGTGAAAAAACAAAATCAAGCTCTATGACATGGTGCTACCCAAACTTTAGAGAGGTCGATCATAGCACGAAATCCTGCACCTAACCAGATTGCAAACATCAATGGAGTTAGATATGACTTAAAGATATGACTTCACCCTAAAACGTCGGGCCTATGACCATTGGTTTCAGATTGCATTGTCTGTCACTCAGTTTGTTACCATTTTGTAACCAGATGTGTACGGAAATTTTTATTTTTATTTTTCAAAGATGAAATTGCATGTCCTTTGTACTTCATAGAAATTTTAGATTTTTTTGAGGAAAATTGTATTTTTTGAAATTTTTTGAAGAAAATTTGAAGAAAAAATCATGGAAAATGGAAAATAATCTCAAAAAATCTGAAAACTTCACTACGTGTGAAAAATACAGTGGAAATCATCATGGTGTAAACTAATTTGCCGTATACATCTGTGAGTCCCCGATTTGTCACTAGGGATTCACGGGTTCTTTTTTCGAATTCCTACATAATCTAAGGCATAAATAGGCTTGTAAAACCCACAAAAGGGCATTAAACCGGTATCAGCATTACACATACCAATGTGCCATTTGGTCATTAGAGAGGGTTTAGGATAGTTTGCATCCAAAACATGCCTTGTCTTAGCTAAATAGACGCCAAACTGATAGTGATGTGCAGGATTAGGGTAAGAAGCCCAAAAAGGCCCTGTCTAGGCTAGGAAGTCCTCATGGGGGAATCTAGAGGGAATCTAGAGGTAATCCCCCACTCCCCATAGCATCGAAGAGAATACGGGCAGAGTACTAACCTTGAAATGCAGGTACCGGGCGATTTCCTAATTCTAGGAGTACGCAGTGGGGATGCAGATTTGCATCCAAGTGGGGGATCCCATGGGTGGTCCCCTCTAAAGTTTGGGAATTTTCCGACATTGTTTGGATGTTTTCCCAAACAGTCAACCGTAGTGGACTTTGGGTGGGAATTCGAAAGAATATCCCAAAGTGCGATAAAATCCCACTAAAAATCCGGCAAGGCGGTCTCACACCAACGGAGCGCTTCCCCAAGTTTCAAGACAAATCGATAGTTGGAAGATCCCGAATCGGCAACATTCCTCCCCATCTGACAATTTAAATGACGGAAGCTGCAGTTGACCGGCGTACCGGGGCCATACGACATCGAAACAAAGCCTATCTTGGGCCTATTCCTACCCCCTCTATCTACTTAAGGGATTGGTGAAGGTTTGGGGTCCAAAATTGCCAAACTCCAAAAGTTGGAAATTTATCCCAACTTTGACCCTAGCTTACACTAAGATTCCTTGAGAATTTGGACATAGTTTAAGGGGTAAGGGGTTTTTGTCAGGCTAATTATGGCCTTCCGGACCCAATGGCCCAATCCGTTTGCCATTCGGAGCTAAACTCCAAAAGTTAGCCTTTTGGGGACAGTACATGGAGGAGAAAATGGGGTTTAAGGCCCCCAATGCTTTTTTGGGGAGTTTGGGCCTCAATGGCCGTGGGGAACGTATAGGGAATGCGTCCGGAACTCCGGGCACATGTGGGAGCAAGTACCACCTCAAAAAGTTAGTGGAGGTGGCTCCAAGTGCTTGGTGTAAGTAATTTCAAATTAAGTAGGTGGGAACACATGAGAACTTCTCCCATGTGAGAACTTGTAGATTTTGGGAAAGGTAAATTAGGTGGTTTTGCAAGTTCTTATAAGGTTAGGTAAGATTTGAATTACTCAATTCAAATTGTGTAGATTTTAGATGGATAGTTAGATTTGGGATTGGTAAACATGTATGGACCTCCTAAATTCCCTCATCTGGTTATTCTTAGTAGATTAAGGGAGGGTGTTGCTCCCTTTTGAGTATAAAAGGGGCGGCATTCTCCTCTCATTCTCTCTCTTTCTCACTCCTCACCATTTAAGGGAGGAAGACTATTGGGCCCGGGCTATGCCGGATTTCCTTTGGCTTTTGATGCCAAAGGAGCCTTTGATAGTTTTGGGGTTTTTACACCCTTGGTAAGTGTGGTTTGTGCTTGGGGACTTGAGACCCCCCTAAGTGGGTAGAAACTTATGCAATTTGATCTTGGTTCACTCTTGTATTGTGGAACTATTGAGAGGTGTTGTGGAAGAGAACTTGGGAGGAACCGAGGGATTACTAGGGAGGTGACTTTGAGAGTATGTTGCACCTTGTGTTCACTCTCCTCTCCCTCTTTTCTTATTCACGGGGTTAATCTAGTCCCATAGGGGACGGCGAAGCTTTGACTAGTAGTATTCTAAACATTATATGCTCCCTCTCTTCTCCCCCTTCTCTTGTTCACGAGGTTAATCTAGTCCCATAGGGGAGTGTGGGCGCTTCATTCCCACCCTTGGAATTAAGCGATCACAACCAGGCTCTTGTTTACAAACTACTCCTACGGGTGTCTAAGCGTCAAACCCACTGTGCCTTCCAAGCAATAGATCTTTTGCTATTGCAATTATCCTAACGCATGAGTTGGTTACTCCTAACTGTCCTAGGTGTGTACGTATTTCGTTCTCTTGTCCTACTTCTAGTTGCCTCCTTACTTTATATGTTTCGTTCTCTTGTCCTACTTCTAATTACTTCTACTCTATATGTTTTGTTCTCTTGTCCTACTTTGCTTTTGTGTGTCGGGTTTGTTTAACTCTATTCTACGTATGGCGCTTTCTACCCCATCTCTACTTTCTTGTATTGGTTTTAGCCCACTCTATGTATGTGTATTCTTTTATCCTACCTACGTATTTGTCTTTGCTTTAATCTACTCTACGTAATTGTATTCTCTTAGTCTATTCTACGTCTTGGTATTCGTCTTGGCCTACTATACGTAGGCTTCTAGGCCTACTCTACGTATTCTTCTACTCTATGTATTCTTCTACTCTAGGTATTTGTACTCTTTTACTCTATGTATTTCATTCTATGTTTGTGTATCCGTTATTTTACTTCTCTTCTAGTTATGGTTGTCTTCCTATTCGTGGTTGCTAATCACCAGACCTTAATCTCACTTGAGATTTCAACCTCTTCCTACTAACTAATTCCCTATTGCATCAACTAATTAAATTAGAGGAAGGTTTAGAGGCCCACTTCCGTTTCGTGTGTCCCCCATGCCCGTTCCTCCTCGTTCCACGCCACGTCCATCATAGCCATTTCTTGGCCCCGGTTGGCTCACGGATCCGGCCCCTCGAATTAAGTCCTTTCTAATGTCTCCTAGCTCTAGACCCCCCTTTAAGCAATTCCCGCTTTGGACTATCCCCTAATCTAACTTTCCTTTTAACTATCTCCAATCTAATTTCCCTTTTAACTATTTCTATTCTAATTTCTCTTTTAACTATCTCTAATCTAATTTTCCTTTTAACTATCTCTAATCTAATTTTTTTCATTTTTTCTTAGACCTAAGCCCCTGGACCCAAAGCCCCGACCCAACCCCTGCTGCGGTGCTGGCGCGGTGCCCAGCTGGCCCGGCTGCGGTACTAATGGGGTGCCCGGCTGCGGTACTGGCGGGGTGCTTGGTTAGCCCAGCTGGCGTTGGCTGGGGCTCCGACTGGGGGGTTCCGGTTGGGGTTGGCTGGGTGCTGGTTGCAATGGTTTTACAAAATCTGCCCTTAATTGGGCTAATATTTATATAAGGTGCTTTTCAAAGTACAACGACATTCCACTCTACCTAAGGAGCCTCCTAATTGTCACTTGTTGGATACTAAACGTTGCAATAGTGCCAAACATGTTGGACACTAAATGTTGGTTCTACCCTAAGGAAGTTTGCTTTTGACCCTTCGCTAAGACTTGAGGGAAGGTCAAAGCTCCGCCGTAGGGATAACCTCTTTGACACTTGACTAAGACCTTTTGTTTCTCTAGATACTTAGGAAGCCAAGGCTTCGCCGTCTCCTACGGGACTAGATTAACCCCGTGAACAAGAAAAGGGGGAGAAGAGAGGGAGCATATAATGTTTAGAATACTACTAGTCAAAGCTTCGCCGTCCTCTATGGGACTAGATTAACCCCGTGAATAAGAAAAGAGGGAGAGGAGAGTGAACACAAGGTGCAACATACTCTCAAAGTCACCTCCCTAGTAATCCCTCGGTTCCTCCCAAGTTCTCTTCCACAACACCTCTCAATAGTTCCACAATACAAGAGTGAACCAAGATCAAATTGCATAAGTTTCTACCCACTTAGGGGGGTCTCAAGTCCCCAAGCACAAACCACACTTACCAAGGGTGTAAAAACCCCAAAACTATCAAAGGCTCCTTTGGCATCAAAAGCCAAAGGAAATCCGGCATAGCCCGGGCCCAATAGTCTTCCTCCCTTAAATGGTGAGGAGTGAGAAAGAGAGAGAATGAGAGGAGAATGCCGCCCCTTTTATACTCAAAAGGGAGCAACACCCTCCCTTAATCTACTAAGAATAACCAGATGAGGGAATTTAGGAGGTCCATACATGTTTACCAATCCCAAATCTAACTATCCATCTAAAATCTACACAATTTGAATTGAGTAATTCAAATCTTACCTAACCTTATAAGAACTTGCAAAACCACCTAATTTACCTTTCCCAAAATCTACAAGTTCTCACATGGGAGAAGTTCTCATGTGTTCCCACCTACTTAATTTGAAATTACTTACACCAAGCACTTGGAGCCACCTCCACTAACTTTTTGAGGTGGTACTTGCTCCCACATGTGCCCGGAGTTCCGGACGCATTCCCTATACGTTCCCCACGGCCATTGAGGCCCAAACTCCCCAAAAAAGCATTGGGGGCCTTAAACCCCATTTTCTCCTCCATGTACTGTCCCCAAAAGGCTAACTTTTGGAGTTTAGCTCCGAATGGCAAACGGATTGGGCCATTGGGTCCGGAAGGCCATAATTAGCCTGACAAAAACCCCTTACCCCTTAAACTATGTCCAAATTCTCAAGGAATCTTAGTGTAAGCTAGGGTCAAAGTTGGGATAAATTTCCAACTTTTGGAGTTTGGCAATTTTGGACCCCAAACCTTCACCAATCCCTTAAGTAGATAGAGGGGGTAGGAATAGGCCCAAGATAGGCTTTGTTTCGATGTCGTATGGCCCCGGTACGCCGGTCAACTGCAGCTTCCGTCATTTAAATTGTCAGATGGGGAGGAATGTTGCCGATTCGGGATCTTCCAACTATCGATTTGTCTTGAAACTTGGGGAAGCGCTCCGTTGGTGTGAGACCGCCTTGCCGGATTTTTAGTGGGATTTTATCGCACTTTGGGATATTCTTTCGAATTCCCACCCAAAGTCCACTACGATTGACTGTTTGGGAAAACATCCAAACAATGTCGGAAAATTCCCAAACTTTAGAGGGGACCACCCATGGGATCCCCCACTTGGATGCAAATCTGCATCCCCACTGCGTACTCCTAGAATTAGGAAATCGCCCGGTACCTGCATTTCAAGGTTAGTACTCTGCCCGTATTCTCTTCGATGCTATGGGGAGTGGGGGATTACCTCTAGATTCCCTCTAGATTCCCCCATGAGGACTTCCTAGCCTAGACAGGGCCTTTTTGGGCTTCTTACCCTAATCCTGCACATCACTATCAGTTTGGCGTCTATTTAGCTAAGACAAGGCATGTTTTGGATGCAAACTATCCTAAACCCTCTCTAATGACCAAATGGCACATTGGTATGTGTAATGCTGATACCGGTTTAATGCCCTTTTGTGGGTTTTACAAGCCTATTTATGCCTTAGATTATGTAGGAATTCAAAAAAAGAACCCGTGAGTCCCCGGTGACGAATCAGGGACTCACAGTGGTCACTGAAATAGCCTTCAACTATGACAGAGAACTTAATGGGCAAATTTACAAGACTAAGCATAAATATAGTTTGCCAGAGTTTAAATCAAAACTACACATCTAACCATGTTGTTCTTCTAATCTACAGTCACGCTTTTACTTGAAGAAAAGTGATGAAATAAAGAATAGGTTAATAATGCCATATTTAACTACTTTTGGACTATGGAAAGTCCAGAAGTAATTTATGGAAAAATCTCCAGATGCATATAATTACGGTTGGCAATTTATCCAAAGATTTCAAACTAGAGAGTTCTAATGTCATTGATGTTCATCTGGAAATCTCCTGATGTACTAATGTAATGTACATGCGAACCCATCCACCTAATTACTAATGTAATGTTCATCTGGAAATCCCCCGATGTACTAATATAATGTCCATATGAACCCCCCCTAATTACTAATGTAATGTTCATCTGGAAATCTCCCAATGTACTAATGTTATGATGTAGTGTTCATGTGAAAATCTCCCGATGTACTAATGTTATGATGTAGTGTTCATCTGGAAATCTCCTAATGAACTAATGTAATGTTCATCCCGAAAACCCCCTATGTACTAATGTAATGTTCATCTAGAAATCCCCCGATGTATTGATCTTTTGTTTCAGTCTGGAAAGCCTCCGATGTACTAATGCAATATTCATCTGGACCGCCCCACTCTTAAGATGTACTCATGTAATGTTCATCTGCAAACCCCCCAATGTAGTATGTATTAATTTTATGCTTATCTGGAAATCCCCCGATGTAGTAAAGTAATGTTCATCTGAAAATTCCCCTCTGTACTAATGTAATGTTCATTTGGAAATCTCTTGATGTACTACTGTAATGATCATTCAGCTAGAAATCCCTGATGTTAAGATGTCATTATGAATACGATATTTTCATATCCACTGATTTCCTATGCAGTTTTACATATTACTCAAACATGAAAATTTAAATGTCAGTAAGGCTCATCTGGAACTCCCCTGATGAAGTGCTCACATCCAAAAGCAAGCAGTGACATTCAAATGGACAACGGGTTCTCATATGATGCCATAGACAGTGCAACTTCTATTTATTTTGCGCTTTGTAAGCACTTATTGCTTACATAGGATCATACACAGTTATTAACAATGCCTTATTCCATCTTTGAAGTCTACAAGGGTGTACATTACTAGACAGTTTATAGGAAGCAAAAGCTTACAGTAGATTATATTATAATAATACAATCACATAAGTTTAGGTGGTTGCTATTAAGGGATGGAACAAACATCATATACTACTGTTAATTTCATCTACAGTTGTCACAATCAACAACAACTACCTCTAATTAAAAAGAACAGATAGTCATACGGGACCATGTGCAATGAAAATGCACAATGGCAATTCAATGTCATATAGACAATGCCATCCGGAGATCTCCCAATGACCAGTATAAGCCTACTATGGTAAGCATTTAGGGGTCCACCTCATTTGCCCTATTCAGATTTGCCAAGGCAGCCTCCCTACTCTTCTTAGGAATAGTTCGAGATTTGGGGTCTACTACCTTACACCAATTTGCATATACTACGCAATTTACATCAACCCAAGTGGGGGCTGTATTTTCAACAACCCATTTACCACTCCAGCAATTCCGGTACCTCAATTCCAATGTCCTTTCGGAATTATCCGGTCTCCAGTACTGCAGCAAGAACTTGCCATTATTCTCATCTTCGGGCACTCTACATACGTCAGACAACGCTCTTCCTTGCCAAACAACACAGATGGAGGGGTCTTTGGGTCTAAGAAGAATCCATGAGCCTGGACGTATGTCCACCCAAGGATTGAAACTTTCATGTAGAGCTTCATTTGCAGGGCCACAATAAGGTTCTGGTTGATCTACCTCTGGAATCACATCCATGGGATTCACGGTCGACCTTGCTCGAGATACATCATCTCGCAACACCCTCCAATCATGTTCTGGCCAAAAGCCTTCAACTAGAGTTGGAAGGCAATAACATCATATTCATTAATTTGGGAGATTTGGAACCTCCCAAAATAATGTTGCCCATTTTGAAGTAGCAAAAATTAAATACAACTTCATTTAATTGAAGTCGAAAAAGTCTTCATTTTTTAGGAGGAAATTGTACTTTTAATTGGAAAGACTGTTCCAAGCTAAAGAAGAGCAAGTTGCGTCTCTATTGCCCAACGAGAATGAAGAATCTGTTTAGGCGTGCTGTACATTTGAAGTAATGTTAGTATAGGTAGCAAGTTCTATCCTTACCAGTGCTTCTTGAAGGTTTAGAATATATGATACAAACTTGTAGCTCATAACTAAATAGCAGTCTATAATTATTAATATATGTATAACTTGGATTGTTGATCACCCCATTGAATTAGGGTATATTGTGAGAAGTCAACACTTCTGAGACTGATAGTTGATTGTGAGATTGGAGGTCCGGGTTCGATTCCCGTTGACTTCCATCTTCTGAAGCCGTGGGCGCTATCCTGATAATGAGCTACAGTTTAGAATAGTGCAGCTTTCATTCATACGAATTTTTAGTATTTTTTGTTATATTGAATAAGTTTATTCATGGATTACATAGAAAGGATGTTCTACAAATAGAGATGATGTTGATAATGATTATTTTTTATATATTAAGTGCAAATTGTGTCCTTCATTAAATATTAAGTCATTAAATGAAGCGTTGATTGAGAGGCAATTGTTTTCAAAGTTGTTATAAATTTGAAGAAAATAAATTGTGAAATAATAAAAAAAGGAAATATTTCACTTCTATACACTATAGAAGTAAACGTGTAATGCAATAGAAAATATATTAAATACCAAGTGTAAATACATTTGCTCTGCAAAGTACTTTACACAATACAAAATACTAATTTCAATACAAATCTATAAAATAAAATCTTAACACTCCAATCAAAACAATACTATCTATATTATAACACACCAAATTCTATGAATCCTATAGTTATTCAAATACTTGATCCTAAAGCAAAATCAAGCAATCAAATATCAAATAGAAACTATCCAAAGCCGGTTCATATGCTATGTAGTATTTCTGTAGTATCCTGTAGAAACTCAATCTGAATTGTATGAAGTCAAACTACCATTGATGACTTCAACTTGATTGGATGGGATCTTAAGGACACATTCTATTGTGTCCTTCTTCACCCTAGACTTCCACGCTGTCACAAGAGAATTAGTGTTTTCCCAAACAGGATTTTGGGTCTCATCTACTTTCCAACGTAGTCCTTTCGTGGAGTCCCATCCATGATAGAAATCTTGAACATTTCTCTCTCGAGATGTAGGCCGAAAGTACTGAATCAATACACAACTAGGGTGATCAGCATTAGCAAAAGGATCAGACAAGGCCCTCGCAATCCATATTGGCTTCAAATCTCCATCAGCTGGTCGAACAGCAACAAAATATCCTTCGTAAAGATCACGTGCTACACGAAAAGATGGCAATGGGCGGTTACGAAGGTTTCCCACGAAAACTTCATCCTCAGCAAACTCCTCACGAACTTCACCATCATCATCAAGTTCGTCTTCTTCTGTAGTTTCTACTCGAGTAGTAGGCCAAAAACCATCCGTTAATGCTGCAGATGGTTCAATTGGCTCCTTCAAGGTTGCATTCACCGCTCGCCAATAGAACACCAAATGCTCAAAGCATCTTCTATATTCTCCACTTCCGTCTTCATTGCATAATGTCTCCCAGTACTTAATGAACCCAGATAAACCCTTGTAAATGTCATCCAAGCTCCTCATTGGAAGGTGTACAACAGGGTTTGGCTCTCCTCGAGGCCATAGACTCCGCCCTTCAGAATCCTCACGCCACAATTTGATCCCCTCTTCCGGGAGCCAATCATTATTTGTGCAATAGAACTTATACTTCATAATTAGAACGCCTAGAGCATTGAGGTAGAACTTGAATTGTTGAGCCTTTGTATGTCCAACAAGCACATCATCCCCTCCACACAAAGAGTCTTCAATGAAGGCTTTAAAGTCGGACACCTCCTTGATGAGATGAGGAATTGTGGGCACCGAATCCACATCCATGAATGACTTCATGAGGGATGGAATAGTAGGAAAATTTTCCTTCTTCAACTGCATACTCCACCTCCCAAACAAAGCGTCAATGTCATCATGAGTGTGACCAACCAACATGAAACTCACATAAACTTCCCGAAAAATTTTCTTCGCAACAAGAAGGGACCAAAATGCAAATACAAATCTGTTCTTGTTGTCTCCCATTGCATTGTCCATTTGAACATTCAGAACTGGTGGGAGGGAAGTTCCAGCAACTGGAACTTCAGGCGCTGGCCGAAGTGAAGATTTGCAAATGTTTGATCCTTGAAGAACCGCGCGAAAAAGAGGAGCATTGCCAGATCCGGCGAACAATTCCCGTGACGAGTACTTTGGAGGAAGTTCAAGGTCCCGTAGAAGTTTTGCAAAGGATCCCATTGTATAGTTTGAATCATGAAGAAAGATATCAAGACCATAATGTGCATAACGCACATCACCATGTCCATGTGCAATCATACCTGTCACAGAAATAGGAAGCTTCATAAGCCCGTCAAGTTGCTTGCTCTTATGCGAGAAGACTGGGAAGGCTGTCTTTGCATGATCCATTTTGTCATGCATGATTGTCAAACATTCATGAGGATAGGCGCTCGATCTATACCGATTGGCATAATATTGGTCACGATGTGCACGAGCTGTAGCCAAATGCTTCTCCAAGATATGCATCCATTTGCGTTGCAAGCCAGTACAAGCTCCCCTTCTCAAAGTCTGCAATCTATCACATTTAGCGCAACGTGCAAAATTATCCCTGGGCTTTTTTGCATTGTATTGAGGGAAGTTCAACTTCCTAATCTTGCTGATATTCGAAGCCGACACTTCCTTCAATCCAAAAACAGCATTCGCTGCATTAACTTGTGGGATAGTCTCTTTCCACGTGAAATTGGCTGGCAAGACCATAGACACCACCTTCTCTCCAGAAGGTAAAGTGTGTGTGCGATGAAGCATGTGGTCAGCAGACTTCTCTAACATGGACTTAAGTGTAGCTGTAGCTTGCAACGTATGATTTCGAGTCTTTAGCATGCCCAAATTACCGTGTGATTGAGCTTGCTCGCCTTTGTTAGCATATCCTTGAAAACGATGGAATGTGCTCTCTGAAACCCCCGAGATATGCCTCCATGCTGCCATACACACATCGATTCCGTCGATGGTAACTACCCTCTTCCCTTGAGCATCCCGATGCACTTGTCGATGAACATCTAATTTCATGTGGTACCGGAATTCGAATGATGTCTTATGGTACATCCGCTCACGGAAAGCCCGAATTTTGGCTCTTGGAAAAGGTTGGACACAATTGCTTGAGCAGCAGACCTTCGACGATACTGCATTGATTGACTCCTCAGTGAGAAGGCTTTTTGCCTTCACACAAGTTTGAGGAGGTGGATTCCTCACCAGACTTGTATATGGTCTCCCACATGGAGATGACGGCCGCAAGAGGTTAGCTTGCTGACAGTTGTATTTGAAACGGACCTCATGATCGTGAAGGCTTGCTCCATCCAAATACACTTGCTCTATGGGCCACGCACGAAGAGAGTACTTCCATTCATCAGGAACATCTCTAGTATCTATAGACTTTGAGATTTGAACAGCCACAGAAGAATCACCTATGGGTCCATTGCAACCAAGGACTAGGTCGGAATTCACGTTGTGACAGATTCCTTCGGCAACAGGGAGACCATGGTTATTGTATAAAGTGACAACCTTAGTCATCCAAAGCGGTCGTGGGATACCTTCACATTCTGGGATGTCAACAATCGTCTCAACGATGTTCTCACGATCCCCTTCATCAGAGGAATAGCCATGAGATAGAACCCCACCTGCCTCCATGATCACTACACATAAAGGACAAATTATGGTTACTCAATTATGCCCAAAAGAAACTCTGTAGAGTGAGTCATGTCATTCAACTCGACTCGAGTTGAATGACTTTTGAAATGAAAGTATTTCTTGTATTAACAAACGAGTCATATTCTTATATGATAGTCACCTCACTATTGATAATAAAATAGTGATCACATCGTGTTCCAAATCGACTAAGATTGTGAAGTACCATGTGCGTCTACTGAACTCAATCCAAACTCAGCTCAATTGTCAATCAGAACGTTCTGAAGAAGTATCCCAGATACCTAACAACAATCTTATTAATCAGAAGTAGTTCTCGGAAAACGTAGACAAGTACATACTTATAGAAATCAAACTTTTTTGAGACGTAAATTATAGTCAAACAATGATAAATGCAATTCGAAAAAACATAAACAAAACATGGTATTCATTTCTGGAAACTCAGATATAAGATCATCTGTACAATCACTGAAAACGAATGCAACTAACTAAGAATTCCTATTGCCATATTCCCAGGATTGTACATTCAAGTCGAATGGAGTTGAATGTACATTATTGGTAGCCAAGAACTATTGACCAACATTCCAGTTTACGATACCCATTACTCACTTTAAACGGATGCAACTAACTCAGAATTCCTAATGTCATATTCCCCGGATTGTACATTCAAGTCGAATGGAGTTGAATGTACATTATTGGTAGCCAAGAACTATTGACCAACAATCCCACTTACTATCTCAATACTCAGATTTCCAAATTATGAAGAGTGTGAAATCCAGAATCGGAAGTATCAAAGGCTGTTTTTCAGGTCAAATGGAGTTAAATACACATCCTCTGTATATGCGTTCTGAACGGAGTCACTAGGAAAATCCAGAAACACGTCTACTATACTGGAAGTATATTTCATGGACTGTAATGACTGTTGGACTGTACATTCAAGTAGAGTCGAGTTGAATATACACCTATCCTAAACTCATGAAGGATGTACGTAATTGGGTCTAACTCAGGTGTCGAATTAGCTCACTAAACTTCTGTTTATCTTATATAAGTAGTGATGAATAAATTAATCGCATCTCAAATCCTCGTCATTTCAACTCGAGTCGAGTTGAATTGCAATCACAACATGCGATGATATCACTTCAGTTTCTCATTAATAAACTTAAATCCAGTTCAGTTTCAGTATGACCACTGCTGCAGCAAGGCATTGTAAGTAATGTTAATGTTGAGTCCCGGAAAATACGGCGGCATTTACGGGTTATACATTTTCTTATGCAAATTCTATGAAATGCATCCGAAATGATTATGATGGCTGAGTTTCGCCCGAGAAGAAGTCAGTATCGACAGATTACTCGAGAACTGCATCAAATTCCTATACACATCACTGACATTGAATACCAAGAAATCAGAACAATAGTCACAAAATGTGCGCACAGTTCAAAGTACTGTCATTCTATCAAACAGAACTTCGGAACATACCAAAAGTGTGTACACCGTGTAAGATGAGAGCCACTCTTGCAACCTCTGTTGCTGAAACAGAAATAACTGCACGATGAACTACAAGATCGAACCCAAAAACGCACTCTACACAATCTCTAACACCATACAACAAGAGTAACAACGCAGTCTTCGGAGCGACAACATCAAGCTCAAACATTGAAAATGAATAGACGAGCTTCGTTTGGGAGAAGGTCTATGGTCAGAACGCGGAGAATCTTGGCGCGAGGAATCTTGGCGCGAGGAATCATGGCGGGAGTTTCAAACGGGAATTTACTATAGCATTGTCAACGATAAGATTCTCTCGTTTTCAGGGATTTCTAATTAATGCGCATACTTTTCTTTCATTCGATTCCAGACTTCAATGGGGGAATTTTCTATTTGTGAAAGTAGTTGGGAGCTCATCGCTACAATCCCTACTTGGATTTTCAGGCCCTCTTTTGGAGGAATGACTTTTGAGAAATGTAGGAATGTTCCGACGTTTTTTTAAGTATTCAGTGTATTGTAAAGTATCCAAAGCCTTATAATAAGTGGTTTAGGAGGAAACCTATATCTACAACAACAGCAGCCTTTACGTATTTTACGTTTTGATTTTTCGAAGATTTCTAAATAGTAGTAAAGATTAGTGACCAAACAATTTGCTCACACGAACAGGCTTTTCAGTTTGGCAACGCATTAATATATTTAAGGAAGACGGTATATTGAACCGAAGTTTTAATTTTGGAATTTTTTTCCTTTTTCTTTAGACCCAAATTTGTAGATGCACTGAACCTTATTTGAATTCACTGACATCACTTTATTAGCGCTCGGTAGGAACAACTCTCGTGGGGATGATGGGCGTGCTGAATTATACCTTTTAACCCCCCTTGAAATTTTTTCTTTTTCGCATTTTTTCTTTTTTTTTCAAATTCAGAATTAAGATTCGAAATCAAAGACCCGAAATTAGCTTTGGAGACTCCAAACATACCCATACAGTCAAACCTCGATAAGTGTTAAAACTCTATATGTGTTATGGAGTTTTTTGCTCCCTTCAAATGAAGACTAGTAATTGTTATGTGTTAAGTGTTACGCAATGTCGCGCTCCTGACTTTGTTAATTTTACCTCGGTAAGTGATAAGTTTCCAATAAAAGGCTTTTTGTAAGAGCCATTGCTTAGAAGGAGATAATTTTGAGGTAAAGTAATAGTTTCTAGTTGCAAAGTCACTCTAGATGTCCGTTCTAAAAACTATAAAGTAGAAGAGGTTGTAGGCTTTCAAGATGTAGGTAGTGCTCTTCAAACTTTGAAAAAGTTTTTGGAGCAAAGAACTAATGACACCATGTTATCTATTAGGAATATTGAAGCACTAGAAAAGGAAGTAGAATCTTGGCATGTAGTAGAAACTTGCCAAAGTACTATTGATTCATTCTTTCGACGGACTTAGATGAATAATGAATCAATATTTTATAATTTCATCCATTTTTTTCTATAAATATTACATATTTACCTTTTTTATTCTTCTAAGTATTATTTTTTATAAGTGTTATAAATCATCGGCATCACTCTCTATAAGTGTTATGTGTTACTAGTGTCTAAGTGTTAGCTAAAAGTATGCTCCCAACCCCTAACACTTATCGAGGTTTGATTGTAAAACCAACACAAATATAAACCCCAAACCCCGGAAAAAAATCGTTGCCGAGGACTTGCCCTCTGTTCTATGTATTGTTTCCCTCTTAATGGAAATTGTCCATATTCCCAAAAATTAAAAAGAATAAATAAAGTAGTGCACTTCCTCCATTTAAATAATGGGCACAATATTATTTTTTGAACAAAAGAGGCTTCAACAAGCTATATGGTAAATCGCATAAGATATTAACTACTTGGTAAACAATATAAGAAAAAAACTGCATAGTAAACCATATCAAGTTTTTTAAATAGCAAATCGTTTAGGGTCTTCTTTATATAATAAGACATATAGGGTTTTCTTCATGTGGTAAATCGTGAAGGGACTTCTTTATACGGTAAGCAATTTAGGGTTATCTTCATCTAGTAAATTCTATGGTGTTTTCATAATATAATGAACCATGTAGGATTTTAGTTATATGGAAAACCACATAGGACTAAACGTAAAGAATGAATTAGTGATTTAAAGGTGGTTCACAATTAAATGGAAAGCATCCTCAAAGATTCCAAACCAAAAAATGGTAGAAGAAGCCTCTATTCTTTTAGAGGAACACAAAAGCAAAGTTTTATTAATTTCAAATAAGAATGCGCAATTAGTGAATATGAAATGTAATTTGTTCCATAAAAATCAATGATTTATTACCCTAAACCCTATACACATTTCTTTGAATTTTTGCACTATTCATTCCATAACATTTGTGGATTTTGGATGTAAATTTAAAAGAAGGCTACACAACACCTTCTTCTATTTACATTCAAATGTGGCAAAACACATCTTAGATCTATACCATTACAAACTTTAGTCTATCATTTTCATTTGGCTTTTCTCCACATGAAATTCATTACAAATGAACATTTGTAATTTAAAATTTAAAAAGGACATACCAACTCCTTTGTTCTTCTATTTCAATGGATTTTGGACAATTAGAATACAAAATAAAATATTACAAAATAAATTTATAAACTATTACCTAAGATAAATTCTAGGACATTCTAACTAAGTATTAAAAATGAATTTCATGACATTCATGGGAGGGGAGGGTTTATATAAAAAACAGGGCACAAGTGCAATTTCTTTCATGATAAAAAAGATTGGCATATACTCAACATGGAACTTTAACTAGTCTCCAAATATATAGTTCTCAGACATTCCAACTTCTCCAATGAAAAATAGTTCTTATTCACTTGCATTTCATGAAGAATATAAAATGTTTATTTGAACCGAAAAAATGGCATTGTAACCATCATTTATTTCAAAATTAAAACTAGTGAAGTCATAATCACTCAATTCAAATAAGTATTCAATTTGGAGTGTCCTAAGACTTGAAAACTTCTACCTATTTTTTGGCCTTGTATTGACGTGAAATTAATGACATTGGGGGCATTTTGATTTCGAATTAGAAATGGTAGTGCGGTCTATTTTCTTCTTTCTCAATTGAAATTGTTCAATTAGTGATCATTTGATTCAAATTAGTGTTCAATTTAGAGTGCCCTAACACTTCATAACTTTCACCTTTATTTTTTGGCACCCTTGGACATGGAATTTATGACATTGGAGGCATTTTGATTTCCATAAAAAAAATGGCAGTGTGGTCTATTTTTTTTCCTAAATTAAAATTAATCAATTAGCGGTTAGTTAATTCAAATTAGTGTTGAATGTAGAGTTCCCTAAGACTTTGAAACTTTCACCTAATTCTTTTGGCTTTTATTGACGTGAAATTCATGACATTAGAAGGATTTTGATTTCCATAGAAAAATGGCAGTGCGGTCTATTTCCTTTTTTCTCAATTGAAATTGATACATTAGCGGGGATTTCATTCAAAGTAGTGTTCAATTTAGAGTGTCCTAAAACTTTGTAGCTTTCGCCTACTCTTCTAGCACTGTTGGAGGTGAAATTCATGACATTGGACAGATTTTGACTTCCATAGAGAAAATGGCATTGTAGTCTATTCTTTTTCTCTCAATTGAAATTGGTCAATTAGCAGACATTTAATTCCAATTGGTGTTCAAATAAGACTGTCCTACATCTCTAGAACTTTCAACTACTTATCTTGACACCCTTTGAAATGAAATTCACATCATTGGAGGCATTTTGATTTCCATTGATAAATAACGGGAGCCCTGTATTTAAACAAAAAAAAAATTGAAATTGGTGAATTAGCGGACATTTGATTCAAATTAGTGTTGGATTTAGGGTGTCCTAGGACTTTAGAACTTTCACCTATTTTTTTTGTTTTTATTGACGTGAAATTCATGACATTCTTGGCATTTTGATTTCCATGGAGAAAATGGCAGTGTAGTCGATTTATTCTATTCAAATTGAAATTGGTCAATTAGAGGGCATTTGATTCAAATTAGTGTTGGATTTAGGGTGTCCTAGGACTTTAGAACTTTCACCTATTTTTTTTTGTTTTTATTGACGTGAAATTCATGACATTCTTGGCATTTTGATTTCCATGGAGAAAATGGCAGTGTAGTCGATTTATTCTATTCAAATTGAAATTGGTCAATTAGAGGGCATTTGATTCAAATTAGTGTTGGATTTAGGGTGTCCTAGGACTTTAGAACTTTCACCTATTTTTTTTGTTTTTATTGACGTGAAATTCATGACATTCTTGGCATTTTGATTTCCATGGAGAAAATGGCAGTGTAGTCGATTTATTCTATTCAAATTGAAATTGGTCAATTAGAGGGCATTTGATTCAAATTAGTGTTGGATTTAAGGTGTCCTAGGACTTTAGAACTTTCACCTATTTTTTTTTGTTTTTATTGACGTGAAATTCATGACATTCTTGGCATTTTGATTTCCATGGACAAAATGGTAGTGTAGTCGATTTATTCTATTCAAATTGAAATTGGTCAATTAGAGGGCATTTGATTCAAATTAGTGTTGGATTTAGGGTGTCCTAGGACTTTAGAACTTTCACCTTTTGTTTTTGTTTTTATTGACGTGAAATTCATGACATTCTTGGCATTTTGATTTCCATGGACAAAATGGCAGTGTAGTCGATTTATTCTATTCCAATTTGTTCTTAACAAATTACTCCTCCAAATGTACTATTTTTTCTAAGTAGAAAGAATAATTCAATGTAAATATTCCATTGTTTTCTAACCTATAGATATTAATAATTTTTGTGCTATCTTAAATGCACTTATTTAAAGAAATTCCTCTTAGAGTTAAAGTTAAAGTTCTTAAAACTTTTTAGAAAAAGTCTCTAGAGTACAATTTGTTTTTGATACAAATTTAAAGCTTTAAACTTTAAACTTTTATAAATTCAAGTTAAAAAGGTTGAAAGTCATATAATTGTATCTTCAAACAAAATTATAAGTTTTTTATTTGTTATAGAATTGGCATTTTGAATATTTTATTGGGCACCAAAAAGGCCTTCATTGGTTCTTCATAGGTTCAACCTCCACTACAAATAAGTTTGGCTACGGTATTTTTAAAAGACACTACTTTAGAAATCGCAAAAAGAAATATAATGTTGATAGGAGTTTGATTACTCTACTTACGTTTTATTAATTCAACAAGCACATACCTAACAAAGATGAAGTACTTTTTCTAGAATTCAACTAAAAAGAATGAAATTGCAATTTTGAGAGAAAATAGCGTTGTCCACTTTACTATATTGAATAGGCTTATTAAGTAGTCAAACTAGACAACACCCTAAACCAAATAATTAAAGAAACTCATGTCCCAAATCAAAAATGTTTAAACCCAAAATCCTAAACCCTTACATACTTCCATAAATATTGATGTGCAACTATTGATGTAAGGTACGTGGCGTGAATTCCAATTTGGCATTATAAATACATATGAGTGGGAGGTAAATTTTGCTTACTTCAATGTATCAACTCTGCTCATTCAAGAGGTGGGTACTTTTCATGATTCTAAATGACTATTTCTTTTTGACTTGAAAAATTTATAACTAATTCCTAGAAGCTCCAACAACAATGGATTATATGCCTACTTCATTTGTATTTGAAAACAAATTTACTGGAAACTATTTGAGATCATTTACTTCTCTACAATTTAGTGTCCACCATGACATGGTTGGTTTATGGACCTCCTATCTTACACGGAATGAATTACAATATAGAGACATGTTGATTTATGAGTATAGGTCGTCTTCTATTCAATGTACCTTTTTTAAAAGTAGTTCACGGCTTCAGGTGCCTCTTTCCACGGTTGTAGGCTCCTCGTGAACACGGTTACAGGATCTTCTCTCTCGCTGAGAAAGTTGCCCGCCGCCTTTTTCGGGGCGTTCTGTGGCAATCGTGTTTTCTCGCCCTATCGATGTTTTCAATCGCCGCGCCTCTTGCTGTCGCCGCGCTTCTTGCCGTCTTTAACATCTTCGTTTCCTGAGAGGGTTCCGTGTTCACCCAAACAAAAGTTTTCCCCCGATTGTTTGGGGCGCTACTGCCGCTGCATCCGAAAATCCTTTGTCTCCTTCAACCGTAAGTGAGAGAGTGTTTAGGATCTCAGACCTTCATTTTTGGGCTTTGCGTTTACATTGTTGGCGCTTGCGGTTCGGGCTGGCAAACCGATTTGAAGAGCGTTTCAAGTTTGGTTCTCCTTTTCGCGGTTTTGGGTTGGTCGACTGTTTCTTCTTCACGCGCGACATTTTAGTGGGGCGATTTTCAGCTCCTCCTTGTCCTCTCATTCACCAGGTATTCTCCCCATCTGTGTTGATTTGTGTTTCTGTTTGTTCTGGCACATTCTAGTGGTTAGGGTTCTTGGGCCGGCCTGGCATTGCGAGGCCACATTTCAGGGTTCGGGGATTTTCTTTTTGCTCATTTGTTACTCAGATACTATGAGTTGGGCCGAATTGGGTAGGTCGGATTCTAGGGTGCAAGGTTTTCTTTTTGGTGGTTCGTGCAAATTTGCGAGGCCAGATTCTAGGGTGCATTCGGCCAAACCTACTTCGTTGGACATCAGGGTGTAGGGTTTTTTTTTTGTTGCTCATTTGGCGCTTAGATCCTATGAGTTCGGCCAGCTTGCAAGGCCGGATTTCCAGGGTGTAGGGTTTTCGGGGTTGAACACCAAATGCTTGAATTTGTGAGGGTTTGCAATCAATGAAGATTCCTGGTGAGCAACGGAATTACCCTTCAACAGGATCCTCATTGATGTTTCCGTTGAAGCATAGCAATAATTTTACAGAGGCGTAGGTTTGGTATGCGGAGACTCCCAGTTCGTAGCACTTCTAAGCAGCGAGTGTATGGATACTAGTTTCGGCTTTGGATTAACGGATAGTACATCCGCATTGTTACAGGTTTTGTTGTTGTCATGTTAGAAACAACCTTCTTTATTCAAAAATAGCCTTCTCCATTCACTTGTTGCTTTCACAAACAGCTTTCTTTACTCAGTTCTCGCTCATGCAAGCACAAGCACAAGCAAAGCGTGGCGGGATTCCTGGCGGTGCATTGTGTGAAGTCTTTTTTCGGCAAGTATATTACTTTTCGCATTTGCACACTCCGGTCACTCAATGTGATTCCCTTCTTCTTCCTCGTCTTACATGAGGAATTCTCACCAATTTGGCAGGCATAGAATCTTAGTTTATGGCTGTGTTATGACTAAGGTCTGAGCAGTATGTATTAGCAACCAATGCACATTCAACTCGATCAATGTCCATTCAACTCGAGAAATGTAAATTCAACTCGACCGTAGTCCCTTAAATACAAATTTTGACAACCTTAATCTGTAGCTGATAATCAGGTGCTTGCACTTCAACTCGATTCGAGTTGAAATGCGGCCACTAAATACCCACACAAAAACTTCAGAAACTGAAAACGTAACCATATTGCACTTCAACTCGATTCGAGTTGAAGAGAGTAAATGCAATATCAACTCGACTCGAGTTGAAAAGACAGAATATAGTAAAAGGTAAAACGATTATAGACACCCGAGTTACACAGCTGATCCAACGCCGAAATCCGAGAAACTAGATTCCTATCAAAAGGAAGAAAGTCATACAAAGACGAATTTGCTCGGACAGTTCAACTCGAATCGAGTTGAATCACCAGAAACAAACTGTCGAAAACTATATCTCCGTCTACAAATTCGAGAAAGAAACATATAAAACCTAATAGCCCGAAACAAAAGCAAGAATGCTCATTCAACTCCAATCGAGTTGAATTGTAGGAAATGCTAGAATCAAGAGTGTTCTAACATATGTTTTCCAGGAATGGAGGAGCAAGTGAAGAAACTCCAGGCGCTTTACCAAAGATATACGATTCCAGAGGATGAGAAGGAGGAACTTGGTGATGAAGAAACGTTAGGGGATTGTTGGACATGGCTGGAACCACAGAACGTGGAATACTGGACCATAATTCTTGTCCCTATGACAAACCATCTGGCTTTCAGGACCAAATTCAAGGGCTCCTCAGCAACTCTTCCGGTCTCCCTCACAGAATCCATAACTGAGTTTACCATCTCAATGGACGGTTCGATATTTGTGTCGTGCGAGACTCTAGATCCGGACCAGTCTACGCCATACCTATTCTCATATGTCGTGGATGCGAAGAAAACAGTCTTCAGTATAGCCGAGTACTGTCGAAGCCTTGTGAATACTGACTATGAAACTCTGAACAAGAACATTCAGATTCACATTAACGAGAAGCGGTGGGAAGGAAAGGATGGGAAGACGCTTTCGCCACAAGCACTTCTATCAAGGCTCAATCAGCTCAAACTGGGGTTCGAGAGGCTGCACTTCGAGCTCGCACAGAAGAATAGAGACATGAAGCCTCTCTCCATTGGAAGAGACTACACGAGTCAGGGTGCTAGTCAGAGCTCGTTAGCCATGGGGACTCCGGAGACAGGGAAGAGCCAGACGAAAAAGAAGAAGACTGACAAGTTCAGTAGGGGTGACCCATCTATAACACCAAGCCCCCTCACGAAGAAGGGAGCAAAAAAGGCCGCGACATCCTTGGAACAGTCAATCATCATTGATGAAAGCATGGTGTCAGAGGTCACTAACATCCCGAAGGACTTGGGTGGGGATGTTAAGGAAATCGACTACGAAGAATCCTGCAGGACGTATGAGGAGTATTGGGCGGAGTGCACCGACTCTTATGTCCCTGGGATTGGACATAAATTCATCATCCCCATATCGCAGTTACAGACTCCACCTGACAACTTGAACATTCGCGGCCTAGAGGAGGTTGGGGTGAAGAAATGCTTGAACTTTCTCCTCAACATGCCAGACCCCGACAAGAAAATGACATTGTGTGTCATGCCAGTTGGATTGGACAGTAAGCCTGAGTCCTTCGAGGAGGTGAGCAAGGGGAAATTCTACATGGTCAATGGGCAGCATACGGTTGAGGCATCACGGAGGATGCAAACCATGCCAAGAATAAAGTTGAAGGCGGAGAAATTTGCACAGTGGGAGTGTTTCATCGTCTGGAACAAAGACGATCACATCATTCGTAAGATTTCCGCCTACTACAACCGGGTGAACCACTTTCAGAATTTCATGCCAACGTGGTCCACCAACATCATTGGAGCTCACAAAGTGTGGGAGATGATGGGCTGCCCTCCACCGGATAAGGAAGCAACAGAGTTGGGCAAAGTCATTGAGAAGCCTAGGCGAACAATAGCAGAAGCCCAGAACAAGAAGAAATTCCATGTAAGTTTTACACTTCAACTCGATGCGAGTTGAAATGCTTGTTTCCGATGTCCGTTTTGTACTTGGGTGGAAGTTGAATGTTCTCTGATTTATAAAAACAAATTCTCCAACTGACATGGAAGCACTGCTTGTAGGATTTCGTTGCAACTGCCAAGCTTCGGTTCGCCATGATTGATGTCAAGAAGAACCAAGGCAAGATTAGCAAGAACAAGGAGAAGGAGGTGGACATCCACAACGAGTTGAAGATTATCACGGCGTCGAAGCCTGTTTATGATCTGTGGAGCGAACTGATCTCCTGCCAATCTCAAGGCGAGCTTGTTGACCCCGATTCTCTCTTGAAGTATAGACAGCTTCCTAATTGGGATCAAGAGAAAGATGGGGTTATGCCGCGTGAGTTCTTCAAATGGCTCGGAAACTGTTCCGAGGGTGATCTGAAGAGGTTAGCTTTGCATCTTCTAAGTAGAACACCCAATCGAAAGCTCCCGCATCCGAAGGTGACGATGAAGAAGGTCTCAGGGGTTCTAGCCGACTGCTATACTGCCAAGGAATGGCTTGAGAGGTGCAAGAGGAAGCAGATAATTAGGAGGCAACTTCATTTCCTCAAGAAGAACCTCAACTTGTTCAGCAATGAGGGCAACTATCGAAAGGACAAATGGAAGCAGTTCAAGAAGACCTACAATGTCACGAAAGCCACGAAGAACACTCTTCTGACCGGTCCACCTGAGGAGTTCTTCTCTCTCGCGAAGATGCCCTCTAACAAGAACAAGAGTATCAGCGAGCTCTCCCCTAATGCTGCTGAATTCTTCCGCATCTTCCTTGGAAGCAAAGGGAAGTTCAGCAAGCCCGAAGCTACCGGGTCCTATAGACCGTATGATATGGAGACAGATGACTTCGGGGAATGGGATGGTGGTATTTGGGAGGATTCAATGTCATCAAAATTGAAGCTAGCTGTTATGGACTTCCGTCATGTTCCAGGGGTCATCAACAAAGGCTCCTCAAAGGAAGGCGAGTCCTACTTCGAAGGCTTCTTAGATGGCTTGAAGAAACTCAAGGGATTCCAGACGGTGGATCCACAAGTGTGGTTGTGGATTTGTGGGGATGCGGATATGGAGCTTGATATTCGCCAGTACATTCGTACCTCGATCTACGGGGAATCCTACCTTCTTCACTATGCCGATTACATCCCTTCGCTCTTCGAGAGAATTGGAGACCTGCCTGAGCGGACATCAAAAGCGAAGGAGTCTATCAAGCTAATTTTCTTGATCAAGAAGGGGGTGAAGGTAGCAGTGAAGAAACTACCGAGGAGCTTCGAGGCGTCAATTGACGGAAGATATTCGAAGTCCAAGTCGAGCAACGATGTTGAATACAGGCTCTATAATACAAAGTTGAGGATGGATTTCTACTTGCAAGTTCTCAGTTTGTTTGCTTCTCGTAGCGATTCAGTTCTCTCAGTTTTTGGTGGTGGGAAGATCATCTGTGCTGCCTGGGTATGTTTATACATTTCACTAACTTTTTCCCTAATGTACATTTCCACTATGTTGAGATGGTGCTTCAACTCGACTCGAGTTGAAATTACATTCTCTTGATGTTTGTATCTTCTGTGTTGGCATACGGATGAATGCTGAATTCGAACTTGATGCATGTTGAATAGAAACGTGAAGACTGAATGCAATGTTTTAAATTTCATTGCAGATGCTCTCCCTCAAGCATTTTGTAATGGGGAACTCCAAATACAAAGAGAACTTCACATCCCTTGCGCTGACATCTGAGAATTTGGATAAAAATGACTTCCTCAACACCAGTTACCGAGTGGATTCAGGGAAGTTTCCGAGGAGAGCATCCAAGGATTCCTCAAGCTCTGGAAAGGGGAAGCAGCCGATGACACCGGAAGAGGAAGCTAGACACGATGCTTCTCAGAGTCAGACTCCAGTGAACCTTGCAGACGATGATGAAGATGAAGAAGACGACGAAGAGGAGGAAGACAAAGATGGAGTTGACGAGGGCACGCAGGTTGAGGACAACGCACCTGATCCCGAGCCGTTGACAGAGCCTGCAACAGATGTTACGGAGAACACTGATGTTGCGCATGAAGCTGGGGCATCATCTGTCGTTGTGGAAGCGGCCGAGGTGCGGGATTCAACAGACGCATCATCCCATCCAGTTGTCACACCAATGGCACCTCCTGCACAGCGGACTCCAAGTTCCGCTGCTCGTCCAACGAAGAAGCGGAAGAGGCAAGCGAAGGAATCCAGAATGTCGGACAAGGAGTGGCTGATGGAGTTGATCAAGGCCAACAAGGAGGAGAATGATCGATCTCGAGCTGAGATGAGAGAAGAGAATGAGCGGGCAAGAGCCGAGAATAGCAAACTCATCAAGGAACTTGTGCGTGACATGCCAGGGATGACATCAGGCTATCTTGGAGGTAGGCCCCTTCAGGCGATTGAACCCGCTAGTTACTCAGCGCCCTTGATGATTGCCAATGAGGCATATACCTCAGCGGACAGCTCCAAGCGATTGAAGTCTGGAGGTTCGAATCCTTCAGAGATGCAGTTACTGAAGCCATTTCCAACGTCAAGTGTGCAACCGTCGCCGCCGTCGCCGCCCACATGTCCTCTGCCTTCTTCAGTATGTGCAGAAGAGGAGGAAGAGGAGTCTACTCCAAATCCTGTTGGCGATACCCTTGAAGTGCAGGGTGATGACATCATTGTAGAGGAGGAGAAGGTAGATGATGGAAGTCCAGCGGAAGGGGATGAGACAGAGCAGTCACAGGACCCTGCGACTGATAACTCTCCAGGTTGTTCCTCGTGACTCTCTTAGCCTCATTTCAACTCGAGTCGAGTTGAATCCCTTCCGCTGCTTTCACTATCTAATAGCTAGTATAGGCTGGTAGATCGGAGCTTGTGGGTATACATTTTGTATAAAATTTCTCCTCTTGAGAATATGTAATATACCATTTTTCTTACAAACGATATTGTGTGTTTAATTGCATCAGCCGCAGGTACACTTCATGTTGATACCGATGTTCCACAAGAGTCGTTGGCTCCAATTCAGTGTCCACTTCCATGTATTGATCATGGTAATGACACAGAAGAAGTTTCTCTTTGGAATGCATCAATCGTAGTCGTCGATGTCTCCTCTCTTCCTTCACCTGAGATGAATAAGGTTGAAAGCCTTGTTCATAGTTTAAAGGAGTTTGAGGTTGTTAACGATCTAGTGGACGATGCTCTTGTGGAATTTAAGATTCCACCTTCTGAGGGTCCCGTTCAAGCATGTGTATCTCCTCCCTCACATGAGGTGGCCAATGTTGTGAGTTTCTTCTTTACCCTCTCTGCATTGTATCAGTCTTGTTTTAATGTTTTTATCTTTCATTTTGATCCTCTCTGTTCAATGGGGTAGATAGTCCTTTAATACTCAAAATGACACAGACAGTGCAACAATTTAACTGTCTCGCCATTTTGGTGTAAATTCTGAGCAGGATAGAGGAGAGGCAGAGGGCAGTGTCTTCTTCCCATGCACATCTGGGGTGACCAAGAAATGGCTTAATGTCATTCTGGGTTTGCATGGGCTACTGTGCGTATGTGAGGATAAGAGGTATCTTATTCATGAAAGACGATATAGTGATACCTACAATGTTCCTCCGAACATAGAACACCTTTCCATTGGCTTCAAGCGGATCACTATTAGGCCCCATCTTCAAGAAGTGTTGAAAGGGTTGTCCGAAATCGCGAATGTATCAGTGTGGTCTTCTATGAAAAGGAAGCATGCTTTAGTTATCACGAAAAACTTGTTTAGAGGCATAGAGCCTCCTCTCAATATTTTCGGAGAAGAACAATGCAATGTGGTCAAGTGTAGAGACGGACGCGGTAATTTTTACAACTACAAGGTGAACGGAACAGAAGTGGACTTACTTTTGAAACCTTTGGACAAGTTAGTGGAGTTGGAGAACTCGATTTTTTCTTTTCAGAATACAATAATCGTTGACGTCAATCCAGCAAGGCACGTTACCAACTATCCAAGTAATGTCGTTTTGTTTGAACCTTGGTCACATGAAGGAGACAAAAACGCAGATGGAATCCTTATTGATCACCTTCTTCCATGGATTCAACGTCTGCACATTGCAAGGCCACATTCGCTATATGCTTACCGCGTAGACAACATATTTGGTCGTTGGTCTCTTTTTGAAGAAACTGACAGAAGAGAGTATAGTGATATAGCCGAAGCAATTGAAAGGAGCAATACAATTTACGATGAGTGGAAAAAAAGCGGTTTAGAAAAACAACATTTTTTCAAGGACTTGCATAGAGGAATCCATGCTATGGACAAAGTTGAAAGGGTCTTTATGCTCTTCCGTCAAAAGCCACAAGATACTAGAACGGCGGATTTAATAGGGCCCTAGGATCTTCCATGCCCTCTTGTATGTTTTGCGGATTCATATTTTATATGCATTTGCAATTGCATTTGCATGCATTCATTGTGTGTAATGTCAAATACTTTGTGAGCATTAGACTATACCAATTTGTAATATATCAATGTAGACGTTTGATGTTTTTGACAATCTTTACTGGTTTCCAGGGTGTGCGTGCTAATTCAGTTCTTGGAAATGAGTGTGAGAACAAGTGCACTGCCTCTGCTGATTCATTCTCTAACTATGGACAGTTTGCTATTTCGCAAAGTGGATTGGGGCATATCATGTATTCGGCAGCCACAGCGCAATCCACTATGGATTTCTCCATCATGTTTGTGGACGATGGTGTTGTAGATAGTCCTCCTAATAGTGTGAAGCGCCCAAGTTCTATCAGCTCTCCTTCTCCTTTGAAATGTCGTGAGCGGTCATCCTCTCCTTCTGAGCGCTCTACATTGAATGGCGCGACTCAAAGAAAGTTATACGTTGATGAAGTGCTTGTGGAGCCTGTGATGAAGGTTTGAACCTTTTTCATTTAGAATTCTTTTATTTGAAATCATCATTTGTTTTGAAGAATTGTTTGTTTCATTTTAAGATTTTGACATCCTCTTGTATCTTCTATTAGCAGGTTCTTAATGGATCTACCATGTCCATGCCCATTCCTATCACTGCATTCAGTAAATTAGTGCCGAACGAATGTTGTGATGAACAATTGAGGACTACTTCAAGTGGCTTTCTTCCTCTTCCACCTAAATGCACTTCTTCAGCACCAGTTCGGCCGCGAAAATGTAAAACACATCATGGGGAGCTTCGTCTTCATTCCATTGAAGGTTCTTGGAATGCATGGGAGCAAAGGTCTTTGAAGAAGCAAGTCCGTGAAAGTGTGTGCCAAAAAACAGGAAGCTATACTGGATATAGTCGAGGTCCTGAGATATTGAAGGCAATGGAAAAATTGAAGAATAGATCATACTCGCAATAGTCCTTGGGACTCGGACTAGTTTTCCTAGGCATGTAGTTATATTGAGCTGTTTTCATATTAGGCTCATGTAGAGCTAAGACTCTTTTTTACAATGTATATGATAATTCTATTGTAAAGCACTATAGCTACCCCAGCAAAGTAGTTGATGTTCAGAAATTGTAAAATGGACATCCAGACTATTGCATGTAAGCCTGTAGTTATTACAAGCCGGGTAGGTAAAGTTCCTTATCTCTATTGATTGTCTTAGTCTTTCATTTAGAAGCTTGGGGATACAAGGTCATGATGTTTGAAAATGGTAGTGGATGATGATCTTTGATGTAACTGTGAGAACAAAAGTTATAGAAAAAAAAACGTCCATGCGTCGCTGTAAGCATTTTCATAAACGGCATTCTCAATGTCAACATTTGGAATGTGGTTTGTGCTAATGCTCAGTGGCGCATGGATGTTTTTGTTTCTATAATTTTTGTACTTACATCTATGTCAAAGGTCATCATCCACTAGATTTCTTCAATCACAATGGCTTCGTTTTCTCAAGCAATCTACTTGGAGATCTAACACAATTGGTGGAGATGAGGGACTTTGCTACTAGGAGTGTAATGATGGGCATCGGGGATACAAAAGTTTGTTTATAGTGAATACATATACTACATGAGTGTTAAACTTCGCAAGAAATACATGGTATTTTGTAATTCTCCATTTATTTTTATCATTGTATATTATTGTTTCTAATTTTTTAAATTATGAACAAACAATTATTCTTACATTTATAAATTATAGTACTTTACAAAGCTCTCATTTCATTTGAAAAGTTCCAAATTAATGAATATGATGTTCAATCCGGCAGCGGATCGTTCAGCTCACGTACCACACGATTCCAGTAATCCACATATGGACCAAACGCGGTTGCAAATCCCTCACATTTTGACATTCCATTTTGCCAGTACTGAATGTACTTTTGGAGTCCGACCAGCATAAAACCCTTGTTCAGTGTAGCCTTCCGTGCAACTTCAAGAGCCTTCTCTCGATTTCCTGTCTCCTTAGGAACTTCGCTGCCCCACATAGGCTTGAATGGCACCGGCTTTGGACAACCCCGAGGGAGCATTGGACGACCATGCCGGTCTTTCTTCCACAAGCACTGAGAAGGTTTATCAGACGGTAGCCAGTGTGAATCCACTTCTGATTTTTTATACTTCATAACGGGGATTCCATCACCATCCACATAGAATTTAAAAAGATGCATCTCTCCCAATCCGATAATTCTAGCTGCGCCACTGCACAAGTAACCTCTAATAAAGCATTTAAAATCTGCCACCTCATGTATGACCTCGGGCATGAATGATAATTCCTAAGATTCCATGAAGGCTTTCATAAGGTCAGCAACAACAAACGTATTCTTACTCTTCAAAGCCTTAGACAAATGGCTAAAATATGCATCTATGTCCTCGTGAGTGTGTCCAACTAGAAGGAAATCGGCTTGGATTTCCTTGAATACTCCTCTTGTTGTAAGCATAGACAAGAACGCCATGAGATATTGGTTCTTATTATCCTTCGCAGAGTTATCAAGCTGAAGATACAATTTTTCAGGGAGGGGAATAGATCCACGCCAAGCTGCTGGATCTATCAATTTTAGGGTGTCCATACACCTAGATTTTCCTCTGAGTAGTGCCTCAAACATTGAATTGGCCGGCGGATAAGGGAAGAGGTTGCTTGTCTCCCGAATTGGAGGACCCTCCAATCGGCGAAACAATCTGGCCAAGGACGAGATCGTAAAGTTCGAGTCCCCCGGCCAACATGACGGAGCATAATGAGCATAAGCGCCATCACCATGACCATGAGCTACCATACCGGTCACGCTCAACGGAAGCTGACCTAAACCTTGAGTGGCCTTTGTTGTCACCCGCATCCTCGGAAGAGCCGTTTTAGATGTATCCATCTTATCATGAATAACGCATAACATCTCTTGAGGGTTCCGTTTCGATTCTTCACGCCAAGACCCATATAAGCGACGACAAGACGCTTGATGATTAAGATGCTCAGTTCGCTGCTTCGTGAACTCCACAAACTCGGGACTTCCTTTCGGTGATTTCAAAAGGAACGCCAGTAATTGATCACAAGTAGTACACTTCGCAAATGAACTGCCAACAGGTTTAACCGCGACATTGTTGAAGTGCTTCTTTTTTATTCTACTAATGGTTGACTGGCTCACTTGAGGAAGACCATAATCCGAATTTAACTGCAATGGAATTTCAGTACACTTCAAAATCAAAAGCAACAACAAAAGATAATGGCTAAGAATGATTGTCCTCCAAAACAATTTTATCGGGAGTTCTCCCGATGTAATAACATATCCGGAGATCTCCCAATGGCATAATGCAACTCACAGACTCAGCAGACAGATTTCGAGTAATTCAACTACCTCATTGGCATCAGCTTGAACTCGTTTCCAATTATTTCCAGCAGGCAAAAATTTCAAAGTGTCCATTCTTCCATTTCCAATGCCCTGCATTTGGTGTGGCATTTGATCAACAGTTTCATCTATGATTGCTTTTATCGTTCCTGTCACTTGGACGGTTCGAATCCTGGGACGCTTAATCCCTTTGTTCTCGTGCATTCCCGAGACCACACCATCATTGTACTTCTCTATATAACTGTGGTAGGTCGACTTCGGAATTCCATGAATAATGTACCACGCTGTAGTACATACTTCAGCTCCCTCCAATGTAACATATTTACGCTTCTGATTCCCGTCCCCACTATGCAGTTGCCCGCCTACGGCGATCCCATATTCCCGACGGTCTTCAAATGACTTTAGGTAAAATGTCTTCCTCACCTTCAACATACTCTCATGATGAAACATTTGGCAACATCGGTTTGCGCAACATTTTTGTGAACTAACCTTCCGTATTTCATCTTCCCCAGTTTTTCGAACATATTGTGAATCCTGCTGGTCAAGCTTGGGTCGATGAACGATATAGCGATAGGGGGACTTCTTGCGACCACCTAGATAAGCTAAGGGGTCCTGAACTTCGGGATGGGCCCGAAAGTGGTCAACGGTCTCCATCAACGATCGTCCACATGGGAACCAAAAATGCAGTAAGGGCCACCGAGCATGACTCATTATGGTATCCTTGTCACCAACGAAAACGTCCAGTACAGTAACACCCACAAAGCCCTCACCGACTATTCCATCTTGGAAATGATCATCCGCCCTAAAGCAGATTATTCGACCTGACGCCAGTAACATGCCATCCGAATCTCTGTGATGCACCTCAAGACCCATCCAGTCGTCTAGACGAATGTAGTGATCATGATCCATCGAGGGATCTCCCGATGACCTCATTACAGCATCAACTCTCCATAACACTGTCCGATCAAGAACATCAGCTAAAGTTCTAAAACCCCTTCGGCAAGGGTCAACTCGAAGTTCCTGAGCTTCTAGATTGATCGTCTGAGGCCGTAGCAGAACAAATACCCAAGGCTCCATGGGGATTTGAACTCCAAGCCACTCGCCTTGAGGACGAGCATCCACAATACATCCTTCTCCAACTTCACCATATCCCAGCAAAAGCAACTTCACGACATCACCGTTCTTGACTGGTGAGGATGTAGCACTGGACTCCTGAGACTCATTCTCCTCAGCGGTTCCACTTGAGTAAGAGAGTAGAGCATCATCCACGGATTCATAGGATAAGTCCATTTCCTGTTAATCACTATCGTCGAAAGCCATACTAGAAGGTTTCTTGAATGACTATTGGATCTGAAAACATCGTCAAGGCACAAAGAAGTCAGACGGTCTGGGATGTATATTATTGCCATTGCCCTTCCATACACAATCTTCACATTTTGAAATGTCAAACAATTGCATATAACAGAATTCACTGCACATACAATTGGCCAAATTGAATCCTACTTCCTTTCACTTTTGGAGTTCACGAGCTCATTCCTTTCGTAGCACAAAATGTTGCATACATTCTTGAGATATCTATAAAATTAGCCTAGAGCTAGTAGTCTTCGGATATGTCGAGTGCCCTTGATCTACGAATGCACGGACGTTCATAGAGTACTCTTCAGAAATCAATTATCCGGAGATCTCCCGATGGAACCACTCAGCGGTATAACCATCAAGGAATCGGACAAGCTCTTCATGAAAACATACTAAGAGCATTCAATATGTCGTTAGAACTTCGAATACATTTAGTGCATTTGGATCAGACATAATCATCTGGAGATCTCCCGATGGAGCCATTCGGAGGTGTTACCACCCAACCTTTGGAAGATATCCCCATGCGTTCAGTGCGAGAGCATGTGATCCAATTATCTGGAGATCTCCCGATAGAACCACTACTGGAGATTGAAACTCACCACTTGGAAGATCTCTAGAAAGAAACATTACGAGAGTTTAAGGCTCATCTATCAGGAGATCTCCGGATGGAAATACAGCTAGAATTTAGGACTGCAGATCTCCGGATTAAAATATAGCTTGAGTTTAGGGCTCATCTGTCGGGAGATCTCCGGATGAAAATATAGCTAGAGTTCAGGGCTCATTTATCGGGAGATCTCCGAATGGGAATACAGCTTGGGTTCAGGGCTCATCTATCGGGAGATCTCCGGATAGGACAAATACGTTCGCACGTGCTACCGTACTATACTGCATCTCCGTATAATGTACGCACTCATATATTATTTTGATCTTCGTATGGGAGTGAGGTCCTCAATACTTCGTATTATGGATTCTTATATGGTATGTACTAGTAAGCCAAAGGTAGACGACCAACCATCATAAGGACAACCATACTAGATCATCTTCTACAGTAACCAAAAAGAGCTTTCAATTCCTAGGTATTGATCTCCAAATACATGTCGGCAATTGACAATGCATTTGAAAGTTATTTGAAGTTGTGTTCTATATGCAATATGCCGTGATGAAATCCAGCTAGATGCTCATGGTCTGTAACACTGCTCAATAAGCAGCTAATGGTTATGCATTCATCAAGGGATATGAATCCACTGTTCAACATAAGCTTGGATACAAGAAACTACTGAAGCATTGCATTGCCGTCCTCATATCCTACTAGTTCCTATTGTTTGTTGACATGCAGAAACTCCAACTACACTACCGAAGCCTCAAGATTATGAAACCCGAAGCAATGGAAGTTGAAGAAATCATACCTTGTAATAGTGAATTGACAAGACAGCTTGTGACCGCACGTCCAAGTGCTTGACACGCTGCAATGCACGAGCTCCAAACTCCTCAGCCTCAGCAAGCATGTTCACGACTTCACATGTGCAAAAGAAAAATTCCTAGCTAGCTTGGGGGCTTCACACCAGTTCGTTAGGATTCAATATCCGTGCTTCCCGCCTCGAATTTCTATATGAGATGCGAATCTTGCAAGTTTGAAATTGTTGACTGCCCTCCTCAAGTGAAGACTGCATTGACCAAGGGGAGGATCTCACCGGATGCGGTCTCCTAAAGCAAATGTTGACCACTTTCTCGGAGTTTGCGCAACACTGCCTTCGAGGAGCATCTCCGAATGTGAACCCCTCACTATAATTGCTTACTGGATTCTTCATGTTCACATTAATCCAATCTATTGCAAAGTCACAGAGTTAAATTTGCGTGTTTACAATTATTGTAACTGTTGACTTCACTCTCGAGATTAGCGCAACTTGAAGACCCTGCAGAAGATGCACGTGGCCTTCTCTTTTGAATCTTTGGTAGATTCTTTGAATCTGTAGCATTGAAGTAGGGGACTTGCGGCATTCTGTCTATCAAATATACTCGTCACAATGACAATGAACACTTCCGTGTCTTTTATCTTCATTAATATTAACCACTATTTATGTTGTGTTTCATTATCTTATAGGCTCATCTATACCAATTATGTGAAAGTCAAATACATTTTGGTTTGAAGCAATTTCCCATTGTACAGAATGACTACATGTTATTTAGTGAATTTCTTTATCAACACTACTGAATTCACCATCTACATTTTATTATAGAGAAAACAAATGCAATGGATACATGACATTACAATAAATGATTAAATGGAAATTAATTTAGAATCTTGGATCCACCATATAAAGGTGTAGATTCTCTACGAAACGAAGATCTCCCTTGCTCAAACTTCGTTTCAATAAGAGGATGCCTGAGGATGTATGCCCTAGTGTTTACAAAAAGAGTTTGAAAATTAGGGTTCCAATCATTGGAAAATTCAACCTAAACAATTACAAGTTACACGGTTACATCTTACAATTTGACCATTGACCACGCTTTCGTTTGAGGTCCATCATTTGTAGGATCATTCTAGGAGGTTCCACGGTTTTAGGGTTCAGGGTATGGCATCCACGGTCTTAGGGTATGGCATCCACGGTCTTAGGGAATAGCATCTATGGTCTTAGGGAAGACGCTCTATGGCCTTAGGGTTTAGGGTTCAAGGTTTAGGGTCTACTCTTTCAAATTATTGGTTCTACGGGTTGCGATTGACAATGAAATGGTCATTGGTATAACGGTTTAGAGGATTAGGGTCTACATTCTCATGTTCTTGAATGGCGTAAAGGTTGTAGATTGTACTATCTAGGGTTTTATATCAAGGATTTATAAATTAGGATTTCTAGTTTTCGATATGAGATTCAGTGAATTCTAAGTGTTTTATTTCGAGGATCATGAGACTATGATATTTCAAATTAGGGTGCCTAAATATTGAATGATTATGTTGAGGGTTTGGGTTACAATATTGATTTTATTCTTGTTGGAGTTCAGGTATATTATTCAGGATAGTACTAGGGCCTTCTTGGGATTCAAGTTTTTCTTAAATTCATGATTGGATGAGGGTTTTTTGATGAGAACAATAAAATTAGTGTCTGAATTCATATTTATTAATAACATTATGAGCTTGCTTTTGTGGGATTATTTTTTAATTAAAGGCCTAACTTCAGATTCTAAACCTGGCTACCATTAGTTTTACTTGCCAATTATAATGAAAATGTGTATTGTTAATATTCAATAGACTTACTATCCTTCCAATTCCTATTTACCGAATAAATAATTTTGATTTTGAAAAAAAATAAATGATTCTAAAATAGTTAACTTTCTAACTTCGTTGAATTATAGTTACAATCATGTTATTTGCTATAAAATATAAGATTAATATTCATAATTCTTCTCATTCATCCTTTATCCGTAGGCCAATATAAATTAATTAAAAGCTTCCTTCAAACAAGTAAATAATTTTGTCCATTATCTTATGTCATTGAAAATAACAAATCTTTACTTGTTCATACAATTCTTTACAAATAATGTAATTATAGGATTCTTATTCTATATGCAAACCTCACATGATGAATTTATAAATTGCTATGTTGGAAATGTATAAGTTGCAATGTTATAGAACAATCATGTTCTATGACAAATTTCAACTTTCAAGTTGAAATTGTCTATTTTTTATTTGTTTTCTCAAAAAAGGGCACCCTGCCATTCTTTGCACCCATTGCCAAATGCAAGCTATGAATCGGAAATCAACATGAATAAGGGACAAAAAAAATATGTGTAAGTTGCAATGTTATAGAACAATCATGTTCTATGACAAATTTCAACTTTCAAGTTGAAATTGTCTATTTTTTATTTGTTTTCTCAAAAAAGGGCACCCTGCCATTCTTTGCACCCATTGCCAAATGCAAGCTATGAATCGGAAATCAACGTGAATAAGGGACAAAAAAAATATGTGTAAGTTGCAATATTATAGAACAATCATGTTTTATGACAGATTTCAACTTTCAAGTTGGAATTGTCTATTTTTTATTTGTTTTCTCAAAAAAGGGCACCCTGCCATTCTTTGCACCCATTCCCAAATGCCACATATGATTGGAAATCAACGTCAATAAGAGACAAAAAAAATATGTGTAAGTTGCAATGTTATAGAACAATCATGTTCTATGACAAATTTCAACTTTCAAGTTGGAATTGTCTATTTTTTATTTGTTTTCTCAAAAAAGGGCACCCTGCCATTCTTTGCACCCATTGCCAAATGCAAGCTATGAATCGGAAATCAACGTGAATAAGGGACAAAAAAAATATGTGTAAGTTGCAATGTTATAGAACAATCATGTTCCATGACAAATTTCAACTTTCAAGTTGGAATTGTCTATTTTTTATTTGTTTTCTCAAAAAAGGGCACCCTGCCATTCTTTGCACCCATTCCCAAATGCCACATATGATTGGAAATCAACATGACTAGGAGACAAAAAAAATATGTGTAAGTTGCAATGTTATAGAACAATCATGTTTTATGACAAATTTCAACTTTCAAGTTGGAATTGTCTATTTTTTATTTGGATTCTCAAGAAAGGGCACCCTGCCATTCTTTTCACATGCATTGCGAAATGCCACGTAAAACTGAAAATCAACGTGAATAGGGGCCAAGAAAAATATGTGGAGGTTGCAATGTCATAGAACAATCATGTTCTATGACAATTTGGGTGTGAATTCGAAATTAGAGTTGAATCCATTGCAATGGCTTAATAATATATAAGTTTTTGCGGAACTTAAATACACTTCCATGCCTAGTTTAGGGTCCTTGTACATAGCATCAATTGAATTTAAGAAAATTAAAACAAATTTATGTTGAATGATTTTGTAATGATTATTTTAATGTATTGGTATAGAACATGCACATTTTAGTCCTGCACGATGGACTCTATGAATAGCACAATAATTTTCATGCAATTATTTGATTTGAGACATTTGGCCTTACCCTTGTTTTATATGACTTTGTAAAGATTTGGAGGTAATCATGTTGAATTGTCTATAATGATTGTGATGTAATTGTTGAATGATGAAGAAGGTTAATGTCACCTTCAGTGTGTCAAAGACAATGGTGCCAAAATAATTGAATTGTGTCAATTGAAGTAATTAAATTTATGCACTTTGGTATATAAAATTTTTGTTGCTTTACTACAATAGAAACTTTGTATTTCAATTTTAAATTGGACATGAAATCCTTTTACGATTAAATAAGAATAGGGTGCTCTAAAAAGTTTTGAGACATTTTTAACACTAATTTTACTATTTTAGGGGATTCATTAAAAAAATAAGGAGCAAAAACTAGAATATATAACACCTATGAATAAAAGTCTTTTTTGGTAAAAGAAAATTGGGTGTGAATTCCAAATTAGAGAGAATTTCACACCAACAACAGAAAGTGTTTAAAAAGAAATAGGGTGCACAAAATAAAAGGACTTGTAACACCTACAAACCAAACTGTTTCGCCTAAAATATAGGGTGTGGTAAAATAAGGACAACATTTCAATCATCACTTCGCTTTTTGATCCTTTAAATCGAATTACATTTCTAAAAGAGATTATTTTCATATTGATTTTCCTAGCACTTGTATCTTGCTTGAATTGTCGATTTGTGGATATGCATAACTTTAATTGAATGTGGTAAATAATCCAAGTAATTTCTAATTCAAAATACTTACTAGCAAGTGTACCTTCAATGTATAATTATGAAGAGCATTATACAAGTGGTATGTTAAGTTATATAATTGGTAGTGAATACTGAATTATTTATTTTTCAAAAAATTTTAATTGTATAGTTTAAACTTATAGCTCTATAGTATGGACCCAAGTATTGTAGCAAACATTAGTGGTCACTCATATTTTTGTAATAAAAAACTTGGCACTTTTTCACAAACCCCAACAAAGGATTTGTAAACACTTCAAGCTAAAATATATGCATTTTTTAATCATGATGATTTCCTTAGTTTTATGATCAAAACATGCACTTTTTTTTTTTGGTAAGCTTTTGGATGCCACATAATTTATGACATGTCATTTTCCAAAACCCTAAACTTCCAATTCTTAAACCCATACAATTATGTAATGATGCCCTAATCACCATCATGACCCACCACAGGACTTATCATCATGGCGTAGCCTGTAATGAATGTTGCGCCCCCCTGTGGAAGCGACATTCACTCCGGCGTCATTAGTGTGCCGCTCCACGTGTATGGGCGGCTCCCGTTGCGCCTTCCTCCCGATGCCGCTGCCTGCCTGCCATTTCCGTTTCTCCGGCTCGCTGCTCACTTCTCTAATCTTGTCGTTCCTCCCTCCCAAGTCGTCGCTGCCTTGTATCCGATTGTTTGTCTTTAAATGCGCTTGGGGAATTGGTCCATGTGCATTGATGTGCACACAGACTTGACTTCAAACTTGATACTCTTGTGCTAGAGCCGCTGCTACGTTGAGTCCGAATTACGGTGCGCACTTCGAGTACGCTCGTAGAGCCCTGCTGTGTCGTCGACGCTTGGACGTGGCGCTGGCGCTTGGCGCTTGATCATGTCGCTGGAGTATCCCGAAGTGAGGTCGGGAGAGGTGGGAAGCTGTCGTGGGAGGCTGCTGCACGAAGCGCTTCTTCCCCATGGACACCTCGCAGGTAAGGCATGCTTCATGTTCTGTAGTGAGCTAGTTCGACATTTCATATGCTTTTCTTCAATGTTTTCACGGTCGCTTATCTAGTATTGGAAAAGTAAGCATGCAGTCTCTTAACCACTTGTGAATTCAAAGCACAACGTGAGTAGGAGAGTAATGTAGATCAGGGTGGTTCATATAGCCTTTGGCATTGCATAGTCATTCCAAGTTGTTACTGTAACTTTCAATTGCTCGTTAGAAAAAATCTCCGCTTCAATCTGCCTTGTATCCGATTTTTCATAGGCTGTCCACCTGAAGTCAGTGTGTGCGGCTGTCAATGTGCATAGCATCGGAACTTTTTGTTCACACTTGCAGCTAGCAAGCGCACCCTGACTTCATTTTCTAAGGTTAGTTTGTAGCTATTGTGGACTGCTCGCTCCGTGAGTACGCCACTTCAACAAATGCTGCTTCATTTGTGTCTTTGGGGTGAATTTTGGTACATGTTTAAGATCAGATTGAAGATAGTACTACAGATGCTATAGCTGCCAGTGATGTGGGTTTAGAAACCTGTCGAGGTAGTCCTTGTGCTCAAACATTTGAATTGTGAGTCGGTGAACAATAGAATTATGATGGTTTCAATTGTTGTTGATGTTTTTCTGAAATTAAAGTTTTATTAGAGTTAATTTTGTATCTTGACGCCCTCAGACAGCCACTTTCACAACTTCTGTGTCCATACTCTGTGATTCACGCTGATATGCCCTGGCTTCTTCCTGTTGCCCATTGCACAGAAGTTCACTTGAAGACTACAGACTTGCTCGAATTTGTACACAATGGAAGTGGAGTCTGCACAGCCGGCGGAAGAGCTTCCGATGTGGGACAATCCATAAGTACCCACTCACTGAGAAGTTAGTGTTGCACAGATCCATTTGCATCTCACTGAATGTTGAAATTCATTGGCAATTCAGGTGTATGTAATGACAGTGAGACTAACTTAGTTACATCATTCACAGTTTTCCATCTTTTAAAGAAGTTTAGGTTAGACAGTGTATTAAGATGTATGATTGTAGAAGGGGCAGCAGGTCTAGATGTGCGCGTAGCAAGATCATTCAGTGTTTAGGCGTTACATAGTACTAAAAAGCCATAGTAGTACACATCCAGGGATTTCCGTATGGTAACTGTAGCCTAAACCGAGAACCGTAATTCCTGTAACTGAAGTATTGAAGACTTTTCAATGAATCCTGTATTACCACGTATCCGGAGAAATCAGTATGGTGACCTATAATTGCGCATCTGGGAAAATCCAGAGGATATCCTATAACCGCGCATCAGGAGTTTTTGACAAAAGAACCCTATAACCGCGGAAACGTAGAGCGCAATGTGTCACCAATTATAACTAATTCCTGATCGCTAGAAGAAATCCCTATTACCACGGAACGGGAGCACCCCCAATGATCCTTAGTCATAAAAATAAAGGCCACAAAATCATCTGGAGATCTCCCAATAAGTACGAGAAAAGAACTTCGATAACGAAACCAATGACGAATGTAAACGGAAAAAAAAAGCCATCCGGAGATCTCCCGATAGTAAGAAACTAAATGACGGTAGTATTAGTTCCCTAATGCCATGAAGCCTAAAGGAAGCCTAAATTCATAGTATGGCTCCTGATCTATCCGGAGATCTGCCGATGCTGCCTAATCCGAAATTCTTATATCAACGGGAGGTCTCCCGATAAATATGAGTTTTATCCCGAGTTGTAAAGACAAATGAAGATGTAGAAAATAGGAATCGTTTAGGGAGAGAGCCCGCGGTGGAAAGACTTGAAGATACAATGAGTGTTGATGGATAATAAGATATCCGTGGACAGAAGTACATGGATAGTTCAATGTCAAAGCTATCGGGAGATCTCCCGATAGTTGCTTTAAGGATTAGAAGGGTCCTGGAGTGCCCATAACTAGAATATCAGTTTCTCGGAGTAAGCTAACGGGAGATCTCCCAATAGTTGCTTTAGGCATTACAATGGTCTTCAACTACTATAACTACAAAGTGGGTCTGGAAATATGGCCTTGAGGCCATCGGGAGATCTCTCGATGGCTGGCAGTAGTACAACTGCAAACCATTTTGAATCTCGTCACACTTCTCGATGTATGTGAGAAGACCATTCATATTGAATGCCGCTCAGTATTCCAATGGCTTAAAGTAGTGACATCGGGAGATCTCCCGATGACTGAGGTTCGTAGGTACTTCAGCATCTAACAACTTTTGTTCTGCTTAATTACAGGGATGTTTTGTACTCTGAAATACCACCGGACATGAGCTCTAAAAGGCTTGCAGCCTTTGTTGACGGGTGGGTTCCTACTTATAGATACAAGGGGGCTCATCACCTGGTGGGCGTTTTCTGGTGCCGCAACAAAGTTACTACGTGGGGCATTGAGTGGAAGGTGGATAGTGATAAGCGAGTGACTATCGTACCTACACTAATGTACATGGACCAGAAGTCAGCATTGTCCGGGCTGGACGTGTTGGAGATACAGGGTCTAAATGATTCCACAGCTCTTGTGGTAATTCAGGAGAAAATTGCCAAGTCCAACGATGACTTAACATTCGGTTTAATTTTGGACTATAGGTTGATGAGGAAAGAGTTGTGCGTAACCGTTTTCCAGCGTGGGTACTTGTATTCGGCATCTGGCTTTTGTTAGTGGACTCCTGAAGAAATGAAGACGCAGTGGAACATCATGGACCAGGACCGCCAAGAGGCAAACGTGACGAACACTGCCCTTGTAGTAGCAGCTCCAGCAGCATCACCGGCAAAGAAGGGAACAAAACGGAAAGCACTAGTCGGAGCACCAGGGGATGATGCCACAGATGATAGTAATGCAAAGGCCAAGATCCTGAAGACTATCACAATTGAAAGATGCGTGGCCTTCACAGATGCAGAAGTAAAGAAGCTGAGCAAAGGGCAAATGTCGGCAATGCAACAGCTTTACAAGAGGGTCTTTGGGGTGATGTATAAGTGGGGGAAGAGACCTCTAGTGGACGCAGGCGGTAAAGCAATTCGTGTGCACTACAAGCACTTGCATAAGGCTCCACCAGGGAAGATTGTGTACAGAGGTATTGAGGGGCTAGGTTGGAGGGGATCCTAAACCAAGTCCGAATCGAGGCAAACTACGACTCTGAATTGAGACACATCACAGTCCTTCCCCTAAAACTTGGTCCGTATGGTGGTGATGGTTCCAATACAAGGGCTGCTTTTTGGGATTCCGCTCCGAATAAGAGAGATCTAACGAGCACAACGAATTACTACATCATTGGTGGACAACACACAGTCGAAGCGTATAAGAGACTCTTGGAGGTAGGCGAGATCCCGGAGTGTGATAGAGCGCAGGCATCAACCTTTGAAATCATTCCTATTTGGGCACCAATGAGTACTACGACGCATAGTAGTGACGACCTTGTCTACCTCTCTCAATCACTGAACCAGAACATTGCTGGTCAACAACGCGAGCAATGTTTCACTCAGCAACTCCTGAATGCGCGAGTGAAATGGAGGGATATGAATAGCCCACAACCAGCGTATGGTGGGAGAATTCACTCGCCTGAGTATGCGGTAAGGAGTACACCACTCTTCTCTTGGAATTGATTCTCACTTTTTCATTAGTTTTGGAGGAGGGCTTGGCATCGGGAGATCTCCCGATAGTTGCTTCTCGTAGGATAGAGTTTTGTCCTTGGAATTTCAACTGATTGTGATGTGGCCCTAGCGCAGAGGTTCCATCCTGTAATGAGTGCAATCTTCACAGGAGTTAAGCACAATGACGCGGCAGATTTGAGAATTCCGCTTCTCTTCCTTGAAGATGATGATGATGTCAGACGATGGATAAAGATCGAGGAGAACTACATGAATCAGCACCTTTCGGACAATGCCGGAGATTATGGAGGTCCAAAAACAAAGCGGAAACCACTGTTTCAAAATGACTTCAGGCCTCTCTACAGCCTTCACCCTGAGGATGTGAACTACCTGGCGACCTTGGCGGAGAACAAGGAGGTGTCGATGAAGAGCTCTAAGGCAAAGGCGTTGGAGAACCACCAGAAGCTCCCTACCCTTGTTCAAGCAGCAGCTCTGGAGAAGCAAGTTTGACTTATGAAGAACGAGCTCATGTGCCAGTATAAATCGCACCCGCTTCCGAGCAAGAGGCCTGAGTACATCCCATACACTGCCGATCAGTGGGATGCATTTGCGGCGGAGAAGAAAATCAGCCGTCGTGATCTGGAGCTTTGGGTTCACAAGTCGAATGACTTTGAGGAAGGACAGGAGTGGTTTAAGGGGCGAGGGCAAGCTCTGAACAAGACATGGGACCCCGAGGATTGTCCCCGTTTTTTGAGAAACCTATGGGAAGCACACATGAGTACCGATGAAGGGGTGCAAGTCAACCAGGTCTTGGCATCAAGTTTTGATGATTCATACATGTGCATGGACGAGAGGGTGCACTTAAGGTAACATGAGCCACGGACAACGTGCTTTGGGTCCTTTTTTGAGTCCTTTTTGGAATATTTTGTAGAATATTTCATTCAAAAATGTCTCCAATTGCATTGAAAATAATTCAAAATATATTCAATTGAAATATTGATGGCAAATTCTATTCAAAAGTTCAAAAATTTCAATGAAAAGGTTTGTTATTCATCAAATAAAGCACACCACTAAGGAGTACAAAGGACTGGTTACAGTACCTTTATAAGTCCTTTTGATGCCCTCTTTTTAGTTAGAATGCATTCATATTTTGACACATAATATGTCTATATATATAAAACATTGACATATAATTTTTTTTCATTCTCTTGAATATTTGTAGTTGTTATAATGAAGATTCCATGGAAAAAAAGGTTAAAAAGCACTGGTTACGAGAATAGTGGCTCATATTACCTTAAGTGCACCCGAGACGAACTGGAACATTAGTGGCGTCTTCGCTAACCCAGTTGTGAAGAATTGGCGTGGAGAGAAGAAAAAACACCTATACATCTGGTTTCTTTTCGAAGCTACGGCGACTGGATCAAGGGCGAAGAAGCTGGAGGATCATAAACTCAGAAGACTTTTTGAAGCATTGGAGTTCTGTGATTCAAATCAGCAAACATTGTTGGCACGGTCTCCAGCTATTCTTTTCACAGATGCTAATGGCTTCCACGAGGTACTCGTTCATTTGGACGCCCGTAGGCGAGAGAAGAAGAAGGTTTGGGATTATCACGTAATCCACTACTTCAGCAAACGAGTTGACGGCTTCCCGAGGCCCGCTACTGGGACAAGATTCAATGTCTTCGTAGTGTACTTATTTGGGTATAATGAGGGCCAAAGTCGAAGGGATTGCTTTTCTTGCTTCTTCCCTGGAATCAAGCCTCCCATGAAGCCATTTTACGTCTCGGACGACATGGAGGACGTGTACACGTATTGGAAGCACCCTTGTCTACCATGGTTGAAGATCACGACTCCTCTTGCACTTCTCCGACATCATATACACGACAATATGGTGATTGTAAATGTCAATGGTGGGCCGGAGATTACATTCCTTGGACTGGTAAGATTTTAATTTTGAACCCTCTACTCATCTATCGGGAGATCTCCGGATGCTTGTATCCTCAAAGGGTAGGTACTCAGAAGCACTCTAACTTGTAATTCTTGATGTCAATTCAGATCGCCCGAGCGAAGGTCTTGGAGGTAGTTCAATCAGAGGATACTGATGGAACACGAGTTGTGGGGAAGCAAATTTGGGATGAAGTCTAGAAGTCGCTTGCCGAAGATGCAGGGCCTAATTCTCATGAGCGTGAACCTTCTATCAATCGGCTTTCGGTGGACGATGCAGATTCGCATGAGACTACAGAACCTTCCAATGTGGAGTACTCTGAACACAGCGAGGGGACTCAAAGACCAATAGAGATATTGAAGGTCTGTCTTCCTTTCCCTTAAGCATCTATCGGGAGATCTCCGGATGTTAACTTTTTGTTACTCATGTTTTCTTATGTGGTTGACTGTCTCTATCCTTGTTCAAACCGCAGGAGAAGTCTCCAGAACCACCGCGTCGTCCAAAGAAGTTGAAGAATCCAAAGCGACCTAATCCTGCGAGCGCCCCCCAAAAAGCGAAGCGAATCACGAAGAAGAAAAGTGTGAATTCGTTGATGGCGAATGCCTCAACGTCTGGAGGGGATGGTTCTCCATCAAATAGTTTGGATGAACAGACTACGCCCGTCGTAGCGGAGAACACTGGAGTCGCGGACGCTGCGATGATTTTGGTTTCTTGTTCCAAAGGAGGAGCTCCTGTAGGGGTCCTTGCAGGCGAAGCTTCAGAAGATAACCAGTCAGAGAAGGGAGTTCCATGTACTCAAGCCACCGAACGGATTGAACCGCAATCTCTAGATGTAGGGGTGGACGATGTACCTATGGACTGCAGTGGCGCTGCATGTACAGATCGGCCTTACAAGCTTTGCAGCGGGAGATCTCCCGATGGCCCAGGACACGGAACTCATCTCCGTTCCTACTATGGCTGATGAGGTTCGGAATGATGCAATGCTTGATCTCGACCCCCTGAGTCCGGAAGTATTGGAGGCCGTGACTATTGTGGAGGAAGAGGATGTCTCAATCGCTACCCCAGGAGTCCCAGTGGTGCTTTCAGAGAATTTGCCCCCGACGGTCGGGAGGGAGGTAACCGTGGTAGTCATGGGAAGTGAGGAGGTGTGTAAATTAAGGGAGACGTTTCGCAAGTTGTGTCTTCTTCAAAGTATGAGTTTAGGTCCTAGCGCCAGCGATAAAAAATCTCGATACATTGAGGCTTGTCGACTAGCAGTTTGTTTTACTTACCAAAGCCTTTTTGACATTGTCCTTGCACAAGATGATGTACCTGCCCATGAGGCTGAAGGTTCGAATGCTGCACGTTTGCCTCAGGTAGGCGGCGTTGTCCAAGGAGCGGTGGCCCAAGAGGTTACTGATACAGGTGCTTCAGTTGACATCAATGTTTTTTAGGGATGGGTTGTCTCCCTCTGTAGCAATTCTTTTGGGTGTCACTAACTATGTCATGATTCTGTTTTCTTGCAGATGTGAGAGGGGATGGGTCGACAGAGGGTACAATGTCTAAAGAGGTACCCCCACGACGGTATACAGTGATCCTAGACATGAACGGAGTTCTTGTATACAGGGCTTTTTACAAGAAAAAACACGTCGTAAAAAGAAGACCCGGTGTCACAGTCTTCCTTGAATGGTTGTATTCCAAGGCAGATGTAGCCTTCTGGAGCAGTGTTTCGAATCGTACTATGAAGGGTTTGTTAAGAACCGTGCTAGCGGATACTTCTTTTGGGGAGGATAAAGTCCATGCCCTCACATAGGTTGATTGCTCGGAATCCTCGTATAGGAGCAAAGAGAAACCTGATAAACCGACCTTTTTGAAGGAACTGAACACCTATACGCTTGCTGTAGGTTTGTCGTCTGCAGAGAACGTACTTCTTATCAATGACTCTCCCTCAAAAAACCTTCTTAATGATTCTAACAACGCCATCTTCCCACAGACTTGGAAAGGTGACTTAGAGGACAATTTCTTGACTGGGCATCTCCTTCCTTGGCTTGATCGTTTATTCAAATCAAACGAAGCTGTGGTACATTTTGTGAAGAACAATCCCTTGGATGGCTGTCAGAGTCCTTTAGATGCGTTGTCTAGGGAGGGACATGAGATTCTGAAGGCAGTGGTTGGACTCTAGTTTCTTCCGAGGGTGGCTTCATCCGGAGATCTCCGGATACCTGGTTTTGCTTATTGATGGGATGTACTAGTGTACAATTGTAGATGAACAATAATTTCTGCAACTTCAACTTAGCGGAATTTTGTAACCTTACTTTCACTACATGTCCCCTGTTGGAACTTGTATATAGACAAGTGGATGAGGACATTGCAGTTGTATTTTGAAGGTTGTCATAAAAAAGAAAATTTACACATGCGTATTACTGTGTTCTTCATTTCAAGTAGGACATCCAAGTTTTCTTATTCCTCTGTTATGATTCATCTGGAAATCTCCCGCTATTATTTGCTTGCTTGTGCATTATTCTTACCACGAGAGGAATATGGTCAGAATATGGTCAAAATATTACTGACTACGTTGGACTGTTGATAGTGATTAATGATGCCTTTGTAGACATACACTAATTTATAACTTCAATTGTTCATAGACAGTTGCACTTAGTAAGTAATTTGTGTATTTTACCACCAGTGATATCCACTCTCCTTGGTACAATTTAATGTCCTACAAATGAATTCCAAGTCTACTGTCTTGAACAGGAACCTTAGTGTGAAATGTGTCTACATATGACTTCCTTCGTGTACATCTTATGTACTCCATTGTCTTCTACACTTATACGCCACCCATATTCATCGGGAGTTCTCCCGATGACTGGAGGTCCTCCTTTGCATGTAGAATTGACTACTGTAGTGAATGGGTCTTGGCAGAAGGCGTTGCTCGTTGTTTTGACTGGTGCGTTGTGCGTTGAAGGCGGTGTCGCAGATCTCCCTCACGATATCAACATACTGGATGGTTTTAACGAGTTTTTTCAATACCTTGTTGACAATTCTCACTATGGCCTGTGGTCATGCATGCGTGCTTCGACTTTGTCGAAGCTTGTTCGACGTCTTTTACGACAAAATATTATAGACCGGTTCCTTTTCATATCCAGTGCCGAAACTCCTGACAAGAACGATCCCTATCCGAATCGTGTAGCAATGTTGGAGCATGTTCTAGGTAGTCCTCAATTGCGTAGGGTTCTTTGGAATCAAACTATTGCATTGCTTGAGGTAGATCCTCTGAACTGGCAACGTCCACGCATTATAGGACCGTGGATACGTGTGGGAGATGATGTAGATCTTATCAAATTGCAACGTCCCTACTACATAGGACCAAAATTGAATATAAGGGGAGAAAGATACCATGAAGTGCACTAGTGGTTATAATGAAGGCACATGTTTGTAATTTTTGGTATGAAAATTAGTAAAATATGGTGACCCTTTCTTCTCCACCCGACTATAACTAATTCCTATGTACCAAATGTTTGTCATTCACTTGTCATTCACTACATTCTCTTGTAATGTTATGAGAATTGCATCCGGAGATCTCTCGACCAATCCAGTGAAGCTTGAAGTAAAGCTTTCTTATTTATGTTAAAGTAATCCCTAGTTCATTGCCTCGGGGCAACTCAAAAAAGCCCAAATGTCTGTTCTTCCCTTTCATCGGAAAATCTCCTGATGATTCATATTCCTTTCTGTATACAAGTAAATGTAGTCTTCTTGTAGGCTATCCAATTGGGACAAGAGAATTGTTTAGACTTATATCAATTGGATTTGGGTTCAGTCCTGGCTTTCTTGCAACATGGGGAACCTCCATTATGTGTTGTTCCCTTACATCGGGAAATCTCCCGATGATTTTCTCAAGTATTACATGACTGTACCTTGATGAAGCTCAATGTACTTCAATTAAGTTAAGTTAAGTTAAGTTAAGTTCAATGTACTTCTCCAATTCCCTAAACTCCAAGAACCTCTATTATGTGCTATTTCCATGTTCATCTGGAAATCTTCGGATGATTCATCTCAAGTACTATATATAAATTAATGAAGTTTGATGTACTTCTCCAAGTCCCTAAACTCCAAGAACCTCCATTATGTGCTATTCCCTTGGATCGGAAAATCTCCAGATGATTCATCTCAAGTACTATGTATAAATTAATGAAGTTCAATGTAGTTTTCCAATTCCCTAAACCCTAAGAACCTCCATACTGTGCTATACCCTTACATCGAGAAATCTCCCGATGATTCATCTCAAGTACTCTATATAATTTGATGAAGTTGGGTGTACTCTAACTCCCCAAGTCCCCAAAACCCTACTTATATTGCAAAATATAGAATCTAAAATCCTATTTAATATGAAAAATCTCCCGATAGTACCATGACAAAGTCCAGATTTAACACCAAAGTCCGAAAGTAGTTAAATATGGCATAATACCTCAGCTGCATCGTTTTTGGAAGAGTCGGCCTTCATCTTTGCCAGCAGAGTGCGATAGTCAGCTAGTAGCCTACACAAGGGCTCCAGAAGCGAAACCCAATGCGTCGTAACTTGAAGAAGCGGCTTCAGTCCTCTCATTTCCATGACTTCAGCCAACTTTTGGTATTCGGACAAGCGCTTGGGGCTCTTACTGAAATACGCATGTACCTTTTGAATGATTTGCTCCACAACTCCGAAAATTGGCAATGCAGACAATGATTTTGCTGCTAGATTGCAACGGTGCGCCATGCAATGAATCCCTACACAAAAGGGGGCAAACTTGGTTTGGAGTTGTGTGGTAACATCAGTTCGACAACCCTGGAACGCACTAACTCCATCGGCACTGAAGCCTAGTAACTTCCTCAAAATTTGTTCGAAGCTAAGATCACCTCCATACTCCAAGGCTTTGACGATCACCATGGTAAGAACGTCAACAGTAGATCCATTGACCAAATGCTGGAGAGAAATTAGGTAAGGAACCCTCACATAGTTTTCAACAATGTATGCATGTATACACAACCAGCTGCCGTTATCTACGAACGTCACTTCGTCACATGTAATAGCAACAAAAAGAGCAGTAGATTTTTTTTTTCATGGACTCTTTCACCTGCAAGTACATGAATTTGGCCATCTTCCAACCAGAATTGTTTGTCCAGTGCATACAAGGAAGGTTTGGAACTTTGAGGAAGGCATAAAGCCCTTCTCTCTCTTCGTACTCCAACATTGGTTGACGAGATGAGAGGATTTGAAAGATTGTGCTGAACTGCACTATCTTCTTGGACTTAAAAGTGGAAGTGATGACATTGACCTGCTGCAAAATGGAAGCAGGTTGTTTGGCTGCAAAATGGCGGAGATTGATCTGATGACGGTAAGTTCTCAAAACATACCACTCCCGAGCCTTCACTTTGTACTTTGGCATGTCAAATGCGGCCTTTCTTCTCCCCTCGTGCTTTGTGAGTGTGTCCCACTTTGGACCTAAAATCTTTGGCTTCTTTTCGAACGTAGAACAGACCTTGCACTTCACGAGGTGCACTTGACCATCATTTCCTCGTATTGGCTCTGCCCATACAAGTTTCGCAGCCCATTCATTTTGGAAGCGCCTCGTACGATCGTAATTGACCTTCGGCTTCTTGGGCGGAGGGATTTCTTCGAAGTCATCGTCACTTTCCATTTCCTCCTCTCCATCGGAAATTTTGACTAGGTCGGCCCATAATTGGCGGCGTGTGTCAACATCTTCTACAGGGCGGGACTCAAGTGAACAGGTGCTCCTCTTCTACGATACCAGAGGAGATGTGGACTCCAGCATCACCGTGTCCATAGACACGTTTGAACTGAGTTCTTTACTACAAACTGAGAACTAATTGGTGTTGGGTCGGAGGATGTGCCCAATATAATCAAAGGCTGCGGATTACTTGTATTCCGTGAAGAGGTAAAAAATGTCACAATCGACACAGCCTCCTTTGCACTTCGCCGGGTCTTTGAGTCCTCCTGATAGACAACCTTGCCTTTCATCTCGCGTCGACGCGCTGCAACCTCCTTCTCAAGTTTTAGTTGAATTTCACGATGAGCCCTTGCAAAAGCAGCTGTAGTCAAGTTTTGGTGAAGTTGAAGGCTCGCCTCCCACAAGGCAATCTCTGCTTCGTCCACGGCTGCAAGGTGCGGGGTTTCTACATCTACCATCTTTGGATTGGCAACTGCGTCCTCCATCGTTGGATGGGCCAAAAAATGCTACAAACGGAAATGCACAAAACGAGTTGAGCGAAAGAACAAGATACAAAGCAGTGAAGAAAAACCCTAGGACTTGGAACCACCGTTGGCGAATATAAGTCAAACCATGGCATTCCTATCCAAAAACAACTGCAAAATTCAGAACTAATACTGGTGATCGTTGCTCAAACCAGGATAAAGTAGAGAAATTGTACAACCACAAGCAAAGCTCAATAATCAAACACAACGCTAAGCACAAATATCTCAATTCTGAACTCATCGTGCTGAAAAGGAAGAAGCATACCTTCACGGATGCTTGCATACCAATTTATACTCCGATAATGTTGGCAATGCCATACCCACAGCAAAGGACCTGCGTAGTGGATATAAATGCATACTATCTTCATTGCATCAAGGTAGCTATGCACAGAAGGAACTAAGCAAAGAGGTAGCAAATGCGCCATCTAAAAATCAAACCGCACACTAATTTGCCATTGCTGGATTATGCAACCCAGAGTTGCAGTACCATGGAGAGAAAGGAGTGGCTATAAACTCAGTATGGGCGGAGTTCAAGTGGGCGAGAGAGTGGAATGACTTGGTGAGACCGTGGCGATGCCAATTTAAATGCTCTTCCAAACTCTGGCAATGAACGAAATCTATCGTGGTGCATCAATGGCAACGAATGCCCACCACAATAGCGCAATTGAGGCGAGGCAAGTCTCGTGGTGGAAGGAATTTGGCGTGGGAGTTTCAAAAACAGTCGCCCAGCCATCCAGAAATCAGGCGATGATGGTGAGTGCGGCTACAGCTTTCAGGCATCTCCTTCAAAACCCTAGGCTTCAATTAGGCCTCATTTTTTTATTTTTTTATTTTTTTCCTTCATGCTTTTTCACCCACCTTTTTTATTTACTACTTTCTGGCCACAGGGGGCCCAAAAAAAAAGGCTGCTAGTCACTAATACAAGATTCGTAGATACTTTACATTCAGATATAAAGAGTTATGTCTTCATTGATGCTCTTATTCAGACCTTAGTTGAAATACATCATATAAGCTACATTCCTCTTTATTAATATATATGAATTGAAAAATATATAATTTCTATATACAAATCAAAATCTTAGCTTTCACAAATTAGGAATCTACTTTGAGTCTTTTTGGAGTGAAATCCAATACAAAACACTAAAAATTATCGTTCTCCTTGACAGAACGCAGATATTCATTCAATAAGTCGTCATTTGATAACGCACACTTACCTAGAAAATCCACAACAAGGCGGTTGTTGGAGAAGCGTCTTGTAGGCCTCCAAAGAACATCTTGCCATAAAGAGGAAAGTTGGCCTTGAATGTGGCCTTCGGCAAGTAGTTGTTGGTTCCTACATCAGCTAACAAGTCACCGAATGCAAAAAACGCAGGCACGTCGAAGCTCCGAAGCGACCTCGCGGCATCCACAGCCAGTATCCCAGAGAAAAGTGCAGCTGCAGCCAATATGACAATTTTGAAATTCATGGCTAGTTGCAATTTACCTTCTTGCAACTCCTAGTTCTAGTGATTCCAAACCAACTCCCTCTGAGTTCCTTGACCAAGAATTCCAAGAATTACAGAGTACCAGATGCAATAATTACAATAAGCGTGACGAGCTTGACCCGACTTCATTCAATCAATTTCAGCTGGTACTGAAGTGACTAGACTGAGTGAAATATTCTGTGATTGTAAGCTTATTGATAGATATTTGTAAGAAATTCGACATTCACTTGAAGGTTTGATAGTCGGAAGAGCCTGCAGCAGGCTCTGTTGTGATGTGAAGGAGCAGCTTGATAGCCCACAAGTCCTGGTGGAACTCATCCAGACTGAGAAAGCGCCTCCATGTCCTACAGACGGAAGTGGATTAACCCTTAAACGACGGGCCTATGACCACTGGTTTAAAGGCTCCATCCCCGTCACTCAATTTGTTACCGTTTTTGAACCAGTCATGTATGAAAATTCTTATTTTTATTTTTCAAAGATGAAAGTACATGTCTTCTACACTTCACAGAAATTTCAGATTTTCTTTTGAGGAAAATTGATTTTTATGACAGTTTTTGAAGAAAAAGTGAAGAAAAAATCATATCAAATAGAAAATAACCTCAAGAAATCTGAAAATTTCACCATGTGTGTACATTATAGTGAAAAACATTATGGTGTAAACTCAACTTCCGTGTACACCTATTTTTAGGCTACAGTGGACATTAAAAATGCAGCCAAAATTCAAACTACAATGAAACATTTGATTTTATGAATTTTTTCCAAATTTCCAATTAGAGTAGAAACTAGAAGTGAGGACCTTCATTTTGTTAGTTGGGCTCAAATTCAGAAAATGCCATTTTCAAGGAGAAATTTCAAATTTACTCAATTTCTCAAAGTACACTAAAACAACAAATTTTGCCATTTGATTTTTGTAATTACTTCTCAACCACATGGAAACAAACATCAATTAGACTAAAAACTCAGTTGGAAACTCTTTGTAACTCAACATGCAAGGGCATTAAAAAAATATGGATGGAAAAACTAGGTGATTGCATGAAACACCTGGCAGTTTGGTTGTGTTCTGATTTTGGAGCGCTATAACTTTTGATATATGAATCCAATGCCAAAACCAAAAAAGATATTTCTAAAGATCTTGACAAAAATTGTATTCCTTATTTTTCAAAATTTTTAAAAAATCATTATATATTTAAAAGTTAATTTTGTTAATTTGTCACACTTTGACATAGTGGGGTTTTTAGTACTATTGAGTAGTTAAAATTAATTTTGTGGTTGAAATTTCTATAGTATATTTTCTTAGTAGGTAGACATGTTCCTACAGAAGGAAATCTAAGAATACATTATTTTATATCCTCCACATTCGTGCAAACAAGCCTTTTTTGGGCATGCAATTCCAAACATTAGAAATGGTTTTGACCTCATTTTTTTAGTCAAATAGCATCACCAAAAAGTCTTCCCAAATGGCCAATTTTTACTTTTGTTGAAATTATTTTTTCTATTTTCTACAAATAAAAATGTTAAAGCATGTATTTTCTAGGACATTTTTTGGACATAGAGTTTTGTTCTAGAAAATACATGCTTTAACATTTTTATTTGTAGAAGATAGAAAAAACAATTTTCAACAAAAGTAAAAATTGGCCATTTGGGGAGACTTTTTAGTGATGCTATCTGACTAAAAAAATGAGGTCAAAACCATTTCTAATGTTTGGAATTGCATGCACAAAGAAGGCCTGTTTGCACAAATGTAGAGGATAAAAAATAATGTATTTTTAGATTTCTTTTGGTAGGAACATGTCTACCTACTAAGAAAATATACCATAGAAATTTCAGCTAAAAAATATTAATTTTAGCCGTTCAATAGTACTAAAAAATCCACTATGTCAAAGTGTGACAAATTAACAAAATTAACTTTTAAATATAAAATGGTTTCTTAAAAATCTTGAAAAATAAGGAATACAATTTTTGTCAAGATCTTTAGAAATGAGTTTTTTGGTTTTGGCATTGAATTCATACATCAAAAGTTATAGCGCTCTAAAATTAGAACACAACCAAACTGCCAGGTGTTTCATGCAATCACCCAACTACTGTTTAGTTCTTCTTGTGGCCTCTTGAAGTCTTCCAAATGCCAAAAAATAGCGTTGGCATCACTTAGGGATTAAGAGCGCCTTTAATCTCTACGGCCTCCCAATTGCACAGATATTGATTCTTTAGACAATGTCTGTTGGGCCTGCCTTATGCTGATGAGGTGTACGTTGACTTGGGCAACCTTGAAAAAGTTGTTAGAGTATCTCTACCCCAAAGCGCTAAATTTGGTGCACTAGAACATTTCATAACTCTTGTTCATCACATATGACCCTTAAATAGTTAAGTAACCACTCATCAAATAGAATAAAAGATAAATTAACTAAAAATCTAGGTAGAATAGTGATTTCAAAGGTCCTTCTTTGGCATGCTAAGATTGAGTTTTTAATTACACACTAAGAGAAGTTAAGAATATTTTTTTGTCTCCATCTAAAGAATGTTAGACGTTATTGAACAAAGGTGGGGATCGTCTTAGTCTTATCTATTGATGAGAGGTAAGACCTATGTGCAAAATCAGTGAATTCCGTTGGCAATCATAGTGTGCTAATATGCCATGAGGCTTGGGGTTTGATCTCAAGCAATTTAAGACTTTCATATGGGAATTTTTCTAAAGCCTTTTGTATTGAAGTTAAGTCTTTTTTTACATTTTGGAGGGAAGGAGACCATGACCAAAGAAATATAAGCTTAGAGGAGATGGCTACTTGCCCCCCTATTTGTAAAACTATGTATTGTATCACTTAGAATTGGACTTAGAACATGTTTCAAACTTTGGAAAATTATCTACAAGTATGCAATGATCACAAAGTCGTACAAATAGTCACATCACAAAATAGGGTATTTTTCCTTTGAGCATGACCAAGGTCATCGCAAGAAACACTTGTTCCATTTTTTATCCCCTTCACCTTGGACACGTGGTTTTTTACTCTTAATTTTTACATTGTTTGTCCATTCTACACAAAACTTGAAATGAAGGAACATATAATAGTTTTAGACATTAATATGTAATTAAAAAAAAATTTAACAACACTCGATTGAATTAATGTCTATTTTGGCAATTTTGTAGGTTTTTAGTTCTATTTGTGACCCAAAAATTTGAAGCTCAAATTTGGCATACAAGGACTTCTACTAAATTTATACAAGCCTACAAAGAGATTTAAGAAAATAATAAATTGTCCAACTTCCACATGTACTCAAATTGCACTACCTTTGTACAAGTGTAGAGATCACAATTTACTTTCAAAAAGGATGAAAATGGTTGATGAACATCTTTACATAAGAGGATTTTTCAGGGCTTCAGGAGACCGTTTCAGCCCTGTTCCCCTGTCTGCGAACGCGTCAAATAAAATAATAATTAAAAAATAATTAAAAATTAAAAAATTAAAAAAATAATTTTTTTATATTAAAATATTATTAAAAAAATTTAAAAATAAAAAAATTTATTTTTTTCAAAAAATAATATTAAAATATTAATTAAATATGATTATCTGATGTGGCAGTCTCTTGGCCACATCAAATCGCCTCAGTGGCAGTGTTCAGAGAGTTCCCATGGCCTGAGAACTCACGATCTTCCAGAGTAGCTAAAAATCCTCTTATGAGTTAGAAAATTTTTTTTAAATTAAAAAAAATAAAAAAATAATTTACTATTTTAAGAAAATCAAATAAAAGAGTGTTTATTTTCATTGTATTTTTCATTGTGTTTTTTTTAGTATAACTTATAGAATTAAATTTTCTTAGATTTGAATTTTGAGAGATACAATATTCTCATTACTCTTCAAATTATCCATATTTTATTTTATTTAAAAAATTTATTCCAAAAGCCACAATCCAACTCATTGAAATAGGCCATTTGAGCCAAAAATAGTAAATGATTCTTACAATGACCACTAGTGCAACTTGCTAGATCAACCACAAGGAACCAGATTTTTTGGTAGTTGCATTGACACACATCAAAGATTTGATGCATGCCAAACTTAGTTGGTAAATCCTCTTAGTCCCTCAAAACATTCTCGTTGCATTAATTTTGTGATGGTGCCACTTAATCCTATTTAGTTAAGCAATAACTTTTAACTATGCATGAAGATCAAGTTTGATAAGTATGAATTGACACTTAATCCTATAGAGTCAAAAAATAACCCTTGACTATGTATAGGGCTCAAGTTTGGTGATTATGAATGGACGCAAGAATTTTGAAGGATCTTTAATTATTGAAAAAATAGCCGTATAAATTTTTTTGTTAATATAGTGGTATTCTTTACACCTTTTTTTCATTCTTTTCTTTTTTTGAGTTGTAAAGTCTAGGATTGGAATATATTTTAGAACATACAATATTTACATAGAAGGGGCAAGATATGGCGAATTTCATTAAAATGGAGAAATTCCATTACTTTGACACCTTTCACAATTCGTACCGCATAATTTAAAATCTAAATCTGTCATAGATTTTTGAAGTCTACATGCATCGTAGATGTTTGAAATTTATATTTGTCCAAGATGTTTTAGACCACATAGTTTGAAATCTAAATTTGTCATGGATTTTTGAAATCTAAATGATTCCTAAATGTTTGAAAATCTATATATTAGTCGTAGATGCCAATTTTCATTTTAGGTGGCACGGTCTAAAAAATGACATATGAAATATTACCCTTTTAATATAACTTGTTGTGTTTGTGAATTTTTATCTATTTAAAAAAAATGTTTATTATTGATGTAAACACATCAAATTTGTCAAGTGGCAATGTAGATGCTCTTGGGATGCCCCCTTTACACTACGACCATTACACCAGAACAAGTAGACAAGGCAAAAGTCACTTCCAAAAGTTGTTTGTCACAGGACACAAGACATAACCTGAAACGCAGGAGCGATATGGTGGTGGTATTTATACAGCCGGGTTGACTACAACTGGCGCCGGTAGAATGTGAGATGGTTGGTCATCAAGAATCCCCGCAACAAGTAAATGCTTCGCTCGTGATGCTCTGATACTCCTGACTCTTATCAACTAACTGGGCCCAGGAAATGATTTTAAAAACAAACAAAATGTGAGGAGCCCACCACGTTTTTGACATTTGCATGCCTGTGTCTTCCGAGGAAGACCAGCGGCTGGCCTGATTCCATCCCAAGCAGGGCTGCTTTGTAGATTTGGGATGGCGATGCGTTCGAAACACAATGATGAATTCGACCTGATGCTATTTTTGAGCTAGAGTACAGGATCGGACTGGATTGGGTGATGGGTACAATTACAATTACAGACAACAACAGATAAAGTACAAGGAATTAATCCAAGCAAAGCTTCACACATTCAAGAGCGCTAGCGACTTCTACCTCCCCCAGTCTGTTCTAAGGAATGAATCTTCTACTGCACCTGAAGTTTTGAAACTAAGATCAACTTTGTGCTCGCAGACTTATCAAGTGGTTGAGTGAAGAGGGGCCGACGAGTACCCACATTCCCAATTCAGAGGGAAGTGGTCCATCCATAACATCACCACATATGAATAAGTTCTCCCCACTACGAAATGGCAACTCGCTTGATGTCTTGATGCTAGAATTTCGATATGCAAATCCTAATGCTTCAAACCCCAGAGCTACCTCGGTGTCGGGAAGCTTGTAGGTCCATACGACCTGCATTAGAGAAAATATGAACTCTTTACAAGGCTGTCAAGGTTTGACATGCTAGTCTATTACTGGAGCTTTAGTGAGCTAAAAAAACATGAAATTGATGACAAAGATGAGTTTCAACTTTTGTGCACATACTGGGAGCTGTATCTTGTTAGTTTCTCTCCTTTTTTAATTCTAGATCTGTCAGAAGAATTATTCCGAAGCTTCTTTGATATAGTTTCTTATCATTCGCAATTAGTTTTGTCACAAAGAGATGATAGGCTCAGACCGCTTTTACGGTCCACCTGAAAGATGCAACTTGAATATTTTTGTCATTTTCTCTGCGATTAAATGCTTTGACAATTGCGAAACTGAAATGAGTGACAATAGGGGAAAAAAACCTGTCAAGCAAAGATAAATGTTATCAAAGGGTCCCTTTGGCACTTCTTAGCGGCCTTGTAGAGAATCCATACTTTCTCTAATGGCAGAGTAGTTTGAAAATCCCGATAGCTGTGGAGAATGCGAAGTAGGTGACTTAGTTGATTGCACCTTAGTTGCAGCTTCCATTGTCAAAGCCCATTGTAGATCTTGCACCACTTCTGTCATTGTAGGTCTATGCATCCCTTTGGGCTCCACACTTTGCATGGCAATATCAGCAACTTTCCATATGGCTTCCATATTGGGATGTGAGGCTATCACCACAGGGTCTAGTATTGAGGTGATGTCGTTATTATGAAGACTGTCTCGAACCTGAAGAATCCAAATGAATTTGAAAAGTAATAAGGTTGAAAGAGCCACTTTGGGACTTCAAGGCAAATTTAGATCTAAATTGATTCATGATGAGTTTGTATTTCTTTAAAGTGGATCCCTTGATATAATTATTTGCATAGTTACCTCTTTGCATTCATTGAAAGCTTAAGATGAGGTTTCAAATGATAGTGTATACGAGGGAATATGTAGGGAACTCACCCAGTTGGTAAGATTTGGACTCCTTTCGCTTGGACCCAAATGATCAATGGGTAGACATCCTGTGAGCAATTCCAAAAGAACAATTCCAAAACTATATACATCACTCTTGGAGGATATATAATGAGTTGAATGGTACCTATAAACAAAACAACAACATGATGGTGTAAGTACATGACAATAATGAAGACTCAAAACAAGCCATACTTTTTTGGGTCATTGCAAGAAACACTTGTCCTATTTGTTGCATTTTGCAACAATACTCATGATTTTTTCAGTAGTACTATAAAATTAGAAAACTAATTTTTAAAAAAATTAAAAAATAAGAATAATGTATATACCTCTAAAATGAAGGTTTTCATTGAAGGAAATTGACAGAAAAATTCTCTAAGTAGGAGAACTTGAAAAGTGCCAAATCTCAAGAAAATAGGTACTTTGATTCAAAAATTAGGGAAAAATAGTAAAAATAAGTATTTTCAAAAAATAAAAAGCGACTATTTGCAACAAATTTATGGAGATGGTCATTCACAAAAAAAACCACCAAAATAAAATTTTATATGTTTCAAAATACAAGCAGAAGGGAGCTCACTTTGTAGACCTCCACACCTCACAAAATTAACTTTTTTTTAAAATACTTCTTTGGAGAGCTAGAAATCTACTAGAAGACCATCTCATCCAAATTTCATCTTAAAATCATTAAAAAAAGGTATAGCTCAGGTACTAAAACCCCCTAAACTGCCAAGTGTGACTTCCAATTGAGGTCTATTTTTGGATAGTAAACTATTTTTGAAAATTATGAAAAAATCAAGGAAGGTGTATAATAGTTATGAGTACCTTCGCTATAAATCTTGAGTCATAACACAAAAGTTATGTCCAAAAAACTGATTAGCATGCAACGTGTGACACAAAATAGTACAAGTGTTTCTTGCAATGACCCTTTTAATAAGGCAAACTACAAATCATCTAATCATAAATATAGTGAGAGTCAATTATAATAGAAAGCATTTTATGGTTAGATACTTTGGCCTAGCTTGAAGATATACCTCTACCCAATTGACTAGAAATTTGTAATAAGAATTCTCAAGCAATAAAGAATAATTACTTAGAAAATCAAATGTATTAAACATGAGATCACTTCATTAAAAATGCACTCTACCATAGCTATGTAGTGCAAATCCCTTGCTATAAAAACAACATTTAGATGTTCAACAATTCAACCACCTCAAAGTTAACAAAACATTGCCATAATTTTCTTGATAAAAACGTTTTTCAAACATATTCAAATGGGAGATTGCAATGGAGAAAATATAGAGAAAAATAAGGTTGCAAAAAACAAGTTTGTGGGTTTCCAGATCGCTTACTCTGGATCGAGGTAGCCTGCAGTGCCCATGACGTTATTAGTCATTACTCTTGTGCCATCAGCTTCACCCATGAGCTTCGTTAGTCCAAAATCCGCCACTTTAGCCTCGAATTGGGGAGTGAGCAGAATGTTGCTGCTCTTCACGTCTCGGTGGATGAAACTCGGCCTGCACGCCGTGTGCAAATACTCCAAACCTGCAAGTGCACCAGACATCAATCAAAAATCTCGTCAAGCAAATCGCTCCAGGCGGAGTCATGGAGGAACAAGTCATTCACAAACTAAAGCGGCTGAGTCAGAGTAGATTAGCTTTGAACTTCGTTAAATTGACATTTTGACATAATTAGCTTGCTCTGCACATGGATAAGCAAATTAATTTGAATTTTGATTAAATGTTACGCAACAGCTAAATGACGACAAACAACCCTTCTAAATGCTGGAAGGTGTACCTTGTGCTGCATTGACGGCAATGCTTAGGCGCGTCCTCCAATTTAGAGTGCCAACACTCTCTGAACTGCCTGCATTATCACAATACCCATTTCTTAGGACCTGTGTCAGTTACCTAGAAAGTTTAAGCCCTTTTAGAGTGGGCTTTGCAGCTTAAAGCCCTCCAGCTATACCATACTCCTATATCAGATTCAACAATTGTTTCAAAAACATATAAATTAATCTTGGAAAGCAGATCGTTTCAATTGATATTCAGTTTAATTGGACTGCCTGCACTGATATTCGTGTTTGGATGTAGGTGTTTGAGTTTCTTGAACTGCGTACATGCCGCAGATTTTCATTTCTTATTTGTGATTCAGATCCAAATATGGGTATCAATGTCAATTGAATTTGTAAGCAGATCGATTGAATGTTCAAAGACAGAGTCCCAGAGCAGAAGAAAAATTTAAGAAAAATTCAAGTTCTCACCATGTAGTTGATCAAATAAGGAGCCGCTGTGCATGTATTCGTAGACAAGGCTTTGCTTCTGTTCCTGGCAGTAGCCCACCAAGGCCACCAGGTTCTTGTGGTGCACTCGAGATAAAACATCAACCTGGAGGAAGCATCCAACGCCCAACGCCCAACTTCAAAACCATTTCATTAGACAATCCCAAGTACTGCACAAATTTACGGTAAGGACTCAATCTAATAAACAGACATCATGGCTCAAGAGAGGGCAAAAACATTATATAGGACACAAAAACTTCCTTTCAAATACAGCTCGTATTTTACGAAGGATCACAACTTTTTGTTCATTTACGTGCACATGCACCCTAATGGAAGGCATGTGGAGAGAAAACCTAAAATATTGAAACTAAATTCTAAAAGTTTCAACACTTGGAGGGCCACAAACCTCATTGAAAAACGCCCTTTCTTCATGCTTTGAATTTCCATCAGCAACTTTGACTGCCACTTCTTGCCCATCAGGAAGCTTTCCATAATATACGGGACCGAATCCTCCTTTCCCAAGTTCCCTCTTGAATTGAGCAGTTGCAGCAGTGACTTCCGCAAATGTGTAAGCTTTCGCACCACCAGGAGTGGCAATTCCTGTTGATGCATAATAGAAGATGATCCGCATCAGTTCTTGCAAATTAAGTTATGTTCTAAGTAGATGAATCTCGGCTGTTGTGGGTTAGAAATCAACTGAGGATCTACAAATGAAATAAGAAAACTACATTTCAATTGAGTTTGGAGAATCGTTGTGGAAATCCAGACGTACTTGTGGGCGCCCTGTGCACCTCGTCAGAAAGTTTGCGCTTGCGTTTCCATCGACGGCAGACCAAGATTACTATCACAGTGAAGAGTGAGAGTCCCACAGCACCCCCAGCAGCAGCACCGGCAATGATTCCAACGTTTGATTTGCCACAATTACCACACTTTGAAGTTGCAGGTCCAGGGGTAGGTTGGGCCGCTAAGAAAGGGTTGCCATCATAACTGAACAAAAAGCAATTTATGGAGCAATTTCAGTATTTGCAATGCAAAATAATTTGAATTGGCTGTAAATATCACAATTGTGAGGTTGAGGATCCCTATGGAACTTGTAGTAGGGACTGATTTAACAATTTCTATTGACAAACCGCTGAGTTCCCTAATGTAAAGTTTTTATAAATGGTAGCCTCAAATTAATCTGTCAGGTATATTCACACAACATCCAACTTGCGTCAAGAGTGCAAAATGTTCAACTATTAGCTCCATGTATATACTAAACTGCAATTTACGATGTTGCAGCCCTGTACTATTATACTACAGGATTTCGTTGAGCTGTAACTGTGCTGCTAATACGTACAGAAACTGTGCTAAGAGCTTTGAAAAAATGGGACCAGTTTTCATTTTTTTTCATTTTTAATGCGTTAAAAACTTAGAAGAAAACCTTTCAATGTGCCAGTAAGAGGAACATGGTCATTTAAAATAAATAAAAAATTCAAGATCCTCCAACCTGGAAAGCAGCAAACAAGAGAGTACTATAGTGTGATCATTAAAATATGCAAGTTACATGGAACAAGACTTTCGGTAGAATTGAACTGGTTTGGGAACTATTGGAATACATCACAGAGAAAAACTTCTCCATGATTTACAAAGTCTCCCACTGAACACTAGAATCATTTGACAGCCTCCCAATGATAGACAGTGTCGTCTCATTGTATCAAAGTGTGAGGGCTTTGTCGAATGCAACGAGCATAGGGATACCTCTCAATGAATCAATGGAAAAAAAATTCTCTCACAATGCTATCGTGAAATAGTCTCAATTCATTCAAGATACAACAGTTAATACGAAGTTAGTGACACGAGAGAACTTACGTGAACCGTATCCGAGAGTTAGCCGAAAGAAGACCCTCTGGAATTGGACCACTGAAGTTATTGTTCTGGACAGCCCTGCAACAATTTTACGCTAATCTTCAGTTTCAACCGCAGATGTGGAACTTCGAGAACAAAACTTGAAAGCAAGAAAATACGAGATCAAGCACATACTGCTCTAATTCATCCACCGGTCGATGGAAGGTTACAAAACGTACAACACCCTCAGAGCTGTCATAGTTGTCAACCACTCCGGTAGGGGGCCACTGAGACTGTTGTTAGACAAGTCCCTGAGAAACATCCAAAAGCAACGTTCATGAATTAATCCATATGCAGCAGACTCCTTGCATTCCTAAAGTTGAGAAATACCGTAACTCAGAAGATTTAAATTATGTCTGGGCTCGACGCAGGAAGATTATTGCGCATTCCCCGTGTGTTCAATTTGGCATTCGATTTCACAGGGGAATTGCATCATTTCCTTGAACCTCAAGGGAGGGTATTGAGACCATAGGGATTCATGCATTCCCGCTAATCTTGATCATTCGGGATTCTGTTCATTCCGTTGTTATCATACAGAACACTATAATTTGTATAAATTTCTCGGTCTCACTTGCCCACCTCGCACAATGTTCACTCGAACTCCTGGTGCAAACTTGCTAAACTGCGTGTGAGATCATTCATTCATGGAATTGATTCATTATCCAAAAATATACGCTCCGTTCAGATAGGTAAACTTCCGGGTTTGGGTTCAAACAAATGATATAATGCCTTTCAGCTCTCCTTACATTCTAGCTCATTAAAAGACAATTATGTCGTATTCGAGGTCGTATTTCTTCAAATGGCAAGTTTCAGAGATATCGTTTTAGTCTCAGCTGACCGACTGAAACCTAAAATCTATTCCAGACCTAATTTTTAGAGCCTCGACTGCTTGAAAAGTGCCAGCTTCAGGGCTCCAGACACTTTCATCAACCGCAAAATTTGGATCTCTGAAACACGCAGCTTTTACAAATGAGACTATCGTTGATCTTTTTTAACAAACTGTAATTGCAGTCCAAATTGTTGGGACGACTCACAAGCTGCTGAGGTCCCAGAGGTTGGCAAAACTGGCTTGAAGTATACCCACCAGCTGATATCCAGAAAGATTCCTGCACACACTCAACCGGACCACCAAAAATTTGCCAGAGTTCACTATTAGCAACAATGCACAAACAAGAAACCCTCCAGGAAGAAATTTCTCAACGCACTGTTGATGCAAAACCAGCGTTTTTGACCTCCTTGAATGATTACCCGTTTTCCTCTCTACTGCTGTTTTCAAGTGACGAATTTCATCTCAGCAAAGTACCCCATCAAATGAGGAAATTTGTACTTACAAGGCAGTGATCACAGGCGCTGGCGCATTTGAAGCGGGATCAGCGATGCTGCAAGTAATCCAGGCATGAGGGAAGGGAAGACATGGATCGCCAGTCCATTCCGTCAGATTGTAGCTTCTCTTGATGTCTTCAACAGCCAGTGCTGCACATCACCAGTTCCATTGAATTTCTATCAGCGTCCTAAACTTCGAACCTGGAGATCTGAATTTCGGCGATGCCGCTTGCATGCGTCTCATTTGGTACTAACACCGCGTCAGAATTCACCTCGAGGTAGAAAAGCAGTAGTACATGCTAAACCCCTACTGAATTATCATGTTGTTGGAAAATCACAACTTACAGCTTGAAAGCAAATTAAGGACTCACGAAGTTTGACCCTTCCAGTCAATTGATACACCATCCCAAAGTTTTGGATTGCTTTCCATAGTGGAGATCCCAGTCCAACACCGGAGCGACCGCGTGCTGGAAGACCAGCTTCATGCCAATGACCGTTATTGCACCCGTCGTGGACTGGTATGTGACGTATCTCCGTACTTTTCAGGCACATGAATCCGGTGTGAGGCTGGCATGTTCTCATGACCTTGCTTTTCGCTTGATTTCTATCCAACACCGGTTTGCTCTAGTGCTATATATTTGGAAGGACGTTATTAATTAAAATTGCATGATGCATAAGTACTTCAAAAATCTGAAACCTAAGAAAAGCCAGAGTCACATAATGACATGACTCAAGAATATACTGTAAGCTCCTCACCATCTTGATCAGCAGTCATCCATATTCTCGCCTCGGATCTTGCAAAAATCTCCATACAATTCAGGATCGGCCCCGCCTTGGCCGAAGGGAGTGGAGTCAAAAGCACAGTAGAATTTCTCCCCAAACTCACTCCGTCCGACCAGAAGTCCCAGCCGGACCAATCCAGGAACTTGGACATGGCAACAGTCGCGACACCCGCATCTTCGAGATCCGGAGCGACGGTGAAGTTTCGCAGGGGAAGCCCGGACGCCGAGTTGTTCAGCTCCGCAAAGTAGAAGGCCATGTAAACGGAAGTACTGTCGACTGCTGAAGAGCCTTCCGGCAACAGAAGGGACTCCAGAGTCCGAAGGCCCAAGCTCGCGACGGCCGATTGCATCACCGCCCAGGGGGGATTCCTCGAGCCAACCCAATCCGGAAAGGGAGTCGTCGTGGATAGAAACTGGTAAGAGCCTGCGGCTGTGGGGCTCAAGTAATAGTCGGTTGAAGGGAACCAGAGGCGGTCGTAGTAATCAGCAGGGGCTCTGCACAATCCGTAAAATGCACTGGAAGGTTTTATTACCTCGCAACTCCGGACATGTTACAACTATTGGAATGGAGGTCGACCTGGAGAGACTAATTGTTGATTAAAGCAGTGCTAGCTAGTGAATTTTAATTGCTTCAGAAAGGTGAGACAGCGGACAAAAGAATCGTATAATTTTGTTCATCAGTATGGCAGATTCAGTGCTCCAGTTTCATTCACCCGATTGAAGGCATTTGTGAGTCCCACGCTTGTCTCACTTTCAAAGCCTTGGGCACACTTTTGGAGCTCTAAATCACGCATAATTAATTCATATGACTGCAACCAGAAAACCTTCTCCAAATTCATGGAGAGCAAAATGAGATTTTCTTATGAAAGCCTTGTTGTCGTATTCGTTGAAATATGGCAGTGGGTTTTACTCCGGATGCTGAAATTGAAACAAGAAGGGCGTAGCACTAGGACTTTCACTTAACGCGGGCACCGAGAGCACTGAAACTAGCTTGGGCCGACTGGTGTGACCCGCAGTTGCAGATAGGGCGACTGAAATCCGACATTTCATCGAACACAGATTCTAAGCAGAACCACATATCATGTGTCACTAACCGCGCGCCTTCTAAGCACAAGCTTGATTGCTGCAACTGGCGTTTCAATATGTTTGCAAAATTGGCAAGTGGCGTTCATACCGAATGAGGGCCGTGCCGCCGAAATTCAAGCGATTCCGAGTCTTCATGATAATCTTTTCCTGCAGAAATGTGGCGAATTGGTCGATATATCCAGTAGCCAGCACACTGGCCTCTTTCAAAGAGATTCCGGAGATGAAAGGCGTAGCTGCCGGAGACGTCCGAATGAGACACACGTAAGTGACATTCCCCAGCGGCATGTAATAATACTCCTGGTGCGAGACCCCAGTGGCATCGAAGCTAATGTTGGAGATGATATTGGCATCGATGGCCACCTGAAAGTTCGGGGGCAGGTTGGCGTTTGGAGGCTTTATGCTGGGGGTAAAGTGGGGGGTAATGCCACCCCGGCACAGGCGCGCGACGCAGGTGTGGGCGGGAGCTCAATATAGTTGTCCCTTCACAGCGGGTCGGCCCATCGCTCGTCGGCATTGCCTCGTTGGAAAACACCGTGGAATTTTTTATTTGCTATCAAATGATAAAATGTTGAGCTTCGTAAGTCCTTTCATGTTTAATCCTTTAAGTTCCTTCACTATGTTTTCACCAAAAACGTTCCAAAACTGCCATTTCTAATACAAGTATGACAGGAGTTGGAAAAGTAATTCCACTTCTGTACAAATGGAATCATCAAATTCATAATTAATATTAATTAATTGAAATTTAAAGACATTCTTTTAAATTCGATTTAGAAAACCTAATTAAAATCATTTGATTAATTTTTTGGAGGGTAAATTCACTTTTGTAGAGTTGGATTCATCACATTTTTATTAAAGTTAATTAAATAGAATCTGAAGGCATTCTTTTAAATTCGATTTAAAAACTCTAATTAAAATTATTTGATTAAGTTTTTTTTGGGGGAAATTCACTTTTGTAGAGTTGGAGTCATCATATTTTTATTAATGTTAATTACATAAAATTTGAAGGCATTCTTTTAAATTTGATTTCAAAACTCTAATTAAAATTATTTGCTTAAGTTTTTTGGGGGTAAATTCACTTTTGTAGAGTTGGATTCATCACATTTTTATTAATGTTAATTAAATAGAATTTGAAGGAATTCTTTTAAATTCGATTTAAAAAATCTAATTAAAATCATTTGATTAATTTTTTGGAGGGTAAATTCACTTTTGTAGAGTTGGATTCATCATATTTTTATAAATGTTAATTAAATAGAATTTGAAGGCATTCTTTTAAATTCGATTTGAAAACCGTAATTAAAATTATTTGATTAAGTTTTTGGAGGGTATATTCACTTTTGTAGAGTTGGATTCATCATATTTTTATTAATGTCAATTACATAAAATTTGAAGGCATTCTTTTAAATTTGATTAAAATATGCTAATTAAAATTATTTGATTAATTGTTTTTGGGATAATTTCACCTCTGTACAGTTGAATCCATCATATTTTTATTAGTGTTAATTAAATAAAACTTCAAGGCATTATTTTTAATTCAATTAAAAATCCCCAATTAAAATTACTTAATTAATTGTTTGGGGGAGTAAATTCACTCTGTAGAGTTGGATTCATTATATTTTTATTAATGTTAATAAAATTAAATTAAAAGGCATTATTTTAAATTCGATGAAAGAAATCCTAATTAAATTTTTTTTTTGAAAGGAGCACTGCTTTGCAATTTCAAATGACGTTCACAGCCATCCGTGGAAAACTTTTGCACTAAACACTTTAAAATTAATTTAAGGCTTTTTATGTTGTAGACTTGAATTGAGACTTTGAGAGTTCAAAATTTTTTCAAAGAACTTCAACTTCAATACTGCCAGCGATGTTTTTAAATAGAACTTGGTCCACAATTGAACAAAACAACTAAATCATTCATAAATCTTTTATGGAATTAAAATACAATAATTACCCTGTTAGTGCATTTATTTTTGCGAATTACAAACCATGAGCAACCAGAACTTTGGATTCCTTATGATATATCCTAAAATTTAAATAAAAAACAAAAACAATGAATTAGTTTTTTCTTCTTTGAACGTTGATCTCCTGAATTATTGATACTTTTATTTTTTAAGAATAGTTAGTTACATATTCTTGAAGTAATTATATACATTGTAAAGCTAAAAAATAACTTTCACATCCCTATATTCTACTAAAATAAAATTGGTTAAATATGAACAACAAATTTCAAAAAACAATTATCTTTTGCAAGCTCATTTTGAGATGCATTGGTCATGTAAATGTGTTCTTCTTAAATTTTTGAATTGGAGAACATGCCATTTTAGTTTCATTTCAAACCTCTTGTAGAAATCATTTCATATTTCTTTCTAATTGGTAATTTTGGCAATAGAATCCTGTAGTCATTATCAAACAATGTTCACAATTTGAGGTCAAAATTATCATTTCCCAGAAACCACTTGATTGCTCATGGTTTCTGATTGGCAGAAACAAGTGCACTCCTTGTGAACAATTACAACGGTGAGATTGTTCTAGCAATCAAACTTCACAATCTCATAGAAAAGAATTTGAAGAAAATATTTACATTGCATTAAAGAATGAGTTCCATAAGTTTTTTCTTCAAAAAGATGCTTAAAAAGTTTGCAAAACAAGACTGCCCATTAGTTCCTCATTACAAATCCAAAATGGATTGGCTCCAACCTTCACATGTACGCAAAATTGTACTCTACGTTTTTTTAAAACACGAGGAAATTATTTCAGTATTTTTTGGACATTTTCTTATGCTACCCAAAATCTTCTTCTCGGGGGTTGGGGTTGGGGTTGGGTTATGCCTTAAAAAAATAAGGATATAGGTGCGACCAACCACTATTTTAAAGGGGGGTATTACTTTTTTTTCTTTTTTTTTGACATGCTATTATTATGTAATTTTTTAATTCGGGATAATAGAAAAGGGGCTTGTATTACTTTTAATTTCAACTTTCTATGAATAAACTATATGGTATTTTAGATTTAAAAAATATTCTACTATATTATTCACTATTCAGCCTACATGAAATCACAAAAACACATATATGAAAGTGAATGTAGTTCATGATGCTTTCAAGTTATAGTAGAAATTGGCAAAAGAAAGCTTTTTTTGTAAATGGAGTTACAATGATATTACTAATTTGAAAATTTACAAATGCATATCCAATTGTAAAAATGTCAAGTCATTACAATTTGGAAGCTCATTGTCATACAATATGGCATTAGGAAATACAACAAACATCAAACAGTTTCAAAGCCAAAATATGGAGTAACAAATATAATGTCATTGTGTTTAAGAACACAAAGGGTGCACCCAAAATGTGCATGCATTAAAAAAACTGAAAGTTTGCACCTTCACTCTAACATTTTGTACCATAACCGCCATTCAAAATTGCCTTCAAATGTAAGCCTGCATTGCAGCAAATATAGACAATTGCATCACACACTTGCAGCACATACAATTGCAAACGCACACACTTGCAATTGATGCCAACACACACAATTATAAACATACACAGTTGCAGCAAATACACACAATTGAAATTCGAAAGGAAAATGAGAAATGAACAACATATGAAGAATACATGCAAAAAGAAATCAAGAGAAATTCAGACCTGATCAGATAGGACGGTGGGATGGCGTAACCCAAACGCGGCTGGAAGGTTGCACTTTGCCTCCACGTGGAACTTCAACTTCCTTTCGAGCCCAACCATCTTGCAAAATGGTACGCAGTGCCTGCAGCTCAGTAATCGACATGTCTGCCAAAGATTTGGACTACAATCCCTCACTGATGTCCAGTTCAAATTTCCATGTGCGAAAAACCCAAAATAAAGCACTCTCATACATTGAGAACAAGAATGAAATGTCTCGGGCACGAGCTCGTGAAGTCTGGCGAGAGATGGGTCTTTTCTTCACCTGTTTGAATTCGGCCACTGCAATACGGAGTGCAGCAAACTCTGGAAGTCCTTGCAATGCATCTCGCCACGCAGTGCAAGGCGCTGCTAGACGAGGTAGCTCCGGTCGCCCACCATCCTCTTCCACCGAATATAGCCAAATTTTAAAATTCAGCGCCAACATCCGCACCCGTGAACCCTAGACCCTTGCTACAACGATTCGAGGGTAACAGCTTGTAGAAGAAAGCGCACGGAAAGGCAATTCCAGAACCCTAAACACCTGTATGAAAACAAAACTATCTTCTGACACATACACACAAGGGTCAAGTTTGGCAAGGCAGCTCCAACTTCCCTAAAACCAAACCCTAAACCGGATTGGTGACGGAGTTCAGTCGACTACAGTAAGTCCAGTAACGGTAAACCCAACGCACAGTATAGTACTCTGTAAGTAGAGAGACAGTAAATCTCTTTGCTAGTTGTGTACACTATACAGTTTCAATTTGTAAGAGTACAGTAGTTAAGTCACACTAAGGATCCTAAAGAAGTAATTGAACTATAAGTATATTTGCTATAATATAAATTATGTTCCTAGTAATAGGAATTTTTAATTTTTTAATTCTTAAGAATATGCCACTCACAAAGTATTAGAGAAAGTAGCTTTTTCAGACCTTTGGTCAATAAAATTAATATATAGGGGGCTATATTAGGACTAATGCAATTTCTGATGTAGCCTATTAATCCGTACCCTATATTACTTTAAACACTTCCAATGTCATTTTCTATACCCTATATTACTCAAAGCCCTTTTATAATTTTTTGGCCCTACGATTTTAAAATACCTAATCATTTGTTTGCACCTATATTGCTACTCCGTGCACTCACTGCCCCCCCCCCCGAGATCTTCTTCTTTGGGTTACTGTACCTTAACTCTTGAACCTATCAAGAATTGAATTAAAAATTTATATCCTCAAAGGTCTTGCAAAATAACTAAACCTCAAAAAATGTGAGAATCTAAGAATCACATATCAAATACCTTTCATAACCCAAAAAATGTTTGTTACTTACTTTGTGGCATTTTCACCTACGTTCTCAACTTATGTATTTTTTTAATAATTAAATATTAGATTAAAATTTCTTTAAAATGTTCAACTTCCCTTTCTATAAGAAGGGCATCATACTTCTATTCAATGTCTACGAATTCCAAGAGAATTCCTACATTAGCAACACATTGAAATTGTACTTATCATCCATTCAATTTGGTTTCTTTTTTCATTTTTATAATAGAGTCACAAAATAGTGGTAAGCCACAAAGGATTTGCTCCATCACTTATCTTTATTAATTATTTGAGTTCCAACCTCATACATTTTTGAAAACATTCACATTGTAATACTCTATTTACTTCCAATTGTTTTAGAATAATCCTAGTGGAAGTTCATTTCGCACAATTTTTGACACTTCAATTACTGAACTAATCGGTCACGTTTAATTGTGTCTTGCATTTCATATGCCAAGTTCTTTGTTCTACCTAGACGTGAATCTTTAATGCACATAAATTTGTGCATAATGCAACTCATGGGCCTAATGCATGTATCATCAAATGGTACAAATACATTGTTTTTGATGAAATTCATACCAGTGAATTCGTCAACTAAATTTGTTTCTTGGGCACTTGATGATACTCTCAATTGTTCATAATAGTTTGTTGTAAAATATACTTGAATGAATCCTTGAAACTCATGTGAAAAAAATGCCGTTATTTTTCCTTTGAAAGGTGTGCCCAATGCATTATCATGCTTCACTACAACATCATCCCCAACTTCGTAAAAGAAAATGCCTAGAATACACCTTCTGTGCTTATATATGTATGGTATGTGATTGATATCCATGTGTGGATGTTGATGATGCAAATAAGAAGATATAATGGAATCAGCTTGCTCTGGTTTATTATGCAGAGGACTGATTATGATACCCTTTGTACTCGCTGTCATAGCACAAGCATTCATTGGTGGGCACTTCAACAATTTCATCACCATCACAGCTTTTGCCTTCGTAGATACTCTAAGGCAACCATTACCATGGACCGGTGGACATAGCGCATCACTAGCATCGTCATCTGCAACTTCTTCAGAATGCCAATATGACTTGTGTATTTCTACAAGTGCTCGTTCTGAGGTCTCCAAATTGTCACATTCCAGGTACTTGAATGTACTAACCGTTTGAAATAGTCTTCGAGAGCAGAACTTTATGAACGTTGCTTCAACATTTTTCTAGTTCGTGTTCATGTCAGTAAATTTTCGAATTTCTCGCTCATATGGGAAACACCAATATACATCACTATGTCCAAAATGTCTTACATCTTCCAATATGTGTCCCGCTCCAGCAACATGTTCCAAAGGTCTACCATTTGGACCATCCAATTCTTCTCCAAGGACTCGCCATTTTTGCAATAATTGTTGAACGACAAGTAGGTCATCCTCTGTCCAACCTCTTGACCTTGTATAGTTGAAAAAATAGTGCGCTATATCCACAAGATACAATCCCTGTGTACTGCGCTCTTTCAAGTATTTTCCTTTTAATTTATGGAAAATTATAGGTAACACCCATTGTACAAGCTTCTGAAATTCTTCAGCCGTGTAAGTTTCGTGGTTGGTTATTGGATCATAGGGCCACTGGCTTTGTTTTAATTCAGCTACACGTGCTTGTGTAACTGACTTGCAAGCTGACTTGACAATATCGAAGATTTGATTCTTGCGTTCATGCTTCTCTACATCTTCAAAAAAAACTTTAGTATATGTTTTGAAGAGGTTCAATCCCATAATGTGCATGATGTCAAACACTAAATCTTTTGACACGTCGAATCCATATAAGTGGTACAACCGCCACAACTGTGATTCTCCAGAGATACCAGAAACTTTGCTACGGCGCTCCCTTTCTTCTCGTTCGTCACTATAAACATTCCACTCCCGTACACCTTGGAATAGCTCTTGTGCTGTCCTCCTCGGAGGTGGATTGAGAACTTGTTCATGGTTTTTGTCATAAGCATATTTTCCTCCACCCATCTCAATATAGCTCATTTTACAACGTCTACATCCAGCTGGCCCAGAGCTCTTCAATCTCCCAATTTTGCATTGTGCAACATGATCTCCTGTTACTAACATCAAGAATGCTCGAATAACTGGCACATTTTCTGAAGTTGATAGAAACCTACTAATTCTAGCAACTGGATAGTTGTACTTGCATTTAATGCCTTCTAAATATAGCATCTCTAGCTCTTCCACAAATGGTTGTAAAAAAGAAGAAATGTTTTTCTTCATGCGTTGAATATTGAAGTCTACATTATTGCCCAATGGAATGAACAATACAGGCAATAGAGAAATGTCTGATGAGGTCCCAGCGTTCAACACTGTAACATTCAGAATCCAACAACCACGAGACCTTTTCCCAGTCACATTGAAACCATCCCAGTGTGCCCCCAAAGCAACATTACGTGGATCTCCTTTCACCATCAACTTGGGCTTCACAATATGCTTTCTACAACTCCAACATCGAAATTCATATTGTTGTAATTCGGAGTTCCAATTACTCTCCAATTCATCACATTTGGTTGGATAAGCAGAATATGCCATGCGACATTGTTGATTTGGACAATGAACAGCTAATTCCCATTCATGTTGGGGATTCCACCAATCCTGAGTCTCTCTTACTTTTTCACCATCCCAGAAATTTTGAATGTGAAGTGGAGGTGCTCTTTTATTGAGCCATCGATCTCGATTGTCCCACATAGACAACATTTGAGTGCACATAATTCTTGACAACATGATTGATTGTAATTGTGAAGAAATAGGCAAGTAATCAAAGGCTACCATTTCCCCCCTCAATGTCCCACACTCGGTGCATGTTTGACCGTGAATATTGCATAATCGCTTCAACTTGGTAGGACCACTGCATTCACACCGTGATGCAGCATTCCTTTCATAAGTATCATCCTCGTTGGGTTTCAAAAGAATTGGCTCGTGCGGATACTCTTCTGTGCCCAAACACATCCTCCATCTCTGTGGCTCAATCATGCCCCACTTCTTGTACATAGTGAGGAGCCTTTTGAAAGACGACGGTGCAGTGGATGGACCTTCCAAATCTCCTTTCCAATCCATTGGCATTTTCCTCAGTACATCACCTAGTTTTTCTTTCCCTCTCTCCATTGGTATTTCGAGTCCAGAAAACATTTGATCAAGCATATAGTCTTGCAATTCAATTGACATTTTCTTGTTATCCCATTCTGCTTGTACTTTAATCAAGACATGCTTCAGCATAGTTTTCATTTCATCAATTGCATTCAAATCTTGTAATTCATTTTCATCTACATGTCCCCCTTCTTCTTGTGTTCTTGGGTGTAATGGAGCTTCAGCTGACTGAGATGGAGAAAAGGTTGTTTCCAATGGCACCAGATCTTCTAATTGTACTGCACCCATATCAACATTTGTGGCTTCAGGAATTGATGGATCTACATCTTCTGCTACAGAAGAGCCATGCAATGCTTCTTCTCTTTGTGATCGGATTCTACTTTCTTGTTCACGTTGTTGATGTGCACGAAATGTCCTCTTGTCTACATATTTCCCTTCTTGGGTGTTTGTTTTGCATTGAAAACAACTACAAAATTTGGGTCTGACAGGACAATTTCCTTGACCTCTGCGCCTCATTCTTGAGTTCAAATAGTTTTATATAAGAAAAATATGTGTATGTAAGTATCCAAAATACAGAATAAATAATAAAGGTAATTGTTGCATTACTCTTATTCAAAAATGTATACTACATCCCAGACACTCTCATTCTTAATATAGTCAAATATCAACAGAAAATAGAGTTCATTATATATTAATATAAGGAAAATCAATTTTTTCTGGGAACAATAATTTTTTATTCCATAGTGAGGTTCTTATATACTATGCTTTAATAAAGTAAAAGAGTTGGTGTGTTTTTACTTTTGATAGAACTGAGACATTTTTAAGAAAGTAAAATAAATACTTCTACTACAACTTAACAATCACTAGAATTCAATGATTACATTTGTTGTGCATCCAAAATAATTCTTCTAATTTTGCAAGTTCTGAATTTTAATATACATTGGTAGATCATGAGATTGCAAAAAATGTCTGTGTATAGTAGCATGCAAATTTTGTGAAGATTAAAATTTATACAATGTTTTTTTAGTTTATTTTCCAATTTCTGATTGAAGTCGCTAAATACAAAAAAGAATGTATTGCACAACACTCACGTCCAATTCTTTTAGAAATTTTTCAGTTAGTATTCACTAAAATGTTAAGGTACTTGAAGATGCTCTAGCATGCTCAAAAAAGAACCAAATTTTAACCGGAAAATTGTGGGAAATTTGCAATGATGTGTACTGTAGCTTTACAGTACTTAAAGAATGAATAGTTTAAATTCATATAACAATTTGGATCTCATTTATTCACTATTTATTAAAGCATAGATAACCACAATAAGATATTCACAATTCTTTGGCATAAGAGTCCTGGGGAGGACACTTCTTGTATATTTGGGGGATCCACGTGCGGCGGTGGGGTATTTTTAGGGGGGCTATCAATTACTTGTAATCATTGCTTGGCAACATTAAAAGAGCCCCTATTTTACCATAAAGCGGAAAAATCAGCCATATTATCATCCCTATTTTATTTTTAAAACACTTTGCCTTTTTAATGTCCCCTATTTTATATGTAAATTTTTTATAAATTTTTCCTAAGATTATTTAAATGTACCCTATATTCCGCCGCACATAGGTTATTAAAAAATGGGAAGTGTCCTCCCCTAGATAAGGGTGAAGTTGAAGCAATAAATTAGTTTAGAAATTGAAGTTGTGTAAAATACAATATCTCTTCACTGATCATGAAGTTTTGTTTCTAATAAATACCATTAACTAAAAGTTTTTATTTTCGAAAATGGTAGTTACACTATGTAGTAGACAATGTAGAGAAAACATCAAAATCTTTGTATGATTTTCAAGCACAAATGCGTGTTTATAATGAAGTAGAGTTAAATGTGATTCCAATAGAATGTGCAATTTAAAAATCTATTCATTTTTTAGCATGCACCTAGATTTTGAAATTCTTCTAATCCTGAAGCGCTCCGACGTCCATATTGTGGGCAATGAATAGAGCGCTTGCAGGGGTTGTATAGCCTAGCAAAGTTTTCATTCATCCATTACAGAACTTGAATCTTGAAGAAAAAAACCTTCTTTAATGATCAATTTCTTGAAATTGCAATAATTGATATTTCTATAAAAGGATATAAGCCAAAAGGTGTATAAATTTGAAAAAGGATTGAAGCGTTTAGGGGTTAATCCTTGAATGCCAAAGGCCATTTTATGTAGGAACCACTCAAAACTATTTTGTTTGTTGCTTTCATTTAAGGAAACAAACAATTCTCTTTATCAAAATGTAACTGTACAATCTTGCACTTAATTAGTATCAAATTATGTATTAAAGATTTCATCAAATTTGATCATAAGTATTGAAAGATAGAAACATTCAAAGTAGGAAAAAAAAATTTCTTGGAGCACTACAAACTTAGATGACTTTGATAGCCACTTGTAAACAAAATTTGTACTATACACTTTGATTTCCAAAGTTTTTGCCTTACAAAGTTGACTTCGGGGTCCAAAAAAAACAATTTCAAGAAAAAAACACTTCATTTTTTATTGTTTAAAAATTTGTGAAGTAGAAGTCGGTCCAAAATTAAACAAAGAACTAAATCATTAATAACTCTTATAAGGAACTGGAATACAATAATTACAACGGTGACATTGTTCTAAAAAGTAAATGTAATTTTATTATGCAATTTTTTCTAAAAATTTGTAAGAGGTTTAAAATGTAAAAGTTTGTTAAAATTTAAAATTTTTTTAGTAAATCTGTCTACCAAGTAGATTGCAAGATATTTGTATCTGAATTGACAGAAATCCTTTTTTTATCCTTTCAAATATTTGGACAGCTGCACTTCATATGGTCACATTTGTATGAAGAAATGTCCAAAATGGTTGTAATTCTTTAAAATTTATTCTTCAAAGAAAGTTGGCTACACGCTTGAGAAATTTCAAATCATTTGGAATTGTACAACATATACAAAAAAATAGTAAGTGGGAAGAAGTAGGCAATGATTGAGAACACTAAATTGTTGAAAATTTATTTATAGAATTTGAAAGTGCTAATTCCAATGGCTATAATGTTGTAATAAACAATCTATGCCTAATTAAAAATAATTATGATTTCTATATTCACGATTTCGTGCAAGAATATCCATTCTAATCTAGACTTTTTCAGTGTTGAGGGCTCTTGAAAATGAGTTACAAATACACTAGGACTTGGAAGACAAATCACAGTAGAAACCCATTTAAAAGAATTGTAGAGTAGATTTTGAAAAGCCGTGAATTGATTGGGGTTATGCATCGTAGATCTTTCAGCCTCATATTTTTTTGGTGACCAGTTTTTTATAATTGATATACAAAAAGTGAATTGAAATTCATGTATATAATTTATACACTCTCATGATCAAACATTATAGTCTTGCAACTTATAAGTGATATTGTGTTTTTTTTTTCTCCTATGTGATCTTGAGCATGTCTAGTTTGAATTTGTAAGGTTACATTTTAAGTGAAATTGATACAACTTATTAAAATGTTGACTTTTTGTTCAATTTAGAGCAAAATTCGAGAGGCTCAAAATACACCTTGGGCATTTAGGTGTTCAATTAAATTTTTGAAACACTTTCTTTGAGAACCTCTTAAGGTAGAAGGCTCTTAAATGGACCGGTTTCTAAAATGGTGCCCTATCTTAAATTTACAGTAGTTAGACCATCCCCACTGCAGCTCAGAATTTGGCTCAAACTAGGTATTTGGCCGGGTCAGCCAACTATCTGTACCCTAAACCCCACGCAAAATCAGACTCAAAATATGGTTGGGCGCGGCCAAATTTACTGGGCAGACGGGAAAATACTCAGTTTTAGCCAGGGGCCGGAAGGGAGTTTGACTGCACTTTTGACCCCGATTCATGTGCTCACTGAAAAATACGACACTCCTTTATTAATACAACAATTTCAATTTCAAAGGTTTTAGAAATTAAAAGATTAAGAAAATTATTTTGCTTAATTTTGTCTTGATAACTTTAGCAAATGGGACAAGCACGTGAAAACCATCAATATAAGCAATTAACATAGTTTGAAACTTCTTTTTCCTAAAAATGATATTTCTGTAGTATTAGTAAGTAAAAATCATGAATGTTAAAAAAAAATTAGTTTATTTGGATGTGGTTTGTAATTTCTTTGCCTTTTCAAAGTGACGGCTCTTTAAACCACTGAAAATGTCACATAAGTTGACCCTATATCAAAATTTGCATAAATGAATAGTTACCAAATGAGAGTTAAGTATGTGTCCTTCACATGCATCAACGAATCAAAGGTAAGCATTTGAAGGACACATGAACTGAAGTCTAAGGACACATTAAGGGCCGGTTTATATTGGGCCTGAGGCCAAATGGAAGGTCGGCCGGATTTGACTTCAATCCGGCCTTCAATCCGGCCCCAATTTCCCATCCGGCCCTTGTTAATATAAACCCCTTGGGCCGGATTCTGAAGCCCAATTTCCGATTCATGTGCTCACTGATTTTCTCATTGCTCGATAAAATCAATTAACATATTCAAAAACAACTTAAAAATATGCATGTTTATTTTTTCTCTTCTTTTAATCTTTATTGAAAAATAAACAAAAAAAAATATTTTTTTGTTTTTTTAATTTTCTTCCTATTTATTTTACTTCTAAAACAAAAATATTGTTTTTTTACAAATTTTTTACCTTACAAAATTGGTAGGAGGTGGTGCAAATCTAATGAACCATTCAAAGATGTATAAGATGGACTATCAAGGAAAAAAATTCATTAAAATTTCATACAATCTAGCACTAGAATGGCTATAGAAAGAGGTTTCAAATGTTTAAAAGGAAGATGGAAGATTTGATGTGCTACTAATTTACAAAATTGATTTACGCTAAATTATAAAATGACTTTTATTAAATGCCAAATTCAACTTTATTCTTCCTAAACTTGTTTGAAGGAGTTCAACTTCTTTGAAAAGTCAATAAGATCTTAAATGGTAGCTTGAAAAGTGGACTACCATATTTTGCTAAAAATATTTTGAAATATAAAAATATAATACAGTGTCCAAATGTTGCGTTCTTTGGTCTATAGAACATTCCTTTCACGTCCCAACAATGAAATAGAGAAATATGAACTATTTTTAATGGTAATTTTTAGCAAGTAAACAATTAAATTTATTCAAATCGTTAAACAAAATGTATATTTTTTAAATTTAACCATTTGAGGTTAATTTAATTTTTAATTTTTAAAAATTAGTATGTTATTATTATGAAGATTAAAATGATTTAAATAATTATTTGAACTATAAATTTTTGAATAATCATTTAAATTAAAATTATATTAATAATTATTTAAGTTAATAATTATTTGAATTAAAATTCATACTCCCTGATACTCCCTGTTTGATTAATATAAACAGAACCAGTGATTAATCATCACATTAAATATTAGTTATTCAAATAATTATTCAAATAACTAATAATTAATTATCTAAAACAATAATTATTTGAATTAAAATTCATACTCCTTGATACTCCCTGTTTGATTAAGCAAAACATACTGAGCGGCCCAGTTGTTAAAAAAAACAAAAACAAAAAACATACTGACTGCAAAAACAAAAAGCCGCTTTAAGACAAACAAGTAAGAAAAAAAAATAGAGATTTTATGAAAACAAAAGTGAAGTTTAAAAAATTGAAGGTAGAGATTTCTTTGATCCAACGGAGGAGCCCAATCCGGCCCTAGATGGGAGTTCCGGCCACCCCAAACCTTGTCCCGATTACTCCCTTGGGGCCGAATGGTTTGGCGCCAAAACCATGCCACCTAAGACGACATGTAGGATGAGTTATAGTTCTGGCCGGCCCCAAGTATAAATCCCTTGGGCCGAATTTGGAGAAATTGAGTGATCCTATTGGTTCAAACTTGGAGAGTTCCGGCCGGCCTTCAATCCGGCCCCAAATATAAACCGGCCCTAATTAACCCCTAAGCGCTCGATCGACCATTTTGTGGTCGATGCCCAGCTTGGGCGGGCTGCCCAACCCACAAAAACAGGGAATTTTGAATTCTGAAATTTTGACAAATGACTTCAAGCAATTTACTACACTTTTTCATAAAAACTTACACAAACATTTTATTGACTGCCATTGATTTATTTTTTGGAAATTCCTCACTTCAGTTTTAGCTCTGAAAATTTTCATGGCCACATTTTGACGCCAATGTATAGTCGCCAAGTGGAATGTTGGGAATACTGCCCGGGACTTGGAGAACATTTTGAATGCTGGGTACTACTCTTCAAAAATACGGGACCCGTTTCACATCACTGGCTTGTCAGGAACAAAAATAGGCAAACCCTGATAATAGCAAGCTCAAAGCGCAAGTCTCTAGACGCTAAAATCAACAAAGTTGGTGGTGTCAGCCATGGCAGTTGGCTGCACCGTTCAGTTGAACGGCTCCTTCTAAGTGAAGATGAACTACTTGGACACTTGCTACAACAAGAAGACACCAAAATGCAACACGAAAGTGAAAGCAAACTGCATTTAGCGGCTTCTACAGGCTATATTTGATAACCATACATAATGCAATGCTAAATTACTTCACTAATAGAAACTAATCACATGCTCTCATCCTAACGTGCAATGCTAAAACTGAGAGCAAGTAGGTGAAATCTGCCTTTACAGTAATGGCAACATCTACCTAAAATTTGATTGCATAGTATAGAAAGCAACTACCTAAAATCAAACAAACAACACCTCTTTCAAAAAACACAAGGACCTAGTATGGATTCCTCTACTTCTCCTCCTTTGCTGCCAATTCCTCCTTCTCTTGCTCACTCTGCACACATCATACGTCAATGGGCAATCAATGAATCCATTGCCCTCAAAGGAGTCGGTTGCGTCAAGTGTGTATTGTGTGCAAAAAAAGAACAAATTGTTATTGTGCCCTATGCTCGTTTCAGTGGATGTGCTACACACGTGGGTGCTACATGAGAATGCACCACCCTACTGGTACATTCTAGATGAATAAAGGTAATTCACAATTAATATTTCTAAACCCTTTGGTGTCTTTTGTTTTTACTAAATCACCTTATAAAATATGAATTTAGTATACCTCCATATTTATGCCTATGATTTTAGAGTTCTAAATTTATTAACAATTTCTTTTAAGCCCTTCATATTGATAATTACATTTTTATGATTCTAGAATTCCAAATTTATTCCCTATTTTTTTGAGTCTTTCATGTAGATAATCACATTTTCTATGATTATATAATTCCAAATTAATTCCCTATTTTTTTTAAGTCCTTCATATCGATAATTACATTTCCTATGATCATATAATTCCAAATTTATTCCCTATTTTTTCTTAGTCTTTCATATTGATAATTATATTTTCTATGATTTGGAGATTTGAATGAATTAGTCAATATGTATGACCAACATGACTAAGTCATGTATAGGAGAGGGCTCATAAACCGCTCAGGCTTTTGCACATGTCCATTAGGAGGCTCTGAAATGGATAGTTGATTGTCAAAAAATGAATTGTGGATTACATTGAAGCATACTAAGATTTGTTTTTTGCTAATTGAATGGATGGTTTCAGAGTCCCAATGGCGTCATTCTCAACTAAAGGGATGTTCCCACTTGCTTGTAGTTATGGATGTGGAATTTAGTTAGGACTGGTTTAGTAAAAGAACCCGTTTGCTTTTCACTTGCAGAGGTTTGGAAGCGGAAGCTAAAACTTGGAGCCCTTGGATGCGTGCGAGTGATGACATTAGAGGCATTTTAATACGTAATGCCTGACATGGTGGAGAACTGAAGTGGACCGTTCAGAATTAGCAGACTGTGAGGAGAGGTGGGGTAAGGTGGGTACACCCAAAATCGCGCAGTGCCTGAAAGCGCTCTGTACAACGTGCATACATTTTCAGAATCAGTCATGTACCCAGACTGTAGATGGCGCTTTCATAAACACACTTTGACTGTTAATAACTTTTGCATACGGTATCCAAATCCACTGTTCTTTGGTGCGTTGGAACATGCTTTCACTCACCAACAAGACTGTAAAAAAATTTGAACAACATAATAACAGGAATTAGGCACAGTATGAGGAAGTGGCGCTTTTAGGTGTACCCACCTTATAGAATACTTTTCGGACGATGGCTACAGGAGAGGGCTCTAAAACCGAGCGGGCATTTTCAACCATCCAGTAGGGGCTCTAAGATGGACACGTGAACTTTTGGAAAATGAACTCTAGATGATAATGGAGGTGGATGAGATTTGTTTGTACTTCTTAAATGGATGGTTTAGTTGGCCCACTTGGTTCATTCCTAACTAAGTGGCTAGGTGTCTATAAATTTAATTTAGAAATAAAATTCATTGTTAAACTATCTTCTTACAACTATTGAAAAATCTGAAATAATGATTAAATCAAGCTTTCATTGGAGATTTAGAAAGGGACACTTTTAGAAACCATTGCAATTACTCTACACATGTTGCAATGCTAGTTTTTGAACAAGGCCTAATTTTATTTCAGACTATAAATGGATGGATTTCGAAGGGACTTTGATCACATATAGGGACCTACAGCACATTGTGTTTGGAAATTCATAACTAATTCAATAATGCTTCAAAAAATATGAAACTTTTTATTCATCATTATTATCAGAGTCAGAGTCACTATTAGATTCACCACTTTGCCAAGTCATAGGTGCTCCATCTCTAAGTTGATGTTTTATTCTTATACTAAGCACTTGTTTATTTACTAATGCTACCCCTAATTTGTACACATTATCTGCTAATGTCTTCTATATAAACCTCAATGTTCCATGGGCAACACTCTTGCTTTGAACAAATGCTCCAACTCCTTTATTTGTATCAAAATTTCAACAATGCTGGAATAGACTAAAGCTAAATAATTTTTAAAGTATACTAATAATTTTATAATTAATTTTTTTAATATTCAAGTCAAATAATCTAGTCTTCTGCTCTTTTGAACTTATCATGCCTATTTGTAGAATGCCTATTGCTTTTATAACAGTGGTCAAGTAGTCCATCATGCAGAAGTATGCTTCATTTTAGAAATTCACTGGATTTGGACTTTTTCTTTTTCTTTTACTTTGTAAGTCTACAAGTCTTATTTAGGTCAGTTAGTTCAAGTATACTGTTACTATACTTAAATTTGGGGGCATAAAGTGTCTCAATTAGGGCCCCAAGTACTATATCTGGGGGCCCCAAGTGTCTCAACTAGGGCCCCAAGTACTATATCTGGGGACCCCAAGTGTTTCAACTGGGGCCCCAAGCGCAATATCTGGGGGCCCCAAGTGTCTCAACTGGAGCCCCAAGTACTATATTTGGGGGCCCCAATTGTTTCAACTGGGGCCCTAAGTACTATATCTGGGGACCCCAAGTGTTTCAACTGGGGCCCCAAGCGCAATATTTGGGGGCCCCAAGTGTCTCAACTAGGGCCCCAAGTACTATATCTGGAGACCCCAAGTGTTTCAACTGGGGCCCCAAGCGCAATATCTCGGGGCCCCAAGTGTCTCAACTGGGGCCCCAAGTACTATATCTGGGGGCCCCAAGTGTCTCAACTGGAGCCCCAAGTATTATATCTGGGGGCCCCAAGTGTTTCAACTGGGGCCCCAAATACTATATCTGGGGACCCCCAAGTGTTTCAATTGGGGCCCCAAGCGCAATATCTGGGGGCCCCAAGTGTCTCAACTGGGGCCCCAAGTACTATATCTAGGGGCCCCAAGTGTCTCAACTAGGGCCCTAAATGCTACACTTGTGGATCCTAAGTGCCTGAATATAATCCTTCAAAACATAGTGCACGTGTCCTTATAAATATATATTTTGATATAGAAAAAGTCAAAAGAAATTAGTCCTAAAAAATATTGGCTTGGAAATTACTAGTTACAAGAGTTGTGAACACGCTCTACTTTCAGGCCCTATTCTCCCTTAAAAATGCCAGCTTAAGTGCAAGTGGGAACATCCCTTTAGTGGTTAGGTGTTTCTTGATTATATTTGAAATAAGAATTAGTTGTTGAAGTACCTTCTTTCAAGTCTTCAAATAGACACTATTTATGTCTATAGTGTGGGCAATTTAAATTTTTTTGATTTATTTTGTCCTTCATGTCATTTATATAGTGTCATAGTGATTTATAAACTCGAAACCACCTACATGAATTATACAAATAGTGAATTCAAGTTTTCCAATACTAATTTGTAATCTTCTTATAGTTTGTAAGAGGGATGACAAAATTTTTAATTAGGAGATATTTTGAATGGAACTCCTAAACCTAGGCAAGTGAATAAATCCTAAAAATGTGGTTCAATATATTTGTTGTCATTGATTGCTTGTTCCATAAATTTCTTCTTGTCTTTTCTAGAGGTCAATGAGGAGGCAACCTAATTTCCCATGACAATGTGCAAGAGAAAGTGATGAGGTTGCCTTAGTTACATCATCAATACTCTTTTACAAGCCCCTTTACATGAACACCTAATTCAAAAGTAGTGCATTCTTGTTGAATTACCAAAAATATTGGAAATTTTTATGTGGTACCAAATTGAGATAAATTATTGTTGGGCAACCTAAGTTATTTATTCGTAGGCAATATGTAATATATAATTACATAAATTATTCCAGGCTACAGGTGAGTAAAATTTACCAATTCAGTAATGCTACTGTTTTCGTTGAACAAGAGCTCTCAGTCTCTGACTGTGGTACTGCAGGGACGTTGGGACATGGCAAGAGTAGCCAGAACAGGTGGGAGTTGGCGGCAGAAGGCGGCTGAAGTCGTTGCACGAAGATGGAGAGGGACCACATCATCAAAAGATGTGATGACGTGGAAGAATCATTTTTTATTTTTATTTTTTTGAATAAAAGATGTTGTCAGGATTTTCCCAGATTTGAGGCTGCCATGGCGGGGGAGGAAGGGACCCGATATTGGGCCGGGAAGAGCCAGCAAGGTGACCGTAGTGGAAAACAGTAGAATAGTTTTGAAAATGTGAAGTGCAAGCAATTGCAAGGCCTAGGAAAAATACTAGATTGTGAGAATTGATTGAATTTTTTGTTTGGGCTTCTTCTCAACTTTATTATGAACTCATGTGTCAAAAAATGCAAGCATTTGAATTTTTTTTCCAAAAGTTATGAACCTTCAAACATGTGCTGCCCGGAGTTTACTGTGCTGAAATGAGGAGGAAATGGAACTTCGGAAATGAATTCCGGAAAATCGGTACGGTGGATTGTGCTGAAAATTTCAGGGTCTGTTTGAAAAATGTACTTCAACAAGATCCTACGGTTACAATTTCGATAATACTGTTTTTAAAGTTTTTATTCTGAAGGTAAGTATAACCCCATTAATTCTCTGTTTTGGACCACAGGACCCCCTCGGGCGTTTAGGGGTTAAGAAGCAAGTGGTAGTTTGGGGGTCCACCTCACTTACTTAGGATTTTTTGAGCATCTCTTCTGTCGATGACAAGTGTACTTTTTCGTGGTCGCAACTTCACTTAGGGTTCTGTGTCGTCCGGTGCCGTTGCTTCTTTCTTCTGCGTCGTGTTTCCTCCTTCCTCCTCTGTCGACTTTTCTGCTTCCTTCTACGTTGTGTGCTTCCTTCCTCTCTCTCTCTCTCTTGTTTGTCGCTCCTTCTTTGCCGTGTCATTCCACCTCTGTCGTTCTTATTTGTTTTCTTATCACTGTCAAAGACAATGGGGTTTGCACAATGCTGTGATGCTTGTGGCGACAAATATTTGAGAGAAATCTCAAAATTTTGTGCCAATTGTGGAGAGAAGAGACTGGAGCGGGAAGCTGCGGAAGAGGAAGATAATTTGGAGGTGGAAAATGAAGGCAACATGAGGGGACCTCCAGCACGAGTGGCGTTGCAAGAAAAAAATGTAAATACACTTTCTTACCTTCAAGTTTTTGCTCCTCCCGCTTGTCGAAGTAAGAATAAAAAGTACGGGAAGAAAGCCCTACTGGCTGCAAACATGGGCATTCAACATAGAATAATGTTAGACAATTATGAAGAAGCTAAAAAATGGCTAGTAAATGCACAAGAGGATGGGAGGTTGCCTCTAGGAGCGTTTAATTTAGAAGAAAAAGAATTGCAAGAGCGTTTGAGGCAAGTAATAAAGGAAAATTGTGCTACATTGCAAGAAATTAAATTGGGAAGAAAGAATCATAAATGGGGTGAAAAAGAAATTTATAAATTTTTGAAACAACATTTGAGGTACTTGAGGAAAAAAAAAAGAAATTTAGAGAAGTTGACTGGAAATGAAGAAAATGAGAGGGAAGAATTGAATGAGGTAGTAAATAGTAATCCTATACAAGACACATTTGAAAATATTGAGACGGTCGAAGCAACTATTCAAAGGGGAGAAGAAGCAGAAGAACCTGAAATGGAGGCATTTCGAAGTGTTGAAGACGATGAGTCTTTCCTATTGTTAGTGTTGTCTCTACCCACTGTTGATGTAATGAGGAAGCACTTGAAGAAAGTGATGGACGATATAAATTCAAGAATCACTCCAAAACCATTTGGAGTAGGCTATCGCAAATGGGACAAAAATAAACAAGTGGAAGAAGTGGCAAAATACTACCGCAAACAATGCCCGTAGTCCGTGGCATTCACCGTGAAAGGTGAGGGCTACAACTGTTTTAACAAAATTGACATCTCTACATTGAACCACAAAGCAGTCGTGATAGGGTTTGTTAGTTCTCGAATTTTGCAATGTCGGCCTCTATGATTTTTAAGTTCTGCTGGTGCTAAACCTTGGACTAAAAGAGTGTGCATTGCTATCGGGGTTGCTTCTGGCGTCTTCAAACCTCTGCTGGGATCGTCTTTTCAAAATGTTTGGACTGTAGTTGGGTTTTAGTTTTTTAGGGATTTTCCGGCCTTCGGTTGTTTTCTCGGCCCTTGGGCGCTTATTTATGAAGATCCACCCTTTTATGGGTTTTCTCTCTTCACTTGTTGTGCCCTATATTGATTTACACTGGGGAATTCTGTCGATTCAGGAGATAGAGCGACCACCGCAACTTGACTATGCACGTAAGTGGGATGTGGCCATGGACATTACGTTGAGACGGTTTGTCTGTTACCTTATTGAAGCTTTTTATGTTTATTTGTTTCAGCAGAAGTGTATACATTCGAACAATGACCTCAGAAACTTCACGAAATGCTACCATTCGTAAATGCTACCATTCTGTTTTTGAGAACATTCTACCATTATGAAATCATTTACTTGCTTGCAGAGACTCAAGCGTCTGAGAATCCAGGAGAATCTGATCGTCATGAGAGATGAGCAGATGGCAAACTCCCGCACTGCTTGAACCTCACTGTTGCAATTCAAGCTTGGGGAGCTTCTTGGGCAACAGGCTTGAAGTCCAAACCCTAAACCCCGAGCCGTTCAAGATTGTTCAGACTTCAAGATAGGTACGCTTAGTTTCTAGTTCTCAAAGTTTGTTGAGATGTTAATTTGCGCTGAAACTTGGTTTTGGGGACGTATAATGACATTTTCTCTACCTCCTCGGAACTTCACAAGGGCCGGGGGTCATCCGGAGATGGCGGTGCGAGTTCAAGTCTTCAGTCGCTGGGAAATTTGCAAGGATCAAGATCTGAGAGGCAGAAAAAATTACTTCCAATGACCCCGCCCTGTCCAGGAAAAATTCTGAAGTTGCCGAAAGAAATGCAGGGCCGATAGTCTTGTGAGAGGTTCGTGGACGTGCCTGTTTGAGTCCTTTGAACTGCTGGTGATTCCGTTCACTTGGTGTTTGTTTCTGTTTCCAGAATAACATCGTTTCGTTTAACTTGGAGAGTTTTGAATCATTTGTTGGCCGCTGGTTGTGGTCGCAGACGTTCGGGTGGATTTCTCGAATATAAAATGCCGGGCGTGCCAGCAATCGGCGAGTGCACCGTCTGCGAGATCAACCGCGATTTCTGTACATATTCAATACTCATGAATATTTTGGTTTCAATTTCCACGTCGTCCTGCATTCGGTATTGCGATTTTGGGGATTAAATTGTGTGGGTGTATTGCGTTCTGATGTTCTGATTGTGAATGCGGTGACGGCAAAAGATGACATTGATAAAAGTGCGCAAGAATCGTACAGCAAAATCTTGGCATGTACCGCAGAGCCAACTTCAGTCCTTGTCAGGAACATCAAACATGTGACCTAGAGTTTCTCCATATGAATTCATGAATACAGGGTCGGAATGAGAATAGCAACTCTTTGATTAATTGGCTTTCACCGTGTAGTATTTGCCAGTCCACAACTAAGATCAACGACATTCCATTTTCTATTGATGTTTCCCATTTCTGTGTACTGACTCCTAGATCGAATCGTTGTGAAATGGCAGCGCTAACATGGGCATCACTACGGAGAGGTCTCAAAATCTCGAGAGTGCAGTGCCAAAGACACATGAGGTACGAGGTTTCATCAGTATTGACCATGCTCATGTCTTGTCCTGGCCTCAATACCTATGGGAAAACTCAGTGATATGCAATGTTTCTGTTTTATGTATGTGCATTTGGTAATATTCATATGCTTGTGTACATTGTGATTTCCAAGGAAGTGTAGCTAGATGTTTATGTGTAATCCGAGTTTCCCTGATTTGCGACTGATGAATGTCTGCATATGCTGCTGATGTTGCCCCCTTTTGGTTTGGATTTCACAGAGATTTAGTCTTAAGTCTTACCTATTTGTGGAAGTCTTGTAAACAACATGGATAAATATATGAAATTAACAACCTATATCCTGTTTTCTTTTCTATGCAGACATGCGTTACAGTGCTGAACCGCTTCTGAACCCGGAGAGCATATTAACCTTGTAGCTTATGTTTCTGAAGTGATGGCGTTGAAACTTGCGATTCACCGGTCGAAGAGACTCTGTCAGCTCACGGGCGAAGTTTAGTGGCATAAGACTTACATTTCACTCAAGCTAACAGCGATTTTGTGAATGCTCTCAGGATGGCGCTGTTGGTCTGAAATTTAATGACTCTGTTCTTATCCGAAACATGAACCTGCATCTGGAAGAGCCTTTCGATCATCTACTGGCATGCGTCCATCAGTTACTAACCTTGCGGCCTCAGAAGATTTCGGAGAAGATTCTTCACCTGCCGCAGACGCCTTTGGTTTCACATTCTCTCAAGAACAAGATGTATGGGGGAAACAGGAAGTAGATGCATCCACTCTGCAGCTGCGTGTCCAACGCCAGCATTTGGTTGCTGCGAAACCCGGAGTAGCTGTTCAGCCCTGGTTGGCAGAGGAAGTGGTGAGGATAGTAATGCAGCACTTCTTCCACTGTGATCTTAGGAGTCAGGTACAGCACCTGGCCACTCCCGTGAATTACTCGCACTTCTCTCTGCCAATGAGATCTTTGACGTCATCAGCTATTTTATACAATTTCTGTCGTGCTTTCTTCAGAACCAAATATCGACTCTTGCACAGCACGATTTATGAGGTTGCTTTGCTTTGACAGAGAAGTCAGCTGTCCAGTGGCGAGTTACTTGGTGCAGCTTTCTTTAAGATTCGGAAACTGTACAAAGCAGTTCCCTAGGAGGTTGGTATTTCTGCAATACAGGCTTTTATTTTAGCTACGATGTCTTGCTTACTTCAGCGCTAGCTTTATATCTTTCTTTAGAATAGTCCTGACCAGTTCGACGTCTCTAATGTCTAACTCTGATTTGGTGTACCGAGATGAGTATGATGTTATTCGACGTGGACTGTCTCGAAATCCTAGATGACACCTTCAGTGTTTGAAATATGCAGGATTTTGATGTTGGTGAGCATGATCTCGATGGGAGTGAAATGGAAGGGTCTTTATTAAAGGCCGTGAGGATGAAATGTGATATAACTTTTGCTCTTAGGTGCTCTGGATAGCCTTAAGTAAGAGCTCCTTGAGTCGGTTTCATTTATTGCTTGACACATGTTTTTTCAGTTCCTTATGTTGAGATCTGTTGAATTATTCTTTGACATATTGTTGTGTTGTGCAGAGGAATCATTGGCAGAGATTGCAACCATTACATAAGTGACTGATTATGGATACTCTTTTGTCGATGGTGGATTTTGCTGCTCCTTACTTCATGAGGGATGCCAACGTGCCGAAGCAGCAGCTGAACAGTTTCCCACTCCAGCAACCAACACTTGTTACAACTTGATTTGTAGGTAGATTCTTCAAGACAATGTAGAGTAGATGTCTCCAGTGTACCTAAACTTTATGGAGGAGGTGAAGAATTATTAATTAGTGTAGCACAGCTAGTACTATGGAGCTATCATTTTTGCAATATATTTTCTAATTTTCAATTGATGTTTCATCCATCCAATTTCTTATTTTCATTCATTTTGTCATGTAGAATTTCATTGTGCTTGATTTCATCCAAAAATGTGAAGACATTCATCCAATTTCATAGCAAAGTTCATTCAATTATTCAATAGAATTCATCCAAAAGGGACCACAAAATCATCCATTATACTTCATGTCATCCAAAATATGCAATGATATTAATCCACTTTCATAACAAAGTACATCCAATTTTCAACAGAATTCATCCAAAATTTCATCCAAAATCAATCCAAAATCAATCCATATCGTTACTAATGCGCTGAGATTACCCCGCCATAATGCGTACAAAAATGGGGGTAATAGGGGGCATAAAGTTTTCCTCCCCCCCATCTCGTGCATCAATGTAAAGGGGGGGTAACTGAGGGGGTAATGCTTCCCAGGTTTCCCCGGGGTAACGCCACGAAAGTTCCCAGTGATTGTCGTAGTCGCCGTAGAAGAAGGAGAGTTGGAGGAGGTACGAGTCGGAGCTGGTGACGGGCAAAGCGTAGCAGTTCTTGGCTCGAGCGTCGTCGAAGTAGCGGAGCGTCTGCATCTCCGTGAAGTTCTGGAGAGACGTTGGGAGAGTGACTGTTTGGGTCTTGCCGGAGGAAATGTAACGTGCATCTGGCTCCCAGGTGAGGCCAGTGGCGGAGTCGACGTATTTCGAGGTAGCGCCGCAGTCGATGTTTAGAAAATCTGCCAGGGGACCAGTCAAGCGGTGTCAGAGAGCGAGCTTGCATTGCAGAAACCCTAAGGACTTTGTGAGTCTCAGACGAATCAAGAGGGTGCTAGTACTCCGGAGGAAGAAAGATCGCGTTGTGACTTCTGAACAGTCGTCGGTAGAACAGAATCGTGAGGTCATCTGACACCCTCAAGGTTATCTATGAAATTGTGAGCACAGCTTGGAATTAATAAGTCTACTCCCAGCATTGTTTCTCCCGGTAGTTATTCTCCCGGTAGGCAGGTGTATGCAACTTCATCGTTACGAATCTCCTCATTGTTGAAATTACGGATTCAAATCGATTGTTGCAGTATTTGTAGTCACCCGACGGAAGCTTCAGTTCTATGCCCGTCGTAGTTTTTAGAACTGGGTCCTGAAACTTCATGTATGTAAAGTCAAGTTCGTTAATATTTCAAGAGACTGACACTCTTTTACACGCTAGAGGGGACCCAATAATCTTATGACTACACCAGTCGTAAATTAGCGCTCTGAATCACGCCCATTTAACGAATTAGGCCATTTTCCGCATGCAGAGCTCAGCTGACGTACTAGAACGGCACTCTCAAACACGCCATTTCTGAAAGTATACGACAATGTCGAGTATTCGATCCCTACCGACAGAACTATTGTTCAGAAAACGGGTAAATTTCTACATCATTTAAAGTTCCGCAATTGCATTGGAAGCCTTCCGTCTCACAAAAGAGAGCGTACGACGACTAGGGAACTCTCACAATGACACCGTGACGGTCTCTTTCAAGAATTGGAAAAATCAATATGCAGAGCTTCAAGTTGACATTGATCAAAAAGTTTGAGGAAAATTGCAGGCATGATTTGGCTTCTAGCTAAACACGCGAGTCCACGGAGGCCAGGAACAGTTCTCAACCAGTTCCAATTCTCAACCTGGTTGAGTCAAGGCCGCTGGAACGCTCCACAACAGCAGCATGGCCACCAGCACATGAGTTCTCCAGCACAATAGGAATCCGGAGCCCAAGCACCTCTCCATCGCTGCAAGAGAGTGGATCCACCTTCACTCAGGATCACCTGCAAAGAAAACAACTTTACGCCACAGATTCTACCAAAACTTGACAAACGTGAACTACAATGTAATCACCATCACTCGACAAGCATTGAATCAGGGTCTCAGGGACTTTCCACTCTGACCACGGCCCTGGCTGGCCCGACAGAAAAGGATGGTACTAAAGCCGCAAGACTGTCCAGTTGGGACCGAGAGGAAAGAATTGTAGCGCTCCAGCTTCTTGCAACGTGAACGAAATTCTGTGCATGAAGTCGACTATGTCTCATGAGATCGAAATCAATTGCGTACCTAGTCTCTAGTCCGAGTGGGACAGACGGCGACCTCATTCTTCAGAATGTCCATATTCTTGTCTTGGTTTGTCCCTGTAGCTACTCCGTCTTGGTATGAGTTTTGTCGCAGTAACTCTAATGTCCTCCGTGAATCACTTCCCCGTTGCGGCTCTCACTGTGGACTTGTTGCGCATATCGCGTTTAGTCCTGACCCACACGCTAGTTGCGCCCCGCTTTCTAGCTAGGTTAGAGCTCTGCAGCCTCTGCTGCCAATCCCCTTCGAAGTCCCCGGAAAATTGGAAGAGATTCTTCACCATCTGTTTAGATATTGAAAAAATCTACTTTGTCCGAAGGCCAACTGTCATCAGGACCCGGCACTACAACAGAAACCAGTGATTGCAACACCAGAGCAACTCATTTGCAACGGTTTTGCACTGAAATGATGTGTAAAGTAATTGAATTTGGGTCTTAGAAGAGAAATAATTAATTGAAAAACCATTGTAAAGTTATCATTGATTCAATACAAAAGTATTGGACATAGAATCCATTGTATTGCATTCTTAAAAATTTGCAAATTCATAAAGTTTCATATGCAAAATTGTGTAAAAAACATAATTGTTTACTGTAAGAATCATTGCAGGTTCATTGCAAAATCGTTGCAAGATCATTGCAAAATCATAGCAAATTTGATAAAAATCAGTTATCATGTGAAGTGTATTTTGTAATACAGTACTCCGGAGTAGTAATATTAAAATTCAATTATTAATTGTACCATATTGTGTACAAAAGTGTACACCGTTCGTATACTTCATACAATCATGCACACAATATACTTTACAGTATAACATATATATACCATGTTATTACCTTACACTCCTTCGAGTATTGAAGAATGTGTTATTTTCTTGATGTTGAGAGGCAAGCATTTTATACTTCCTGAGAACCTCACCAAGGACAATGCTTATGGGATATTGCGGGCATTACAAAACTATTGCAAATGTAAAGTAACGTACTGAAAATAAAACCACTGCAAAATTATTTAAACTACAATTGGAGACCTTACAAAAGTACAAAACCATTGCAAATTTAGTGCAACACTCAATAAAAACCATGATAAGGCTATTTTAATCATAATTGGGGGAATTACAAAACCATTGCAAAAACTGTTGCTAACTGTACATCTTCTTATAGTGCGGCCCGCCTTGAGGAGGATGCTAATTACATTTGAAGTGGGCCTATTAACAGTAGCAGGGTGGATTCACCTTAGGGGCAATGCATGAAGTTTTTATCTTTTGCATATAAATTTGTTTTGCAAGTTCTGCCGTAAATTCATATTTGCAATCAAAGACTCCAATTGATCAATGCAGAGAACTCTAAGGACATATTCTACACATGGAACAAATAGGGGACTTTTTGTACTTTTATCTCATATAGCCTCAAAATTAACCTACTGAACCCATTTTGAATGGAGGATTTATCATATGTACAAGGGTGAATGCAAGAAAGACTTGTACTATTTGGTGTCAGACTTTGAGTGACGGAGTTGTCATGAGCTATAACTTTTAAAGCATTCACTTTTTGAACTTGAAGTTTTTATAGAAGATGGTTGACTTGATATTTATCAAAATCCTTATTTTTTTTTCTGAAATTTTCAAAAATCATTTTATATTTAAATTCTAATTTCTCTAATTTGTCACACTTTGCGGTTTAGGGTTTTTGAGTATTGGGGCGTACTTTAAATTAATAATTTTTAGCTGAGATTTCTAGGGTCTAGTACTACACTAAGTAGGCATGTTTCTACCGAAGGAAATTTAAAAAATCATTATTCTCTTTCCTCTACATATGTGCTAATAGGCCTCCTTTGCACATACATTTTTGAACAATCAAGATAGTTTTCGGATTTTAGCACTTTGTTTTTCTTACTTTTTTAATACTCCTAATTCTAAATTAGTTTTTTCTATTCATATAGAAATGGGTTGCTTCTTTTAAATTTTCTCAAGAATAGGTTTTAGATATTAAAAATCAGCAACAATGGAAATTTTCAGATTTTTCGAAATATAGTTCTACAATTATTAAAATTTTGGACATGTTCTCTAGTTATTTCCAAAACTGACCTACATATATAGTAGTATCCTACCACCTTGAGTTTCTCACTTTTATAGCTTGAACCACCTAAGTTATTACAAAGACACATCGGGGGACACATACTTGTGAGCCCCCGATTCGTCACCGAAGACTCATGGGTTCTTTTTTCAGATTCCTACGCAATTCAAGGCATAATTAGGCCCGTAAAACCCACAAAAGAGTATTAAACTGGTATTGGCATTACACATACCAATATGCCATTTGGTCATTAGATTGGGTTTATGATAGTTTGCATCCAAAAAGGATCTTGTCTTGGTTAAATAGACGTCAAACTGATAGTAATGTGCAGGATTAGGGTAAGAAGCCTAAAAAGGCCCTAGCTAGGTTAGGAAGTCTTCATGGGAGAATCTAGGAGGAATCCCCCACTTCCCATAGCATCGAAAAGAATACAAGCAGAATATTAACCTTGAAATGCAGGTACCGAACGGTTTTCTGATTCTAGGAGCACACAATGGGGATGCAGGTTTGCTTCCATGTGGGGGGATCCCATGGGTGGTCCCCTCCAAAGTTTGGGAATTTTCCAAGATAGTTTGGATATTTTCCCAGACAGTCAACCGCAACAGTCTTTGGGTGGGAATTCGAAAGAATATCCCAAAGTGCGGTAAAATCCCACTAAAAATCCGGCGAGGTGGTCTCATACCAATGAAGCGTTTCCCCAAGTTTCAAGACAAATCGATAGGCAGAAGACCCTGCATCGGCAACATCCCTCCACAAATGACAATTTAAACAACGGTATTTGCAGTTGACCGGCGTACCGGGGGCATACGGCATCATATCGAGGCCTACTTTGGGTCTATTCCTACACCCCTATATCTACTTAAGATCTTGGTGAAGGTTTGGGATCCAAAAAATTCAAACTCCAAAAGTTGGAAATTTATCGTAACTTTGATCCCAGCTTACACTAAGATTTTTTAAGATTTAGGGCATAGTTCAAGGGGTAAGGGGTGTCCTCTATACTAATTATGACCTTCCGGACCCAATGGCGCAATCCGTTTTCCATTCAGAGCTAAACTCCAAAAGTTAGCCTTTTGGGGACAAGACATGGAGGAGAAAATGGGGTTTAAAGCTCCCCAATGACCATGGGGAACGTGTAGGGAACGCGTGGGGAACTCCACGCACATGTGGGAGCAAGTACCACTTCAAAAGAGTAGTGGAGGTGGCTCCAAGTGCTTAGTGTAAGTAATTTCAAAATTTAAACTAAAAGTAGGTGGGAACACATGGGAACCACTCCCATGTGGAAACTTGTAAATTTTGAGGAAGGTAAATTAGGTGGATTTGCAAGTTCTTGTAAGGTTAGGTAAGATTTGAATTATTCAATTCAAATTACGTAAACGGTAAATCTTAAGTAGATAGTTAGATTTGGGATTAGTAAACGTGTACGGACCGCCTAAATTCCCTTATCTAGATTTTTTTAGTAGATTAAGGGGAGGTTTCTCCTTTTTTAGTATAAAAGGGGCGACATTCTCCTCTCATTCTCTCTCTTTCTCACTCCTCACCATTTAAAAGAGGAGGACTATAAGGCTTGGGCTATGCCAGATTTGCTTTGGCTTGTTATACCAAAGGAGCTTTTGATAGTTTTTTGAGGGTTGTTACACCCTTGGTACTTGTGGTTTGTACTTGGAGACTTGAGACCCCCCCAAGTTTTGTTGGAACTTATACTAATTGATGGTGGGCCACCTTTTGTGTTGTGAAACAAGTGAAGGTTGTTGTGGGAGAGACTTGTAAGGAACCGAGGGATGACTTGTGAGGTGACTTTGAAAGTATGTTGCAAATTGTATCCACTTTCTTCTCCCTCTTCTCTTGTGCACGGGGTTAAACTAGTCCCATGAGGGATGGCGGAGCTTTGACTCCCTTATAATGTTTAGCCTTGGTAATTAGGAGCACCCCCTCTTTTCCCTCTTCTCTTGTTCACAGGGTTAAACTAATCCCATGAGGGACGGCGGAGCTATGGCCCCCCCAAGTCTTTAGGAAAATAGAAATCTTAGTCACGTGTCAAAATCCTCACCCTCACGGCGAAGCTTTGAACCCCCTAAGTCTTAGCGGGGTGTCAAATGTGAATTCTCTAGAGATAGCAACAACATTTAGTTTCCAACACCTTGGAAATTAACCCAACGTTTAGCTTCCAACATCCTAGAGCTAGTTGCCCCCTAGACTAAGATAGTTAAAATTAGAGCCACGCTTGCATTTAGGCCACCTCTGCAGCCATGGAGGGCTGAGGTTAGAATGCCAAGTCCACTATTTAGAAGCTCCATTTAAGAGAAAATCAAATTCAATGCACTGCCGCACCCTCCTAGAGGGCTACGAACCCCCCAGAGGACCGAATCCCTCAAAGGGCCGCCAAACCCCTTAGAGGCTACAACCCCCCAGAGACGCCGCGAACCCCCCACGGATATCGAGCTACCGGACTGGGGTACGGGGGTTGCCGGGCTTGGGCTGGGGTCTGCTAGGCTGGGGTTGGGGTCCGTCAGTCTGGGGTTTGGGGTCTACCGGGTTGGGGTCATGGCCTTAACACCTTTTTAAAAAAAACTAAATTAGGACTAATATAGGATTAGGATAGGATTAGTTTAGAATTAGCATAAGATTAGTAAAGAAGTAATATAGAATTAGTCTAGAGGTTAATATAGAACTAGTAAAGAGAAACCATAGAATTTAGTTAAAGGACTAATATAGGAAGTAGCTAGATATTAGCATGAAAATAGAGTAGGGAGTAAACTCCAAGTCAATTACCATTGTAAAAGGAAGAGTGGAGGTTTGACTTGAAAAATAAATAAGTTGACGGCCAAGGGCCAATAGTAACACGTGAAATGGCGGAAGCAATGGAAGTGGCGTGGAATGAGGAGGACCGGGCATAGGGCACACACGGAACGGAGGTGGGTCAGTGGGTGTGAGCCCCCGATTCATCACCGGGGACTCACGGGTTCTTTTTTCGAATTCCTACATAATCTAAGGCATAATTAGGCTCGTAAAACCTACAAAAGGACATTAAATCGGTATTGGCATTACACATACCAATGTGCCATTTGGTCATTAGGTGGGATTTAGGATAGTTTACATCCAAAACGGGCCTTGTCTTAGCTAAATAGACGTCAAACTGATAGTGATGTGTATGATTAGGGTAAGAAGCCTAAAAAGGCTCTAGCTAGGTTAGGAAGTCCTCATGGGGGGATCTAGGAGGAATCCCCCACTCCCCATAGCTTCGAAGAGAATACGGGCGGAATACTAACCTTGAAATGCAGGTACCGGGCGATTTCCTAATTCTAGGAGCACGCAGTGGGGATGCAGATTTGCATCTAGGTGGGGGGATTCTATGGGTGGTCCCCTCTAAAGTTTGGGAATTTTCCGACATTGTTTGGATATTTTTCCAGACGGTCAATTGCGGTGGACTTTAGATGGGAATTCGAAAGAATATTCCAAAGTGCGGTAAAATCCTACTAAAAATCTGGCGAGGCGGTCTCATACCAATGGAGCGCTTCCCCAAGTTTCAAGACAAATCGATAGTTAGAAGATCTCGAATCGGCGACATTCCTCCACAACTGACAATTTAAACGACGGAAGCTGCACTTGACCGGCGTACCATGGCCATACAACATCGGATCGAGGCCTACTTTGGGTCTATTCCTACCCCCCTCTATCTACTTAAGAGATTGGTGAAGGTTTGAGGTCTAAAATTGCCAAACTCTAAAAGTTGGGAATTTATCCCAACTTTGACCCCAGCTTACACTAAGATTCTTTGAGATTTGGGACATAGTTTAAGGGGTAAGAGATTCTTTTTAAGCTAATTATGGACTTTTGGACCCAATGGCACAATCCGTTTGCCATTCAGAGCTAAATTTCCAAAGTTAGCCTTTTGGGGACAGCACATGGAGGAGAAAATGGGGTTTAAGGCTCCCCAATGCCTTTTTGGAGAGTTTGGATCTCAATGGCCGTAGGGAACGTGTAGGGAACGCATGGGGAACTCTGGGCACATGTGGGAGCAAGTACCACCTCAAAAAGTTAGTGGAGGTGGCTTCAAGTGCTTGGTGTAAGTAATTTCAAATTAAGTAGGTGGGAACACATGGGAACCTCTCCCATGTGAGAACTTGTAGATTTTGGGAAAGGTAAATTAGGTGGTTTCGCAAGTTCTTATAAGGTTAGGTAAGATTTGAATTACTCAATTCAAATTGTGTAGATTTTAGGTGGATAGTTAAATTTGGGATTGGTAAACATGTACGGACCTCCTAAATTCCCTCATCTGGTTATTCTTAGTAGATTAACGGGGGATGTTGCTCCCTTTTGAGTATAAAAGGGGCGGCATTCTCCTCTCATTCTCTCTCTTTCTCACTCCTCACCATTTAAGGGAGGAGGACTATTGGGCCCGGGTTATGCCGGATTTCCTTTGGCTTTTGATGCCAAAGGAGCCTTTGATAGTTTTGGGATTTTTACACCCTTGGTAAGTGTGGTTTGCGCTTGGGGACTTGAGACCCCCCTAAGTTGTGTGGGATCTTTTACTAATTGATATTTGGCCACCTTTTGCATTGTGAAACAAGTGAATGTTGTTATGGGAGAGACTTGTGAGGAACCAAGGGGTGACTTGGGAGGTGACTTCGAGAGTATGTTGCAACTTGTACCCACCTTCTCCTCCCTCTTCTCTTGTGCGCAAGGTTAAGCTAGTCCTATAGGGGACGGCGAAGTTTTGACCGTTAATCTTGAGTAGTCATATGCCAATCCTCCTCTCCCTCTTCTCTTATGCATAAGGGTAAGCTAGTCCCATAGGGGACGGCGAAGCTATGGCCTCCCCACATCTTTAGGAAGATAGGAAGTCTTAGCCACTTGTCAAAAACCGCACCTTACAACGAAGCTTTGAACCCCCTAAGTCTTAGCGGGGTGTCAAAGGAGGCCACCTTTGAGCTAGTCTCAATGTTTAGTGTTCAACATGTTTGGCACTAATACAACGTTTAGCATCCAACAATAGAGTAGTACTTTTCATAAAGGAGTATGTATTGAACCACCCTTTGAGTGAACCCTTGTGTGGTCATTTAGCTTAGTATAGGTTTGATTAAGTTAGTCCCTCAAGAAGTGTGACTAATTGTTAAGCAAAAGTTGTGAAAAATAGATAACCAACTAGCCCAGCCAACGCTCAGCCAGACCAGCCAAGCGCTCAGCTAGATCAGTCGGGCTCCCCCCCAGTCGGCCGCCGCCGCAGCTAGCCGAGCTCCCCCATCGGGCGCCGCAGCAGACCCGCCGGGCTTCCCCAGTCGGACGCCGCAGCAGACCTGCCGGGCTCCCCGGGTATCGGGCAAGGGGCCAGGGGCTCGGGTCATTGTTCCTAAAACTAGTTGGGGTTAGAGAAAACACTTAGGGAATAGTATAGTTGGGGTTAGAAAAGACACTTAGGGGATAGTATAGTTGGGATTAGAGAAAACACTTAGGGGATAGTATAGTTAGAATTAGAGGATACTTAAGAGATAGCATGGTCTGGAAAAGCAAAACCCAACCATAAGGGTAGCTCGGGGAAGTAGTCTAGGAAATAGTAGAAGTATAAAACGGCCTAGGAAAGAGGCCTATTTGTAAAACCACCCGGAAGGGGATAATTAAAAGAGCGGAACCGGGTCTCAATCAAAGCCAAAAGATGGCTATGGTAGACATGGTGTGGGGAGCGGCGGAGCTAGGAGAGGCCGCCACGTATGTACTAGAGGTGGGTTCCTAAACTTGAAGCCAATCCCTTCTCTCTTTAGTGCAATTGATTAGAATAAGCAAGCGGTTAGAATTAAAGGCCACGAACCAGTTGCGATTAGGAAACCGTGATTAGCAAGTAGGGACTGAAACAAAGGAACAACCACAAGTTAAAAAGAACAAGAAAAAGGAATGCAATACGTAGAGTAGAAGTATCCACTTAAAATACATAGAGTAGAGTTAGATCAAGATAACTACGTAGAGTAGAGGTATATATCCACTTAGAATACATAGAGTAGAATTAGACCAAGACAACTATATAAAGTAGAAGTACCCCATTAAAATACGTAGAGTAGAATTAGACCAAGACAACTACTTAGAGTAGAAGTACCCCATTAAAATACGTAGAGTAGAATTAGACCAAGACAACTACTTAGAGTAGAAGTACCCCATTAAAATACATAGAGTAGAATTAGACCAAGACACATACGTAGATTAGATTAAAAGCAAAGACAAGTACGTAGGGTAGATTAAAACCAAGGCAAATACATAGAGTAGAGCAAAGCAAAGACGAATACATAGAATAGGCTAAAATCAATACAAAGACATAGAGATGGGATAGAAAATACCATACGTAGAGTAGACTAAAACCAGATACAAGACATAAAAGTAGGACAAGAGAACAAAACAAATAGAGTAGGGAACCACGCTTAAGTAGGAACAAAACACACATTAAGATAAGTAGGTTAGTAAAGAAGATCCATTGCTTGGAAGGCACAATAGATTGACGCTTAGACACCCGTAGGTAGTAGAATCATTAGGACCAGAGCCTGGTTGTGATCGCTTAATTCCAAGGGTGGGAATGAAGCGCCCATAGTGGGCCTCTTAACTCTCTTTTGATTTAATTTGTTAATGCAATTAGGAATTAATTAGTAGGAAAGGATTAGCAACCCCGGTGAGGTAAAGGTCCGACAATTAGCAAACATAAATAGAAAGACAGCCATAACTAGAAGAGAAATAGGAGAATGAATACGTGAACATAGAATAAAATACAAAGAAGTAAAATAGAAGGAACAAATACATACCCGTAGAAGTAGAATAAGGAAATACCATACATAGAGGTAGATTAGACAAATACAAATACATAGAGTAGGTTAAGATAAATACAAATATGTAGAGTAGGATAAAAAAATACAAAGACGTAGAGTAGGCTCAAACAAATACAAATATGTAGAGTAGGAGAAAAGAATACCAAGACGTAGAGTAGGTTAACGAATACGAATACGTAAAGTAGGCTCAAACAAATACAAAGACGTAGAGTAGATAACAAATAGAATACATAGAAGTAGAATAGGAGAAACAAACACCTAGATTAAAGTAGAAGGGATGTAGAAGTAGGACAAGAGAACGAAGCAAGCAAAGTAGGAAGTAGGACAAAAGAATGAAACAGGCACACACCTAGAGTAATTAGGGGGAACATGCTAGGGAGAAACAACCCATGCGTTAGGTTAATTAGGATAGCAAAAGATCCATTGCTTGGAAGGCACAGTGGATTTGACGCTTAGACACCCATAGGAGTAGCTTTGCAAAAAGAGCCTGGTTGTGATCGCTTAATTCCAAAGGTGGGAATGAAGCGCCCACAATACTCTCATTCATTACATTGTTATTTAGTGTTAGAGGGATCCTTTTTATAGTTTTATCCCCGTAGAATGAAGAAGTCCCCAACATTGAAAATTCCTTAGATATTGTTGATTTAAATATATGTGTTAGAGGCTTAACCACTTACACTCTTAGAGGCTAATATTGACTATTTACAAATCCAATCTATAAACACCACCTCACCAAAACATTCCAACTAGCCAACCAATAGTTCAATTAGTATTATAAGCTAGCTCATTTCTTGGTATTTTGGATCACACTATAACTCTATTATAATGGAGAGAAACAAGCTAATTGATTCCAAAAGCCCTAAACTATGTTTTTTTGGCAACATAGTGATTTCGGGCGAGTTGTTGTTTTTTTCTTTGAAATTTTCACACAACATGTGCGTGAGGAATAACTCTAATAAAGGCCCAACAATTTACAAAACTTTTGATTACATGATAAAAAAAGAAGTTATGGCATGATATATAGTTCTCTTTACTTAGTAGGCAGCTAAAAAACTTCTTTAAGAATCATTTTTTTAAGAATTTGAAATTTGAATTTTTTTTATTATATTTATATTTATTTATAAAACTACTATATACAAAAGTTTAAAATCTTTTATTTAATTCTATTTTTAATATTTTTGAAAAAAAATTTAAAAAATTGGGTGAAGATTTATTATTACAACATCACAACCATCAGGATTGGCATTTTTCTTTTTTATAAGTAAATTCATTGCTTGACAATTCAGTATTTTGAATCATTTTCTAGTTCTTTCTACTTCTTTTTTTTCCTATATATTGTACATTTCAAATAATTTGAATTTCTTGGGCATGAAGCCAACTTGCATTGAAGGATGAATTCAAAGATTAACCACTATTTTGAACATTTTTTCTTACAAATGTGACCTTGTGAAGTTGCCTGGATTTTTTTCTTACAGTGGAAATTTCTGAAATTTTTTCTTCATCTTTTTAAACCACCTTACTACAAGGTCTTATAGAAAGTTAGAAACAAGTGTCAAAAAATATTATTTCCTAAAGTTTTGCACTTGTATTAGAAATTACGGTTTTAGAGTGTTTTTGGTAAAAACATATTCAAAAACCTTTAGGAGTTACCATTGTTATGTTATTTTTTGGTAAAAACATAGTCAAAAACCTTTAGGGGTTCCCATTGTTATGTTATGCAACTTTATAAATGAATTGATTCTTATTCATACAGAAAGAAATTCAGGCCCCACCTAGGAACAATGGAGCATCATTTTCCTTCATGAAAATGTGCAATTGTAGAAAATATTAGCCTAAATTAGCCCAAATTGTCTTACAAAGAAACTTGCCAAAGAAAGTTAGCTTACTCTTTTGGATTTTGATCAAATGAAAATCATTTTTATTATTTAAATATAAATTTTAAAATTTTAAAATCTTTAAGAATTTTTTATATTTTTTTATATTTGCACATTTGCCAAAAGTCAAATGGACCTCCATAGGACTTAGACTTTCTATAATGTACTATTTTTAGAAAGATAAAATCACTAGTCTTTTACAAATAGAAAAAATGAAAATGATGCAAATTTTAGAAGGAAGATTTGAATTTTGAAGTCACAAAAAAAGTCCTTTGAGGCCTAGTTGTAGGACATGGAAATGGGTAGCTTTCCAAAATAAGATGCATCTTGGATATTCTTGGAGACTTCTAAGAGAGGTAGGATGGAGGTGGAGTGTGCTATAGACTACAAAAAATACTACAAGGAGGAACGGTCTCCTTCCTTCTTCTTGAATGGTGCCATGGTAAACCATAGTTGCTATAGGTTGTGAGGTTGGTATTGGAACCTTACAGCCACTTGTATGTAACCATGGAGGTAGTCTTTGTGCACTCCTTGATATTGATTGGGTGGTGACCTAATTCATATTAGGCTATATCAATATGAATCCTAATTGATAAGTTCAGATGAGTGAGTTCCAAAGTAAATTTTGTAGTAAGACGGAGTCAACCTAGTAGGAAGTTAGATTCCATTAGAGGGCGGTTAATACAATAGAGGAATAGTGCCTCTATTGAGAGCTTAGACATCAATGCAAGTTTCACTTTATGCCATCAAATGATATGCAAACCATCTAAGCAAAGTTATGTGTTAGAATGAAAGTGTTGGGAATTATAGGAAAGGAGAATCATGTATTTAGAGTTGAAATCTAACATTGTCTATGCTCGGTGTGTGCATTATTAAGAAATCGTGATCCTTGGCATTACTAAAAGTTAAGTGCTTGGGAAGGACTTTGAAGAGAGTTTAAGGAACTTACGTGATATTAATTAACACAATACTTTAAATGATCTAATTGCTCACAAAATGTGCATGCCACAATTTTTAGATTAAAAAGTATTTTGTGAAGGTCATTTCCTTGTAGAGCAAAGTTTTAGGATATACAATTTAATGGGAGAAGGATAGATTACCTATCATCCAAAGAATTAACCATGAATTCTCATCAATTGCATACACAATATTATGAATAAAAAATTAGGCAACATTTGATGGAGTTTAGGGTCATTTAATTGAAAGTGACAAGCAATATGGTCTTAAACTAAGTGTAGTAGAGAGCTTCAATAGAAATAATTAAAATAGTAGATGATCTCTCATTTTATAACAATATTTCGGCAGTTTATAAAAATAATGTTATTTTGGAGGAAGCCAAAAAACTTTATAGGAACTTTTTGAAGATGCTACTATAAATATGAATTGAGTGAGAGAAGATTACAAATTTTCTAAAAACGCAAAATCATTTGTATAAGTCATGAAGATATATAAAAGAAAGCATATGTGTGATATTTTTATTCTACAATTTAGAGGCCCATAGCTTGTTAGTATTTAATGGAAAAATAACAAAGATATCCATTTCATTATTGGCAAGCATGCTTATATGTCTTCTTATATTGTTGATATTTACAAAGATATTATAAATAGGTCATTTTATAGATAGCCCCCATTAAATAGGTCATTATCGTAGGTGTATGCAAAATATATAAGGGAGTGAACCTCATGAGTACACAAATCAACTCTTGTGTTAAAATTGAATGTAATTTCTTTCCTCTTGAAAGACATTAGAAGAAATTTGAGGGATGTAAGAGACTATGAGTTTCCACATTGTAGAACACAGTGAAATGTAGAATTGCAAGAATTCAATGTGGTATGGGCAATGCCATGTAATTTTTATTCTTTTTGGAAAAAAATAAAATTTTGGACTTTTTTCGCATTCCAAGATCCAATTTTTTTAAAATGCCGACCTAACAGCTTCCAGCCATTTTGGAAACTATTTTAGGAACAATGCCAAAATGGCCCTTTAGAGGCCTCAAATTACATCTAATGTGGATTAACATAGATGAAAAACAAACCAATTTACATCAACAATGACTTGTAAAGATTACTTCTTAGTTACAAACTCTACAATAATATATTTTCAAGAGAATGATTGTAGTGTGTTTTTTATGCAACCTTCTACCCTAGTCCAATTTTTTATATTGAAGATTGTCTAAAAGAGGAATTGTTGCCATCTATCTCCCTCTAAAAAATTTAAACTTCTTCTTTTCATTTATTCTTTTTAGACTTTTAGAATTTGATACTTGTAGATAGGATCTAAAATTGCCTATCTATAATACTAAAGAACTTGGAAATTAAACTTTCCTAGTGAAATTTATAAGTGGACAAAGTTTGATTGCTCATTGGTACTTTAAACTTCATCTATTACTATTTAGAGGAGTTTTGGGGTCTTTGGGAGATTCTTTCAACGTTGATACCTAAAATTGTTCCTCATGCTAAAAAATTGGCCACTAATAGTTTGAATTTTTTAGTTAATTTTTCTTAATTTCAAAAATTTTGAGATTTATTTAAAAGATTAAAAAATTAAAGTAAAAAATTTATCTAATAAAAATTTTAAGTAATTAATTAATATTATTTGATGTAATAGTCTCCCAACCAATCAAATTCCTGATGTCGCAACATTCCCAAAGTGTTCCCAAAGCATTTCCAAAGCATTCCCAACATTCAAAAATTTACATTGTTTTGAAGGCTTCAAAATCTCCTGCAATGAAATTTTATCCTAAATCTTGAAATTATCTTCTAATTATATTTTTTTAGACTTTACACTTTTAATAAATTTTTAATTTCTATTATCATCTTTTTTAAATGGTTTTTGGTGAATCTCATTCAATATTGGTCTTAAACTTCATCAACTCATGTCTTACTTGTTTAAAGTTAATTTTCTAAATTTCATACAAATTTGAAAAGCTCTACAAGGATCTCAAGCAAATCTTGAAATAAAACTATCTTTAAAATTTGGAATCCAACTTCTAACTTTGAATATAAATTTAGATTTTTAACTAATATACTTTGAAGAATTTATTAGAATTAGGCACTTACCTAGGAATGAAACTCATCCAAAAGGTGCTCAAAAATGCTTTTGAATAATGTAGCCACAAAACGTGTACAAAGATCCATTCTCTTTATTTTATGTGCAAATCTCTTGCAATCTACACAATAAAAGATTCTAAAATTATTCCCACAAATTTTTATACTAGTTTAGGACAAGATCCTATAGTTAGATATGCGATAAACAATTTGTAAACTTTTTTCTCTTTTCAACACAAGTGTAAGCTTTGAGTAGTTTTCTCTATAAAGATGGAAAAAAGGCCTTGAAAATTTAGGGGTAATAATAGATGATTTTTCAAAAACTTCAAAATGCATCCATTGCACCTAGTAACGTATAATATAAATCTTATAGTAGCTTCAAATTCATTGCCTCAATATCCCAAAAGTTACATTGCATTTGACTTGGAAGAGCCGAATATACAATAGTAAAATAATCCAAGTATTTCAAGCTTTCACCTCACATTAAATATTCCTATATACACACACATGTACATATGTATTTATACACATGAACTTTGCACACTAATATCCACAAAAATCACACATTACATTAACTACCCATTATTTATCACGTAACACTCTTAGTCTATATGTAAAACATATTGCAATTTTTGGTATTGAGCAGCAAGAACATTTAGTACTATTATTAGTCATTTTGTCCTTGTGAGGGCATGGTGTAGGATCTAACATGAACAAACTCTTAAATTACACAAACCATATATAAGATTGGTTGAAGTTATTTATCTATCTTCATATCAAATGTTTATGCTAAGAAACAACTTTACATTATATTGAACTAATCTTCACTGGCTTCATCTCTATCAAAGTTTGATTTACATCATTAAAATTTCCATTTTGTTAGGCTTAAAACCTTCTTCTTTAGCCTTGGTTCTACAAACAAATGTGGTGACTAAAAAAGCAATTGAATCATTAACAATGAATACCAATTTATTATTGTAATTCTTTTGGTGAATGACCATTTCTATAGTCTATATGCTTGTTACAAATGGTCACTCTTTATCATATTCTCTAAATTTTTTTCCTCTTTTTTGAAATATAAAACATTGAAGCTCCCATTTTCTTGAGATTTTGCATTGTCTTCTTTAGTTTTCTTGCTTGGGGAACTATTTTATGCTAAATTTTTTGAGAGTATAATTTTCTATTTTAAGTGTATATATTTTCCACATATTTTAACTATTATTATTTTTGAATTTAAATACTTTAAAAAAAATAAAACATAAATGTTGTAAAAACACAACAAAATGAATAGGTGTTTCTTGCAATCACCCTCATAACCTTGATTTCCTTCCATATTGTTGAATACCTTTTGAACCTGTCAAAAATTAGGTTGTATTTAGTGACATGAAAATACAACCTTCTTATAGAAATTATATCCGTTGTCATATCCAATGTTGAGCACGTTACTTTTCATGAAGAAGTTTCACTATTACCTTATCTAGTCTTCTAAGTGGCAATGTATAGTGAACTACACAAAGCTATTTCTAAGGCTACATTCTCTTGAGAATATATCAAAAAACCATAACACCAAATTTTATTTTCAAGGTAAATTTTCTCATTATTCTATAAGACAGTGAAATAAGCATTATTACTCATAATGCTTCTTCTCTTTCTATATCCTTAGATTTGCAAAAAGTACACATATGGATGTGTATAATGAACTATTAGACTTGGAAATATGTCCCATAATGATCTCAAGCCTCTTAAAGGACCTCCCAACCTTTGAGCTTTATCTAGTCCATTGCAACTCCGTGTTCACCAAATTTCTACCATCCAAAATAAATCCAAAATAGCTTAACTCTACTTTAAGTTCAAAATCTCCAAAAGCTTAATTAAATGTTTTGTGTTTCTAGGTAAAGGTAAGTGCACCCATATTTAATACAAATAGCAATTGCAAATCAATTGTCATCTTAGCTACCTTGGTGTTGGAATGTTTGTAGATCCATACAACCTGATAGAGAAGTTTGGAAACTCCAATGACTTTTGGGAATGCATAATAGGTTCTTTGATTGGTTGCACATTACTTGTTTCTAATGCCAAAGCCCCTTGCAACTCTTGCACCACTTCAGTCATTGTTGGTCTATGTACACCTTTTGGCTCTACACTTTGCATGGCAACATCAACAACTTTCCATATAACTTCCATGTTGGGATTTGAAATTGTTACCACGGGATCTAAGATTGAGGTGATGTTGTTGCTATGAGGATTATATCGAACCTAAATAATAGAAATGATATTGAAAATAAGAAGGTTGAATTGGATATCCTTGACTTCACAAAAGAAATTCTAAATCCAAATTTTGTAATGTGTTAGCATTGTGCCACTATGAAACCTTTAGTTGATTATTTGTATTAGCCTCTACATTAGAGTTCCTAATAAAGTTTCAAATGATTGTGCACACAAAGACTAGAAGAAACCCATGTTTTTTTTATGTCACTAGAAGGAACCTATTTCGAACATGACGGATTTTGCTAGACATCTCATGTAACAACTTGTGTTTAATATTAGTGATGACATTTGATGTAATATCAAGATGTTATATAAGATGTCATTGCTAACATGAAAATACGGGTTGTTACATATGATGTTTAGCAAAATCTATGAAATTTAACATGTTGAAATTCAAGAAAACACGAGCTTCTACTAGTAGGGGGTAACTAACCCAATTGCCAATATTTGAATCCCTTCCATTTGGAGATGAATTCTCAATGGGGAGGCTTCCGGTGATTAGTTCCAAAGGTACAACTCCAAAACTAAATACATCACTTTTGGAGGATATATAATGAGATGTAAAGTACCTATATACAAACAACTACCAAAATGTAAGTACATGACAATCACAATCAAGAGGCACAAAAAAAGCCTCACATCTAAGAGTCTTGACTTCTATTCTAAGCAAAGCAACCAATTATTTGAATGTCCGTAGAGGGATTTAGGGAGTGTTTGATTATTTTCGAAAGTCTTGTTTGGATCGAAAGCTGGACGTCATTTCCAACATGTCTAACCCCCATCTAGCCTTCCATCTAGGAGTTGGACGTCCAACTCCTAATGGAAATAGGCTCTAAAATGCTAAACGTCTAACTTTCTTAAAATCAACTCTTGTCTGGTCCCATTTATTTTGACACTGATTTGGGCTTCTATGACAACATAGTTGATAGCATCTATAGCACAACTTTGTCAAGAAGAGAACACATGACAATCTCATGCACACAACAGTTGGAGATCCCAAAGTTCAGCTCAAATTGAAGGTAGGTCCAACTAACTTGTCTATGAGAAGCCATTGTGCCCTCCTGCAAGTGCATGCACAAGCTTGAATTAACTTGGAGATTGTCGTACTCTTAGAAACAAACTTTGTCTCTTAACCCTTTAGGGCCTAGCAAACCAATTTTGGTTCTTTTGAATTGAATTTTGGGAATTGGAACACTCTCTTAGCCTTAGTTCTTCTTGTGATATGAACAAGATGTGAGGGCACGGGTATTCCGCTTCCAATGAGCCATTGACCATCAAATTTGGAGCAATGATGATTTGTCTATTGAAATTTGAAGTTGGGAATTTTAGAGTTTCGAAATGCAATATGGAACATGTTTTTTTATTGAATTTATTTGTGTATAACTAAAGAAAGAATGCCAACTTCACCATAGTGTTCAATATAATGAATTCTATTTTCAATAAAAATTTCATGGAAAATTGAGCTTTTTTGTAATTACTATGATTTTTCAAAGGCATAAACTTTAAAAAATCATATAAATTTCATTTTTTTTCCAAAAACAAATTAAAAATCACATTAAATAGAAGATATGAATTTTTATTTGTAGAAAAATAATAATTTAAATTAATTTATAAAACTTTAATATGAAAATTTGATTATAGAAGAATTCAAGAGGTTGATTGGGGCTCCTTAGGCCCTAAAGGATTAACCCTCAAATGCCAGACCTGTAACTACTGTTTTTTGGCCTCAATGCTTGTCACTCAAGTTTCTGCCATTTTTGAAGTAGATATGTATGGAAATTTTTACACTTATTTTTTAGAGATTAAGCTACATGTCTTCTATACTTTGAAGAAAAAATCACATCAAATAGAGAATGATTTCAAAAAATCTGAAAATTTCACCATGTGCATACTTTATAGTGACAAACATCATGGTGTAAACTCAATTTCCATGTCCTTTTATAAGTAGAATATAATGGACATTGAAAATACATCAAATTACAATTTAGAATATTCAATATTAGAAATTTTCCAAAAATTCCAATTGGATTAGAAACTAGAGTACATGGCCTTCATTTTGTTAGCTAAGCTCTAATTCAAAAAATGTCATTTTCAAGGAGAAATTTTGAGACTTTGAGCAAGGAACAAATTACACTAAAATAGCCATCCATTCTTTTTGCTTACTTCTCATTCATGTGAAGACAAACACTAGCAAGACTACAAACTCAATTAGCTACTCTTCACAACCCTTCCTAAAAAGTCAACAAGAAAAAAATTGATAATAAAGCATTCCCAATCTCTCTCCACAAACTCTTGTGGTCATTGAAACACCACAAAATGATGCTGCCGGTGTTTAGGGATTAATAACTTTTGCATATTATATCCAAAGTATAAGTTCTTTGGTGCATTGGAACTTGCTTTTACATGCCAACAAGACCAAATGAAAATCTTAACAACCTAATAATAGTAACTAGGCACAATACCAATTTGTGGAACTTTTAGGAGTATCCACCTTATCATGTATCGAAGCACCAAATCAAATTATTTTCTCTACTTTAAAAAAAATCAAATTAGAAACTATATTGATTTTTTACTAACTATTTTGCCCATATTTTCAATTTACAACCAATTTTTTTGCAGTTCCACCAACGGCTGACTTTGAACTAGTTGTTGGTTCTTCCTCACCTTGCCTTCACTCTAAATTTGCAATCTGAAGTGCTTCCTTCCTTTTGCTAGTCACAATGTTTTGTTGGCTTTAATGGATCAAGCACAAGTGCGTCTATAGTAGTATTATGAGTCAAATGCAAAGAAGTTTTTGCCCCTATATTTTATCTTTGGAAAAAACACAAGAATTTTTTATTTGCCATGCATGATGAATTTACAAATTTAGAAATCATATTTGCAATCAAAGACCTCAAATTAGTGGAAGAGGTGTAGATAATAGATTAATAGGGGGTTGTTTTCTTGTACATTTATCCTTAGTATAAATCTTAGCATTTGGCTCATTGCACAATTGTAGACATGACCATTAAACACCCCACATGGATTTGGATAATGAATAGAATTAGTGGATGAAGGTAGAAAGATGTAGGGAGCATGTGAGATACAAAGAGGTCGCTCTAAGGGGTACATTCAATGTTGCAAATTGCTCTACCCACCTTTATTCCTCCAAAATGAAAATACATTGGTTGGCCCTTACCTTCATCATAACTTTGAAAATCCACAAGATAGGACTTTCAAATAACTTTATTAAACCTTAGAAGATGCCGTGACCTTTTTTTATCTAATGACTAATAGAAATACACTTCTAAGTTATATAGGATAGTTGCAAGACTATTCATTTTTGAAATTTTTATGTCTTGAGGATAAGTTTTCTACAATCATACATAACATTCAGTAGCATTGGGTGGCTCCGCCTTTTGGAGGGTGTGGAATATTTGACATCCCAACAGTGTTTCATTAGTAACTATTGAAGTAAGTGAACATGTGAAGGACGGAGAGGCTGTTGGATGTGGAATACACCACATCCTTCATTGTAAAAAGAAAAAAAAGCACAATGTGCTACTGAATGTTATATAGATAGACTTTCAATGAATGCTTTTAGATTCTTTTTTGAAATCAATGATGCTCATGATACGGAAAGGGATGATTTCCAGAATCACCAACCCCTTCATTTAAGGGTTGTAATGCACCATGTAGGCAGGACTGTTGCTTGTAACTTACTGGTTGGTGGTATCAAAGGATCTTCGTTGCAGGAGAAAGTCCAGTGTCCTCACTCATCAGCCCCACTTGGCTACTCCCATCCAATGTTGGGAGAGAACCACTCAAACCAAGCCTATGAAAATGGTAGCATTGTGGAAAAAAAATCCATTCCTTTCCACTCAAGGACAAATGTGAGAAATGATATTGTTGAAAAAATATCTATTGTTTTTTTTGACATAAATACAAATGTGAGAAATGGAGAAAGCAATTGGAATTTTATCTTTTTGATAAAGTATGAATTTGTTATGAATTTTTGAAGTGTGTTGTGGAATTGGTTGAAAAGAGTCTCTGAACTATTGAGAAAACAACCAATATACGGATTTAAAGCACTTATAATATATCTTAGCATGGTCATCTTCTTCATCTAAAGCACTCTAAATATTTCCTAACATGGTACAACAAGAAGACCTAAAAAAGTCACTTCATGTGATGAATTGACACTTAAGGACATGGAAGTTTCTTTTGCAATCATTCACCATTCCATCACCATCATCCATGACCTTCTTTGTGGCTACTAACTCCACCAATTGAATAGAGCCTTAACTTCAATTATTAAAAAAAAATTGTTATAGGTTGGTGCAAGACCTTAATGGGATGGTTCCTAGCAATGTTTGTGAAGGATCTCTTGATTTGCCATAGGTTAGTTTATCTTAATTCATTGTTAGCTGATGCTTTTGGAAAAATAATTGTTTCAAGTGTGAAAATGGAGGATCTAAAATTAGACAAAAATTAGTGACACTAGAAACCAACTAGTACACAAAAATTAAAGGTGGCTACATACTATAGAGGATGTAGTTGCTCATTTTATAAAATTGTTACGTTTGACAATGTGATGAAGTTTAGTGTAATTTTTGGCAAATTGTCATTTTTTTGGTGATATCTACAATGAATTTTAAAAAAATATTTCTTACAAACTTGTGCACTATAAACTCAAGTCTTCATACAAGAGAATTTCACTTAAAAATAGATTATGTGACCATAAAATATAAATTAATTCTTGTTTGGATGTAGGTGTTTGAGTTTCTTGAACTGCGTACATGCCGCAGATTTTCATTTGTTATTTGTAATTCAGATCCAAATATGGGTATCAATGTCAATTGAATTTGTAAGCAGATCGATTGAATGTTCAAAGACAGAGTCCCAGAGCAGAAGAAAAATTTAAGAAAAATTCAAGTTCTCACCATGTAGTTGATCAAATAAGGAGCCGTTGTGCATGTATTCGTAGACAAGGCTTTGCTTCTGTTCCTGGCAGTAGCCCACCAAGGCCACCAGGTTCTTGTGGTGCACTCGCGACAAAACATCAACCTGGAGGAAGCATCCAACGCCCAACGCCCAATTTCAAAACCATTTCATTAGACAGTCCCAAGTACTGCAAGAATTTATGTATGGAAAGAAGTCAATCTAGCAAACAGACATCATGGCTCAAGAGAGAGCAAAAACATTAGATAAGACACAAAAACTTCAATTCAAATACAGCTCATATTTTACGAAGTATCACAACTTTCTGTTCATTTACGTGCACATGCACCCAAATGGAAGGCATGTGGAGAGAAAACCTAAAATATTGAAACTACATTTGAAAAGTTTCAACACTTGGAGGGCCACAAACCTCATTGAAGAACGCCCTTTCTTCATGCTTTGAATTTCCATCATAACTAGAATCAAGGGGGGTTTGCAAGGTTTGTAGCAACGCTTGTGGTGCTGTCACGAACAAAGCAGTGCTTGAAGCAACATTTGGCAATAGGCAATTTTCTAAACAACATTTAAGCAATGTTTAATGAGAGAACTTCCATATATTGTGTTCCCAATGAGTTTTCATGTGGAGGACATTGTGCTTCATGAGGCTCCCGTGAAATATAAGATGCATGGCTCTCTCTCTATAAAAAACGCATGTTGAATATTTCTCCAATTGAAGAAGTATAAGATGTGTTTAACACTGTATTGTATTTTGTATATTGTACAATACAATATATAGTATATTATTGTGCTAATACTTTATACGAAATTAAAATTTTAATTGGTCCAAAATGTTGAAAATCTACCTTCACACTAATAGACAAGTTATTGAGAATGAATGTTCCCAAAGAAGAGAACAAGTACAATAACATGAGAGCTCAAGTTCACTTGTTCCCAAAGAAGCAGGAAACGTTACTAAAAGCATGTACCAAAACGTTGCTTCACCTGAACAACCTCTTTAATCCAGCTTGAAACACTGTTCAACTGTCCTTTCAAGTTTACTTTTCTAGTGTATTGAGCAACGGCTGAGGTGATGCAAACGGTACTTAATTCTAGTAGTGCTTAACTGCCACTTCTTGCCCATCAAGAAGCTTTCCATAATATACGGGACCAAATTCTCCTTTCCCAAGTTCCCTCTTGAATTGAGCAGTTGCAGCAGTGACTTCCGCATATGTGTAAGCTTTCGCTCCACCAGGGGTCGCAACTCCTGTTGATACGTAATAGAAAATGGTTAGCATCAGCTCGTGCAATAGGCAAATTAAGCTGTGTTCTAAGTAGATGAATCTCGGCTATTGTGGATTAGAAATCAACTGAGAATCTACAAATGAAATAAGAAAACTACATTTCAATTGAGTTTAGAGAATCGTTGTGGAAATCCAGACGTACTTGTGGGCGCCCTGTGCTCCTCGTCAGAAAGTTTGCGCTTCCGTCGACAGTAGAGCAGAATTACTATCACACTAAAGAGTGAGAGTCCCACAGCACCCGCAGCAGCAGCACCGGCGACGATTCCAATGTTTGATTTGCCGCAATTACCACACTTCGAAGCTCCAGGGTCAGGAAAAAATTGGTCCCATAAGAAAGGGTTCCCGTCATCCCTGGACAAAAAGAAAAATAATCGATTGAGCAATTTCAGTATTTGCAATGGAAACAATTTGAATTGGTTGTACACATCACAATTGTGAGGTAGCAACCGTGTATTGTTATGCTAGAGGACTTCTGTAATTGTGCTGCTAATATGTGCAGAAACTGTGCTAAGAGCTTGAAAAAGTGGGACAAGTTTTCATTGTTGTTCATTTTGTGATGCGTTAAAAACTTAGAGAGAACCTTTCACATTTGTGCCAGTAAGAGAAATATGGTCATTTAAAAAAGATTCAAGATCCTCCAACCTGGAAAGGATAAACAAGAGAGTACTATAGTGTGATCATTAAAATATGCAAGTTACATGGAACAAGGTTTTCGGCAGAATTGAACTGGTTTGGGAACTATTGGAAGACATCACAGAGAAAAACTTCTCCATGATTTACAAGGTCTCCCACTGAGCACTAGAATCATTTGGGGTGAGTTCAAGAAAGACCGAAAGGTTTTTGTACACTTTAGCCATAGTACTCCTGATTTTTTGGGAGTACTTTAAAAATAGAAAAATAATTTTAAAAAAATATGAAAAATATGCTTGATGTATATTTCTTGAAGAAGAAGATATCCTATGAAGGAAAAATGTAGGAAAATTTTCTAAATAGGTGAATTAGAAAAGTGCAAAATCTCATGAAAATAGGCACTTTTACATTTTAATTTGTAAAAAATAGTAAAAGAAACTTTTTGAGAAACTAAAAATTGGCCATTAGGGAATAGTTGATGATGATTAGATTTTACCAAAAGAATTATCTAAAAACCATCTTCAATGTTAAAAATTTGCATGCAATGGAAATGTTGTTTGTACTCATGTGGAAGGCATAAAATAATATACTTTCAAATTTCATTTGGTGGATACATGATTCCCTACTATGCAAATATACCATGAAATTTTGAGCTCTAAATCATTAAATTTGGGTACTCCTAACGTAGTAAAAACCATAAAACTCCTAATAGTGACAAATTAGCTAAATTAAAAATTAATTATAAAACTAACTTTTAAAAATTTCAAAAAATAAGGGATCTGATTATCATCAAGTTAGGCATGTCCAATAAAAATTTCAAAATTATAGGATTTATGCATCAAAAGTTATTGCCAAAAACAACATTGTCACTTTGATCGTGACGTGAAATAGGACCGGTCTTTCTTGAACTCACCCTTTGACAGCCTCCCAATGATAGACAGTGTGGTCTCATTGTATCAAAGTGTGATGGCTTTGTCAATGCAATGAGCATATGGAGACCTCTCAATGAATCAATTCTCTCACAAAAAAATTCTCTCGCAATGCTATCCTGAATTCGTCTCAATTCATTCAAGATACAACGGTTGATACAAAGTTAGTGACACGAGAGAACTTACAACAGATATTTCGTTAAAATGGCAGTATTCTTACGCCATTTTCCCGTTCATTCTCTAGGTCTAGTATAGATTTCAGACTCCAGGGTCATAAAATCTAGGAGCGGTATACAGTTTAGACCACATGGTCTAAACCTGAAAATGCCAAGTTTGTGGCATACCGCCATTTTAACGAAATATCCGTTTTACGTGAACTGTATCTGAGAATTACCCGAAAGAAGACCCTCTGGAATTGGACCACTGAAGTTATTGTTCTGGACAGCCCTGCAACAATTTCACGCTCATTTTCAGTTTCAACCGCAGACGTGGAACTTCCAGAACAAAACTTGAGAGCAGGAAATTTCGAGATCAAGCACATACTGCTCTCATTCATCCACCGGTCGATGGAAGGTTACAAAACGTACAACACCCTCAGAGCTGTCATAGTTGTCAACCACTCCGGTAGGGGGCCACTGAGACTGTTGTTAGACAAGTCCCTGAGAAACATCCAAAAGCAACGTTCATGAATTAATCCATATGCCGAGAGTTGATGTCTCTATTTCAAGACTCCTTTGGATTCTTAAAGTTGAGAAATACCGTAACTCAGAAGATTTAAATTATGTCTGGGCTCGACGCAAGAAGATTCTTGCACATTACCCATGAATTCAATTTAGCATTCGATTCCCCCAGTCTTACCTCACAGGGGAATTGCATCATTTCCTTGAACCTCATGGGAGGGTATTGAGACCATAGGGATTCATGCATTCCCGCTCCATCATTCGGGATTATGTTCATTCCGCTGATATAACGCAGGACATAGTTTGTATAAATTCCTCGCTCTTACTTGCCCACCTCGCACAATGTTCCTGTGAGAGTGTTGTGTGTCACTCGCACTCCTGGTGCAAACTTGCTAAACTGCGTGTGAGATCATTCATTCATGGAATTGATTCATTATCCAAAAATATACGCTCCGTTCAGATAGGTAAACTTCCGGGTTTGGGTTCAAACAAATGATATAATGCCTTTCAGCTCTCCTTACATTCTAGCTCATTAAAAGACAATTATGTCGTATTCGAGGTCGTATTTCTTCAAATGGCGAGTTTCAGAGATATCGTTTTAGTCTCAGCTGACCGACTGAAACCTAAAATCTATTCCAGACCTAATTTTTAGAGCCTCGACTGCTTGAAAAGTGCCAGCTTCAGGGCTCCAGACACTTTCATCAACCGCAAAATTTGGATCTCTGAAACACGCAATCTTTACAAATGAGACTATCGTTGATATTTTTTGACAAACTGTAATTGCAGTCCAAATTGTTGGGACAACTCACAAGCTGCTGAGGTCCCAGAGGTTGGCAAAACTGGCTTGAAGTGTACCCACCAGCTGATATCCAGAAAGATTCCTGCACACACTCAACCGGACCACCAAGAATTTGCTAGAGTTCACTACTAGCAACAATGCAGAAACAAGAAACCCTCCAAGAAGCCCTCCACGAAGAAATTTCTCAACGCGCACTCTTGATGCAAAACCAGCCATTTTGACCTCCTTTAATGATTACCCAATTGCCTCTCTACTTCGATTTTGAAGTGACGAATTTCATCTCAGGAAAGTACCCCATCAAAAGAGCAAAATTTGTACTTACAAGGCAGTGATCACAGGCGCTGGCGCATTTGAAGCGGGATCAGCGATGCTGCAAGTAATCCAGGCATGAGGGAAGGGAAGACATGGATCGCCAGTCCATTCCGTCAGATTGTAGCTTTTCTTGATGTCTTCAATAGCCAGTGCTGCAGAGCAACAGTTCCATTGAATTTCTATCAGTGTCCTAAACTTCGAACCTGGAGATCTGAATTTCGGCGATGCCGCTTGCATGTGTCTCATTTGGTACTAACACCGCGTCAGAATTCACCTCCATGTAGAAAAGCAGTAGTACATGCTAAACCCCTACTGAATTATCATGTTGTTGGAAAATCACAACTTACAGCTTGAAAGCAAATTAAGGACTCACGAAGTTGACCCTTCCAGTCAATTGATACACCATCCCAAAGTTTTGTATTGCTTTCCATAGAGGAGATACCAGTCCAACACGGGAGCGAAAGCTTGCTGGAAGACCAGCTTCATGCCAATGACCGATTTTGCACCCGTCGTGGACTGGTATGTGACGGATCTCCACTAAGTACTTTTCAGGCACATGAATCCGGTGTGAGGCTGGCATGTTCTCATGACCTTGCTTTTGCTTGATTTCATCCAACATCGGTTTGCTCTAGTGCTATGTAATTGGAAGGACATTATTAATTAAATTTGCAGAATGCATAAGTACTTCAAAAATCTGAAACCTAAGAAAAGCCAGAGTCACATAATGACATGACTCAAGAATACACTGTAAGCTCCTCACCATCTCGATCAGCAGTCATCACTATTCTCGCCTCGGATCTTGCAAAAATCTCCATACAATTCAGGATCGGCCCCGCCTTGGCGGAAGGGAGTGGAGTCAAAAGCACAGTAGAACTTTTCCCCAAACTCACGTCGTCCGGCCAGAAGTCAAAGGCGGTCGAATTCAGGAAGTTGTAACCACACAGGTCAACAGTCGCGACACGCGCACCACAGAGATCCGGAACGACGGTGAAATTTCGCAGGGGAAGCCCGGACACCGAGTTGTTCAGCTCCGCAAAGTAGAAGGCCATGTAAACGGAAGTACTGTCGACTGCTGAAGAGCCTTCCGGCAACAGAAGGGACTCCAGAGTCCGAAGGCCCAAGCTCGCGACGGCCGATTGCATCACCGCCCAGGGGGGATTCCTCGAGCCAACCCAATCCGGAAAGGGAGTCGTCGTGGATAGAAACTGGTAAGAGCCTGCGGCTGTGGGGCTCAAGTAATAGTCGGTTGAAGGGAACCAGAGGCGGTCGTAGTAATCAGCAGGGGCTCTGCACAATCCGTAAAATGCACTGTAAGGCTTAATTAGCTCGCAACTCCGGACATGTTACAACTATTGGAATGGAGGTCGACCTGGGGAGACTAATTGTTGATTAAAGCAGTGCTACTGAATTTTAATTGCTTCCGAAAGGTGAGACAGAGGACAAAAGAATCGCATAACTTTGTTCAAATGACGGATTCAGTGCACTAGTTTCATTGACCCGATTGAAACCTTTTGTGGGTCCCACGCTAGTCCCATTTTTCAAAGCCTTGGGCACACTTTTGGAGCTGCTCTAAAACACGCATAATTAATTCATATGACTGCAACCAGAAACCCTTCTCCAAATTCATGGAGAGTAAAATAAGATTTTCTTATGAAGCCTTGGTTTATGACCTCTCATATTCGTCGAAATATGGCAGTGGGTTTCACTCCGGATGCTGAAACTGAAACTAGAAGGGCGTGTCACTAGGACTTTCACGTAACATGGGCACCGAGAGCACTGAAACTTGCTTGGTACACTGGTGCGACCCGGAGTTGCAGATCAGGCGACTGGAATCCGACATTTCATCGAACACAAATTCTAAGCAGAACCACATATCATGTGTCACTAACCGCGCGCCTTCTAAGCACAAGCTTGATTGCTGCAACTGGCGTTTCAATATGTTTGCAAAATTGGCAAGTGGCGTTCATACCGAATGAGGGCCGTGCCGCCGAAATTCAAGCGATTCCGAGTCTTCATGATAATCTTTTCCTGCAGAAACGTGGCGAATTGGTCGGCATATCCAGACGCCAGCTCACTGGCCTCTTTCAAAGAGATTCCGGAGATGAAAGGCGTAGCTGCCGGAGAAGTCCGAATGAGACACACGTAAGTGACATTCCCCAGCGGCATGTAATGATACTCCTGGTGCGAGACCCCGGTGGCATCGAAGCTAATGTTGGAGATGATATTGGCATCTATGGCCACCTGAAAGTTCGGGGGCAGGTTGGCGTTGTCGTAGTCGCCGTAGAAGGAGAGTTGGAGGAGGTACGAGTCGGAGCTGGTGACGGGCAAAGCGTAGCAGTCAATTCTTGGCTCGAGCGTCGTCGAAGTAGCGGAGCGTCTGCATCTCCGTGAAGTTCTGGAGAGACGTTGGGAGAGTGACTGTTTGGGTCTTGCCGGAGGAAATGTAACGTGCATCTGGCTCCCAGGTGAGGCCAGTGGCGGAGTCGACGTATTCTGCGGTAGCGCCGCAGTCGATGTTCAGAAAAACTGCCAGGGAACCAATCAATTAAGCGGTGTCATTGTGCGAGCTTGCATTGCAGAAACCCTAAGGACTTTGTGAGTCTCAGACGAAACAAGACGGTGCTAGTACTCCGGAGCAAGAAAGATCGCGTTGTGACTTCTGAACAGTCGTCGGTAGAACAGAATCGTGAGGTCATCTGACACCCCTCAAGGTTATCTATGTAACGGTGAGCACAGCTTGGAATTAATAAGTCTACTCCCAGCATTGTTTCTCCCGGTAGGCAAGTGCGTGCAACTTCATCGTTACGAATCTCCTCATTGTTGAAATTACGGATTCAAATCGATTGTTGCAGTATTTGTAGTCACCCGACGGAAGCTTCAGTTCTATGCCCGTCGTAGTTTTTAGAGCTGGGTCCTGAAACTTCATGTATGTAAAGTCAAGTTCGTTAATATTTCAAGAGACTGACACTCTTTTACACGCTAGAGGGGACCCAATAATCTTATGACTACACCAGTCGTAAATTAGCGCTCTGAATCACGCCCATTTAACGAATTAGGCCATTTTCCGTATGCAGAGCTCTGCACACGTACTAGAACGGCACTCTCAAACACGCCATTTCTGAAAGTATACGACAATGTCGAGTATTCGATCCCTACCGACAGAACTATTGTCCATAAAACGGGTAAGTTTCTACATCATTCAAAGTTCCGCAATTGCATTGAAAGCCTTTCGTCTCACAAAAGAGAGCGTACGACGACTAGGAAACTCTCACAATGACACCGTGACGGTCTCTTTCAAGAATTGGAAAAATCAATATGCAGAGCTTCAAGTTGACATTGATCAAAAAGTTTGAGGAAATTGCAGGCATGATTTGGCTTCTAGCTAAACACGCGAGTCCACGGAGGCCAGGAAAAAACAGTTCCAATTCTCAACCTGATTGAGTCAAGGCCGCTGGAACGCTCCACAACAGCAGCACGGCCACCAGCACATGAGTTCTCCAGCACAATAGGAATCCGGAGCCCAAGCACCTCTCCATCGCTGCAAGAGAGTCGATCCACCTTCACTCAGGATCACCTGCAAAGAAAACAACTTTACGCCACCGATTCTACCATAACTTGACAAACGTGAACTACAATGTAATCACCATCACTCGACAAGCATTGAATCAGGGTCTCAGGGACTTTCCACTCTGACCACGGCCCTGGCTGGCCCGACAGAAAAGGATGGCACTAAAGCCGCAAGACTGTCCAGTTGGGACCGAGAGGAAAGATCGAATTGTAGCGCTCCAGCTTCTTGCAACGTGAACGAAATTCTGTGCATGAATTCGACTATGTCTCATGAGATCAAAATCAATTGGGTACCTAGTCTCTAGCCCGAGTGGGACAGACGGCGACCTCATTCTTCAGATTGTCCATTTTCTTGTCTTGGTTTGACCCTGTAGCTACTCCGTCTTGGTATGAGTTTAATCGAAAAACAAAATACTGAGTAACTCTAATGTCCTCCGTGAATCACTTCCCCGTTGCGGCTCTCACTGTTGACTTGTTGCGCATATCGCGTTTAGTCCTGACCCACACGCTAGTTGCGCCCCGCTTTCCAGGTTAGAGCTCTGCTGCCAAGATAGTGCGACGAGCCGATTGCGGAGCCCCAGGCAACGGTGAAAGTAAAACAAAGCCCCCTAGTTTGTGCCGTGTTAATGTTTGGCCTTAATGCGAATGTTAGCACCTTTCGAGACTAATTTGGGATCTCTGATTGGAAATATGAATTCAGAATTTGCGAAGTCCCCTTCGAAGTCCTTCCCCTTCAAAGTCCCCGGGAAAATTGGAAGAGATTCTTCACCATATGTTTAGATATGAAAAAATCTACTTTGCTCAAAGGCCAACTGTCATCAGGACCCGGCCCGCCTTGAGGGTGGACACTGTCTAAATCCGGCAGGCCTCCATTCGAAGTGGGTCTGCAGTTGCAGGGTGGATTTACCTTGGTGGAAACACTGGAACGTTTTATTTTTTGCACGTAAATTTTTCTTGCAAGTTCTGAATTCATATTTGCAATCAAAGACCCCAGTTTAGCGTGGAGAAGTCGAACACGTACCCTACAAATGGAACAAAATAGGGGGATTTTTTTGCTTTTATCCCAAAAGAGCCTAAAAATTATCCTACTGGACCCACTTTGAATGGAGGATTTATGATACGCACAAGTCAGATCTGACCTTGGGGAGTTCGAATCTGGTGGCTTTGGGAAATGGAGGGAGTGGCTTGATGTGCGTGTGTGATCGTGAGGTGGTGAATGTGAGACTTTCTGAAATTTTCATTTTTGTGTGTGCCACGGAGGAGAATGTTTGTTTCGTTGCGTTTTCGGTGATTCTTGATCCGGGTTGACTCGTGAATTAGGTTTTGGACCCGAAGGCGTAGAGCATCCTGATTTGACAGAGAATGTAGTGTGATGAGAGTAGATTGCGAATCTGTAATGGTAAGGGAGTTCCGACTTCGACTTCTGGCCTAGGATTGGGGTGACGCCCGGGATATTCTCGTGTTGAGCGTCAGCCTTTCTGAAGTACAGGGGTCTCGAAGCGGAAGATTGTCTTTGTTATGTGAAATATGTCATTCAGTACTTAATAAAGCGGATGTGGTCAGAATGCATGGACCTGACCAGTTTAAATGATGGTCTTCTGCTGCAGTTTGGAGTTCAGAGTTGGATTTGACCTCTTGCAAAGGTTGAGGCATCCAATTGTGGTGCAGTCTCTTGGTGCAATAACTCAAAGCACTCCAATGATGATCGTCACTTCAAGTGCTTTGGTTTTATCTTTTCATTTTAGGTTTGAGACGTTGTATGATTCTGGTTTTCGCTGATGTGGAAGAGGTTTCTCTGTACAGGTGACGTATGCGAGGGATTCCAACAATTTGACCAAAGCATGCAAAGTCCAAGGATCTGATTGGCGTGTGCATTTCACGGTATTGTTTGCCAATCAAGTTGTTCTGGAGTGTACTATTGTATTTAGGGTTTTACAATTGGAAAGTGGTGATGAGCTTATTCCTGGGCTAGAGCTTTGCAATTTGTGAAGGGAGTTGATGGGAAACTTGGTTTTAACTCAGAACTTAACAGAGATAGCGCAATCCATTAAGCATATGGAGTTGGCCAAGGTCAAGCGGTACCTTGAGGATATGTGCGCACACAATCACGCCATTCTATTTCGTAGGTTCTGTGGCGGTGTTAGGCGTACTGCGCAGGCCAAGGCACGGCATTCTAATGGATAAGGGCGTTGGCCAATGAAGTCAACGACTTTCTTGCTACGGTTGTTGAAGGATGTGGAGAGCAACGCAGAGGTATGTATTGAAGTGCAATTGACTGAATGAACGAAATATTTCATTGCTTTCCAAGCATGTGCGTCATTGATTTTAGAATGCTGAATTTATGATTAAATCCTTGGTATCAACAATTGCAGGATTTGCAGCTGAAGAGTCTTGATGTTGACACTCTTTGTGTATCTCACATTCAAGTCAACAAGGCACAGAAGCAGCGCAGACGTACTAACCGTGCCCATGGACGGATCAATCGTAAGCGATTTCCGATGTGATTCTTACACTTTGGGTGGTGCAAATTATATCCCTTGCATGTGATAACTGCCCTTTCTTAGAACTGACTTCCTACTGCTGTGTGGTGATGCAGCTTACAGGACCTCTCCTTGCCACATTGAGTTGATCCTTTCGGAGAAAGAAGCTCCCGTGAAGACAGAGGTAAAGTCTTCACTTTTCAGATCACACGTGAGCTTGCGAGTAATGCATGCATGAGCGTGTAAATTGGAGTTCAATTTGCATTGCTGATGACTTGCACTTGATTTCTGTGAGGTTGAAGTGGTTGCACCAAAGACTTACACCAAAAAAAGCACGTCTATGAAGTGGAGCCACTCTTGCTGTTACTTAGTATTTCCAGCCTTAACGCACCTTTCAGACATGTTTCGTTGGGCACATCGATTCAATGAATTTGTTAACGAATTTCCATTGGTCTCCTATACACATGGTTTTGTCTAGTGGTTGGGTTGTATGTGATTACCTTCACAATTCCTACCGCCTTGCATGAACTTGTCGTGTACTTCTTATGGAGAAACTTGAAAGGTACACTGCAGGACTAGAATTTCAAAACCTTTTATGTGAAAGGCTTGAATGAGTTTTACTAATATGAAAATATTGAAAAAGGAAGTCGGAGATCAATTGTTTCCTTCTTTACGACGGGTATTGTATCTGAAGGGAGCACAACGCCCAATTACTGAAGGCTTCCTGTGGTCGGAGACGCACTGATTAGCTACTACAGTAGAAGGTTTAGGTATCACATGTCCGATTTCAACAGAAGTTTTCGATCTCAACACTGATGAGAACTATCTCTTCATCTTGACAGTGCGTGTTCTAGTAGCTAAGGTGTTCAAGAAACTCGAAACTTCAATTCAATGACCTAAGGTAGAAGGCTCTTAAGTCTTAAATGGAGCGGGTTCTAAAATGGTGTCCTATCTTAAATGTACAGTAGTTGTACATGTTGCTTTTTCATAGCCTTCAGCAGTGTACTGACAGTGTACATTGTAGCTAGGGCATCATTTTACAGCCCTATGCCCTTTCAACTTCAAATTTTGATAACTAATTCAAAAAACCTCAGAAAAATATGAAACGACTTGGGTTAGATGTCAATTCTACTTGTTTTTCAAGGAAAATTTACTGAAAAATATTTCTAAAGGTTTTACCTCCCTGAAATTCTGTTTCAGCCCTTAGATGGTCCATTATAGGTCCTCTTACCTTACTCTTTGCAATGCAACTGTGGTTTCAATGTGCTATGTGAAGGATGACTGCCTTTAGTGACCAGACATTTTAATGCAGGGACGGTGTCATTTCTTTACTTAACTCTAAAAGACATCGACACTAGGTGTCTAATGGATGACAAAGAGTTCTAATGGATGACAGAGAGTTCTTTGCATGTAAGATAGAATTGCAATTGTCTATCCTTAGAATTTTGTTCAAAAAAGAGAGATTATGAATAGGAGTTTGTTATGAATTTTTTTATAGTAGATGTTTCACATGGTTTCAAAAAGCATGATTTCCATAGACCAATTGGGCCTTTAGGGGTTAAATGCAAGATAGAACTTTGCTCAAGCACAACGGTGTCTTCAAAGCATCTCTTGCATCCCTCCAATTACCCCAATCCCTTCAATTAAAATCTATCCAATTTAGGAGAGATGGCTACTTGTATCCCTAGTAGAACAATTCTCTAAAATATACTTCTAACCAATATTAAGTCCCATATCTTCCAAAAGCAATAAATAAGCTATCATTTATTATGATGACTTGCTAATCCTAAAAGAAAATATAAGTTGTAGAGGAATTGGTGACCCTTCAAATACAACTAATTTGGTGTGCCAAAGTAAAGGTAGAGGTTGATGCTTGCTAAAATTGATTGCTCATCATCCAAAAACGGCTAGAAGGTTAACTTTGGAATATTTAGAAGGTTGTAGGAAATGTTCTTAGTCCAATCAAATACCACCAATCTACCATGCATTAAAGAAAATTTGGATTCTCTACAGGGCCACCTAACTTTGACAAGTCAATCTATATAAAGAGGGGTCATTGCAAGAAAGACCGACTGATTTATGTAGCGTTTTCCACAGTACTGCTGAAATTTTCGGGAGTACTATATAATTAGAAAAAAAAAAATTTAAATGTAAAAAATATGTTTTTGGTATATACCTCTAAGAAGAAGGTACCCTAGGAAGGAAAAGTGTAGGAAAATTCTCTAAGTAGGAGAACTAGAAAAGTGCAAATTTTCATGAAAATAGCTACTTTGACATTTTAATTTGTAAAAAATAGGAAAAAGAATTTTAAAAAAAACTAAAAATTGGAAATTGGGGAGAACTTTATGATGAAGAGATTTCACCAAAAGAATGATCTCAAAACCATCTCAAATGTTCAAAAGTATGCATGCAAGGGAGGCCTGTTTGCACATATGTAGAGGAAAGAGAATAATGATTTTTAAGATTTCCTTTGGTAGAAACATGCCTACCTAGTATGAGAATAGGCCACAGAAATTTAAGCTTTAGATCATTAATTTTGGATGCTCCCCAGTACTAAAAACCCCTAAACCGCAAAGTGTGACAAATTAGCTTAATTGAAATTTAATTATAAAATGATTTTTGAAAATTTCTGAAAAATAAGGAATTTGATTGTTGTCATGTCAGAAATCTTTAGTCAAAATTTCAAGTTAATATGGTTCATACTTTAAAAGTTATAATCAATAACAACTCCGTCATTCAAAGTGTGACGCAAAATAGTACCGGTCTTTCTTGCAATCACCTAGAGCCCAATTTCTGACAGAAGATGTAGTTCAGCTTGTGTGCATATCTTCACTGCCATGCAAAATATGTCAGGTTTTTACAGCTTTCATCCAATGAAACTGAAGAACTCGTATTTCAAAGCTTTGATTTTTGGTTGCACTGTTGAACACATGACACTTGTACATCACAGCTAAAGGGGAAAATTTCTGCCTCATGCTAAATAAATGTAATGAGGAGGGGTCCCTTCCGCCACTTCTTAGCGGCCTTGTTGTGAGTTCAGATTTTCTCTAATGTTAATACCATAATGGAATTGGGCCTTCTTTGATCTTAATTCTATTCTTTTCTTCTACAAGCTTGGAAAAATTTGTAAAATTGCTGGCAAATGACTTACTAAACCTTCGCTGGTGGAATCCAACAAACCACTCCCAGCTGAGGCGAAATTGACGCCCTTGGTGAAGGAAGCGTTGGGCTGCAAGAACGGAGGTGCGAAGGGGAGTCCCAATGCTTCAGCTGTTTTAATGTGACCCAATTGCAATGTTGGATATATATATATAGTACTAAAATAGTATACTAGTCACTACTACGAGATCCGTAGATACTTTACATTCAGATATAAAGAGTTGTGTCTTCACTGACGCTCTTATTCAGACCTTAGTTGAAACACATCATATAAGCTACATTCCTGTTTATTAATATATATGAATTGAATAACATATAATTTCTACATGGTATCAGAGCAAAATATATCATAAATATAAAGAAATTAATAAAGACATCATGTGTTTCAAAGAAACACTTGTGATTGAAGCTTCTAATGAAGCTCATTTTAATTTACCAATTCTAGAACAAGAAAGAATTGAAGTAGAAAGAACATTGAGAGTAGAAAATGCATTTATTCAATTTCCATTAGATAGAGCTGGAGGTGAAAATTACATTAAATTTGGAATTTCAATATTATTAAATAAATCAGGCCAAACAATTGCAAAGTGTAATTTAAACCTTGACTTATACGAATGGGTCATTGCAAGAAAGACCTACTGAAAAGCGTAGCATTTTGCACAGTACTCACTTTTTTCTTTGGAAATACTATATAAATAGTAAATCAATTTTTTTAAAAGTGAAAAATATGTTTGATGTATATACCTTTAAGAAAAAGATACCCTAGGAAGGAAAGCATAGAAAAATTCTCTAAGTAGGAGAACTAGAAAAGTACTGAATTTTGTGAAAATTGTAACTTTCACTATAGTTTCACATTTTAATTTGTAAAAAATAGGGAAAGTAATTTTTCTTAAAACTAAAAATTTTCCTTTTGGGAATACTTAATGGTAAAGGTATTTCACCATAATAATGATCCGAAAACTATCTTGATTGTTCAAAAATGTGCGCGCAAGGGAGGCCTGTTAGCACACATGTAGAGGAAAGAGAATAATGATTTTTTAAATTTCCTTTAATGGAAACATGCCTACTTAGTGTAGAAATAGACTCTAGAGATCTCAGCTCTAAATTGTTAATTTAAAGTACTCCCCAATACTAAAAATCCCTAAACCGCAAAGTGTGACAAATTAGAGAAATCCAAATTCAAATATAAAATGATTTTTGAAAATTTTCAAAAAATAAGGGTTTTGATACTATCAAGTCAGACATCTTCAATAAAAATTTCAAGTTCAAAGAGTTAATGCTTCAAAAGTTATAGCTCATGACAATTTTGTCACACAAAGTGTGACGCCAAATAGTACAAGTCTTTCTTGCGTTCACCCGAATTGGGTACTACTATAATCCCAAATAAGAAAATATTATCTATATTAGCTACAATATAAAATTTGAGTAAGGCTGATTTATGGCAAATAAGATTAGGCCACATCAATCAATACAGAATTACAGATTAAAGCAAATCCAATCAATGTCCAAAGGCATTGACACTTTTGATGTACAAAATATGAGCTTTTGCCAATCATGTGTTGAGGGCAAACAACACAAAGGCAAATTTCTTAAAGGAGGAGGACAATGAGCTATGGAGCTTCTAGGATTAATACATTCTGACATATGCGGGCCTATGCAAATTGGTACACATTCTGGATGTAAATATTTTATCACCTTTATAGATGATTTATCTAGGTATTGTCATGTCTACTTAATGAGACAAAAATCTGGAGCTTTTGATAAATTTATCCTCTACAAGAATTTTGTAGAAAAGCAAATCAACCATACAATAAAAATTTTACGCTCTGATCATGGTGGTGAGTACATGTCTGATTCATTTAAAAAAAATTCTAAGGCACAAGGCATTAAACAAGAGTTTACTACAGCCTATACACCACAACAAAATGGTGTATCTGAAAGAAAAAATTGAACCTTAGTGGGGTTAATCCTAGCTATGTTATCATATGCTAAACTACTTAAAATATTTTGGAGAGAAGCCCTTTAAATAGCAAATTATTTGCAAAATAGAAGCCCCACTAAAGCCATAACAACAAATTTAACCCTTTATAAAATGTGGTTTGGTAGATCACCAAACCTATCATATTTAAAAATCTTTGGGAGTACAACTTATATTCTTGTTCCAAAAGAAACTAGAAGAAAATTGGACTCCCACTCTATAAAACCTTTTTTCTCGAGTATATTGAGGAATCAAAGGCTTATTGTCTTATGAACAAACATAATAAGAAAATTGTTATATCTCGAGATGTTATTTTTAATGAAAATTTCCATGATGAATCAAATATTCACATTGATGAAGTTGAAGAAGATTTGATAGATCCTAATTTATTTAAACATCTTTCTATCACTCTAGGAAACCCACAAACATCTCAACAAACATCTTTCTATCATTCCAAGAAACTCACAAACATCTCAACAAGTACAACCACACACATCACTTCAACAAGTACAATCTACATCTTCTCAACCAATATCAAATCATTCTTTAACCCCTAAAGGACCAACCTGCGTTTTTTGGCAACATAGCAATTTTGGGCAGCTCATTAGAGATGGAGTTTTTGGTTTTTTTCTTTGAATTTCTTACTCAACATGTACCCAAGGAGTAGCTTTAAGGCCCAACAAATTTCATAACTTTTCACTACATAGTGAAAAAGTTATTGGCTGATATGTAAATTCTCTACTTGGGGGGTAGTCTGGGTAGCAAAAAAAACTTCTTCAAAAATGACTTTTTACGAAAATTAAAATTTGAAATTGGTTTCTTTGATTTTTATGTAAATAGAAACCTTTAAAATATTCCATTTTGATTAATGAGTCAAAAGTTATGAGGATTTTTAGTTTGAGGTAGTTTCGGCTAGTTATAAAATCTCTACACTACAAAAAAAAAGTTTGAAATTCTTTATTTAATTCAGTTTCTAATATTTTTGAAAAAAAATAAAAGCATTGGGTGTATATTGTTTAACACAACATTACAACCATTGGGATTGTCTTCTTTTAACTCTATAAATAAATTGTTAATAATTTAGTATTTTGGCTCATTTTCTACTTCTTTCTACTTACTATTTTTTTCCTATATGTTGTACAATTTCAAATGATCTGAAAATTTTTAAGCATGTAGCCAACTTTACTTGAAAAATGAATCCAAAGAGTTACAATCATTTTGTACATTTTTACACACAAGTATGGTCTTCTGAAGTGCAGCTGCCCGGATTTCCGCAGTGGTAAAAAAATGATTTTTGTCACTTCAAACACTAATATCTTGCAATCTACACGGCGGAAATTGCTGAAATTTTTTACACATATTTTTAAACTTGTTTTCTAAAAGATCCTATGGTTACTTTTGTCAAAAAATGTTTTTTTTCTAAAAATTTGATAGTTGTCTAAAAATTGACAGTTTTGAAGCGGTTTTGGTGAAAACATAGTCAAAAATCTTTGGGGGTTAAATAAGGACCATTCACAAAGTGAAAACAATCCACCTTCTTATAATGACATTTTAGAGACTTTTGCACAACTTTCCCTAGACAAGAATAGAACCAATTTACCTGATGAAGATGACGAAGTCACATTTACTGTAAGAGATCCTCCTCCAATAAATCCTCCAAAAAATTCTCCTCAACCTAAAAAAACTATTAAACCCACCAAATGATTACTTGAATCAATCCAAAGTGCATCCTCCTCTAAACAAGCTTGTCCTTATCATAAGTCACGCCATCAAGCTAACATGGCTAAGACAACATTTATTTCTTTTGAATCTCCTAAAACCATAACTGAAGCCTTAGCTAGTCTTGATGGCCATCATTGGCAAGCTGCTATTAATGCAGAATTACAATATTTAGAGAAAAATAAAACTTCGAAGTTAACACCCCTTCCACCTGATAGAAAACCAATTAGCTCTAAATGGGTTTTCAAGATTAAAACTCATGCTAATGGTACTATATATTGACAAGTATAAGGCTAAGTAGGTTAGTAGCCCGTGGCTTTACACAAGTACAAGGAATTGATTATTCCGAAACATTTTCTCCTGTTGTAAAACTTAATTCTATAAAAGTTTTATTAGCCTTGGCCACTCAATATAATTTGGAGGTATACCAATTAGATGTGAAGACAATTTTTCTTCATGGATATATTGACGAGGACATATATATGTCTGTCCCTGAAGAATTATCAACCCCATCAAACTTAGTGTATAATCTTATTAAGTCCTTATATGAATATATGGCCTTAAACAATCATCAAGAGCATGGTACACACGTTTTGATACTTATCTTATTCAACAAGGATTTCTTAGATTAGAAGCTGATGGAAATATCTATATTAAAAGAGATAATGATAAAGGATTTATTATTTTGACAGTTTATGTTGACGATTGCATCCTTATTAGCAATCACTTGTCATTCATTCACAAAATTATAGATATCCTTCACATCGCATTTGAAATGACGAATGAAGGCGAAATCCATTATATACTTGGAAATTCTATTATTCGCAATCAACAAGAAGGCTAAACTATTTTACATCAACAAAAATACTTACTTGATAAACTTGTAGAATATCATATGTCAAATTGTAATCCTATAAGCACACCTTTGTAAGGTGGCATCAGATTAAGTAAAGATGATTCTCCATCTACTACAAAAGAATAGGATCTTATAAGTTCATATCCATATTCACAATTGGTGGGTAGTTTAATGCATGCTCAAATTAACTCCAGACGAGATTGCACTTATGTAATAAACGGTTTAGCCCAATATTTATCAAATCCCGGTCCTACTCATATCCAAACTCTCAAACGAACAATGCGTTACATCAAAGGAACTCTAGCTTTTGGCATCAAATATAAAAAATTACCTAATGGGAATATACTCTATGGTTTTTCTGATGCCAATTAGACAAGGGATAAAGATACTCGTAGGTCTATTTCTAGATATTGTTTTTTATTGGCTAGTGGCGTTATTTCATGGAGTAGAAAAAAGCAACAAAGTGTTGCTTTATCATCCACCGAATTGGAATATATGACCCTCGTAAAAGCCACAACCGAGGCCATTTGGTTACGCAAATTATTATATGAATTAGGATTTCCACAATCCAATCCTACCACTATTTATTGCGACAGCCAAAGCGCTATTGCCTTAAGTGAAAACTCCAAATACCATTCCTATAGTAAGCATGTAGATACTCAATATCATTTTACCAGAGAAAAAGTTCTTGCTCACGAAATCCAACTAAGTTATGTTTCTACTTCTAACATTACTACTGATATTTTAACTAAATCTTTACCTAAAGATAAACATCAGCATTGTATGATCAACTTAGGTATGTGTTTGATTCTAGCTTCAAAGATTCAAGCCTTGACTATTTCTACCAAAGATTTTGGTTCATCTTTACACTCTTCTCACTTATGTGGGAGCTACTCAAGCCCATGTATATATGGTTGTTGTCCTTCACATCCATCATATCAAACCTTTGCATCTGATGATTCATTTTCTCAATTTTTGTATCCTTTATTGAATTCTTTTGTTCTAGGAATAAATAAATCAAGACATGTTGATCAGTCTCGAAGTGGGAGATTACTACGACAATCGTATTGTCCATTATCCAAGATCAATCAAAATGCAATGTTTTCAAAGACTAATCAAAATAATCATCAGCGACACTTACCTAAGACAAAAATTTGTCACTTTTATAAAGAACCTGGTCATATACAAAGGTATTGCCTATTGAATAAACATACTACCAAAGAAGTAAATTTTCAAATAGGAAAACATCAAAGAAAACCTAATTATGTGGTTACATCCATCAAGTAGCAAATTCCTTAAGCCCAGAAAGCTAAAGCAAGTTATGTGCAGCCAACAATTACCTCAAAATGAGCATCTTCAAAAAGATCAAACTTCACTTCTTTGACCTGACTTGATCAATTGTCAGATGTCCAGCTCTAGCAAAGCACTTGCAACAAACAACTCAAAAGAGACAAAAGTTACTCAATTGATTCAAAGTGTCAACCAAAACTTAAATGAAGCTACTTACAAAATGTGTGTATTAACCAAGTACCTCAATCTCAAAGAGCAATGGAATGTCACCACAAAAGCAAAGTGACAACAAACCAAGCATGTTTTTGAGGCTGCAAAAGATCAATTTGCACTTCACCGAGATTGCCGTTGTCGTGTAGTAAATTTGTTCACTATGTAGAATTTTATGTTTATTGTTGAAGTAGAGGGTTTTTTGAAGAGTCTAATCCATCCATATGGAATGGACTCTATCTTTTTTACCTCTATTAAACAACTATTTGGCATTAATTTGATTTTTTTAATATTTGAAGTCATTTTAGGGTTTTAGTTTTAGTTTAAAGTTGTTTAAAAGAAAGGTGAAGTTTGTTTTACCTTTCATTTAGTTTTAAAAAAAAAGACTAGAAGTGCATGTAGGAGATAAGGATAGGGTTATGGGAAAAAAAAGTGAAGACTAATAGTTGAAGTCAAGTCTGTGTGGCTTTATAGTGGTCAAATTCCACTTAACTAGGTGGTAGATAAGGTGAAAGTGCTCCTTCCTTCTTCCCTTGATATACTTGGGAGAACCGAGACTTTGGAAGGTTTTTGGGCATAGTCATTATTATTGCACTTGGTATAGCCAGGGAGAGTTTTTAATGAAAATTTGTAAAATTGTTCATTATATTTTTTGTGACTTCATTTTCCCAAGCCAAACCTAGTCGAAGCTAGATACCCCGTGTATTCCCTTAGCGCACTCCTCTCTACCCGACATTTGGTATCTACCACCTAGTTAAGTGGAGTTTGACGACTATAAAGCCACATGGACTTGACTTCAACTATTAGTCTTCACTTTTCTCCCCCATAACCCTATCCTTATCTCCAACATGGACTTCTAGTCTTTTTAAAAAAAACCTAAATGAAAGGTAAAACAAACTTCACCTTTCTTTTAAACAACTTTAAACTAAAACTAAAACCCTAAAATGACTTCAAATATTAAAAAAATCAAATTAATGTCAAATAGTTGTTTAATAGAGGTAAAAAAGATAGAATCCACTCCATATGGATGGATTAGACTCTTCAAAAAACCCTCTACTTCAACAATAAACATAAAATTCTACATATTGAACAAATTTACTACACGACACCGCCGTCAACGTCTTTATCACCACTGTTGTGTAAGGAAGAAAGAGCTTCAAACTCGGTAGGACACTTCTTGTGTATTTGGGGGACCCACGTGTGGCGGTGGGGTATTTTTTGGGGGCCTATTTACCTCCTAGAAAGCATTTAAAGAACCCCTATTATTACATAAAGCAAAAAAATTACCCATATTATCATATCTATCATTACTTATAATATGTAGGCCAAAGGAATATATTGAAGGCTATTTTCTTTGTAAGGAAAAGACTAACAAAAAAAATAATGAGAATACAAGTGACTAACAAATACCTTATAGAAAAAAAGATTCAAGTTATAACAATGCATGAATACAAATACAACACAAATACATGCATGAAAAGCAAGACATTAGGGTTGAAAAAGTATTGAAGAGATTTTAGGGACAAAAATGTGTTTAAAAATATAGACATGAAGTTCATATGTGAACTATGACGACAAATATATGCCTCATATAAAAAAATTACATTAGAATTATGCCGTTCTAATGCCCTCTATCACATGTGAAAAAACAAAATCAAGCTCTATGACATGGTGCTACCCAAACTTCAGAGAGGTCGATCATAGCACGAAATCGTACACCCAACCAGATTGCAAACATCAATGGAGTTAGATATGACTTAAAGATATGACTTAACCCTGAAACGTCGGGCCTATGACTATTGGTTTCAGGTTGCATTGTCTGTCACTCAGTTTGTTACCATTTTGTAACCAGATGTGTACGGAAATTTTTATTTTTATTTTTCAAAGATGAAACTACATGTCCTTTGTACTTCACAGAAATTTTAGATTTTTTTGAGGAAAATTGTATTTTTTGAAATTTTTTGAAGAAAATTTGAAGAAAAAATCATATAAAATAGAAAATAATCTCAAAAAATCTGAAAACTTCACTATGTGTGAAAAATACAGTGGAAATCATCATGGTGTAAACTAATTTGCCGTGTACATCTATAATTAGAATGCAGTAGACATTAAAAATACAACCAAAGTTCAAACTGCAATAAAATATTCAATTTTATGAATTTTTTCAAAATTTTCAATTGGAGAAGAAACTGAAATAGAGGATCTCCATTTCATTAGTTGGACTCAAATTCAGAAAATGTCTTTTTAAGGAGAAATTTCAGATTTACTCAATTTCTCAGAATACACTAAAATGACAAATTTTGCCATCCGTTTTTCTTAATTACTTCTCAACTACATACAAAAAAACATCAATTACACTAAGAATTCAGTTGGACACTCTTTGTAACTCAACATGAAAGGTCATTGAAAAATAAATGGATGAAAAAACTATTGTTCAAACCTTCTGGTGGCTTAGGTAAGTCATCCGAAAGACACAAAATGACTTTGCCGGCGCTTAGGGGTTCAAGATATGCCGTAGATGAGCTGTAGATATACCATAGTACCTGATGAGTTGTAGATACACTATAGTACCTGTATCTTGAACTGTATCTGACTAGTACTATAAATATTAATTGAACTTACTAAATTTTTTTCCTAGGATCCCATTCTTTTGCCCCTAATTTATATCTACCTAAATTCTAATGGACCATATTTTCCGGTTCCCTGTATTACTTATAAAGGACATGCCACTTTTAATGTCCCCTAATTTATATGTAAATTTCTTATAAACTTTATCTAAGATTATTTAAATGTACCCTATATTCTGTCGCATGTAGGTTATTAAAAAACAGAAAGTGTCCTCCCCGGGGCTTCAAACCCTAAGCCTCAACAAGATGAATAATAGAATGGATGATAAATCAGAACAAATGAAAATATCGAGACTAGTGTCCTAGTGGGAGTGTTGGATATATACAGTACTAAAATAGTACACTAGTCACAAGCCCTTTTTTCAGTTTTCAAAGAAAGCCAAATTGGCTACACCTGCCCCTCCTTCTGGAGCCCATTTGGCCAGGCTTCCACATCCTGCATTGAAATCAAGTGGCAATAGTGAAATCTTTGCAAGGTGGATCTGGCTCCATTCTCGTAATATTTGTAACACCTTCTGGCAACAATATGAATGATGTTTTGAGCTAGAATGGCGAATTCCTAGAAAAAGAAGACATTTTCTGGCAGTAAAAATAATAGCACTCATCCCTCAAAGGCGAAAATGCTTAATCATGTGAAGAAAAATGGCACATTGCAAATTTCATACAAAGAAATAGGCATTGCTTACTGAAAATGAATATATAAAAGAAGATAACATAACAAATGAGTTCATATATAAATAGTTGCTCTCAATGGATACTAAGGACATGCAAAGGTCCATCCACTAAACATGCAAGGATAAGTCCCAAAACAAGCTCGGAACTAGAACTATTAACTTGTAGACTAAGCCTCTAGCCCATAACAAGAATCAGCTCCAAGTAGCCATTGGTCATATGCATCTTCATAGGGAAAACTCTCTAACATGAAGATTTTTTAGGAATACATGCTCACTACACATTCTAAATGTGTGTCCAATGCATTGCGCAACTTATTTTTCAAGAACGCTAGAGAACTGAAGCACCTCTCGTCCTCCACAGATCCCAACACTTGCACAATAGCAACTTCAGCCAACTTATAGAATTTGGGAAATGCTTTCACTCTTAGAACTGTACAAGAATCCAAATGCTGCCAAAGGCGGGTGAGTGGATTCAAATCAAAGGGAGGCTCCATTTGTTTCTTGGCATTGTTTAGCATTGCCAATTTGAACAAACCCTGTTGCACCTGCAAGCTATCCCGATCCAAGACAGGTGTGATCAAAGTCCTCACATTGTCAGTTTCTACTAACTTGGGCTCACAATAGAAGGACATCACAACGTCCAAGTGCCTAGGGAAGGTCTCCTCCGCTTCACTCTGCAGCCAATATTGCGGGTACACAAACCCTAGAGCATCCATGACATGGTGAGAAGGGAAGCGATTTTCGAGCTCCCTCAGCAATTGTTTGGCTGCACCTGCAACAATCAAAACACAAACTCAACAGTAGACACAAACTTACCAAAAGGGGGCATGAGTGCATCTACAAAGGTCGTTTCCCAGCTAGTTTTTAAATTAAATAAAGGATGATATACTCTTTCTAACAACTGCTACATCAGAATCAACATTCATGTAGCAAATGACCACTTAAAACTAGATGAAAACAGGAATCTTCCCCAGGTCCCCAGACTGAGCAAGTGTTATTACATAGCTCCCTCTCGTGAGTAATCAAAAGATTCAACGAGTAAAACAACATGCTATAGTAAGTGGTTTAATTCAACCAGAATTGATTGGTCGATCAAAATTGACTGATTTACTGATTTACCGAAATTGACTGATCGACCAGAATCGGTTGATATTCAATTTTGCAACTGAACAGATACTTACTGCAGTTTTTTGATAGAAGTTCCTGACTATTGCATGATACAATAAAAGAAATGCAGTTTGGACTGTGAATTAAAAGTCTACAGAGTGGAGACAAAACATGCCCCAGCTCACCCTCAACAAGTGATTTATAAATATGAAATCAATAAGCTTGCTAATCAATACATAAGAAATACTACCTAATTCAACCACAACTATAGAGTACTGAGAAGGAAGCTCCATCCGTCCTGACAAAGCTAAACAGACCTAAGTATTGAGAAGCCTCAGGCAAAACCTATTCCATCACTATAACGACTAGAAAATGACATCATGGGAAGGGTTCAGAGTAAGCCAATAAAACCACCAAACTAGTTTGAGGTTGAACAATACCCCACTAATAATTTCAAACTGAGTGTTGATACTACCAAAGCTACAAAAATATAAGACACTCCAATGTCTAATTTTATTAGGTGTGAAACAGACCTCATGAGCTGAAATCGCAAACATAAAAGACTGTAGAGCTGCTAGCTTGGAAATACAAAATTAAAAGTGAAAACATACCGGTACACTCAGTCTTCACAGCCTTCACCAAGGATGACATAACCTCGCGATCCACAGGTGCGTCAGCGTGCTCCGCCCATATTTTCTTCCCGTTAGCCACAAAGATGAGCTCTGTAGATTTGTCATTTAAGTCGGACATCCACTAGAGGTGGATCTGGCTGTGTAAACAGTTGAGTATGTTTTTGAAGGCCTAGAACTCATCTCCGGCATAGGCTGTATTGTTGTCCACATAAAGAGTAAACAATCGTCCCTCCGCAATCTTCAAGGTAGCTACGAAGTCATACACAAATACATCACGTTTCTGAGCAAAAGTAACCAGTATGTCCATAGTCTCTAACAACGGTATTAGGGCTGTCATCCCGAGAAGGGAATATAGATCCAACAACAACCGTAAGCATTTCTGCAAGCAAAATGCAATAATTAGTGTCAATTTTACATTACAACAACTAATCCTATTGAATACTAAGGTACTCTTGATCTTCTGGAAAGAATCCAGTCTCCTTCAAGATGAAAGAAAGTTGAACGCCAGGGCCTCAAATACACTGAAGCCAGATTTCACCAAGATTCCAAAGTCCCCAACCTGGCTCCTCACAAAAAGAAATATTCAGACCTTTTGGATGGCATAAGTTGGCAATCCAAAAAACAACCTCACTGACACAGATTGCAGATTGGAACAACTCACATACAAAACACGTAAGCTTACTTAACACAAGAAGCAGTGTAGCACGAGCAGAAATCAAATCATAAAACTCACTGCCACATCGGCAATTAAAAAGAAACCCTACCTGCCAATATTGAGTCTGTAGCAACACAAGTGCTCCACCAAAACTGACTTGATTACAATGTGCATTCACTACTAGAGAAATGGGGTCCGAATGAAGACAAAATCAACAGAAATTTTGTTGGTTTTTCCTGTTGGTTAGGAACACTTGGTTCGGACCAACTATGAACACATTTGTGTTGGTTCTGTCTTGGTCAAATCTGAAACAACAAAAGAAAAAGAAAAAGATTGAAAATAATTTTTTTTCAATTATAAAACAAAAATAGCCACTCAGGCTTGGGACTGCCACCTCGACCTAGTCTGCCATGACCTGGGCTCGAGGTCCGACTGCCACTTCGACACCTGGCCTTGAAGTCGGACCGGGTCTGCCACCATCAGGGTCCGAACTCGGGACCCCATGAGAGGGAGACTCAAGCTCCAGCCACTGGACCATGGGCTGGACGCTCATGCTTAAGTTCAGGAAGTTTATTTGATTTATATATTTCCCTTCTAATTTTGGGAATTCAGCAGCCTTTGGAGGCTCATATCTCCCTCATTACAAGTCTGTTCTTTATGAAAATTGTCGCAATCTCTTGCTGTTGAAGTCTTCTTTAAATTTTAAAATTTTCAGTTTTTTAAAAATTGTTTTGAAAATCTGACAAGCATTTTTGTAGAGGCAGTTTTATTTAATCATTTTCATTTTTGCAAAGTTAGCAGACTTTGGAGGCCTATATCTCCTTCATAGAAAGTAGAATTTACATGAAACTTGTGGGAAATGATTGTCATTGAAGTCTACTTTCATAGGTAGGACTTTCAGTTTAATCTAAGTTGTTTTGAAATTTTGACAATCATTTTTCTGGAGGTACTTTAGCCAAATTTTGGAAATTAATAGTTCAATCGTTGAATACTTCAAATTTAGAAGTTTGGATAGTTCAAATTCTGAATTTTGAATAACTTAAAATTTACATTTCAAATGGTTCAACAAGCAAGAATCGAATTACAATCCCTAATTTACTATTGTCATCTTGAGGAACAAAATAGATTTTCAAAAAGTTCTTATGACCTCAACTTTTAGTGAAACTTTGTCATAAAATATACAATCTTAGTATTAACTCAATTTTTATTTCAAATATTGTGGTTTGGAATAAATGTGAAACTTTGATTCATTCTATTTATTTGTGATGAAAAATGATGAAGAATCTAAATTTCTGTGCAATCTAAACATCTTTGTGAAATCTCTAAAATCCACTAAACATACTTCTTATAATAATTTTATAATTAAAGTTATAAATTAAATTAAATTATGAATTTGAACTCTAATAAAATTACATTGTATAGAAATTTGAATGAAAATTCATTAGAACTTGAATTGATCATGGTTGAATCAAAGTTTGAATTGTCATCAAGTTAATTGAATTACTATTTTATTTAGAGTTGAAGTTAAGTAAAATTTTGATGAATTGTGAATTTGAATTATAGTTCAAGAACATCATTAGAATTTAGATGAAATTCAAAATAAAATAAAATTCATTGAAAATCTAATTAAAATCTGACTTCTAAATTTATACTCTCAGTAGGATTAATTCCAAATGATTTAGTTAAAGAGATTTTTGCACATTTTAAAAAGATTCCAATAGATTTGAATAGTTTTCTAAATGATTCTAACAAATTCTAATAGATTTTCAATAGTTTTCCAGAAGATTCCAACAAAGTGTAATAGATTTCTAAAAGATTTTGAAAGATTTCTACAAATTCCAATAGATTCTTGAAAGATTCTTGAAGATTCCAAAAGATTCCAAAAGATTCCAAAAAGATTCTAGAAGATTCCTAATATAATAACAAAATTCTGTTGATTTACATTCAATCAACATAAAATGTGTTCATGTGGTCCAAAAAAACAAGTTTGATGAGGAGAATTCATTTTTATGTTGATTCATTGAAAATCTAACATAAATGTGTTGATTTTGTCTTGGTTTTGACTACCTCTCTGGTAGTGATTAAAACCTCACAGACAACACCAACAGTAATCTATAGCAAGACAAGGCTCGCCTCCAATTGAATCACCACATATGAGGAAAAAACAAGGACAAAGATGAGAACTTCGGAATAGGCAAGAATCGCTGTTCAAACCCTAAGTCGCAATCCTATTTTGAACGACGACAATCCTATTTTAAGTATTTGATCAGGGAACCATCCTGGTGGTCACTGAAATAGCCTTCAACTATGACAGAGAACTTAATGAGCAAATTTACAAGACTGAGCATAAATATAGCTTGCTAGAGTTTAAATCAAAACTGCACATCTGACCATGTTGTTCTTCTAATCTACAGCCACGCTTTTACTTAAAGAAAAGTGATGAAATAAAGAATAGGTTAATACCTCAACTGCATCGTTTTTTGGAGAGTCGGCCTTCATCTTTGCCAGCAGAGTGCGATAGTCAGCTAGTAGCCTATGCAAGGGCTCTAGAAGCGAAATCCAACGCGTCGTAACTTGAAGAAGCATCTTCAGTCCTCTTGTTTCCATGACTTTAGCCAACTTTTGGTATTCGAACAAGCACTTGGGGCTCTTACTGAAATATGCATGTACCTTTTGAATGATTTGCTCCACAACTCCGAAAATTGGCAATGCAGACAATGATTTTGCTGCTAGATTGCAATGGTGCGCCATGCAATGAATCCGTGCACAAAAGGGGGCAAACTTGGTTTGGAATTGTGTGGTAACATCAGTTCGACAACCCTAGAACGCACTAACTCCATCGGCACTGAAGCATAGTAACTTCCTCAAAATTTGTTCGAAGCTAAGATCACCTCCACACTCCAAGGCTTTGACGATCACCATGGTAAGAACATCAGTAGTAGATCCATTGACCAAATGCTGGAGAGAAATTAGGTGAGGAACCCTAACATAGTTTTCAACAATGTATACATGTATACACAACCAGCTGCCGTTATCTACGAACGTCACTTCGTCACATATAATAGCAACAAAAACAGCAGTAGATTTTTTTTTCATGGACTCTTTTACCTGCAAGTACATGAATTTGGCCATCTTCCAGCCAGAACTGTCTGTCCAGTGCATACGAGGAAGGTTTGGAACTTTGAGGAAGGCATAAAGCCCTTCTCTCTCTTCGTACTCCAACATTGGTCGACCAGATGAGAGGATTTGAAAGATTGTGTTGAACTGCACTATCTTCTTGGACTTAGAAGTGGAAGTGGTGACATTGACCTGCTGCAGAATGGAAGCAGGTTGTTTGGCTGCAAAATGGCAGAGATTGATCTGATGACGACAAGTTCTCAAAACATACCACTCCCCAGCCTTCACTTTGTACTTCGGCATGTCAAATGCGGCCTTTCTTCTCCCCTCGTGCTTTGTGAGTGTGTCCCACTTTGGACCTAAAATCTTTGGCTTCTTTTCGAATGTAGAACAGACCTTGCACTTCACGAGGTGCACTTGACCATCATTTCCTCGTATTGGCTCTGCCCATACAAGTTTCGCAACCCATTCATTTTGGAAGCGCCTCGTACGATCGTAATTGACCTTCGGCTTCTTGGGCGGAGGGATTTCTTCAAAGTCATCGTCACTTTCCATTTCCTCCTCTCCATCGAAAATTTCGACTAGGTCAGCTTGTAATTGGCGGCGTGTGTCAACATCTTCTATAGGGCGGGACTCAAGTGAACAGGTGCTCCTCTTCTGCGATACCAGAGGAGATTTGGACTCCAACATCATCATGTCTATAGACACGTTTGAACTGAGTTCTTTACTACAAACTGAGAACTAATTGGTGTTGGGTCGGAGGATGTGCCCAATATAATCAAAGACTGCGGATTACTTGTATTCCACGAAGAGGTAAAAAATGTCGCAATCGACACAGCCTCCTTTGCACTTCGCCAGGCCTTTGAGTCCTCCTGACAGACAACCTTGCCTTTCATCTCGCGTCGACGCGCTGCAGCCTCCTTCTCAAGTTTTTGTTGAACTGCACGATGAGTCCTTGCAGAAGCAGCTGTAGTCAAGTTTTGGTGAAGTTGAAGGCTCGCCTCCCGCAAGGCAATCTCTACTTCATCCACGGCTGCAAGGTGCGGGCTCTCTACATCTACCATGTTTGGATTGGCAACCACGTCTTCCATCGCTGGATGGGCCAAAAAATACTACAAACGGAAATGCACAAATGAGTTGAGCGAAAGAACAAGATACAAAGCAGTGAAGAAAAACCCTAGGACAGTTTGGAACCACCGTTGGCGAATATAAATCAAACCATGGCATTCCTACCCAAAAACAACCGCAAAATTCAGAACTAATACTGGTGATCGTTGCTCAAACCAAGGTAAAGTAGAGAAAATGTACAACCACAAGTAGAGCTCAATGATCAAACACAACGCTAAGCACAAATATCTCAATTTTGAACTCATCGTGCTGAAAAGGAGGAAGCATACCTTCACGGATGCTTGCATACCAATTTATACTCCGATAATGTTGGCAACGCCATACCCACAGCAAAGGAACTGCGTAGTGGACATAAATGCATACTATCTTCATTGCATCAAGGTGGCTATGCACGGAAGGAACTAAGCAAAGAGGTAGCAAATGCGCCATCTAAAAATCAAACCGCACACTAATTTGCCATTGCTGGATTATGCAACCCAGAGTTGTAGTACCACGGAGAGAAAGGAGTGGCTATAAACTCAGTATGGGCGGAGTTCAAGTGGGCGAGAGAGTGGAATGACTTGGTGAGATCGTGGCGATGCCAATTTAAATGTTCTTCCAAACTCCGGCGATGAACGAAATCTGTCGTGGTGCATCAATGGCGACAAATGCCCACCACAATAGTGCAACTGAGGCGAGGCAAATCTCGTGGCGGAAGGAATTTAGCGTGGGAGTTTAAAAACAGTCGCCCAGCCATCCAGAAATTTGGCGATGATGGTGAGTGCGGCTACAGCTTTCAGGCATCTCCTTCAAAACCCTAGGCTTCAATTAGGCCTCATTTTTTTATTTTTTTATTTAATGCTTTTTCGCCCACCTTTTTTACTTGGTGCTTTCTGGCTACAGGGGGCCAAAAAAAAAGGCTGCTAGTCACTAATATGAGATTCGTAGATACTTTACGTTCAGATATAAAGAGTTGTGTCTTCATTGATGCTCTTATTCAGACCTTAGTTGAAACACATCATATAAGCTACATTCCTCTTTATTAATATATATGAATTGAAAAACATATAATTTCTATATGCAAATCAGAATCTTAGCTTTCACAAATTAGGAATCTACTTCGATTCCTTTTGGAGTGAAATCTAATACAGAACACTGAAAATTATCGTTCTCCTTGACAGAACACAGATATTCATTCAATAAGTCGTCATTTGATAACGCACACTTACTTAGAAAATCCACAACGAGGCGGCTGTTGGAGAAGCGTCCTGTACGCCTCCAAAGAACGTCTTGCCGTAAAGAGGAAAATTGGCCTTGAATGTGGCCTTCGGCAAGTAGTTGTTGGTTCCCACATCAGCTAACAAGTCACCGAATGTAAAAAACACAGGCACGTCGAAGCTCCAAAGCGACTTTGCGGCATCTACAGCCAATATTCCAGAGAAAAGCGCAGCTGCAGCCAATATGACAATTCTGAAATTCATGGCTAGCTAGTTGCAATTGACCTTCTTGCAACTCCTAGCTCTAGTGATTCCAAACCAACTCCCTCTGAGTTCCTTGACCAAGAATTCCAAGAATCACAGAGTACCAGGTGCAACTATTATAGTTACAGTAAGTGTGACGAGCTTGACCTGACTTCATTCAATCAGTTTCAGCTGGTGCTGAAGTGACTAGATTGACTGAAATATTCTATGATTGTAAGCTTATTGATAGATATTTGTAAGAAATTCGACACTCACTTGAAGGTTTGACAGTCGGAAGAGCCCGCAGCAAGCTCCACTGTGATGTGAAGGAGCAGCTTGACAGCCCACAAGTCCTGGCGGAGCGCATCCAGACTGAGAAAGTGCCTCCATGTCCTACTGACGGAAGTGGATTAACCCTTAAATGACGGGCCTACGACCACTGGTTTGAAGGCTCCATCCCCATCACTCAATTTGTTACTGTTTTTGAACTAGTTATGTATGGAAATTTTTATTTTTATTTTTCAAAGATGAAAGTACATGTCTTCTACACTTCACAGAAATTTCAGATTTCCTTTTGAGGAAAATTTATTTTTATGACAATTTTTGAAGAAAAAGTGAAGAAAAAATCATATCGAATAGAAAATAACCTCAAAAAATCTAAAAATTTCACCATGTGTGTACATTATAGTGAAAAACATTATGGTGTAAACTCAACTTCCGTGTACACCTATTCCTAGGCTACAGTGGACATTAAAAATGCAGGCAAAATTCAAACTGCAATGAAACATTTGATTTTATGAATTTTTCCAAACTTCCAATTAGAGTAGAACTGACTGGAAGTGAGGACCTTCATTTTGTTAGTTGGGCTCAAATTCAGAAAATGCCATTTTCAAGGAGAAATTTCAAATTTACTCAATTTCTTAAAATACACTAAAACAACAAATTCTGCCATTTGTTTTCTGTAATTACTTCTCAACCACATGGAAACAAACATCAGTTAGACTAAAAACTCAGTTGGAAATTCTTTGTAACTCAACATGCAAGGGCATAATTAAAAAAATATGGATGAAAAAACTGGGTGATTGCACGAAACACCTGACAGTTTGGTTGTGTTCTGATTTTGGAGCGCTATAACTTTTGATATATGAATCCAATGCCAAAACCAAAAAAACATATTTCTAAAAATCTTGACAAAAATTTTATTCCTTATTTTTCAACAAATTAAAAAAATCATTATATATTTAAAAGTTAATTTTGTTAATTTGTCATACTTTGACATAGTGGGTTTTTTAGTACTATTGAGTAGTTAAAATTAATTTTGTAGGTGAAATTTCTATGGTATATTTTCTTAGTAGGTAGACATGTTCCTACCAAAGGAAATCTAAGAATACATTATTTTATATCCTCCACATTTGTGCAAACAAGCCTTTTTTGGGCATGCAATTCCAAACATTAGAAATGGTTTTGACCTCATTTTTTTAGTCAAATAGCATCACCAAAAAGTCTTCCCAAATGGCCAATTTTTACTTCTGTTGAAATTATTTTTTCTATTTTCTACAAATCAAAATGTTAAAGCATGTATTTTCTAGGACATTTTTTGGACATAGAGTTTTGTTCTAGAAAATACATGCTTTAACATTTTAATTTGTAGAAGATAGAAAAAAAAAATTTCAACAAAAGTAAAAATTGGCCATTTGGGAAGACTTTTTAGTGATGCTATCTGACTAAAAAAATGAGGTCAAAACCATTTCTAATGTTTGGAATTGCACGCACAAAGAAGGCCTGTTTGCACGAATGTGGAGGATAAAAAATAATGTATTTTTAGATTTCCTTTGTTAGGAACATGTCTACCTACTAAGAAAATATACCATAGAAATTTCAGCTAAAAAATATTAATTTTAACCGTTCAATAGTACTAAAAACTTGACTATGTCAAAGTGTGACAAATTAACAAAATTAACTTTTAAATATAAAATGATTTTTAAATTTTTTTGAAAAATAAGGAATACAATTTTTGTCAAGATCTTTAGAAATATATTTTTTGGTTTTGGCATTGGATTCATACATCAAAAGTTATAGCGCTCTAAAATCAAAACACAACCAAACTACCAAGTGTTTTATGCAATCACCCAACTACTATTTAGTTCTTCTTCTGGCCTCCTGAAGTCCTCCAAATGCCAAAAAATGGCGTTGGCGTCACTTAGGGATTAAGAGCGCCTTTAATCTCTGCGGCCCCCCAATTGCACAGATATTGATTCTTTAGACAATGTCTGTTGGGCCCGCCTTATGCTGATGAGGTGTACGTTGACTTGGGCAACCTTGAAAAAGTTGTTAGAGTATCTCCACCCCAAAGCGCTAAATTTGGTGCACTAGAACATCTCATAACTCTTGTTCATCACATATGACCCTTAAATAGTTAAGTAACCACTCATCAAATAGAATAAAAGATAAATTAACTAAAAATCTAGGTGGAATAGTGATTTCAAAGGTCCTTCTTTGGCATGCTAAGATTGAGTTTTTAATTACACACTGTGAGAGGTTAAGAATATTTTTTTGTCTCCATCTAAAGAATGTTAGACGTTATTGAACAAAGGTGGGGATGGTCTTAGTCTTATCTATTGATGAGAGGTAAGACCTATGTGCAAAATCAGTGAATTCCGTTGGCAATCATAGTGTGCTTACATGCCATGAGGCTTGGGGTTCGATCTCAAGCAATTTAAGACTTTCATATGGGAATTTTTCTAAAGCCTTTTGTATTGAAGTTAAGTCATTTTTTACATTTTGGAGGGAAGGAGACTATGACCGAAGAAATATAAGCTTAGAGGAGATGGCTACTTGCCCCCCTATTTGTAAAACTATGTATTGTATCACTTAGAATTGGACTTAGAACATGTTTCAAACTTTGGAAAATTATCTACAAGTATGCAATGATCACAAAGTCGTACAAATAGTCACATCACAAAATAGGGTATTTTTCCTTTGAGCATGACCAAGGTCATTGCAAGAAACACTTGTTCCATTTTTTATCCCCTTCATCTTGGACACATGGTTTTTTACTCTTAATTTTTACATTGTTTGTCCATTCCACACAAAACTTGAAATGAAGGAACATATAATAGTTTTAGACATTATGTAATTAAAATAAAATTTAACAACACTCGATTGAATGTCTATTTTGGCAATTTCGTAGGTTTTTAGTTCTATTTGTGACCCAAAAATTTGAAGCTCAAATTTGGCATATAAGGACTTCTACTAAATTTATACAAGCCTACAAAGAGATTTAAGAAAATAATAAATTGTCCGACTTCCACATGTACTCAAATTGCACTACCTTTGTACAAGTGTAGAGATCACAATTTACTTTCAAAAAGGATGAAAATGGTTGAGGAACATCTTTAAGTTAGAAATTAAAAAACAAAAAACAAAAAACAAAAAACAATTTACTATTTAAAAAAAATCAAACAAAAGAGTGTTTATTTTCATTGTATTTTTCATTGTGTGTTTTTAGCATAACTTATAGAATTAAATTTTCTTAGATTTGAATTTTGAAGGATACAATATTCTCATTGCTCTTCAAATTATCCATATTTTATTTTATTTAAAAAATTTATTCCAAAAGCCACAATCCAACTCATTGAAATAGGCCACATAAGAGGATTTTTGGGCCCCCAGGAGACCGTTTCAGGGGTGTTCCCCGAAATTGTTCCCACTGCTGCAGACCAGCACCCTGCTGGTCTGAATTTTTGAATTTTGAAAAAAAAAAATTAAAATTTTTTTTTTCAAAAAACTTCAGAATGTATTAAAGAGAAAAAAAATGATTTAAAAAAATATTTTTTTTTTCAAAAAAATATTTTAAAAATATTTAATATTTAATTAAAATTAATAAAAATTTATTATTTTCTGACGTGACAGTCGCTCGACCACATCAGCATCGCGTTCCCAGAGTTCCCAATGCATTCCTAGCGTCTGGGAACTCGCAGTCTCTTACAGTAGCTGAAAATCCTCTTATGTTTTGAGCCAAAAACAGTAAATGATTCTTACAATGACCACTAGTGCAACTTGCTAGATCAACCACAAGGGACCGGATTTTTTGGTAGTTGCATTGACACACATCAAAGATTTGATGCATGCCAAACTTAGTTGGTAAATCCTCTTAGTCCCTCAAAACATTCTCGTTGCATTAATTTTGTGGTGGTGCCACTTAATCTTATTTAGTTAAGCAATAACTTTTGACTATGCATGAAGATCAAGTTTGGTAAGTATGAATTGACACTTAATCCTATAGAGTCAAAAAATAACTTTTGACTATGTATAGGGCTCAAGTTTGGTGATTATGAATGGACGCAAGAATTTTGAAGGATCTTTAATTATTAAAAAAATATCCATATAAATTTTTTTGCTAATATAGTGGTATTCTTTACACTTTTTTTTCATTCCTTTTTTTTTTGAGTTGTAAAGTCTAGGATTGGAATATATTTTAGAACATACAATATTTACATAGAAGGGGCAAGATATGGCGAATTTCATTAAAATGGAGAAATTCCATTACTTTGAGACCTTTCACAATTCGAACCACATAATTTAAAATCTAAATCTGTCATAGATTTTTGAAGTCTACATGCATTGTAGATGTCTGAAATTTATATTTGTCCAAGATGTTTTAAACCACATAGTTTGAAATCTAAATTTGTCATGGATTTTTGAAATCTAAATGATTCCTAAATGTTTGAAAATCTATATATTAGTCATAGATGCCAATTTTCATTTTAGGTGGCACGGTCGAAAAAATGACATATGAAATATTACCATTTTACTATAACTTGTTGTATTTGTGAATTTTTATCTATTTAAAACAAATGTTTATTATTGATGTAAACACATCAAATTTGTCAAGTGGCAATGTTGATGCTCTTGGGATGCCCCCTTCACACCACGAACATTACACCAGAACAAGTGGATAAGGCAAAAGTCACTTTCAAAAGTTGTTTGCCACAAGACACAAGACATAACCTGAAAGGCGAGGAGCGATATGGCGGTGGTATTTATATAGCCGAGTTGACTACAACTGGCGCCGGTAGAATGTGAGATGGTTGGTCATCAAGAATCCCTGCAACAAGTAAACGCCTCGCTCGTGATGCTCTGATACTCCTGAGTCCTGACTCTTATCATTAGGCGCACTCACAAACTAATTGGGCCCAGGAAATGATTTCAAAAACAAAAAAATGTGAGGAGCCCACCACGTTTTTGACGTTTGCATGCCTGTGTCTTCCAAGGAAAACCGGCAGCCTGATTCCATCCCAAGCAGGGCTGCTTTGAAGATTTGGGGTGGTGATGCGTTCGAAACACAGTAATGAATTCGATCAGATGCTGTTTTTGAGAGTACAGGACTGGACTGGGTGATGGGGACAATTATAATTACATATAACAACAGGTAAAGTACAAGGAATTAATCCAAGCAAAGCTTCACACATTCAAGAGCGCTAGCGACTTCTTCCTCCCCCAGTCTGCTCTAAGGAATGAATCTTCTACCGCACCTGAAGTTTTGAAACTAAGATCAACTTTGTGCTCGCAGACTTATCAAGTGGTTGAGTGAAGAGTGGCCAACGAGTACCCGCATTCCCAATTCAGAGGGATGTGGTCTATCCATGACATCATCACATATGAATAAGTTCTCCCCACTTTGAAATGGCAACTCGCTTGATGTCTTGACGCTAGATTATCAATATGCAAACCCTAATGCTTCAGACTCCAGAGCTACCTCGGTGTCGGGAAGCTTGTAGGTCCATACGACCTGCATTAGAGAAAATATGAACTCCTTACAAGGTTGCCAAGGTTTGACATGTTAATCTATTACTGGAGTTTTCGTGAGCTAAAAAAAATGAAATTGATGACAAAGATGAGTTTCAACTTTTGTGCGCATATCAGGAGCAGTATCTTGTTAGTTTCTCTCCTTTTTTAATTCTAGAACTGTAAGTAGAATTATTCCGAAGCTTCTTTGATATAGTTTCTTATCATTCGCAATTACTTTTGTCACGAAGAGTTACGGTCCACCTGAAAGCTGCAACTTGAATATTATATTCATTTTCTTTGCGATTAAATGCTTTGACAATTGCGAAATTGAAATGAGTGACAATAGGGGGAAAAAACCTGTCAAGCAAAGATAAATGTTATCTAAGGGTCCCTCCGGTACTTCTTAGCGGCCTTGTAGAGAATCCATACTTTCTCTAATGGCAGAGTGGTTTGAGAATCCCAACAGTTGCGGAGAATGCGAAGTAGGTGACTTTGTTGATTGCACCTTAGTTGCAGCTTCTATTGTCAAAGCCCATTGTAGATCTTGCACCACTTCTGTCATTGTAGGTCTATGCACCCCTTTGGGCTCCACACTTTGCATGGCAATATCAGCAACTTTCCATATGGCTTCCATATTGGGATGTGAGGCTATCACCACAGGGTCTAGTATTGAGGTGATGTCGTTATTATGAAGACTGTCTCGAACCTGAAGAATCCAAATGAATTTGAAAAGTAATGAGGTTGAAAGAGCCACCTTGGGACTTCAAGGCAAATTTAGATCTAAATTGATTCATGATGAGTTTGTATTTCTTTAAAGTGGATCCCTTGATATAATTATTTGCATAGTTAACTCTTTGCATTCATTGAAAGCTTAAGATGAGGTTTCAAATGATAGTGTATACGAGGGAATATGTAGGGAACTCACCCAGTTGGCAAGATTTGGACTCCTTTCGCTTGGACCCAAATGATAAATGGGTAGACATCCTGTGAGCAATTCCAAAAGAACAACTCCAAAACTATATACATCACTTTTGGAGGATATATAATGAGTTGAATGGTACCTATAAACAAAACAACAACATGATGGTGTAAGTACATGACAATAATGAAGACTCAAAACAAGCCATACTTTTTTAATAAGTCAAAATACAAATCATCTAATCATAAATATAGTGAGAGTCAATTGTAATAGACAACATTTTATGGTTAGATACTTTGGTCTAGCTTGAAGATATACCTCTACCCAATTGACTAGAAATTTGTGATAAGAATTCTCAAGCAATAAAGAATAATTTTCTAGAAAATCAAATTTATTAAACATGAGATCACTTCATTAAAAATGCACTCTACCATTGCTATGTAGTGCAAATCCCTTGCTAAGAAAACAACATTTGGTTGTTCAACAATTCAACCACCTCAAAGTTAATAGAATATTGCCATAATTTTCTTGATAAAAACGTTTTTCAAACATGTTCAAATGGGAGTTTGCAATGGAGAAAATATAGAGAAAAACAAGGTTGCAAAAAACAAGTTTGTGGGCTTCTAGATCGCTTACTCTGGATCGAGGTAGCCTGCAGTGCCCATGACATTATTAGTAATTACACCGGTGTCGTCAGTATCACCCATCAGCTTCGTTAGTCCAAAGTCGGCCACTTTAGCCTCGAATTGGGGAGTGAGCAGAATGTTGCTGCTCTTCACATCCCGGTGTATGAAACTTGGCCTGCACGCCGTGTGCAAATACTCCAAACCTGCCAGTGCATCAGACACTCATCAATCTAAATGCTCGTCAAACAGGCAAGTCGCTCCAGATGGAGTAATGGAGGAACAAGTAATTCACAACCTTAAGCAGCTGATTCAGAGTAGATTAACTTTGAACTTCGTTAAATTGACATTTTGACATACTTAGCTTGCTCTGCACATGGACAAGCAAATTAATTTGCACACTGATTAAATGTTATGCAGCAGCCAAATGACAACATTCTAAATGCTGGAAGGTGTACCTTGCGCTGCATTGACGGCAATGTTTAGGCGCGTCCTCCAATTTAGAGTGCCAACAGTCTCTGAACTGCCTGCATTATCACAATATCCAATTCTTAAGAGCTGTTTCGGCAGTTACCTTGAAAGTTTAAGTTGGCTTGCGAGAAGCACTCCAACCCTTTTAGAGTGGGCTATGCAGCTCAAAGCCCTCCAGCTATACCATACTCCTATATCAAATTCAACAAATGTTTGGCAAAAACATATAAATTAATCTTGGAAAGCAGATCGTTTTACTGGATATTCAGTTTAATTGGACTGTCTGCACTGATATTCGTGTTTGGATGTAGGTGTTTGAGTTTCTTGAACTTCGTACATGCTGCCGATTTTCATTCGTTATTTGTGAGTCAGATCCAAATATGGAAATCAATGTCAATTGAATTTGTAAGCAGATCGATTGAATGTTCAAAGGCAGAGTCCCAGAGCAGAAGAAAAATTTAAGAAAAATTCAAGTTCTCACCATGTAGCTGATCAAATAAGGAGCCGTTGTGCATGTATTCGTAGACAAGGCTTTGCTTCTGTTCTTGGCAGTAGCCCACCAAGGCCACCAGGTTCTTGTGGTGCACTCGCGACAAAACATCGACCTGTCCAGAAGAAGCATCCAACGCCCAACGCCCAACTTCAAAACCATTGCATCAGACAGTCCCAAGTACTGCAAGAATCTACAGAAAGGACTCAATCTAACAAATAGACGTCGTGGTTCAAGTATAGGGCAATGCCCGAGGAGGAGGGTGTTTTGGGATATAACGGGCAGACGAGGAGGGCGGAGCCCGACGAGGAGGCCTGTTATTTCCCAAAACGCCCGACGATGAGGAGCCATTGCCCGACGTAGATCACGAACAGAAGGATGAGAAATTGAGGATGAGAAATCGAAGTTGGATGAGTAATGCGTAATGCCTGGTTACGCAAGAAAACCCGCTTAATCAGGCATTACGCCGCAGAACTCTCCCTGCAAATGAACGGGTGAATTCCTGCGAGTGGTTTACGAGAGAGCAAAAACATTAGATAAGACACAGCACTTCAATTCAAATACAGCTCATATTTTACGAAGTATCACAACTTTCTGTTCATTTACGTGCACATGCACCCTAATGGAAGGCATGTGGAGAGAAAACCTAAAATATTGAAACTAAATTCTAAAAGTTTCAACACTTGCAGGGCCACAAACCTCATTGAAGAACGCCCTTTCTTCATGCTTTGAATTTCCATCAGCAACCTTGACTGCCACTTCTTGCCCATCAGGAAGCTTTCCATAATATACAGGACCGAATCCTCCTTTCCCAAGTTCCCTCTTGAATTGAGCAGTCGCAGCAGTGACTTCCGCATATGTGTAAGCTTTCGCACCACCAGGGGTCGCAACTCCTGTTGATACGTAATAGAAAATGGTTAGCATCAGTTCTTGCAATAAGCAAATTAAGCTATGTTCTAAGTAGATGAATCTCGGCTATTGTGGATTAGGAATCAACTGAGAATCTACAAATGAAATACGAAAACTACATTTCAATTGAGTTTAGAGAATCGTTGAAATCAAGACATACTTGTGGGCGCCGTGTGCTCCTCTTCAGAAAGTTTGCGTTTCCGTCGACAGTAGAGCAGAATTACTATCACACTAAAGAGTGAGAGTCCCACAGCACCCGCAGCAGCAGCACCGGCGATGATTCCAACGTTTGATTTGCCACAATTACCACACCTCGAAGCTCCAGGGCCAGGGGTAGATTGGTCCCCTAAGAAAGGGTTGCCGTAATCCCTGGACAAAAAGCAAAATAATCGATTGAGCAATTTCAGTATTTGCAATGGAAACAATTTGAATTGGTTGTACACATATCACAATTGTGAGGTAGCAACCATGTAATGTTATGCTAATGTAATTGTGCTGCTAATGTGTGCAGAAACTGTGCTAAGAGCTTGTAAAAATGGGACAAGTTTTCATTGTTGTTCAATTTGTGATGCGTTAAAAACTTAGAGAAAACCTTTCACATTTGTGCCAGTAAGAGAAATATAGTCATTTGAAAAAGATTCAAGATCCTCCAACCTAGAAAGGAGTAAACAAGAGAGTACTATAGTGTGATCATTAAAATATGCAAGTTACATGGAACAAGGTTTTCGGTAGAATTGAACTGGCTTGGGAACTATTGGAAGACATCACAGAGAAAAACTTCTCCATGATTTATAAGGTCTCCCACTGAGCACTAGAATCATTTGACAGCCTCCCAATGATAGACAGTGTGGTAGATCATTGTATCAAAATGTGAGAGGTCAATGCAATGAGCATATGGAGACCTCCCAATGAATCAATGGCAAGAAAATTCTCTCACAATGCTATCCTGAATTCGTCTCAATTCATTCAAGATAAAACAGTTGATACAAAGTTAGTGACACGAGAGAACTTACGTGAACTGTATCCGAGAATTAGCCGAAAGAAGACCCTCTGGAATTGGACCACTGAAGTTATTGTTCTGGACAGCCCTGCAACAATTTCACGCTCATTTTCAGTTTCAACCGCAGATGTGGAACTTCGAGAACAAAACTTAAGAGCAAGAAAATACGAGATCAAGCACATACTGCTCTAATTCATCCACCGGTCGATGGAAGGTTACAAAACTTACAACACCGTCAGAGCTGTCATGGTTGTCAACCACTCCGGCAGCGGGCCACTGAGACTGTTGTTAGACAAGTCCCTGAGAAACATCCAAAAGCAACATTCATGAATTAATATCAGCAGAGTTGATGTCTCTATTTCAAGACTCCTTTGGATTCCTCAAGTTGAGAAATACCGTAACTCAGAAGATTTAAATTATGTCTGGACTCGACGCAGAAAGATTCTTGCACATTCCCCGTGAGTTCAATTTAGCATTCGATTCCCCCAGTCTTACCTCACAGGGGAATTGCATCATTTCCTTGAACCTCATGGGAGGGTATTGAGACCATAGGGATTTCATGGATTCCCGCTCGATCATTCGGGATTATGTTCATTCCGCTGTTATCACACGGAACATAGTTTGCATAAATTCCTCAGTCTCACTTGCCCTTCTCGCACAATGTTCCTGTGAGAGTGTTGTGTGTCACTCGCACTCCTGGTGCAAACTTGCTGAACTACGTGTGAGATCATTCATTCATGGAATTGATTCATTATCCAAAAATATACGCTCCGTTCAGATAAGTAAACTTTCGGGTTTGGGTTCAAACAAATGATATAATGCCTTTCAGCTCTCCTAATATTCCAGCTCATTAAAAGACAATTATGTCGTATTCGAGGTCGTTTTTCTTCAAATGGCGAGTTTCAGTGATATCGTTTTAGTCTCCGCTGACCGACTGAAACTTAAAATCTATTCCAGACCTGCTCGAGGCACTTTTATCAATCGCAAAATTTGGATCCCTGAAACACGCAATCTTTACAAATGAGACTATCGTTCATATTTTTTGACAAACTGTAATTGCAGTCCAAATTGTTGGGACAACTCACAAGCTGCTGAGGTCCCAGAGGTTGGCAAAACTGCCTTGAAGTGTACCCACCAGCTGGTATCCAGAAAGATTCCTGCACACACCCAACCGGACCACCAAGAATTTGCCAGAGTTCACTGTTAGCAATAATGCACAAACAAGAAACCCTCCAGGAAGAAATTTCTCAACGCACTCTTGATGCAAAACCAGCGTTTTTGACCTCCTTTAATAATTACCCGTTTTCCTCTCTACTTCGATTTTGAAGTGACGAATTTCATCTCAGCAAAGTACCCCATCAAAAGAGCAAAATTTGTACTTACACAGCAGTGATCACAGGCGCTGGCGCAATTGAAGTAGGATCAGCGATGCTGCAAGTAATCCAGGCATGAGGGACGGGAAGACATGGATCGCCAGTCCATTCCGTCAGATTGTAGCTTTTCTTGATGTCTTCAATAGCCAGTGCTGCAGATCACCAGTTCCATTGAATTTCTATTAGTGTCCTGAACATCGAACCTAGAGATCTGAATTTTGGCGATGCTTGCATGTGTCTCATTTGGTAATAACACCGCGTCAGAATTCAGCTCGAGGTAGAAAAGCAGTAGTACATGCTAAACCCCTACTGAATTATCATGTTGTTGGAAAATCACAACTTATAGCTTGAAAGCAAATTAAGGACTCACGAAGTTGACCCTTCCAGTCAATTGATACACCATCCCAAAGTTTTGTATTGCTTTCCATAGTGGAGATCCCAGTCCAACACGGGAGCGACCGCTTGCTGGAAGACCAGCTTCATGCCAATGACCGTTTTTGCACCCGTCGTGGACTGGTATGTGACGTATCTCCACTACGTACTTTTCAGGCACATGAATCCGGTGTGAGGCTGGCATGATCTCATGACCTTGCTTTTGCTTGATTTCAGTCCAACACCGGTTTGCTCTAGTGCTATATAATTGGAAGGACATTATTAATTAAATTTGCACAATGCATAAGTACGTACTTCAAAAAACTGAAACCTAAGAAAAGCCAGAGTCACATAATGACATGACTCAAGAATACACTGTAACCTCCTCACCATCTCGATCAGCAGTCATCGCTATTCTCGCCTCGGATCCTGCAAAAATCTCCATACAATTCAGGATCGGCCCCGCCTTGGCGGAAGGGAGTGGAGTCAAAAGCACAGTAGAATTTTTCCCCAAACTCACGACGCCCGTCCAAAAGTCATAGGCCTCCGACCACTCGAAATTGTAACCAGACAGGTCAATACTCGCGACACCCGCACCAAAGAGATCCGGAGCGACGGTGAAATTTCGCAGGGGAAGCTCGGACGCCGAGTTGTTCAGCTCCGCAAAGTAGAAGGACATGTAAACGGAAGTATTGTCGACTGCAGGAGAGTCTTCCGGCAACAGAAAGGACTCCAGAGTCCGAAGGCCCAAGCTCGTGACGGCCGATTGCATCACCGCCGAGGGGGGATTGCTCGAGCCATCATAATCCGGAAAGGGAGTCGTCGTGGATAGAAACTGGTAAGAGCCTGCGGCTGTGGGGCTCAAGTAATAGTCGGTTGAAGGGAACCAGAGGCGGTCGTAGTAATCAGCAGGGGCTCTGCACAATCCGTAAAATGCACTGTAAGGCTTTATTAGCTCGCAACTCCGGACATGTTACAATTATTCCAACGGAGGTCGACCTGGAGAGACTAATTGTTGATTAAAGCAGTGCTAGTGAATTTTAATTGCTTCCGGAAGGTGAGACAGCGGACAAAAGAATCGCATAATTTTGATCATATGGCGGAATCAGTGCACTAGTTTCATTGACCCGATTGAAACCTTTTGTGGGTCCCACGCTAGTCCCACTCTTCAAAGCCTTGGGCACACTTTTGGAGCTGCTCAAAAACACGCATAATTAATTCACATGACTGCAACCAGAAAACCTTCTCCAAATTCATGGAGGGTAAAATAAGATTTTCTTAAGAAGCCTTGGTTTATGACGTGTCGTATTCGTTGAAATATGGCAGTGGGTTTTACTCCGGATGCTGAAACTGATACTAAAAGGGCGTAGTCACTAGGACTTTCACGTAACGTGGGCACCGAGAGCACTGAAACTTGCTTGGTACACTGGTGCGACCCGGAGTTGCAGATCAGGCGACTGGAATCCGATATTTCATCGAACACAAATTCTAAGCAGAACCACATATCATGCGTGACTAACCGCGCGCCTTTCTAAGCACAAGCTTGATTGCTGCAACTGGCGTTTCAATATGTTTGCAAAATTGGCAAGTGGCGTTCATACCGAATGAGGGCCGTGCCGCCGAAATTCAAGCGATTCCGAGTCTTCATGATAATCCCTTCCCTCAGAAACGTGGCGAATTGGACGTCATAATTAGAAGCCAGCACGCTGGCCTCTTTCAAAGAGATTCCGGAGATGAAAGGCGTAGCTTTCGGAGATGTCCGAATGAGACACACGTAAGTGACATCTCCCAGCGGCATGTAATGATACTCCTGGTGCGAGACCCCGGTGGCATCGAAGCTAATGTTGGAGATGATATTGGCATCTATGGCCACCTGAAAGTTCGGGGGCAGGTTGGCGTTGTCGTAGTCGCCGTAGAAGAAGGAGAGTTGGAGGAGGTACGAGTCGGAGCTGGTGACGGGCAAAGCGTAGCAGTTCTTGGCTCGAGCGTCGTCGAAGTAGCGGAGCGTCTGCATCTCCGTGAAGTTCTGGAGAGACGTTGGGAGAGTGACTATTTGGGTCTTGCCTGAGGAAATGTAAGGTGTATCTGGCTCCCAGGTGAGGTTAGTGGCGGAGTCGACGTATTCCGAGGTAGCGCCGCAGTCGATGTTCCGAAAACCTGCCAGGGAACCAATCAATTAAGCGGTGCCATTGAGCGAGTTTGCATTGCAGAAACTACAAGGACTTTGTGAGTCTCAGACGAATCAAGACGGTGCTAGTACTCCGGAGGAAGAAAAATCGCGTTGTGACTTCTGAACAGTCGTCGGTAGAACAGAATCGTGAGGTCATCTGACACCCCTCAAGACTAAAAGATTATCTATGAAACGAACACAACTTAGAATTAATAAGTCTACTCCCAGCATTTATTCTCCCCGTAGTTATTCTCCCGGTAGGCAAGTGTATGCAACCCTATCGTTACGAATCTCCTCATTGTTGAAATTACGGATTCAAATCGATCGTTGCAGTATTTGTAGTCACCCGACGGAAGCTTCAGTTCTATGCCCGTCCTAGTTTTTAGAGTTGGGTCCTAAAACTTCATGTATGTAAAGTGAAGTTCGTTAAAATTTCAAGAGACTGACACTCTTTTACACGCTAGAGGGGACCCAATAATCGTATGACTACACCAGTCGTAAATTTAGCGCTCTGAATCACGCCCATTTAACGAATTAGGCCATTTTCCGTATGCAGAGCTCTGCTCACATACTAGAACGGCACTGTGAAACACGCCATTTCTGAAAGTATACGACAATGTCGAGGATTCGATCCCTACCGACAGAACTATTGTCCATAAAACGGGTAAGTTTCTACATCATTCAAAGTTCCGCAATTGCATTGGAAGCCTTTCGACTCACAAAAGAGAGCGTACGACGACTAAGAAACTCTCACAATGACACCGTGACGGTCTCTTTCAAGAATTGGAAAAATCAATATGCACAGCTTGAAGTTGACATTGATAAAAAAGTTTGAGGAAAATGATAGGCATGATTTGGCTTCTAGCTAAACACGCGAGTCCACGGAGGCCAGGAAAAAACAGTTCCAATTCTCAACCTGATTGAGTCAAGGCCGGTGGAACGCTCCACAACAGTAGCACGGCCACCAGCACAATGAGCACATGACTTCTCCAGCGAAATAGGAGCCCGGAGTCCAAGCATCTCTCCATCGCTGCAAGAAAGCCGATCCACCTTCACTCAGGATCACCTGCAAAGAAAACAACTTAACGCCACAGATTCTACCAAAACTTGACAAACGTGAACTACAATGCAATCACCATCACTCGACAAGCATTTGAATCAGGAACTTTCCAGTCTGACCACGGCCCTGGCTGGCCCGACAGAAAAGGATGGTACTAAAGCCGCAAGACTGTCCAGTTGGGACCGAGAGGAAAGAATTGTAGCGCTCCAGCTTCTTGCAACGTGAACGAAATTCTCTGCAAGAAGTCGGCTATGCATGAGATCAAAATCAATTGCGTACCTAGTCTCTAGTCCGAGTGGGACAGACGGCGACCTCATTCTTCAGATTGTCCATATTCTTGTCTTGGTTTGTCCCTGTAGCTACTCCGTCTTGGTATGAGTTTTGTCAAAAAACAAAATACGGAGTAACTCTAATGTCCTCCGGGAATCACTTACCCGTTGCGGCTCTCACTGTGGACTTGTTGCGCATATCGCGTTTAGTCCTGACCCACACGCTAGTTGCGCCCCGCTTTCCAGGTTAGAGCTCTGCAGCATCTGCTGCCAATCCCCTTCGAAGTCCCCGGGAAAATTGGAAGAGATTCTTCACCATCTGTTTAGATATTGAAAAAATCTACTTTGTCCGAAGGCTAACTGTCATCAGGACCCGGCCCGCCTTGAGGGAGGATGCTAATTACATTCGAAGTGGGCCTATTAAGGTAAGAGGCTCAAAAAGCGAGCATCTAAGCACTGGTGTGCCTTTTTCGTGTATCTCCTGGTATAGAAATATTTTTATTTTATTTTTCAGTGACAGAAGAATAGATGAGGAATCTAACATAAGTCATTTCATATATTTTGAAGCATTATCGAATTAGTTATGAATTTTCAAACATAGTCTATTATAGGTCCCTATATGTGATCATAGACTCTTGGAAACCCGTCCATGCATAGTTTGAAAAAAAATCAGTCCTTGTTCCAAAACTAGCATTGCAACATGTGTAAAGTAATTGAAATGGTTTCTAAAAGTGTCCCTTTCAAAATCTGAAATGAATGCTTGATTTAATCATTATTTTAGATTTTTTAATACTTGTAAGAAGGTAGTTGAACAATAGATTCTAATTTCAATTATATTAGTAGACACCTAGCCACTTAGTTAAGAATGAACCAATTGTAGTTCTTAAACCATTCATTGAAGAAGTTAAAACAAATGTCATCAAGCTCCATTGTAATCCAGATTAATCCAAAGTTTTTTTTTCTAAATTTCACATGTCCATTTCAAAGCCCCTACTAGATGGTTGAAAATGCCCGCTCGGTTTTAGAGCCCTCTACTATAACAGTAGCAGGGTGGATTTACCTTGGGGGCAACGCAGGCAGGGTTGCTTCCGTCGTGTCACGTCCGTCCGTCAGGATGTCCGTCCGCTGACGTGACGGGGAGCCGAGCGTCCGTCAGGATGAAATTCACGACAGAATCCGCGACAGAGGATGAAAAATCGTGACAGCGGTCGTGGATGACCTCCGTGGACGGCCTGGAAGGACGTGCTCGGTGGACAGTTCCGATGGACGGTCCTGGCTGACTGGACGGCTTGGATGGACACTTTGGGTTCTGCGGACAGTTCGGATCCGATGGATGGTTTTAGGGGACGGCCCCGCTCAGACGATCTGCGGGGTATGGACGGCCCCGATTGGATAGGCTGTCCAGTGGACGGCCCGGACGAACGCCTCTAGATCGACGGTCTGGGTACGGTCTACGCTTGGGAAGGACGGCTTGGATTGAGAGGAAGGTTGGACGGCCTGGGTTCGATGGACGGCTTGGCCGTGCTGTCGACGGTCAGGATGGACGGCCTAGGCTCCGTGGACTGGAACTCTTTATTTGTAAGACTTAAAAGTCTGAGTTCATATTCGCAATCAAAATTTTCTCATTAGTCTATGAGGTTTAACCATCTCTAAAAAAATAATTTCGAAAGTTTTGTATTTTAGGCCTTCCATAGTCTAAATATAATATATATTCTGTATTTAAAAAAAGGGTGTTAATGGTTTGAATCAAAAAAATGGAAATGGTTTGAATGAAAATAACATTAATGGTTTGGAATTGTGAATAAAAAAAAATGTAAAACTGGTTTTGAAAAAAAATGTGTTAATTTTTCAAATAAAAAAATTATGGAAATGGTTTGAATCAAACAAATGGAAATGGTTTGAATAAAAAAAAACACGTTAATGGTTTGAAATGTTGAATGAAAAAAAATATAGAAAGGGTTTGGAAAAAAATGTGTTAATGGCTCGACCAAAAAAATTTGGAAATGGGTTGGGAAAAAATTGTGATTAGGGTTTGACTAAAAAAAATATGGAAATGGGTTGAAATGTTGGAAAAACAAATTTAGAAATGGTTTGGAAAAAAAATGTGTTAATTGTTTGACTAGAATAAATATGGAAATGGTTTAGGGTAAAAAAAATGGCCAAGTTTTGAGTAAAGAAAAACGGTAATGGTTTAGGGTGTTGGAAATAAAAATATAGAAATGGTTTGGAAAAAAGATGGGTTAATGGTTCGACTAAAAAAAATATGGAAATGGTTTGAATCAAAGAAAAAGAAAAAGGAAATGCTTTGATTAAAAAAAAAGTTAATAATTTGAAATGTTGAATACAAAAAAATATAGAAATGGTTTGGAAAAAAAATGTGTTCATGTTTCGACTAAAAAAAATATGGAAATGCTTCAAATAAAAAAAATATGGAAATGGGTTGAATAAAAAAAATTGGGAATGGTTTGAATAAAAAAAAAGGCAATGGTTTGAAAGGTTTGAAAAAAATATATAGAAAGGGTCGTGAAAAAAAATGTGTTAATGGTTCGACTAAAAAAAATATGGAAATAAGTTGGAAAGAAAATGTGTTCAGGGTTTGATTAAAAATAATATGGAAATGGTTTGAATAAAAAAAATGGAAATGGTTTGAAAAAAAAAACTTTCATGGTTTGAAATGTTGAATAAAAAACATTTAGAAATGGTTTGGAAAAAAAATGTTAATGCCTTAATGGTTAAAGCTCAAATTGGAAATAGTTTGAATCAATCAAATGGGAATGGTTTGAATGAAAAAGAACGTTGATGGTTTGAAATGTGGACGACAAAAAAATATAGAAATGGTTAAAAAAAATGTGTTCATGGTTCGACTAATAAAAATATGGAAATGGGTTCAATCTAAAATATGGAAAGGGGTTGAATCTAAAAAATGGAAATGGGTTAGGGTAAAAAAAATGGTTATGGTTTGACATGTGGAAAAAAAAATGTGGAAAAATGCGGTGGGAAAAAATTGGGTTAATGGTTTGATTAAAAAAATTCGAAATGGTGGGAATAAAAAACAAAAGCATATATACTTGTGGCATATGTAAAAAATAGAATTTTGGCATTTTTTAAAAGTAAACTTACAAAATATACTTTAAGTGAAAGTATGGCATTGGATTTAAATGAACTTGTTGCACATACATTTCAAGCAAACATATTGAGTATTCTTTTCATTTGTTCATGGTTAAGTTTTCAGTTTAAGTGTTTAACAGATAATACAGTTGTACGAGAAAAATGAAAATGCTTCATTGCCCAAAAAATGTACTTTTGCAACATGAGCAATAAACGCTCGTAAATGGTCGTCATAGCCAAATACTATTTACAATACTAATATACTATATATCCGTCTAATGGCCTAACTCATCACCAAAAGGTATTCAACCTTGTTCTGGTTCTACAATGCCTCTGGCTATACTATTTCTCAAAAAAGTTTGCAATCCTTCTCTAGATTGCAAACTGTTCAACATAGCCACTACGGTCCGATCATATCGATCGTGCAAGTAGGAAGAAATGGATGACAACATTTGCACCTCATTGAACTTAGTGTCTTCGATGAACCTCATTTGTGCCTTATGATCCAGGTCTTCGAGTATTCCGACAGGGTTTCCGCTGGAGTCAAAAACCACATTCTCTGGATGTGGTCGGCGCACGAACTCCTCTCGTTCCAAGTCCCAATGGCCACCAGCAAGTTGGCCAAAAAATACTCGCCGCCCTGGATCGCCCGCACCAATCAGCTTCTTGCACACCTCTGTAATCTCCGCATCATCGATCCACGGAACGTCTTGCACGCTGCGCATGGTGAGGTGTCTACTGTCATGGCCCCACTTCCACATCCATATCATGTCATTACCCCAACTCCCTCTATTCTCATCGCCAGGCAAGTTCTCTTCGTTTAACTCGAAGTGCGGGGGCATGTGATGCTCCAACCAAAATTGGACGTACAACCACCGGTGTAAAGGAGCCTTGCATTGCGCGCACCGCTTTCTTGTGACCATGTGCGGAATGAGACATCCGGGGTGGTACATATGTCCACACGTTCCAAGGCTCCATCCACCCTCGGGCCCAAACGGTTCCATGCAAATCATGCACGTCGTTCCATCCTTCACAAACACGGGAACTGTGGGCCACAGTAAGGGGGTATTGCCTTCTCTATCCACGGGCCCGTATCGGTATCTCGCGGTGTTGAATTGGAAGTCTAGATGCAGATGCCCGTCCCAATCAATGCTTGCATTATCGCGATTTGTGGGCAATGTAACTGGAAACATATCCTCCAGTCGGGCCCACGATGTCAAGCCAAAATAACGTTGGCTACCATCTCTAAATTCTGTAGCTACTCTCCTAACCTCACGCTGCAGTTGCGTGACCTCGTTCATAGCCAAAGTGCATGCCAATCTCATGTTGCTCATGGCAAGCAACATTTGCTCCCTCGTAGTTGACGTTTGGAGCAACAATCTATCCTTCATGGCATTTACAAATGCCAACTCGCCCTGTAGTTCACGCATGGACGCTGATACAGCCTCCATGCTGGCCTTGGCCTCATTGCACTCGCCCTCTGCACGCTCCGCTCGTGCCACAATGGCATCGTACGCCACCCGCTCAACGCTAATGAACTCTTGGCCCAACGCATCTGTTGATTGGTTTGCCGCATTTGAACTCTCACCACGAAAATGTGGTGTTGGGAACATACCACGAGGCCGCACCCGGCGCACCGTGAACGGGTCAACTGGCTCAATTAGACCATATGTGGCCCGCTCCATGACCTCATCCAATGGTGGAGTGCCATCTGTGCTTTGGCGACGTACACGTTCAAGCAAGTCAATGTTACTTGCTAGTAACTTAGCACTCGAATCCTCCAAAGCCTTCACTCGTGCGTTGTAGGCTTCACTACTAGAATATGGCGTCCAAATCAACACTTTTTTGACACCTACTTGTTGATTTGGGTACTGAAGTACCCAAATTAACAAAAATGTGTCAACTAAAAAAATGTGTGCTACAATCCCAACAAGTTTATGTTGCTTTGGGTAGTTCATATTTCTGGTGTACTGGAATTGACCAACAAACATTAAGAAAGTGTTCAGCAATTACTTTTCTCCTGCTTTCAATTTCTGTAGTGCATAGAAAACCAGATCATTTTAATCTGAATGCAGTATGCCCTCATTCAAATTCACTTTCTGAATGTCAATTGCCATTTCTCATTTCCACCCATCCTACTGCATTGAAAAACATGTCTGAAGATTTTACATGTAACTTGTCAAATCACATTCCTTGAAGAAAATGTTAATTAGGATTCACTTCCAGTTCTGGAAATGAGAACATGTACTCATATTTAAATCATAGTAACAAACACTTCAGAAATTCACTATTGCACATTCCTGTAAAACACTCCAATTTCCACTAAGGTTTCAGTGCTCTTCTGTGCTGGACCTCTGAACTTGGTTATCATCTTTAGTTCATGGAACTACCTACATGGTATTCTCTCTTTCCTTTCTGTAAAAGTACCAGACATTCCATTACTTCCAGTCATGCACCTTGACAATTCCCTGCACATTCAAGGTGGGTACATCGAAAATGGCATTTGTCCTTAAAGTGCCCTGTACAACATGCATACATTTTGAAAATCAGTCATGTACACAAACTGTACATGGCGCTCTCAGAAACACACTTTGATTGTTTATAATTTTTGCATTCCGTATCCAAATCCACAGTACTTCCGTGCGTTGGAACATGCTTTCATTCACCAACAAGATTTAAAAAAAACTGGAACATAATAATTGGAACTAGGTACAGTTTGAAGAACTGGCGCTCCTGGGTGTGCCTACCTTATTCCTACATCTATGCTTCTATGCATCTTCCATACCTTCATGCATTTCCATCCGTAGTCTCTGAGCCTCCACCAACAAGAAACAGAACTCCTTAAATTTGTTGCACCTTCTCCCACTCAATCCCTTTGTAGAATTGAAGTTCCAGTTTTTCTTTCCTCCCTCTCTGTCAACATTGCTGACAAATAGGTCAACAACAAGTCCAGTGACCTCTTCATCTTACCTACATGACACACACAAAGCAATCAGACTATGACAAAATCTCCACTTGCTAGACACCATCTTTGTCCTCTAATCCACTTCCTTCTATTCTTTCCAGCAGATTCAAGTGAAACTCACAAAGCAATACTGGTCATAAGTAGGTACTGCGCTCCAGAAAATCTGAAACATTAAAGAAATGAACTCTCCCTACATTTAAAAAAATGTAAGTATGGTGACTTCAACTTCTACTCAGGAAACTTAAGACCAGTCATTTCACTTTCTTCACTTCCTGAAAATTGACCCCATTTTGTTCCAACACAATCCCATCGACCTGAACACATTTATAAGGTGCTTCAACGCTTCAATGACCACCTCATTCACTTATCACTCCATTTCAGTGACTGACCAAACCTCTCTCCATTCAACATGGTCATATGGTTGCTAACCTTGTAGGCTGACTTCATTCACAATCATCTTCCACACTTGTATCTATGCTCCATGACAATTAAAATTACAATGCCCTCACAATTGATTTCAATTTTCTCCCCAGTCCAGGGTCCTTAAGAAGTCAGTAGGGGAGGAGGTCCACAAACTGACCATTCCAGGACTGCAACATAATTTTGGTCATGCCAAACAACTTGAAATATTTTTCAGAGAATTTTCCTTGAAAGACAGCTTGAATAGGCATCTAACCCAAGTTGTTTCATATTCTTGGGAGCTCTCTAGAATTACTTATAAAACTCTGAAGTTGAAAGGCATAGGGCTCTAAAATGGTGCCCTGGCTAAAACGTACACTGTGAGTACACTGCTGAAGGCTATGAAAATGAAACATGTACAACTACTGTATATTTAAGATAGAGCACCATTTGAGAACCCATTCCATTGAACAGCCTCCTCCTATACCTTAAGAGCAGCCCCACAGGGACACGGCCAAGCAACACTCTAAGTGTTGTGGGCCATTGATCCTCTTTGTCAGAAGAAGATCAATGGCCCACAACACTTACATTGTTGTTTGGCCGTGTGCCTGTGGGGCTGCTCTAAACCCTTTCCAAAAAAAAAAATTTCACTAAAAGAGCTACAGATTCATGACTTCCAACTTCAGCAACAGTTAATTCTAAAATCAGTTGTGCACCACCATTCCTTCACAAACAAATGAGGCACAACAGAACTCCTACATATAAAACATGCACTACCTTTTTGTCATTTTGGACAGCTTCTGTGAGTTCTTAGAATTCCCTACACTATAGACTTCCTCTCCTTCTTCCTCAAGCTACAAATTTTTTAATTCCCACAATGTCTGCCATCTCTATTAACTAGAACGGACAAGGCTGCATACCTGAAGTCCACTCTAAAAATCACCGCTAAGGTAGGTAAACCCAAAAGTGCCCTGTTCCTAAAAGTGCCATCTACAGTGCACATACATTTCCGAAATCAGTCATGTCCACTTACTGTACATAGATGTTGCTACCAGGACACTACAAAAAAAACCCCAAAATCGTGACTGTGAAAAATGACTGCAGAGTGACTGCACAGGAGTCATTCAACTCTTTCACGACTACAGAGTGACTAAGGCGTCCGGCAGTCATTGTGGACAACCTCGTGACTGCCGTGACTGCTACTGTATTAGCACCGTAACTTACAGACTTGGATGAAAAAGGGCTGACTATGCCTATGTGGAAAGAAAGGAATTTCGGGCAATTTCTTTAGGCAGTCTGGGCAGCAGACCCAGAACCGGAAAAAAATTCTGACTGCTGAGCGTGACGTCAGCAAATATGGAGTCACGCTTTAGTCACTTTTTAGTCATTCTAGAGTTTTGAGTGGATGGACACGTCACCACCTTCTGCTGTCACTTCTGAGTCATTCTTGAGTCACGGTAACCTATCCCCCTTAGGACACGTGGCTGTTTCCAAGTCACTCCCAAGTTGTATGTTAGTTATTTTTTGGGCATTGTGTGAGCTTCGAAAATTCACTGTGTGCTGACACGTGGCAATTTCGCGAGTCATTTTTGAGTTGTGTTGGAGTTATTTTTCAGTTGGCATGTGCGGACGAAATTTCATGTGGTATTGACACGTGGCGAGGCAACAAGTCAGCAGCTAGTCATGGTCGAGTTATTTGTAAGTTAGGTCATGGATTTTATCCATGACATAGGTGGTCACCTACGGTGGTGGACACAAGACATTTTCTAGTTGTTGCTCAGTCACAAACGAGACATTTTCGAGTTGTTATTGAGTCATTTTTGAGACATTTTCTAGTTCTTACTAAGTCATTTTCGAGACATTTTTTAGTTCTTGCTGAGTCATTTGACAACGGAGTTTTAGTTACTGATAAGCCTTTTGGTAGCTATTCAAAGTCTCTTAAGTGAAGCACACTGGCTCGTTTCCATTCATTTCGAAGTTAGCTCCTGAGAGGTTTACGAGCCCTAAATGTTTGACAAGTCTCCTAACACTCATGTTAGACAATGGTTTAGGGTTTATCTGCAAGCAATGCAGTATTCTTCTGCAATGACTGCAAACAAGGCTTGGAACATGGGGATACACATTCAAGAAGCTACAAGATGCATTCAAGACATACAGAAGGGTAATTTCTCATTACATGAAAAAGCGGTGAAATTCAAAAAAAAATGATGTATTACAAGTACTGCACAAGGTACTCGAAGACTGTACAATAAACTACAAGCCTTCATTTACACTTCGAAAGACAAAGTTTGAGGCCACCTCACATTTTCACCTTCAGATACTTCTGGTTCCATATGGTGCATGTCCCTCTCACATCCTCAACGATTTCCTGGTCATCGTGTTTATTAGGAAACATGAGTGCCACCTGGCCCTACAAAATTTGCGTGATGTCCACCTTGAACCACAACTCCGGGATCTCATCACAGTGGAATTTGTATTTCCCCAGCAACCCACTGATCTTACCCACCGCCACTTTTTGCTTGGTTGACCGCGGATTCAGAAGAAAAACTTCGTCTCCGCAGCGATACTGCGAAAAATAGATGGATTAGCAAACCTGACTTCAATCAAACGCTATACATACACTCAACTCAGTCCACATATACTGTAACGCTAGGTGACTTCCAATTGACTTCCACGTGACTAAATTGTGACTGGGGAATTACTTCTATTAATGACATGGCGCTACAAATGACTCAGTAGTTACTTTTTAGGGACTACCACATGACTACACCTTTCCCCAAGGAAGGGGGACAGCCACTCTCTTTCGAGTGAGACAACCACACTTGTGGTCTTTAAACTAATGTGAATTGCAAGTAACCAACAACAGCAACAATATCCACTCCCCAGCGGTTTAGGATTCATCAAAAGCACGGTCTTCAAATGCATTGTATTGCCAGTGAAGCCTAATTCAAGTTCGAATTACAATGCTTGGAGCACCTCCCTCGACCGAGTGGACTGACTACAACTCAACATTCATTGGGTGACATTGGAAGCCTGATCTTCAGCGCTGAAGGAAATCCTGAACATCATGCTTCACGTACTACTAGCAACACATCGGAATGGGTACCTGCAATTGACTTAGGGCTACTTCGATGCACCTCGCTTAGGTCACTGCACGGTGACTTCAAAATGACTACAGCACGACATGGGTGTGACTTGCATGTCACTATCTGAGCAAAGACTTAACCAATGCTGGTTCCTATGAAAAGCTTGAACATAAAGGACATATGACTATAATGCTAATGCTTCTAGAAGTGGTTACATGAAGAGAAACTTACAAATTTCGTGGACGGAACGGAAGGTTTTCTGCCTGTCCCCGATGCAGTCCTCGGCCGAGCCTCCCGCGTCTGTTCCTTGGCCTACACACGCATCAGAACATCATCAGAAAAATATATCCAAGGATGGTGAGGGGATGCTTTCACATGTGCAGTCCCATGGGCAGCTACTCCCCTCACCTTCCACAATGTCCAAAAACTCATACGCATGTCCACTTCGGCGTCTTTGTAGCATTTCTAATATGGATTCGTTGACAACTTTGGGAAATTTGGATCGAAAATCAGGAACATCTGCGCATGATTGCAAAGCCTCCAACAGCGGCCACAGGTACCGTTTGAGGTACTCCTTGTCATCTGCCAAAGAGCACATCCACTTCACGTAGAATGGCGTACTAATAATCACATTAGCCTCTGGATTGCAGTGGACCCTACTATGTTTACTATCCACTATTACTGTATTTGATGCACAAAAACGTGGCCAAGTTGCATAGACAACCTCTAACTGTTTACCCCACTCGCTTGGACATTGATCAGGGTCTTCATTGTCTAGAACTTTACCTGACCAAGCAAACAAGGGGGCTACCTTCATACCTTTCAACTCTGGCAAGACTGTAGCTAACACGTCCTGCATATGGCACTCACTACCGCTACCCCAAAACCCCACATAGAAATTTTCAAAACAGCGAGAAAGGAAAGGCTTCAACCATGGCTGGAATACAACTCGACGAAGCGCAGTCTTTGTGCTAGTCCGAATTTTGGGGTTGGGGTTTTCCTCACACAACATGCTACAATCTAACAATGTACCATGTACATTGAAAACAAGTAGTTTTGAATGTCCACAATCCAAAAATCCAAGTTGTAGGCATGAAGTACCGGAAGGTCTCACCTCACTCGACGTTAGCATGCAAACGTCGGGCGGGGTAAATACCTTCAACGGCGACTTCGGGGGTTTCTTCGACTTCTTCACAGACGGTGAAGGTGCTACGGTGGATGCTTCCACTGGATTTACGTGCTCCCCAGTCGCCGCCACCGCATCCATAGTGGTTTCGTCCACCTCCTCCGTTCCAATTTTGGCCTCACCTTCATTTTTCTCCGCGGGCCCCTCCACATCATCGTTGTTTGGCATTGAAGGACCGCCGCTATCAGGTGTACCTGGCTCCAACTCTTCTGGCATAGGATCTTCACCTCCACGCCCGTGTTCTGGGTTTCCAGGGTCTTCAGATCCTCCCTCCGACGCTTTCAAAATTTCGACGGCTTCTTCTGCAGGCTGGGCTTCCGTGGCAGTCTCCTCTACCAACTCAATCACATGTGGAGGTACTACCGGCACAATGCACTCCAAGGCTGCCTCAGTCCTTGCAAGGGGCTCTCCCTGCGCTTTGCATGCCACAATCTCCTCACCCAGTGACCCTTGCAGACCCCGATCAGCCACCTTCCATTGTGGGGGCATTTCTTCAGGAGCTAGCACACTGTTTGGAGGTGCTATCCGCCGGGTACCTTCACCTGCGTCCAAGTCGAAAGGGTCATCGGAGAGGGTGATGTCCGCAGCCACTGCGGTCACACGATTGACTTTCTTCTTCCGGGGGAAGGTAGGAGGCGCTGTACCTTCACCTGCTGAATCTCTGGCACTCCCCCCTGTGGCTTCTCGTGTGACTACATCCTTAGACTTAGGCATCGCAGCAGCACCTTTGTGACTTATGTTAGGAGGTGGACCTTGGTTATCTAATGCTGAATGCGTCATGGAAGGACTCCCTTGATCACCAGGTACTGCCTTTTCCATGAAGGTGGAAAACATTGATCGCAATTCATCTATGGCCGCTGAAGTTGCGGTTGAATTCGACAGGAATTGGCCAAGCTTGACGTCAACGTCCTTCTTCCACACCTCCATGGCTTCCCAACGACCACTGTCACCTGTACCCACCATCTACTCATAGAAACACAGAAGACAATTACGTCAAGGGACCCCAACTGTGCCGAAGGTCCAGAGTATGCCTACAACTTCGAAGTGACTACGAGGCAACTACGATACTTCATAAAAGTGACTCAAGCATGACTACGACAGAACTTGAACGGCACTTATACGTGACTAATTCATGTCTTCATAGGGACTAAGTTATGACTGAGTCACAACTTCTCAGTAACTAAGACACAACTATCCTACAACTGCGCAGTGACTAAGACTCAAGTAACCTACGACTACCAAGAAGTATAGCCTTCTCTAAATTAAAAGATCACAGTCTAACCAAATATGACGACGTCTAGCACATATTACATGGAAAGGCCCTAGTAGTAGGATCACTAGATCTCTTGGCCTCAAAACTAAATTCACCACAAACCAAAACACAAGAAAGCACTACTAAACACACATGGTCTAATAATGGGAAATTTAGGGGGAACAAGGCGGTGAGTTACACCATAAAGACACCCCCAAAAAAAAATGGGAATTCAAATGTGTGCATCTGGGGTACACAGATGCACACAGAAATTGGTAACCACATCTACTACCGCTTTCCACTGGATTTGTCAGTGATGGAGGCAGCCCCTGCGCCCTTTGCCCACAACATTTAGCAAACAAAGCCTCTTTCATGCACTGAAAGGCATGTAAGATAAAGTGACAGCCAAAAAAATTTGGAAACAACAATCAATCTTTCACCTATAACAATTGCACTATTCTGCCAAGTGGGCACTTGTGACTTTGAAATGACTCTTACTTGACTTCATGACTCAAATACAACTAACTACAACTTTAGAGTGACTGCTGGACTACTAAAAACCCCGGCAAACCTAGTCCTTCGAAACTCGACCTTCAAGTAGAAAGGTACGCCACACTGACAGGCATGTTAGAACGTCCTAAGGAAATTCCATTCCCACAACACATCCACCAGCACAACTGCAAATGTTGATGAGTATTTCCCACATCAAGAACAGGGAAACTACTGAAACCAGGAGGGCAAGGCACCCCACCTAAGAGTAAGAGGGCGGGCCCAAAGCAAGAAAGCTAAACTTCCTAACAACTGAAGCCAAGCATACCGTATTTATAGTTCACCCTTGAACATCACACTATGCCAAACTGCCAATGGAAGGGTAACTTACATTTTTGGATTGTCTGTGCAGTGGATTCGAAAGACTCCCCTCGCCATCGTCCGCTGTGCCCTGGCTTCCTTCGATCCCACCTCCCTGCCAACAAAGAAACGCATCCAATGCTCTTAGTATTAGAAGCACAAGGAATAAATACATGGCATTTTCATTTCCCATGATATGCTTGCATCGGCTTGTTTCTTTAAATTGAATTAGGTGTCAGTACTCCGAATTTACCGCCGAGTATGGGCGACTTGACTTTCCTCTCCTCCCCGACGATGGAATACCCTTCACATTCTGCCGTGCAATAGACATCTTCCGCGCCTTGTCCTTTTGTTTGTCTGTATCCCAGTAGTCCTTCAATTTCTCCCATTCCGTTTCGTCCACGTGGAGAGGAGGACTGTCAATTCCCTTCAAGTACCGAATCTTCAGACGACATCGCTCTGCCTTCAAATACTTCATGACGGCAAGTCTGAATCCCACCATGCTTAGCGGTTGAGGCACGTACTCGAATTTGTTGTCCAATGCCGCTCTAAGCTTCTTCAAGGTGTGCTGCTCATGCTTAGACCATGCCACTACACTCATGTCCAGGCATTTGGGCACCAAGTCCCGCAAAGCTTCATCCCAAGCGTTCTTCCCTTCACATGTACTATCCATTTCCCCCCCGGATAAAACCTCTAGTCGGTTTGGCTTCACTCCCGCCGTGGCACGCTGTCGAGTCGCCAAGTCGTAATCAGCCTTGCGCTTCCTCCGTGCATTTCTATCGTCAATGTCTTCGGCAAGCGCTAGTGCATTCTCTCCAGCCCACACATGTGGGACATCAGGTACTGATCCTGCACCCCACGTTGTTTGACGTTGCGGGTGGACTGGCATGTAGTGCCCAGGCACCCAGGCGAGGTTTGGCTGGCTTGATTCAAGTCCAGGACGCGGACGTGGTGGTGTTGCAATCTTGGATGGCGCGCCATGCGAGGTCGTCGTCTTCTTCCTCTTCACTCTCTTATCAAGTAGAGGTTCTTCTTCCTCCATCTCGAACTCCTCTTCAGAAGAGTCGACGAGATGCTCCTCTGATCCTGCCATGGAAGCACTCACTATGAATAGTTGTGCACGTACTATAACAATTTATTCTAACAAAAGGTCGTGAAGACGTGATGGACGGAGACATCTACTTGAAACTGCAATGAAAGACCCTAAACCCTACAATCTCCAATGACAACTAAATCCTAGAACTGCAATGTCGACCCAGAAACCACAGTAGAAGATTTAGATTTACCTCCGGCCTTTGCCTCCTTGTCGTAAAGCTGCTAAACATGTGTACAAGCAATTGCGAGGTTCATCATACCTGTCGCGATGGCATCGCCATCAGATTTGGTCGCCTCCGACGACGAATCTCTTGCGGACCTCATTCCGCGGCGCTCGTTGCCTGTCCCTCCCTTCCTTGCTTTCAGAAGTGGAGTGCCTGCCCCTCGAGCACTCCTCCGTAGCACTGTGTCGCCTCTGTGGTCGAAATTGGAAGGAGGTCGACTAAGCTTCTCCTTTAACAGCGCTTTGTCCCTGCCCCGGCATCAAGACATTCCTCGCTTGAACTTAACGACAAACAAGAAATCCTAAACGCATGCACGCATGAAATGATACATCAAGTGACAAAGGTGCGCACTGGAAGGGCAAGAGGCCAGGCGGAGGAATTGTTCAGGCATCTGTGCGTGAAGCCCTGAACCCTAAACCCCGACGACTATGGCGGCTCCTACGTGGCGGCCACGTAAATAGCAGCCATCCTCTGGAATGGTCCACTCCTGTGACTAGTTAGTGACTTACCTGTGACTTCTGCGTGACTTGAATCCAGTTGCGCAGAAGTCACGAGACATATTATGCGACTTAGACTTGACTCGCAGAGGAGTGCGTCATGACTGTGGAGGAAATGCCTCAAGCGTTCGAGCGTCGGGTGAAAGAAACCCTAGCAAGCAGCCGCCATACTACATCGAGAAACGTGCAATTGGCAAGTTCCTACAGCAAGTCAGGAATACACTAATGGCAACACTCCTTTTCAACAGAAGAGCTCACAGGGAAGCGGGAAGCGTCTCTAACAAGCGTCTCTAGCGCACATTGGGAGGGTCCCAACTCTCATTGCAAAATTGAAAGCATGCCTCACGCCAATGCCAACTGAAGACAGGGAAAAAGCGAAGGAAGAGTCCACGGTGGAACTCACAGTTCAGCCCTCGCCGCCAGCGTTGGAGCGGCGATCTTCTGAACGCGAGCTACGTTTGCGTCACGCGCCAATTCGTATTCGCCCTTCTCGGGCTCTGGGCTGTCCTCGCGCACCTCCATTTGACACACCTGTAAGTACTCTCACCCTCTCAAAAACACTCTTTCCCTTGCGATGAACGAGTCCTCAGTGGCCGCGCTGCAGTCACGATTTTGCGGGGTTGGCACACCTTCGACAGCGTTGATGTCGGGCGTCGGGATTTGCTTCCTCGCGTGAAGAGTACCAGGTTCTCGGGCAAAGAGTGACGATGGCTGCCGGCTGGAGGAGAACTCAACCTCCAAGAATGCAGGGATTTAGGAAGGATCGGGTATGATGAACGCCTGCGCTTGGCGGAGGCTCATCATTATTTTTCGGATTCTGACAATAGTAATCATCGTCTTCTCAATTGGAGAACGTGCATCCACGATGAGGTCTTGTGATTTCCATTTGAGTGCAGTCGTAATGAAAGGAAGGAGTGCCACTCTAAGACTTAATGGCGGTCACATTAGTTAAGCACATGCTTCAAATCTGTGGACGCTAATTCAAGTATACTTGGTGGTAGATGTAGGGGTTTCACCCTTCTTAATGTAAGTGAAGGTGTGTGGTAGCTAGGCTTCAGGGTTCCCGATCGGGACCTCACTTCACTGCCACAAGTCATTTATCAGTCCAGCAACTACGGGATGACTGATAAGTGAGTCAAAGAAGTGTCGCAGAAGTCACGAAGAAGTTACTTTGTAGTCATTCTAACCGGGTTAGTTTTGGTCACTTCTAGGACTTTCTAGAAGGGTGACCTCTGCATCACCAACCCAATTTTCCAGTTCTTTTCTCACTACGCTCAAGAAGGTTTAGGATTACACTTGCAGATTCGTATTGGATCTGTGGTTCATAGAATTGATGAATTGTTTCCTTCACTTGTGGTAATTCTAACAGTTGAGTAACTTTCTGTACAGGACAAAAAGTGTAATTCCCCCCTCAATTTCAGGGACTCTGCATCCAACATTTAAGAAGAGGTGAGTTTCCATCTTTACTAAAATTCCAAATATAGAACAAAACTTGGGACATGCGTCCAATTAGTCAGAACTACGTGCTGTCCTTCATTTTTGAGTATGCCAATTTTAATTACGTGTCCGTCATTCCCTTTCCTTCATTGTGAATACTTTGATTTTTAATAGAGTTTCCCCTTCTATGTAGGTGAATTCCATTCAGCACGTGTGTTCGCTGTTTGTAAACCTACTCCCATTTTTTTGGTCATGAAGCTTTACTTTGAGAGGAAGTGAAAATGTACCCTTCGGTAAAATATGTCAGAGGTTTAAGAGTGCAAGGGTCTCAGAGTGGACTACTTTCCAATTTCTTATGGTGTCAGAATTTTATGATTTTATAATGGTTTGCATTTAGTTTCCAATGTCTTGGTAAACTATGTCTCCGACTTCTCCCTGACCTGTCAATGATAATCTCCAAGTAGTTGTCATTCCTTTTTTTTTTTTTTTTCTTTTTCAGATTTCCTACCTCGGTTTAAAACAGTGGGAGGAACTATATTTGATCCTAGAATTGCTCTCAAGCAGCAAGGATTTAAGAACTAGGTTTTAGACAATGCATTATACTTTCAAAGCTTACAGGTTTGACGTGTTTAGTACTTTATATAATACAGAAATGACTTCTCTTCAAAGAGGTGTAGAATACAACTTCAATGTGTTCAAATAACAGCAGAGATTGGAGATTCTGTAATTATCCCACCCTTTCCCCGTATAACTGATAATTTTTCTGACATCATAAAGACATGGTGGATACAATTTACATTCCTTCCATTGATGCAAAATAAGCAGAAATAGTAAATTGGAACTCTAAAAAGAGCTAAGTAAAAGCTTTCATGTGATGGTACATACACCTTCCGAACTCTACAATGAAGAGGTACCCCCAACATAATTTTAGTAAAGAACAAGAGGAAGAATAACAGCCTCAATAGTATTTGTAACCCAGAATCACTTATGACGCAGGACGACTGGGCAATTGAATGACTGCTAAATGTCTTATAGGTGACTTGTACGTGCCTTACATATGATTTGTACGTGTCTTACATATGACTTTCACGTGTCTTACATATGACTTTTACGTGTCTTACCTATGACTAGTGGGAAGTCGAAGTCACTTACTAGTCATTTAGGATGACTGGAACACATCTTTGGAAACGTAAATCACTGCAAGCAATTGTCTTCAAACCGCTAGTGCGTACAGCGCGGTTGTTAGAAATATAATAGTCGTACAATATGGCCGCAGAGCATTCCGGGTCCCACTGCTTTCAGTGTACCTAAACCCGCTGCTACAGAAGTTCCACTAAGTACAATTGCTTGCATTTTTTTCAGGAGGCGCACCCCATACCCAACGTAGCGAGAAGCAGTTCCGTTCACTTAGCAATCTACGTAAGCTGAAGGCTCCTATTTCTGGAAGTGGAAGTCGACTTCAGTGAATCCTACCAGGTATTCCATCCACATCCACTCATCCACATCTTGGCGCTATATCCACGGGGCCATATTCCATAAATTTCAAAGTGAGAAGAGGGCATGTTTTCTTGAGGATGAGAAAGCAAAGAGTGCTCCGAGCTGCTCCATTGTTCCCTAAGAGGAGACCTAGAATGTTGTCACCTGAAAGTGCCCAAGAGAGAAGCCTCGTCAAACGGCACCATGCCTTTAGCACCGGAATTTCGAAGTGCCCAATTGAAATTCATGGTGTTCACCAGAATCCACCTGTGGTAAAGGAAGCAACTAGTCCTGTACATTTTGCAACGGCGGTTTTAGGATCGGTCCTCCCAACAGCATCGCAGAGGCCACTCTCAAGCATTGATAGTGAGCTGAACAAGCGTTTTGAAGCTAGGGTCGCTTTGGCACTCGGGCACACGTCAGATGCTGACTTCAGTGATCATTGAAACGCCCTCAAAGCAGAAGACGGTTGTGTGATGGACGGTGAAGGTGCTTGTGGACATTGTAAACCGTCCGCGGGCCACTCTCAATGTTCACTAATTCGATTGAATGAAAGAGCCGGAACTCATTTTTGTCCTTTCTGTGTTATATGCGCTTATGCCTCTCTTGTATTGCATCAGCGTGCTTGAACTGCCATGCATGTCAGTTGTCCTCCATATGTTTTTGTGCTACCCATGTTGTCGGTTTCAATTGAGAAATGTGCATGGAATCTGCATCATGTTTGTAGACATGTGGTATTCTTACCAGACCGTCTTCATAGTTCACAGACTACCCTGTTTGCTTATGAATAAGGTTATCTTTGAAATTTCAGTCACTGAGAAGTCATATTTCAGTCATTTACGAGTGAATTTTGTGGACCTTGCAGTGACTTCTGAAGTCATTCTCAAGTCATTCTGGAGATACCGTAGATGAATATGAGTTCTCGTAGCACCCACCTACAGACGTCCCGTGACTAACTCCACCACCATTTGAAGTTCATATACCGTATTTTCAGTACGTCATAACGAATAGGCATCGGCTTGGAACATGTTTCCTGCTGGTCTTCCACTATCTGATAGTGAAAGACAAAGACTTCGAGATGAGCGCCTATGGCTGGGGGAGTTACAAAGAGCAAGGCAGTACAATGTCAAGAGGCTGCACTGTCCATGCATGCGGTGCCATAGTCGTAAGAGACTTCTCTTGAAGAACGTACGGGAACACCTTCTACAGCATGGCAGGCATCCAGATTGCCGCATTTGGAGAGGCCCGGGCATGAGAGACTCCTCGGACTCGGAGTGGGACCAAGAATTCTGGTGCACGCCTGAAGAGTCGGCAGAAGGCATCAATGTCGTGGATGCTAATGTTGACACTGTCGGCATTCTGAATCAAGCAATGCGTCCAGTGCAGGATCCGGCATTGTTGGCTGAAAGTATTCAAGAAGAAGTTGGGAATGCGTTTTCTATGGCGGACTCCATCCATGAAGAGAACATGCAATTGTCCGACGCCGATGTTGCGGAGTCAGAGGAATGTCGTGACGAGCAGCAGCCTCTTGCCGATGGCAGAGACCAAGTTCAGAGTGAAGAGGAAGACCCTGTTGCCGATGGTCCAGGCGAATCATTTCTAAGGGATGAGGAGCGTCCCCCCACCAGAGGCATTGCCGAAGTTCAGAATGATGTAAGCTTCGACGCCAGGGCGATGCAAGAGTGCTTGGAGCCTCTATATGATGACGCTGCTTCCAGCAAGCTTGCTGCGACCGTTCTTTTGATGAATCTTTGCACAGTGCATGGTGTAAGCAACCATTGTGCCAATGAGTTGTTCAACATACTCCATTCTCATCTCCTACCAAGGAGAAATAATTTGCCTCGAAACTATTACGCAGCGCAGGCACTAACAAAGAAATTGGGTTTGACATACAATACGATCCATGCTTGTGAACAAGGCTGTGTTCTTTTCCGTGGACCCTTAGAGCATGCTGTACGGTGCCCCAAGTGTGGCGGTCGGAGATACAGGGACGAGGAGCGGCGTTGTTATCCTCTCAAAGTGCTCCGTCACTTTCCCATCATTCCCAGATTGCAGCGCTTGTATATGAGTCCGAAAATCTCAGAGCTCATGGTTTGGCATGCAAGGAATCGGAGTAATCGTGAAGGAGGTGATGGCCTTGTCAGGCATCCATGTGACTCCAAAGCTTGGCGTCATTTTGAGGAAAACGTAGATCCCTCCTTTGCCCATGACCCTAGGAATGTCCATTTTGCCTTGGCAGCTGATGGAGTGAATCCTTACAAACAAAATAGGACATCATGGTCAACATGGCCTGTGTTGCTATTAAACTACAACCTACCTCCATGGTTGACCACCAAAAAAATTTTCATAATGTTGGCACTCCTAATTCCAGGGAGAGAGTCAGTCACAGGTGATGTTTTTGATGTTTATTTGGAGCCGCTAGTAGAGGAGTTGCTGGAGCTATGGGCCGGAGTACCTGCCCATGACGTCACGAAGGATGAAGGTGAAAAGGCTTTTCAACTGCGAGCCATGTTATTGTGGACTATACACGACTTCCCAGGGTACGGCACTGTTGGAGGATTCTCGCATCAAGGGTATGCAGCGTGTCCATGGTGTGGCGAAGACCTTGGCGCTGAGCATTCTACAGAACTTGCGAAGCAAATCTATGGTGGGACTCGTCGATGGCTACCACAAGATCATCCCTATAGATCAGAGAGTATGAAGGACAACTTCAACGGATTTGTAGAAAATCGCCCTAAACCCAGGGAAGTGACAGTGGAGGATCAAATTCGTCACGCAATGCAATGTGAAGCATGGAAAGCAGCTGGAAATAGAGATGGTGCCTCAGGTGACCCCTCCAGAATTTTTGGGCTAAAGCGATTGAGCATTCTGTTCAGACTACCCTACTGGAAGGTAAGTGTCTATATTTTTTACTGTCTTATAGGATAACGACTTATAGAGGACTCATAGGTCACTTCCTAGTCACCCGTGAGTGCCGTGTAAGTCATATAGAAGTTGTCGACGCTGAGATATCTTGTCGTATGACTATGAAATGACTGATTTGTGACTAGATATGATATCTTCTCGTCTGAGTACTTCAAATGTTCCTATTGTGAGGCTTTAAGGCCTGTAGAGTAAGTTCTATAGTTTTAGCCCTGAAATGGGAAACAACTTACACGAGACTGGAAGGCGAATTCACAGTCACCTGCCAGTGCCGTGTAAGTCATGAAGGAGTTGCCGACTATAGGAAATCTTCTGCTTGACTAGGAAATGACTTCTAAGTGACTAGGCACTGAAGCAAGCGTTGTTCCTAATCCGCTTTTCATGTTTGTGCTGTCAGTATCTTCTCATCCGGTACACACTGGACCTCATGCATTGCGAAATGAACCTTTCCAAGAACTTTTTGAAGACCATATCAGGAAAGAAGGACACGGTCAAAGTACGTAGGGACTTGCAGCGCCGAAACATAAGAAGGCATTTGTGGCTCACTCCACACCCACGTAAGGCAGGGAAGATGGTCAAGCCAAGAGCATCTTATGTTCTGTCTGACGAGGAATTTGATCAATTTGTGAAGTGCATATCGGATTTGAAAATGCCTTCGGGGTACTCCTCAGACATTGGAAAGTGCCTCCGTAAGAAGAACTTTGGTGGCCTCAAGTCCCATGACTACCACATTTTAATACAGCAGCTTATGCCACTAGCTCTTCGAGGGCTGATGGCACCTGGACCTCGTATGGCTATCATGAGGATGTGTAGAGTATTTCGTCGCTTCAGTACAAAGGTGTACAATCCAGCCGACTTTCCGTCCCTACAAGCAGATGTCACAGAGAGCATGGCCTTGCTAGAGATTGAGTTCCCACCCTCGTTTTTTGACATCATGACTCACCTCCCATACCATCTGGCAAAGGAGCTGGACTTGTGTGGTCCAGTGAGTGCGAGGTGGATGTATCCTGTGGAGCGCTATATGAAAGTTCTAAAGAACCACGTTCGCAACATGGCACGACCCGAAGCATGCATGGCAGAGGGCTACTTGAAAGATGAATGTCTTGGATTCATAACAGAGTATCTCCATGACTTTGAGGGAACTCAGAGGCGTGTGTGGGATGAAGACGAAGAATATGGAGATGCTGAGGAGGTATTGCAAGGTGCGGGAAGGCCGTACATGATGAGTTCAGAGCTAAGAGATGTCGCCCACCACTATGTACTTTCCAATGCCGCGGCCATGCAGGATCTATGCACGTAAGTTCAAAAGGGAATTCTTTGATGGAGTACGGTGATCAGTAGTATGCTTAAACCGAAAAGTCTTCTATGTACATTTTAGACAGTGTACAATTATCTAATATGCTTCACAGTTTCGTAGTAGTTGTTGTAGAGTCATTTTGAAGTCACTAAACCGCTGGTGACTTACAAGTGACAGATTGTAGTAGTGCCGAAGTCACCAAGTAGTCACCGACCTTCCACCGCGTGAGGGAAGTCACAGAAATACTGCAAGCATGTCTCATCTGTTGGGTCTCCCTTCAATGAAAGAGTGTGTGGTGCCCAAAATGATGTATAGAGACTTGGGTTTTGCAGGATGTGGAGGAGTGAATTAGAAGGAAATCCGGGAACCCTGTCCTTAGCTATGTGGATGCAACAGAAAGTGGGAGAGTCTGACTTAGATTTTCGTAACCCAGAAGACATGGATCGTTTTCTCCTCAGCAAGAAGCCATCCCAGCTTGCTACAAGATATTCACGAGTGACAGCGTTTGGCAACCACTTTCGAGTGGAGGATGACAGTACTAGACACTTGCTAACCTACAATAGTGGGGTAGCGTCCGTTTTCCAAGAGCCTGGAGCGAATGTTGAGGAATCCTCAGTGAATTATGTAGGAGTACTTCAGGACGTGCTTGAGCTGGATTATGGTGCACTCAGTACGAAGATCATTCTCCTGCGATGTGATTGGGTGAAAACCCAAGACAATCGGGGGAACCCTACTTATGTGAAGGACGACGCTGGATTTCTTGTAGTGAACATGCGGCACAAACTGCCTCGGCTTGCAGACCCGTTCATTTTCCCGAGCCAAGCTACTCAAGTGTTCTTCTCTGACGTTAGAGGAAAACCAGGTTGGAAAGTTGTGCTCCGTAAAGAGGCACGAGCTCGTCGACAGTTCCTTGACAACGGCGATGCATTTATCAACACAACGGTGGAGAGTGCAGGTCTAAGAGCTCCCCAGAACCTACCAATTCCAATCCAGGTAGTGAATTTAATAGGAGCCATAGAATTGTCGGAGGAAGACAATCTATTAGCAATGGAAGGATATTAGTGTCATTTGAGAACTACCGGTGCTCATACATGCCGCCTTCACCTACAAAGGAACAAAGTCATTGATCTTAGAACGACTCTTGTGTCAGTAATTGTAGAGTCACAGAATAGTGACCCGGAAGTTGTGGTAAGTGACTTCAGAGTGACTATTGGTCACATCAGACTCGTAGGTGGCCATCACCTACAATGAAAATGGCTGCTTCAAGCGTTTTGCAATTCCGCGAGTCATTTCTAAGTTCCGTTGAAATTACCTGAAGCCACTTCTTCGTCTTCGGTTGAACCCTTCTGTAGATCCGACATTTTTTGAAATCTCCAAAATTATTAGCCTCCCAAATGAAAAAGTGCAGAAATTCTTGCAAATGATAATTGACAAGCAAAGGAATTTGCGGGTACCTTGGACAAACGAGGTGGCAGCTTGATCATTTTTGATGATGTGAAACCTGATGGAATATATATCCTTCCACTCTTGAAACTAAATCGGAGACTCCTACAGTGGACGTGGATGTAATCTTTCATTGGCATGTGCCTCAAAATGACTCTTATGTGAGTCATTGTGTAGTCGGACAGTAGTATTGTAGTAACGTAAGTCGCGTCGTATTAGCCCCAGAAGGTCTGGTCTGCTGTCAGACCCTTCCATGGCCCTCTGGAGCAACGAAAATCACTGCATTTCTTGTCCACTGGCGCACGAGTCACTTTTCAGTGGCGTTGAAGTTACCGGAAGTCACTTGTTAGTTGACCCTCCCTCTGTGTATGTGCTCCCGTTTTTGACTTCCTGCCCGAAAGTCGGAAGTCCGGGCAGCATTACCCACGAAAAAAAAAATAGTCATGTAGAAGTCACTCGGAAGACATTTGTAGTAGAATTCTGTGACTCAGGGTTACTTTTCAGTGACTGAGGCGTCCGCAATTGACATTACCTCAGTTGCCGGCTCCCAGGAGAACTGAAAATTGTCGATGAAAGCCTGTCTTCATTGCACCTCAGTAGGTAGTTGGAAAAAGTGACTCACGAATGACTGTTTCGTCCTTGCGACCCTGGCGCTGGTGCAAATATGGAATTCGCAGTCACTTTCTAGTTGTTTCGTTCCGCGAGTCACTTCTGAGTCATCTCCTGCAGTCACAATTTTGGGTTTTTTTTTGTAGTGGGAACAAACTTTGACTATTAATAACTTTTGCATACGGTATCCAAATCCTGCGTTCTTTGGTGCGTTGGAACTGGCTTTCACTTGCCAACAAGACTACATAAAAATTTGAACTAATTAATAGCAGGAAGTAGGCTCAGTATGAATAAGTGACGCTTCTGGGTGTACCCACCTTATTCCTAATGTACTCTGTTTGCTAGTGTAAGTGCCCAAAATTAATGACCTACATAGACCACGTACACTTCGGGATATGGGTTGTTCCCAAGCCCTCTTCCATTTCCATTTGAATAATTTAGAACTGTATCCACAGAGCTCTTCAGATTATGAAACTACTTGGATTACATGCCAACTCTTCTTCCTTTTACAAGACCCTTATTCGAAATTCAATCCAGGAAGTACCTACTCTTCAACATTCTATTCACATTCAACATTAGCTCTGTCTTGGCTGCCTTCCTTTTTAATTCATTCCCTTCCCACTTTAATCCTTAGTTATTCAAATAAAATGCCTCTCAGTACTTACTGTTTCTTATGGTACAGTGCACCATGCCCACCTCTCACCCAACCCATTACATTTTCAATTACAATCATATTCCACACCTACATATAAAATTGTGAACTCTCCCAAAATGAAAACTTCATATTCATCTTCAAAAAGGCTATGTGGTTATGGTGATTACCTAGAATGATTGCAGTCGGACATCACCTTCCTTCAACAGTTCTGCAATTCAAAGTTCATTCACATGCTGTTAGAAAAATGCACTTCAAAGCAATTTGAAAGCCCATGATGACTAATACCTTCATGTCCTCAATACTTTTCCTCTGCACAATTGGACAGTTCATGTCTGAGGTTCTTCATATGTTAAGGTAGTGTGCTGTTAAAGCAATCCACATCTCGATATGGGCCCTACTATTCAAGATACAAAATACACCATGCAGTTCTATTAGGAAACATTCACTCATTGCAAACTGCCTGAATAATAAGTGACAGTGCATCACACTGTATTGTACACTGACTTAACATGCACTGGGGTCCACTCTAAGAACTTGCAACATTTGTACATTAATTAATGCAAATTCAGATTTGCATGTCCAACTACCACTCAAAGAAGTTCATAGAATTCAAAATATGTACAACAAGCGTTGGTCACATTCAGAAGTCTCCTTTTTGATTTACAGCTAATCTACACTGTCCATGCACATTCCCCCATCCACCTACACACATCATACATGTGTGCATTCTCTTTAGCCTACACTGAAAAACAGGTAAGTGGAACTGCAGTCCTCCACAAAATCAGAACTCCTTCAATATTCCTCTGCAAATTACGAAACTAATTTTGTTTTTTTCGTCATTCACTCTTCTCCCTCTGAAAATTCAAAATAAAATATTTCTGTCCTCAGAAGCCCATTAAATAATGCACTCTCCCATTGAGTGGTCGCTTTTAGGGCACACTCGATTACATTGCAGGGGAAATTCTCTTGCACCATTCCTGAGGACTTGTAGCTCCTGCCCTCACTACCATCTTCCCTTACTCTCATTTTGGGACCTGTGCCACTTAGTTTCACTTCAATGTATGTACTCCATAAAATTCCTTGTCATATGCTTCTCTTTTGTTTTTTGTACTCTGAAAATGAAATATGACTTCCAGTAATACCATTTCTCTAAACAGGTCACAACAAGTTAAGCTACATGTTTAGGATTCTTTCTCATCATACATTAATAACCTACACCAGCAGTTCTAATATGGCTACCTCTTCTTCTAGTCATAGCACTATTAATTTTCAGTAACCTCTCATACAATGGAATACTTTACCTACTTTCATGACACATGCAATTTTGTCTTTGGTTGTGAGTTCTACTAGATCCTCTCATCACGGTACTTCCAGTTTCTTCATTTGCTCCATTGCCTTCATATGAAATTACATTCCATTTGAAAAAACAAAAAATAAATAAAAATCACTTCCACACATATTACTCTTACCACACTTCACGAATGCTAGCTGAAATCCTCCTCTTCTGAAGACTCCCCCATGTCCCTATCAAACAAAGTATCACCCTCTTCCATGCACTCATTCAGGACATTGTTTAATTCGATGTTTCGTCCACCTGGTAGTGGATTTCGGTCCACTTCAGCAACTTCAGAAGCTCCTCGAAGCCCTGCAAAATCATCATCTCTTCCCATGGAGAAAAGTTCTGGATCTCCTTCATCATCTACCCCAATGTGCTGACGACGACCTCGTACTTCTGTTCTCAAAACTACTTTCTATGCTGGGTCGTCCCCATCATCACTGAAGAAAACCTGATGACACTGAATTGGAAATGCAAAGGATTCATATCCGAAAGGAACACGTGCTCGGAAATTTGCTATTGTGAAGCCCCACTCATCTCTCTTGATTGTTGCATTCCTACCTCTGTAGTTTGCCTTCACCCAATCACAAACTAAGAGGACTATGCAATGTCTCCTATAATTCAACTCCACTATCTCCAATATTTCACCAACATATTCAAGGTCCGCTATAATGAAGTTCTGATCAAGTCTACCAAACCGACAAGGTTGTCTGAAGATAGCTGCAACTCCTGAATCACATGTGCTTTTGAAACTACTCTCTGCGCTTTTCACTCGATAATGATATCCATATGCATACATGCTTTTAAAAGTCTTCGCTTCCGCTGATGGTAGTTTGGAAGAGTCTTCGACATTTGTCGGTACCTCTACTCCTTGGTTCACAGCTTTTTCTATTTCCACTTCAAGCCATTGAGCAAAACATGGAAGCTCTTCCATGCCAGGTGGAAATGGGGCAGCTCTCCTACCATGTCTGGAGGGATGCCTCCTCCGAAAGTCATTTCGAAGGTTCGACCTCTCTTGGAATTCTTCTTGATATCGCCTGCATCATCATAATCTCTCACTTCTCAATTAGTAATGGAAACTACTAACTAGGATACATTTCTCTTCAATATCACATGGAAAAATAATTATGCTAATCACCTACTGAAAGGCATCTCTGCAATTCCTCAGAAACAGCAGGGTAAGTTTTGACCTAAACAACTATACTTAGGCCTAAACTAATCAACTTCTAATTAATGAATATCCAAACTGAATTCAAAGGATATAAGCCTTCTACATATTCAAGTTCCTGATTGAACCTTCTTACTTGCAATCCCTTAAACTAATGGAATGGAAAATTCTTAAACACCATGAACATACTCTGGTATTCGAAGGCATGCCAACAGAGCATACAACCCATTCTGTTCTAATTCACCATGCTGAACTTCATTACAAATTCAGGTCCTAGGTTCACAAAGCAACTGTCTAAGCACTAACAGTGAGTTCAGGAGAGGGAAATTCATGGAAATAATTTTTTCAAAATATTCTTTGAAAGGCAATAGAAAATGACATCCAACCCAACTTGCTTCATATTCTTAGGATGTTTCCGGAATTAGTTATTATATGTTCAGGTTGAAGGCCACACGGCTCTAAAAGAAACCAACTACTAAAATGTACACAAATTATACATTTCAGTATATGGAAAACAGCGAACTGTACCCTTGAGGCACATCTGCTTCAATATGCCCTAATGGACATCAAGCGTCCTACCTTATACTAACTTCCTTCCAGACTCCCTCTCCACTCGATAATCAGGATTTCCTGTGAAAATTGGGATTTAAAATTCTTTTTTGCAATAGTTTCATTTTCATTGCATGTGCCACAACACATTCATCCAATCTGGATTACCTTTCCTATAACACACTTCTGCGACTCTCCATGGTGGTTTTAATTTACTGGAAATACTAACAGTCAACTAAAAACATTAGTTCGTTGAATTCTTTCTAAATCTTATTGGAGAAGCTGCACAAGCTGCAAAAGATGACCTTCACTTCCTTAGTTTTACTCAAACTCAGATGAAGACATTCTTACTGATACATTCCATATTCAGAGCAAGGACAAATCAATTCCAATACTGCACTGAATCAACTTTTAAATCACATTAGTCTATTTAAATAAACACTCTCTCTTGGGAAGAAAAACACTAACAAGACCAAAAAACCTATTAAGATAGGTACACCCTAAAGTGTACCGTTCCTAAAAATGCCATCTACAACTTCCATACATTTTCAAAATTAGTCATGCTCCCTGACTCTAGATGCCGCTTTCAGAAATAGACTTTGACTGTTAATAACTTTTGCATATGCTATCCGAATCCTACGTTCTTCGATGCGTTGGGCTGTGCTTTCATTTGCAAACAAGAATGTACGAAAATCTGAACAGCCTAATCAGAGACACCCAGACTCCGAATGGTAACTTCATAGCTACGATTTAATTTATACTTCCCTACTATGAATTCTATTCTAAATCAATGCATTAGCAAACACTGTTGACTACATTCTCTTCACATGTGCTAATTAATATATGCATAAAATTTCAAAAATTAAAACGAGGAATTCAAATTACTTAATTCAATATTCATACATTTTCACTACGATGATATTATCAAATCAATGAAATAGAAGTTCTTGTACAAAATCAAAACTATATTTGTATACGAAATAGAAGTTGGAGATCACTTACCGTCGGTATGGATCTATGTGTGAAACATTATCCAAGACAAAGTCGTGCATTGCATTCCTTAGCTCGTCTGATAACACCTTCCGCTTCCCTTTACCTTCTAGAATCTCGTCCACCATTGTGGGCTCCTCCTCACTATCCCACACTCTTCTTCTTGTCAAGTTGTATGTACTCATGTATTCTGTGATGAATCCAAGTGCCTCTTCAATTTGGTATCCTTGAGCAATACTGCCTTCAGGTTTAGCAAGGTTCCTGACATGCCCCTTCAAACTTTTAAAGTAACGTTCATATGGGTACATCCACCTCGTGTGAACAGGTCCACATAAAAAAAGCTCTTCTACTAAGTGATGAGGTAAATGGGACATGATGTCAAAAAATGACGGAGGCATTTCCTTTTCTACTACACACATAGTTTCGGCACAATCTTCAGTCAATTGTACCTTGTCATGTATATCCACTGTTTTTGAACACATTCTGCGAAACACTCTACTTAAACGTATGATTGTTCCAGCCATAGCCTTGTTGGACACCTTCCTGAAACATAATGGCAAAATCTGCTGTAGAAGCACATGGTAATCATGTGATTTTAGGCCGCTGAATTTTCCTTTCACAATTTTCTTGTGAAGTGCTGACACATAGTGCGTAGGAGTCCTCAAAGTCTGTAGTACTTGTAAGACCTTTGCTTTATCATCTTGTGAAAGGACATAAGAGGCATCTGGCATAAAAAGCCTTCCAAGATTTGGTCCAACTCGCTGCAGATGGAGATGGGATCGTATTCCTCGAGCCTGCATGTCTGCTCGCACGGCTGGAGAGTCTTTTTCCCCAAAAGCTGTCTTCAAGAAGTTCTCACATATATTCTTCTCACAATGCATCATATCTAAAACATGGCGTACTGGAAGGTCCTGCTCATGCAAAGAGACAGTTAGCTAGTATATACTATACCATCATTACCTAAATTGACAGTACCATATTCTAAAAATGTGATGCACATACATCTCCCCTGAAGGCTTCCAGGTATATCAATTAAGCTTAAATTCCTCCCTTCCAAGAATTGGATTAGACTAATCAATGAATCAATTGTGCTTCAGATTCATTAATCACTTCCAAATACCTAAAGTACTCTCCATTCCATTCACTAAAATTAGCCAATACTGTGGTGAGTTACCCTTTCAATTACAAAAAATTGCCTTCTACTGCTATGAGAAATTTTAAATGACCCGGAACTCAATCAATAGTCTTCCGTACATCCAGAACCAAGATATAAGCCTTCGCAATCTACAATGTACACGTGCACCACATACATTACCAATTCAATTCTTCAGTTCCATTACATGTGGCAATATTCAGGTGCAACTCAACTGTCATTGTTAATTTCCAGAAGAATTCATGACTGTACCGAGGTTTACTCCGATAAGGTAATGAGCAAATGATGAGAGGAGCTAACAAAATTACAATGAAGTTGACATGCACCAGCATAGGAAATAAGCCGGCACTGAAAGAGAATAAACTTTTTCCATCACTCTCATTGCATCTGCTACCCCCAAATGTAAAAAGAATTTGCAAAATGTAACCTGTGCTTACACTTCTAGTTTTTTATTTTAAAAAAAAATTGGTTTGACTCTTTTCTAGTTCTTCTCATGTGCTAATCAAGACCTCAGTGTGGATTAACTTAGAAGTGAAACCACTGATTAAATTAAAGACAACAAAGTCGCCTTTCCATCCTGAACATTACAGCAGCCTGTACCCACACTTTAAACACAAACAAGGTTCAGAAAAATACTGATCAATCCACGCTCATGACATTGTTTCAACAAATTACACATAACTTACTTTTTTATAAACTAAATGTTTAGGAAGTCCAAAAAAAAGGTTTTGCGCACAAACGATCTCATGTGAAGACTGACCTGTTCATTCAAACATTGTGTTATACATGCATACTGATTAATGGAATGACATGATTTTCCATACCCTGCTCCGGAAATGCAGAGTGCAAATTACTTCCGTAACATGAAGTCCTATATGCACATAAGTTTTATTAGCATGAATTTTGAAAAAATTATTTCAACCAATGTTACTATTCATACTTCCACTTCAACCACACTGTGCCCAAGATTTCCTTTACTAAAAAATGTACAAACCACTGCAGACTACAAATATGTTAAATAAGGTTATTCAATTTAATGATGACAGATAGTTCGAACTAATTTAACGTGAACCTCTTCATTGCTAAAGCCCACAATACACGTGTACATGTATATGTGCCTTGCTTTCAGAGGAAGTGCTCTGCGTGTAGGCATTCGAGTGCTCTAGAAAAACAGGACACATACCTTAATACTATAGCACAATTCACTAAACCAAAACTGCAGAGCACCTGTTCTTCATTATGCCCACATCGAAAATAAATCAAAATAAAATTCCGCAATCATGCACAGCACGATCCACCAGTAGATGTTACATCTACACTTTTTCCAAACATTAAGTTCTAAAAGATAATGCCTGTGATCTCTGACGTCAACTTCTAAAGACAAAGGTACCTTCAAATAATTCCATTCTTGTTCATGATAAAAAAAAGGAGAATGCACATTCTACAGCTTTTTTTATCATGACTAGTTCATTCGTGAGTTACTGATATTTCTGTTATTTATTTCTGATTGCAATCCCATAATGCTGTCCTCAATGTGTTGTTTTTTTGTCAATGTCAAGAAAAAACTGACCTTCCAATATGGCAAGTCAAAAAATATACTCCGATGCTTGACTCCATGTAACTTCACTGGGTCGTCATTGGAATTCTCCACACCACCATTTGCAATAAATTCTGATCGTTCTGAACCCCAACGTAACACTTCTTCACCTGTTGGTCTGCGAGGAGGCAACTGTAGCTCTGGGTGCAAATTAAATGCAGCCCTTGCTCTTCGAAATCGATGATCCGCCGGTAAGAAACGTCTTACACCTAAATAAATCATTTTCCCCAGAAGACGTGCATGCTCGGCACAGGTTTGTGGACCACATAATGGACATGCTTTATATCCATGAACTTGTTGCCCAGAAAGTAAACCGTAAGCTGGAAAGTCATTTATTGTCCACATCAAAAGAGCTCTTAAAGTGAACCTTCTCTCATTTTCAGGTTTGGATATGTTCACCGCTGGTACACCCCTCCACAGTTTTTGCAGGTCTTGAACAACTGGGCCTAAGAAAATATCAATATTCTCTGCAGTGGGTGCTAAAGGCCCTGGAATTAAAACAGCGAGAGAGATAAAGAATTTTTTGGTCAATAACCATGGAGGAAGATTATAAATGGTAATGAGTAGAACCCACGTAGAGTGCTTTATGGCATTATTCTTGAAAGGAATAATGCCATCCCCTACTAGTCCTAGTCGAAGATTAGTGAACACTTCAGCAAAATCAGGATAAAGTCGATCAATTGTCTTCCACTGTTCACTGTCCACTACTGAACGCATTTTACCGTCCTGTGATTTATTGTCTGCATGCCAGGTCATGTGCTTTGCAATCTTCGGACATTTAAACATCCTGAGCAAGTGCTTCACAATATCAAAATAACGGACTACCCGTTGAGGAACTTTGTTTGCACCTGGAATATATCGTGGATGTTGACAAACTGGACATTCTTGAAGGTCTTCATTGTCCCCATCATATAGCATATGCCCTTGAGGGCAAGTATGCACCTGCCGATGCTTTAAGCCCCACTTCATTAACATGGTTTTGATTTCGTAGGCTGTTCGTGGGAAGCAATTTGAGGTTGGTAATAAATCACCAGCGATCCAAGTTAAAAGCGCATCCAGAAATGTGTTCGGCACGGAGTATAAGCTGCACAAAGAGAATAGTACAATACCACACTGCAAACGGTTCAAATTACTCCCTTCGAAGATCTTCTCTGTTGAATCCCTCATAAGTGTCTCTAAATTGATTTCGTTTAGATCTTCATCTTCTTCCACATCCACATTGTTAAAGGATGTTGCCTGCTCTTCATTCATGAAGTCATTGTGAATTTCATCACAACGCATGAATGCATCTCTGACCATTCTGTCAATATCCACAGTAGTTCTATCTGGCCAAGTGAAATTGGCCCCACCGTCTTCTCTGTCTGTATGACGGTTATAGTCCTCCTCTTGTTCTTGTTGCTCAGTAGGGCCATGTATACTTTCTCCGTCCACGGTCTGCAACAAAAACCAAAAATGTGTCAATTTGAAAAGAAGTTCTGTGAGTGCTACGTGCTTTGTGCGTTTGGGACTTCATCAACTGTCTCAACTTATGAAAAAGGTTCGAAGTTGACTGTTCTATCGAAAGAACCTCGCAATTCTCCATTGATATCGATGTGTACAGACACTTCTTCGGGTGAATGCAAACTGACATGAGGAAGCCATGGACACGGGAACTCCGTATCATATACATGAAAACACTGACGACGCGCATTTCATGGAAGACAGAATCTTTTCATGAACTCACCAGGACTGGGTACTTGAGGTAAGGGTCTCGACCATTCCTGCTATGATGCTTTGCAATAGTAGATACTTTCCTCACTATTGCGCCTCTACATCGGTTGCATGCACACGGGTACTCATGTAGTTTTAAGTGGTTCGCAATGGAACGCTCGATGTGGTAAGCTGAATTCTGTGTCGTCCGCATCCTACAAGGACATCAAGTACCTCAAATTAGTGGAAATTGCTGAAGTACCTACAACTTCAACATCAATGGAAAATATCATTTACTTGTGACGTTAGGAATTCCGTTATAGCTTTCTCGGGAAGCGGATCATGACTTCTCAGTCCACTGCTGAACAACTCAATCTAGACCAACTCCTTGTTACAAATTCAATCCTTGTGATGAAATAATCTTGGAATTCCATGTTTTGAATTACTTTGTTTGAGAACCAACAGAACCGAAACTTGCAAGGACTTCGGTTGCATGTTCTTCTTCATTACTAGGAGAGAGGACTTGCTTAAGCCCGACATTTGCAAAGAGTATGTTCAACAAATTTGCACGACTTCTTCCTCTGTAACTGACCCTCTCTTCCTCTCAGATACTACTACAGTAAAGGAAGCATGACCATTTCTGTCATTATTTCAGACGTTCATATGTTAAACTGTGAATGCCACCGAAGTGATCTTCCCCAATCACTTGCTACAACCAATTTCTTAGCACACTGAAAGAAATCTGGATCAAGCATGCAAGTTTCAGCTTCCTACATTTCCTCAAGTTAAAAAAAAAAGTAGGCTTACCTTGCTGGTGGCACTCCCAAATAAAACTTCCGTGTAAATTTTGGATTCTGCAGATGCCTGAAATTGTACACTTCCAATGAATGTCATTCAATTCAACAGCGCATTGCCGAAATGAGCGTACTTCACATGTACTAGACATTAGTTAAATGTTCAGAACTTATCAGTGCTTCTATTTCTGTGGAAACCTTAAGAGAAACAATTGAACTTGAAGTGCTGATGCAATAATACACTTAAAAGTCATGGCCAGTCCTTAAGAACAACAAGGACATGTCTTTCTTGCAAGAAAAAGTCTCTCACGATTAAAGTGCATAGAAATGCTAATGTGAATTGCCTTCATTGTTAATGAAGCTCTCCAGTCTCCTGAGTATTGTTTTCTGAAATTGTATTGCAAATTCTGATTGCCATATCTGCCGACGCATTTTAAGATGAAAGTCCCCTTTCCTTTTTTGGGAATGTACTTGCTAAATGATCGAGCATGGATACAACAGAATTACACAACCAAATTCCAAGTTAATTTCATCCTTTGAGGCTTCGACAACTGCTTCTTTATATCTTCAATTCGAGAAATGAAAGACTTCCACTCAGGCGCTATTGTTAAAAGAACTTCTGTCCAATGGACAATGACTCACGTAGAACAGTGGCTAGAATGATTATAAATGAGAAATTCCGAGCAATCAAACACACTGAGAATGACCACCCTGTCATTCCATTCCTATTAAGCGCACTTCTTTCCCACATTTCCTAAGAAAACGAAAGATGAATTCCATAGCTGCACCTTCAACGACTGCATCGACGGACACAGTTTTCTAAATGAACCCATGTAGTACTTCACAGGAGATTAGGACTCACATTCATTTTTAATTATTGTCAGATTCATGAAACTCTGTTTTACTCTGCAAATGACATAATCCCCTCTACCAGAAAACTAGTAATGTTTAATATGAACATACAGAAATGCACAATTATGTAACTTCAAAACATGTAGAGGAATAGAATGGCGATTCCATACCTTTGTTGCCTTCATTTTCTTCACACACCGGAAGATGAACAGAACTTCACATCTCCAATAAAGTAGGAATTATGACATCAGTACAACAGACTCAATGACGGTAAAAGAGAAGGTAATTTGGAGACTGCGAAAAGATTTGGGTGCACCCATCATTGGATTCAGACGCTCAACCTGTGAAACCATTCCGTGAATGGGTTATGGAGGCCTCAACTTCGTCCCTTTCTTGACAAGGACAAGTCGTGTACACTGACTTTCACAACGTCTGCATTCCCAGATCGGAGATATTACAGGATTTGAACGAAATTGCAGTCAACGTCGAAGTAAAAGCAAAGACGCTTTCAGCAAATAACCCTATGCTGTCAATTTATGAAATCAAGTAGCAATTACTCGAATGTGATGGACTTGTCACTTGTGTCATAATTCATACTTAATTGGAGATGTGAAGTTCTGTTCACCTTTTGGTATGCATCATTTCTGGCATAACGAACTTTTAGAGAGAGTGGTTTAACTACAACAAGCAATCACGTACTTCATCAGCTCTCACCTGCTATTCCCGATGAAGTGAAGAGGAATTCCGTCGGCAGTTCTTGAAGAAAGCCTCCAACTCTGTGGTGAGTGCCGTTCGGGGCAACGATCTTCCAGCAGCTTTCCTTACTCCCAGTTCGTTCCGACGTACCTTCACTTCGTAGCGGCAATCACTGAGCCGATTCTTGCTCGTAGAATATGGAGCAGGTGGAGGGAAATGACGCTGCCCGGTTGCGAGTGGAGGACGGCACCACCAACATGTTCACGAACAGCGAGGAAATTAACACAAAACGGTAAGTGACTCTCTTGTACAGTGTGATTTCTTCAGAAAGTTCGTGCTTCTTGTTTGGGAGAAGTTATTCGTGAAGAGGTGAAAGGAAGTTCGATTGCCGGCAGAAAAAGCCGTCATTTCTTACCTTCTCTTCTTTCGTGCGGAACTGTGGAAAGTCGATGCCGATGATGCGTTGTCATTCATAGCCGCCATAGACTGCACGATGCAGTACTGATTCATTTTCACTGCTACCCTCCAGTTCTCGGATCCAAAAATGGAAGTCGCCACGTCCAGGTAGTATCGCATCGCTTGTGCGAAGATGTTCTCAAACTAAGATTAGGTCTGCAAGTGCGCTTCCATGTTATGGGTCAGTTTGTCTAAAGCTACCGAAGACGGCGGCATAATAAATGACCGAGATATTTGCGATTAGAACTTGGCTTACGGACAAGGAAAGTAGCATCCCAAGTATGATGCATCACGGCATCACCTCCGTGCATCCAGATTTGGAAAAGTCCAGCCGTCGCGACTAGCTCTCTCCTTCTTCTCGAATGCTGTGCCTTGAGTGCATGTTGACCTAGTGGCCATCAGTGGATGAAAGTCGTTCATTTTGGCGTTAACGTGCATTCAAGTTCCCTTGCTGTTTTAGGCAGTTCTTTTCGGAGGTTGTTGTTCCTCCTTAGCCCTAGTCTGCATTTCCACAAGAATATGATTTTCACCGCTCGTACTCGCTTCAGTTAGTACATTTGTCGAAGCCGAGAATCCGTAGACTGGCAGAGGCTCATGCAGCTTGTTTTTAGACTGGTGTGCTGCGGTCTATTCTCTTCTAGTTCTATCGGTATGCAGTCGTGTTGATTGTTCAGAGTATTCACTCCTCGAATTCAGTGTTTTTTACCTTGTGGGACCATCCCGAAGAAGAGAAACACTTGTCTGGTGAACGCAACTCACATGCTCATAAGTGAACCACAGTAGCGATGACGACGCGCATTTCATTCATGGCAGTAGTATTGTCATCAGAACACGGGAAGCACCGGCGACGGAATTACCGGGGAATTCCATTCCTCTCTACAGTGAAGGAAGTGGTGGAGCAGGAGACTTTCGGAGGTGGGGGGGCGGCCGTGGTATTCCAAAAAAGAATACGGCGCTGGAGGAGTTCCTCTTCCTTTCTAGTGACTCTGAGGAACATTTCTGTCAATGCCATGAAGGAAGACCGCACTCTCCGAGTCCTTTGTTGCCAATGAACGGTATTCATGATGTCCCAAGCGAAACTCTCTCATACTTGAGCAGTAGCAGCCCTTCGGATAACAGTGGAGCATCAAGTTCTTCAGATTACGTTCCGCTGGAAGAAACAGACTCCGACAGAGAGGACGGCAATACAAGTAAGCGACAGCATCTTAGGAAAGACACGAAGAACAAAAAAGGACGACGAGGAGGCCATAGATTGAATAAAAACCAGGCAAGTCTTCACCTTCTTCCCCATAAATTTGACCGCAATGTTTTCGGGTAATGTGTGAAGAGGACTCATATTGTAGTACAACGGCATCAGCGGAAGTGCATTGCATCGGATTCAAAACCGAACTTCCACTGCACGAAGAATACGAAGTAATTCTTTTCCATGTCTTCCTGTTAGTTTGTTCTAGGAATTCCAAGGCTTTGTTGTTTTCTAGTAGGCTCTCCGTGCATTTCTCTAGTAGTTATATCCTGCCGATATGGTAACCTGGCACTAAGTCATTGCATGGTTCAGGGGAATATTCACATTAAAACTGGTGAGTTCCTGTATTTAAGTTTTCCAGAGAAAATTGGAGGCAACCAACTGTAGTGAAGTGAAATGGACTCATGTTTTATGCCTGCCTCCAACTGGAAGGGCATATGTAGGGAAGGATTGTTTGATTGCATTTTGAAGCCGTAGTTAAATCACCCTGCAATGAACATGTCGTTGAGAATTCCAGTGAACTTCAGATCAGTGTATCAACTTCACACATCTAAATTTGTTGGGCAGACAAAAGTGCATCCTCGGACACGGTAAGTGGATATCACTGGAATGAAAGAACAAGTAGTACTTTAGGCTTTTACACTTCCATGTTAGTATCATATTCTCATTATACAGCGTACTCACCAAACTGATTGTAGGTTAGTCCTCATTATGAGATTGTGGCAGTAGACAGTTCTAGATATGTCTGACATTTTTTTCATGTTACACAGTCATGTTACAAATGATTTGCATGCTCTGTACAAGTATGAGGATAGATTACTTTTCGACATTTAAGACTTTGTTGTTTTCAAGTAACTAGCCTTTTTTTTACTTGTGATCAAGTTCCTGTTAATGACATTTAGGTACTCCAGTCATGCATCGGTTAGATGAGTCCGGTAGTGGAGGCCATATTCAGTGCTGTTGGAATTATAAGTCCAAAAACCTAATCGTTTTTCCTGTAACGGTGGAAAGGGAAGTTTGGTTTCATTCAATTGTTTAGTACGTTCTTTAGTTCAGAACTGCTATTGCTTTTCAAAATTTCTGGAATTTTCGAAAATTTAGGTTTATTAATTTGAAAAAGAGCCCTGCTGTTCAAGCTTCACTTTGAATTGAATTGTCTTCAGGTTTTCTTCATTGTGCTGTTCATGTTAGGTCTTCGATCTGTCTTTGAGGTGGTCGAAGATGTTTGTTGTTAATAAACCTAAGAGTTCAAGAGATTTCTATGTGCATTTGTTGTAGTCAATTGTTTGAATAGTGCAGTAGAAATGTTCGTGGAAAGAGACGTGAACCAAATCTTTTATCTTCACTTCCGTCAGTGGGATATTGCTTTGCGGAAGTTAGAATTCCATTTGTGTTCATTTGGCATTTTGCAATGCACACGGCTTTTGCAGTCATACTACTCTCCTGTCAGGGAGCATGAAAGAGGAATTTCGTCAAAACTGAAATACAGTTCTTGCGTATTTAATTTGGTGACTTATCAGAAATTGCTTGTTAGTGCAATTCATTGCATTATCAGGGTCCACTGATGTGCATGTGAATGTTTCATTGATTTTAGCAGTACATTCTAAAGTTGTAAAAGGTAACCAGTCAGACTGAACTGTCTTCCTTATGATCTGCTGTAGCCAGCTCTCTGTAAGTGAAAACATTGTTTTGAAACTGTGTGATGATGACGACGTGTTCAGTATTTAGTATTTGTATTCTCCTGGAGCCCAGAGCATGGGCATTTGAAATTACACGTTGTTCATGGTTTAGGTTCCTAGAACACAATGAATACTTCGCAATTGATTAGTATGATTAAGTGATTGATACTATCTCTAGAAGTTTATTACGATGCAGTTGTCATTTGTGCAAACATGATCTTGCTTGCGGCAGTCGTTTGTGGATGAATATGTTTTCGTTTATTTCGAAGGCACTGCTCCCTGCAGTCATCATGAAAGGGCTTGGATACTGGCACACCTTGAAAATACTAGTCACCTTCAGACCTTCAGTTTGTTTATTACTTTCTGAATTTGAATGTATAGCAATTTTCTTTTCCTCTCTCTATTACAATGTCCAGTGCTAACATACTATCAACGTTCTTTAAAGTCATTGCAGGTGTGGCAGAGAGGAGGATCAGAGATGGAAATGCCCTTGGAGAACGAAGATGTGTCGCAAAATATTGTGAAACGAAAAAGAGGACGACCTGCAATCCACAAACAAACTAGAGGGACTGCAAAAGTGTCTTCCATGAAACGACGTGAGCAGGAGGAGGTAGGGGAAGGAAGTAACGTTGCAGTTGATCGTCGAGGGAAAGGAAAGAAGAATGAGTCCGGTAATGCACAGAGGAAAAAAAAGGGTAAACAAATCCCCACTGCGGTTGTGGATGCAGTGTTTGGTAATCTTCAAAGCTATGTGGCTGATGTAGAAGAACTTCGTCGTAAGAGGGACGAAGACGCTTTAAAGTGTGGGCGCGTAGCCATGTCAGTCGAGAATGCACCCATGTCAAACTTGGTACCAAATGACATGGGGCTGGACCTTGCCGACCGAGTTCCCATGAATAATACAAGAGATGAACCCACTTGTGAAGTTCTAGACTGTCATGACAGTAGCAGACAGAAGCAGTCGCGAGCAGGTGGGATTTTCTGTCTACAAATCTTTTGAATGCTTTGCTTCTATAGTTAAGAAAATATGACGTCTCGAGAAATTTGGAAATGTATGGCACTGTCAATCTCCTGTCGTGCGTAGACGTCTTCTTTTAAAGCAATGGCATGAGGTTCAAGACAACTTCAGCACCTAGCATTGCCAGTTTGGAGTGAGTAGTGACTAATCTTGAAAGGGAAAGAGATACTCTCATATGATCTGTCGTCATTTTGCACATGAAGTCTTGAAATGGCGGTATTGCCAAATGTTTGTTACAATGTCGATAGAGGCGTTGTAAGGAAATTTCAGTTAATTCTGAAAGTGTTCCCGGACTTTTGTTCTGATGTAGTGCGTCATTGCTGCATGTAGGAACCCCACCCCAATTAGAGGAAAAGGATGTAGGACAAGATGTGCACAAACGTTCCACCGGGAATACAGTTTCTCTGAAAACGAGCTCTTTGAATTATGAGAAGGCGAGGACAAGTAATCCAACCTTGGAGAGCAATGGGAAGAAAAGTTTGTCGGATTTTCCCTTGGTGAACAATAAGAAGCACGCATCCAGCAGTGAGCAGTTGCGAGTCGCCCCGAAGCCAGTGCAGAATGAGAGAAGTGCATCACCCATTCGGGAATATGACGACATTGTAAGATGTTTTTGGTTCATGACTCACATTTTTGCTGTCACTATTGTCTTGTCACCATTGTCTTCGATGTCATTACTTTCATGAAGTGCATTACTTGCCAAATTATTCAGGAATTAGGTATTGAACAACTCACATTACTTGTGAACTTTATGAAGCGGAATAATGCATGTTCGTGTTTTAGTTTTGGAATATTAATTAATTTAATTTGGATTTAGTTGATTATCCAGAGTTGTCGACGTTAATGTTGTGTAAGGTTGCAAGGTTACAATGACATGTACCCTATATATGAACTCTATGTGAACAGAGTCTCAATCAAAAAATATACTTGACATCGACAGGCCTTTAACTAATGTATATAATAGAATTACCTGCTTTTACTGTCCTTCAAAATGAATTTTGAAGTCGTCATTACAAGTAGCCTGAGTCCTACTCTAACTATTCTACATTTCCACGAGTCGTTCAGTGCTGCGTAATAAGACATGAAGACACAGAATGAATGTCAGAGTTGCATGCTTCATTTTGTAGCTTCAGCCATTGGAAAATCAATATGTGTTTCTTGAAGTTGTTGCATTCAATATTACTAATGAAAGGACTTCGAAGTGCCACTTAATTGGAGTTGGCTATTTCTTTTGCAGGATAACCGTATGAAGGACAAGCGTCCACAGGGTTTTCTTCAGCATAAACAAGCAGGTCAGCGTAATACTGTACGTGACTCCATTACTGGTAGACGCCCTGTGCTTGATGGATCCTACTCACTCAATGATAGTGAATCCCGGCGAAGACGTAGTCGTTCATGGAGTCCATCAAATGAACGAAGAGATGTTCGACGCTCGAGGGAGGTTGAGTTTGATGAAGGCCATTCGAGGGACAGACGCCTCCAAAGTGGATTGAATGGTACGTGACTTCCACGTCCCTGAATCAGAAGCAGGAATGAATTTTCTTTTCCTAGTTGCTTCTTTTTTTAACCTGGAACTTGCATGTGTCGTTAACTGTGCTTTAAAAATACCTTTTCAGGAAAAGCAAGTCGCACTTGCACTTTTCGGAGACCTTTTGTAGATTATGTGCAAAGATGCTGTTGTATGAAGTTCCTCGTCATTTCCTTTTGTAGTATTCATTAGCTCAGCAGTTGTTGTCGTCCATCAGTGAATTGTATTTATTATATGTTGATGTCACTGAATAATTGAAATTGAGTTGTCGAAGAGTATCTCTTAAACTGTTTGTGAACTACACTCTCATTCTACTGAATAGTAGCAGTGGAAATGGTACTGTTGAAGTGCTTGAAAAACAATCCAATTATAATTCCATTCCATTGGATAAGATTGAGAAATGCATGATGTATTGGGCAGTACGAGTTCATTAATTCAGTTTCTGTGTTCTCTTCAGGTGCTCATGGAAGAAGTTCTCAACCAAGCGAAGAGGTTATACGTGGACAAGGTACACGCTCTCCCAGTCGCTACAGGAACATGAGGTCTTCTTCTCCCTGCCAGAGTTTGGAAAGGGTAAGAGGGAATCCAAGGTCCGGGAGGTCTGGATCACCAAGTATGTCATTGGTACGTACCACATGTGAAGGTCGAAGTGGAAACGGGAAAGTAGTGGACGACGTCCACGAAGAGCAGGATTTGATTCTGCAGTCATCGTTGGACAGAAAAGCAAGACGTCATCAACAGTCTGTCCGGGAGTCAATGAAAATGCAACGTGAGAAGGAAGGAAGTAAACCGTTCTACGTGACTGTCGACTTCGAAGGACGGCCTTATGGACCAGGAAGAGCAGCATGGATATCCGAAATTAACAAATTAGCGGCGGGTTTGGATGCCTCATGCACAGACATAAGGAAGCAAGCTTATGGTGACATATGCATATTCAAAGACCGTCTGAATGAACGCTTCGAATACTCCAGAGATGTGAACGAAAACTACTTGAGAGGCTTCATGGGTAAGGCTGTCACTAGGAGAAGGACAGATCTCATAGACTTTATCAATAAGGATGGTAAGCGTCCATCTTATTTCAACGAAGTCATATGGAAGCGACTGGAAAAACTGGCAGCCAGTAAGCAGAGGCAGAAGAGAACAGAACATGGACGTTACGCCAATGCCTGTCGAAGAACTTTTGGAAGGACAGGTGCATTAGGTGAAGAGGGAGTACGACAACGCCTTCGTGAAGTGCTTCGTAGGTCACTAGATCTAGACGAAGTGGCCACAGAAATTCAACGTGATAAAGGCTATGGTAAGTCTGTAGCAGGAGCGTCTGCAGAACGCTGGAATTGGCAAGACGGTAATTCAGATGTCGAACTAAATGGAATGGACAAGAACTTTCGGTCACGGCAGCTTGAAGTGCGGCATTTGAGGTGCATCGAAGACGATGATGGCAAGCAGTATTCGGCGGAGAGAACATCAAGTTAGGTATTTTTCGACGGAATTGGCATTGTCATAGGACCATTTATAAGGAAAAACATATGACAGTGATTTTGCTCCGCGAATCTATAAGTCAGTGAAGTTGTACAGTGTGGGAGTGCACTGGTTTGACACGAAGTACAGTGCCTTTGGATTATCTCTGAATTTTTGCTGAAGATCTTGGGAAATGAGTAGAGGTAAAAGCGTCAGTATTGCTTCCATGTAATTGAAACGACTTAGAGGAAGTGCAAAAGTCGTTCAGAAGTTCTCCTTGCTCGTGCATTTCGGTATATTTGTAGTGTACTCTGTCATTTATATTCAGGAATTGACAGATGTGGAGAAGAATGGTTTGCAGTATGTACTTCTACACGGCATGCCTTGTATTGTAGTGGAAGCTTACTGTCGAATTCATGCATTCTTTGTCCAATTTGGAAGACTGAATTTTTTTCAATGAAATCATGGTCATGAAGATGGAGGAGGCTCTACTTGGAAGGCAATTCGAAGAAAACGAAGTAATCAGAGATACTGGAAGCCGTATCCTGAAGGAGACTATTTCAAAAGACGAGTACATTGCCCAGTTGGAAGCGCAGTTGAAAAATTTCAGAAGCAATGCAAGCATGAAGTCCTCTATGAAACCTATGTCTTCACATTCTGGAAGTAGTGGAACAAATGACGACATCTGGAGGCAGGTATACCACATATTTATCGTAGTGGATCTATGAATGTTGTGCACGAGCAACAGTATGTGTTTCACATAGGTTGACCCAGTTCTTGTGATACTGTGTTTTCGAGACATGAGCGGGAAGAGTATCATATGACATCGATGTTGACTGAAATGCATGCAGGGGGGTTCTGAGGGAAGGTCATTGACGACAACGTATGTGGTGGAAGGAGAAGAGCGACAACGTGTTTCTGAAAGGCACACTGTCCGTGGCAGTGGACGTCGCTGAGCGAAGCAGGGAGTTGAAGCTAGCAAAAATAATGTGCTAAGCATTTCCATGTTTGTTTAGTTTCGTCTGTGACAGTGAAAGTTTGTTTTAAGGAAGGTACACTCAGTCTATTACATCGACTGTGGATTGTCATGGACGACCTCAATTAATGTCATGGTGCTTATGCTTCTGATTGTGTCGATCTCGGACTTCTTGAGGGAATAGAAGGTAATCATCCAATGGAAAGTGGTGAACAGCAGAGTACAATGTGGGTGACCGTCCATAACATCATGTGAGGTAATCTCTGGGAGGAAGAAAAATTTGTATAGAGTGGTGGAGCAACAGGCGATTCGAGAATGAGAGGAAAATGACTGCTGTGCATGATAATGTTTTATCAGTGATTAAGTGTGCTTGAAGTGAGAAGTTGCCATGTTTCTGTGGAAGTTGTTTTTTAACAGTATTTATGACATGATGCAGTAATGGTAATTGACAAAGTGTAACTCGAGTGCAATATTAAGAAGCATTTGCCATTTTTGTCGTAGTTCTTGTAGACGTCATACTTGGATAGTAGTGAGGTTCTTCCCGTTAGAAATTCTAATCATGCTTTTCATTGACTCCATTGAAACTTAGGAGTCATATTGTTTCTGTTTATGCACAGTGGTTGCTAGAAATTCTTAACTGCATTGATGGTGATGTTAGCAGACGTGCAGAGTCTTCCCTGCTCTGCCATAATTGCATTTAATTCATTTAGATTCTTCCTATATATATATATATATTTATATATATATATATATATATATATTTATATATATATATATATATATATATTTATATATATATATATATATATATATTTATATATATATATTTATATATTTATATATATATTTATATATTTATATATATATTTATATATATATATATATATATATATTTATATATATATATATATATATATTTATATTTATATATTTATATATTTATATTTATATTTATATATTTATATTTATATTTATATATTTATATTTATATTTATATATTTATATTTATATTTATATTCTAATGTCTGAATAGGAAGCCAAATAAGTTATGTCCAGGAAGTAAAGGAAATCCCACAGGAGCCTTTGGTATCATTGTACTTGTATTTGGGGATTTCATGTTCTAATGTCTTCATGAAGTCATAAAGCCGTCGTTGTGGTGTAGAAGTGCATACTGAAGCGAATAACGAGTAACAGAGAGGAGTCAAATTTGTATAGAACAATTTGACGGTAAGATAAAAAGTAAGCATGAGTGCACTTCGTTATTTGAAGTACCTGTTTTCATTATAATGTGGTCCCACGAAGAACATATTGTGGGATGAAATTGTCAGAGTACTTCTTTCTTTCCAAAGTTCTTCTCTTATCTAATCCAGGGAGTTGGACTTCGTTTGCAGGGCAGATAGTGAAGCAGAAAATAGTGGTAATTGACGACCTGGTTTACGGTAATAGGAGACCTGAAATTTGAATTGACAAAGGCCATTGCGGATGACAGAATGACCCAGGAGGGCACAGGACCAGGGACGATAGGATTGCTATGGCGATGAGTTTCCTCAAAGAGCAAGCATATCAGTGCAGCGGGAATTATGGTATTAATGACTCTTATGTACTTATGAAGTTTTTTTACTTGGTGTGTGGGTACGATATTGGGAGACCAAGGAAGCAGAGATTCATTTTTCAGGTAGGCAAATTTAATTTAAAAAGCCTTGTATGAGAGTGGATTACATTGTGCAGTCGTTAGGAGTTAATTAATCAGAGAGTCGTTTTAAGTCGCACTGAAAGAGAAGTACTTGTGAGCTTAATCGTGGCTTCTGTTTGACAACATGGAATGTATTACCTGTTGGAAAGGTAGGTAGTGGCCCTTTTTTTTTTTTTTCAGGTGGCATTGTGTAGGTAACGGACAGGAAGAGCTGCATACGAGGGACGTAATGAATTTCATGAGTTGAATGGGTAATAGTAGTGTAGGAGAAGTTTTTACTCTTGGAATTGGTCTTCTAGAATTGACAACACTGTCCTAGGTCGAGGGAATTCAGTTTCTTGGAACTTCACTCCCTCATTCAATAATTTCTGTAATACAAAAAGTTCTCAATTCCATAGTTGTGATTGATTTCCATTCAAGCAGTTCAACCGCAAGAAGTTGGTTCTGTCTTCCTCATGACGTCTGCCTATTGAAGTTCCTGAGCAGTCTTCGAAGAAGAAGAGAGAGTCCTCTGGAGAAGAAGGTAGTGTAGGATTCCTATTCATTTGCTAGGAAAATGTAATGTGGAAAAGGATTTCATGTTCACAGACATGAAGAGCGTGAATTCAAGTGTCCATGAATACTGTTTCATTGTTGATATGTAGGTGTAGGCAAGTGAGGAGGACTTATTAAAAATGTATAATTCTTCAAGTGAGTGCAGGTGTTTGAGGTTAATGACTGTGGAAAAAGCGGTGGGACTGGCAGTTATTACATTGCTTATGAAGTTATGTCGCGCTTAGAGAGTGCTAAGATGTACACGTCTAAGGTGACGGCTTCCCAAACTTAGGGAATCTTCATGATGTCAGTTTCAGTGAAGTAGCAGCGAATAACCGAAGATGAGGTGTTTGTTTGGAGGTTATTGTATCCGTGGAAGACTGTGTCCGGGTCCTGTAATTTATCGAATCGAGTGAAAGTCGAAATGGATGCTTTCATGGCCCTTTCTTTCGTGAACAGTGGCGTTTGGGACTAGTGTCTAGCGCACAGGAACTTCTTCAGAAATTAAGGTATGGTTCATATGTTGGCGGCTGAAATAAAAGGTATGACACTTCTGTGAATGCATGTGTTAACGTTCTAGTGGTATGCAGAGTAGCATCAGTGTACGGAGTGGAGAATGGTATTTTGGATATGTCTTGGATGAGGATGCTGTTGTAATTGATTTTACGTGAAGTTGGTTACACATTATGACGGAGGACTCCATACCTGAAGTCGGTCTGTTTTCTCTATTTTGTATGCAAAGTGGCATTCGTTTATCATGTCTGAACTTCGAAGGAAACAGTGTAAGCGAGAGTGGCGAATATATTGAATTAGAGTAGTTGGAAGCAAAGACAGTCCTCTCCATGCGTTTCTAGTTGTCTTCTTTCTTGGTCGTTCCAGGAATAGCAGATCCGGAAGCCTTGTGGAGGTATGAGAAATTGGAAAAGGTAATGGAAGAATATGTGACGAGTACATTCGAACGCCTACGGAGGCCAGGGTGAAGTGCATCATGTCGTTGGACGTGTAGGGGTGCGGGATCTTGAAAAGGCAGAAGTCGTACAGATTTTCCATATCTGATTTCGTAGTGTGCAGCAGTCAATAGTTAAAAGTCCGCGTTGCTAGTTGAAAATGAAGTTTGGAGTGAACATGCTCAACTTGTCATGAGAAGCACATTCCAGTGTGCTCAAACCGTTATACTGTACTTGTCGACGGTAGAGGTGGACATGATGTCGTTGCTATTGGGGAGCCACTGTTACGGAATATGAAGAGTAGAGTTCTGACCTCAGGGAAGCATGGGAGTGCGGAATGTGAAAGACATGAGTGACAGCGTTTCATATGTTCATGGCAGAATGAGGCGAAGACGTTGCATTGCTTACAGAAACATCTGTAGTGTTTCTCATTAACTGCGTGTAATTCTTGTTTTGTTCCGCAGCACTGTAGGTCATTTGAAACTCTAGCGTGCATGCTGAAATGTGGAACAGAAATGGAGCAGTTAGAAGGCGAAAGTAACGTGCGGAACTTTCAAGAACCAGTGCTGTCTGGGAATTCCGGTGGGCTCAGCGCTCTTTTCTTCAGCAGGAGAGCAGGAGGTTTCTGTGTTTCAATGAATTTGGAAGGTACCTCAGGTTTTGTCCTTTCCTCCTTGCTTCGTTTTTGTCAAGAAAATTTTAAAAAATTAAAAAAATTGAAAGCTCGCTCTACATCCGGAATCCAGATGGTTCTCTTGGTTCGCATCGTCGTGCAGGATTCCTGTCGTCGACGACGGGGATAAATGTAGTTGCATGGGCTCCCATCTCGGTCTCCTTGAACCCGTCCCGCCCACCCTTTCTAGCAGGACTGTGATGCGGACTGCATTTCTGGCTACATACAACTCGACCTGGAACTCAGGCTACAACTGGGCCTACAACTGGGGCTGCAACTGTCTCTAAAATCTCTGCCTTTTAGGACGAGAGCCAGCAGTTCGAACTCAGCAGTTCTCTTCATACTCCCCGTGTCATTGTCTACCTTGAGAGTTAGTGAGAGCGCTCAGTGCTCAGTGACAGTAGCCTTGTTGCAGTAAGTTCGTGGGGTCTCGAATTGATTATCGTGCGGAATGTAAGCTGCATTGTAGCATTAGCCACCCAAGAATGGTATAGTAGCCTACTTCCTTGCATTAGGTAGTGCAATTGTAGAATTGCAGATGATGTTACAAAAGCAATGAAGAAGTGCTCATGTGAAATTAAAATCTTAGATATCAGTGAGTGAAAATATACTGGAAGATAGTGATTCGAAGTTCCAGTCGTGGAAAAATTATTTCTGAATTGCACATAGTGGGGTGAGGAATAGCAGGACGCGCATAGTGCAGTATGCACGTGTCATGAAACCGGTAACACTATTTACCATTTGAAGAAAAAAGATTTACCGTTCCTTGTTTGTCGTGTACTGAAAGGGAACCAAGAGGATAATATGATTTCCATATTTAAGCGGCGATGGGATCGAGAGTAATGAAGATCATAGATATACGTTCCAATATTTTGAAGTTGTTAAGAAATCAATCTTGTTCAGGGCGAACCATGAGCAAGGAAGGGAAGGCGTCGGGGGATGGAACTGTCAACGGAAGAAGCATGTATTCAGCTCTTGTTCGGAGAAGCACTGAGGAGACGATGTCAGGGGCGTCTCATCGAATTTCAAACTTAGGGAGTTTGTAGGAAGTGGGCACAAAGTGCTGCCTCTGTTGAGGTTTCGGGTATGCATTCTAATCATGCGGAAACTGAGGTGTATGCACGGTTTCGTGATGATGTATGGAGATTTCACTTGGCTGTATTCCGAGTATGTTAGCTTTGATCTTGATGTAGTACAGGCGTAGCCAGTCTTTAGAGAGGAATTTACAGGAAGTGACCCTTTAAATTCCAGAGAAATGAGGAAGTGGGCATGTTTTCGTGAAGTGAAGGAGTTGCTTACTTTGAGTATTACGAATGGATTGCGGTTAAAGAAGGGATGTCGGCAGGGGTGCAGTGCATGAACTGCCACTTCCATCTGGCAATGTCTAAATCAGTGCCAGGTCTTTGTGAGCGAGTGGAACACGTCCGTCTGCTGAGTGAACTCAAATGAAATGTTCTTCGGTGTTCTTAGGGAAGTTCGTGGGCCTAGTACAGAAATGACGTTGAAAGACACATGATGTTCACTTCCAGACCATGTTGAAAGAAATGTTTACCGTGGATGTCATTCCTTGTTACTGAAGTCCTGGACTTTAGTATTTTGACTTGTTAACGGACTATCAAGTTTCGTGGAGTGTGCAAGGGATCCTTGAATTGGGAAGTGGATGCGTGGACTTTGGTTTGCGTACCGTTTTTCTATGTATTTTGAGGCGGAGGTGCTATTTGTTAGTTTCAGCAGTTCTGTTCATGAGCGAACATATTGTAGTGAGCTACGAAGATGTAAAGTAATTTATCAATGCCATGTGGGGCAGTGTTTTGGGGGAAGCTAGATCGACGGGAGAGTTGGCGCCGTTGACGTCGAAGTTGGTCTTCTTGTCATATCTCGCAACTGTAAAGATTTGTTGAGGAATTCAGTGCTGTTATTCAAAGTGTTTCACGTTTTCTCAGTCATTCTAGAGTGGTTTGTGATAAGCGTGTAGTGTTCTTGTGCTTTGGCGTTGCAGTTACAAATGATCAAGGAATGCACCTGGAATATATGGAGTGAACTGTGGAACTTCCTCGAGGGACCGCATAGAGCACATAGAGGTATTGTATTTCGAGAAGAAATTTCTCAGAATTCCTTGTTGATTGAAATAACTTTGTTGTGAGTGTGCCTACCTAGAAGGTGAATTGTCTGCGTTTGTCCCAATTCTCGTTTTTGCATGTTGTCGTCGGCGAGTCCAGAGAACACGGGTAGTGAATTGAGAGCTTTTGCTTTCGTAAATGTTACTTGAGATAGTAGGGCCAAATAGGTATTGGTCATGCATCAGGAAGTGCTGTGTCGTACTTCGTTTGTACTCAGAAAGTGTAATTTCTTAAGACTCTGGAGGATGTAGACATTAAAGTCGAAACTAAAAGTATTTGGGACCCGGAGGAGGTGGGGAACGAAAATGTGCAGGTGATCCCAGCTTCATTACTGAAGTAAGCAGAGGCTCGCTTCTTGGCATCAATGATAGCATCGTTGCAGTACTTAGCGCGTATAGAGGACTTCATGTTATAGGGCAAGCACTTTTATTTTAGGAGGTGGACGACCTGCAAATATTGTGGAAGTAGTGGAACATGGAATCGAGTGTTCAGTACTAATGGTGGTTGCACAGGTAATTATCAGGCATACCCGGAAATGAAGTTGTGGATAAGTTTTGTCATTTTGATGTCTGATACTGTTGTGCTCTTCAGAATGGCACATTGGGCGAAAATGTAAACTACCGTAGATGCATTTGAATTTTTGAGTTGCAGGTGATGGAAGAGAGGGCAGGAGCAGTTTTCGATGAACTACAACTTCTTAGCGTAAGTATAGTGCTAATAAATGCTGTTTGTTTTGTATGAGCTTGAATCCATAGTTTCATGGTACTGAAGTGCATTGCAATAGTTAGTGTGGCGGTAGAGTGAGCACCTAGAAAATAGAGTTGTCAAATTAGAAGTCAGTGCAGAGAGGAGACCTAGGATGCCATGCGTGGATGCGGTAGCTTCAGAAATGTTCTGTGAGTCAGCAGCTGGAAAAGAACAATTGCATTGAAATTAATAATGAGAGTACTTAATTATTTATGCCAACTGACAAGTAGTATGTACAATCACAGATTTTTTCATATACTGCAGTCAGTGTTGGAATTTGGTTATAGAAATAGAGTGGTGAGAGTGCAATGTGGAAATGCTTAAGTGAATGGAAGGAAGTGAACCATTTCAAGCCACATGAGGAGCCGTATGTAGTGAGGATTACCAAACTGAAAAGCCATTGCATCAAAGGATGACGTGTGGCAATAGGAATTTTCTTGTGGAGGAAAGGTTTGCAGACAGGACTCTACAAATGGGAAGCAGACATTGTAATGCTGATTGCACTTGTGAAAACGCTTGTCGAAGAGTAGTTCAGTTGTTGTTGCGAGTGTGAATCCTTGCAGGAAAGAAAAGGTGTCATATTCGTATGAAGTGACATGTGTATTCGAAAGTGTGCAGATGTGAATGAGTTATTGGTAGTCTTCTTCATTAACGGAGGTCTTGGAGCCATTGGAGGAGGTCGATGAATCTGTGTGTAATGTTGGCAACAACTGAATTGCTAACGAGGAAGAAGTGGATGAAATGCATGAGGTTTCTTGTTAAGGAATGAGCTTCCAGAGGGTGGGCATTGCGCAGACCTGCAGACGGCATCTGAGAAGTTGTTGATGCACTCACGGAGTATGTGGAGTTCGGCTACTTCTGAGGGTGGACGGAGACAGAGCACCAGGTACGGTCTGAGGAAGCGTGTGGCATTGGAAACCCCCCCGACAGTTTCATTAGTTGAACTACTGATCACGTGTAGTGCATTGCCTTTGCCAGTGTCAGGCGATGCATTCGCCAAATGTGTCATATAAATGACATATAAAATTTGGAAGAAGTCATGCATGCAGATGAAAGTGAGCGGCAGTGGCATGTAGAGGGCGTTCCACTGTATGGCTTAGGCAAGTGGGAAGAGAATAAATACTTTCATGTCCTGTGGAGGAAGCGAAACTCTTGAAGTCGGGATTTATCAATTGAAAATGGCAAACGAGGAAAGTGGATGGAGTTAGGTAAGTGAACTTTAAAAGAATAGCATATTTTTATTCTGCCAGGTGTTGTTCTAGTGAGCTACAGTAGTTTTTTCTGGTTTAAGTGTCATGGAACTTGCATACATTGTAGTCATGTCTTCTACCTTAGAGAATGGTGTAGTGCACCTTTGGAAATGGGGACTGGTGGTCATGTGGTTGAAGGCAGTTTAGGACTGTCATGTGCATTCTTTGGCATTTGTAGATGTGAGGAAATTAAATTTTTAAATGAACGTGATGTAAGTATTCAATTCAACCCTATAAAGTCATGGAAGATGATCAAGAATCTAGTGTCATTGATGTTGGAGCTAGATTTGCTGACTAAGAATAGTCCTGGAGAGTCCATTCTGAAATGACAAATTTCACTCAGTGGAGGACATTTTAGGTTGCTTTAAGGTATGCAGTAGCGCTAACCCTTCACAACTAGGAGGAATTGCATGCAGTGGACATACAGGAGAGGGAAGGAAATGATTTTGTATGTGCTATGTGTGCAGGTTGAATAAGGGTACTGCTCTGTATTCCGTGGAGACTGCATTTTTTATAGCAGGAGTACATGGGAGCTGGAATAGGAATGCAGGATGTATACATCATTCCAGAAAATGAATAGAAACTGTTGTATGTGTTATAGGTCCACTATAAAAATAGCTCTGGAGCCCACTGGAAATTCATGCACACATTGTTAGAAGAAGTGAAAATGTAGATGAGGAAGCATAGTCTGTCTTCAATGAGACAACTTGAAACACAGGTGCTTCCGTTTGGAAAGAAGTGATCAATACAATTTTCAGAAGTTCAAATTCTTCTGATGCAGTGTTCTAGTTCTATTTCATCTTATCAGTGAATGAGACAATTGCAATGTAATGCATGATAGTACAGGCAAATGAAGTTCGGTTCTTGAGAATTCCCATGTGGAAGTAGCAAGAATTTGTTGTCACACATGGCATCCAAATCAACATTTTTCTGTTATCAACCAACAAGAACGTGTAAAAGTGGACAGGAACATGAACACTTGTATGTTCCAGAAGAACAAAAAAGTGTCAAATTAGTCGTCCGAATCAACATTTTTTGGTTGAGCACTGTCCAAATCAACATGTCCTAATTAACAAATGAAATCAACACTTTCTTGTTAAATTTTTGTTAATTTGGACACATTTTTTCTAGTAGTGCTTGTACCTCCATCTCGTGCCTTCGCTTAGCTTCTGCACCATCCTCACGTAGCTAAGTCACCAATGCACGTAATGCCTCTAATTCCCCATTCGCTCCAAATACTTCATTAATTGTCGTGGACGGGGGAATTGGGTGAATGGCGAGTGGCATGGGCTCGCTTGGACCGGCAATGGGCGCCTCCAATTCGGGAGCCACCAGGTTTTGTTCGTTGGCGCCTTGAGGTGCATTGTCGACCTCCATGGGGTCCGCGTCCACCGCTTCGTCCCATTGTGCCCAAGCCACTCCTTCGCCCTCCAATTGCACTACAGGATTTGATGGAATTCAACGGCTTTTAGCAAGGAAACGGCCACCCCGTTGTTTTGCCGTATACGTGTTCCAATCCACGTCCTTGCCCAAAAAAACCTCCGCATACGCCATTTGACACAATGCGAGGGTCCCATCCTTCTTCGAGAGGGTCCCCCAAAGTGCCAATGCCACCTCGGTCAACCGCTTCTTGAACGCCGGGTGTATGCAGTACTTTATCAATGCACAGCCACATCGCACTTGCGTCTCATTTCTCTCCCGTGGAAAATGGCGGTTGATGTAGGCCCAGTCCACGTATGTCCGACATGTGGTGCGGGTCCATGGCTCAAGCGCCTGTTCCCACCCGGGCGCGGCCAAAACTTCACCAGTATTGAAAGTCGCCCAGTCTACAGTGCTCCTGTTCCCACGACGCCTCCTGTGTGGGGGTTCACCTTCATGGGTCACCATCTCCTGGTTTTCTACCACTGGGGGGTGATTTGCAGCAATTACCACCTCCTGGTTCTCTGCCATGGGGGGGTTCTCGGCATGTATCACCATCTCTTCAATTTCTACCACAATACCTGCACACAATGCCAATATGTATGTACAGATGACTATGCTCTGCCTCCTGTTGCGTGAGGGCAACTGGAATGTGGCAAAGCAATAGCCAAATGCTTGACTTCCTCCCGAATTGCAATGCAAAGCTTTTTTCAAGCTGGGACAGAGCAACTCAAGAGAGAAAGCAAGGTGAATGTGGCTTAATTTGGGATTTATACTCCCCATTACCAAGGCTCGTTAGGAGTGCTAATTTCAGTCTAATCACATGCCTAATCCGCGCCATGCACAACCTCCTGCCGTTGATGCGGACGGCCATCGACGGTTGGTACGTCCAGGGAGCGTTGACTCTCGTTCGGGAGGCCGTCGACAGCTTCGGGATGACATCACAGAGGCCGTCCATAGGTCCGGCGCCGTCAACAAGTTCAAAAAGCTCTCATGACAAAGGGCGGAAATCATTACTCCGTCGAATTACAAATTGGACGGCCCAAAATGGACGGACGCATTTGTCTCATCGTGACGGCCTGCCCGTGGTCTTGGATGGCCCGTGTTCCGCTGTGGACAGCCTGCCCGGACAGGTCGATACTCCGGCCCGAGGTCCTGGACGGCCCAAATTCGTTGCGGATGGATTCTGGACGGCCTGCCCAGGTCCTGGACGGGCCCAATAGGTGGCTACAATATATACCCTCAATTTCAATTAGGCAGGTGGAATCCAATTAGACAGCTAGGATCCAATTACGCAATTGGTATTCAGTTAGGCAGTTGAGATGCAATAAGCTGTAAGACAGCTGAATTTTAATGAGGGTGAACTGGTGAAGATTGCCAATGCAGTACCTGTATACTGTAATTTTTATTGGAGCTCAGTGAGTTAACATTCACAGCTTGCATTTCTTTTTAAAAAATTTTGGGATTCATTCATCATTGTGACAAGTGTGTGACTCATTCAGATCTTGTATTTCTTTTTAAATTTTTTTGGGATTCATGATTGTGACAAGTGTGTTAGCCATGTAATCCATGTATGCATGGTAGGAGGCTAAGATTCCACTTATTTAAATTAAGAGTTGATTTGCCTTTTTCGTGTATGTCTTTAGATGAAAATATTTTTAGTTTATTTTTTAGTCAAGGAGAAATAGATGAGGAATCTAATACAAGTTGTTTCATATTTTTTTGAAGCAAAATTGAATTAATTATGAATTTTCAAACACAATTTGTCATAGGACCCTATTTGTGATCAGTAAGCCTTGAAAACCTATACATGCACAGTTTCTAAAAAAATCTGGTTTGGTTCAAAAACTAGTAATGCAACATGTAAAAAACACTAGAAATGGTTTCTAAATGTGTCCCTTTCAAAAACTGAAATGAATTCTTCAATTAATCATTATTTCAAAACAATTTAACATTTGAAAGAAGGTAGTTTAACAACCATTTTTTATTTTGAATAAAATTAGTAGACACCTATAAGTACACTTAGTTAGGATTGAATCCATTGTAACTCTAAAACCATCCATTCATATAGTAAAAATCAAATCTTAGCATGCTTCAATATAATCCACAATTAGTTTTCTCACAATGAGCTATCTAATTCAGACCTTCCTATTAGGCAGATACAAAAGCCTGCATAGTTTATGAACCTCCGTGTGAGCTTCCTACCATAATAGTTGATTTGAGAGCAAGAGGTCCTTGAACTTCTTCATTTTAGATGTTAGAATGGATTTGCAGACTTATTGATACTTGTGTTTTTAAACAGAATCGGCTTATTAAATTCCCTAAGTTTTCTTATTATATAAATGAATGTGAATATGCTCTTGTGCCTTAAAATTGGTTTTAAATATTGCATTAGGATTGTCTACTATAGTTTAATTTCTCTATTGTGTGCTTTGTTTTCTTATAAATGGTAAAATATAAATAGTTGTAGCTTTGATTTTTGATTTTCAAACTCTTTAGTGGCACATAGATAGCATATGCTGTGCGTTTCACCATGTTTTTAGTTCATCAAAATCCTTGAAGCTGACATGTTTCCTTGTATACAATGTTTTTGATCTTCTCAGTATTTTGTAATTATGAAATGTAGAAAAAAAATAGGGTGTTCAAAAATAGTCCTTCAAAGAATTTACAAAAAAAAATAGGGTACTCTAAAATACACTCCGGTAGCTTTATTTCTACTAATAGGGAGGGAAAAAAACATGAGAAGGACATAAATACCCCCCCATTAAATACCCCATTATCGCACGTGGTTACCAAAAGATAAGGGGTGTGAACCCCCCGAGTCTGTTATTCAAACCATTCCCATTTTTTTTATTCAAACCATTTCCACATTTTTTTCCAAACCGAACCATTTCCATATTTTTTTAGTCGAACCATTAATCCATTTTTTGGTCCAAATCCCTTCTATATTTTTTTTCCAACACCCGAAACCATTAACGTTTTGCTTTATTCACACCACTTCCATTTTTGGGATTCAAACCATTTCCATATTTTTTTTAATCGAACCATTAACACATTTTTTTCCAACCCATTTCCACATTTTTTTTATTCGAACCAGGCTCGACAATTTCTTTCCAAACCATTTCTATATTTTTTGGGGGTAACTTTTTTAACCCTTTGACATGTTTTTTTGGTTCAAACCATTAACACACTTGCGGAATTCTAACTCTTTCGTCTAGGGTTTATCATACACTTCGGCAAAGAGAGGATTAGAGCGGTTTAGGGTTCCACAGAAGAGTCTGAATTCTGAAAATTGGTTGGTGCCCACTAACAGAGTCTTGCTTGCCAGTGCCCCCGTCCTAAACTCCTAATTAGTGCTTTAGTTCACTTATACTTTCATAACTCATAGTTTCATAACTCATAAGTAGAGTACATGACCAGAATATTATGCAATATAGTAATATACTAATATGTACATGTAGTACTAATCTAATTTCCTAAAAAATATATGCCTAGTCGGATGGCTCCTGAATTTAAAATTGAGAAGTTTAAATCCCTACATATCCGTAGGGCAACTTCTAAAATTTAGGGTCCATCACTTCAGCCATTCTCGATATGAGCTGAAGCACTCGAAGGCAATGTAAAATTTTAGCCGTGTACATTACACACTACCCACCAACAAGTTTAGGATCATCCAATTCTGCCATTGAAACGAATTTTGCATAATATAATCAAGCATACCAAATGTGGATTTCACATAAGTCAAATTCAGTTTTTGGTGAATTGTTTCATTCAAAACTCATGGTTTAGCATGATAATTGATTATAAAACATTGGTGATGAATTAGCATTAATTTGCAAAGAGGAGATATGTAGGAAACATCCATATGCACATCTTTCATACCAAAAAACATCCTAGATTCCTAGTAAGTTACAACAATATAATTGGGTTGAAGAATTCAATTAGGCATTTTATATGACCCCATTTTGTAAAATAGATGTATGTACCCTTGAATTAGATTTTGGCAAAGTCATTGTACGGAAATGATTTAAGTTCCTCAAGGAGTTATAGTGTGACCATCAAATAGCAAATGCTAATTAAGCCGGATTAAATTATTAAAATTAGCTCCTATTTCCTAAATTTGCGGGGGAGAATGAAATTAGATGGAAAGGGAGGAAGTAGAGCTTTTTGACGACACAACTGAGAACGGATACGCATCAACCGAAGAGGTATGTGTTTAGACTAGAACCAATAAGTTTAATCATTTCATGTTATTTCTTTTATTTACTTCAAAATTTGCAAAATTAGATTGACGCTAGGAAAAGAATGATCAATTACCGAATACAAATTATAATGCACTTCTTAAGTTATTAAATTACTAAACTAGACATTTTACCCTCATTTACGCAAAAGTAAAAAGGAACTTAAACCCTAAACCCTAAACCCTAAACCCTCGGTTGGGCAAGGGCTTTAGGCTGGGTTTTCACCTTCTCAAAATTCAGTGTCAGCCCTTAGATGGGCGGTTTCTGGGCCTGTTACCTTATTACCTTGTAGAGGAATTTCAGTCGCACGAGGCTTGCCATTAAGTCCGTTAATGGCTTCGCTGGCATCTTCACCGCCCTGTGCTTCCCCGACGATCCCCTTAATGGTTCAGAATTCCCGGGACGCCCTGTGGGGTCCCGTGGACGGCCTCGTTCCACGACGGACCCCCGAATTCCTAGGATGGCTTGTGCGTCCCCTCGACGGTCTCGTAGTTCCTCGACGGTCCCCACGATGGCTTCGAAATTCCCGGGACAGATGGGGCGTCCCGTCGACGGCCTCATCGTCCTCGACATTCCCCTCGACGGCTTCCGAATTCTGAGGACGGCCAGCGCGTCCCCTCGACGGTCTCAGAGTTCCCGACACCCCTCGATGGCTTTCGAGTTCCCTGGACGGATCGGCCGTCCATGCGACGGCTCGCCAACGGCTATATAAGGTGGGGAATTCTGAGCTCTGCACAAGTCTCTCCTGCTCTGACGGTGCTCTCTTGCCCTGGATTGGTTGCAGTCCTTGCTTGGGAGCGCGAGTGCTTGCGAGGAAGCTCGGCTGAGGAAGGGGGGATAGTTTTCACATTTGTGACTACTGAACCCTAATTCCTTGGTTTTACCATCGCATATTTTTTTTCAGAATGGACGGGCAAGGTGCGTCGAGGCGCAAGGTTGATGCGTGGTTTTCAAGCATCGGAGATCCTGTTGGTGAACAGTCTCCAGAATCAGGGTTGACGAATTGCAACGTCCAGGGCAAAATTACGTCCAAAATCCGGACGTAGTGGACGCTGTGGACGTAGTCCTCGGCGACCAGCGGACGGCATCCGTCGGAAGCAGACGTGCGGACGGAACTTCGGACGGGCGGATTGGCAGTCGGGACTGCGGACGGAGTAGCGGACGGCATCATCCGACAGGCAAATGGATGAATGGGTGAACGAGAACGAGACTATCCGCGCATCCGCCCGTCCGCGGTTCTTGACCGCCCGTCGGACGGGCGGTCAGAAACTACGGACGAGACTGCTGTCCCGCCTCTCGTCCGTAGTCCGACCGACCACCCGTCCGCCTTCCGTTTTACTGAAAGGCCGTCCGCATGGCTGTCCGGTCGCCCGTCCGCTGGACGTACGTCAAAAAAATTTTCAAATGTCAAAAGACGTCCAAGGGGTAGCGTCTACGTCCCATGGACGTCCGGACGTCCCGTCATCCCTGTCCAGAATCCATGGACTGCATATCGGAGGCAATATTGGCCGAAGAAGGGGTCGGTGGTGTGGCTAGAGGAGAATCTTCGGGGGCCAAGAAAAAAAAGAACAGGCGGAGGCACAAGGCTGCGAATACAGACGACTGGCCAAGGAAGGCTGCGACCAGGAAAGTGCAGGAAGTGGCATTGGATTTTCTAGAGCAGTATATGATTTCTCAATTGAATACGACCTACGTCTCGCGTGGATTGCAAGGGGTGGAGACAATAAAAAACAAATTCACCCACATGTTTTGGACAACAATGAGCGAGGATGAGTGGCTTGAAGATCGCACAAAAGAACACTTCCATCGTTGGCTTGACAAACAAGTGCAAACTTGTGTTTTCAACATCGCCCAAGTCGCCGCATCAATAAAGGGCTTCAAACGAGATGTAGCGCCGAAGCAACAAGCATTGCATTTGTTGCACAAAAAGGTGTATTGGTGGCATGACGCAATGCGAGCGCTGTCTTCCAGCAATATCCGCTCTGCCCCATGGTTTCAGCAGAGCCAAAGCTTGTCCCTAGGCCAAGCGGGTGCAGGAGGAGTGGTATTTCTCGAACGAGGAGTGGTGGTGGTTCCATTGTCAGGCCACAACAAACAAGAGGGGCACGGGAGGGTGCGTAAAGTGAGCCTCCAAAATTCAAGGCACATTCCCCCCACGATGGAATTGGCGGGCAAGACAACCCTATATGTGGATCAATTGAAGAAGTCGCGGGAGAAGTTGTCCATCGAGGCTTTGGTTTGTCCATGTAATCATCCAGGGGTCATAAAATTTTTTGCTATAAATGACATGACCATGGAGTGTTATTCTCAATGGTGGAATGGAGGAACATTGGGAGCCATGTTCGCCTTGGACCACAAAAACCGAGATTATGCTGAGATCGGGGAGTTTGCCTACCATGCAACTCCACAGACGATGCAAGAAGCCAAAAGACTCTTGGCTTATCGTAGAAACCGCACCGAGCTTGCATGGGCGTTAATTTGCATTGTGGATGCGGTGCACAATCTTCGGTGCTCCACAACGACATCACGCCAGAAAACATCATGTTGCATTTTCCGAATGATGATGGGCGAACAGTGTGTATTGGGCTATGTGATTGGAGAATGGCTAGTCGTATCAATGAAGAAACCCATTCTTTGTACCAGTTTCAATGTGTAAGCCAAATGCGGGCTACACGTCAGAAACGTTGGTGGGTGGCCCCTAAATTGATGTATGTGATTGGAGAGGCGGGCACTTCGGTATCCCCCACTCGCGCAGATGGGGCACCGTGTGTCAGTATACATACAGACGGATTTGCTGTTGGGAAGCTTGCGGAGAAGATATGGAAGAAAGATCGCGAAAATACGGAAATGCTTCCCGACCATACATCGTTTGGTACATTTCAAGCCACATTGGGCGAATTGTGCAAAGAGGACCCACTACAACGACGCACGGTTATGTACGCCGTGGGACGAATTAGTGGCGCCCCCTTATTTTGGACTCCACCCGTGGATTGCTACCGCGAGGCCCGCAAGGAGCAAGCACTTCTACAAGAACAAGCAAGGAATGAAGATTAGAGAATAGTATTTTAGTGGCAATGTAATCGTAGACGTACCTTAGTACTTGCTTTTACCACAGTATAGTCCACAAACTTTGCCTCACTGAATTTTGTACTAACTCCTTTTTGAAATAAATATATGTAAATCTTTTTGTTCCATTCGAGTATGATTCCGGTGAGTGGATTTGTGAGTAGTTCTGTCCCTTCGCAAATTTTGGACTTAATGCCATGTTAATTCAGTACTTTCAATCATTTTCTCCATATTCCAGATTACATTTGTTTTCTTGTACAGGGCAAAATCCATAATGATCTCAAAATATCCAAGCATGTAGGTAACCAGCTTCGAAGAATGAATCCAAATTTAAGAGTATAGAACACATGGCAAATGACAAAGCAAATATTTCCATTTCTTGGGACAAATATCCATAAATGGATCCGTTGTTGCGTTGTAGAATTTGTGACATGTGAAGATAAAAAATTTCTACCCACGCGCCTTACATGAGCACAGGAAGCATGGGTAGTATTTATAATTAATGCCGAATTTCACATGCAAGGTATTCAGCCTTACACAGTATTACATAAGATGACATGGAGACATTTTTTTCCCTAGATGCTCTCAACGTCTTGCACGTGTACGATTAAGAGCCATGCTCCTTGCAGCAGCCTCTCGCGTGGTTGCTTGGTTGTCTTGAGGTGCAGGTGGAGGACCTCTACGAGTCCCTCTATAATCACTATCTCCCGGAACTTCACCATCTTCACCTATACTAGGACCCATGGATTCATCATCATGATTGGACGTTGCCCTACCGACTTCGCTTGGTGAGTTGTCAGGGCTGTCTGAGCCTTCACCTACAATAGAAGCCAATCTGCGGATTGTTCGCCCCCCTACTCCATCTCCAGCGGTATCCACACTGGGCCCCGCCGGTCCAGGGAGAAGACCTTCGCGGAGAGATGGTATACTCGCCGCTTCTTCCCTTCTTAGCCTTCTACGTGTTCTTCTACTCATACGTTCGTTGGTAGGGCCTTCTTCACGTGGTCGCGGCCGTCGATTAGTAGTGCGTGTAGGCGGTGCAACGGATTGTTCTGAGGATGGAGGTGCATTCCTTCGCTCAGTCATATTTAGAGTTGGGAAGAGACCGGCCAATCGTGTACCGATTGATGGAGTTTCTTGGTTGGGGCGGGCTCTAGAAGATGAAGGCCGTGCTGAATTTTGGACGGGTGGATCATCCAAGCTAGGCGCTTGTGGTCGCACGCCGATCGTGTCTCGACGCAATGTGCAAAAGTCTATCTCGACACCAATGGGGGATCTGTGGCTACGAGTGTTCCGCGCCACTGGGGGATCTGTGGCAACGACCTCATCTTTGCCTTGTCTTTCTACCACAACGACATGTTCATGTCTCCGGGTACGCATTTCTTCTTCAATCGGTCCTATAACCGGCAAAGGTGGGGCTTCAACCCCTTCGTTTTGATTTCCACCACTTGACCCCGCAATCGATGTACGTGGCATCCATGACGGACTGCCATCATTTCCCCCGTTGTCATTTCCACCCTCGTCTCCCCCGTTGTCATTTCCATCCTCATCTCCCCCGTGGTCATTTCCATCATTATCCGCGCCATCAAAGTCAAATATGGACTCGTCAATTAGGGGACCCCTTTCTTGCCTTTCACCCAAAGGCCAAAATGGTGGATCATCATCGCCATTGGAATTGTCGTCTGAGTCATCGTTGTTAGCGTCTGACATAACCGAATCACGATCAAAGCCATCTGATTCGGCTGTCATGGAATCTTCGGACAACATGTTCTCAGTGTACCACCGTGCTGCATCCACCGCACCCCTTTCCCTGAGAGTCCTCAAATTGGTATAAATGTAAACCAATTCCTCTGCGCGCTCAGATGTCAATCTGTTGCGAGACTTGCTGTGGACAAATGAATACATGCTCCAATTGCGTTCGCATGATGATGCGGAACATACTTGTGCAAGGATCCTTCTTGCAATAGGTGTAAGCATATGAGCACCGGCTCCAAGAAGATCCCACCATTCATGCGGCTCCAAATTCAAAGTATTCACATCGGGAAGTCCAGCGAACATGCCTCGGCGGTCTCGAAAGGATTGGTACTCAAACAAAGCGGCTACATATCCCAACCCTCCAACTGCCAATTTGCGTAGTACTCTAAGAATGGCCTCCTTTGCCTCGTTATCGTCTATTAGTACAATTTCATCAAGGAGGAATGGATTGAGTAGGGCAGTTGCGTAGTGCAAATCGGTCTTCATCAAATCCCATCGTTCATAAAACGCATATTCAGCACGGTCCGCATAATTTGCCTCCAATGAAAATGGTCGATTCCTCAAAGCCAAAACATGCTTTTCTAGCTTCTTCATCACGATCCATGCTTTGCCCATGACCGGATGTTTTCCATCAAACTCTCGAAGAGCAAACAACACAGGCTCTACCATATGCACGAAGTTGAGACACCTCCTCCAGAACTCGTCCTTTCGAACCCTACGTCAAACCTTTTCTGCCTTATTGTGTATTGCAACATTTGAGGACCTCACATATTCGTTCCACTGCGGATCATGGACTGTAGATTCCATGGCTTCCTTGACCTCGGCCAAACGCTCGATCATGAGGAATATGGTCGCAAAACGTGTCTCAATAGGATTCTTCAACATGAGATTAGGAGAATGTCTTCGGAAAATGGCGAGTGGCATGTGATGCGTGCAAATGAATTTCACGATTGATTTTGCTTTCTTCACCATTTTGACCACCCAAAGTTGCTTGCCCCAATCTTCAAGTAGAAGGTCAAGTGCATGCGCAGAACAACCTTGGAAATATAGGTGAGGGAATTTGCGAGTAATTTGAGTACCAGCCAAACGCATGTTTGGCGCATTGTCCGTGCAAACTTGCACCACATTATGTCCCCCCACTGCGTCAATGTAATCAATCATGCGATTAGCCACATAAACAACGTCTTTGCTTTCGCTTGTAGTATCCATCGATCCCAAAAATACTTCTCCACTCGTGCACGACAACATTACATTAATCAATGGCCGATGGGTGACATTGTCCCATCTGTCAGAACATATAGTGACATCGTACTTGTGGATAGGCCCCCTTGTCTTCTCCGCTACCAGTGCAGCCACTTCCTCCTTTGTTGATGTCATGAGCTTCGTATGTATGGCATTGTAAGGTGGAGGTTTGTAAATAACTCTGGACTCGGAGGTTGATTTCACGGCATCCACAAAAGCGGGGTGTCTCACCACATTGAATGGGATATTTGCTTCGTAGAAAAACTTCGCCCACTTCTTGTCTAGTACTTGCTTTTTGGATGTGTCCATCCCTTCTTGTACGGATAATTGCCTCAGCGGTCGACTATGGGTCGAAGAAGGGACAGGCGCCTCTGATGATCGAACTTGAGAATTTTGGCCCAAAGTATTTCCTCCCCCTCCACTAATTGAGATTAAAGCATTGGGTAGTTCTTGATCACGTACCACCCTCGTTGGATTCGATGACGGTGATGTCACTTCCACATCATGTTCCTCTTCGTCTTCGGAGACCGTAGGAACATTCCCCCCACAATTGAAAAACATAGCCTTCACTGCTGCACTGGCCTTATTGCACATTCTCACTCCGGGGAGGGTGTCATTTCGTCTATAACCCAAGTGGAAAAGCAAGCAATCCTTGCGGTAACTAATCTTCGTTTTGCAGAACTTGCATTCCACTTTCCCATCCTGTTGTAGCCTGTACCAGGGTTCCCATTGTGTCCTCCCCCCTCCCATTGCTCCCACTAGTTCTTCACTTGAAACTGCACAAACAAAACAGGTTAGTATTCTGTTTAGATGTGATGTGGAAATAACACTTATTGCTTTCACAGCAAGTGTTCCTCCCACACACTCTTCTTGGACTTCACTCTAGTGCAATGGCTGTGTGCCAACTAGGTCATAAGAGCAGAGATCAACAAGGAAAAGTGACCTTCAAATACACGGCTCGCGCTATATATTGTGAAGGCCTGGCAGCAGTCGTCCAGTCGACGGCCTGTTCGTTGGCGCACTGTGGACAGCCGCGGACGCGACGTCGTGGCCGTCCCCGTAGACACTCTAGCCGTCCAGCGGACGTCCCGCTGTCTAGACGACGGCCTAGCCGTCCCCGCAGTGTGGACAAACTCTGGACGCCGTGACCGTCTGCTGAACGGAAAACTGTCGAGGCAACGGCCTGGCCGTCCCGCCTAAACCCTAAAGCCGCGGACGCTCTGGCCGTCCACGCGACGGCCAGTCGTTGAGGCGGCCGACAGGCCGTCTACGTGCTGTCGACGGACTTCATCCGCACTGTCGACGACGTCGTCAGCATTCGGGACGGCCTCTGACGCGTCATGACATCCGGACGGGAAAAGCCCACGTCACGTCGGGATAGACAACCCTGAACGCAGGAAGTTTTTATCTTTTGCATATAAATTTGTTTTGTAAGTTCTGCCCTGAATTCATATTTGCAATCAAAGACCCCAATTGATCAGCGCGGAGAACTCTAAGGACATATTCTACACTTGGAACAAATACGGGGCTTTTTGTACTTTTATCTCATATAGCCTCAAAATTATCCTACTGAACGCACTTTGAATGGAGGATTTACCATATGTACAAGTCAGATCTGGCAGCTTGCTACCATAATATTTTAATTTTAAAATTTTGACAATTTGGCTACTTTGTTTTCTTTGGATTTTAGCACTTTATTTTTCTTACTTTTTTAATACTCCTAATTCTAAATTAGTTTTTCTATTCATATAGAAATGGGTTGCTTCTTTTAAATTTTCTCAAGAATAGGTTTTGGATATTAAAAATCAGCAACAATGGAAATTTTCAGATTTTTCGAAATATAGTTCTACAATTATTAAAATTTTGGACATGTTCCAAAATTTTCTCTAGTTATTTCCAAAACTGACCTACATATATAGTAGTATTCTACCACCTTGAGTTTCTCACTTATATAGCTTGAACCACCTAAGTTATTACAAAGACACATTGGGGGATACATACTCTCATTCATTACATTGTTATTTAGTGTTAGATGGATCCCTTTTATTCCCGTAGAATGAAGAAGTCCCCAACATTGAAAATTCCTTAGGTATTGTTGATTTAAATATATGTGTTAGAGGCTTAACCACTTACACTCTTAGAGCCCTATATAGACTATTTACAAATCCAATCTATAAACACCACCTCACTGAAACATTCCAACTAGCCAACCAATAGTTCAATTAGTATTATAAGCTTACTCATTCCTTGGTATTTTGGGTCACACTATAACTCTACTATAGGGGAGAGAAACAAGCTAATTAATTCCTAAAGCCCTAAACTATATTTTTTTGGCAACATAGTGATTTCGGGCGAGTTGTTGTGTTTTTCTTTGAAATTTTCACACAACATGTGCGTGAGGAATAACTTTATTAAAGGCCCAACAATTTTCATAACTTTTGACTACATGATAAAAAAAAAGTTATGGCATGATATGTAGTTTTCTTTACTTAGCGGGCAACTAAAAAACTTCTTTAAGAATCAGTTTTTTAAGAATTAAAATCTTGAAATTTTTTTATTAGATTTATATCTATTTATAAAACTTTGAATTATTCCATTTTGATTAATGAGTCAAAAATTATGAGGATTTTTAGATTGGGATACTTTGCAAGTAGTTATAGAATCTCTATTATATACAAAAGTTTGAAATCTTTTATTTAATTCTACTTTTAATATTTTTGAAAAATATTTTAAAAAATTGGGTGAAGATTCATTATTACAACATCACAACGGTCAGTATTGGCATTTTTCTTTTTTATAAGTAAATTCATTGGTTGGCAATTTAGTATTTTGAATCATTTTCTAATTCTTTCTACTTTTTTTTTCTTATATATTGTACAATTTCAAATAATTTGAATTTTTTGAGCATGAAGCCAACTTGCATCGAAGGATGAATTCAAAGAGTAACCACTATTTTGAATGTTTTTTCATACAAATGTGACCTTGTGAAGTTGCCCGGATTTTTACTACAATGAAAAAAGATTTTTGTCAATTCAAATGCTAATATCTTGCAATCTATACAGTGGAAATTTCTGAAATTTTTTCTTCATCTTTTCAAACCACCTTACTACAAGGTCCTATAGAAACAAGTGTCAAAAAATATTTTTTCCTAAAGTTTTGCACTTGTATTAGAAATTGCGGTTTTAGAGTGTTTTTGGTAAAAACATAGTCAAAAACCTTTAGGGGTTACCATTGTTATGTTATTTTTTGGTAAAAATATAGTCAAAAACCTTTAGGGGTTACCATTTTTATGTTATGCAACTTTATAAATGAATTGATTCTTATTCATACAAAAAGAAATTTTTGCCCTACCTAGGAGCAATAGAGCATCATTTTCCTTGATGAAAATGTGCAATTGTAGAAAATATTAGCCTAAATTAGCCCAAATTGGCTCACAAAGAATCTTGCCAAAGAAAGTTAGCTTATTCTTTTGGATTTTGATCAAATGAAAATCATTTTTATTATTTACATTAAAATTTTAAAATCTTTAAGAATTTTTTTCTTATATTTGCACATTTGCCAAAAGTCAAATGGACCTCCATGGGGTTTAGACTTTCTATAATGTCCTATTTTTAGAAAGATAAAATTACTAATCTTTTACAAATAGAAAAAATGAAAATGATGCAAATTTTGGAGGGAAGATTTGAATTTTGAAGTCACAAAAAAAGTCCTTTGAGGCCTAGTTTTAGGACATGGAAATGGGTAGCTTTCCAAAATAAGATGCATCTTGGATATTCTTGGAGACCTCTAGGAGAGGCGAGGTAGAGGCGGAGTGTGCTATAGACTACAAAAAATACTACAAGGAGGAATGGTCTCCTTCCTTCCTCTTGAATGGTGCCATCGTAAACCATAGTTGCTATGGGTGGTGAGGTTGGTAATGGAACCTTACAACCACTTGTATGTAACCATGGAGCTAGTCTTTGTGCACTCCTTGATATTGATTGGGTGGTGATCTAATTCATATTAGGCTATATCAATATGAATTCTAATTGATAAGTTCAAATGAGTGAGTTCCAAAGTAAATTTTGTAGTAAGATGGATTCAACCTAGTAGGAAGTTAGATTCCATTAGAGGGCGGTTAATACAATAGAAGAATAGTGCCTTTGTTGAGAGCTTAGACATCAATGCAAGTTTCACCTTATGTCATCAAATGATATGCCTACTATCTAAGAGAAGTTATGTGTTAGAATGAAAGTGTTGGGAATCGTAAGAAAGGGGAATCATGTATCTAGAGTTGAAATCTAACATTGTCTACGCTTGGCATGTGCATTATTAAGAGATCATGATCCTTGGCATTACTAAAAGTTAAGTGCTTGGGAAGGCTTTGAAGAGAGTTTAAGGAACTTAAGTGTTATTAATTAATACAATACTTTATATGATCTAATTGCTCACAAAATGTGCATGCCACAATTTTTAGATTAAAAAGTATTTTGTGAAGGTCATTTCCTTGTGAAGCAGAGTTTTAGGATATACAATTTAATGAGAGAAGGATAGATTACCTATCATCCAAAGAATTAGCCATGAATTCTCATCAATTGCATATACAATATTGTGAAGAAAAAACTAGGCAACATTTGATGGAGTTTAGGATCATTTAATTGAAAGTGTCAAACAATATGGTCTTAAACTAAGTGTAGTAGAGAGCTTCAATAGAATTAAAATAGTAGATGATCTCTCATTTTATAACAATATTTCGGTAGTTTATAAATTTTAAAAAAAATTGTAGAAAGACAACTTTATAGGAACTTTTTGAAGATGCTTCTATAAATATGAACTGAGTGAGAAGATTACAAATTTTCTAAAACCACAAAATCATTTGCACAAGTCATGAAGATATATAGAAGAAGACATATGTGCAATAGTTTTGTTTTACAATTTAGAAGTCCATAGCTTGTTAGTATTTAATGGAAAAAAACCAAAGATATCCATTTTATTATTGGCAAGCATGCTTATATGTCTTTTTATATTGTTGATATTTACAAAGAAGCAAAATTGGCTAATGGAGTTCAAGGGCATGTCCTAATCATTTTGGCAGAAGACAAGACAAATGTAAAATTGTGTATTTTTTGGGAGGCATGTTCACATAGATTTGTGGTTTTTAGTAGCCCCAAGGAGGGTGTCATATATAGATAACACCTAACACGCCTATGTATGTATGTATGTAAACATTTCAACTACAAGTAGACAATGGTCGAGTCAAATATGAAGCCAAAGTTCATTTATTCAAGTTCAATAAAAAAGAAATTTTTGCATAGGTTATGATAGTAAATCCTTTGCATAATAAGCCTCCGAGGCTTTTTCTTGTCGTATCTTGTACATGCAATTGCTTTGATTTGGATGGTTGAAAAATTAGTGGAAGAGTATTGACACCTTGTTTTAAAAAATTGTAGATAATTAGTTGGACTAGTTATGTAGCACATTTATAATAGAGACTCTAGGAGAGAACAAATGGTATTGAAGGATTACACCAATAAAGAAGGGTTGAGATATGAAATCTATAGGAAGGATGGTCTTTGTCTTGCAAATAGTTGGGGAAAAAATACAAGGTCTATATGATGAAGATTTCATCCATCATAGCAAGAAATTGATAAATTCACTTGATAACTAATGTAGTCAATAGCTTTAGTTAGGGGTTCAAGTTTGTAATCTAGATTGTTATCCAGGCCAAGTTTATCAAAAAAATCATAAGAGGATTTTTCAGGGCTTCAGGAGACCGTTTCAGCCCTGTTCCCCTGTCTGCGAACGCGTCAGATAAAATAATAATAAAAAAATAAAAAAATAATTTTTTTATACTAAAATATTATTAAAAAATTTAAAAAATAATAAAATAATAATTTTTTTTTCAAAAAATAATATTAAAATATTAATTAAATATGATTATCTGATGTGGCAACCTCTTGGCCACATCAGATCGCCTCAGTGGCAGCGTTCAGAGAGTTCCCATGGCCTGATAACTCACGGTCTTCCAGAGTAGCTAAAAATCCTCTTATGTCTATATGTCAATAAGATTTAAGGAATGCATTGACAATGTATTAAGAAACAAAATTAGGCTCGTACACAACTCATTTGTGCCAATAAAGCAAAGGGCTTGCTTGTGCAAACTAAGAACCAGTAGAAATATGCATCAAGAAAAAATACTAAGGACCAATTGAGTTCTATTTGGCAATATGTGTTGATAATATTGATATTTTCTTCTTGATTTCCTTGAGTCTTAGAAAGAGTATTATATTTGCTATCAAAGTGTCTTTTTTCTTTCAGGTGAATGCAAGAAACACCTGTATAATTTGTTGCGTTTTACTATAGTATTCATGACTTTTTTTGGAGTACTTTAAAATTAGAAAATTAATTTTAAAAATATTTAAAAAATATTAATAATGTATGCACCTCCAAAATGAAGGTTTTCAACAAAGGAATTTGATAGAAAAATTCTCTAAGTAGGAGAACTTAAAGAACACCAAACCTCTAGAAAATACATATCTTCATGTTTTAATTTGGTAAAAATAGTAAAAATAAGTAAATACAAAAAATAAAAGGCGTAAATTTGAAACAACTCTATGGAGATGGTCATTCACGAAAAGAAACACCAAAATAATATTTTATATGTTTCAAAATTCAAGCTAAAAGAAGCTCACTTTGTAGACTTCCACATCACATAAAAATAACTTTTTTCAAAATCCCTCACGTAGAGAGATGTAAGTCTACTAGAAGACCATTTCATCCAAATTTCATCTCAAAGTCATTAAAAAAAGGTACTCCTTATTACTGAAAACCTCCAAATTGTCATTTGTGATATTTAATCACTAGTACTATTTTAGTATTAAAATATTTTTGAAAATTATGAAAAACTTATGTAAGGTGTATGATATTCATGAGTACCTTCTCTAGAAATCTTGAGTCATTTCGAGCAAAAATGCAAAAGTTATGGCCAGAAAACATATCAGCACTTAGGTTGTGATAGAAAATAGTACAAGTGTTTCTTGCATTCACCCTTTCATATTGGGAAATTATGGTTCAAGTGCAAGGATTACAATGAAATACTAAAACATCACGCATCTAGGAATATTTCCTTAATAATCATGCTACCTTGACATCCAATTCTCTCGTTATTTTGTGGTGTTATTGGTAAAGTATTTTAGAGATACATCCCCACACTTGCAAATTCTATGTCATCTAAAAGGTTGTAATTTTTGAGAGCTTTTCCTTACCACAGTTGAGAAGAAGGAAGGTATAGAGAATTTGATTTCTAGGAACTACTAAGATGTACTAATACTATCAATCATCTAATTGCAATTCAGTATTTGAAAAACAACTTGGGATTTGACACGGTGCATGATAGCAATGCAATGTATAGGCTAATTTGCACCTTCTACATCGAATAGGGTTTTAATGGGACAAAAAAATTAAAGGGATTCATTGTGGAAACGTGTAGATGTTTGAAACATAATGTATAGCCCCTTCACACCTCAATAACTATTGATGTATAGTAAAGTTTTGTATTTGTATATTTTTTTTACTAATTAATCTTTTTAAAAACCCTATTTAGTATTGATCTTAAGGAGGTCCCTACAAATTTGGCAAATTACGACACCATTGCTAGAAATGAAGAGATTGTCTTAGCATTGAAGGGTGGATTTAAGGCAGCCCAAACTCAATTGAATGAATTAAGTACCGCACCATCCACATATAGTCAAAACAAATGTTGGATCTTGTAACCTTAGTGGGTGGTGGAGAGTAAAGATCCAAAACATTGAGTATGCCCTACACCTACCAAAACATTCTACAATGAAGAGAATGGCCTAAAAGTGTTGATGAAGTTTCTAAATGTAAAGCTAGAGGAAAAAAGTGGTTATGGTGAAGGCTTGGTGGTAGACACTAATCTTAGTTTAGAAGAGAAATTGGTTGAAGATAGGGAAGATGATTTTAGAATTGTTCAGGAAAAATGTAGATATACCATATTCCAAATGTTAGACTTCATAAAGCTAAGCCAACGAATAGTGGCAAAGAACAATACTATAGAATACAACATATTGCCCCATAAAGGAATATTTGGAGAAAGCCATACACAAACTTAGGGAGGGCACTAGCAGTTTTAGAAATCATGTGTGATAAAAAATAGGGTCCAATATAATCATTCCATATAAAATTTGTAAAAAATAACATCTACTATAGGGTATTTAAAAAGAGAGAAATAAGATTATATATAAAATAGGGTGCTCTAAAACACCTCTATATTATAAATAGGTCATTTTATAGATAGCCCCCCATTAAATAGGTCATTATCGTAGGTGTATGCAAAATATATAAGGGAGTGAACCCCATGAGTACACAAATCAACTCTTGTGTTCAAATTGAATGTAATTTCTTTCCTCTTGAAAGACATTAGAAGAAATTTGAGGGGTGTAAGAGACTATGAGTTCCTACATTGTGGGAACATAGTGAATTGTAGAATTGCAATAATTCGATGTGGCATAGGTAGTGCCATGTAATTTTTATTTTTTTGGAAAAAAATAAAATTATGGACTTTTTTTGCATTTCAAGATCCAATTTTTTTAAAATGCCGACTTGACAACTCCCAGCCATTTTGAGAACTATTTTAGGAACAATGCCAAAATGGCCCTTTAGAGGCCTCAAATTACATCTAATGTGGGTTAACATAGATAAAAAAACCAATGTACATCAACAATGACTAGTAAAGATTACTTCTTAGTTGCAAATTCTACAATCATATATTTTCAAGAGAGTGATTGTAGTGTGCTTTTTATGCAACCCTCTACCCTAGACCAATTTTTTATATTGAAGATTGTCTAAAAGAAGAATTGTTGCCATCTATCTCCTTCTAAAGAATTTAAACTTCTTCTTTTAATTTATTCTTTTCAGACTTTTAGAATTTGATACTTGTAGCTAGGATCTAAAATTGCCTATCTATAATGCTAAAGAACTTAGAAATTAAACTTTCCTAGTGAAATTTATAAGTGGATGAAGTTTGATTGTTCATTCGTACTTTAAACTTCATCTATTAATAATTAGAGGAGTTTTGATGTCTTTGGGAGATTCTTTAAAGGTTGATACTTAAAATTGTTCCTAATTCTAAAAAATTGGCGACTACTGGTTTGATTTTTTTACTTAATTTTTTTTAATTTCAAAAATTTTAAGATTTATTAAAAAGATTGAAAAATTTAAGTCAAAAATTTATCTAATAAAAAGTTTAAATAATTAATTAATATTATTTGATGTAATAGTCTTCCAACCAATCAAATTCTTCATGTGGCAACATTTCCAAAGTGTTCCCAAAGCATTTCTAAAGCATTCCCAACATTCAAAAATTTACACTATTTTGAAGGCTTCAAATCTCCCGCAATGAACTTTTATCCTAAATCTTGAAATTATCTTCTAATTATATTTTTTAGACTTTACACTTTTAATAAATTTTTAGTTTCTATTATCATCTTTTTTAAATGATTTTTGGTGAATCTCATCCAATATTGGTCTTAAACTTCATCAACCCATACCTTGCTTGTTTAAAGTTAATTTTCTAAATTTCATATAAATTTGAAAAGCTCTACAAGGATCTCAAGTAAATCTTGAAATAAAACTATCTTAAAGTTTAGAATCCAACTTCTAACTTTGAATATAAATTTAGATTTTTAACTAATATACTTTGAAGAATTTATTAGAATTAGGCACTTACCTAGGAATGAAACTCATCCAAAAGGTGCTCAAAAATGCTTTTGAATAATGTAGCCATAAAACATGTACAAAGATCCATTATCTTTATTTTATGTGCAAATATCTTGTGATCTACACAATAAAAGATTCTAAAATTATTCCCACACATTTTAATACTAGTTTAGGACAAGATCCTATAGTTAGATATGCCATAAACAATTTGTAAATTCTTTTCTCTTTTCAACACAAGTGTAAACTTTGAGTAGTTTTCTCTATAAAGATGGAAAAAAGGCCTTGAGAATTTAGGGGTAATAATAGACGATTTTTCAAAAACTTCAAAATGCATAGATTGTAACTGGTAACGTATAATATAAATCTTATAGTAGCTTCAAATTCATTGCCTCAATATCCCAAAAGTTACATTGCATTTGACTTGGAAGAGCGGAATATACAATAGTAAAATAATCCAAGTATTTCAAGCTTTCACCTCACATTAATTATTCCTATATATCCACATGTACATATGTATTTATACACATGAACTTTGCACACTAATATCCACAAAAATCACACATTACATTAACTACCCATTATTTATCATGTAACACTCTTAGTCTATATGTAAAACATATTGTAGTTTTTGGTATTGAGCCTTCTACTCTAGCAAGAACATTTAGTACTATTATTAGTCATTTTTTCCTTGTGAGGGCATGGTATAGGATCTAAGATGAACAAAATCTTAAATTAAACAAACCATATATAAGATTGGTTGAAGTTATTTATCTATCTTCATATCAAATGTTTATGCTAAGAAGCAACTTTACATCATATTGAACTAATCTTCACTAGCCTCATTGCTATCAAAAGTTGATTTACATCATTAAAATTTCCATTTTGGTAGGCTTAAAACCCTTTTCTTTAGCCTTGGTTCTACAAGCAAATGTAGTGACTAAAAAAATAATTTAATCATTAACAATAAATAAAAATTTATTATTGTGATTCTTTTGGTGAATGACCATTTCTATTGTCCATATGCTTGTTACAAATGGTCAATCTTTATCATATTCTCCAAAAAAATTTCCTATTTTTTGAAATATAAAACATTGAAGCTCCTATTTTCTTGAGATTTTGCATTGTCTTTTTTTATTTTCTTGCTTAAAGAACTATTTTATGCTAAATTTTTTGAGAGTATAATTTTCTATTTTAAGTGTATATATTTTTCACATATTTTAACTATTATTATTTTTTAAATTAAATACTTCAAAAACAAACAAACATAAATGTTGTAAAAACACAACAGAATGAATAGGTGTTTCTTGCAATCACCCTCGTAACCTTGATTTCCTTCCATATTGTTGAATATTTTTTAAACCTGTAAAAAATTAGGTTGTATTTAGTGACATGAAAATACAATCTTCTTATAAAAGTTATATCCCTTGCGTCGGCGCTATATTCCCACCGTTGGAATTAAGTGATTACAACCACGTTCTAGTACTATCAACTCCTATGACCTATGAGTGTCTAAACGTGAATCCATCGTGCCTTCCAAGCAATGGATCTTTGTACTAGCCTACCTACTCTAATGCGTGGTTTGGTTCTACTTCAAGCGTTATTCCTTTCCTGCCTAAGTGGTTTCATTCCTTCGACTTTTTGTAGTGGTACCCCTCTCTTTTATTCTAATTGTATGTATTCGGTTGTTCCTCTTGACCGTGTTAGTTCCTCAATCCCACTCTACTTAAGTATTTTATCCTTCTACTCCACTTTTACACATTATGCTCTCCTACTTCTACTTTATATATTGTATTCTTTAATCTACTTCTACGTATTATGATTTTTTTACTTCTATTCTATGTATTTTGGGCTTCTACTCCTACTCTACATATTGTATTCTTTAATCTACCTTTACATATTATGCTTTTCTACTTCTACTCTATGTATTTTGGGCTTCTATTCCTATTCTACATATTGTATTATTCTACTCTACTTCTACGTCTTGTATTATTCTACTCTACTTCTATGTCTTGTATTATTCTACTCTACTTCTATATCTTGTATTCCTCTATTCTTTATTTGTTCCTTCTAACCTACAGTTGCCCCTTCCCATCTATAGTTGTTCCTTTGGTCTATTCCATAATAGCTAATCGTCGGCCCCTAATCATGATTAGCCTACGAGCCCCTTGATTCTAACCGCTTCCTAATTGCCTACTTGGTTTAAATAAATGCATAAATAAAAGGACATGAGTTAGAGTTAGGAGCCCACTTCCAATGCTCCGGTCCCGCTTCGTCCTGCGCCATGTCCACCTGAGCCCTTTGTTGGTTCAACTTGGTTCCTAGTTTCCACTACCCCTAACTATTCCCTTTTTGATTGTTTCTTATCTTCCTAAACTATCTCTCTAAGCTATTCTCTTAATTGTCTTATACTCCTAAAGCTATTTTTTCTAAGCTATTTTTTTAATTGGCTTCTACTTCTAAGCTATTTTTCCTAAGCTATTCTTTTAGTTGGCTTGTTTTGCCTTGATACCTAGTCCGAATTCCACTAAACCCCGATTATCCACTCATTACAAGAAATTGAGGTCCGATGTGACTGGGCAGAAATGACTATTTATCCGCTTTGACTGAAGAATGACTACCTACTCTGTAATTGCACCATTTGTAAAGTACCGGCAGTGTCTAAGTCATTCTTTAGTTATGGATATGACTGGAGGATGATGTATTGACGAAGACTGAACTTCATTTCCATCTCTCTGTTGGTTTAGGGTGCATTTGCGGTGACGTGGCTTCCAGAGTCATTGAGAAGACAAGCGCAGTCAAATTTTGTGAATGTGGCTGACTCTCCCAGTACTCAAAAATGACTTGGGGATCTCTTTTGTTGCATTTTTTACCCCATGGAAAAGATGGGCAGCCAAACGTGCTGACGTGGATGGTATTCATTTACCCAGTTACTGGATTGCGACTACAAAATGACTGCAGTTCCGTTTAGGGGTCCAATACTAGTAACACAATGGTTCAACAAAACTTGGAAGGGTAGCACTATACCTACAATGATGAGTTCACATATATGTGGTTCACACACACATGGAAATTAGTGGCAGACATAGCAAACAATCACCCCTAAACATTGCAAAGTGAATGTCGCTTGCTCATAAGGATTCAACATTCTTACAATTAATTCATCTCCGTTAACATTTGTTGTCTTTGTTTGTTCAAATCCCTGAAGTCAAGTTCGACCTTCGTCCACTGGTCATCGGTGAGGTTGGGCCTGATATGGTGCAACTGAGGAATAACTCTTCAGTCGGGTGTGAGCGCTCTTAACTCCATCCTCGAGCTAAGAGTTTTTCACACGGGTCCTGTGTCTAATTGAGTTTTCTTTCTAATTGGGTATTAAAAGAAAGCCTTCCAAGCAATGAACTCTTTTAGTCAGGTCTTTTAAGTGTTTCTAATATACTTTTATAGTTAAAATTCTAATTATTCTATTCTAAAATTCAACCAAGCTATCCTACTCTATCCTACCCTATCAATTGATGTCGTGCCTAAATTTAATTCCAAGTATTCGGTAAAAAGAAACTTAATAGTAAAACAATGAGAATGAAAATCAAATGGGAGCGGTTTACCTCCTCTGCGTAAATCTCCATAGTTCCATCGTCAAACATCATCATGTGTAAGTACTCTCCCACAACCTCGCCATTGAAATCATCCCGGCTCTCCATCTAATCCATGGTAATTCTCACGTTGTTGGTCAATTAATTCTACCCTGATTAAAAGGAAACTAATGGTTATGTAGTGCTAATTTAACTGCGTAATTATTTTAATTCCTCAATCTCTGGTAATTAGAAAATACAGCAATTTAAATTAGTCTACCTATTTTGTTAATATTCTATTCTAACGGAAACTTAATGGTTAGTTAATCTTTGTTTTCGGTTTTGGTTTTGGTTTTAAATTGATATTCCAAATCCAAATTTAATTTAATTATTTTAAATGGGAAATTATAGTCAATCTTTTCAAATCTAATTAATTTTTGAATTTATTTTAATTCTTCAAAGAAATTAGTTGTCAATTTGTCCCTTCCCTTTTGTCTTATTAAAATATTTTAATCAAAAACTATCATCAAATCTTTTCAAATCTAATTAATTTTGAAATTACGTTAATTTGTTAGAGAAATTGGTTGGCAATTTGTTTGTTTCTTTTGGCTTATTAGGCCTAATAAAACAAAGCCAACAAAATCCAAACCTTCTAAGAATCTAATTAAGAACTACCGACCAAAGAATGTAGAACATACTCCCTAGAATAAGTGCCAATTCAATAGTAAGATTCTAAAACAATTAGTTTTAAAAGGGTGTGGGGTCAACGTCGAGAATAAAGAATTAGTATTCAATAGTAAGATTCTTAGGAAATTGATTTTTTAATGGGTAATCCTTCACAAATCCACTCTCAACCTTCTTCCTTCCACTCTTACGCTCTCATTTCATTCTAATTCATTGTTGCAAGTTTTGTAGAGAGTTTTGGCTATGGCGGTTGAGAGATGCTTATGAATGTGGTGAAGAATTTTTGGTACCCAAGAATAGATTTGATCAAAATTTGACAAAATGGTTTGTGGCTCCAATTGCCAAACCAACTTGATTTTGTTAAAATCAATTTTTGAATATCCAGTCACTTATTGTCTGCCTGGCTCTCTGAACTGATGGCCTCTTGGCTGACTGCCTACTCTCCGAGCGGAGCCTCCCTAGCCAGTTGCCGGCCCCTTCCCCCCGCCGTGGCCGTGCCATGTGGCGAGGCGCGGTTGGTGGGACCCCCGGGCTGCCTCGTCACTCCCGAATGGGCTGCCTGGTCTCTTTCGATCGGCTGCCTGCTCTGGCCCTTTGGCTTTTAAAGTCGGGTGTTGGGCTTTCCTTATTTTCTAATTTTTTGTCAAATATTCGGTATATTTGATAAAATTATGCTAACCACTTAGTGGATGAAGGAAAATACTTAGTTCAATGGAAGTTTAAACGTAGTTGGTGCCAACCTTATCTGTTCACGGTTTTGCACTTTAATGATTCTTAGTTTTCAGAGGGTCAAAGCTTCGCTGTATGATCTTGTTGGTTCCGTGATACGGAACTCTTCAATGGTATTTTGGGAATTTTATTCACAAAAGGAGGTACTTATGACAGTGTTTAACCGAACTTTCACTTTAAATCCTCAAAATTTCTCAGTATTTCAAAATCTTGATGTCAAAGGAGGTACACATGACAGTGTTTAAACCAAACTTTGGTGCTTAATGTTGAAATTTCACAAACGTTGTCCAAGCGAAATGTTGATGCTAAGTCTCTAATGCCAAGTGAGAAATGAAAGAAAGATAGTTGAAGGGGCCCTAAGCCTACTAAACTACAAAACTTGGCCAAAGTCTTTTGGTCCAAGTGGTGCTCCAACTATGTCGGTAGCACGTGGAAAGAACAAAATGTCGGTGCAAGAAATAAGGGTACTGGCAACCTCGAGGGGGGCCCTTATAAAACCGTGGCCGGGCCCCTCTCAGTAATTGCCAGTGAAAACACTTTGTTACTTTCTATCCTAAACTACCCTAATGTAATTCCAAAATAATATTTGTTTAATAGTGGAAATTTCTAAAAACATCCCCATTTGGCTAATGAAATCTTGGCCAAATCAAATCCAAGATCTTAACCCAAAATATTTTGGAATTAACCCTAATTTACGTAGATATTTTGCAAATTAACCAAAAGTCATTTTGAAAATTGTCTTTCTTTAGCCAAAAGATGTCTTTTTACACAAGAAAGAGATCTTGACCAAATCCAATCTTTGATTTTCCAAGAGATATTTCCAAAATCACTCTTAATCAACCACAATTAACGATTAAAAAGTCAAACTAAGAGCTGACCCTCTCTATCTTTTAGGGAACAACTTGAAACGAAAAACCGTCTATGCCATTGTCTTCAGAAGACCCCAATTAGCCTAAAGAACCCCTTACCCCTCACTCCTAGGCCGTTTGCGCGCTGTCCTGTTGTAAATTCCTACATAGTGTACAAACATATTATAATATGTTTTATTGGGTAGCTTCAAGGTGACGTTATTCTTTGAGTAACTTCAAGGTGACGCTGTTCTATTGAGATGTACAACATCCATATAAGAACACGATTTTGCCTTAGAGTCTCATTGGATTTCGTTGGTGAGTTTAGTTTTCACATTAGAATTAGAATGTCGAACTGGAGGGTTTTTTCTGAGTCTCAAGATGAAGAGCCTCAACCGGAGGTTGAATTTGAACTTTCGTTGTCACAACTGCCGGATCAACCTCTTCTGTTGCGAGATATTGTATTGCCGCGTGAGCATCCACGAGATGAAGCTGGGCCTTCTCGACCGCCGAAACAACCTCGTGTGGAGCAACGGTGGCATGGGAACCTTCAGCGAGATGCTCGAGCTTTGGTGATCTTATTACAAGTTGGGTGTGTTGAGCCCGGAAGTCGTGAAGTAACGTTTGAAGGATGTTTTGAAGGTTTAAACGACGAACAATACTTTGGTATGGTGAGGCCTATCGAAGGGAGTCGCGGTCACGAACGATGGTTGGAAGGACCAGTGAATCCTTTAACAAAGGCAGAACGTGCTGATTATGTCGCCGCGACAATCAAACGCATCCTCAAGTTTCTACAGATGGAGTGAAGCTTCGATTGAAACTCTAGTTTTTTACCTCTAGTAAACATTTATTGAATGTTAATCTTTAATTTTATATTTTGAGTATTTTATTTTAATCGCAGTGTGTGATTAAATGTAGAATAAAGTTTTTATGATAGAAAAATTAGCTTGGGGTTTGGTGATAAGGGAGAGTGTGAATGGGAAAGTGATTGGAATCTTAGGTGGGGTCTTGGTAGGGGTATGGGCTGATGTGCCTCACCTCCTCACTTATGATGGGGAGGAAATTAGGGAAAAGATGCTTAGTTGGTGTGTGGAGAGGGAGTTTTTTGTGTGTGTGTTTTGGGAAGTTTTGGGAAGTTTTGGGAAGTTTTGGGCCGAATTTCGGGTTGATGTAGCTCATTGAGCATTGAATATTTGGAATTGAAACTTTGGCATCTGATTCCTTGTGATTAGACCTTTCCAAATTGTGCTTGAAAGTTGAATTTAGACTTGTGAATCAAAAGTTATAGAGTTTTGAAGTTGAGAGGACCTAAGGCCTTCCATTGAGAAGAGCAGAGGCTTCTTCGAGCCATAACTTTTGGAGTATTTTTCATCTTGTCCTGAGATTTGGAGAGATTGTATATCATTGTAGTAGCTTTCCAAGAAGTCATCACTCATCTGATTTGGAGTTTGGAGGAGAAAGTTATGAGGAGTTGAAGGTCTAGAGGAAAATTGGAGTTTGGAAGGAGAAAGGCCGTGGCTTGAAACGACCACAACTTTGGGTGTGTTTCTCATATGTCTTTGAAACTTCTTGTGGAGTTAGTTTGTAGAATTTTCTATTCGTAATGAGTTCATTCACTTCATTTGAACTCTTTTTGAAGAAGTTATAGAGTGTAGAAGATAGGAAGGAGTGTTGCCTTTGTAGTTTAGAAACCCGAGACTTTGTTCTTTAATAACTTTTGGACAGAGTCTTAGTTTCTCATGAAACTTTCTGAGATTGTGGATATTAGTTTGGGGATTCTAAATTGCTATCACACTTGCAATTTGGATTTGTAGTTCAAAAGTTATAGAAAAATATAGAGGCAGTAGTTGGTTGCCAAGGGATTTGAGGAACCGCTACTTTGCACTCTAATAACTTTTGGACAGTAGTTTAGATATAGTTGAGATTTGGAGGGTGTTTTCCTTATAAAGTTATCTTTCCAAAATGCTATTACATTAAGTATTTGGAGACTTGAACCATCTGTAGCACTAGAAAGAAGGTTGCAGCTAGTAAGAGGAGAAGTTTTCTAGTGTTCTTTGGGGTTCTTTGAAGTTCTTTGGGGTTCTTGGGGTTCTTGGGGTTCTTGGGGTTCTTGGGGTTCTTGGGGTTCTTGAGGTTCTTTTGAAGACTTGAAGATTCGAAGGCCGTACATGCCGAGGACCTAGCCTTGTGTTGTGGTTTGTGGCTCGTTTTCATTTCTGTTATTCCCAGCCAGTTTTGGAGGCTAGTTGAAAATTCAATTTCTGCATTGTAAAACCGTTGCGAGCCGTGGTTATCCAGTAAGCGCTCCATTTTGTGTTTGTGGCGACGAAGTGGGGTTAATGGCCCACATGGTCGATCTTTTATGTTGTTCCCATTGATGAAAGGCGCTTCCTGGTCATCGTGGGTTTAAAGTTTAGAGGCCCATCATTCGGACGGTCACTCGTGTTGGCCGTCCCGTTTTACCCGTCCGGAGCCTTGTTTCTTATCACCTACCTTCACCCTTGGCCCTATAGAGCCAGCCACAAGATAAGCCAACGAAAGAACAAGTGAAGATTCAAGCAGAGATTCAAGTGAAGATCAAAAGAAGATTCGAGTTTTGAAGACTTACCCAACTTCACTCATCAACGTGCAGACAGATACCCCGCGTGTTCCCTAAGCGCACTCCTCTCTACCCGACAGCGCCCATATTGGAATTACGGTAACTCCAATTAAAAGTCAAAAATCTAACTTCTAGGATTTGCGCATTTTGATGAATCTGTCAGGCCAAGGTTGTTAGGAATGTTCGTGAGAGTAAAGAATGACTTCTTATTTGCGACAATCGGACATCATTCGCTCCTGATACGTCGGTCAACCCGCCGCCAACTTATAAATTCCAGTGAAATTCAATGTCGATGCTGATTCTGGTAGTTGGGAATGTCGGAATGTCTTCAAACTTGACCGGGCGCTTATTAAGCACAAAAAAACCTATCCTAATTTTTAGTGAGATTTTATCGCATCATACATAATTTCTATGAATTTACGATCATTCCTATGTGCGGTTGACTTCCCATGGAGTCAACGTGGAATTTCGGAAAAATTCGAAATAATTTGGGTAACATTTAGGGCACTCCTAGATTCTTGGTGTAAGTCCACGCAACCTTGCACCTTTCTAATTTTAGTAATTTGGAATTACTTTGCCCAATTGGACAATTTAATTCCCGATGCCCGGGAATCTTGGACAATTGTTTGATTCTTGTTTGCTCCTGGCATGCTCCTACCCTTGGAACACTTCTCTGTAGTCTTCAATCTCCAATCCTCCATCTTTTATCTCGTGAAGTTCGAATTCTCCAAATCCATTGTAGTGGTTTTACTTTTAAATTCAATTTGTTCCAAAATCGAACTTAAGCCCTGGTAATTCTTCTAGGCTCGTAGTAGACTCTTTTAGCTTAGTCAGTATGTCATGTGCATCCTTAAAAGTTTGACTTTGCACAGACAGTTACTAGGACTGACTAACTCTCGATTCCTTATTTATCTCGGAATTACCAAATCTTCACATAAACTTACTTTGGAGACTTAGAATGTTTTAAATTTCTAGGATTAGGAATTTTCCACCTTCTACGTTGGTTTTCTACCATTTTGGCATAGACTGATATCAAAACTCCTTCAACACTCTTTTTATGTCTTTTTCTTGAATATTTTAGCTAATTTTTGCTATTTAATCACGAAAAATGAACCCAGAGTCCTGAGTGCCATCTCGAGGGCTCACATCGGGCTTCAAGAACATCTTACCGTGACTCATTCTTAATATGAAGACTGTAGGTCTGACAATGAGTCTAGAGAATGCATTGCATAATGACATTGTTTTCAAGAAATCGTCGTAGATATTGAACAAGACCATCTACCATGACATTGTTTTCAGTATCAAATCGCCAAATTCCTCAATCTTCAGACTAAATTGGAATTGCAATTGCAATTCAAGACACATGATGACAAAGTTTGACAAAGGTAGGTAATTGCACATTCTCTCACACTTCCAATGAAGACCTCCTAATAACTACTTTGGTTCAACTCCAATTCAACTGGAGGTGTACTATGTTTCAACTGTAGTTGCACTTGGGACTGTGTAACTTCTATGCAACTCATTCTCAACTTCTTTGCGACTCATGTTCAACTTCTGAGAGACTGCCTTGAACACCAAGGTCTAAAGTGCTGAAAGATGTTAAAGCATGCAAATTGAAGTTTGGGTTTAGGGTTTGTGGGAACCTAGAATACAGGTTTTTAATATTTAGTATAGAATTAGGAATAAGGAAGCTAATCTTAGATAAATTTTTCGATTCTTTGATCAAGAATAGGGAAAGTTAGTAAGATTAGGAAGAGGTGGAAGTTGGAGACATCCAATTGGGATAATTAGGTTAAGAAAGGGAAGTAGAAACCCTTACCTAACCGGAAAATCCGGAACCGGATTGAGGATCTGGGGTTCAGCCCTAGGATCGTGGAAGGGTCCAGGTGTCATCCTAAGGCCACCACCAGTTGTCCAGGAGCCATCGAAACCCTAACCGGCAAAGGCGGCGCCGCCGGGAGAAATTGGATGAAACCCTAACGGTGGGACATCCGGAAATCACGGAACTGTCAGTTAAACGGCTAGTTCTGGGATTCCAGGGGTCATGGCTGATGGAGGGGTCGTCACTCTCATTTGGTGACGATTCAGTTTGGTGTTTCTTGAGTGTGTTTTTGAGAGCTCTTTTGTGTTGCAAGGGCGGGAGTTTGAGTCTTTTAGGGCTACAGAGTTTCCGGTTCCTGTATCGCGGAAGGGCGCACGGCCAACTTGAAGTAAGAGGGTTTTGAGTGAGCACCTCGTGGTTCTTTGAGCGCTGGTTGCGTTTTGAGGGTTTTGTGGTGAGATAATCCGTCTTGGAACCTTGAGCGCCTATCTGAGTGAGAGATGGGGAAGTCCAAGGAAGCAGAGGATCCGGTTTTCGTGAACCTAAAGTCCGTAACTCCGGGAGTGCCCAAGGATGCCAAGGAGCGCGCTTATTTGGAGGAGGACCTGACCCAGATTGGCTGCCTAGGGTTGCTGCAGCGCCCATGGAACCTCAAAGACGAAGACATGGTCTGGGAGGTGATGGAGGATCAGTCCAGTGAGTGGAACCGGACTGTTAGGGCGCTTCCTAACCGGTGGACAGCGGAGCTGTAGAGGAAGGCGTATGGGTTTCCTAAGGAGGGAGAAGGAGGAGCCTCGAGGACGGACAAGTTCTTGAAGGGTAAGTTCTCCAAACCACCGCATCCTAAGGACGGGTATACAGTCGCGGAATGTGCAAGCAAGAGGGATAGGAGAGTGCTTGAATTCCTAACTCCGATTCTGTATCCGGAAAGGCCAACCCGGATTACAACCACGATAGCCAACACGATCTTTGGGGCATTATCTGGGGACCGGAAGGTTAGTTGGGGAATGGTAATCCGGGATCATGTAGGAAAGTTAGTAACCTTGGCCGGAAAGTCTAAACCCACTATCCTCAGTCCTTTTCTCTTCCATCTATATCACTCTCTTGATTTGCTAAGGGATAGAGAGGCCACTATGTACAAGTCCGCTTCAGTGATGCTGAAGTTTGACATCAGTCCTCCCCCGGAATCGGAAAGTGAGGAAGAGAGAGAGGGAAAGGAAGGTTCAAAAGGACCAGGATCTTCAGAGAAGGAGAGAAAGCAAGAGAAGGTTCCTGTTTCAAGGAAGGGAAAGGAGCTAGAGGTTGAGGAAGTGAAAGAGGATCCGGTCTGGCCGAGTGATAGGAAGGAGGATCCGTTAGGAATTGTTATTGCGGATTTGGAGAGGATCCGAAAGGATCAGAGTGGGGAAAGAGAGGAAGTCCGGAGGGCATGTAGATTGATGGGAAACATCAGTCCCTCTGTTTTGTGTGAGAGAATAGAGGAACTTCTCAAAAATCAAGATATTGGGAAGTGGGAAAGCCGGATTGCGGAATTGTCCACTCAGGTTAGGGATCTCCAAGGTCAGTTGGAGAAGAAGTCAGAAGAGTCTAGGAGGTTGTCGGGTGAGTCCCAAGCAATCCTCAAGCGGATCCGGGATTCTATTAAGATTCCGGGCGATGTACTTAACAAGGCAAAATTATTTGATGAGGAAGTGCATAAGGCAAGGCCGGCAGTGGCTTCTAAGATGGTGAAGGTGTTAGTGGAGTTTGGTGAGAGGATGGAGAGGACTCTGTTTGAGATCAGGGAGGCTTTGCAAGGGGCTGGGCTGTATCCGGATCCGGAAACGGGGAAGGAAGCCAGCCAGGGTAAGGAAAGTGTAATCCCGGTTCCTCAACACAAAGTGGCTTCTCCACTTGACTCTGGGAAGTCCAAGGGCAAGGGTTTAGTGGAAGAGAAGACTCCACAGGCGCCGAAGGCAACTTCCCGACTTGATCTTGATATGGGAGAAGGGGCAACACCCGGATCCCAAATCCGGAAGCAAGTCCAAGCGGAAGACCAGGATCAAGAGACGCCTCCGAGCAAGGTATCCGAGAAGTCTCCCAAGGTTCCTAGCACAATGAAGAGGAAGGCTACAGCGAAGCGGGCGAGGGAGAGTCCCATTGAGCTGGAGTCAGACCAAGATGAGTCCCTAGAGCAGAGCGAGCACGAAGAAGAGGAGTCGGATTCGGAATCAGGATCAGGATCGGAACCGGAACCGGAACCGTCAGAGCCGACGGAAATCACGCCTTCGAAATCTGCGGGGAAGGGTAAGATTGCTGCCACGCCTTCCAAGGGCAAAGCAGCTGCGTCGGCAAAGGTTTCCACCAGTAGGAAATAGCCAGCACGCAAGGGAGCCGCCAAGCATGCGGATTCCCCCAAAAAGCGGATGAAGAAGTAGATAGGAATAGAAAGTAGAGTAGGTAGAGAATTTTAAGCAGCAGACTTAGTGGAAAAGGTGGAAAGTTACCTTTCCAGTAGGTAGGAAGCAGTTAGCAAGGTGCTTTTAATTTAGAATGCACCTGGTCAGTCAGATCCGGATTTTTCGGATCTAAGATCCACTTTTTTCGGGTCCAGTTGGGTGGATAGGAAAGTGACTTTTGTGGATAAGGAATGCCACCTGGCATTCTCTTGTCCTCTGATTTTGTTCCCTTGGGGCTTTTAGGGTTCCCTTGGGTTGGTATTTAGGGGTGGCTGTTAGTTGGTTGCCCCGGGTGTTCCTACTTCTGTTTTTCCTTTCATTTGCAATCTGATTTCCAGATTTCTACTTTCTAAGAGTTGGTCTGAACAAGTCTCGACTCTGGATTGGTATGCCGTGCAATGCTAGAACCATTGGATAGTGCAAGGTAGCTGGGTTTGCAGGTGTTTGGATGAGGTGTCTCCCCCAGACTTTGTCTGAATCCGGTTCCGGGAAATTGAAGCGATTTGGTTGAGGCTACTGGTGTATTAGGATTGAAGTCTAGCTGCTGCAGTCACTTGGAGGCTTCTGTGTGGGAAAGCCGCTCTTAGATTGGGTGTGTTCTGCTAGGAGAGTGGGCGCATGCCAATTGACGTGTTGTTGAGGTCCTACTATAACTGGAAGCGAGGGATGTGCAGACAGTTAGGATCCCCTAGTTATCTGGCTCCTAGATTAAGCCTTAGGAACTGAGTTTGGGTGAGTCTGTCATTGTAGTAATGTGGGGTTTGTAGGGGTTTCCTGAGTGACCTACTAGTTGGGATTGCAATCCGGATTAGTTGTGAGGAGGAACTTGCAGCCTATTTCTTTTATGTCTTTTGTTATTTTTCTCTTTTAGTGGAACTCCATTCACTATAATCTTGAGGAGGGTAGGATTCAACGCATCCTTCCTAAATGCCAACCGCGGACCCCTCTAATACAGAGGCTAAACTTCATTTGTTACTTGAGTGATTGGATCCGGAAACCGGATCCGGAAGAGGTACAGAGTTTGGGCACTCCTTTCGGTTCCTAATCCGCCCAGTCGGATACTGTGAGTCCGGATAGGGGAAGGTACAGAGTTTGGGCACTCCCTCCTGTTTGGAGGTTGTTGTGAGAGTGGTAAAGTATGTATGAATGGTGAGAAAGGCAATCTAAAGGAATGCGGATGTTGTGATGAAGTTTCCGGTTAGGAATCCGGTTACTGTTGTCTTGGGGTTGTTTTCCGCATCCTGTTATTCCGGATATCTTGAGGAATCTACGTAAAATCCTGTGGGAACGATACACGAGTCATTTGAACGGTGTTAACGCCAAATAAACACCTACAGACGGATTTGTGCTTCCTTGTGCTACGACAGGGTTTTAAGGTATCGAAGGGTTCAGCAAAACTACACCCGCCATAGGTGTACATTGGTAATTTGGTACAGTCATGCGATTCAGATCTACCGCTAACACCTAATAACCTTCCTGAGCTAATAAGTTATCCTCTTGTGATAATTCTATGGCCCCGACTAGATTCACTGACTGCGAGGGGATCGGCAACCTCCGAGGAGCTGTTAGGCCTGTAGTCTCTACTGTAGTAGTAATAAAGGTGTCTGTAGTATCTACGACTTCCCGTCTTGCTCTTGCCTCTCTACGTAAGACTACTTTCTAGCCAGGTCTTTCTACTACATCAGAAAAGAAAACCTGTGTGGCCTGGCTCGCAAAAATGAAGGGCTCCGCCAAGCGTGGCAATTTGTGTCGAAAGTTGACCAGAAGGAAACCGGAGTCATCCTTGATGTATGTAGAATTACCTCGACTATCGTGGGTCTTCACCCACTCACAACGTAATAAAATGATGGGTGTGGTCAAAGCACCATAATCCAATTGTAAAACATCCTTGAGTACTCCCACGTAATTGACCAATGAGTCCTCAGAATTTCCAGTCGGATGCTGGAAAATAGACGCTACGCCACTATTGTAGCTCAACAATTGCATGGTGCTTGAATCTTCAACCTGAAAGTGGTTCCCAAATGACATGAGCCTTGTATACCAAGTGGCTCTTTGTGAAGGTCTTGTGCTGAGCAAAAACCGGTCCATGTCCTCTGGGTTCCCCAAATTCAAGTCCAAACCTCGTATTGTACTCTGAATCCACTCTATTAATGGTGAAGTGCTTGGATTTGCTTCACATTCTACTCTCCACTTCCTACGTGCACAACCAAGTCTTAAAATGAGTACAAAATCCAACAAAGATTGATTGTCATAACATAAGCACAGAAGATTATCTTGTACCCTGTAAAAATACGACTTCGGTAGCATTCTGTAACTTACTCTTGACTTCTTGTAGTTAGCATTCAGTCACTATGAAGTCATGAACTGCGGACAGGACTTAAGAATGACGCAAGAACGTCTTCTATGCCACTGGAAGCTCATGTTTGACTTAGGGTTGCATGAACAATATCAACTGAGAACCTAAATAATTTAACGCTTTGGCATCTCATAAAATGTTTAATGGTACAACTTACTCAACCAAATCTTGCATAATTGAGATGTTTGACAACACATATTCGTGCGCCACGTCTCTCATGTCCGCAATCATTACATATGGCTTTCCTGCCCCTTGTAGAACCTCCTCAGTGTCTCCATACTCCTCCTCTCCATCCCACACATGCCTTTGGGTGGGTTCAAATCTCTGGAGGTACTCTGTCACAAATCCTAGGCATTCATCTTTCAAATACCCTTCTGCCATGCAAGTCTCTGGTCATGCTAGATTGCAAACATGATTCTTCAAGACCTTCATATACTGTTCCACAGGGTACATCCACCTGGCACTACTTGGTCCGCACAAGTCGAACTCCTTTGCTAGATGGTACGGGAGATGCGTCATAATGTCAAAAAATGAGGGTGGAAATTCGATTTCCAACAATGCCATATTCTTTGCCACGTCCGCTTCCAGTGAAGGAAAATCCAGGGGATTGTATACCTTTGTGTAAAGGCGCCTGAATACTTTGCACATCGTCATCACAGCCATACAAGGCCCAAGTTGCATGAGTCCACGGAGAGCTAGAGGCATCACTTGCTGCATTAAAACGTGGTAATCATGAGACTTCAAGCCTCCAAAGTTTTTCTTGCGGATGCACTTACCCAAGTTGGATGAATACCAACTAAGTGTCTTCAGTGATTCAATGCACTTTGCAAACTTCTCGAACTCTTCTTCCGTCATAACATATGCTGCTCTGGGCTTGACCATCTTCCCTGCCTTACGTGGGTGTGGACTTAGCCACAGATGCTTCCTCACATTTCTCCTCTACAAGTCTCTACGGACCTTCACAGTGTCTTTTTTCCCAGTAATTGTTTTCAGAAAGTTCTTTGCTAGGTTTAATTCACAATGCATCAAATCAAGCGTGTACCAAATGAGGAGGTACTGTCAATACACAGAGGACACTTTTTAATTAGTTTCCACAAGAGGCAAGGTCATATACCAGTGACACTTTGGTCGTGAAACAGGACAACCTCGCTTTCGCTACTGAAAAATGACTGATGATCCAATTACATCTACTGTAGTAGTTGCGTACAAGTGCCCTTCCACTCATTTTCCTAAACTGGTGCAAGGACTACTGGAACTCACCTTCTAGTACGGCAACTTGAAGAGAATGCTTAGGCGCTTCAAACCATATAATTTGGATGGGTCTCCAACATCAACGTCTCTATTTCCAGCTGCTCTCCATGCCTCGCACTCCAGTGCATGCTGGATCTACTCCTTTACAATCACTTCTTGTGGTCTTGGGCGGTTTTCCATGAATCCGTTGAAGAAGTCCTTCATTTCTTCTGACCGGTACGGATGATCTTCAGGGAGCCAACGTCGCGTTCCAGTATAAGTTTGCTTACCCAGCTCTGTAGAATGTTCAGCACCTAAGTCCTGGCCACACCACGGGCATGCAGCATACCCTTGATGGGAAAATCCTCCAACTGTACCATAACCCAGGAAGTCATGGATAGTCCACAATAATATGGCACGTAACTGAAAAGCCTTAGAGCCAGCATCTTTGGATACATTATAAGTTGGAACTCCTGCCCATAACTCCAGCAACTCATCAACAAGTGGCTCCAAATATACGTCGAAGACATCAGCTGTGACAGACTCTCTCCCAGGAATCAATAGAGCCAACAACATGAAGAATTTTTTTGTACTTAACCATGGTGGCAAGTTATAATTCAGCAGAATGACTGGCCATATGGACCACGATGACCGGTTTTGCTTAAAAGGATTAATCCCATCTGCTGCCAATGCAAAATGAACATTCCGTGGGTCATTTCCAAATGATGGATCTACGTTCTCTTCAAAGTGTTTCCAAGCTTTTGAATCACAAGGATGCCTTACAAGACCATCACCTCCTTCTTGGTTACTGCGGTTCTCCGCGTGCCAAAGCATGAGCTTTGAGATACTCGGACTCATGAACATTCTCTGCAGTCGGGGATTGATTGGAAAGTGCCCAAGCACCTTCACTGGGAAGGCACGCTTCTCTTCATCTCGATATCTACGGCCGCCGCACTTGGGACAACAGACTGCATTCTCATGAGGGCCACGAAATAGCACACATACCAGCTCACATGCATGAATTCTGTTGTAAGTCAAGCCCAATTTTGTGGTCAAGGTACTTGCTGCATGATTGCTCCTTGGTAGGGTATTCTTGTCCGGTAGGAGATGCGTATGCAAAAGGCTGAATAATTCATTGGCGCAGTGGTTGCTAACGCCATGTACGGTACAAAGGTTCATGAGAAGTATAGTGGCTGCAAGCTTTCTGGCTCGTGCCCCGTCATATAATTGCTCCAAAGACTCCTTGAGCACCCTAGCGTCAAAGTTTGAATCTTCCTGCCCTCCATCATGAACCTCTTGTTCGAGATTCTCTGCATCGCGACGTTCTTGACTATCCGCTACGTCCCCTCCTAACTCCTGCATTGATTGTTCATGGATGGAGTCAATTGTGGCAAAAGCATCCCGCACTTCTTCTTGAAGTCTCTCCACTGCGTAAGTTTCGTCATGAAGTGGACGTGTCGCTTGGTCGACCATGCCATGAGCATCAACAATAGCATCCATTGCTAGCGGTTCCTTTGGAGGTGGTCCACGAAATTGTTGCTCCCACTCTTCATCTGAAGAGTCTTTGATGCCGGGCCCTCTCCAAATCTGACAAGATGGGTCTCTGCCGTTGCGGATGAGGTGCTCACGTACATTGCGCAGGAGCCATCTCTTGCGCCCTCGGCACTGTGTGCATGGGCAATGCAACTTCTTCACATTGTACTCAGTGGCCCTCTGCAATTCACGAATCCACAAGCGGTCATCTCGAAGTCTTTGCCTGCGAATGTCCGTAAGTGGGAATCTTGCTGGTATCATCTTTTTGTAGAACTAAGAGAAGTGGCAGCTTTGTTCGTTCAAAGACTGAAGGTTTATAGTCCTATTCCTAACACTGCCGGTACAGAATTCAGGAAATGGGAACATGCGAAGTAGCATGTTACGAGAGGAATTCAACTTCCACTTCTAAGTGGTTCATGTCACTGCTGAATAACTGATATATGTTTGAAGCCACTCTTCAATGACTTCCACATGACTTCTGCAGCTTCAATGTCACTGCTCAATGGCTTATATGTCTCCATAGTCACTCCTTAATGACTTCTACATGTCTTTTGCCACTGCAACATCACTGCAACAAAACAACCTTGCACTTGTAAAGGCGTCCACCTATTTGCCAACTCCCAGATCTGTACTATTGGATATGACCATGGAAGCTCCTTCAGAAGCATTTTCCAACTTAGCCTTTCCGTCTTCTCCTTCTACTAGTACAGTAGAAAGTAGAGCCAATTGTAACCAGAATTCGAATCGACGATCTAACTCTCCAGTAGTAGGATAGGTACTATTGTCTAGTACGCCTAGTTCCCTAGAACATGGCAACGGCGGTTTTGAACGTCCATCTTCTATGCGTAACACCAAACGACTGCTTGTGCCGACCTCTGCAGGTTTGGCCTTTGAAATGGACATACGTGAAGGACTAATTATCTCCCTAACATCCACCTCATCATTAAAATCCGAGCTAAGTACTCTACGTCTTTGACGACGAAACAATGGTGCAGTTCTAAGAACCCTCCGCTTTGGCATTCTATAATGCAAGCTAAGATAGAGTTTCTGTTCTTACACAGTGGTTGTGGTTCACCTACATACAGTATTGATGGCGTAGGCAGGCGGATTGGATACCTGAAGACATCCACAAACAAACAAGGTACTTTCATTTGGACTTGAACATGACAATGGCAACAACCTACTGTAATAGTATTTGAGGGCAGTAGAGCACGGCCCTTTGAAAGGGATAAACAGGATAACATTGTATGTGTGGACAAGATTTAACCAAACGGTTTTAGGCGTATTTTTGAATGCACAAAGGCACTTACACTAGTACCCGTGAAAAAGCATTCTAGAAAAAAAATACAGGGGACTTAAACTAAACTTCTACTACAAGCATAAGAATGACTTCAATAGGTCATGGCCTGTAGCGATGACTAAAAGGAACACTATAGGTGTTTGGAAGTTGATAAGTCTTAGTACTGTAGAATTGTAGAAGGCCCGTTCTAAGTCCGACCTGAAGTGGTCTCTTTCACGTGAAGTCACTATACCTACATAGAAGGCAACCACATAGTCAACGAGAGCATCCAATTCTATAGTTGGAGAAACTCTTTGTCGAACTGTTTTCATAGGGACTCATCCTCTGTGAGACAATGCTTTCTTATCTCTCAATGGAATTCGTAGGAGTAACTCAGCATGTGCTCAATTTTACATTGCATTTGTCATGAATTTCAAGATCCATATAATTAAATTTCTCTAGAAGGCATGCAGTTCAGAACCTACATCTTTCTGGTGCTTCAAATACAAAGCGAGAGGTTCATGACTATGTCCACAGTAGACTGCAGCCTCATTTTGTAGACAGGTCCACTTCCGAATGACTCCTAGTAGTGACATCTCAGTCATTAAATGCATCTTTCGATTTAAATATGACTGAAGCTCGACTTGTTTGACGAGCCAACTTCAAGGAAGACCGCCCATTTAAACTACTCCAAAGAAGGCACAGTACAGTAGGCTAATTATAGCCTAATTAGGGAGATGTACGACTAAATGTCGCTAATACTAGTTTTCTCATGATTACAGTGCCTAGAAATCATATGGACTATAATGAGTGCACTCGAATTGTAATCAGAGCTACGTCTTGTAGGAAGGCATGTACTCTAATCAAAACACATGTCCCTCACTAATTACTGAAATTGGCAATTAATTATCAGCCGCCAAAAAAAAATACACAGTCCCCAGTCTCCATCCTTTATTGGAACCCACCTTCCTCAAGCATAAACCGCCTACATCTTTCATTTGTATTGCATTCTTGTTTTCAAAACAAGTTCCCTTGACAAATTCCAGGTCGCACCGCTCTCACGCATCGTCGCTCATGAACTTTATGTGCGCTGCAGAACTATGTGCCTGGAGTGAGACTGGACTCTATCGATCTAGTGTTCTACGTGATCGATTACAATAGAAGTGCGCGAGAAGGAGTTAGTGGAGGGACGACAACTTACCGATCAATCACGTACGAGATCCGCGATGGAAAGTCCTCCGCCGGAGAAGATAGAGTACGAGCTCCAGCGAGATCGAAACGTTGCATTCATGGCGACATTCATGCAACCAGCTCTAGCGACGAGAGTGGAATTGTAACTTCTCTCCCCTTCTGTGCTTTTAGTTCAAGAATTTCTCATGATTCTAACTTGTTGCCGCTTACAAGTATACAGTATCTGCAAAGTATGGGGCAGAGTAGACATCGGAGTTCCTCAGCGTTTGCTTTGTCAAGCACCTAGTTTAGGCGTGGGCCGTTTTGAACGTGCCTCTAGTTGACCGTTCTGTTACCATTAATTTGTGCATGCATTCCCAAGCAATAGGGCAGCGTTCACCTAGGGTTTTCAAGGGAGACTGTAATTGGTAAGGCTCTCCAAGCTGTAGGAGTTGCTCCGCAGTTGTCTAGTAGTGACATAGAAGTCGCGTTATATGTCTTTGGGCACATATGCAATTGCCCTGAAGTAATTCTGAAGTCGCATACAAGTGAACTATTAGTCGCGCATGAGGAAAAAGCAGAAAGGCAGCTGTAATTATTACTCCAAACACGTGGAAGCCCTGCCTGTATTGCGCGTCCAGGGATCCTATGCTCTACTTGTCGCCCAAACCCTAACCATTGTTACAGTTGATGTCAGAGGTTCAGGAGTGCTCCAATCTCATATCGCAGCTAGTACTCTTGCAGTTTTAGACTACTAGCGTCTGTGATGCTCTCCTACATAGAGTGAACTCAGATTTCTCTTCGTTGTGCGTTAGGGATGCGGAGAAGAAGATGCTGAAGAAGGACAAATCTAGTGTGCCCAAGAACAAGGAGTCGGGTCCCTTACGCCACAGTTTGAGGAAGAAGGGAGATCGCATGTTTCCATCTACGAAATCACGTGGAGGGCAGCGGGACAAAGGAGTTGCTGGAGATCCAGCGATGAGTAGCGAGCACGATTCATCCTCAAAGGCGACTGTGAGTTCCTGATTCGTCACCCGGGACTCACGAGTTCTTTTTTCGAATTCCTACATAAACTAAGGCGTAATTGGGCTTATAAAACCCACAAAAGGGCATTAAACCGGTATTGGCATTACACATACCAATGTGCCATTTGGTCATTAGGTGGAATTTAGGATAGTTTACATCCAAAACGGGCCTGGTCTTAGCTAAATAGACGCCAAACTGATAGTGATGTGCAGGATTAGGGTAAGAAGCCTAAAAAGGCCCTGTCTAGGCTAGGAAGTCCTCATGGGGGAATCTAGAGGGAATCCCCCACTCCCCATAACATCGAAGAGAATACGGGCGGAATACTAACCTTGAAATGCAGGTACCGGGCCATTTCCTAATTCTAGGAGCACGCAATGGGGATGCAGATTTGCATCCAAGTGGGGGGATCCCATGGGTGGTCCCCTCTAAAGTTTGGGAATTTTACGACATTGTTTGGATATTTTCCCAGACGGTCAACCGCGGTGGATTTTGGATGGGAATTCGAAAGAATATCCCAAAGTGCGGTAAAATCCCACTAAAAATCCAGCGAGGTGGTCTCACACCAACGAAGCGCTTCCCCAAGTTTCAAGACAAATCGATAGTTGGAAGATCCCAAATCGGCGACATTCTTCCCCAATTGACAATTTAAATGACGGGAGCTGCAGTTGACTGGCGTACCGGGGCCATACGCCATCAGAACGAAGCCTATTTTGGGTCTATTCCTACCCCCCTCTATCTACTTAGAAGATTGGTGAAGGTTTGGGGTCCAAAATTGCCAAACTCCAAAAGTTGGGAATTTATCCCAACTTTGACCTCAGCTTACACTAAGATTCTTTGAGAATTTGGACATAGTGTAAGGGGTAAGGAATTCTCTTCAAACTAATTATGGCCTTCCGGATCCAATGGCGCAATCCGTTTGCCATTCGGAGCTAAACTCCAAAAGTTAGCCTTTTGGGGACAACACATGGAGGAGAAAATGGGGTTTAAGGCCCCCCAATGCTTTTTTGGGGAGTTTGGGCTCCAATGGCCGTGGGGAACGTATAGGGAACGCATGGGGAACTCCGGGCACATGTGGGAGCAAGTACCACCTCAAAAAGTTAGTGGAGGTGGCTCCAAGTGCTTGGTGTAAGTAATTTCAAATTAAGTAGGTGAGAACACATGGGAACTTCTCCCATGTGAGAACTTGTAAATTTTGGGGAAGGTAAATTAGGTGGTTTTGCAAGTTCTTGTAAGGTTAGGTAAAATTTGAATTTCTCAATTCAAATTGTGTAGATTTTAGGTGGATAATTAGATTTGGGATGGGTAAACATGTACGGACCTCCTAAATTCCCTTATCTAGTTATTCTTAGTAGATTAAGGAGGGGTGTTGTTTCTTTTGAGTATAAAAGGGGCGGCATTCTCCTCTCATTCTCTCTGTTTTCTCACTCCTACCCATTTAAGGGAGGAGGACTATTGAACCGGAGTTATGCTGGATTTCCTTTGGCTTTTGATGCCAAAGGAGCCTTTGATGGTCTTTTGGGGTCTTTACACCCTTGATAAGTGTGGTTTGTGCTTTGGGACTTGAGACCCCCCCAAGTTGGTGGAATTTTATGCAATTTGATCTTGGTTCACTTTTGTATTGTGCCACTATTGAGAGGTGTTGTGGGAGAGAACTTGGGAGGAACCGAGGGGTTAATAGGGAGGTGACTTTGAGAGTATATTGCATCTTGTGTTCACTCTCTTCTCCCTCTTCCTTTGTTCACGGGGTTAATCTAGTCCCATAGGGGACGGCGAAGCTTTAACTATTAGCATCTAGGAAGTGTGTACCCACCCTCTTCTCCCTCTTCTCTTGTTCACAGGGTTAATCTAGTTCCATAGGGGACGGTGAAGCTTTGGCTATTAGCATTTGAGAAATTGTGTGTTCACCCTTTTCTCCCTCTTCTCTTGGTCACGGGGTTAATCTAGTCCCATAGGGGACGGCGAAGCTATGAACCCCCACCATCCTTAGAAACTAGAAGTCTTAATCACGTGTCAAAACGCCTCATACTCACGGCGAAGCTTTGAACCCCCTAAGTCTTAGCGGGGTGTCAAATATCCTTCTCCTTGAGTTAGAATCAACGTTTAGTGTCCAATACGGTTGGCACTAAGTCAACGTTTAGCATCCAACAACCATTGGGTTAAAACCCTTGGGCCACATTAGGAAACTCCTAGTTCTACTTGAAAACAAAAAAAAACAAAGTTTGTGGCAAACTCCAGCCAGCATTGGAGCCCCAGCCAACGTTGAAGCCCCAACCAGCTAGCCAAGGTTCGAAGCCAGCCAGCCGGGTACCGCGGCCGAGTACTGCAGCCGGGTCCACAGCCGGGTACCGCAGCCAGGGCCGCGGCCAACCAGGGGTCGGGGGTCTTTGGGGCGCCAGGGGCCTTGGGATTTGGGGGTACTTGGGTTAAAAATTAGTTTGGAAATTAGTGGGGTTAGGGAATAGTTTAGGGACTAGTTGGGTTAAAAATTAGTTTAGAAAGTAGTTGGGTTAGGGAATAGTTTGGGGACTAGTTGGGTTTAGAAGGTAGTTAGAAATTAGTTGAGCTAGGGAATAGTTTAAACACTAGTAGGGTGGGGAGATAGTTTAAGTAAAGACCTATTTGTAAAAAACACCCAGAAAGGGATAATTAAAAGGGCTAGGGTTAAGACATGGCAATGATGGACGTGGCGTGGAGTGAAGAGGACCGGACACGGGAGACGCACGGAACGGAGGTGGGTCTCTAAAACTCTCTCTTTGTATTGATTAGTTGAGGCAATTAGGAGTTCACTAATAGGAAAAGATTGGCATTCCAAGTAGGATTAAGGGTGGGTGATTAGCCACCACAATTAGAATGATAACCATAACTAGGGAGGGAGATAGAAAAATGAATACGCAAACATAGAATAGAATACGGAAAGGAGAAGTAGAAGGAATAAAGACAAATACATAGATTAGAGTAAAGCGAAGACAAATACGTAGGTTAGAGTAAAGCGAAGACAAATATGTAGAGTAGGTCGAATACCAAGACGTAGCGTAGACCGAAAGAATACGAATATGTAGAGTAGGCCAAGACAAATACCAAGACGTAGATTAAATTGAAAGAATACAAGTACGTAGAGTAGGTCAAAACAAAAATGAATACGTAGAATAGATCAACACAAGGGCAAATACGTAGAGATGGGGTAGAAAATGCCATGCATAGAGTAGAGTCAACCAAATGCAACACATGGGAGTAAAATAGGAGGAACAACTCCCTAGATTGGGTAGAAGGAAGCAAGTAGAAGTAGGACAAGAGAACGAAACCCATAAAGTAAAGAAGTAATTAGAAGTAGGACAAGAGAACGAAACAAGTACACACCTAGGATAGTTAGGAGTAACCAACTCATGTGTTAAGATAATTAGAATAGCAAAAGATCCATTGCTTGAAAGGCACAGTGGATTTGACGCTTAGATACCCGTAGGAGTAGTATTGCAAACAAGAGCCTGGTTGTGATCGCTTGATTCCAAAGGTGGGAATGAAGCGCCTACAAAGAGTAATTATAATCAACCTCTATGGAATTGGGTTCCTAAGCACTATGTATCTAGCTAGGGGCCATCAGCAGGTCCTTGGTCTGGCGGACCACCTACACTAGCAGCAGAGGCGTGGTCAGGCTATCCACCAACAACGCATGAGCCGTATCCCGTGGGCATGTCCTAAGACACAGAGGAACGCTTGTCTAGGCGGAAGAGGAAAAATGAATACCAACAGGGTAGTCTTCAGCGCGCCACCTTTGGAATGAAACCAAACCGTGTGACGGTCTTGTCAACTGGAGAAATAGATAGCACCTGTGATAGGAAAAATGCGTGGGACGAAGCCTTGAGAGACCTAGTCCCGAAGACGTTAAACATCAGCATTGTTGACTGGAAGGAGCAAGAGCCTCATGTTGTGAAGAAGCTTAGGGAAGCCCTCGATGCTGAGTTTGAATATGTGGGGATTCCATTGAGCACGAGTGCTTTTCGAGTGATAGTCACAAGGCATTTGAAGTCTAAAAGATCTCGGCTGAAAGGACGTTACCAGAAAATGGTAGCAAAAGGCACTGTGAAGGCTCCTCTTCGCGTGGATCCCAAACAGTGGGACCGACTTGTTGAGTATTGGAATACCGATGCCCAGAAAGACAAGGCGTTGAAGATGGCTGAAGCCTGTAGAAGTGTAAAGAATTATGACCTAGTGGAGAGGAAAGGAAAGGCAGGGAAAGACAACATTGTGGTTAGTTTCTGCTCCAAATTGGTCGATTGTCTTCATGCTCTCCATCTTCTCTAAAACCATCAGTAGTAAGTCTCCTGCCATTTTTTGTTACTAGATATGTTTGGACTACAACTGAAGCTGGTCTTCTGTGTATTTGGCAGAGTACCCAATGGGATGTCAGCTTTGGAATCACAGACATTGGTGACGTGAGGCGGTCAAGACACTACAAGAGAAAGGGATGTTTTAAGTATAGTCCTAGAGATAACATTTTAAGTAATGACTTTTTTAGGAGACTTTAAGTAAGAAATAAGTGTCTTTTTAGTAAAATTTTACTAAAAAGACACTTATTTCTAACTTAAAGTCTCCTATAAAGGTCATTACTTAAAATGTTATCTCTAGGACTATACTTAAAACACCCCTTTCTCTTGTAGTGAGAGCAGGACAGGGAGCTCCTCCGCCGATAAGATCTGGCTTCGCTATCAGTTGTCTGTAGATAGTAGGTTGGTTTTCTTAGTTCTTCAAAGGTCAGTCATTTCCATTCTGTTGGAAATGCATGCTTGTCTGGTTTTCTTCACATTGAAGAGATAAGCCAATGGTACGGTTGTCGTACGCGCAGTCTAGCAGAAAGCACCTTTATCACACCCAAACGTGATAATATGACACGGAATATCGTCCCAGGAGATTCCAGATGTTACTAATAGTTGCGTTTTCCGGTTTCTAGGTTTCCTAGCTCAAAACACCCAAGTTACTACTCTTAATCCGAAATACCAACTTGTCTTTCGGAACTCTTTTTCCGGATCCGTCGTTTCTTTTCGAATCCGTCTCTCAACTATGACCGGATTCCTTTCTCGGATCCGGATTTCACCTTCACCCGGATCAGTCTCAATCCGAAATCCGGTTCCGTCACTCAATAATCGGTTTTTGATACCCCTGTTTTACCCTCAGGGGGTCCTCTCTTGATCTTTAGAGGGGTAGGAACTTACCACTCGTAAACCTCACGCTTCTCTCCTCTCAAACAAAACACACGAAAACACCAAAATATATCCGATATTGTATTAGGGCCAGATCCGGATCCTCACAACTTCCCAGATAGCTCAAGGCCAATCCGGTTAGCAGGTCACTCAGGACTACTTCACTCGCCCTTACTACAACGACAGATTCAAAAACATCAAAGCCCAAAAGGACGTACTTCCCTAGATCGGCGGATCGACTCAGTGATTGGCAGACCTTCCGGTAGACGGAACTTTCCTATGGCGGCTGCTTAACTCCACACGAATCCGCCCCTGCGGTTCCGGAACCTCCTCCGCGTCACTCCTGGACTCACACCGGATCACCGTTCCGGTGAATTAAAGGCTCCACGCTCAAACTCACGACTCAAGACCCTAGTTCTCGGAAATTGGTCACTCAGTTCGGATTTCAAGTGCCTAAGAATCTGGATTCCTCCTCACCCGTCCCTCTTGCCTCTCAACACTCCAACAAACACACCAAGAGAGACTCAAACACAAGTCAGAGCTAGAATGTTCATCCGCCGGCTCAGATTAAAGAAGGGAATGAAATACAATGGAATATGCACTAGGAGGGAATGACAGGCCAACTAACTTGCCTGCCCCTTAAAAGCTCAAAAACGAAATGAAAGTCAAAGCCTAAAAACAGAAACGGAATGCCAACAAGGCAAAAGAAAATCCGAAACGACCAATCGGAGCCCAACCGGATTATCCGGAAAGGTTCGGCCAGTTGTTCCTAAAGTTCTGGATCGGGGCCCACATCCGGAAAACCCGTCTAGGAAACTTCCGTCCCAAAATCTCAAAATCCTACCTAACTACTCTACTCTGTCCTACTTACGCGCCCGCTTCGATGTAGTACCCGCGGGCGGAACCGAACTCCTCCGCGTCACTGCCTTGGGAGGGAGAGCCTTCTTGGTGGTGGATCGGGTCTACCTCTTCTGAATCGGAACCGGTGGCGTTCCGCTGTCTTCCGTCGAGGTCTCCTCCGAGTCCGCCTCGGAGCTTTCCGACTGCTCCACTTCCTGGAATCCGCCCTGCTCCCTAGCTTCATCACGGATGATGAGGGGCGGATTGTCTTCCCTGTCCGAGTCATCCAAGATGACTGTCTTGCTGCGCGGATCCTTGCCCGGAACCCTGTCTGGCTCGTTCATGTAGGCGAACTTCTTCGAATTCTCCCTGGCTGGATTCGCTAGGGCCTTCATCCGGATCTCCAGGTCGATCCGTGGTGATACCCTCTTCTCTTGTGGTTCCGTAGGTGTGTTGGACGGCCCGGCCACATTCGGATCCGATCTGAGTTCGCCGAGGTTCTTCACGACCGGTGAATTTCCGAGTAACTTTCGATCCGTCGACATCCGTCCTTGCGCTCCAGGGCTGAAGTCTGTGTAAACTTGTTGGTTGAGCAAGCTCGACAGGCCTTCCCCCAATTCCGGATTGAGAGCCCCAATTAAGGCCCTCATCTCCTTCAGTACCCCTTCCATCTTGGCCTAGTAATCCACCAAGATGGTAAGGACTTTCGATCCGGTGACGTACCCTTCCGTCATCAGCCAGGCGGAAAACAGTTTGGCCTTCACCACTGTTTCCACCGGTTGGGCCACCAACTCTTGCAGGTTCTGAACCAAGGTGGTGGCCTCGCCGATCTTCCCGTTGGCGACATTGAGATCACTCTCCAAATACGTCACCGTATTACGGAGCCCATTCTGCTCCTCTTCCGCCTTCCGCCATCCCTCTTCAACCACCTGGGTTAGCTCTTCCGCCTGCCAGGTCCGATCCGTCTAGATTCGGGCTTCGTCCTCCCACTTCCGGATCTCCTCGTCCTTCTTCCGCAACACCTCTTGAGTTGGAAGACGGTCGAGGATTTCCGGAATATCCTTGATCTTCACTGCGCCTAGCTTGGTGGTGATCTGCTCAAGTATCGCCTCGCAGTTGTTGTTGTCCGCGTGTGCCATCATGGCGTGTCGGATGATGGTGTCGAAGTGGTTCCGCTTCTTCTTCCCCAGGGTCAATCCGGGTGGATCCGGATCTGGATGTCCCCTCTTATCCGGCGTCGTGGATTTCTTCCGTTTCGGCTGGCTGGCCGGCTTCTGCTCTTCGGGGTCTTCGTCCATCCGCTCGTCCTCTGGGTCCTCCGGCTCCTTCTCCAATTCATCCGTCAAGCCGTACTTGAGGATTTGAACTCCCGTCTCATAGCGGAGGAGTTCCGGGCCACTCAGTACATCATTGTGGTGGTACAGGTGGAATAGATAGGCGCTGATGGTGCTGGTCTTCTCTCGTCCCACATGATCGGCTAGCCGATTGACTACATACTGGAGGACTAGGCTCCAGTTGACTATCCGCTTCTCAAAACACCCGAAGATGGTGTTTGCTACCGTCACCGTGACACGGGTAGGCTTTTCCGGGTAGAGGATGGGAATCAAGAATTCCAACATCCATCTGTGCCGGTCGTTCGTACAATCCGGAACTGAATATCCGTCCTTAGGGTGGGGCGAATTCCGGAACTTGTTAACACCAAACTTGTCCGTCCGGGGAGCCATACCTAATCCGATTTTATCAAATCCGTATACTTCCGCCCAGATATCCGGCGACCAGGCACTCGATCTACCCCTCACTGTGAGTTGGTATTGATTCGAAACTCCCGAGAGGATTTCTTGCACCATCTCGTCACTCTTCACACTCCACGGGCGCTTGATCAACCCGTGACACCCTAGGAAGACTAAATCATCCTCTAACTCCTTTCGATGTTGCGGATCGGAAGGGATGAGTGGCGAAATCGCCTTGGCAGTCACTACCGCCCGTTTCGGATTGGAGGAACTCGCCATCTCTCCGCCCGAGTCGGAACTTGTCGGTGCGGTCGGCACCGACCCTGAACTAAACCCGAAACCGATCTCTACTGCTCACCACTCTTTCTCTCTCTATACGCGCTCCAGAACCTACACACAAGCCGTACCTCGATTTGCCAAATCAAAAAGGAAAAATGAAGTGGAGTGGAGGGGTTTATATACCAGTCGGTACCGTGCGTTCCCAGTTCCCCTCGGAACGGCGCGACGTTCCCCGGCCGTTACGCTAGTTTCCGTAGGTCGGCGGCGTAGACCCGTAGGTGCCGACCATCCGGAACTGGCTCGAATCTGTCTTTAGGTATACCGGATCCGTCTTTGACAAGTTCCGTTCCGGAGGCTGGAGAATCCGGATCCGGAAACTTATACCCATAACCCGGAAATTCTCCTTGCTCAATCCAGTTCAGACAGATCCCAAGGGAAAAAGACCCTAATTGTCTTCTTTTCCCCACATCTAACCCTAAAATTTTGAAATTTTGGGCTATTCTATATACTATCTTCCTATTTTACTTACATGATATTTCCGGACTGTGACAACGGTGAACAGAATATTTGTGTATTGGGTGACATATTGGAATGGTGAGCTACTGTGTGACGACTGCCACATTGTGTTGTGAATGTTTACATTGTGTTTGTCGTGTTTGAACCACATATTCATTAGTGCATTGGCTCGTGTTAAAGAGGAGGATCCACTTGAAATCCTTAAACATACTACCATTCTCTAAGTCGTCATATGTAATTAAGATGCCGCTGAAGTTGATTCAGGGCACGTTAAATTATTTCCATGTGTGTTTTATTTCATTGGCAAGTTGTCCTAGATCATGTGCTAGTCGTCCCTAGTTGTGAAGTATGACTCATACTCATTTTCCAGTTGAAGCTCTGTCGCGTAGGAGTATCACTGAAGTAGTATTGTCATTAGTGTTGACTATTCCATGACATGAAAATGACTGATGACATCTGTGTACAATTGTACATGGTTGCTTGTCCAAAGAAGGGGGGGCAAATGAATCCCGTTGGTGGGAAATGATGGAATCTTGGAAGGAAGATGTGGACGCAAAGATGGACAAGTTCTTGGCCAGTAATCAAGCCCAATCCAATGCATTAGAAGAACTGTGGTCCATGGTCCAATCTTTGGTAGTGAAGAGTAAGGTTGGGGATGAAGTGTGCCCCTCCATCACCCATTCAGTGCTCGAAAATGAAGACATGCGTGGACGTCATGGGCTTGAAGCCGCAGGATTGCTGCCTCAATCCAAAAAGAAGGTTGTAGATCTTGGTGCCGTCATGCTCAACGATAGTGGAACCGTAAAAGAAAAAAGGGAAGCCGGTCCGCCCACTGTCAAGAAGGTGGAAGAACAAAAAATTGTAAAGCCTGTTGTCGTAGCACAGGAAAGCACAATTCCTTCTCTAAGGCGTTAGAATGTACTAAATTAGCCTTAAAGTGACTCGTGTATCGTTCCCAAAGGATTTGGTCGAAAGTTGACGAAAGACCGAAATACGTTAGTGGTTACCACAACAAAACCCAAGCAAAAAGACCAATTCGGTCCGGGTCTCAAAGGTTCCTAAGATTTCCTTAGGCTTGATTACCAGATCAATCCTTTGTCTTTCAAGACTTGTATATCTGTTTACACCAGTATATGTATCGCCTTCGTACTTATCCTTACTAGATATGGGGCTAAAGACCGGATACTAGGAGTTGGTCCAGTCCCTAGATTAGTAACCAAATGTAAGTTTTACCTCGATAACAAGAGGAATCTGCTTGTTTGGGCGTTTAGAAAGGAAGCTTATTCCTACCCTTCAAGTTTTAAAGTGTCAGAAGTTCCACTTGCAAAGAAAAAAAAACTACTACTACAACCAGACCGGAATACCTCACAACTGGACCGGGACTAATCCGGCCCAGCAGGTCACGCAAGCACTCCTACCTAATCCTAACAAAGACTACAACGACAGATTACCCAGTTAGTCTAAGTCCTAGTAGAACAAGGGCGGTAGCTTATGCAAGAGAGCTGAATTTCCTCACTAGTCCTTCTTTCTTCTACAGAGACCGGATCACCATTCAGTTGGCATTTGGCCGGGTACTTCCTGATCTCAAACCCAGACTCTACAAGTGTCTATCCCCATCGAGTACTCCCTAGACCTGTTCCAGAAAACACTGTGAAATCCTGCACAAATTCCCTATCAAAACCAAATTCACTTTAAGTCTAGAGACCGGATAAACTGAACATCCGGGCACACACTTATCCACACAAGGCTGCAATCCTAACCATCACCATAAGACTTTGACAAGGTCCCATGCACATAGTCCACTCCAGAGTGAATCAGAAAGACTCTTACTTGTATTTGCAACACAAAAACTTGTGAAAGTAAGATAACATAATGCGCGCCCGGGTTCAATTACAAACCGGGTTTAAATACTAAACTACAAGGAAACCTAAAAGCGCAAATGGAATCAACACCAGCCGCCAAGAATGCCACGTAACATTCCTCCACAACTTGGGCGGGTTGACTTCCACAAAACTACAAGAATACCAACAAAATAGGATCCCAGATCCTACATATCTGGATCCGGTCTAAGTTCAAAAATTCCTAACCTAAATATATCCTGCCTTAGCCGCCTTTCTATCTACCTGGTGTTAATGCTCCCTATTTTCTCGCTCGTTTGACCGGCGATGCACCCTTCCGGGTTGATTGTTTCTTCGGGGACCGGTACATCTTGACGGGTTTCGGTTTCGGCTTGGTCTTACCCCGCGCCTTGGCCTTGGTTTTCTTGGTCTCCGCTAGTACTTGGTCTGCATCCGAGTATTGGTCCGACTCATCACCGGAGTCGGTCTCCCCCTCCGAGTCCTCATCTTCCTCTTTTGACTCCTCTTCCTCTTCAACCCGGGCCTTCCGCTTCACCGTGGGTGTCTCTGTGGTCCTCTTCTTGAATCCGGTGATGGGCGGATGGTGCATTGTCTTGCTCTGTAGGGTCTGCTCTCCCACTCTCTCGGCAATCCGGGCTAGTCCCTTACTTGGTGATCCGGATCCAGATCCGGTCTTCAATATGGAGCGGACCTGCACCGTTGCCTTTGCTTCCCCTCCGGTCTTCGGCTGTGTGATGACCGCGGGTGATGACTTGCTTGGAGAATCGTCCAGTAAATTGATGAACTTGGTCTTCTCCCTTGGCGGTGTCGTTCCCCGGATAATCTCCCGCAACACGATCGGCTCAGGTTCCGGCTCTTTGGTCTTCTCGGGTTCAAAAACCCTGGGCTCTTCAATCCGGGTCTGTGGGACAGGTTCCTCCGCCACGGCTTCAGACCGGATCTCTTCTTCCTTTGCTGGCTCGGACGCGCCGACCTCTACCTCGACTACTGTTGGTGGTGGTTGTTCCCTTGGCTGTTCTTCCTCCATCTTCTGCTCTTCCGGTCTTGAGACCGGTACCGAGCTAGCTTGGACCTCCATGACCACTGCTCGCCACTTCTCCAGTGCTACCTCCATCTTCTTGTTGTAGGCCACCAGAGCTGTGAGCATCTGGGGACCCACCATCTTGCCTGCTTCCAACACCTTCTTGTCGAACAACATGGCCTTGTTGACGACCTCGCCCGGATGTGTGATGAACTCCCGGATTTCTCCGAGAGTGTTCCGGGCCTGCGTGGAGAGGCGTCTCTCTTCGTCCAACTCCTCTTGGGCGTGATGGAGATCTCTCCTCAGGGCTGAGACTTAGTTTGTCAGCCGGAGCACTTCCTCTCTGTCCCGGCTCTCATGTGCCTCCTGAATTAATTCTCCCAACACCTCCATAATCTTGGAGGGTGGGATAGAGCCTAGTGCTTGGCTTATGCCCTACAACAACCCTCTCTCCTCCAGGTGATGTCTTCAAAAGTCATCCAAGTCTCGCAGGATCCTTAGCAAGGGGTCCTATTCCCAGACCGGATCTAATCTCGGGGCTTCTCTTACTACCACGGGGGTTTCTAGAGGCGGATTCTCTCCTCCTACCTCTGGGTCTTCCTTTCCCTCCTGTATGCCCTCTTACTGCTCCTCCTGACTCTCCTCTTCGGAGTCCTCCTCATCCTGGTCGTTCTCAGCTTCCGGGTTCGCAATTTCGTATTCTATCATTGCTGCCCCTACCTCGTAAGCTTCCCTCTCTTTCTCCCTCAAGAGGTCTAACGAATGATACAAATGAAACAGGAATGGTGAAATGGGTGAGGGTTTAGACTTCCCAATTCCCTTCACCATTCGGTCCATCCGGTCCCTCATGACTAACCCCCAATCTATCTTTCGGTCTCCCGACAGCGCACCAAAAATGGTGTTGGCTACGGTGACCGTAATCCTACTAGGCCTATCCGGGTTCAAGATAGCCATCATGAACCGCAGTAGCCTCTTGTGTCTAGCGGACACACACTCGGCTACCGTGAAGCCATCCTTCGGGTTGGTGGGCTTGCGGAACTTACCCTGGTGGAATTTATCCGTCCGGGTGCCCGTCGCATCTCCGCCTTGCTCGAAGGCGTATACCTTGCGCCACATAGCCGCACTCCACTCCCTTGGTAGCGCCCGGACCGTCCCCTTCCACTCGTTGGTTTGACTGTCCAGCAATTCCTCTACCATCGCCTCATCCTTCAGGTTCCAGGGATGAGCCATAAACCCCTCGCAGCCCATCTGCCTGAGGTCTTCCTCTAGCTCCCGCTTATCTTGTGCATCAGTTGATACAACCGGATTGACATTCCGGAAGGCTAGAATTAGCCCTTCCTGCACTTCCCCTGCCATCTCTCGATTTACACCTACACTATCTAGGCGCGGTCCAACTTGACTGAACCTCCCGCGCTCAAGAACCTCTCAACTAGCGTAGTGCTAATCGCTCAACTATGCGCCAGACCGGATTGACAGCTTCCCTATCCCTTCTCTCTGTCTGTAGACCGAATACTCTCTCTCCTGCCGGAAGACCCTTTCTCGAATTGTGTACAAGAAAGTGGCAGGACTTGGCCCTGCCTTCCTGGTCTTATACTTTTCCTCCAGCATTAATTACTGACCATTAGGTTTAAACTAGTCTGGTCACGTGGGAGAGTTCCCGACGATCGCTAGGCTCGGTAGCCACTCATTGCCTATCCGGTCTCGGTCGCTAGGTGGGCTGAATCCGGGTTTTCTTACGCTGTTCCATAGCGTAGTTTTTGCTTCCGGTCCGCAGTTTTCCGGTTTCCGGTCTTGGTCCTAATTGTGAGTCAAACTAAGAAAACAACAAAAAATGGGGATTGAATAGATCCCTTTTTCCCGTATTTTGCTTAAGAACCTACTTAGGTGAATTCTAGGTTGCCACATCTGTGAACATCCTTCTGGAGTCTTCATCGTCAGAGCTAACAAGGTTGGAGAAGACTACAACTGACAAGAAATTAGCCAAACAGCAGTGGAAGGTTGTAAGTGTGAAGCTGACTCAGGAAGTCACGAAGCCATCACCTAGTCAAATCTCAGGTCCGACCAGCAGTTGTTAGTGACACGGTGTGTGCGGTTGACACTCAGATTGTAGCTGACGTTGCAGCTGCAGTAGAAGAGACGCCAATACAGAAGACTAGAAGTGCTGAATTCGAGATAGAGGCAGAAGAAAACAGTGACACGAACGACAATGTAGCTGCGGAGGTCAACCTGAAAGAAGACACAACAAAGGTCGCAGACAATAACGGCAGTCCTTTGACAACGAATCTGAAGAACTCCAAGAACCCAACCCATGAGGAAGATGTGCCACCTGAAGTTCAAGCGGACGACACAGTGGAGGGAGACATTCAAGGCTCCAAAGCAGCTGTCGAAGAGGTAGCCGCACCCAAGGTCTTCAAGAAGAAAACCAGGAAACCTCTGAAGTCATCCATGAAGGTAAACTCATTGGTTGGTGTTCCAATGTTAAAATTGAGGGGGAGAGTCCTTCCGGTGCATTGAGGAACCTGACCTCGAACCCAAAACCGAAATTGATCAAACTAGTGATATTTAATGTGCATGGTACGCTTCTGGATTGTAGTTTGTTGACTGATGCAAATCCAAATAGTAAAATCAGGAGTACCACAAATACTAATTGCAAGAGGGTGGTTTTCAGGCCTTGGCTGAAACCATTTTTAATCAAATGCTTCCATTACTTTTCCGTAGCTTTTGGGGGTACCAAGAGCCGGTCATATATGGATGACGTTGTTCCTTCTATGTTGTCTGGGTTGACATCCGCAGAAGCAATGCCACTGTTTTCTTGGTCCGGTAAACATTGTGAGTAGAAAGACGTAGAAGGTGGGTCAGGAAGTGCCCTCGTGAAGAACTTAGAGGCAGTATATGCAACGTGGCCAAAGTTTAGTGCAGAAAATACTTTAGTAGTAGATAGTGTGTTCAATAGGGTGGCTACCAACCCCGACGCTAATGTGATCATAAGCACTCCTTTCTATGTGAAGTGGATTTGTACATTGGCAGATGACAAGGAGTATCTAAAAAGGTACTTGTGGCCGTTGTTGGAGGCTTGGTACGATTGCCCAAGTGTTGCTGCCTTCCGGTTGAAATTTCCAGAAATTACCAACGACTCCATGTCCGAAATGCTACAAAGACGCCGAACTGGAAATACATATGAGTTCCTAGACATTGTGGAAGGTGAGGGGACTCGCCAACCCTTGGGTTGCACATGTGAAGGCGTCCCCTCACCTTCCTTAGAGCTTTGTATCTAAGAGGTTGCCAATGTATATACAGGGAAAGGTGCAAAAGTGAGATCCGAAACCGAAGGCAGCATCGACAGCGGACAAAAAAGGTTCCGGACAATCCACAAAGAAGGTGAGTTTAAATCCTCCAACTGTTGGGCGCTTGCCATTCCCTCTTAGGAGAAATATTTCTGTACAGTCATCTTGAAGTCATTTCATAGATTCAGTGAAGTCAGAACACAGTAACATATTGAGTATGGAATATCCGAAGTCATGCATGAGTTACGTACAAGTGGTTATGCTAACAAATCTAGTAGTGACACCTTATAACCTTATTAAGGTAATAATGGATTCGATTAGAAGTTAGAGTAGGCAGACTAGTCCCTTAGAAGTTGAATCGGGGTTACGTAGAAGTCACATGACAGTTACGTGTGAGTCTCATGAAAGAACGCTGTATGCAAGGGATTCAGTGAAGAACGTTTAATATTTGCAGGTCATTTGGACTGATGTTTGGCATGGTTGCAGTAGAAGCTCAGCGACGAAGTGTTTCTGATGAACTCACGGGCAATCAAGCAAAAAGTGGCGGTGGGGAACATTAGTGGCTTCCCGGGCCAACACAAGTTCTACTTCCAGGATATTCCTGAGACATGGTTGAAGGTGGATGTTCAAGACATCCTATATGCAGGGGCAGCACTTATGTACCCCAATTCCAGTGACAACCAAACAAACATTGAACATGTAAAGGGGACATGTATAGTGTGGGACCAAAAATACATGAAGCCAACTACTTGAGTTTCATTTTTTGGTAACCCTTTTCTATAGGTCGGAATCAAGCTGGATCTTTTGGGAATCTTGTAGGATTGCATAACTATTGTGAATGTAACATTTGAAATGCCGTTTGCCTACAAGCATTTTGTGGGACCTCTTTTAGGGTGATTGACTGTATTGTTGGTGACCGACTGAATCAACATTTCTTATTGGTTTCATATCATAGCTTGCATAATGTGCGTGATTGGTCCCTAAATCCTTACCATTGCATATGTATACTATGGTTTATATTGCACTGACCTGATTTCTGAGTTGTATAAATACAAGAGTCCTTTTTCTCTGTGCTAGTGACATTAGAGTCACGTATGCATAGTCACTATAGTTGTTGTGCTAATCAGGAGTGAGTCAATTAGAAGTCATTGAATTTGGCTGCATGAACGTCATCATGCATTGGGAAGTCTTGACCCTTTGCTCACAGTTGCGTGCATTTTTCAGCACTATAGGCATGTACGTTGGCCATGTTGAATGCAACTTTAATGTCCTATCTGCTCAAATGACTGCAAAGTCACTGAAACATGACTTCATCATGACTGCAGTAGCAGAAATTAAGAAATAAGAGGAACTCAACTATGACTATGTGCATGACTAGGACCTTCCTCATAACCTCTACTATGGAACTCCAAAATGACTTGAAAATGACTTCGTATGTGTACAACCCATGCCGTTGTGAGATAGTGAAATAAGTCATTGAAAATGACTCACGTCCACCAGAGTTACAAGTCCACATCAACACTTCCACGACTACACAATAACTGAAGATTGACTCCATAATCGGCTCAGTTTGATAGATACGCAACTATGAAATGACTTAAGAATTCGTTGAGGTGGCCATCCACGTCACCCAATTCAAAATGCCCTTGCAACTAGAAAATGACTTCACAGCAATCAGCGCGGCGACTGGTAAATGACTGCCTAGAAGGCTCAGTTTGGCGGTCCAGTCCAAAATTTTGGGCAGCAATGGTCCCCTGCTCGCCCTATTCCAAAAATTTCCCTAAACCGTCACCTGCCACGTAGACAGTGTCATCCATCCCTTCATCCTCCCTCCAAGTGGATGGTGATAATAAAACTGTAGTCATTGTTCGGAATGACTACATGACAATGACTGCAGGGGTCCGAAGTCATTTTCCAGTCGTGAAGGTCTAGAATGACTGTTTTGCAGTCATTTCAGACCTCAATTCCTTATAGTGACTAGACCCCAATTATCCACTAGACCCCGATACCCACTGGACTGGCAGTTGTCCTGGTTGGGTGCCTGGCTGTAGTACCTAGCTGTGGTGCCAGATGGAGTTCTGGTTGGGATGCCTCGGCTGGTTGAGGCTCACATTGGCTGAGGTGCTCCAACTGGCTAAGGCTTATGCTGGACTGAGTTACTGAAGCTAAATCTAAAATAGCTACACAAGGGGTTAACCCAAGGTGTGGCCTAATGTCTATTCTACTTAAAGAACCCACTAACATTACTTTGTTGGATACTAAACATTGAATTAGTTCCAAACGTGTTGGACACTAAACATTGAGACTAGCTCAATGGGAGTTGCTTTTGACACCCTGCTAAAACTTAGGAAGTTCAAAGCTTCGCTATGAGAATGATGCTTTTGACACTTGACTAAAACTTTTGCTTTCCTAAGGGCATAGGGAAGTCAAAGCTCCACCGTCCCTCATGGGACTATTACAACTCTGTGAATAAGAGAAGAGGGAGAAGAGAGATTGTACAAAAGCAGCATACCCTCGTAAGTCACCTCCCTAGTAACCTCTCAATTCCTCCCAAGTCTCTCCCACAACAACACTCAATAGTTCCACAAGCATACAAAGTTACTCAATGCCAATTTGTATAAATATCACACAAGCTTGGGGGGGTCTCAAGTCCCCAAGGTGCAAAAACACAAGTGCCAAGGGTGGAAAAAACCCCAAAACTATCAAAGGCTTCTTTGGCCTTATAAGCCAAAGAAAATCTGGCATAACCCAGGCCCAATAGTACTCCCCCCAAAATGTGGGGAGTGAGAAAGAGAGAGAATGAGAAGAGAATGATGCCCCTTTTATACCCAAAAGAAAGCAATACCCCCCTTTTAATCTAAGTCTAAGAAAAACTAGATTAGGGAAATAAGATAAGCCGTACATGTAACCTTTCCCCAAATCTAACTATCCACTTAAGATCTATGTAATTTGAATTTAGAATTCAAATCTTATTTAACCCTTACAAGAACTTGCAATCTACCTACTTTAACCTTCCCAAAATCTACAAGTTCCCACATGGGAGTGATTCCCATGTGTTCCCACCTACTTTTTACTTCAAATTCAAATTTACTTACACCAAGCACTTGGAGCCTCCTCCACTTTCTTTTTGAGGTTGCACTTACTCCCATGTGTGCCCGAAGCTCTCCACACGTTCCCCACACGTTCCCCACGGCCATTAGGGCCCAAATCCCCTAAATTCTCATTAAGGGGCCTTAAACCCCATTTCTTTCACCATGTACTGTCCCAAAACTCTAACTTTTGGAATTTGACTCCGATTTGCCAACGGATTGCGCTGTTGGGTTTGGGAGGCCATAATTAGCCTAAAAAGAATCCCTTACCCCTTACATTTTGCACTAAATCTCCACGAAACCTATTGTAGGTTGGGGTCAAAGTTGGGATAAATTCCCAACTTTTGGAGTTTGACTTTTTTGGACCTCATTCCTTCACCAAACTCTCAAATAGATAGAGGGGGGGTAGGAATAGACATAAATTAGGTCCCGATATGATGTGTATGCCCCCAATATGCCGGTCAACCTTCGATACCATCATTTAAATTACCAATTATTGAGGGAGTTTGCCGATTTGGAGTCTTCTGCTTATTAATATGCATGTCTTGAAACTTGAGGGAGTGCTCCGTTGGTGTGAGACCGCCTAGCCGGATTTTTAGTGGGATTTTACCGCACCTTCGGATATTCTTGCGAATTTCCACCCAAAGACTACTGCGGTTGACCGCCCGAGAAAATATCCATAATACTTTGGGAAATTTCCAAACTTTGGAGGGGACCTCCCATGGGATCCCCCCAAGTGGATGTGGACTCACATCCCTACTGCGTGCGCCGAAAAATAGGGAAACGCCAAGTACCTGCAATTCAAGCACTACAAGAAATTGGGGTCCGAAATGACTGGGTAGAAATGACCGCTTGTCCACTTTGACTGAAGAATGACTACCTACTCTGTAATTGCACCATCTGTAAGGTACCGGCGGTGTCTAAGTCATTCTTCAGTTATGGATATGACTCGAGGATGATGTATTGATGAAGATTGAGCTTCATTTCCATCTCTCTGTTGGTTTTATAGGCATTTGCGATGACGTGGCCACCAAAGTCATTGAAAAGATGGGCAATGTCAAATTTTGCGAACATAGCTGGCTCTTCTAGTACTCGAAAATGACTTTGGGATCTTTTTTGTTGCATTTTTCTCCCATGGAAATGATGGGCAGGCAAACGTGCTGACGTGGATGGTAGTCATTTATCCAGTTATTGAATTGCGAATACAAAATGACTGCAGTTCCGTTCATGGGTGCAATACTAGTAACACAACGGTTTTGCAAACCTGCAAGGGTAGCACTGATTGGTACAATGGTGTGCTTTCAAGTCTATCCGAATTAGTCTTCTTCTCTGGCACATGAACATGACTACTTCAATCTTCAGGCGACATTTGTGGGAGTTCATTTGGTTTGGTTTTTAATTACTAATCAATGATTCTGTTTTACTATTATATGACTCTAAAATGATTGCAAAGTCCCAAATTGGCTAGGGTGTAATTTTTTGCACTAGAAAATGTTAGGGCACTAAACTAACGTAGATGGAGTCATTTTTCAATTACTAATCAATGACTATATTTAGCTACTATACGATTCTAAAATGATTACAAAGTCCTAAATAGGCTAGGATAAATTTTTTTGCACTAAAAAAGGTTAGGGCTCTAAACTAACATAGATAGTAGTCCTTTTTGAATTAATAAAATTTAACTGCGCTTTACTACTCTATGACTTTAAAATGACAACAAGGTCTTCATTACACCATAGTACAATATTTTGCACTAAAAACAACTAGGGCACTCAACTAATATAGACAATACTATTTCAAGAAAATTTTCAGCCCTCAAAAGGGCTAATTTCCTTCCAAGAGTTGCCTACAAAAGTACTTGCAGTCCTTTTAAGCAACAATGATCACTAATCATCATCAATAATGACTAGTGATTTATTAAAAAATAATTTAAAATAATTATTTTTAAAATTTAAAAACTTAAATTTTATTTAAAATATACTAAAATACTAATAATAAATTTTAAAATTTTAAATCTAAAAGCTTATAATCTTGATAATATCATGTTGATGTGGTAGCATTAATCCTGTATCAAGTCTAAATTTCCAAGATTTTTTAATATTTTTATATGAAGTTTTTAAAAATATTTTTTTAATATTATAAATATTGTTTCATTCTTACTATTCCCACAATCCTTCAATTTTAAGCACTCCCATTCACTAGCCTAAGAATTAGATTTCATTTTCTTATAAAGAAATTTTGAAAACTTTTTTTTAGTTTTTCTTAATTTGGTTCCCTTGTTTTTCTTCCCAATTCCTTCAAGGGCTGAAATTTTTCATAATGGTTGCTCTTAAATTTCTACAATATAATTGTGCTTTACTACAACTCAACTCTAAAATGACTCCACGGTCAAAAATAACTACAAGGTCCCAAATAGACCATGGTGCAAATAAATTTATAACTTTTGACTTAAGGCTCAAAATCTAAAATGAATTTTTGGAAATGAAAGTAGAATTGATTTCCCAACCTTTGTCAGCTCAAAGTTTTTTGAAAAAAATTGATCTGCTATGTGTAAATGAGGTCTAAAATTTTACTTGTAACATAATTCCTGCATTTTATATATCCCACATGCTTTGTCTTACCTCCTTCTATACCTTTAGTATAAAGGTCTTGTCATTTCATCCCTTCCTACTCTCATACTAAGAGGTTTTAGAAGCCATATGGCACATGTGCCAAATGCAATGTATGATGTATAAAATATTTTATATAGCATATTGTGTATGGTGTATTGGATTTGGTATATTATATATGATATATGGTGTATTATGTATGATGTATGGCTTATTGTATATGGTATAGTATTGTGGAATTTTGAATGTATTCATATGTGACTATGAAATGACTTACTCCATCTTAACTTTTGAATGACTACATTATAACTTTAAAATGACTCATACATGACTCTGATGTAGATGTCCACGTCAACAGTGCTTTGATAGTATCACAACTAAATAATGACTTTAAAATGACTTCTATATGACTCTGACGTGGATGTCAAAGTCAACACTTTTCGACTACACTATGATTAAAGAATGACTCCATAGTTGGCTGAGTAAGATGACCACAGAAACATTTTTGCAACTATAGTATGACTGAAGAATGACTTCATAATTGGCTCATTACGATGTCCACATCATCAAATATGTGACAGAATGGCGACTAAAAAATGACTTTCAAAATTGTTGAGTTGGACTTCCACGTCAGAACATTATGTACAAAATTGTGATTGGAAAATGACTGCACTGTAAGCTGAGGAATGACTGGGAAATGACTTCACAGAAAGCTCAGTTTGACGGGTTACTCTCCAAATTTTTGTAAGGAAATGGTCCCCTGCCCATATTCTACCCTGTATTCTCTTTGATGCTATGGGGAGTGGGGAATCTCGTTCTAGATTCCTTCATAGGGACTTCCTAATCCAACAAGGCCCTTTTTAGGCTTTTTAGGCTTCTTATCCTAAATCCCTACATTACTCTCAATTTGTCGTCTGTTTGACCAAAGCAAGACCCATTTGGAATACAAACTTACCTAAACTCCTTCTATTGACTAAATGGCGTATTGACATGTAGGATGCCAATACTAGTTTTTATCCTCTCTTATGGGTTCTATGGGCCTAACTATGCCTTGGATTGTCTAGGAATCTAAAAAAAGAACCCGTGAGTCCCCGGTGACAAATTGGGGGCTCATACCTTGCCATTTCCAATGTTTAGCATGTTACTTTTCATGAAGAAGTTTCACTATTACCTTATCTAGTCTTCTAAGTGGCAATGTATAGTAAACTACACAAAGCTATTTCTAAGGCTACATTCTCTTGAGAATATATCAAGAAACCATAACACCAAATTTTATTTTCAAGGTAAATTTTGTCAACATTCTATAAGATAGTCAAATAAGCATTATTACTCATAATGCTTTTTCTCTTTCTATACCCTTAGATTTGCAAAAAATACACATATGGATGTGTATAATGAACTATCACTAGAAGAAAACTGCGTTAGAAATCTACAAAACGCGTGGGCTGAAATTTGTTGAGTTCCACATTTCCAGCGCAAAAATCTGTGTTGGAATGCATTCCAACACAGATTTTTGCGCTGGAAATGTGGAACTCAACAAATTTCAGCCCACGCGTTTTGTAGATTTCTAACGCAGTTTTCTTCTAGTGTATTAGACTTGGAAATATGTCCCATAATGATCTTAAGCTTCTTGAGAGACCTCCCAAACTTTGAGCTTTATCTAGTCTATTGCAACTCTGTGTTCACCAAATTTCTATCATCGAAAATAAATCCAAAATAGCTTAACTCTACTTTAAGTTCAAAATCCTCAAAAGCTAAATTAATTGTTTTGTGTTTCTAGGTAAAGGTAAGTGCACCCATAATTAATACAAATAGCAATTGCTAATCAATTGTCATCTTAGCTATCTTGGTGTAGAAATGTTTGTAGATCCAAACAACCCGATAGAGAAGTTTGGAAACTCCAATGACTCTTAGAAATGCATAATAGGTTCTTTGGTTGGTTGCACATTACTTGTTTCTAATGCCAAAGCCCCTTGCAACTCTTGCACCACTTTAGTCATTATTGACCTATGTACACCTTTTGGCTCTACACTTTGTATGGCAACATCAACAACTTTCCATGTAGCTTTCATGTTGGGATTTGAAATTGTTACCACAGGATCTAGGATTGAGGCGATGTTGTTGCTATGAAGATTATCTCGAACCTAAATAATAGAAATGATATTGAAAATAAGAAGGTTGAATTGGATATCCTTGACTTCACAAAAAAAATTCTAAATCCAATTGTAATATGTTAGCATTGTGCCACTATAAAACCTTTAGTTGATTATTTGTATTGGCCTCTACATTAGAGTTCCTAATAAAGTTTCAAATGATTGTGCACACAAACATTAGAAGAAACCCATGTTTTTTTATGTCACTAGAAGGAACTTATGTCAAACTTGACGGATTTTACTAAACATCCTATGTAACAACCTGTGTTTAATATTAGTGATGACATCTAATGTAACATCAAGATGTTATATAAGGTGTCATTGCTAATATGAAAATATGGGTTGTTACATGTGATGTTTAGCAAAATCCATCAAGTTTAACATGTTGAAATTCAAGAAAACACGAGCTTCTACCAATAGGGGGTAACTAACCCAATTGCCAATATTTGAATCCCTTCCATTTGGAGATGAATTCTCAATGGGGAGGCTTTTGGTGATTAGTTCCAAAAGTACAACTCCAAAACTAAATACATCACTTTTGGAGGATATATAATGAGATGTAAAGTACCTATATACAAGCAACTACCAAAATGTAAGTACATGACAATCATGAGGCACAAGAAAAGTCTCACATCTAAAAGTCTTGACTTCTATTCTAAGCAAAGCAACCAATAATTTGATTGCACATATAAGGAGTGTTTGATTATTTTGGAAAGTCTTGTTTGGCTCAAAAGTTGGACTTCATTTCCAACATGTCTAACCCTCATCTAGCCCTCCATCTAGGAGCTCGACGTCCAACTCCTCATGGAAATAGGCTCTAAAATGCTAGACGTCTAGCTTTCTTAAAATCAATTCTTGTCTGGTGCCAATTCATTTTGACACTGATTTGGGCTTCTATAACAACATAGTTGATAGCATCTATCTGATAAGCTTTCCCACTTTTGTGTTTGAATTTAATGCAAGACAATTCTGTTGCAAATTTGTGCTGCAATTAACGTAAGATTGCTCTCTCCTAGCTAGGAAGAGTCTGCTTGTTTCTTACCAAAGCAAAACTTTGTCAAGAAGAGAACACATGACAATCTCATGCACACAACAGTTGAGAATCCCAGAGTTCAGCTCAAATTGAAGGTAGGTCCAACTAACTTGTCTATGAGAAGCCATTGTGCCCTCCTGCAAGTGTATGCACAAGCTTGAATTAACTTGGAAATTGTCGTACTCTTAGAAGCAAACTTTGTCTCTTAACCCTGAAATGCTAGATCTGTAACTACTGTTTTTGGCCTCAATGCTTGTCACTCAAGTTGCTGCCATTTTTGAAGTAGATATGTATGGAAATTTTTATACTTATTTTTCAAAGATGAAGCTACATGTCTTCTGCACTTTGAAGAAAAAATCACATCAAATAAAGAATGATTTCAAAAAATCTGAAAATTTCACCATGTGCATTTTTTATATAGTGACAAACATCATGGTGTAAACTCAATTTCCATGTCCTTCTATAAGTTGAATATAATGGACATTGAAAGTACATCAAATTGCAATAAAATATTCAATATTACAAAATTTTCAAAAATTCCAATTGGATTAGAAACTAGAGTACTTGGCCTTCATTTCAATAGTTGGGCTCCAACTCAAAAAATGTCATTTAATTTTCAAGGAAAATTTTTGAGATTTTGAGCAAGGAGCAAAATACACTAAAATAGCCATCCATTCTTTTTGCTTACTTCTCATTCATGTGAAGACAAACACTAGCAAGACTACAAATTCAATTAGCTACTCTTCATAACCCTCCCTAAAAAGTTAACAAGAAAAAAATTGATAATAAAGCACTCCTAGTCTCTCTCCACAAACTCTTGTGGTCATTGAAACACCACAGAATGATGCTACCGGTGTTTAGGGGTTAATAACTTTTGCATACTGTATCCAAAGTATAAGTTCTTTGGTGCATTGGAACATGCTTTTACATGCCAACAAGACCAAATGAAAATCTAAACAACCTAATAGTAGTAACTAGGCACAATACCAATTTGTGGCACTTTTAGGAGTATCCACCTTATCATGTATCCAAGCACCAAGTCAGATTCTTTTCTCTACTTTAAAAAAACCAAATTAGAAATTATATTGATTTTTTTCCTAATTATTTTGCCCATCTTTTCAATTTACAACCAATTTTTTTGCAGTTCTACCAACAGCTGACTTTGAACTAGTTGTTAGTTCTTCCTCACCTTGACTTCATTCTAAATTTGCAATTTGAAGTGCTTCCCTCCTTGTGCTAGTTACAATGTTTCAAAAAATGTTTTGTTGGCTTTAATGGGTCAAGCACAAGTGCGTCTAAAGTAGTGTTATGAGTCAAATGCAAAGAATTTTTTGCCCCTATATTTTATCTTTGGAAAAAACACAAGAATTTTTTATTTGCCATGCATGATGAATTTATAAATTTATAAATCATATTTGCAATCAAAGACCTCAAATTAGTGGAAGAGGTGTAGATAATAGATTAATAGGGGGTTGTCTTCTTTTACATTTATCCTTAGTATAAATCTTAGCATTTGGCTCATTGCACGATTGTAGACATGACCATCAAACACCCCACATGGATTTGGATCATGAATAGAATTAGTGGATGAAGGTAGAAAGATGTACCTAAGGAGCATGTGAGATACAAAGAAGTCGCTCTAAGAGGTACATTCAATGTTGCAAATTGGTCTACCCGCCTTTATCCCTCCAAAATGAATATACATTGGTTGGCCCTTACCTTCATCATGACTTTGAAAACCCGCAAGATAGGACTTTCAAATAACTTTATTAACCCTTAAAAGATGCCGTGACCTTTTTTTGTCTAATGACTAACAGAAATACACTTCTAAGTTATATAGGATAGTTGCAAGACTATTCATTTTTGAAGTTTTTATGTCTTGAGGATAAGTTTTCTACAATCATACATAACATTCAGTAGCATTGGGTGGCTCCGCCTTTTGGAGGGTGTGGAATATTCGACATCCCAACAGTGTTTCATTGGTAACTATTGAAGTAAGTGAACATGTGAAGGACGGAGAGGCTGTTGGATGTGGAATACACCACATCCTTCATTGTAGAAAATAAAAACCACAATGTGCTACTAAATATTATATAGATAGACTTTCAACGAATACTTTTGGATTCTTTTTTGAAATCAATGATGCTCATGCTACGGAAAGGGATGATTTCCAGAATCACCAACCCCTTCATTTAAGGGTTGTAATGCACCATGTAGGCAGGACTGTTGCTTGTAAGTTACTGGTTGGTGGTATCAAAGGAACTTCGTTGCAGGAAAAGTCCAGTGTCCTCACTCATCAGCCCCACTTGGCTACTCCCATCCAATGTTGGGAGAGAACCACTCAAACCAAGCCTATGAAAATAGTAGCATTGTGGAAAAAAATCCATTCCTTTCCACTCAAGGACAAATGTGAGAAATGATATTGTTGAAAAAATATCTATTGTTTTTTTCACATAAATACAAATGTGAGAAATGGAGAAAGCAATTGGAATTCTATCTTTTTGATAAAGTATGAATTTGTTATGAATTTTTGAAGTGTGTTGTCGAATTGGTTGAAAAGAGTCTCTAAACTATCCAAAAACAACCAATACACGGATTTAAAGCACTTTTAATATATCTTAGCATGGTCATCTTCCTCATCTAAAGCACTCTAAATATTTTCTAACATAGTCACAACAAGAAGATCTAAAAAAGTCACTTCATGTGATGAATTGACACTTAAAGAGGTGGAAGTTTCTTTTGCAACACCATTCCATCACTATCATCCATGACCTTGTTTGTGGCTACTAACTCCACCAATTGAATAGAGCCTTTATTTCAATTATTAAAAAAAAATTGTTATAGGTTGGTGCAAGACCTTAATGGAATCTTTCCTAGCAATATCTGTGAAGGATCTCTTGATTTGCCATAGGTTAGTTTATCTTCATTCATTGTTAGTTGATGCTCTTGGAAAAATAATTGTTTGGAGTGTGAAAATCGAGGATCTAAAATTAGACAAAAATTAGTGACACTAACAACCAACTAGTACACAAAAATTAAAGGTGGCTACATACTATAGAGGATGTAGTTGCTCATTTTATAAAATTGTTAGATTTGACAATATGATGAAGTTCAGTGTAATTTTTGGCAAATTGTCATTTTTTTGGTGATATCTGCAATGAATTAAGAAAATTAAAAAAATCTTACAAACTTGTGCACCATAAATTCAAGTCTTCATTCAAAAGAATTTCACTTAAAATTAGATTATGTGGCCATAAAATATAAATTGAATGCATTGTCCCATTAATCAAATAATTACTATAGCACAAAAAGTTTTTTTGGAATTTTAAGAAAAATTGACAAAAGATAAAGTATTCCCAATTCATAGTCAATAGAATTGAGTTTTAGACATGGCAAACTTTGAAATTAATTTTCTTTCAACTCACAACTAATTTTTTCTTGAAACTTCTACAATAATGTAAAGTATGTTGTACACTACAACTTTTGTATGTATACTATTTGACTTTGTCCCTTGATGCTCATGGTATGGTTGTTTGAGTGAAAGTATAAAAACTTCACATTTTTACTCAGTTTTGTTAGTTGTTGTATTTATAGATTTATAATTTTTTTTTTAAAATTTGGCAAATTTTCATGGCCATTTTGACCGAGTAGAATAACTTTTTTTGATAAAATTTTGACCCAAGAAAAGTTTGACAATTAAGCTAACTTTCATAGTTTCAACTACTAAAATCTATCTATAATTTTGAGACTTCAATAAAAAGTTATGGACAAAAAATTTAGAGAGTGTGAAGATTACAAAGAAAATGGCTATTCTAACCTCTTTCCACACTATGCTAATAACTTTTGATTGGAGGTTCAAAATTTCAAAATGATTTTTGAGGATGAAAATTAGTTTGAATGTCCAATTTTTTTGGTTAAAATTCTTCAAAAAAATTAGTTTACTATGCTAAAATGGCTATCAATTTGCATAACTTCAAAAACATTGAAATGAAGATGATTAAGTAAAAAAATGTATTTCCATTGTGCATAGAATTCCAACTATGGCATTTTAAACATTTCCCAAATGTAGAAAATTTACTTCAAATGTTTGTAAGTCAAAATCATGTACTTGTATGCTTTTCAACTTTTGAAATTATGTGAACTTGTAATCAACCTAGTGTTTCTTTAAAGTATGTTAAGAATATTTGGTAGATTCCTACCAAGTCTTTTTTGGTTGGATGTTTATGAAATTTGGAAATGATGTATAAATATGTATCCCTTGCTAAAAACATAATTTTTCTAATTGGGTGTCAGGATCAAAAGTTATATTGACCTTAACTTTTGAGGCAACTTGGGCAATTTTAGGCAATATGTGCAATACTCTTCATATGATTTTGAAATTTGGTGAGTATGTAACTTGTATGATAGAAGATGAAAATTTTCAAGAAAATAATCATTTTTTGTGTAATAATATCATTCTAGAAGGAATTAAAGTTTGTAGGCTATTGGACAAGGTTGGAAAAATAATTTAAACTAATTTCAAACATTATGATCTTTCAATTTGTGTTGTTAAGTTTCAATTTGAAACTTTTTCCAAACATTTCCAAAGAAGTCTAGTACAAACATTACTACTTGGATTGGTCTAAAATTTCTAGGCATTGATTTAGTAGTAAAACACAATTTTAACAAAAATTTCACAAAAATCATATCCAACAAACGTTGTACAATGAAAGATGTGCCTAAAAGTAGAAAATGGCTTGAAATCATGTCATTAGGCCTTAATTGATAATAAATTATATGGCATCATTGTCTTGCCCTTGCCCTATTGCTACAATATATAGACATTCCAAAATCTTCCTAACTATTACAAATATGCTAGGTACAATCTAAAGATTCTATTTTTTCCCCTAATGATTCTAAAATATTTCTAAAAAAATCCTAAAGATTTCCAAAAATATTCAAAGGTTCCTAAATGTTCTAAAAAAGATTCTACATCTCCTAAAATTATATTATTTGGTTGATGCAATATTCAAATCAACACAAATGAAGTGGCCATCTTGTTGGTTTTAATAAAAAAAATAAAACATAATTGGTGAAAATGGTCATTTCAGAACCTCCGACAATACAAAACAAGTGATTTTCTATTAATTTGGTAATGATTCTCTTGTAATGGAAAAACAATATTATTGATATTATTTTCCCTATTTCTGCACCTTTAGATTTGCAAAAGCACATAGTCATATGTAGGAATATGATGATCTATTAACTTGGCATTGTCTCCCATAATGTCAAGCCTCCCAACCTTTGAGCATTATCTAGTCCATTGCAACTCCATCTTCACCACATTTCTACCATCCAAAATTAATCAAAAATGGCTTGACACTACTTCAAGTCCAAAATCATTGAAAAGCTAAATCAACTGTCTTAAGTTTCTAGTTATTAGGCAAGTGCACCTATAATCAATATGAATAGCAACTAAGCATATTCTTATAATAGTAAAACATGACTTGTTCATTGGATCTTATTGGCAGGTGAAAAAAGATTCTAATATAACACTAAACAAATATCGGTAAGCTATAAAAAAATCAAAGTATTGTCCGTATATAGGTATGTACACCAAAAATTGACACCTGGTTCTCAAACTTTAAACACTTATACTCTTATTGTTTACATCTTGTGTCATCAAGATCTAAGATTAAGTGTGGGTTCATGATCCAAATGCAAGTGACACATTTTTGATAGTGATGATCATGAAATCAATGTGTACACTGTACCCAAGTGTATATGCCCCATGGCCAGGGTTTTCTTTTTGGTTTTCGGACAAATGATGATGTGGCCTTCCTTTCAAGAAGGTTTTAAGTTGACTGGCTCCTTAACTTAGGGGCTTTAATTGAAGGAGACCAAATTTTGAATATACAATTTTGAATATGTAATTTTTGTATGCAATTTTGGCTTTGCATGATAAATGAAATGAGGTTTTAGAAGCATGTGGACAACCATAAAAGAGGGCTATTATTTCTATGTGGCATTTTTTTCACATTTACCCTCATTTTTTTCTATAGGCTTGAAGTTGCCCCTTTTCGTTTTGAGGAAATTGGGCATTTAATTACCTAAAAAAAACCCTGCCCATGGCAAAGCCCTCAGCGAGAATTTTGCGAAGTCTTCTCTGGTGCGGCAATCTCACAAGATTGTCGAACTCAGGATTGTTTTTCAGGAGCTTACGAGCATCTGCAATCACTGGCTAACATGAAGGGGCAGGGAGAATGGGCAGGGAGAACTAACCCCCTCGCTCGGCCACTTGGGTAAAATGCTGTAATTTTTAAATTTTCACATAAATTTTTTTTTGCAAATTTTGAATTCATATTTGGGATCAGAGACCCCAAATTAGCTAGGGGGTGAAGAAAGTAGGGGGTGATTACAGCCCAAACTAGGGGGCTTTTTGTTTTGATTGCACCTCTGGTAAAACATGGTAACGCCGAGCGAGGGGGCCAATCCACCCGGATCGGGAGAACTGACCCCCTCACTCGGCCACTTGGGTAAAACGCTGTAATTTTTTATTTTTCACACAAATTTTTTTTTGCAAATTTTGAATTCATATTTGCGATCAGAGACCGCAAATTAGCTAGGGGGTGATGAAAGTAGGGGTGATCATGGCCCAAACTAGGGGGCTTTTTGTTTTGATTGCACCTCTGGTAAAACATGGTAAGGCCGAGCAAGGGGGCCAATCCACCTAGATCACATGAAGTCACCGAAACAATGTAAGTTCTTGGATCTTACACTTGCACACAATACGAGGCTCACGCACAATCCCTGCGTACCTCATCCACATTTGGTTGATGGGTTTTGACTTGAGGAGGATGCCTGAGCTTATAAGGTAGGTACACCCAAAAGCGCCAGTTTTCATACTGTGCCTAGTTCCTGTTATTATATTGTTCAGAATTTTTTACAGTCTTGTTGGTGAGTGAAAGCATGTTCCAACGCACCAAAGAACAGTGGATTTGGATACCGTATGCAAAAGTTATTAACAGTCAAAGTGTGTTTCTGAAAGCGCCATCTACAGTCTGGGTGCATTGAAAATGTATGCACATTGTACAGGGCGCTTTAAGGTCAGGTGCCATTTTGGGTGTACCTACCTTAGTTTAAAACCCAAAGAACTTTTGCTCCACCTGTGGCTGGTGGGCTTGTATTCTATTCTCTTAGCGATGAAATTTCGTTTCATTTGTGTAAGAAAAACACCCTTCTGCTGTGACCTGAACTGAGACTATGGGATCCTTCATCCTTGACACCCAAATTGCTAAGTGATCTGGTTCAAGCATCCATGAGATCATCACATATGAATACCCCCACGATCAATGGCCACTCACAATGCCAGACTGCAAACTGACTCACACCGCCAGAATTTCAAACTGCAAACCCTCAACCCTCAACCCAGCTACCTCGGTGTTGGTGAAGAGTGGCCTTCGAGTAATTTGCCCCCATTCCCAAATCAGAGTGTTTGGGTCCGTCCACGACATCATCACGTATGAATAAGCACTCCCCACTGTGAAATCGCAACTCACTCAATGCCAGAATTTCAAGCTACAAACCCCAAACCTTCAGTCCCTGCAGCTACCTCGGCGTTGGGAAGCTTGTGGTTCCATACGACCCAGAAGAAAAGTCTGAGGTTCCTGATGGCTGCGGGGGATACGAAGCAGGTGCCTGAGTCGATCGCACATTAGACGCTTCTAGTGCCAAAGCCCCTTGCAGCTCTTGCACCACTTCAGTCATTGTTGGCCTGTGCACCCCTTGCGGCTCCACACTCTGCATAGCAACATCAGCAACTTTCCATACCGCTTCCATGTTGGGATTTGAGGCTGTCACCGCAGGGTCTAGGATTGAGGTGATGTCATTGTTACGAAGATTATTCCGAACCTAGAGAACCCAAATGAATTTGAAGAATGATTAGTGATGAGTTGAATAGATTATCTTTGACTTCACCAAAAGAAAAGCTCTAGAAATTCTATTGGAATATGTTAGTATTTTGACACTGATAAACTTTTAGTTACTTATTTGTATAAGCCTCTACATTCAAGCTCTTAATAAGGTTTCATATAATCATGCATACAAGAAATGAATGGGTAACTCACCCAATTGCAAATGTTTGGATCTCTTCCATTTGGAGCTGAATTCTCAATGGGAAGAGAACTGGTGATTAGTTCCAAAAGCACAACTCCAAAGCTATATACATCACTTTTAGAAGATATATAATGAGTTGTATAGTACCTGTATATAAGCCATCACCAAAATCTAAGTATGTGACAATCATTAAAACACAAGACAAGAATCACATCTGAGTCATGTCTTCTATTGTAAAAGAAAGCAACTAATCTCATCAAACATATGAGGATATTCAATTATTTTGAAAAGTCTTGGTTGATAAGGATTTCATGGATACTTTGGCCTAAATCTACTAAAGCTCAATTCATATAAAAAAATGAAACCATAAAATATAAAATAGTTGCACATTTCATATCATTGGCTTATTTAAAGGTATTAAACATCAAATAATCTATATCAACAACTTAAGTTGTAGAACAACCACAGTAGCACCTTAGAAAGGAGATTTTAAAGAATAGAAATGCACGTCATAAATGGTGAACTCTACCATTACTAACTTGATGTTGGGAAGAGAAAATCCTGTATTAAATAAATGAGAAAATTGGTTGTAGGCATACCATCCCCATTGTCTTTTAGATGATTCTTCAAAAGACTTTCAAGTGAGGATTTTCACTACTGTACAGAACTTAAAACAAGAGAAAAACTAGGCTATAGGCCATGAGATCTCTTACTCTGGATCGAGGTAGCCTGCAGTGCCCATGACATTATCAGTCATTACTCTTGTGCCATCAGTGGCACTCAATAGCTTTGCAAGTCCAAAATCCGCCACTTTAGCCTCAAATTCAGGAGTGAGCAAAATGTTGCTGCTCTTCACATCCCGGTGGATGAAACTGGGCCTGCACTCTGCGTGTAGATACACCAAGCCTGCCAGTGCATCAAACACGCATCAATCTGAATGCTCGTCGAGAAACTCGCTCCTGATGGAGCAATTCAAAAGACGGAATGAGAACCACATCCACGGAGGTACAAGTCACGCACAAACTGATGCAGGTGATTAATATCAACTCCGTTACATTGGTGGTGTTCCTTGTGTCATTTTGACAGTTTTTCATCAGCTTGCTATGTCCATAGAGAAGCGAATCAATTTGCAAATTGTTTAAATGTTATGCAGTAACAAAATGCATGTAAACAACTACCCAGGTCAATGTTGGAAATTTCTACCTTGTGCTGCTTTGAGGGCAATGTTGAGGCGCATCCTCCAATTTAGAGTGCCAGCACGCACTGGGCTGCCTGCATCATCACAAGATCCATTTCTTAAAAGCTGTGTCAGAATCAATGTTGACTTGCTCAGTGCACCCTTCTAAAATGGGGTTTACAGTTTAAAGCCCTCAAGCTTTGGCATACTCTAATATGAGACTCCACACTTGCTTGGAAAAACATACAACTCAATTTTGAAACTTAGCTGATTGTTTTAATAGATGTCCAGTTTAATTTGACTGTGTGACATTCATATTTGGATGTAGGCATTTGAGTTTCTTGAACTATGTACATGCTGCAAATTTTAATGTATTTCTGATTAGATCTAAAGTTGGGTACCAATGTCAACTGAATATGTCAGCAGGTTGATTAAATGTTGTAGGCGTGAAGTCTTAGAGCAAAAATTCAAGTTCTCACCATGTAAGTGATCGAATAAGGAGCCGTTGTGCATGTATTCGTAGATAAGGATTTGCTTCTGTTCTTGGCAGTAGCCCACCAAGGCCACCAAGTTCTTGTGGTGCACTCGCGACAAAACATCAACCTGGAAGGCACATCCAACGCCCAACGCCCAACTTCAAAATCGTATCATTATGTCTTTTCTCTGGCAATGAAATTTGGTTTCATTTGTATAAAAGAAAACCCCAGAAAACCCGTATCATAAGATAGTCCCAAATACTGCGCAAATTTATCTCAGTATAGAAAGGACTCAATCTGACAAATAGACATCGTGGTCCAAAAGAGAGCAAAATCATTTGACATGACACAAAAACTTCAATTCAAATACAGCTAATTTTACAACTTCTGTTCATTTATATGCACATTGACGCAAATGGAAGGCATGCAGAGAGAAAACTTAAAATATACTGAAACTAGATTCTAAAAGTTTCAACACTTGGAGGCTCTCAAACCTCATTAAAAAACGCCCTTTCTTCATGCTTTGAATTTCCATCAGCAACCTTGACCGCCACCTCTTGCCCATGAGGAAGCTTTCCATAATATACGGGACCAAATCCTCCTCTCCCAAGTTCCCTCCTGAATTGAGTTGTTGCAGCAGTAACTTCCGCATAGGTGTACGCTTTCGCACCACCAGGAGTAGCAATTCCTGTTGATACACATCAGGAGTTGATCAGCATCAGTTCTTGCAATAAGAGAAGCCTGCAAATTTAAATGTATACTGTAAGTAGAAAATCACAGATACTCTGAATTATGAATCCATTTATAAAAGAAATAAGAAAACTTCATATCAATTTTAAAATCTTATTTTTGTATCTGACACATACTCGTGGGCGCCCTGTGCTCCTCAGAAAGTTTGCGCTTGCGTTTCCATCGACGGCAGACCAAAATTACTATCACAGAGAAGAGTGAGAGTCCCACAGCACCCCCAGCAGCAGCACCGGCGATGATTCCAACGTTCGATTTGCCACAATTACCACACTTCGAAGGTCCAGGGCCCGGGGTAGGTTGGTCCCCTAAGAAAGGGTTCCCATCATACCTGAACAAAAAGAAAAATATTTGATGGAGCAATTTCAGTATTTGTAATGGAAAACAATTTGAATTGGTTGTATATATATCACAATTGTGAGGTTGAGGATCCCTATGGAATTTGTGGTAGGGATTGATGTGACAATTTCTATTGACAAACCTGTGCTCCTTAATGTTAAGTGTTTATAAAGGGTAGCCTGAAATTCATCTCTCAGGTCTATTCACACAACATTCAACTTGCGTCAAGAGTACAAAATGTTGAACGATTAGCACCATATATACGAAACCAAAATTTACGATGTCACAGCTTCACGTACTGTTATACTTGAGGATTTTCTTGTGCTGAAATTTGTGCTGGTAGCATGTGCAGAAGTGCAAAGACCTTGAAAAAGTGGGACAGGTTTTCATTTTTGTTCAATTTGTGATGCGTTAAAAACTTAGAAAAAAACCTTTCAATGAGCCAGTAAGAGGAACATGGTCATTTAAAAAAAAAAATTCAAGATCCTGGAAAGCAGTAACAAGAGAGTACTGTAAAGTAATCGTTAAAAAAATGCAAGTTACATGGAACAAGATTTTCAGTAGAATTGAACTGGTTTGGGAACTATTCGGAGACATCACAGAGAAAAACTTCTCCAATGATTTGCAAGGTCTCCGACTGATCACAAAAATCATTTGATAGCCTCCCAATGATAGTACAATTGCTTGTGAAAGTAGTCCCTTTCAAGAGATAATGAGGGATCACTACTTATTCATTAAATGAGTTATTTGATGATGCTTTTTCATAACGCCCCCATATCTTTATCTTTCATGATGCTATCTACGAGTTTTTGAAATAGTCTCAATTCATTCAAGATGCAATAGTTAATTCAAAGTTAGTGATGCGAGAGAACATACGTGAACCGTATCTGAGAATTAGGCGAAAGAAGACCCTCAGGAATTGGACCGCTGAAGTTATTGTTCTGGACAGCCCTGCAACAATTTCACACTAATTTTTAGTTTCAATCGTAGATATGGAGCTTCGAGAACAAAATTTGAGAGCAGGAAATTTCGAGATCAAGCACATACTGCTCTAATTCATCCACCTGTCGATGGAAGGTTGAAACGAAACTTACAGCACCTTCAGAGCTGGCATCGTTGTCAACCACTGCGGAAGCTGGCCAGTGAGATTGTTGTTGGACAAGTCCCTGAGAAACATCCCAAAGCAACAACCATGAATGAAGTTAAGGCACACGCAAATAGAGACTGATGTCTCTTTGTCAAGACTCTCTTGGATTCCTAAAGTTAAGAAATTTTACCTGTCCCTAAGTTAACACAGAAGATTTCAATTAGTCTGGGCTCGACACAGGAAGATTGTTACACTGTGATCCCCTTGCAATAAATTGAGCACACCCACTTGACCTCACAGGGAGAAATTGCAACCATTCCTTGACCTTCTCACAGGGAGCAAATGGAGGCCAAAGCATAATTTTGTGATTAGCTACCATAATAGGAGCACACAGGAAATTTATATTTACTCCCTATTTTTAACACAAGTCATTTGAACAACCTCCCTGACCCCATTTTTCTGCCTTCTTGCATAATTCTTTGTGGGATTGTTGTGTTTCACTAACACTCATGGTGCAAGGCGAAACTTGTTGAGTTTAACTAGTTAAGTAATTGCAAGAAACATTTCACATTTTTGGCTCAAAAACATAGTTTTTGTCCATAGGACTAGCAACTTTATGTTGTACTAGTGTCAACAGTGCCCTTGCAAATCTAAACCATCAATTCACTACTATAAAGTACTACAAAAACTACTAGAAGCCAAAAAAAAAGAAGGATCTATGGACCTTTTCATTTTTAGTAATTCAAATAAAATAGTTGATTTTGCTAAAGAAGATTACACTTGCATTGCTTTGAAGAATTCTTATAGGAAATTTTTTCCCTCTTCCTTGCCTTTGTGCAAAGGAAGATCACTTTGACCATGTATCCAATCAAGATGTTTCTATTTTCATATGAACTCATCAAAAATCCTTATAATGTTAGTTGAACTCCAACATGTCCAATTTGTGATTTAGCTTTTGCATTTTTTGGATCAAAAAAAGGACCAAAAATCCCCCCAAATGGCCAAGATAGACATCCAGTTAGAGAAAGGTTGGTTTAAAATAATATATTAATTTGAATTTTTTTGAAAAAAAGAATCAACATGTGCAACTACTACATGTAATTTCATTCCAAATCTTACGCCAAATGGACGAACAATGCATAAGTTATGAACTAAAAACCATAGGGCCAAGGACAAGGGGACAAAAAACAAGACAAGTGTTTCTTACAAACACCTATTTATGAGACCTTCAATCACAAAATTAATTAAGTATCGAAAAAGATATACTTACTTCTAACAGGTAACTTTTGGGTTTGGTAATAAAGTAGAAGACTTGACAACAATTCGGGCACTAAAACTGCCTACCTCCTCAAATGTATAATGCTAGTACATGTTACTTTTTCATCTTTACAAGATTGTACAAACAATGTATATTTGAGGAGGGAGTGGGTGGTTTTAGAACCGTATGCCATTTCAACTTCAAAAATTCTTAACCAGTTCCACAAAGCTCCAAAGAATATGAAACAACTTGGATTTCCACCTATCTTTTGAGGAAAATTTACTGAAAAAATGTTTCAAGAGATTTCACCTCCCCAAAATTCAGTTTCAGCTCTTAGATGGGTGCTTCATGGACCTCCTACCTTACAAAGCCTTTCAGCTTTGCCATTAGTTCAGCACATTTAGAGTCATGTTCTTCATATGTGTTATTTCAGAGAGATTGAGTTGTCTCAACTGACCATTTGAAACCTCAGATCTATTTCACTCCAAATACTTTTCTACAAGAGCTCCAGATGCCCAACTTTACACGGAAATTTTATTATCTGAAATTAACCCTAAATTTTAACAACTAAGAATGTCGTTGGTGTTCGTGTAAATTAGCAAGCTGCAATTGTCGTTCAAAGAATTGGGACAACTCACAAGCTGGTGAGGACCTTGAGGTTGGCAAAACTGTCTTGTAGTGTACCCACCAAGCCATACCCAGAAAGGTTCCTGCAGGCACATTCTCAACCAAATGAATGCACCAAAAATTTGCCCACACTATCAGCAACAATCTGCAAATTAAACAAGAAATTCTCCAGGAAGAATCTTCTTAACGTGCACTATCGATGCAAAACCCTGAGATTATTTTCAGACCCTCTTCGTAGATAAATCGCTTTCCTCTCTGCCATTCTTAAGTATTGAAATTCAAATTTAAGTACACTGTACCCCGGCCATCAAAAGAGGAGATTTGTATTTACACGGCAGTGATTACTGGCTCCGGCGCGCCAGAAGTAGGATATAGGATGCTGAACTGAGAAATCCAGGCATGAGGGACAGGAAGACATGGATCGCCAGTCCACTCCGTCAGATTGTAGCTCCTCTTGATGTCCTCAATAGCCAGTGCTGCACATCACCGATACCATTGGAATTCTGTGAGCTTCCCAAACGGCTAAACTTCGAAGGAGATCTGAACTTCGGCGATGCTTGCGTGCGTCTCATTTGGTACAACACAAAGTTAGGGTTCATGAGGAGGTAAGTAAGCAGAATATACGTCTCGTCAATCTCAATAGTACCCCCTGTTGAATTATAATGCCTGTAAATTCAAAGACCTTCACATCACAATAGCAACCTAGGGACGACGTTTCAATATTCGATTTGATTGAAACACCATCCCAATGTTTTTTTTCAATGTTGTTCCAGCAAAGGGCTTGGAAGCACTAATGAGATCGGAGAGACATTGTTGATTGAAATAATTACTGCAGAAGCAGAATCCAAACCCTACTCAGTTGAAACCACAAGTTGAAACTCCACAACATCAGAAATCAAGCATTGGCAGGGATGTTCAAGTGCTTCAGCGTTCCAGTTCAGTTCCTTAAAGGACATCTGTCCAAATTTTTTTTCAATGGCGGTAATTTCAGCACGGGGACTGCACTAGACAAATGCTATTGGAAGGACATGCCCCAATATACACGTATACAATTGAGCCTGCCTTGACAATCTCTAGCTGCATAATCCATCCACAATTCAAGAAACAAGAAGAAAGATCCACAGTCACATACCTATTGACATAGGCATTAGGCAAAGAATGGCACTGTGAGCTACTCACCGTCTCGAGCACCCGTTTTGTTTATTCTCTCGTCAGATGTTGTAAAAATCTCCATACCAGTCAGCATCGGGCCCGCCTCGGTGGAGGGAAGCGACGTCCAGAACACGGTGGTACTCGTATCCAGGGGCTTAATAGGACGTTCAATATAAAAGTACGAGAGAGTGTGATCGAGGAAGTGGGATTTGTCCCACAAATGAGTGCTTACGAGGGTGGTTAGAGCCGGCACCGAGATGTTGTAGTGTCGCACGGGAGGCTTGGAAGAGCTGTTGAGCTCCGCATAGTAGAAGAAGAGGAAGAGAGACGACGCGATGGCGGGCGAGCCTTCCGGCAACAAATATGATCGGATTTCGGAGCTCGTGACCGCCGTTCGCATCACAAGCGATGGGGCATCCTCAACGGCCGGTGAACCAACGATGAAATACGTCGCATTCGGAAACTGGTGGGGTGCAATCTGGGGAGTCAAGTAATAGAACGATGTGGCGCCTTCAGGAAACCAGAATCGATCGTAGTAATCTTCAGGGGCCCTGCAATCAAAGCGAGAGCCAGCGCAAGCTCGTCGTCAATATGGTCCGAATATACACTGCATACGCAAGTCGGTCGGCCTGGAGAGACTAAGGTAGAAGGCTATAAAATGGAGCGGGTTCTAAAATGGTGCCCTTAAATGTACAGTGTTTGTACATGTTTTTTCATAACCTTCAGCAGTGTACGGACAGTGTACATTTCAGCTAGGGCACCAATTTAGAGCCCTATGCTTTTCCAACTTAAAAATTTTATAACTAATTTCTCAAAGTTCCAAACAATATGAACCAACTTAGGTTAGGTGTCAATTCCACTTGTCTTTCAAAGAAAATATATTGAAAAAAGATATTTCAAGATGTTTCACCTCCCAAAATTTAGTTTCAGCCTCTAGATGGGCAATTACTGAGCCTTCTACCTTAATTGTAAATGATTGGGGGTCGTTGCAAAAAGCACCATGCAAAAAGTGTAGTGTTTTGAGCCCTACTCTTCCATTAGGGGAGTACTTTAAAATAAATAAATAAAACTTTTAAAAGTGAAAAAATATGTTTCATGTGTATACTTTCTAAAAGAAGGTATCCTAGAAAGGAAAAAAAGTAGAAAAAATCTCTAAATAGGAAAACTAAAAAAGTGCAAAATCTCATGAAAATTGGTATTTTTATATTTTAATTTGTAAAAAATAGGTTTTTTTCTTAAAACGAGAAATTGGCCATTTGAGAGGCCGAGGTGAATTGACCCCTCACTTGATTACTTCGAAAAACATTGAATTTTTTTATTTTTTTGCAAATCATTTTTTTTGCAAATTTTGAATTCATATTCGCAAATCAATGGCTCTAAATTCGCTAGGAATCGTATAGGAAGTAAATAATTAGTGAAGCACAAAATAGGGGGATTTTATTTTACTGGTACCTTTGAAATTACTTGGAGTGGCATTAGAAGGGATTTGAAGGCAAAGAAGCCCATTTTCAAGGCTATCCCTAGAACCATTCTTGTAGCTATTGGTTATTGTCAACTAGCAAATATCAAAAAGATAATTTTTTTTTAAATTGGATCTTGAAATGCAAAAAAAAAAGTTCAATTTTTTTTAAAACTCCAATGACATGGCACTTTCTTGACTACATTGGATTTGTGTTTTTGCAACAATTTCTGCATTCTCACAGTCTAGAAACTCATAGTTTTCTAAAGGCTTCAAATCTCTTCTAATGTTGAGCAAGGGGGCCAATTCACTTAGACCGTTTGGGGAAGAATTGATGTTGATGAGATTTCACCAAAAGAATGATCTTGGAACCATCTTCAATGTTCAAAAATTGTATGTATTAGGAGTTCTATTTGTACTAATGTAGAGGGCATAAAATAACATATTTTTAAATTTCATTTGGAATGTAATTATATGTTTTATACCTAAGCAAATAAACCATGAAATTTTTTGTCTATAAATCATTAAATTTGGATACTTATAACATAGTGAAAATTGTAAACTACACTATGTGACAACTAAACAAAAATGATTTTTAAATATTGAAAGATTTTTTTTAATTTCTAAAAAAAAAGGATCTAATTACCATAAACTAAGTTAAACATATTCAATAAAAATTTCACGTTCATTGGACTTGTGCTTCAAAAGTTATGGTGGACAACAGAAAAGTGACTCACATTCAAGTGCCGGGAAATAGGACCGTTGTTTCTTGCAATGACCCTTGACTGTACGTCAGGCAGGTTGATTTTTGAGAGAGTCTAGATAGCATTTGTACTAATCATTTTCCATGGCGAAATATGTAGTTTTGATCAGTCATCTGCTGGAATTGAAACCTAGCTTGCAAAGAAAATCTTCTCCAAAGTTCAAAATGGTTGCACGAATGGAATTAGGCGGCATTGGTACGTAACTTACCGAATGAGGGACGTGCCACCGAAGTCCACGCGATTGACAACGCTGATGATAATCCCTTTCACGAGCGACTCGGTGTATTTTGTTTGATATGTAGGTCCCAACTTCTTGGTCTCTTGTTTCAGAGAGATTCCGGAGATGAAAGGCGTAGCTCCAGGAGATGTCCGAAGGAGACACACGTAAGTGACATTCCCCCTCGACTTGTAATGGTACTCCCTGTACGAGAAGGCAGTAGCATCAACGGTAATGTTGCTGACGATGTTGGCGTCGATGGCCACCTGAAACTGCGGGGGCCGGTTGGCATGGTCGTAGTTGCCGTAGTAGAAGGTGAGCTTGAGGAGGTACGAGTCGTTGTGTCTGACGGGTAGGGCGAAGCAGTTCTTGGCACGAGCGTCGTCGAAGTAGCGGAGTGTCTGCATCTCCGTGAAGCTCTGGAGAGACGAAGGGAGAGTGAGTGTTTGGGTCTTGCCTGAGGAAATGTAGGGCTCATCTGGCTCCCAGAAGAGGTCGGTGCCGGAGTCGATATAACTGGAGGATGCGCCGCAGTCGATGTTCAGAAAACCTGCTCGGAAATCGATTAGGTGTTGGGGTGTCAGTGTGGGAAACTTGCATGAATTCCACAAATTTAAGATGTGATTCTCAAGCTAGACAAGGGGCCAGTACAAGTCGATGTCTGTGTCGTACGTGACAATCATGTAACAACTGTAGAAGTCAACACAAATCTCGAGGTCTGACAACCCCAGCTAAAGATTGCATACGAGACAAGCACAAGGACTAAGTTTGTTGATAAGAGGATGCCCTCCCGGTGAGGTTAGCATACTCAGTTCAATTTTTAAAATCCTCACTGGCGCATTCCAAGGAAATTTTTGCAGTCGTAGTCACCCAGCTGAGCGCTCAGCTCTAAGCCCGTCCTACTGTTTTAGAGCCGGGCACTGAAACTTATCGTATCAACATCAAATTCTTGGAAATGGCGAAGTTTCGAGAGACTGGCAGGTGTCGAGGCGCCAGTCTCGAACTATAAATCAATACCGGTCGTATGCTAGCACTGAACCTCTACAAAGTTGATTTCATAATTTGGGTTCTCTGAAATTCTGTCACCATAACGAGTATGATGATTTCGTATGTCGTCGCTATGGTTACGGAATTACCGACATAACTATTGTCTGAAGTGAACTAAATATTATTCCAAAGCTTTGCAAGGGCTATGCTTCCCTTAAATGAAATCGTAAGTGAAATTTGGCTGCCCTTCTCTTGAACAGAGAACAAACGACAGAAAGATGAGGAGAAAACATCAATTTCTGACGACTTCACTCAAGAATTGTCAAGGTCTCAAGAAAGTATTAAGTACTGACTATCTTTCTCTAGACCAACGAGCAGTTTGAGACAAATTTAAAAAAATAAAACATATAGGAATGATTTGGATTGTAGACACACGAGTCTACGGAGTCCAGAGAAAGCAAACTGCAATTCCCAATTCCCAACCTGATTGAGTCAAAGCCATCGGAACGCTGCCCAGCAGCAGCACGGCCAGCAGCACATGATTCCTCCAACACAATAGGAATCCAGCGCCCAAGGATTTCTCCATCGCTGCAAAAAACTAAATCTAGTATGTGTGAACTACGACATATAAACAATGATCTGTTCGCCATTGTCGACATAATTATTGAACAATTGTGAGGAAGCAAGTTAGGCCCCACGAGCCAAACCTCTCCACGGCACTTGCTGGCAATTGTCGGTAGCTTCTGAAATGTACAGAATGCATAGATGCTACCTTCGCTCGTTTCCGAGCCATCAAGTCACACAATATGCCGATCGAACGAACGCAGGGACGGCCAGGGAGACTTACCCTGCTTTTTGCACTTGGAGAAAACACTGGATTTTGTTATTTGTCACATACGATAAAATTTGCAAATTCTAAATTCATATTTGCAATCAGAAGCGACCTCGGTTGACCCACCTAAGTTGACCCACCTCTAATAACTTATTTTCTTATTGGCACTTGAAAGGAGGTTTCAACGAACCATAGAATGTGGCATTTGGATACCATATGCAAAAGTTATGAAAAAACAAAGTTTGCTTCTAAACATAAGAGGGTTTTTTAGGTACTAGGAGACTGTTTCAATCCTATTCCCCAATCTTTGAACCAGTCCCTGCTGGGCAAATTAAAAAATTATTAATTTTTTTCTTAAAATTAGATTTTTAAATTTTTAAAAAAAATTGAAGAATTTTTTTAATTTTTAAAAAATACATATTATTATTATTTGATGTGGCAGTCTCTCTACCACATTAGATCACCTGCTAGGACAGATTTCAGCAAGTTTCTATAGTCTAGGTACTTGCAATCTCCCAACATGACCAAAAACCTCTTATGAAAATTTCCTCAAGATAGTTACATATTTGACTTTGGAGATCACATATGCAAAGTAGAGATGGCAGTTTAGGATTAGTAGTACATTTTGATGGCCCACCTTAAGTCAACTATCCATTAATATGTGACACGTGCATTTGAACCAACAAGCAACATTAAAATTTAATTATTGATGACATAAGTTGTAGGGTCATTGCAAGAAACACTGACCACTTTTGTAGCGCTTTGCAAAATTTGTTCTTGTTCAATGCTATAACTTTTAATTGATGAATCCAATGCCCAAACCAACAACACTATTTCTAGAGTTTTTGATTGCAATCATATTCTATATTTTTCAATATTTACAAAAATCACTTTATATTTGAAAGTTATTTTTGTTAATTTGTCACACTTTCAAGATAAGGCTTTTTTTATACAATTGATTGGTTCAAATTAATGATTTTTGGTTGAAATTTTTGTGGTATGTTTTTATAGTAGGTAGGCATGTCCCTACCAAAGGGCATCCAAAAAAACATTATTTTATGACCTCTACATTAGTACAAACAGGCCTCCCTTGCATGTATACTTCAGAACATTAGAAATGATTTTGAACTCATTTTTTTTAGTCAAACCTCATCACTATAAAGTCTTCTCAAATGGCCAATTTTTAGTTTTGTTTAAAATTTTTTTCCCTATTTTTTACAAATTAAAACATCAATTTTTGTATTTTCTTTACTAGAATTCAATATCCAAGATGATGTCTTAAAAAATACATGCATTGATGTTTTAATTTGTAAAAAATAGGGAAAACAATTTTGAACAAAACTAAAAATTCTCCATTTGAGAAGACTTTACAGTGATGAGGTTTGACTAAAAAAAATGAGTTCAAAATCATTTCTAATGTTCTGAAGTATGCACGCAAGGGAGGCTTGTTTGCACTAATGTAGAGGTCATAAAATAATGTTTTTTTGGATCCCCTTTGGTAGGGACATGCCTACCTACTATAAAAACATACCACAAAAATTTCAACCAAAAATCATTAATTTGAACCAATCAATTGTATAAAAAAAGCCTTATCTTGAAAGTGTGACAAATTAACAAAAATAACTTTCAAATATAAAGTGATTTTTTGTAAATATTGAAAAATATAGAATATGATTGCAATCAAAAACTCTAGAAATAGTGTTGTTGGTTTGGGCATTGGATTCATCAATCAAAAATTATAGCATTGGACAAGAACAAATTTTGCAAAGCGCTACAAAAAGTGGTCGGTGTTTCTTGCAATGACCTTGTACACAATCAAATTGGAAGAGAAATTGAAAGAGCTTCATATAGATTTGGAATACACCAATAAACAATATTTTAAGGTGAGCAAAGTCTAATTGGAATTGTTGCACTATTGTGTTTTATTATTGTGTATTTGACACATACATGGTGTATGAATTGATGCATATAATAGTGCAAAAAATTATATTCATGCTAAGCCAAAACTAATATCAAAAAGCACAACTAATGCAAATAATTGTTGCACCTCCTATGTGTGTGAGAAGTAGTAAAATTATGTATTCTACATGTACATTGGCATAATTGAGCATGACAATATTTAGATTTTAAAAATAATGACTTGCTAGATGTTCTATAGTGTTTGTCTTGCCATATTCTCATGTAATCAAATTGTCTTACAAAAGGACCATATTTCCTCTAATGATAAAGAAGGCTTCCTATACTTTGATTTCTATATAAACTTTGAAGAAACAACCACTATAATTTGTATGAGAATATATCCAGAAATCACAATGCCACATCTATTTTGGAAGGCAAAATTTGTCACTACATCAATACATGAACAAATAAAGGACCAAACAACCCATTGGACTATTTAAAGACTAATGTAAACATTAGAAAAGATTTGGAGAAATAGAAGACCGTATTAGCCATATTTTCCATGTTGTTAATGTAACAATGAGGGAACAACTAGTTGTTATCAATGTCATAAATACAAAAAAAAATGATTCTAAAATTTAAAAAAAATCAAAAATTAAATGAAATATCTCACATGGTTGTTGTTTGACTACATTAGATTTTACAATGCCATAGTTCCCAAAGTCCCCCCATTGTGCGGAACTCATAGTCTTATTTGGAGTCAAATCTTTTCTAATGCTTTGCTGACTTTAAAATTTTCTCAATAATTTGGAAGTTTTGCATGAAATTTCAACAAATGTAGCACAAGTTAGAAGGGTTTTTTTATTACAATACCAAAATATGAAAACAAGCAACAAAAAATAAAACTTAAAGAATATAAATTTTTTTTTTGAAGTTTATACATGTTGAACCTGCAATTTGTTTGGATATTTGCTCTAGAAATTTGAGGATTACACGCACACACACACACACACGAACAAATCAATTGAAAGTACCTATAAGTAGATTAGTTCAAAAATAGTTATTGTTGAAGATTTTGACCTTGCTTTGGAGATGAGTATTTTGAAGCAGTTCTAGGTCACTAAGCATCAAGTCCTTTAAGATTTAACACAAAGAAAAATGCCTAAAAAATAAAATGAAATCGCCAAAATTTTCAATGAAAAGTACTTGTAGTAGATCATTTTTAGATGGATCTACACAAATAGATGATCCTATCCATAATGTTTGCAGTTGGTTGAAAGGGTCGTAATTCATAAGCTGAGGAGCCCTACCAATTAGTTTCCAAGGAATATTCTATAAAATTCTTTACCATATATTATCAAAGAATCTCCGTTGCAGAAAGGCCAATTGGCACAGCCCACTTGGCCACTTCCATCCAAGGTAAGGGAGGAGGCTCATAAACCGTTCATCTAAGGGCCGGTCCGCCTTTTTCATATATTTTTTGGATGGTAATATTTTTCACTCATTTTTCATTGAAAGAGAAATAACGAGGAATCTAACACAAGTCGTTTCATATTTTTTGAAGCATTATTGAATTAGTTATGAATTTTCAAAACCAGTATGGCAGAGGATCCTATCTGTGATCAATAGGCCTTGCAAACCCATACATGTGCAGTTTGAAAAAAAATCTGGCTTGCTTCAAAAACTAGCACTGCAACATGTTAAAAGTAATCGAATTTGTTTCTAAATGTGTTCCTTTCTAAAACTAAAATGAATTCTTGAATAAATCATATTTCAGATTTTTGAACACTTGAAAGAAGGTAGTTCAACAACTAATTCTTATTTAAAATATAATCAAGAGACACCTAACCACTTAGTTGAGAATGAAGCCATTGGGACTTTGAAACCATCCATTCAATTAGTGAAAACAAAGTCTTAGCATGCTTCAATATAATCCACAATTCATTTTCTCACAGTAAATGATCCATTTCAGAGCCTCCTAGTGGGCAGGTGCTAAAGCCTGAGCGGTTTATGAGCCCTCTCCTATAGGGGAGAAAGGTAAACCAGCTGACATGAAAATGTAGTGATATTGTTGGAAAAAAAATCATCCTTTTCCACATAAAGACTAATGTGAGAAATAGGAAGAGAAGTTGAATTAATTTTTTTATGAAGTACAAATTTTTTATGAATTTTTGAAGTGTATTGTTCAATTGATACAAAAAAGTCTTTAAACTATCTCAAAACCAACAAAGAAAATGGATCTACAGTGGTCATTTTATTCACCTAAAGTAGTTACAAATATTTTTTTATCATGGTCACAACATGAAGACTTAAAAAATTTACTTCATGTGATTTAATCATTCTATGACCATCATCTGAGACCTTGATTAAAGCCTCTAATTCTATCTAATGTAGCCCAAATTTCATGTATTGAAAAAAGTTTGTTATAAATTGATGCCAAAGACTTTAATGGGTTGCTTTTTGATGGTGCTTGTGATGAATCTTTTGACTTATCATAGGTTGTTCACCTTAGTTCATTGTTAACTAGTGCTTTGGGGAGAATAACTCTCTAGAGTTTGAAAATGGAGGATCCAAAATTAGACAAAAAATTGGTGAAATTTACAAACTATGGATATTCCAAAATAAAAGGAGGATATAAAGTCACTACTTGGATTTAAGTGCCAAAATTAGCTACTTGCTATTTTGAATCCAAGGCTACTACTTGGAATCATGAAGGTAAATACATGTCCTTGGACAAAACATGTATCACTTTATGAAGTTGGATGCTTAGGGGCTTAGAGCAAAGTTGTTTGACAAAAAATTGGGTTTAGGAGACATGTTGACCATCTAACATTGCATGTTATATATGCCACATGTCAAGATAGTTGCCTAAAAAGGACATATTTAATAGATGTGATGATTTGAAATATTTAAAAGATGTGATGAATTTATAATGTTATATGTGTTCATCAAATTGAGACACTTCACTAAAATGAGACTTAAACAATTAAACCCCAAAATGTCCAAGACCTTTTTTGAGCTTCTAGAAATTCGTTTTAAATTGAATAAAAAGACAACATTCTAATAAGGGTGATTACAAGAAACACTTCATGTTTTTGGCTTTAAAACATACATTTTGGCTATAGAATTGTCAAGATTGCACGACATTGGCAGTGTAACACATCATCAATGCACTTACAAATCTTGATCGTCGATTTTGGGTGCTTGTAGAATTGGGTTGTCAGTCAATACTATGTAGTACTGTATATAGATTGCTACAAAGTACTACAGAGGCCACTAGTAGCAAAAAATAGTAGAAGAAGGGGATGTGGACCTTTTTATTTTTAGTAATTAAAAAAAAATTTTAACTATTTTAAAAAATCCACATTTTTAAACAAGCTTGTGTTCTCATTGCAATAAAAATTCTTCTAGCAAATTTTTTCCCTCTTCATAGCCTTTACGCAAAGGAAGGTCACTTTGAACCCATGAGTGCAACAAATATGTTGCTATTTTCAAAAAATTCATCATCAATCCTTGTAATGTTAGTAGATCCCCAACTTATCCAATTTGTGGCTTCAAATTCAGATTTTTGGGTCAAAAATAGGACTAAAACCCCCCAAAATGGCCAAGGTAGACACCCAATCAAGGCAATTTAAAAATAATAAACTAATTTTTTTAATTTAAAAAAACATTCAACATATGAAACTTTTGTGTGCACCTTCATTTCAAATTTCAAGCCAAAAAGCCAAAAGATGCAAAAGTTATGAACGAAAAACTACATGTTGAAGGTCAAGGGGACAAAAAAAAGGACAAGTCGATTTCTTGCAATCACCCATAATTTTGATCATTTTCTTTTTGGACTATACAAATTCAAATTAAGCATGTTAGAAACTATGTACATAGGAAAAGGAAACCCAACAACATCACTTATGGATTGTGATTTCGTCAAGACATGAATCGACATGGAAACTCAAGCTACTAGAAGCAACCCATTCTTGATCACCAATCCCCCCACCATTTGGATAAAATAGGGTGGTCTATTTCTAGTTATTTACAACACATTATAATTGAAAAAATAACTCTTATTTGGTAAACTAACATTTGGCAATGAAACATTCTTGATTAGCGCTACAATTTCCTATTGGAGTATTAAAGCACTTTTGATTTTCCAACTAGTCCTTGGTTGGAAATATGATGACCTAATTTGTATTTGACCACTATGGAACAAACAAAATCTTCACTTTTAAAAATTCATGATAATTTTGGTTTGAAAAATAAAATTATGAAAAAATTTGTAATCCTTTTCAAATCTATATTTGTAGATGGGGAAAATCCCCCCTTCAACATATCCTCACTCTAAATCTCCAGCTACAAGATAGAAACACCCATTATTGTCCATATTCCCACTCTTGTACCATAAACTCATACTAAATGTTTTCCTAAATTGTAGCTAAGGTATCCTCAAAATGCTTGACTCCAATTTGTTGATGCATTTAAAGGACATATATTTAACTCTAATCGGTTGGATATTGATTTTTGTAGAGTTTGTTTAGGATTCACCTATGTAATAGTTTAAGTTGTTTAGGGGTTGGCATTTTGAAAAATCATAATAATTACATACTTCATCTAAAAAATCTAATATATATATGATTTTCACTCACTAATACTATATATTTATTATTTTTATGAAAATTTGCCTCCAATTATAATGAGATGCTTTGTATTGATGGTTTTAGGTGCTTCCCCTGTACTTTGCCAATTGCTCTAGTGGTTTGGAATGGGTTGCCTCCTTCAAGGGGTTCAAATACTGTAATTCTATTAAAATAAACTATCTAAGTTTTCCTTTATCCTATAAGGACATTGTAGACAATTAGTGTCCGACGGATGACAAAGAATTCTTGCATTGAAGACAAAAGTGCAATTATTCATCTTTGAAAATTTGTGCAAAAAAGAAGATCATAAACAATAGTTTAGCCTTCAATGAATGCTTTTGAATTTTTTTTTAAAGTAGATGATTTGCATTGTTTCAAAAAGGATGATTTTCATCAAGATGAGTCATCTTTACAAAGTTAACTCTAGAAGTATAGGTTGGTCTCATAGAAATCATCCTTTTTGCAACAATGCAAATAATTTACTATAAAAGTAAAGTCAAAAATATTCATTAGAAACTGAACTATTATTCATGACTTTTCCTTTTTTCGCAAAATTCCAAGGATGGAAGGTAAGGTAGGAGGTTCATAAACCGCTCATCTAAGAGCTGAAGCTGACTTTGGGGGAGGTAGAACTTCTTAAAATATTTTTAGTAAATTTTCCTTGAAAGGCAAGAGAAATTGGCATCTAACCCAAGTTGTTTCATATTTTTTGAAGCTTTGTAGAATTAGTTATGAATTTCTGAAGTTGCAGAAAAGTGCATTTTTGTGGGCTCTAAAACCGCCCACCTCCTCAAATGCACACCACTTGTACATTGGAAAGTGCAAAATGTACCTCTAGAGCCTGATTGGTTTTAGAACCTGCTCCATTTCAGGACCTCCTACCTTAGATTGCTCTAAAATGGAGTGTTGTTCTAAAAGCGATCATGCCACAAGGGTACATTTGGTTTCTGCAATGTACTAGTCGTGTACATTTCAGCAGGTGGTCGCTATTAGAAACCACTGCATTTGAACTTTGAAAAATTCATAACTAATTCTACACAAGTCCAAAAAAGATGAAACAACTTGGATTAGATGCCAATTCCATTTTTCTTCCCATGAAAATTTCCTGAACATTGTTTCAAGGAGTTCAGCAGTTCAGCTTCCCCGAAAAGGCAATCTAACCCAAGCCGCTTTTAGAGCAGTGTACCGAACATAGAAGCTTACACCGTTTTACGTGCAAGAGTTTTCTGGCATTCATCGGTACTGCACAGGACTTGCAAGTACAACTCCGGTACAGTACCGTGTACAAGATTCTCGTGGACGCGGAAGTGCGGAACGTTTGCTGCTGCCTTGAAGGGTCAGAGATTCCGAGCGATCGCTGTCCCCACCAGGCCACCTGTGACTGGCTGGGGGGAGCTTTGCCACTGACAATACCACCCCCCTCGAATCTTGTTGTAAAATATGCTTTACCAATAATAATAATAATAATTTGAAACAAATGGACAAATTCCATTGATAAAGGAATCAGTACATCGAACCACCCCGGGCGGAAATTCTTTTTTTCATTTTTTAAAACTTTGCTAAACTTTCTCCTTTTTTTTCCTAGAACATTCAGCAAACGGGAACTGCCAGCCTAACAATCATGGAGTGAAATGCTTTACCAATTATCATATACCAGCTTACTAAGGTAGAACCACCTATACTCAATCACTTTGGAAGCCAAAAAGTGCTTTGAACCTATAGCCAATATCTAAAGTCTTTTAATTTGGATCATAGCTGAGACTACTTTCTCAATCGGTACTTCTTACACACTTTATGACACTTTGAAACATGTATCATGACCTTATTAATCCCAACTTTGAGAATGCGGGAAAAATACAGTTCAAGCTTTGATTAGAAATCTTTTCTAGCCTTGGTTGGAAATAGCCACATCCTATAGGTTGGATATAGGTCCGTGATCGGGAATAGGTAGTTCTACCTTAGTATTATTATAAAAGGATCTTTGTTGCACTACTGACTAAGGTGAATTGTCAGCAATCCATTTGGCGACTTCCATCCAATGTTTGGGGAGAACTGCTCAATGAGACTATGCAAATGTTGGAAAATGTTGTTGAAAAAACTCATTGTTTTTGCATAAAGACAAATGTGCAGTGAGAAATGGGGAGAGCAATTGAATTTGTTTTGTCAAAGTGTGAATTTGTTATGAATATTTGAAGTGTGTTGGCCAATTAGTCCTAAAGACTCAATGGGGTTTCTCCAAAACTAGCAAAAAGTGCATCAATATTGATCATCTTATTCATTTAAAGTAGTCACAATATTTTCGAATATGGCCACAATAAGAAAGTCTAAAATAGTCACCTCATATGATGAACTTACATACAAAAGGTGGAAGTTCAAACTGTTGTAGTAACTAATCATTTCATCACCATTACTTGAAACCTTGATTGGGGATACTAATTCTACCTAATATTAGCCCAAACCTTATTTATTGAAAAAAAGATTGTCATTGTTTGAATCAAGACTTAATAGACCATTCTCCACTTATGTCCACAATGGATTTTTTGTCTGTCATAGACTAGTTTGCTATAGCTCATTGTTAGCCAAAGCCTTTAGGAAAATAACTATTTGAAGTGTGAAAATAGAGGATCCAAAAGTGAAGAAAAAATTGGTAGGACCAAGAATCAACTAGTTTGCTTAATATTAGAGGTGGATATATAGGATAAATATTAGAAATGGACTACTTTGATAAATTTTAGATGTAGACATAATTATAGGTAAATATTAGAGGTGGATTACTTTGATAATTTTTAGATATAGATATAGATATATATATATGTAAATATTAGAGGGGGACTACTTTGACAAAATTTAGATATAGACATTTAGGTAAATATTAGAGGTGGACTACTTTGATAAATTTTAAATATAAACATATAGGTAAATATTAGGGGTGTACTACTTTAATAAATTTTAGATATAGACATATAGGTAAATATTGGGGGTGGACTACTTTGATAAATTTTAGATATAGACATATAGGTAAATATTAGGGGTGGACTACTTTGATAAATTTTTGATATAGACATTTAGGTAAATATTAGAGGTGGACTACTTTGATAAAAAAAAATTGGAATTAGTTGCTTGCCATTTCAAATTCAAGGCTAACATCCGGGGTGATAAAGGCAAACAATCTTTTTGGACAAGATATATATCATTTTAGGGTTGGCCATATAGGAGCTTGGAGTAAAGTTGTGTTGTCTTTAACCCCTAAAGGACCATTGTCCCCTCGGGGGACAATTTGGAGTTCGGGCAGGTTCCGTAGACCTCAATTTTTAATGAATCTTTTTGAAACTTTCTCATAAGATAGGAGAACTGATTAGCTTCATGAGAATATAGTTTTTATTTCAATTGGTGACCGGGAGCAAAAGTTATACCACAAAAAGCCCAAATTTTCATTTGGCGGGCAGAATTTTTTTTTTGCAAAAAGTCAAAAAAAAAAAATTAATTTTTTATTCTAAAATAATATATTTTTGCCTACATGTGAAGCTTTGATTCACTCTATTTGGACTTATAATGAGAAAGTTATGGACAATCTTGTTTTTCGGGCAATCTAAACAATTTCTTGAAAAAATAACTTATAGGATTCATTTTTTAATGCAATTTTCACAATTTTTCAAAAAAAATTGTTGGACAAGGTTATGTTTACTTTCTAGAACAATCTCACCATTGGGATTATTGTATTTCAATCGCATCTTAGAGTTATTAACCATTTAGTTTTTCTTTCAATCTTGGACCTACATCTACTTTACAATTTTTTAAAGAATGAAAATCAAGTGTTTTTTGTGTGAAATTTTTTTCCTAGACTCTCGACTCAATTTCTTAACACAAAAAATTATAAATTCAAAGTCTATACTGTAGTTTTTAAATACAAATTCCAGTCAAAGTCATCTGAAATTGCAAACCACAGTTCAAAAAAACTTGTATTCCAACTTTGAATGCTCATATCTTCCAATCTGTACGGTCAAACTTCATGAAATTTTTACCACTTGATCTCAATCAAGTTAAGTACACGATACTACGGTTAGATTCTTAAAAATATATATTTTTTGTTTTCTTGGATGAATGCAACAGAAATGGCAGTTTTGAGAGGTTTTTGACAGAAAAAAAGCCTTGGTCCTTTAGGGGTTAAACAAGACAAAAAATTGGGTTTTGATTACATGCATTAGAAAAAGAATTAGACCCTTAGAAGGTTGCCAAATAATGACTTTGTTAAAGATTTCCATCTCATGTCTAGCCCTATAGAATTGTACTAACCATAGTTTACAACATTTGCCTTTAGTGAAGGTAGTCAAATTGTAATAGATAGTTACAATAGGGTGCAACAAAGTTACAATTTTTTCATCAATCTTAAATTCATTTAGATTATTAATTAATTTAGAGTCCAAGGTATTTAATAAACTCTTATAATTTTGGTAAATAAATTTAACCAAAAGTCACTTAGTTTCATGTGTTTGAAGGTGAGAAGAGAAGTTCTTCATTTGAAGTTTAGAGCCTTTAATAAAAGAAAATGGACAATTTTTTTTTAAAAATGCTTGAAAATTTCAAAAAAAGTTGTTCCTTCCAACTCTTCTATGAAATTTGTCTATAAATGAAGTTCAAGCCTCAAAAAATCAAATGGACTTTTAGAGTTTTAACCTAGATTGATTCCCCAAATTTCTTTCAATTCAAAATTTTTTAGATAGAGATATTCTATTATGTTAAAATGAAGTCTTAAATTCTACTTCCAACACATTTTTTGTGTTTTGATGATGAGTAGTCAAGCTCTCATCTTCAAATTATCCCATACCTTTTGAGTTTTGAAGATTCATGATGAATAATTGATTTTCATATTAAAAAAAATTCTTCACCTTCCATTCTCACCAAATGTGAATGAAGTAAGTCTTGCATATTGCCATCAAAAATAATTCATGATGGTGGATGGTGATTAGACTATTTTGGATATTTTTTTTGGACAACTTGGTTAGAGTTCAAAGTGCATAAAATTTAAGGTGTTTAGTAATGAATTAGACTTCTAATTAGACAACCCATGTGGAATATGTGAATTAGGATTGATCCCTGAAACCCTAAACTGCGTTTGTTTAGCAATATAGCGATGTTGGGAGCTCACTATGAATGAAGTTTTTATTTATTTTTCTTTGAAAATTTCACACAACATGCATCCAAGGAGAAGATTTAAGGTCCAACAATTTTCATAACTTTTGACAATATAGTTAAAAAGTTATGGAATGATATGTTGTTTCTTTTGAATGGTAGACAATCTAAATAGCAAAAACATTTCTTTTAAAACATTTTTTTTAAAAACATAAAAATTTGAAATTGTTTTATTAGATTAATATCTATGTGGAGAACTTTGAATCATTCCATTTCAATATAGACTATTGGAATTGGACTATTGTATTGGGACTAACCAAGGTGGCTGCATCTTTTGAGAGGATAGTTATTGTAGTACAATTTCAAATGACAAATAACATATTGTCACATTCTTACATACTATTACACTATTGACACACTCATAGAAAGATTGGTTTGTACATGCTAGAATTATTTGATAGTTACAACAAATTTCAAGAAAAAAACTCTTGGATTTACTAGATTGTATAGGTTTTATCATTTACTTCAAAAAGTTTATCTACATCTATACTCATTGTATAACAAAAAAAATTGTACAAACCCTATTTGTAAAGGCCAATATATTAATAAAAATTCCTACGAAATGATGTTTTTACATAGCCTAATTTATATACAATAGGGTATGTGATATTTCAAGGACCCTATCGTAGTCCTACATATTGTATAAAATTTATCCCCTTTGAATTAAATGGACCCTATGTTATTTTAACTTGCATAGTTTTCTAAAAATCGAGAGTGATCTCCCAAGATGATTACGTGTGTCAAAAACGTTATTATTTTAAAGTTTGGTACTTATATAGGAGATGGCACTTTTGGAGCACTTTTGACTAAAACATAGTGAAAGAATTTTAGGGATTAATATCTAGTCCATTGTATCTCCATGTTCCAAAATTTATTGCCTAAAATAAACCCACAATGGCTTGACATTATTTCACGTCCAAAATCACAAAAAATTAAATTAATTGTCTTCTATATCTTCTCAATATTTACAAGCTAAGTACATCATTCCATAATCAATACAAATAGCAATTAAGCATACTTATTGTTATGAAATATAAATTGTTATTATTGGGTCTTATTGGGAATTCAAAAAATATTTCAATATTGTACATTTCAATATGACTATGAACACAAAGTCCATCTGCCAATTCGTACACTTGCAATAAAATATTTGGTGCTTGGTGAGCTATGACTTGAAGATGCCCGAGCTTAATAGTTTAAGGGAGGAGGTCCACCAAGCACTCATGCTCTAAAATGGCTCACCTCTTCAAATGTACTTTATTTTTATTTTTATAGGAATGTACAAAATAGTGTGAATTTGAAAAAGTGGATGATTCAAGAGCCCTATATCATTTCAACTTCAAAAATTCATAACAAATTCCACAAAGCTCAAAAAAACATGAAATGACTTTGGTCAGATGCCAATTCCTCTTGTCTTTCAAGGAAAATCTCATCTGAAAAGTATTTCAGGAAGTTTCACCTCCCCCAAATTCAGTTTCAGCTCTAAGAGAATGCTTCATGGACCTCCTCCCTTACAACCTGAAGAAAGTCTACCACGCCCTGAACTTAAGTAAGAGAAGGGATGGCGGATGCCCCAATTGCAAATTCAAAGCGATTCAGTTCAGGCACCTGTGAGAACATCACATACAAATCCCCACCGACAGTGAATGAGGACTCCCGACGCCAGAATTTCCAATTTCAAACCCTAAATCCACATCTCAGCTGCCTCGGAGTTGGTCAATTCCAAGTGATGTGGAATTCCAAACTGCAAACCCTAAACCTTCAGTCCCTGCAGCTACCTCGGAGCTGGGAAGCTGGGAGGTCCACTGTAGGACCCGGAAGAGTAGTCGGAGATGCCCGATGGCTGATGGGAATGGGAATGCGAATGCGAAGAAGGAGCCTGAGTCGATCGCACATTAGATGCCTCTAGTGCCAAAGCCCCTTGCAGCTCTTGCACCACTTCAGTCATTGTTGGCCTGTGCTGACCTTTGGGCTCCACACTCTGCATAGCAACATCAGCAACTTTCCATACGGCTTCCATGTTGGGATGTGAGGCTATCACCGCACGGTCCAAGATTGTGGTGATGTCATTGTTATGAAGATTGTTCCGAACCTGAAGAACCCAAATGAATTTAAAGATCAGTAATCAGTTGAATTGGTTATCTTTGACTTCACAAAATGAAAAGTTTTAAATTCAATGGGGAATATGTTAGTATTTTTCCACTAATAAACCCCTGGTTACTTATTTGTATTAGCCTCTACATTGAAGTTCTTAATAATAGGTTTCAAATGATCATGTATGCAAGAAATGAGTGGGCAACTCACCCAATTGCTAATATTTGGATCCCTTCCATTTGGAGATGATTTCTCAATGGGAAGAGAACCAGTGATTAGTTCCAAGAGCACAATTCCAAAGCTGTATACATCACTTTTGGAGGATATGAAATGAGTTGTATAGTACCTATACACAAACCACCATGAAAATGTAAGTATGTGACAATCATGAAGACACAAGACAAACCTCACATCATTCTAAGTCATGTCTTCTATTGTAAAAGAAAGCAACTAATCATCTCATCATATATTTAGGGGTATTCAATTATCTTGCTTGGCTAGAAGTTCATGGATACTTTGACCTAGATCTACTAAAGCTCAATTCAAACAAAAGACTGAATCCACATAACATTAAATAGTTGCAAGTTTCAAAAACCATTGGCCTAAAGGTATCAAACATCAAATAATCTATATCAACAACTGAAGTTACAAAACAACTATAGCAACAACTCAATAATGAGAATTTAATGAATAGAAAAGTACTTCATAAATGGTGAACTCTATCATTACTAACTTTTTGTTTTGAAAAAAAAATGCCCTATTTAAAAAAACATGCAAATAAAATTGTTGATATATCATCCCCATGGACTGTTAGATGGTTTTTTTTACACTTTCAAGTGAGGACTGCCACAAGAAAAAAATCCAAGTTTGTGGGCTTCCAGATCGCTTACTCTGGATCGAGGTAGCCTGCAGTGCCCATGACATTATTAGTCATTACTCTTGTGCCATCAGCTTCACCCATCAGCCTCGTTAGTCCAAAATCCGCCACTTTAGCCTCGAATTGGGGAGTGAGCAGAATGTTGCTGCTCTTCACGTCTCGGTGGATGAAACTCGGCCTGCACGCCGTGTGCAAATACTCCAAGCCTGCAAGTCCATCAGACACTCATCAATCTAAATGCTCTTCGAGAAACTCGCTCCTGATGAAGCAATTCAAAATACGGAATGAGCGAGAACCACATCCACGGAGGTACAAGTCACGCACAAACTGATGCAGCTGATCAATGTCAACTTCGTTGTATTGGTGGAGTTCCATGTGACATTTTGACAGTTTTTCATCAGCTTGCTATGTCCACAGAGAAGCAAATTAAAATTGCAAATTGATTCAATGTTTCGCAGTAACCAAAATGAATTGAAACAACTTGAAATCCAGGTCAATGCTGGAAATTTCTACCTTGTGCTGAGTTGAGGGCAATGTTGAGGCGCCTCCTCCAATTTAGAGTGCCAGCACTCGCTGAACTGCCTGCATCATCACAAGATCCATTTCGCAAGAGTCGTGTCAAAACCAATGTTGGCTTGCAAGGTGCAACTTCCTCTTACAAATGGGGTTTACAGCTTAAAGAACTCCAGCCACACCATACTCCAATGTGAGCCTACCCACTTCCTTGGCAAATACATAGAATTTAATTTTGAAACTTAGCAGATTGTTTTAATTGACATTGATTCCAGTTTTATTTGCCTTACACTCATTCATATTTGGAGGTAGGTGTTTGAATTTCCTCAACTGCGTACATGCTGCAAATTTTCATTTGTGAGACTCCTTAATTGCTTTTTAAAACATATTATTCAAATTCTGAAACTTAGCAGATTGTTTTGATTGATATTCAGTTTAATATGACTGTCTAAATTTTCATGTTTGGATCGATGTAGGTGATTGAATATCCTGAACTGCATTCATGCTGCAGATTTTTCATTTGTTATGCATCATCGGATACAAAAGTTGGGTACCAATGTCAATTGATGAATATGTCAGCAGATTGATTAAATGTTGTAGGCGTGAAGTCCCAGAGCAGAAGAAAAATTCAAGTTCTCACCATGTAAGTGATCAAATAAGGAGCCGTTGTGCATGTATTCGTAGATAAGGCTTTGCTTCTGTTCCTGGCAGTAGCCCACCAAGGCCACCAGGTTCTTGTGGTGCACTCGAGATAAAACATCAACCTGGAGGAAGCATCCAACGCCCAACGCCCAATTTCAAAACCATTTCATTAGACAATCCCAAGTACTGCAAGAATTTATGTACGGAAAGAAGTCAATCTAGCAAACAGACATCATGGCTCAAGAGAGCAAAAACATTAGATAAGACACAAAAACTTCAATTCAAATGCAGCTCATATTTTACGAAGTATCACAACTTTCTGTTCATTTACGTGCACATGCACCCTAATGCAAGGCATGTGGAGAGAAAACCTAAAATATTGAAACTAAATTCTAAAAGTTTCAACACTTGGAGGGCCACAAACCTCATTGAAGAACGCCCTTTCTTCATGCTTTGAATTTCCATCAGCAACCTTGACCGCCACTTCTTGCCCATCAGGAAGCTTTCCATAATATACAGGACCGAATCCTCCTTTCCCAAGTTCCCTCCTGAATTGAGCAGTTGCAGCAGTGACTTCCGCATATGTGTAAGCTTTCGCACCACCAGGGGTGGCAATTCCTGTTGATACATAATAGAAGATGGTCAGCTTCAGTTCTTGCAATAAGTAAAGCCTGCAAATTCAAATGTATGTTCCAAGTAGAAGATTCACAGAATGTACTCTGAACTCTGAATCAATTTACAAAAAGAAATAAGAAAACTTCTTCAGTTTAATTTTGAAAACTGGATTTAGAGTATGAGAGACATACTCGTGGGCGCCCTGTGCTCCTCGTCAGAAAGCTTGCGCTTGCTTTTCCATCGACGGTAGACCAAAATTGCAACAATTGTGATGAGTATGAGTCCCACAGCACCCCCAGCAGCAGCACCGGCGATGATTCCAATGTTCGATTTGCCACAGTCACTACACTTCGTAATTGCAGAAGCAGGGCCAAGGCCAGACTGGTTTCCTAAGTAAGGGTTCCCATCATACCTGGACAAGAAACAGAACAATCAATTGAGAAACTTCAGTGCTTTCAACGAAAACAATTGAATTACTTGCAATTGTCTATTGACTTGTGAGGAGGAAAATCATTTGACTTACTTGCATAGACATTGCACTTGTGAGGTTGAGGATCCCTATTGAATTTGTGTTATGGGTTGAAACAACCACCCCTTTTGATAACCCTGTGCTCATTAATGTAAAGTTTTAACTGATCTTAGCCTAAAATTAATCTTCCAGGTTTATTCACACAAACATTCAACTTGCGTCAAGAGTATGTAATGTTGAACTATTAGCACCATACGTACTAAACTGAAAATTTACGGTGTTGCAGCCAAGCATTGTTATACTAGAGGATTTCGTTGTGCTGATTGCTGAAAATGTGGTCCTAATATGTGCAGAAGTGCTACCTAAGAGCTTGGAAAAGTGGGACACGTTTTCATTTTTATTCGTTTTGTGATGCGTTTAAAACTTTGACAAAATCCTTTCAATGTGCCAGTAAGAGGAATATGGTCATTTAAAAAGAATAATTCCAAGATCCGCCAACTCGGAAAGCAGTAAACAGGAGTACTACTGCAGTGTGATCGTTAAAAATACGCTGCAAGTTACATGGAATAAGATTTTCACTTGAATTGAACTGGTTTGGGAACTACTGGAAGACATCACAGAGAAAAGCTTCCCATGATTTGCAGGGTCTCCGACTGATCGCAAAAATCATTTGACAGCCTCCCAATGATAGACAGTGTGGTCTCATTGCATCAAAGTGAGGGCTTTGTCGAATACAATGAGCAGAGGGAGACCTCTCAATGAATCAATGGCAAAACAGTTCTCTCATGATGCTATCTTCAAGTTCTTGAAATGGTTTCAATTCACTGAAGATACAACATTGAATACAAACTTAGTGACGCGAGAGAACTTACGTGAACCGTATCTGAGAATTAGCCGAAAGAAGACCCTCTGGAATTGGACCACTGAAGTTATTGTTCTGGACAGCCCTGCAACAATTTCACGCTCATTTTCAGTTTCAACCGCAGATGTGGAGCTTCGAGAACAAAACTTGAGAGCAAGAAAATTCGAGATCAAGCACATACTGCTCTAATTCATCCACCTGTCGATGGAAGGGGTTTGAGAAACTTACAAGAGCCTCAGAGCTGTCATAGTTGTCAACCACTCCGGCAGCGAGCCATTGAGATTGTTGTTGGACAAGTCCCTAAGAAACACCCACAGCAACAGCCATGAATGAAGTTAAGTCACACGCAACAGAGTTTGGTGTCTCTTTGTCAAGACTCGTTTGGATCTTAATGTTGAAAAATACCGTAACGCAGAAGACTTCACTGTCTGGGCTCGTCGGAAGAAGATTATTGCACTTTCAATCCGTGTTTAACTTAGCTTACCCACTCAAATTCACAAGGGATTTTGCATCATTTCCCTGACCCTCTGGGAAGAAAATGGAGACCAATGATAATTGTGTGATTATCTACTAGCAGCACACAGGAAATTTTTATTACTATACACCCCTGATATCACACTAGTCCGATTTGAACGATCTCCCCTGTGCTCACTTGCCCTCCTCGCGCAATTTTCCTGTGAGACTGTTGTGGTGCCCTCACACTCCTGTTGCAAGGTGAAACTTGCCGAATTTAATTATTTATGAGATCTTTCAGTCACAAAATTAATTTTTTATCGAGAAAGAAGCACTCCGCTCAAATAGGTGATTTTCTAGTTGGGGTTATTTTAAGCCTTTCAGCTTCACCATTAGTCCAGCACACCAAGAGACATGAACTTTATGTGTGTTATCTCAGCTACATTAAATTGTCGCAACTGACCGACTGAAACCTCAAATCTATTTCACTCCAAATACTTTTCTACAAGAGCTCCAGGTGCCAACCTCAGTGCTCGAGCAACTTTACCATGAAAATTTGGCTCTCTGAAATTAACCCGCAATTCTGAATAATGAGACTATCGTTGATATTGATATGATATTTAAACTAGCAAGCTGCAATTGTCGTTCACAGAATTGGGACAACTCACAAGCTGGTGAGATCCTCGAGGTTGGCAAAACTGTCTTGTAGAGCACCCACCAAGCCATACCCAGAAAGGTTCCTGCAGGCACATTCTCAACCAAATGAGTGCACCCAAAATTTGCCAACACTATCAGCAACAATCTGCAAATTAAACAAGAAATTCTCCAGGAAGAATCTTCTTAACGTGCACTATTGATGCAAAACCCTGAGATTATTTTCAGACCCTCTTCGTAGATAAATCGCTTTCCTCTCTGCCATTCTTAAGTGGAGAATTTCAGCTTTCAAAAGAGGGAAATTTGTACTTACAAGGCAGTGATCACAGGCGATGGCGCATCTGAAGTGGGATCAGGGATGCCGCAAGTAATCCAGGCATGAGGGAAGGGAAGACATGGATCGCCAGTCCATTCCGTCAGATTGTAGCTCCTCTTGATGTAGTCAACAGTCAGTGCTGCAGATCACCAATACCATTGGAATTCTGTGAGCTTCCCAAACTTCGAAGGAGATATGAATTTCGGCATGCGTCTCATTTGGTACTACACGACTTAGGATTCATGAATGAAGACGTAAGCAAGCAGGATATGCAACACCCCCTACCCCCTATTGAATCATATTGCTATAAAATCAAAACTTGTACATCACAATAGCAACATAGGGACGTCTTTTGAAGTTGCAGTTGGTTGAAACATCCCAAATGAATTTTGTTTTTCAATGCTGTTCCAGCTAGGGGCTTGCACTACTGAGATTGAAGGGACATTGTTGATTGAATAAATTATTGCATAAATCAAAATCCACCCCCCACTCCGTTGAAACCACACTTTAAAAATTCACAGCATCAAAAATCAAACTTTGGGATGTTCAATTGCTTCAGAGTTCCAGTTCCTTGAAACATCATTCCAAAGTTGTTATTCAATGTCACTAATTTCAGCAAGGGGTCTGCACTAGGCAAGTGCTATTGGAAGGACATGCAGCATTATATGTAGAATTGAACCTGCCTTGACAATCTATAGCTGCATATGTACGTCATCCACAATTCAAGGAATAAGAACTCAAGAATCTGGGTCACAATCAATTGACATATTAAGCGAAGAATGCACTGTAAGCCACTCACCGTCTCGAGCAACAGTTTTGGCAATTCTCTCCTCGGATCTTGCAAAAATCTCCATAGCATTCAGGATCGGACCTGCGTCGGCGGAGAGAAGCGGCGTCAAGATCACGGTGGTACTCGTATCCACGGGCTTAATCAGACTTCCAAGCGAAAAGTACCACCTAGTGTAGTCGAGGAAGTAGTAGTACTCCAGGTCCACCGTGGCTACGAGGGAGGTTACAGCCGGAATCGTGATGGTGAAGTTTCGCAGGGGAGGGGAGGAAGAGCTGTTGAGCTCCGCAAAGTAGAAGAGGAAGAAGACGGAGGACTCGACGGCGGGAGAGCCGTCCGGCAGCAGGTACGATCGGATACTGCCGGAGCTCGTAACCGCCGTTTGCAAGACGCTCGATGGGGCCCACGAAAGCTTCAATGTAGTAATTGGAGTCGACGTCGACAGAAACTCGTGGGGCGCAATCTGGGGTGTCAAATAATGCAACGATGTGGCGCCTTCAGGAAACCAGAATCGATCGTAGTAATCAGCAGGGGCTCTGCATCCAAATTAGAGAAAGAGCAAGCGCAAACTCGTCAATATAATCCGAACAAATATGTGCAAGTCAGGCGACATGGAGGGACTAATTGTAAACGATTGGATTGAACATGCATTAGGTAGTTTGATTTTCGAGACTGCTTCGATAGCTCTTGTACTAATCATATCCATGGCGATTTTAGTGTCGACGAGTCACCCAAAGGAAACCTAGCTCGACGCTAGCTACTCTAAAACGGGAGCCGTCGAACTAGCTATGACTCTAAACTGCAATAATTTGAAGAGAATCATTCGTCTCCAAAGTCTCTCTATAAACAGGCATTTGAGATTGCGAAGGAAATCTTCTCCAAAGTTCAAAACGGTCGCAAGAATGGAACAAGGCAGCGTTATTACCGAATAAGGGCCGTGCCACCGAAATTCACGCGATTGATAGTGCTGAAAATAGTCCCATCCTGGAGTATCGTGTTGTATAATGGTACAGCTTGATCTACCAAGTTCCTGGCCTGTTTCAGAGAGATCCCGGAGATGAAAGGCGTATCTCCAGGAGACGTCCGAAGGAAACACACGTAAGTGACATTCCCCCGCGACATGTAATGATACTCCGTGTACGAGAAGGCAGTAACATCAATGGTAATGTTGCTGACGATGTTGGTGTCGATGGCCACCTGGAACTTCGGGGGCAGGTTGGCGTTGTCGTAGTTGCCGTAGAAGAAGGTGAGCTTGAGGAGGTACGAGTCGTTGTGGGTGACGGGAAAGGCGTAGCAGTTCTTGGCACGAGCGTCGTCGAAGTAGCGGAGCGTCTGCATCTCCGTGAAATTTTGGAGAGACGTGGGGAGGGTGACTGTTTGGGTCTTGCCGGAGGAAATGTAGGGCGCATCTGTTTCCCAGGAGAGGCCGGTGGCGGAGTCGACATAACTGGAGGCTGCTCCACAGTCGACGTTCCGAAAACCTGCTTGGAAACCAATCATGAGCCGGGGTGTCAGTGTGGGAAACTTACATGAGTCCCACAAACTTGTGATTCTGTTTCCACATATTCATATATAAGATGAGATTCTCAAACTAGACATGGGACTAGTCCTTCGGAGAAACAAAAATTATCCGCTTTGTACGTGACCACTGTAACAATCGTAGAACATATTAACTCTCAAGGTCTGACACCCGTAGCTAGAGATAAAATATGATCTCGACAAGCACAAGAAATAAGTTTGTGATTAAGTGGACGTCCTCCAGGTCAGGGTACGTAGCGTATTCAGTTCTATTGTCCAGAACCTCATATTTGGTAGATGGCGGATTCCAAGGAGATTTCTGCAGTCGGAGTCACCCCTGAAAACTCAGTGCTACGCTCGTCCTACTGTTTAGCCCTGGGCACTGAAACTTATCGTAATCAACAATTCAACATCAAAATCGTGAAAATGGCGAAGATTGACGTCAATCTAGCTCGAGACACAAATCAATTCGGGTCTCAAGCTAGCACCCGACCAAGCTCTACAAACTTGAGTAATTTTTCACAATTTTGGATCTCTCTGAAACTCTAATACGATAGCGAATATAATAATGTCGTAAGGTTTTGTCGGTATGGTTACGGAATTACCGACATAACTCTTGTCTGTGAAAATTGTTTCAAAGCTCAGCAAGGGCCGAATATTAATGAGGCACTTAAATATCTGACTGAGTTTTTCTACAGATCGCACGACAAAAAGATCAGGAGAAAACATCAATTTTTGACGGTTTAACTAAAGTATTGTTCAAAGAAGCTAGAGAAGAACTTTCTCTAGATTGACGAGCAGTGTGAGACACCAAAAGAAACAGAGGAATGATTTGGCTTGTAGAACATGCGAGTCCACGGAGTCCAGAGGAAACGAACTGCAATTCCCAACCTGATTGAGTCCAAGCCGCTGGAAGGCTGCCCAGCAGCAGCAGCAGCACGGTCACCAGCACATGAGCCCTCCGGCGGCTCAATTGGAATCCAGCGCACAAGTATTTCTCCATTGCTGCAAAAGACTAATAAAATCGAACTTGGGGAGCGAGTATGCACTAGTACTAAGACAAAGACCGATGTACTCGAAACCCAACCTCTCCACCAAACCTCTCCACGTACGGCACTTGCTGGCAATTGTCGGTAGCTTCTGAAATGTGGTACTCGTACGTATAGATGCTACCTGCCAGTGAGGCGCCCGTTTCTGTCGCACAATTATGCCGATCGAACGAACGCTCTCCGTCTGACTCCCGGAGATACGGACTGAGAGCCGGTTTCCATTGGGACCTGGAGGTACCCATCCAGTTGAGACCAGGGCCTCCAGTCGGACCTCCAGCCTCCAGTCCGTGAACAGGGGATTTGCAGACCTGCAGGGCTTGGAGGAATGGAGGGGTGATTGGCGGGCCGATTCCTGAGAAAAAACAGAAAGTCTCCGAGCGACACTGGTGCCCACTTTTCACTTTTACCTGAAGAACAAGCCTGTTCCAAAGCCCACTGGAAAAGTTCCTCACTCCGTCCAGGTGCTTCAGCTCCTATTTGTCCGGCCTGTCTGAATGGAAAGCTTTGTTTCAATATTGAGCCTTAGGGACAGATTTCATGTGAGCCGGGCCGGTAGAACTTGCAAGGGAGAGCTACAGTGACAAGTGAGTGATGACACTTCTATGTGAACCCGGTGGGTGGGGAGATATCGAGTAAGAAAAGCACACAGTAACGATTCCCTTGAAGTTCGATCAATCTCCATCAATCCCCTCCTCTACCAATATCGGTGAAGATGGAACTCTTGCTTCTCCGCTCACCAAGGCCGGCAAGAGAATCGGCAAGAGCCTCTTGTCGTCTTCCTACTTTCTTATCGGCCCGGCTCACATGGAAGGGTGGCCCTTATTCTCCTTTGGCCCCTTGAAGTCCAAGCCCTCAATGGAAATTGGCCTTGATTTTGGTTATTGGTGGATAAGAAATGTAGATTTTTTCATGAATTAAAATAATTATGGCTTGACAATGATTGCAAGAGACACTTGTACTATTTGTTGTGTTTTTTTTTTTTACCTCTTTTAATAAGGTTCTAACTTTTGAATTATAAACTCAATGCAAAAAACAAATAAATTGTTTTTAGGTATCTTGATTGCAATTGATACCCTTATTTTCCAAAAAAGATTAAAATTCATTTCATATTTAAAAGTCAATTTGGTTAATTTATAACAAATTCGAATTTAGGGAATTTCATACTATTTTGAACCCAGAAAAACAAATTTTGAGGTGAAATTTTGAGATGACGATTTCTTAAGATACTTATAGCTATTGACAAAAGAAATTCAAAAATAGTTAATTTCATGTGGTGTAGAAGTCCACAAAGAGACCTTTGTGCTACTTGCTTTTTGAAACATATGAAACATTAGTTTGGTGGGTTTCTTATTCAAATCTTATCACAAAAAACCTTCTAAACTGGTCAATTTTTAGATTTGCATAAAATTCATTTTTCTTATTTTTTACAAATTAAAATGTCAAAGTTGTATTTTCTTCACTAGAATTTTGGACATAGAATTATAGTGAAGAAAATAGATACCTCAATGTTTAAATTAATGAAAAATAAAAATTTAAAATAAAAATAAAAATACTCCATTTTAGAAGACTTTTTTGTGATGAGATCTGAACGAAAAAAAACATCAAAATAATGTTTCATACATTTTAAAAAGCAAGCAACTTAGAGATCTCTTTGTAGACTTCTACACTACATAAAATTAACTATTTTTGAAATTCCTTTAGTCAATAGCTATAAGTATATTAAGAAATCGTCATCTCAAAATTTCACCTCAAAATTCATTTTTTGGGGTTCAAAATAGTACTAAAATCCCCTTAATTGGAATTTGTGACTGTAAAACATCAAAGGCTGATTAAAAATAATAATATGTTTTTGAAAAATATTATAAAAATTATATATATATAATAATGAGTACGTTGCCTCTAAATTTGGGGCAATTTGGAGCTATAATACAAAAGTTATAGCCAAAAAACTAATCACCAAAAACATGTAAGTGAAAATAATACAAGCGTTTCTTGCATTCTCCTTTGAGAAGGATTTAGATGATGTACTTGTCCTATCCTATTAATCCTTAATCTAAATTATAGGGGTTAAAGGAGGACTTCAAACGTTTTCAAGAGTTTTATGTGGGAGCTAAAGGAAAGAAGTATTTAAAGTACATCCCAATACCTTTTCTTTTGTCTATTTTTAAATGTTGTGATTAATATGGTAAATTGGTAGATACTTCATGATTTTTGAGCAAGATAAAGAATAATCTCAAGTAGAGATGAGAAGGAAAAAAACACTTGTGGGAACACTTGCAAACTTGAATACTAAGCAAGTATTTAAACTAATGTTAAGTTCAACGCACCATTGGCATTAATTTGTATTATAAGGATGATAGTGTCTTTCACCTTATAATAAATAAAATTTAGATGATTCTCTTCTAATTATAGTTTGTCAACATTTGGTTTAAATGTGCACAATAGTGTCATACAAAAAGGTTCAGAGTCAAGTTTTTTGGACTATTTTTTAATTTTACATCATCAACTTGACTCTAAATAAAAAGGTTAAAATGGATCACTATATATAGTTGGTATACTTTTACAACTTCTAGCTTCATACAATGATACAACGACACCTATAATTGGAATTCCAACCATAAAATTATTCTTTTGAAATTTTTTATTTAGTCTAGTTTCTACTTTAAATCTCAAATTTCAAATTTTAAGAATTTTAAAAATTCCAAAAATGAACATTTTATTGCAACTTGAACAGTGGGCCTATAATAAAGGTCTATTGAAGTATTGATTATAAAATGACATTGAGTATTGGTTTATATTATGATGTTCTCTATTGTGATATAAATGTGGGGTGAAATTTTTTAATACTTTAACTATACAATTATATATATAATGTTAATTTTCTTGACTTCAATGACAAAAATTAATAAAAAAATCAAACCTTTACAAGATAAATTTTCAAATTTTAAACTAGAAGAAGGCAAGCAATTTCATCTCTTAAAAATAAATGCAAAAATTTCATTCTTAAGCAATCACAAAAAGAACTATAAGAAAGCATTCAAAATAAAGAAATTTTCATTTTCATTCTTAATAAAAAAATTGTTGAGAAGAAGTAGGTACAAGATAGATGGAAAATCTAAATTATTAATATCATAACTTTAGATGTAATTATTGGTAGAAAAATTATATAGATGAAGTTCTATTAAAAAAATGGTCAATTTCACAAGTGTAGGTTGATTCTTTAGAAGTTAATTTTTGTCATGGATCATTGCAAGAAACTTTTAATGGTTTTTGCTCCAAACAACCTTAATACTAAAATACTATGACTTTTGGAATAATTTTTTCTTAAATGACATAAAATATGGATAATTTGTAAAGCATTCCAAAAAATACATGTATACAAATTCAAGCCTAAAAAAATTTATCCCTAAAAGTTATGTATAATCAAAGAATGATGGGAAATACCATGAAAATAGACACTTTGACGTTTGATTTTTTTTAAATATTTTGAAAAATTCAAAGATTTCTTAAGAAAATAATATTTTTTCTAAGTTGAAAATTCTCCTTCTCAACCATTTGATCTCCAAAAAAATGATATTGTATCTTTTGTACAAGTTGCGCAAAGGTAGAATTTTTTGAACAATTGTAGAAGGTGGATAGTTTATTATTTTAAAAAATACTTTGTAAAATTGTATAACTTTAGAAGAAGTCCTTGTTTGGCAATTTTGAGCTTCAAATTTGTATTTAGGGTCAAAAATAATACTAAAATCTCCAAAATGCGAATCTGAAATGGAACAATTTTACCAAAATGTAATGAGTAAGCATTAGATGAAATTTGAGGGCATTAGGAGACTATGGGTTCCCGGACTGCGGGAATGCAGTTTCTGCCCTGTGAACTCAAATCCTACATAGTCACGGCCTTGCCACATAATAATTTTTTTTTTCAAAATTTTTTTTGGACTTACTTTCATATTTTAGGACCCAAAAAAATTCTTCTTTTTTGGTAAAAATTGGCCTGACAGCGGACATTGGCATTGGGAGCCGTTTTGGGATCAGACCCGAAACGGCCCTGTAATGCCCTCAGATTTCATCTAATGTGAACTCATCAACTAAATTTACTTGGTAAACTTTTGGCAAAATATTTTTTAGTTTGGACAATGTCATTTAATACTACAAAAGATATTTGAAAAACTAATGCATGAAATCACCAAATTTCTTGAATGAAAAATTCTAATAACAAATATTTTATAGGTGAATATACATATCCATAGTTGAATTTAGATTGTTTATTTGTTTGTATGATTGTTTTGTTTTGTTTGTTTGTTTATTTGTTACACTGAGATCTCTTGGCCTATGCATCCTCTTGTCGCATTCTTGCTAGTACCATTGAAAACTTTCAATAAGGAGGGGTGCACAAGCTTGGTTCCTTAGTATCTAAACCTACAGTGTGAAAGATATTGAACTTTGAGTTTTTTATGAATTAAAAAATTTATAAATTACTTATAAATTCATTTTGATTGTAGAAACAATAGAGGGCACACTAGTGTAGATGATGTTATCAATTATTTCCTTCCTTGCATACATTCCAATTTCCAAGGTGCAAATTGCTCTACCAACAAAAAAAAATTGTCTAATTCTCTCCCTTTTTTGTGACTTTGTGAACACATGAAAGTAAAAATTCACTTGAGAGAGTTTTTCACACAATTAATAATTTTGTGAAACTACACAACTAGCTCAACTTAGGTACACTGAATTGGGGTTTTACGGGAACCCATATTTAATCAATTGACATTCCAAACTATATAAATATCTACCTTGATTGTACACCAATAGTTACTGAACTGTTGGGGGGTTGTATATCATGTTTCAAACACGGCTTCAATTTCTTTTGATAATTCTCTTCAATTTTTTGGCCTTCTTAAAACCCCTAAGGTAGAAGGCTCAGAAATGGAGCATGAGAGCATCTAAGGGCTGATCTTCCTTTTTCATGTAATTAAACAAATGGAAATATTTCTAGCCCATTTTTCAGAGGAAAAAAAATAGATGAGGAATCTAACACAAGTGATTTCATATTTTTTGGAGCATTTTTAAATTAGTTATGAATTTTCAAACAAAATGTGTTGTAGGTCCCCATTTATGTCCCTAGATCTTCCATGAATGGTTCACTTGCAACTTCAAAGAAAAGATGGAAAAGCAAGGAGAATGATTGGCTCTCACTATTCCCAATGCTTCTATCTTCATTTCATTCAATGAGTATAGAGGTCCATTTAAGAACCACATATTGTCCATTTCAATGCCTTTTATAGGTTCCATTCTTAATGCCCGCTCTATTTTAGAGCCTCCTACCTTATTCAGTGTAAGTTCAGTTAAGTTGCTTGTGCCTCGTGCACCCCGTGCACCCCGTGTGTAAGATCAGTTCAGTTCCAGGCTGTTTGCAGCTGGTTTAAAGGGTCCTGCCAATCTTCTTCGAAGCTGTTCCGGCTCCCGAACCCCCGACTGTGGGCAAAGATTCTTTACCATATCAGTCTTCCAGACTTCCACTGGTACAGTACTCTGGTAGTATGAACGAATCATCTTTCGTTGCACCAAGGTCAACAACCATAGCAGCCCCACTTGGAGTCCGTCACTGACTTCGAAGTTCTCCAATGTTCCGGGAGAACCGCTCAGCCAGCCTGCAGTGCGAAAATGCTGGCATTCCAGTATTGCGTTTTCTTTTCCTGAATCAAATGGAATCCATTCATTCAGTTGCGAAACCAAAATTTCAAAGCCGGCAGTCAAACCCGAGCCAGAGTCGGACGAAAGGGAGAAAAGCTGCGGTAAGGGAGAATAACTTCCAAGGAACAGACGCTGGCCTGGTCCAGACGATACCATCTCCTACCCGCGAGGCAACCACTGAGTGGGGATTGGAGCCAGGTATCATCGAACCTAGTCCAGTGTGGAGGGCGGCGACGAGCAAATAGGGGTAGTCACGGCTTCTTTCAGCAACCAGATTTCGGAGAAGGAGGGAAAACAGGGTCCATCAGGAGACTATCAGCATGAAGGAGCTCTGACACTCCTCTTTGATGTGGTGAGACATGCAAGATCGAAAGCCTGCGAATGCATTTACCGGCTTTTACTTCATCAATGAGATTGACAGCTTCAACGGTGCAGTCGGGAGCTTCCGGAGCAAAGATCGAAGTTGGGGTAACAACTTCACTCACGAATAGTTATGCACACCCGTTATTCACATCTGGAGCAAAATAACAGAAGCCTATGAAGCCTTCACAAAACAAGAATATTCATTGGCGGAGGGACACATGAGAGCCAATTGTCCACCACCACGATGTGATATTTGTGCAAAGTTCAACTTGGTAAAGAAGCCGTGACTACCTTTAATGTTGTTGGCATTCTTTTAATGCAATAGTTGGGGCAATAGTTCTCCATTTGTTATCAAACAATAATTTCTTTTTTAAATGGTTGGCATTGTTGGAAAAGTTCATTGCTCTCCACATAAAGACAATTGTGAGAAACGGAGAGAGCAATTGAAATTTTATTTCATAATAAAGTATGTACTTGATAGGAATTTTGAAGCCTATTGCCTACTTGATTGAAAGAGTCTCTACAAAACTACCCCAAAACCAACAAAAAGTCTAACTCTTGTGGTCATCTTATTCATCTAAAGTAATCACAATATTTTCCAATAATTTTCCAACATCAAGACTAAAAAAAAGCACTTTGTCTATTGGATTGACATACAAAAAGTACAAAACTCCTATTGCAGTAACTAGTCATTTTATGACCATCATCTAAGGCCATAATTGTAGCTACTAACTCTACCTAAAGAAAACTTGTTTATAATAGGTAGAATGAGTGGTCTAACTTGTTGCAATTTGCAAAAAAACTCAAATTTTTTTCTCATACAAAAACAAATGTGAAGAATGATGAGAGCAACTAAAATTTTGTTTTTCTAAAAATATATGAATTTTTATATGAATTTTTGAAGTATATTGCCTAATTGGCCCAAAAGAGTTTGTAAAATATTCCAAATCAAGAAAAAGTGTTTCCATAATGGTCATCTTACCACCTAAATTAATCACAACATTTTCTAACATGGCTACATGATTTCCTAACATAGCCATGACTTCAAAGAATAAAGAAATAACTTTTTATCATGTGCTTACACTAAGAACATATAAGTGTCCTATGATAGTCATTAATTCCTCTATGACCATCTCCCCGCGGCATTAAATATGGCCACAAATCAACATAATGTTAAGCATAATGTATTCCTCATCCCAATTTCTCAAAAAAGTCTATCATGGGTAGGCAAAAATTATAATGAGTAGTTAACTAGGAGCTTCTCATTGGTGGTTGGATTGGTAGGCAAGTTTGCCTTAACCCCTAAAGGTTTTTGACTATGTTTTCACCAAAATTGCTCCAAAACTCTCATTTTTAGGATAACTATCAAATTTTAGAAAAAAAACATTTTTAGAATAATGTAACCGTAGGATCTTAGAGTAAACTAGTTTGAGAGCATGTACAAAAAAATTCAGAAAATTCCGCCATGTAGATTGTAAGATAATAGTGTTTGAAGTTACAAAAATCCCTTTTTTATCACTGCGGAAATCCGGGCAGCTGCACTTCAGAAGGCCACATTTGTATGAAAAAATGTCCAAAATGGTTGTTACTCTTTGGATTCATTCTTCAATTCAAGTTGGCTACATGCTCAAAAAATTTCAAATCATTTCAAATTGTACAACATGTACAAAAAAAATAGTAAGTAGAGAAAAGTAGAGAATGATTCAAAACACTAAATGTTTAACAATTTATTTATTGAAATGAAAAATGCCAATCTCAATGGTTGAAATGTTGTAATAAACATTCTACACCCAATGTTTTTTGTTTTTTTCAAAAATATTGAAAATTGAGTAAAACAAAGGACTTCAAAGTTTATTTTAGAGTAGAGAATCCATAACTACCCGCAAACTAAAATTCTTCATAACTTTTGATTCATTAATCCAAATGGAATGATTCAAAGATTTCCACATATATATAAATCTATAAAACCAATTTCAAATTTTGGTTTCCAAAAAAAGTGATTTTTTCTGATCTGCCCGAACTGCCCGAGTTGAGAAACAAACAACATATTATGCAATAACTTTTCAACCATGTAGTCAAAAGTCATGAAAATTGTTGGGCTTGAAAGATACTCCTCATCCACACCTTCTATTAAATTTTGGTTCCAAAATATAGAAATCTCTAGTCACATGTACCTGCCCAAAATCGCTATGTTGCCAAAAAAGCATTTTGGTCCTTTAGGGGTTAATGTAGTCTAAATCTCATTTATTGAAGAGTTTATTTTGAGTTACCTTTAGTCATTGTTAATCATTGCTTTTGGAATAAAAACCATATAGAGTGTGAAAATACGGATGATCCAAAATTAGACAAAAAATCAATGGAACAAACATCCAACTAAAGTATAAAACTAAAAGGTAGATATGTAGCTACATTTTTTTTTAATTGTTAAATGTAGCCACTTTCTATTTCAAATTCAACACTAATATCCATTAGAAGGGATTAAGGGGTATTAGAAGAGACCAAGTTCTTGGACCATGGAAATTGTTGGAACTACACCATATTAGCAATCTAATGTCATCAAGAAATCACTATGTCAAGTATTTATTTATTTAATATTTTAAAAATATAATTAGATTTTTAATATTTTTTGAATTTTTTGAAAAAAAATTCAAAAATTCAAAATTTCAGGCTAGAAGGATTGTTTTGCAATTCTTGGACAACATAAGAAACAACAAGGGGAACAACTATGAAACAACCTTCCCTTGTCTCTAAATCCCTTCTAATATATTCTTTGAATGATACTAATATGTAAGCATGAAAGTGTGAGCTTGTAAGCCTTGAGCATATATATAAGTAGATATTGTACTACCATTGAAGGTGCTTATAAAATAAACACTTATAATATAGGTAGCAATAGCATATGTGCATTGTAACCATAAAAGGTTACTATGGTATAGTCATTTATATTATAAGTTTATAGGCTTTTAGGCTCATGGGCTCACACTTCTAAGCTCACATAATTGCAATTCTTGACAAGACATGTATTGCTTCAAGGATTGATTTTTTAGGAGCTTTAAATGTTTAAATAAGATCAAGGTAGGTATTGCTTTAGGGTTGGTTGTATTAGTTGACCTTTGTTGTATCATCCATGTTAACTTTGCTCAATTTAACAAAATTTGAAGTTTAATTATATCAAAAATGGTATGTCTTTGAAAGAAGACAATTATAGCCTTTAGAAATTTGAGGTTGTGAAAAAGTAGCTAGTAAGAATTTGATACAAGAAGAAATGAATAAATAAGTTTTGATAAGGAAAAGATGCACATGATGCCCTTGGAGAAAAATTCTTGATCTTTCTACAAAAAGAAGGAAAACTAATGAAACAACTCTAAAAACTCCCTTGAAAGTGCTTTTTATTTGCCATCCCTAATAGGGTGGTCTATCGCTTCTTTTACTCTAGATTTGTCCAAAATGTCTTTGTGCTATAAACATTATTTTGAAAAGTATTTTTTCAAATTTGCTAAGTTGGTCAATTCTCATCAATTTGAATAACAGAAACCTCTACTACAAAATGCCCCACTCAAAAGACAAGTAGATAATTTCCTATAATTCTCTAATAAATAGGAAAATTATATTATTCCTCACTAATTTCTTGATATTTGATGCTACATAAATATTTATTCTTATCGTATAAGAATGCATTATTTTGAATTAGACATCATTGTAATTAGGACTCATAAACCTCTATGTGTACAAATGGAAACATGTGCAAAAATATATACTAACATTAAAAACTTGTAAAGTAACTTTCTTGGAATAAAGCAATCTAATTATTCAAGTAATCTAATTTCACTATTCAATATAGGTAAAGCTTTTTTCATAATCTTAAACTTTGTGTTTTCAAGAATCTTGAATTTGCAATATTCCAAGTACAAATTTTGGGAAAAAATTGCTCATTTTTTTACAAATTAGCAAGCAATTATCTAGATAGCAAAGAATTTTTTATTTAAAGGTCTTCAATTCTATTTTACATCTGAAATTTTAGAAATGTTTCTAATCATCATTGAAGTTCAAAATGACAATATATACAATTTATATTGCAAAATGAACCTCTGAAATTGCTTTAAAATGCTCTTATTTGAAGTAAGACCTAAATCTTCATTAGTGTTTTTTTTAAGCAAATACAATGGTAGGATCCATAAGTTAACTTGTTCATGTACATCACTACAAAGTTTTAGAGTGAATATTCCCAACAATTGCAAGTTTAATGTACCTTAACTTCAAAATGTTGACTTTTCAAGCCCTTCCAAAAGGTGAAGTTATGTTTGTCAACATTTTTGGAAAAATTAGGTGTTGTCCTATATCTTAAGCATTGTAGCCAATATAATGAAAAATGAGAAGAAAATATATGAAGAAAATTTAACCAAAAGTTCTTTCATATTCACCATTAAGAAATTATGAAGTAGATTGTCATGCAAAATGATAGAAAAAACTAAATCACTAATAATTTGTGTAAAAAATTAGAAATTATGAATTATAATGGTGAGAATTTTCTAATCAACAATCAACACCTTTTCAATTGTTTTTTATTTAAAAATTTTAAAAATTTGAGTGCAAAAATGTCTATATGATTTTTCAACCTCCATTGCTTGCAAAATAGGACTCTTTATAACTTTTGCTTCATTTTTTGGAATTTACTAGTTCAATTTTTTTTTAAATAGGTATCAATCTATAAAATTTAAAAGTGATGAATTATATTTTTTTATTACCGGTTTGACATTGAAATCAAAACCCTGATTTTTGCAATATTTAATGAAAATGATAAGAAACAAAGCTTTACACATAATTTATGATGATTGGCATCTATCCTAAGAAATTTGTGCAAAAAAGACCATATGTAAATTCAGCAAGACTTCCCAAAGTTCTCTAAAAGTATAAATTAGGTTCATCAACCTTTTTGAAACATACCATTTTGATACAAAAGTGTTGTAACTAACTTAAGAATTATAGTTATATCATTTTGAGTATAACAAGTTGGTTGTTTGGTTCCCAAATGTTACAAAATTTTGAGTTCAAAGAGTTCAAGTTTAGATTGAAAATCAATTAGTAGAAGGTTTAGATTTGACTAATTTGATTGATCATAGTGTAAATACATAAAATTGAAAAGGGACCCAAATATTATATAATCAAAATAATGGAAGCTTTGTTTATTTAAGAGAGTTCAATTGTAAAAGATGACCGAAGATTCATGATTTATCAATGACCACTTTCATTGATTGTTTATTGAATTGCATACATAAAAAAATATGGCATGGTACATCAACATGTATTCTACATCACATCATTTTTTGCATGAATGTGGGTACAATATACAATGATAGAACATACAAAAATTACAATTCCACACATAATATAATAAAAAAAATTATAAAAATTATGACATCAATTAATTAAAGACTATAATATCAATTGTCAATTAATACTAAAATTGAAATGCCAATTGACAAATAATAAATTATTTCTTACTATTGTGAGTCTCTAAAACAACATCACATGCATAAAAGGTTAAAGTGCTTCTAAGCATTGATAATACACCCCCAAGACATTTCCATATCCATATTTCAATTTTTTTTAAGATTAATGGCATTGAGAGAGGTGGATGGATTTTTTTAACAAGAAACAATCACTCTCAATTTTTGGAAGGTGAAGGGGGGAAATTTTTGGCAAGAAGAGCCATCTTTTCAGAGGATACATGGTTGTTAGTATGTGAGCATAGAAGTGTGAGCTTATGATCCTCAAAGATGATGCACCTATAGTATAGGTTCTTATACTATAGAAATCTTCTATGATAAGAGTGTATTTATACTACAGGTACCTATATTATAAGAATTTTTATTATGAATACCTTGAAAGGTGGTAGTATATCTAGTTATATACATATTAGAAGCTCACATGCTCACATGTTCATGCTCACACACTAGCATCATGTCTTTTCACGGGATAATCAACTTCTTCTATTGGAGTGCCTTTCATTTGAAATATCTTTCCTTAAGATTCTAGAATACTAAACAAGAGATGTTTCCACAATAGTGAATTTGAACATGCCAAAATCTTAAAGCTTCTTCATTTCTAATGCAATTTGATTAGAAACATCTATTTGTACGCTACTTAACTTACTACTTGTAATTTGAAGTGGCACATACTTGCCCATTGATTGAATTCTCTCTTCTATCTCTAGGAGTGAGATTAGCTTTTTTGTGTTATATATTAATAAATCTTAAAGAAGCTTACATATTCTCTCAAATGATAATTGAAAATATTAGTAACAAATGTGAATTAGATGTTGAGGGTTTGTATTTGTTGAGAGTTGAAAACTCTTAACATGTTTGCATTATTTTATTTAGCCATTTGCAAGCTCCTTCACCATTCTCACCATGAGATTTTGGACCACATTATAAGATCCTATAGACAACAATTTCAAAAAAGTATGTTAGACTATAGATGATGGTGAGTGCAAGAAACACTTGTCCTTTTTTTGCCCCCTTGACCTTTAGGAGGTAGTTTTTTGCTCATAACTTTTGCATCTTTTGTTCACTTGACTTGAAACTTGAAATGAAGGTGCCTACAAAAGTTTTCCATTTTTTTTAATTTTTTCCATTTTTTCAAAATTAGTTTACTATTTTAAACTGCCCCCAATTGAGTGTCTACTCTGGCCATTTTGGAGGTTCTTAGTCCTATTTTTGACCCCAAAATGCAAATTTTGAACTGAAATTGGCATGCAAGGACCTCACCTAAATTTACACAAGACTACAAAGAGATTTTTTGAAAATACTATACTGTTCAACCTCTACATGTCATCAAAGTGGCTGACTTTGTACAAGTGTGGAGAATAAAATTTATTTTTTACAAAGATGAAATTTGTTGGAAAAAAAGACCTTTACTTGGAGAAAAAATGAATTTTTTATTTTCATTGTTTGAGTTTTTTTACTATTTTTACCAAATTAGTGAAAAAAGAGTTATTTTCATTGTATTTTCCATTGTCTATAACATTTAGAGAAAAAATTTCTTAGGTCTGAATTTCAAGAGACATAATATTCTCATTGCTCTTCAAATTATCCATATTTTTTTCAATTTAAAAAAAATTTATTCCAAAAGTCACAGGACTCATAGGACTCACAAATTTTGAGCCATTTTGAGCCAAAACCGGTAAGTGTTTCTTGCAATGACCCATGATAAAATACATGCAAATGTCAGTAATGTTTTACCTTTGGAAGTTAAAAGAGCATAAAATATTCCAATCTATTATTGTTAGATAAATTAGATATTCTAAAAGGATCATACATCTATTTGCCAATAATATAAAGAATTAGTAGCATGGTATCCTTTCAAGATTGCAATCAAGTTTGAACCTATAGTGCATGTGTCAAAAACTTAGCTAATAGGAGTCTTAGACTTATTTTATATGCTGAAAATTCTTCATTAGATTAGGAATGTTCATCCTACTTTTAAAAACTTACGTTTTAGGTGACAAGTCGAAAGTTTTAGAGAGGGATTTTAAAGGACATCCAATGTAACAACCTATGTCTTTATGTCAATAAAATCCTCCAACATAACATCAATATTGACATAAAAACACGGGTTGGATTGTTATATTTGATGTTTACTAAAATCTACCTATAAAAATTTAGACTTGTCATCTAAAACATGGATTTCATTAGAAGAGATTTTGGGGAATATAGGGCTATTTTAGGCCAATGTCCTATACTATTCCCATAGCAATGAAGGAACAACTAATTGTTGTCAATCCTTATAAATACAAAAAAAGTTTTTAAAATCTAAAAAATATTTACAAAAAAGTTTTTTTTCAAATGAAAAAAATTATAAATTATAAATTTGACATGGCCATCTCCCAACCACATCAAATTTCAAGAGTAGTGCAATTCTCAGAGTTCTCTACTACGTGGGAACTTACTGTCTTCTATGGAGCCAAATCTCTTCTAATGCTTTGCCCTAGCAATATCATTTTTCTATCAACATCCTCATTCATGCAAAAAATCCATATAAATTGCAACATATCTTTTTCATTAATTATATTTGACGCTTGCTCATAAAAAATTTCATAAATTTTCACCAATGAGTATAAATTGTAAGCCTAAGAATAAATTTTTTTGCTCATATAAGTGTTTATGATATACAAATATTCCTCTACAATTAGCACATTTTAATCGATATCTATAGTTAATATTGACACATCTGTTGCTTGGATTTTTGGAAGGATCTAGGATAGATTACACTCCCTACCAACCTCTTTTTAAATGGTTTTTAGAGTCATTGCAATAAAAAAATTCATAACATCAAATGAAGGTAAATTGTAGAAGTCAACTTAAGCATGATGCAATACAAAGACATCTCCAATGATTTTTAGATCTTTTTCTACTTGCATCAAACGTTATGAGAAGGGCACAAAAGGAACTTTAATTTGTGTTTAATTCTCATTTTATTTCATGATTTTTAGTCCTAATTGCCAATGGCTTATGGGCCTTTGGCAAGTTGATGTCTTATAGAATCATTAGAGATTTTTTTATAGTTGACTGAAACAATTTGCTATAATCACTTGCTTCCAAGTGTATTTGTAGATGGAGTTGCAAGATTGAGAAGAGAGATATCCAATTGTTTCACCAAGCTTAAGGAAAAATTCAATAAATTGTTTTCAACATGTAATGTAGTTGTGACAATCTCCTATATACAAAGGGTTGAATTTCAAACTAATTAATTATTAGAGATAAAAACTAATAAAAAAAATCATGGTTATATTTTGGATATGTGGATTATATTTCTATTTATATCATTATGTCTTATATAATCATGTCTATATTTTTGCAATGCATTTTCCATCCTTTAATCAAATGAAGGCAAGTATGGGGCCACTACTTATTCAACTTGTACTGAAAGTGGTGAGTAATATATTTTTTTGATTTGGTAATTTTCAATTTAGTCCATTTATAAACTCTATATATTTATTTTTAGAAATTGAAATCACAACCCTCAACTATTTTAGTGAAGATTTTAGTCAAGATGGGGATGTCTTTCTCTGATTGACCTTACTAATGTCTATCTTTAAACTATTCCTCCCAACGACGCTAGTTTGTGAGCCTAAAAGCATGAGCTTGCGAGCTGTGAGCATAGGTTTTGTGAGCCCAGAGAATTAACCAAAAAAAACTATGAATTTTTTAAGCCAAGAGAAAAAAAAAGTGAAGTCATTTAAAAAAAATCTATTTATAGTAAAATTTCAGCTTCATGACTGTGGACCTATGACCGTGGACCCATGACTGTGGAAATGTGGTTAATGTATTTTAAAATTTCAAACCCTACTATCTCCAAAGGGCCTCTCAATACCTTCAAAAAAAAATTTGAATTTTTGAATTTTTTTTTGAGGTTCAAAATCCAGAATCCAGCAAGGGGTTTTTTAGAGTGATGGAGTTGTGAAAAAAAAAATTCCGACTCTATCACCTTGAAATTGATCTCTCTGTGCCGAAAGAAGGTTTTAAAGGGTGAAAAGTCGCAAAAAAATGAACTAGTAACATAGTCGGAAAAAAAAATTGAAAAAAAATGAAAAAAAAAAGTTATGAGAGCTCCAAAGCCCTCTACCTCCAAACCCCTTTCAATATCAAGAGGGATTTTGGAGGGTGATGGAGTTGCAAAAAAATTTTGAAAAAAAAAGGACTGAAAAAAAAATTTGAAAATTGAAATTAAAAAAAAATGAGTTTGAAAATCACAAATTTCAAATCTCATGAGGGGGATACTAGATATAAAAATCCAAAATTCTTAAAGCACGGTAATAGGTCCATGTCCTAAAAATCATTAAAAATTTCATAAAAAATTCTAGGCTCACAAGCTCATAGGCTCATAGGCTCATGCTCGCAGGCTCACAAAATAGCATCCCCGCTATTCCTCCTTGAAAGGGCACCTTGCAAAATCTTAGAAACCATCTATGTACAAAGGTAGGTTTTTATTTATTTTAGAATGCATAAGCAATGGACCACTTACAAACAATAGTAGTCTAGAGTACTCTTGTATATCATAGAAGTGAAGTTTAGAAAAATTAAAAGCCATTGTTCACTATGGTACTATAGGATTCTTTTTAGATTTTATAAGGATTTTAGGTAGATTTTTAGTTTTAATTAGTTTTCTTCTATATACAATATATAGTGTAGGGGGGTTGCATATAGTCATCATGGATTCATATTTGTTGAAAGTTGTATTGTCTTGCTGGACTCTAGGTGGTCTTGTAGTTTAGAACATATGCTTCTTTTAAAGGAATGTATTGTGAATTATGGGGTCCGTTTTGGAGGTGTTATATTGGATTTGGTTTGGAAGAGTGGTTATGTCTATAAGGGTTCATTTTTTTGGATAAATTTTCATGGTGCACATGCAGACAAATGAGTAGAATAAGGTCTATTTGTTAAGATGAAGGTTTTTATATTTTTGAAATAATGTAGAATAAAGAAACAAGAAATTTGGATCAATTGGTATGTTATTGAATATATTCATTGAATGCATTTAGTATGAAGCTGTAGGTTTGTTAGGAGCCTATTATTATACCCATAGTGAACTAGAAGGTGTTTTGGATTAGGGATTAAACATTTCTAATCCAAAACATCTTCTAATAATTGTATTTTTCTTGAAAATAGGTGAGTTTCCAATCATTCTTCAAGGGCATTTGGACTTGTAAAGTTAGGATGTCATCAAAATACAATATTTTTACAACCAAAATAAAAGAAGTTAACATTTTCAAGGATTTTAAGTTGCTTCCAAGGGTGTTTAAGAAGATTGTTGGAGTAAGAAAAGACTAGTCTTTGGCTTCACTATCATTGTGATGTTGTATGCTCCCATGGCTTTGGTCAAATTCTCAAATTTGTTAAAAATTTGTTGAAAACTGTTTAGGTTGTCTATTCAAGTCCTTACTAGTATTGGAATGCCTTGGAACTTGTCATAATGCTTTATTTCTACAAAAAATTTCACTTTGATTCTTAATGAAATTTTATTGCAACTTAGGTAATTTCTAACAATTTATTAGAGTTTATTATAGGTCAAATACATGGTTGAGTGGCTCATTTTTGGCAAAAGTCTAAGTCTAAAAAGTCCTTCTTTGTGAGTAAAATGTTTAATAGTGAAATGCTTGATGATTTATTCTATAAGAAACAAATTTTTTTTAAATCTAAAAGTACCTAGCTTTTTGAACGCCCTAGACCTTGAAAATTATTATACTTTGGAAAAAATAATTTTTGAAAAAAATATTAGCTATAAAAAAATGATTTCATAAAATTCAAGCTTTTAAAAGTCAATAAAAAGTCCTTCACAAACATTTAATACATGTATACACAACAAGACTATAATTTTTTTAAATTTACTCAAATAGCTACTATAATCATAGTCCCTCCTATGATTTTAAGTACCAAAACCATCTTTAAAAAGTCCTTGAAAAATTTGCTGATAGCAAATTTGTCACACCGATGAATTTTTAAAAGTCCCCAAAACCTTCACAAAATGCTCTAAAAAATATTCAACAACATGGTTGTATCAAGAATGAAGATTGAGTCTTGAAAATGAACATTTTTATAATTTATATTTTTTTCAATATACCTTCTAGGCATTTGAAAATTGATTTTGTGCAAAAATTAAAAGTATGATATGATTTTGAGCCACTCAACCATGCATTTACCCTATACTTGTTGACTTCTCAAGAAACTACTTTGTGCAATCCAAAAAATTCAAAATTTATATACAACTTCTAATATGCCCTATAAACTAAATGCATACTTGTATTCTTACTCTACACTATTCACAAAAAGGTGTATCTATTGTTACCTTCTAATGTATTTGGTGTATTAGGAATCTTTTGACTAGTATGAAATTTGATAAAGCAATAGTGCCTTTGAGCTTGTGGTATAGATTAATCTTAAAAAGAACTCTATTTGGTCTTTGGTTGTGACTTTTTCTATATTGCTTGAATTTGAGTCCCACTAGATTGATTTCTAATTTCTTAGTTTTTTGTCAAAATAGACATTGATTTTAATTTAATCTAACATAAAGGTAGGAAACATTGTAACACAATAACACTTGGGCGCATTGTAACCATTGTTGATGAAGTCATTATGTAAACCTCTAACAAGTAGATTGAAAATCCATGGTGCTAAACATCTTCATTTTTGACAATTTTTCATCAATGTTGCACAAGTTAGGACTTTGTTAATGCTAGTCAACTTTATTGTCTATAAATATTGAAGCTACAAGAAAGTCATTATTTATGCAAACTCCAATTATGAATTAAAGAGTTTATATTCAATACTTGATAATACAATTACCAATAATACAATTATATTTGGAATTATGTAATATAAGAAAATTTATAAATACTAGAAAACTCAAATTTGTGATAGTTATAGTTATAACAACTCAAATATTAATAGGTTGTATTGATGATTATGTTTGGCACTTGCTTTTCTTTGGTGTCACACCATATATTTGTTGATTTAAGAAGGCTTAGATAACATTTTTGATATTGTGAAATTGTATGGGAAAGCAATAAATTCTAAAATTTTCATGATTTTATATGTATCAACTAATTTTTGGCAAAACTCTATGTCAATTTGAAATTCAAATGTCACATGTCTTCACTAAAATCCTTCAATCTACAATGATATTGTACAACAAAGACAAGCTTTTTGCAAATACAAGTACTCATGAGTTAAAAAAACAAAACATTTTGTTTCTTGTTTGCAACACATATTATTATATTTTGTTTTCGTTGTAATCAAACTCTTCAAGGCAAATTTCATAAATTTTGCTTCTTCATTACCACTAATCTCTACATTCATCAAAACTAATGCCTAAATCCATGGTTACATTCATGACTAGAGACCATGATTATATCATCATATTGGCAGTTTTTCTACCAATAAGTATAAACCAATTGCATATGCTAATAAACTTATTTATATTTTCATTCTACAACTTGAGGGTGGCATTATACTAAGAATTGCAGTTAATGTGTTAAGTAAATGAATTCAATTTGTGAAGTTTTGCAATCAAACCATAGATGTTAAGTAAACTTTCAATGGTGCATACATAAGCATGATACAAGTTTGGTAATTCACCTTCTAAATCCCAAGAAAGTTGTGCAAGCAACATCCAACCTCCTCAACAAGTTTTTTTATTTTTGTAGTACCAAACACATCCCCACAAGCTTCAAAATGATGTTGATGACTCATTGATTTTGCATTCATATTTGTTGGCCCTAGACAAAAGGGGATTGAATCTACATCTCTTGTGAATGTAAGGAGTTTCAAGTAAGTAAATGCCATCTATTTCTATAATAAGTGGAGTACAAAGTGATTTGCATGAGTTGAGCAACTTTTTGTAGCATAGTTGCTTGATTTCTTCTCAATGTACTATTTATATTTTTAAATATTATTAAGTCCTAGCGTTTTCATTTTTTTCCCTTTGTGTTTCCAAGAAAAATATTTAGAAACAGAGGAAATAATAAGCAACCTTAAGAGAGTTTCCTTATGTCATTACCTCAAGGGGAGAAATGAGCTCCTACACACATGCACATATATTTCACACATCTTGAAATGTGAATAGTGAAAGTTGTCCCATCAAATGGACATCTACCATATAGTGGATTTCTAAGCTTGCAGAGAGAAAATGCAATTGTGAGCCTTTTTTGTTTGTTAATTAGATAACATTACAAGTACTATACACTAGCTACAAACAAATTAGCTTTTGAAAATTTCTTTTGATAGCAATTGAAATTGTAATAGAGAAGAATTCATTTGCTTCCATTGATGGCAATTGTAATGATGAATGATGGAATATCATGGCCTCTTCACTGTTGGCAAATGGATGGAACCATTGTCATTCTTGGAGTGGAGTGCAACAAGATGCAAGTAGAATTGGATGTAAGTTACACAACTCTAAATAAATAAAACACTATCCTTGTTGGTGGTGGCATCGTTGAATTGTCTCTCATGTGCCTATTCCTACTTGGATTCTTGGAATTCCAAAATGCTAGCTAATGTTCTATCATCAAAATAGATAAGTCTAGGGAGAACTTACAATCCACCATTGTATGGAAGAAAATCACATAAACCCATGCAAGAATGGCATTGAACTTTTTGTAAGGAACTATTACTCCAATGTGAGTTTATCTAATGAAAAATATCAATGATCAAATTTGGATTAAATTGGAAAATTAAATTAAAGCTATACTATACAAAACGTAAATGAAAGACCTTCAATTTCTAGTTTTTGAAGGAAGAACCTCTTGCCCCCTGCATTTTTGGCAAGTGGAGGATTGCCAATCAAATGAATAGTAGGGGTTGGATGATAACATTTTTGATTGGTTGTGAAAACTTACAACCTTTGTAAATGAAAAAACAAAAAAGGCTCAAAATTATGACATTCATTATAGAGAACATGCATGAGGTTTAGTGATTTTTTTTTTGTTCAAAGTATTAAGAAGACTCAAAAATATATAGATTCTTATTATAAGTACTTAAAAAAGGAAAACCCTCCAAGGAAGTTATGAAGCCAACCCACAAGAAAGGGAATTCTTGAGAATGGCATTTCCAACTTCAATGGAGGTCTACCAATGGTAAATTACTTTGGAAAAGGAAAAATCATGTTTGCTATATTTCCCAAAAGGATTCACACAGACCAGTCTTCGGGAATGTTAAGTATTAGACTGCGAAATTTGGTGCTTAATCGTTTCATAAAAACTAAGAATGCTCATTGAGGCAGTAGAAAATCAACGCAAATAAGCTGCACCAAGCCCTCTGTGAGGAATTAGGGCCACATCTGAAAGATGCTGGTATCGAACTAAACAAGGGCACTCTATATAGTCTCACAGCTATCACCGACCGATGCAGCAAATTTGATCCACCTCATTCTGTGAGAGCGACTTGCGTGTAACTCCATTTCAATGAGGATACTAAGCAGCACCATGGAGTTTTGTAGTACGTGAGATACAAAACAGAAGTGTGACCACAGGTACTTGACATTAAATGGATCAGAAACTCACCACTCTTACCAGTAGGTTGTCATGAGTTACTCAAGCGTTGCAAGGTTGGCCACGTATTTGCAAAGCTCAATGAGATAAAGACATGTCACGTCTCAAACGTTCTCACCCGTTGGTATGGCCTGATCGTGATGTGTGAAGACGAACTGCATGATGCTGGATTTCAGGGATTCAGCAATGTATGTATGAAGGGCAATGCTACTCTTCAAGACAGATGGGATGACAGGAACCTGCTCTGAGAATATGTTACCACGATATAATTGTCCTGACACCTGATAATTGCTTGACAAAACCCCAGGAAGTGGAAGTGGAAGGCTCTCGAAGAATGCAATTGTAACACTAAAAACTGAAAACTTGTTTGAAACGATACAGCCTGCGACGGACTGTTTTGACAATTTCGAATGCGGACACGGCAAACTCCCTCCACCAACACAATCGAGTTCTATGTTAAAGACAATCCATGCCAAAGCAGATTACAGAAGACTCCAAGGCAGAGCAAAGGATATCATTCACAAGAGCGATCATGAACACCCTCGGTAGTGTCACAGTAAACTTTTTTTTTTAATCGTTTAAGACCAAGTGTATCAAGTAGAGAACCACAGAGTGGGAGTTCCTGGCACGCTACCTCTTTATGGCGCACAGCTGCAGGTTGGAAGCCAAATATTACAGAAAGCAGCCTTGCATCGGGTTGTGGTGATGATCCTGCAACCAATAAGAATTGTGGAGATGCAACTGGGAAAATCAAAGATCGACCTAGACCTAGAAGTGTGACTTAAGTGTGAATTAACCGACTTGATGATACAGCATTGCATCTAAGCTAACTGAACTATTGAAAGGGGGGCCACCCTGTTATCGAATGTGTGTTCGTCCGAGAGACCACACCCCTGTATCGCGAACAGCACTCTGCGATTTCGGAGAGGGGAAAACATTCCAAAACCGAAGCGTCTCGTCGCCAGCACCCGTCACAATCGTTTGACCATCTGGGGAGATCGCGAGATACAAAACCCGCATTGTATGTCCCGTCAATGTAGCAAGCTTCGACATGGCAGGATATCTCCAGACAATAATCTGGTTCTGAGAGTATCCATGTGTACTCACAAGCTCATTCACATTCTTCGACCAGACCAAATTGCAGACTTGGCTTCCAGTGTCGTAGCAATTCAAAGGGGTGCTGGTAGCGGTGTTCCAAAATCGGATGCATCGGTCAGCAGTACCGCCTCCAGATGCTAACAAACCATGCTGATGAGGAGACCACGCGATGGCCTTCACAGCTGCCGTGTGCTCGCTGAATTTCACTACCGCTTGCGTGGATTGCTGATTCCAGACAAAGAGCTGATTATCATTCCCGCCAGACGCAAGCTCCCGATCGTCATAAGACCACTTCAAGCCGCAGACCTCTGATTTGTGCCCTACAAGTTTACTTACAAAATCGTCCGGCACACGGACATCCCGCTGCAGAATGTTACGATCTCGGCTGCCAGATGACAAGATGTGCGAGCTCCATGCTAGGGTTCCCACTCGCGATCGATGCCCGAGCATCGTCCGCACCTTTCTGCACTTGGTCGCGTCCCACAGCTGCACCTCGCCAAGGTTGGTTCCCACAGCGAGATACGTCCCCCTTTGCGTCCAGCCTACCGAGCACACACTGTCTGCGGGACCTAAATCGCAGAGCTTCGTCACTTTGCTAGTGCTTGCACTCCAAAGGTACACAGAAGTGCCCAACCCGACCGCCAGCACGTTGTGAGATGACCAATCCACCAAATTCAGGTAGAAATCGTCCTGCAACGCCGGCGCATCCAACACCTTGTAAGGCGACCTCGCAATTTTCCTCGGCACTTTCCGAGGCGACATTGTGGGTATAACGTCAATTCCTCCCGGAGAGAGCGCGTAAGGACTCTCTGGCCGGGCGTTCGGGTTCGGCTTGTACTCACTCTTGAATCTGAACAGATTCCGATTTGTTGGACTGATGGGAGACCGCATTGGATCTCGGGAGCCAATTCCCATGGATTTCTCGGGAGTTGCTGGGGAGCTGGCCTCTTGCCCGAAAAGCTCCGATCGCAGCAGCATCGAATACGCAGCCCCGCCATCTTCTCGGTTGTCATTCGACTGCGCAATGTTGGCCCCTGAAGGAGATCGATCCAAGAGAGAAAATCCCATCAAGTTCGAGCTCGAGCGGCTGGGAATGAACCTGTCGCTGTAAGAAGTTCTCGTAGGCGATGAGGTACTGGCCACCATCCCCTTCATCGGCGATCCTGATCCTTGCCACGATCGCCTGGTGATGGTGTCGAGGTGGAGGGCGTCTCGAGACATGCCAATCGGTAGGTTGAGAGACCGGGCAACCCTACTCTGTTGTTGCCCACTCTCTCCTTCTCCTTCCATGGGGAGGTCCATTTAGTCAGCTCCGATGTAAACTCTCTTTCCAGTGATCGCATCAGCGTCAATGCCGTCTACATGGGCACTTCGGCACATCCACTCGAGTGTACAGCTCTTTGAATAGGAATTGTACGAACCTCAAAGAAGGCATGCCATTCATCTCAATTTCACCAATTGCTTGCGCCTGCATTGTAGTAATGAACAACAGGCCTCGAATCCCGATCCACAGGCATCATGCCTTTCCATTCCGACCTTCCAACTACTTATTCAGTCATGTGCGAGAAATGGGACATACAATAGCAAAGTCTTGAACCGTGACAGAGACACCACCACATTTCACAGCGGCCACCTAGATTCACACTGCCTGCTGCTCGAAACGTGCATTCACGCAAATTCCCTCCCCCACTGGTATCGCGATTTCGGAAGAGAGGAGGACAATGCACAACCCTGCGCTACGCCAACACTGAACTCCAAGGCTGCAACCTCCATAGCAAATCAACAATCATAGCCTTCCCTAGAAGGCGTCTCTCTCCACCCTCCAATGCAACCCACGCGCCTATCGATTCTCCCAGGAAAGATTACCATCCAAGAAAAAATAAACAAGTGGTCAGCCTGTCCTCAAGTTCACTTCCAAACAACCAATAACTCGTCACGACTACCACTACGAAAAAAACCCGATACACTCTTACGATTACCAGTCAAACGGCTCACAGTCTACCTTCCCGCTCAAACCCCTTCCATCCAGGCCCACCATCATCGAGAACATCAAGCATTGAGCACTTCTCATCCCCGAAGTTCGCCTCCCAAAACTTCTCTCCCATCCAAAAACATAAAAAGAGAAATTGATATTTACCGGGCTCCTCAAACAAACCAAAAAATGAAACGCTTAAGCTAACCTTCACGACATGCAACCGAACGACGCATGGAGCTTGATACTGAACCAAAAAGGATACGAAAAAAGAAAAAAAGGAAGGCAACACAGGTGACGAAACAGGAACGACGTCAATACAGAGGAAGCAGGGCCCTCGGACGAGGCAGCAAGCGTAATGCGCCTTGCCGCAAGCAGCGATGGCGAAAGGGGAACGATAGTTTTGGCTGCAACGGCTCTCCAAGAGAGACGGCCATAGCGCTGGGGGGTATGAGACGACCGGATATCACCGGTGGACAGTCCCAATCGAACGCACTCGTCTGAAGAAAGTGACCGGTGAGCGACGGCGTCTGTGGGTCCACCCGGTCTGATTCGTTGCCGAGGAAATGTTCCTCCGCGACCTTCCCGGTTTAGGGTTGGCGGGAGCTTCGTGGGTAGGTCAAGCGGTGCTCCACGTAGACTCTCCCGCGAGAAGATGATCTCTCAGTTGCGAAACTGGATGAACGTGTATGTGACGGACGTTGCTGCAGCGAGCCTCTGTCCGTCTGGCTTCAGTTGTCTCAAGGATTGCTGTACAACGGATGCAATACCGACGTGATTCAAATATTTGCATTAATGAGGGCGGGATTGACTTTATTTTCTAACACTCAGGGCTTCTGGTCGGGTTTTGAACGACTGTCGTTGGACGACGCCTCAGTACTGTAGCCAACCGACGGAGTATTTCAGACGGAGTTTTGTACAATTTTGAATTCTCTAAATTAGTAGCTTACTTAGTAATGAAGGGGGGATGAAGGAGTATTTATTTATTTATTTATTTTTGAAACAAATGGACAATTTGCATTGATAGAGAGGAAACAGTACATCAACCAAGGGAGGACCCCAGCAAAGCAATTTTTTGTATTTTTAACCCCTAAAGGTTTTTGACTATGTTTCCACCAAAATCACTCCAAAACTGTGATTTCTAATACAAGTGTAATTTTTTTTTTCTTAAAAACATTTTTTGACATATTTAACCGTAGGATCTTGTATTTAGGTGGTTTGAAAATATGTGGAAATTTTTTAGAAATTTCCACCATATATAGATTGGAAGATATTAACATTTGACCTAGCAAAAATCATTTTTTTAACCCTGCGAAAATCCGAGCAACTGCTTTTCACAAGGTCACATTTGTGTAAGAAAATACTCAAAATGATGGTTACTCTTTGAATTCATTTTACAATGCAAGTTGGCTATATGCTCAAAAAATTTCAAATCATTTGGAATTGTATAACATATAGGAAAAAAATAGTTAATAGAAAGAAGTAGAAAATGCTTGAAAATACTATATTGTGAACAAGTTATTTGTAAAAATTAAAGATGTCAATCCCAATGGTTAAAATATTGTAATAAACAATCTTCACCCAATTTCTTAGTTTTTTTTTTTAAATATTAAAAATTGAATTAAATACAGATTTTCACACTTTTTTGTAGAGTAAAGATTCTATAACTACCCACAAACTACTACAAACTAAAATTCCTCATAACTTTTGACTCATTTATTGAATTGGAGTGAATCAAAGCTTTCCACATATATAAAAATCTAATAAACCAAATTCAAGTTTTTATTTCTAGAAAAAATATTTTTTAAAGAAATTTTTTCTACTGCCCAAGCTGCCCGCGTTTGAAACAAAACAGCATATCATGCCATAACTTTTTAACCATGTGGTCAAAAGTTATGAAAATTGTTTGGCCTTGAAGTTATTCCTCAAACACATGTTTTGCAAAAAATTCAAAGAAAAAAAATGAAAACTCCATTCATAGTGAGTTGCCTGAAATTGCTATGTTGCCAAAAAACGTAGTTTAGGGCTTTAGGGGTTAAGAGTAAAAACTAAAGCCACAAGAAGCACAATGAAGGAGTATTTTCAGTTCAAGTAAGGTAGAGGTACCCATTTGGAGCAGGGACCGATATCCAATTTGTAGCATCTAGCTATTTCTAACCAAGGCTAAAATATATTTCCAACCAAAGCTTGAAATGTGTTTTTTCCTCCATTTCAAGGGCTTAATAAGATCATGATACATGTCCTAAAGTAGCCAATGAGCGAGAAAGTAGGAAGTAGTGAGTGGGAAAGTACTTAATCCTTGATTGGAATTGGAAGAGTTTAAACATTGGCTATTAATCTAGACAATTTTTTGGCTTTCAATAATCATAGTAGTTTCAATTTTGGGAATAGAACTTTAAAAAACTTGGAATCCCTATATTTCCTATCTTCTTACATGGGAAAATTTCACTTGCCTCAAACTACTCACAATTTTCAAGCAAATTGCTTGCGTGATCAATTATGGATACTTCTACTTTAGCTCATATGTGTTGCAATGTAACTTTGATTAAACTTTGGGCAATATTGATTGGATGAGAGCATTCAAGATGAAATGTTTTGATGAAAATGAGACCATTTTGTAACAACAAGTCGTAGCAAAGATTGTTATAGTTTATATTTTATTTAATAAATTACCTTTGTGCAATGAATTTTCCAAAATTCTAAAATACTAAAAATAGTAACTTCATAATGTTTTAATAAACTTTAAGATATTTGAGTTATTTGTAAAGTCCCCCCCACTTTGGGCATGACTTTTTTTGAAATTGAGAAGGCAACTATAGTTGAAGCGTCAAACTTTTTTGCAAGATACTTATGTCACACGACTTCATAAGTGGGGACCAAACTTTTTTAGGCACCATTTTGATGGAAAAATAAGTTTCATACCCACTTTTATTTCAAATTTTTTAACTCAACTGGCTTTTTCCCAAAACTCATGGGTTTTAAACCCGGTTTAGTGTACTTTACAAATAACTCAATTGTCGACACCAGAATTTGGTGCTTCAAGCATTTAGAGGTTAATGAATCAAAATCATAAATGGAGGTTCAATTAATTGAAAGTGAATTTAAAGTTAATCCTATTCACTACTTGGGGAGGATAAGTGAGCAGTTGGAGTAGGAAAATACATGCAAACAAATGATAGGATATTTTAAAAATATAGGGGCGAAAAATTATAAATGGATTATTTGGTATACAAAATGGCATTGGACATCTTTAAAATACTTTAGGGTATGGAATAATAGGTGCCATTAGAAAATATAGTAGTCCTAAAATACCCCCCTTTTATATTCTTTTTTTGGCTAAAAATTTGTTACCTTATGAATGGTATATTAGTCAAGGTATATTCATTTAAAGACATTGGTGAAGACATTGGACAAGTTGTTTTTGAATAGTATTCTGGAGGTGTTAGATCTTCCTACATGGTTTAGATACCTTTGAAGTTAATGATCAACAACTGCAAAAAATTGAATTTTACTATGCGAGTAGGTACTAGGCAAGCAGTTTTAGAAGCTAAAGTCATTATATAAAGTCAAAAGTAAATTGGGGAGGGACCACCTCATTAGAGTACTTGATGAAGTGGAGGTAACAACCACTTTTTATTTTGTTTTTTTATTGAAGACAATCATGTTGTCACGATCCTTTTTTGAATGTAAGGTTGACCCAAGGAGGTGAAAGACATGTTTTAATATTAGAATGGGGAAGGAACAATAAGGTGATTGCCTTCAAAAACAAATGCAATTGCTTTGAGAAAGTAGAGTTCAAGTAATTACAAGGCCCAGAAAAAGTAGTAGGTTTGGAACATTGATGTAATTTCTTCTTTTTTTTGCTTATTTTGAAATTCATTATAAACTCATATGTAAAAAATGCCAACATTTGAAATTTAAAAAAAAAAGTTGTAGCCCTCAAAACACATGCTATCCAAAAGTTTGATTGTGCAAAAATGAGGAGAAATGGAACTTCTCTAATGAATTCCAAAAAATCAATACAGTGAAATGCCTTGAAATTTTTAAAGATATGTTTCAATCATATATTTTAATAAGATCTTATGGTTACAATTTCAGAAATATTGTTTCCAAAGTTTTTGTGCTTAAGGTAAGGAAATAGCCATATATTCATTGTTTTGGGGCCAAGGACCCCCTTGGGTGTTTAGGGATTGATTATCATTTAATTATACCTTATAGTAGGTTCAAAAACTCCAATGTAGTGATTAATAATTAAGAAAAATTGTATTATTTGGTTGTATGCTATTTTCACATCAATTTACAAAATTTTGCAGCATTTCCCATTAACATGGAATATAACAATTGTTTCCTTGTTTTTCCATCAGTTAAGTAGTGCATGTTTGAGTTTAGATGTACAAGCTCACTTTTATTCAAGTCTCCTTAACTAAACATAATATGTACATTTTGTTTCACTCATTGTGTTTATAAACACAATGAGAACATTTTATTTCATACTACCATTTTACACTACTATTTCATACTACCATGATTGTGCACAAATACTTCTTACATTATATTTCATACTATGATTTCATATTATCATGATTGTGCACAAATACTTCTTACATTGTATTTCATACTATGATTTCATACTATCATGATAGTGCGAAAACAATTCCTACATATTATTGTGCATATTGTGAAGACATCTAGATTGAATCAAACAATGTAGGTTGAAGTAAAGTTGATATAAAAAAAAATCTTTATATCATTCATATTGATCATCTAAAAATGATAGAAACCTAAAGTTCAATTGATAGCTTTGAATAATATCATACCTTCCTTATAAATGAATATAATTGAAATTTTTTATGGAAGATGCAATAGTAATATTGACTACTCTTTTCTATTAGGTTCTAGTTATAAGTAGTCATTAGTGATGGAAAGAAAAAAAATTTGAAAGAAATTTAATGTAGGACAAAAATTATAGTAGAATTTTTTTAAATCTAAATTATCATATCATTTATTCATATCAATTAAGAATTATAAGTAATTCAAGCCTCTTCTTTAATAACCCAAAGTTGAAAATTACATAATGATAGTGTGTTTTAAAAAAAAATACCCCCCTATAAAATAGTTGTTGTTTTCACCTATACCTCTATTTTTTTAACACACTGATCCTCCAAGATTTACTACAAGAAAAAGGGGTGTTTTGAGTGAGTTTTTAAATATAGTCCTAGATATTAATTTGTAAGTAATGATTTGTTTTTAAAAGGCAATTTTCAGCAGAAAAATTATTAAAAATACATGTATTTCTAGTAAATTTTTGTTGAAAATTGCCTTAAACAAATTATTACTCATAAATTGTTATTTAGGACTATATTTAAAAACTCACTCAAAGCACCCTTTTTTTTGTAGTGATTAGACATCATAGGTGGTCTTCTTTTAGAGGTCTAATGTTGTGTTTGTCATGTCATTGACAAGTTTGGGAAGACAACAAGAGCTTAGAGTTCTTGAATAATATTAAAGAGAGTGTTGCTTTTGGCTTGGTTGTAGTAGCTAGGCCTTGTTCTATTGTCCATGAACTTGGAGATTTTGATGAAGGAAAGATATATTCAATGCCCTTGGAAAACAAACGAGCTAAATTTACAAAGAAGAGACAAACTATTGAGGCAACTTTGTAAACTTCCTTGAAAGTTGTTTCCATCTATTATCTTGAAAGTATTACCCCCATGACCTCCTTCACTCTCAATTTGTCCCAAGTGCCTCTTTATAGTAGTCATGGACTATTTTGAAAAATAATTTGTTAGCTTTATCAACTACTAACTTGTTATATCCCCCCATAGATCAACCGATGGAGTAGGTCAAAATTTGACATGTTCAAACCAAAGTCAAGTAGCTATATTAGACGAGTTAGCATCTTGCGTTTGGCATAGTCATATACATAGGAAAATTCTAAAACTATAAAAAAAACTTGTTGAGTATGTCTTTGGGGTCCAAATTCCAATTTCTATATGCAAGGGTGTTAAATTCTCTAATCTGGTAGACTTTGACAACATGGGATTTTCAACACATTTGGAGCACAACAATTGGTGCAAGCTCCACTTTGATGTAGAAGCACCACATTAAAAGTCTCTTGAAGCTAATATACAAAATAAATGAAGTTATTAAAGCTTTGTTATATTAATCTATATTCTAATTATAAGGAGATAATTGATTTGACACCAGACACTATTGAAATCAATTGAAAGTTTCAATAAAGGTTTTAGTTTAGGCCTCCCTTTCTAATAATGATAATACAAGTGTTTGTTGCAATCTTCCTCAAGTTCAATCATATATAAAAGTAATACATAATATTTAGACTTATGAAATATGTTGATCTCACAAGACTAAGTCCTAGTGGACTTGGTGGATGAATCCTCAATAAAAGTCAAATTTGATGATTCTCTACTTTATCAAACTAATTCATCTATAAACTCTAAAATATTTAGTATATAAATATTTATATTAGAATTTGGTTTATTACAATCAAATAAACAAATGCCAATGCCATTGGCCCTACACATACCAACAATTTGAAAGGCTTATACAAACTAATTAAAAAACTTGGATTCTTCATGACTTGATCTCCCATTGGTGACATCAATCTACAATGACTATAAAAACATTAAAGAGAGTTTGATTCAAAAAATAAAAGATCCAAAAATTTCAAAACATGCAAAAAAGACAAAATCAAGAGAATTCTATATTTTGATTTATACATAAACTCCAAGGAAACAACGACTATAATTTTTTTGAAAATATATTTAGAAATCACAATGCCAAATCTATTTTGGAAGGCAAAACTTGTCAATAGATAGACATCAAAACAAATATTATTATTCATGATTGTGCTTTCTTTAAAAACAATTTAAGGGCCTATTTAAAAAAAAATGTATCGGAGCCTATAGAAATGGGGTGTTTTGATTGAAAGATAGCTATGGTACAAGCCCATAACTTCAATCAAAATGCTTCATTTCTTTGGTCTCCAACCCAAAGTATTTTAGCATAAATATGCCTTTGTAAAAGGTACAAATGTGGTTGTCTCTGATAAATTATTAGACTTGACAATATCTCCTATAGTGGTCTTAAGCTTCCTTGCTCTTAAACTTTAATTTCTAGTTCATTGCAACTCTAAGTTCACCAAAATTCTACCATCCAAAATAAATTCAAAATGGCTTAACAATATCTTAGGTCAAAAATCACAAAAGGCTAAATTAATTATCTTATCTACCTTCTCAATATTTATAAGGTAAGTGCGCCTATAATCAATACAAACAAAAATTGGATATACTTGTCTTAATAAAATACAAATTGTTATTATTTGATCTCATTGGAAATTGAAAAGAAATTCCAATACATTCTAATATGACTTTGATTAAATAAGTTATTAAATTTCAAAGTCCAATCTATATGTGCAAAAAAATTGACAACAAGTCCTCCAAGGCTCTCACATCCTAATTGTGTCATGTCAAGTACCAATTAATAGTTATACAAAGTGTTTATTCTGCAATTCAAATTTTTTGCATAGTATTGAAAAGAAGTGAAATTTTTTTGTCTTACATAGTTAATACTCACTTCTTACACAATTCCAATCAAGCATATCAAATTTCAATTTCAAAAAATTCTATTTTTAGTGAGTTTTTTTCATTTATTTTCATGGTAATATATTGAAAAAAACATTGGTGATGAATTTTTAAAAATTTGATCATGGAGATATGATGGCAATATGGCATGTTGCAAACATCTATGTGCACATCATTCCTTCAACAAGAATCTCCAAAAAAGTTTCACAATTTGCTCTATATAGATTTCAATGTTGTGGTGACAATGCTCTAATTTTGAAAAATAGATATTTTTTTAGTGTAATTAAATTTTGGCTTAGTAATTGTACCATTGTGCTAAATTGTTGTAAATTATCTACAATGTGAGGATCAATAAAAAAATCTAGTTAAAACATAAAGATATCTATTTTTCAAAAGCACAGTATTGTCACCCCAACATTGAAATCTCTATGGAGCAAATTGTGAAACTTTTCTGGAGATGCGTGTTGAAGGAATGATGTATGTATGAATGTTTTCTACATATCTATGCAATTGGGTTCAAAAAATTTATCACCAATGGTTTTCAAGAAAACATTATGTAAAACCATGAAAAATTGACTTTCAAAATTTACCAAAAAAGAGATTAGCTTTTTTGGACCTCAAATTTGGTCTGCTTGATAGACATTGCATAAGAATTGAGTGAAAATCATGGAAGATGAAAAATTCCAATTCTTTTCTAAACCATGCAAACAAATTTGAATGATAGAATAGGAAGTTTGTATGACTATTCTATATTACTGTACAGTGTATCTGAGGCATGAACATCTAGGATTTTCTGTTGCTTTCGTGATCCAAATGTAGGTAATGTTGCATTTTGGACATTGATGCTTATCAGGGTGCGCACACTGTGTAAGCTTCCATGGCCACTGGAATGTTGTTCCTCTGTGCAGGGAGGCCATACTTCGAGAATTTTGCAAAGTCTTCTCTGGAGCGGCAATCTCACAAGATTGTCGAACTCAGGATTGTTTTTCAGGAGCTTACGAGCATCTGCAATCACTGGCTAACATGAAGTCACCGATGCTGCCGGCAATTCAATGTTGTTGGATCTTACACTCACACACAATACGAGGCTCACGCACAATCCCTACGTACCTCGCCCACATTGGGTTGATGGGTTTTGACTTGAGGCGGATGCCTGAGCTTACAGTTTAAAACCTGAGGAACTTCTGCTGTGAACTGAACTGAATTGACAAGATCCTTGACACCCAAAGTTGATTCGGCATCCACGACATCGTCACACATGGATACCCCCACAATGAATGGCAACTCACGCTGCCAGAATTTCAAACTGCAAACCCGAAACCCTCAACCCAGCTACCTCGGTGCTGGGAAGCTGGGAGGTCCACTGTACGACCCGGAAGAGTAGTCTGAGATGCCCGATGGCTGATGGGAATGGGAATACGAAGCAGGTGCCTGAGTCGATCGCATATTAGATGCTTCCAATGCTAACGCCCCTTGCAGCTCTTGCACCACTTCAGTCATTGTTGGTCTGTGCACACCCTTTGGTTCCACACTTCGCATGGCAACATCAGCAACTTTCCATATTGCTTCCATGTTGGGATTTGAGGCTATCACCTCAGGATCCAAGATTGAGGTGATGTCGCTACTATGAAGACTGTCACGTACCTGAAAAACCCAAATGAATTCAAAGATTCATGTGGGTGAAATGATTATCCTTGACTTTACATAAACAAAAGTTCTAGAAATTCAATTGTAATATGTTAGTATTTTGCCACTCATGAACATCCAATTGATGATTTGTATTGGCCTCTACATTAAAGCTTTTAATAAGGTTCAAATGATTGTGCACACAAGAGAATGAGTGGGTAACTCACCCAATTGCCAATATTTGCATGCCTTTCATTGGAAGATGATTTCTCAATGGGAAGACACCCGGTGATTAGTTCCAAAAGCACAATTCCAAAGCTATATACATCACTTTTGGAGGATATAAAATGAGATGTATAGTACCTATATACAAGCAACCACCAAAATGTAAGTACATGACAATCATGTAGGGCACAAAGAAAGCTTGGCATCTTAGAATCTTGGCCTCTATTCTAAGCAAACAAACTAATCACTTGACTTTGTTACAAATAGGGGGTATTCAATTATTTTGAATAGTCTTACTTGGGTAAAATTCTACACATACTTGGTGTGCATCCACCAAAACTCAAATACAAGAACTAAACCATGTAATGTAAAATAGTTGAAGGCATCATTCCATTGGATTAAGGGTATCAAATGTCAAATGATCTATATCAACAACTCTCATGTAATAAGTAGTAACAACTACGAAAGAAGAATTCAATGAATAGGAGAACAACTCTACCAATACTAACTTGATGTTTTGTACCAAAACTCCCCTATTCAAATAAATTATTGATGTATCATCCTCTTTGAGATGACTTTTTAAAAAACAATCAAGTGAGATTTTCCACTAGCGAGGGAAGTGAAAAACAAGAGAAAGAAAACAGGGTTGTAGGCTAATAAATCTCTTACTCTGGATCGAGGTAGCCGGCTGTGCCCATGACATTATTGGTCATTACTCCTGTGCCATCAGCTTCACCCATCAGCCTCGTTAATCCGAAGTCGGCCACTTTAGCCTCGAATCGAGGAGTGAGCAGAATGTTGCTGCTCTTGACGTCTCGGTGTATGAAACTCGGCTTGCACGCCGTGTGCAAATACTCCAAACCTGCCAGTGCATCAGACACTCATCAATCTAAACGCTCTTCGAGAAACTCGCTCTGGATGGAGCAGTTCAAAATAAGGAATGAGAACCACATCCACGGAGGTACAAGTCATTCACAAAGTGATGCAGCTGATTAATGTCAACTTTGTTATATCAGCTGTGTTCCATGTGACATTTTGACATAGAGAACCAAATTAATTTGCAAACTGAATAAGTGTTATGCAGTAACCAAATGAACAGAAACAACTTTCAATGTTGGAAATTTCTACCTTGTGCTGCGTTGAGGGCAATGTTTAGGCGCATCCTCCAATTTAGAGTGCCAGCACTCACTGAACTACCTGCGTCATCAACCGGCGATCCATTTCTCGAGGGCCTTGTCAGTTACCTTCAAAATCAATGTTGACTTGCAAGATGGACCTGACCCTTATGAAATGGGGTTTACAGTTTAAAGCTATATCATACTCCAATGGTTTGAGACTGCACACTTGCTTGGCAAAAACATGTAATTTAGTTCTGAAACTTAGCAGATTGTTTTAATTGACATAGATCTCAGTTTAACTTGCTTGTCTCTCATTCATATTTGGATACATGTAGGTGTTCGAACTTCCATAAATTCATACATACTGCAGAATTTTCATTAGGTATTTATGCATCACAACCAAAAGTTGGGTACCAATGTCAGTTGAATTTGTAAGCAGATCGATTAAATGTTTAAGACAGTCCCAGAGCAGAAGAAAAATTCAAGTTCTCACCATGTAAGTGATCGAATAAGGAACCGTTGCGCATGTATTCGTAGATAAGGATTTGCCTCTGATCCTGGCAGTAGCCCACCAAGGCCACTAAGTTCTTGTGGTGCACTCGCGACAAAACATCAACCTGGAAGGCACATCCAACGCCCAACGCCCAACTTCAAAACCATTTCATTAGACAGTCCCACATACTGCGAGAATTTATCTAAAGGAAGGAGTCAATCTGACAAATAGACGTCATGGTCTAAGAGAAAAAAACATTAGATAAGGCATCACTCCAATTAAAATACCGCTCATATTTCTAGAGGTATCACAACTCACTGTTCATTTACGTGCATGCACATGCTCCCAAATGGAAGGTATGTGGAGAAAAACTTTAGTATAGAAACCAAATTCTAAGAATTTCAATACTTGGAACCACAAATGGATCATTTAGTAGGCCACAAACCTCATTGAAGAACGCCCTTTCTTCATGCTTTGAATTTCCATCAGCAACTTTAACCGCCACCTCTTGCCCATGAGGAAGCTTTCCATAATATACGGGACCAAATCCTCCTCTCCCAAGTTCCCTCCTGAATTGAGCAGTTGCAGCAGTGACTTCCGCATATGTGTAAGCTTTTGCGCCACCAGCGGTGGCAATTCCTGTTGATGCACATCAGTAGATGATCAACATAAGATCTTGCTATAAATAAAGTCTGCAAATAAAATTTAACATGTTCTAAGAAGAAGATTCACAGATAGGAGCTGAATTACGAATCAATTTACAAAAGAAGTAAGAAAACTTCATTTCAATTTTGAAAACTGGTTTGTGTATCTGGCACGTACTCATGTTTGCCGTGTGCACCTCGTCAGGAAGCTTGCGCTTGCGTTTCCGTCGACAGTAGACCAGAATTGCTACCACAGTAATGAATGTGAGTCCCACAACACCCCCAGCAGTAGCACCGGCGATGATTCCAACGTTTGAATTGCCACAGTCACTACACTTCGAAGTTGCAGGGCCCGGGGTAGGCTGGTCCCCTAAGAAAGGGTTCCCGTCATATCTGTACAAGAAGCAAAATATTCGATTGTCTGAGCAATTTGAGTGGTTTCAGAGGAAAACAATACGAAACACTTGTGTATTGCAATTGTGAGATTGAGGAACCCTAAGGTTTTTGTGGCAGGGATTGGAGCCACCACATCCTATTGAGTGTTAGACAATCCTGTACTTGTGAATGTAAATTTAAAGTCCGTATGCACGGATAGCCCATGTAGTCTTTTCACGTTTTTCTCACAGTAGTCAACTTGGGTCAAAGACTACGAAATGCAAAATTGATACCACCATATAGAATAAACTAAAATTATGACGTGGTGGTTGAGTATTGTTATACTACATTAGAAGATTTCATTATATGATGAAATTTTCCCGCTAACATATGCAGATGTAACAAGAGCTTGGGTTTACAATTCCGTTAATTATATAATGTGTTTATGCTGCACCGAAATCTCCAGCTGATCATACTATTCATTTCAATGACTCCTGGCAATAATCTAATACCTCTAGAGGGTTGTCTCTCCATGACCACATTGCATCAAAGTAAGGCATATACCGACCATGGGAGACCTGAAAATGAACTATGGCAAAGGTTTATCTAATGATTCTTGAACATTTAAGCGTAATTCATTGAAGATACCCGACGTAGTACAAACAAAACTGATGCGAGAGAACTTACGTGAACTGGATCTGAGAATTAGGTGAAAGAAGACCCTTCGGAATTGGACCGCTGAAGTTATTGTTCTGGACAGCCCTGCAAGAATTCCATGCTAATTAAATTCAGTTTCAATCACAGATGTGGATCTTCGAGAACAAGACTTGAGAGCAGGAAAATACGAGATCACTTGAGGCATACACTCTCAGTGTCTAATTCATCCGTCTTTGGATGGAAGGAGTTTACGAAACTTACAAGAGCCTCAGAGCAGTCATAGTTGTCAACCACTCCGGCAGCTGGCCACTGAGACTGTTGTTGGACAAGTCCCTAAGAAACACCCACATGCAACAAAGATTGATGGTTGTGGAATAGCGCCATTACAGCACCATTTTAACAAAATATCTGTTCTCCCCTGATATTAAGGAGGTCATTTTAACGAGCTTTCCTGACTCCCTTTTCCTTCTTTCACTTGAAACAAGCCGAATTTAACTATTTATGAGATCTTCTATCGTCACAAAATTAATTTTCTATCAAAAAAATAGCCTGAGTTCAGATCTATAGGTAAAATTTCTGGTTAAGATTCAAGTGAACGGACACAATGCCTTTCAGATTTGCCGTTAGTCCAGCGCATTAAGAGACATGTACTTCGTATGTGTTATCTCAGAGAGATAACCAAGATTGAATATTCTCAACCGATCGACTGAAACCTCAGATAGTCAAATCTGTTTCAGTTCTGATACTTGGTCTGCAAGAGCTCAAAGGGCCAAACCTCGAGTAACTTTAACATCAAAAATTTGGATCTCTGAAATTAACCCGTTATTTTGACAAATGAGACTACATCTTTTGATATTTATAAACTGGCTAGCTGCAATTGTCGTTCAAAGAGATGGGTCAACTCACAAGCTGGTGAGGTCCCAGAGATTTGCAATACTGGGTTGTAGTGTACCCACCAAGTGATACCCAGAAAGGTTCCTGCAGGCACATTGCACCATGAATTTGCCAACACCATTAGCAGCAATACACAAACCAGAAATTCTCCTGAAATTTTTTTCTGGACACACTATTGATGCAAAACCAGATTATTTGACCCCCTTCATAGATTTCTCGGTTTCTTCTTTGCTACGATTTTAAGTGTTGAGTTTCAAAGTACAGTACTCCATCCAAGGTCGAAACTTGCACTTACAAGGCAGTGATCACAGGCGCTGGCGCGATTGAGGTGGGATCAAGGATGCTGCAAGTAATCCAGGCATGAGGGACGGGAAGACATGGATCGCCAGTCCATTCCGTCAGATTGTAGCTCTTCTTGATGTCTTCAATAGCCAGTGCTGCAGATCACCAGTTCCATTCAATTTGTGTCAGCTTCCTAAACTTGGAAGAAGATCTGAATTTCAGCTATGCTTACATGCGTCTCACTTGGTACAACACTAAGTTAGGATTCATCTTGAGGACGTAGGTAAGCAGGATATGAGCACTACCCCCTGTTGAATGATGATATTCCTGTATAATTCAAAACTTGTACATGGGGCCACGATTCATCATTCCAGTTGGTTGAAACAACATCCCCATGTTTTTCAGTGTTGTTCCAGCAAGGGCCTTGCAATACTGAGGTTGGAGGGATATTGTTGATTAAATTAATTTCTGCATATTCAAGAGCCAAGCCCCAGTTGACACCACACGTTGAAAATCCACGACATCGAAAATCAAGCTTTGGGATGTTCAATTGCTTCAGCGTTCCAGTACGTTCAGTTCCTCCAAAGTCGTTCTTCAACATTTGGCGTGAATTTCAGCAAGGGTTCTGCACCAGACAAGTGCTACTTTCGGAAGAACATGGACCATTGAACCTACCTTGACAATATGTAGCTGCATAATTCGTCCTCAATTCAAGAAATAAGAAGGTCCAAAGTCACATAATTATTGACCTAAGCAAAGAATGGCACTGTAAGCGACTCACCATTTCGAGCACCAGTTTTGGTTATTCTGTCCTCAGATGTTGCAAAAATCTCCATACCATTCAGGATTGGGCCCGCCCGGGAGTTGTTGATCGGCGTCAAGACTACGGTGGTACTCGTATCCAGGAGCTTATCATCCAGCTCCCATTCCCAACCAGTGTAATCGAGGAAGACCTTATCCGAATAAAGGTCCATAGAGAGGTAGTCCGTGGTTATAGCCGGGATCGTGACGGTGAAGTTTCGCAGGGGAGGGGAGGAGGAGCTGTTGAGCTGCACAAAGTAAAAGTCAAAGAAGAAGGACGACGCCATGGCGGGAGAGCCTTCCGGCAACAGATACGATCGGATACTGCCGGAGCTCGTGACCGCCGTTTGCATCACGGCCGATGGGGGCCACGAAGTCTCCAACGAAGTTATTGAAGTCGACGTCGACAGAAACTCGTATGGTGCAATCTGGGGCGTCAAATAATAGAACGATGTAGAACCTTCAGGAAACCAGAATCGATCGTAGTGGTCTTGAGGGGCCCTGTTTCCAAAGCAAGAGCAAGCGCAGGCTCGTGAATATAATCCGCATATATATACTGCATATGCAAGCACAGGGGGCATTTTCGAGTTTCCCTGTCTCACTCTTCCCTGTGTGAGCGACGATTCTGTGACTCCTCCCTATGACATAGGGAGGAGTCACAGAATCGTCGCTCACACAGGGAAGAGTGAGACAGGGAAACTCGAAAATGCCCCCTGTGAAGTCAGTCGGCCTGGAGAGACTAATTGTAAATGATTGGAGTGTTAAATAATACTCCGTATGATTTTTTAGAGCGCTTGGATAGCATTTAAACTAAATAATCATTTTAAAGGCGGATTTTAGTGAAGTTTCGACCAGTCACCCGATGGAAACCTAGCTGGACGCTACTTTGAAAAGCGCATCGAGCCAGCTGTGAATTCCTCTATACTGCAAAGAGAATCATTCGTCTCTAAAGTTCAAAATGGTGCTAGCAAAATAGTAGCAAGAATGGAACAAGGCGGCGTTAGTACCGAATAAGGGCCGTGCCGCCGAAATTCACGCGATTGACAGTGCTGAATATAATCCCTTCCTGGAGTATCGCGTTGTAATTTGATGTAGAGTCATCTGCTATGTTCGTGGCCTGCTTCAGAGAGATTCCGGAGATGAAAGGCGTAGCTCCCGGAGACGTCCGAAGGAAACAAATGTAAGTGACATTCCCTCGCGACATGTAATGATACTCCCTGTACGAGAAGGCAGTAGCATTAACAGTAACATTGCTGACGATGTTGGCGTCAATGGCCACCTGAAATTTCGGGGGCATGTTGGCGTTGTCGTAGTTGCCGTAGAAGAAGGTGAGCTTGAGGAGGTACGAGGCGTTGTTGGTGACGGGCAAGGCGTAGCAGTTCTTGGCACGAGTGTCGTCGAAGTATCGGAGCGTCTGCATCTCCGTGAAGTTCTGGAGAGATGCGGGGAGAGTGAGTGTTTGGGTCTTGCCGGAGGAAATGTAAGGCGCATCTGGCTCCCACGAGAGGCCGGTGGCGGAGTCGACAAAATTGGAGGTTGCGCCGCAGTCCAGGTTCAGAAAACCTGCCAGTAACCAATTACGTGTTGAGGTGTCGGTGTGGGAAACTTGGATGAATTCCACATATATATGGTGTGATCCATTCTCAAACTACACATGGAGCTAGTAATCGGAGAAAGAATATCCGCGTTGTTCAGGACTGACCAATGTAACAATTGCAGAATGTAAATCTGGAGACCTGACACCCCTCGCTAGACATCAAATACGAGACAAGCACAAGAATTAAGTTTGTTAGTCAATGGTACTCTTAAGAGTTCTACTGTTAAGAGTGTCATAAGAGGTTGTCACACCTTCTTCAACACACCTGTGATTCTTAGAAAATGTTTGGGTGAAGAAACGGAACTTCTGAAAATTTTCTCAAGGAATTTTTCAGAGCGCTTGTCATCGGGTGAGTTGCGGAGCTCCCACCCAGCTCCACCCAGCTTTGCAAGTCAGAATTCCTCAAGAATCCCTCCAAACAGCATAAAGGGGTGTCACACCTCCTCCACACAGAACAACTCGCAATTGGCTCCACTTTTCACTCGCGAACTTCTCCAACTTCAAAGAAATCTAGTTCTCCAAGGAAGTGTGACTACCCCTATTTGTTAATTGGCGGATTCCAAGGAAATTTCTGCAGCCGTAGTCACCCGACTGAAGGCTCAGTTCTACTCCCGTCCTATTGTTTACAACCGCAAGTTGAAACTTATCGTATTCAACGATCAAATTCGTGAAAATGGCGAAGTTAAAGGAGACTGGCACTCGTCGAGGCACTAATCTCGTACCAGAAATCAATACCGGTCGTAAGCTAGCACTACACCCAGCTCTACAAACTTGAATAATTTTCACAATTTGAAATTCTAATACCATAACGAATGTGACGACGTTCGTACGGTTTTGTCGGTATGGTTACGGAATTACCGACAAAGCTATTGACTGTGAATTGAACTAAATATCCTGTCAAAACTTTGCAAGGGCGATGTGTTGCCCTTAAATAACCGACTGACCTTCTCAGCAGAGCACAAACGACAGAAAGATCAGGAGAAAACATCAAATTTTGACACCTTCACTCAAGAATTGTCATGGTCAGAAGTAAGGATCGAATATCTTGACATTGACGAGCAGTTTGTGAAAAGCTAAACAGAGGAATGATTTGGCCTCTAGACATGCGAGCGAGTCTATGCGAATTCACTGAGTCTAGCGAAAACGAACTGCGATTCGATCCCAACCTGATTGAGTCAAGGCCGCTGGAACGCTGCCCACCAGCAGCAACAAGGCCAGCAGTACACGCTTGCTCCTGCACAACAGGAATTCAGAGCCCAAGTATTTCTCCATCGCTGCAAAATTAAAGACTAGATCACACATGGGGAGCGAGAATGAACTAGCTAGCACACTGAGACAAAGATCCCTTCGCCATTGTCAAAAATTGTCAACAATTGTACGGAATTAAGTGCGGTTCCAGGTACCAGAACATCTCCACGGCACTAAATGGCAATCGTAAGTAGCTTCTAGAACGTTGAAGATACAGAGATTCTACGTTCGCCCGATTCGGAGCCATCAAAGTCAGCAGGACGTTAAATCCTACCAACGAAGTGGGCCCGGTAGGGTGGATTTACCACACAGGGATTTTTAATTTTTTTTGAATAATTTTTTTTCAAATTCCGAATTCATCTTTGCAATCAGAGACCCCAAATTAGGTATAAGGTAGGTACACCCAAAAGTGCCACTTTCTCATACTGAGCCTAGTTCCTGCTATTAATGAGTTCAAATTTTTGTGTAGTCTTGTTGGCAAGTGAAAGCATGTTCCAACGCACCAAAGAATGCAGGATTGGGATACTGTATGCAAAAGTTATTAACAGTCAAAGTCTGTTTCTAAAAGCGCCATCTACACTCTGTGAACATGATTGATTTCGGAAATGTATGTGCACTGTAGATGGCGCTTTTAGGAACAGGGCGCTTTTGGCTGTACCCACCTTAAGAGGTCTACAACACACTCTAGACACGGCACAAAATGGGGGGCTTTTATCCTGGAGAACCCAAAATCCACCTAACTGGGTTCACTTCATTGGTAGAATTTACCCATTAGAGGATTTTTGAGCTCTAAAGAAAGCCTCCAAGAGGGGTGGTTGGAAGGGTGCTTTTGTATTTAAATATTGTCCTTGAGGAAGACTATTCTCCTATACCTGCTCATTGGAAAAGAAAAAAATATTGATGTACTTTTGCGGGACAATAGCTCCCATTGAGTGGGTCACGGAGACCATGATGAAGCTTTTCCATTTAAAATTTGGGTTTAGGACATGAGGATGACACAAGTACTTTCCAACCATAAATATTATATTGTACAACCATTAAGATAATAATATAGTATTGTACATCCACTCCACTAATGGATTCTTCTTTGATAACTATCAATATAATATTGTACTATCCAAATTTAATATTTGGTAATAGTACCTTGTTGGTTTGTCATCTATTGTAGTCCTCACTTGTACTTCACACAAGATAGCAACAAGCAAGTAGGTACTTGAACTACTAGTTTTTCTCCTCATTAAATAGGGGGTCAGTCTTTGAGGGCCTTCTATGGAGCTCAAAAATCCTCTAATGGTAGAAGCCGATTGAACGAACACTCTCCGTCTGAGTCCCAGAGGGACGGAGTTCGTTTGGATTTTGTCTAAAGTAGTGCGATGAGCCGATTGCGGAGCCACAAGCAAGGGTGAAAGTAAAACAAAAGCCTCCTAGTTTGTGCCGTGTTAACCCTGGACTGCCGCCAACGCCATTTTGTGGCGTTTGGATGACAGTCTAGGATCAAAAGAAGATGTAAACAATAGTTTTTTCATCCACTTTTTTCAAATGATTTTTCATGTTGAGTTACGAAGTGTAACCAACTGAGTTTTTAGTCTAACTAATGTTTGTTTTCATGTAGTTGAGAAGTAATTAGAGAAAACGGATGGCAAAATTTGCCATTTTAATGTATTTTGAGAAATTGAGTGTATCTGAAATTTCTCCTTGAAAAAGACATTTTTTGAATTTGAAGCCAACTAATGAAATAGAGGTCCTCTACTCTAGTTTCTTCTCCAATTTGAATTTTGGCAAAATTCATAAAATTGAATATTTTATTGCAGTTTGAACTTTGGTTGTATTTTTAATATCCACCGCATTTTAATCATAGATGCACACGGCAAATCCATTTACACCATGATGTTTGTCACTGTAATTTTCACATATGGTGAAATTTTCAGATTTTTTGAGATTATTTTCTATTTGATATGAATTTTTCTTCAATTTTTCTTAAAAAAACTCCAGAAAATACAATTTTCCTCAAAAAAAATCTGAAATTTTTGTGAAGTATAGAGGACATAGTTCCATCTCTGAAAAATAAAATTTAAAATTTTCATACACATCTGGTTTGAAAATGGCAACAAACTGGGTGACTGACAGTGAGTCCTGAAACCAGTGGCTATAGGTCCACTAGGGGCCTTTTTGTTTTGATTGCCACCTCTGATAAAACATGGTAAGGCTGAGTGAGGGGGTCAATCCACCTGGATCTAAACAATGATCTAGTGACTATGGAAATCAGGAATTTTGATACTGTGGATCATTGATTTTAAAAAATTCAAAAGCACTTGTTGGATTAAGTCAAAGCATTGTAGAACATCTTACTTTTCCACTTCCAATTCTAAGGATGAATAATTGCAATTTTGTCCTATATAGAAAGATTCTCTCTTGTTCATCGACTAAAAGATGGCTTCTACATCATTTAAAGGTTAATCCTGGAAGGACAAACCCTGGTGACTGTGAAATCATAAGTATTGATACCGTGGAAATCACTAGTTCCAAAAAATCTAAAAGTGTTTATTGTAAGTCAAAGTATTGTAAAGAACTCCCATTTTCATACAAAATTCCAAAAATGAATAGTTGCTCTTTTGTCCCATAGTGAAAGATTCTTTGTCATCCATCAGACGTTTGGTGTCCATGTTGACATTTAAGGATTAACCCAAAAGCGTTTTTTGTGGGTAGGGAATGTAATTTTTAGACTTTGTTGGTAATGGAAATAATTATAACCTAAAAAGAATTTTGATAATTATAGCTGATATCCAAGGTTGCTAGCGTTTTCTCTCTTCTCATTTTACTTGTGATCATTCATTACCTTGCACCAAAGGCATAAAGTGCTCTCCAATTGACCATGTTAGTCACAACACTCAATGGAGAATAAACAAAAAAATATATATACTAGTAATTTGGATGTACTTCATTTGTTTTTAGTAGCTTCTAGTCTCGTACATAAAGCTTGATCTTGAAATCTCTCATATTTCATAATCTCCCTCAATTTGTGATCTCTATGATTTAGATTATGAATTATTGGAGTAAGGCAATATTTAATTTGTTATGAACCAATGAGCACCATGAGCATTAATTTGTAGTATTGGAATGACAATGTTTTTGACCTTACAATATAAATAAATTGGATAATTGTCTTCTAGTTATTGTCTATTAACACTTGGTTTAAATGTGTGCCATGTTATTATACTAAAAGGTCAAAAATTGAATCATTTAGACTATTCTTTTCTACTATATAAGACATTGACTCTAAAAAGAATTAAAGATGGCTAAAAATGGAACACTACACTAAGTCAATATACTTTTATAACATTTAGCCTTATATTATAATACAATCATACTTATGATTGGAATTTCAGCCATAAAATTATTCTTTTGAAAATTAGAAAAAATTCTAATATTTTTTATTTTGATATTATAGTTGGAAATTGGACTTGTAATCAAGGTTTATTGATTAAAAAATTACATCAAATTTTAGTTCATATTTTAATGTTTCCTACTACAGTATGCACTTGTGGTGAAATTTTCAAATATTTAAATTATATAACTATATATTTGATGTGAATTTTCTTCACTGTAATCAATTAAAATGTTTAGTGTCAAAAATTCATAGAAATCTCAAACCTTTGTATATAAACCTTAAACATTATAACTCAAAGAAGACATGTGATGTCATTTCTAAAAAATAAATGCAGTTTCATTTTTAAACAATCACTAAATGAAAACATACAAAGTAAAGAAATCAAATGTCCAATTTTGTAGACTTAGGTTGATTATTTAAGTAGAGGTCAATTTTACTAACATTAATAAGTACCAAATCACCATTTGTAAGCATCAACTATAGTAATAAATTCTAAATGTGTTCAATTTTCTTAGTATGGTTTCTATTATTATTAGATTTCTATTTATAAGTTTTTCAATAGTTGTTGTTGGCTCTATTTGATAATTGTGTCATTGCAAGAAACACTTGCACTATTTTGTGTCACACGTTGCATGCTAATCTATTTTTTGGCCATAACTTTTGTGTTTTGACTCCAAATGATTGAAGATTTATAGGGAAGGTACTCATAACTATCATATAATTATCTCCTTAATTTTTTCATAATTTTCAAAAATATTTTACTATCCAAAAATAGACCCCAATTGAATGTCACATTATGCAATTTAGGGTTTTTTAGTACTATGGAGTACTTTTTTTTTAATGAATTTGAGATGAAATTTGGATGAAATGGTCTTCTAGTAGACTTTTAGCTTTCTAGAAAAGGATTTTTAAAAATAGTTAATTTTATGTAGTGTGGAGGTCTACAAAGTGAGCTTCTTTCTACTTGTATTTTGAAACATATAAAATATGATTTTGGTGGATTTTTTGGTGGATGATCATCTCTATAAAGTTGCTGCAAATGGGCACTTTTTATTTTTTGAATTTACTCATTTATACTTTATTTTCCTAATTAAAATATCAAAGTACTTTCTTGAGATTTGGCACTTTTCAAGTTCACCTACTTAGAGAATTTTTCTATCCATTTCCTTTAGAAGAAACCTTCGTCTTAGAGGTATATACATTATTCATATTTTTTAATATTTTTTAAAAACTAATTTTCTAATTTTAAATTACTCCCAAAAAAGTCATGAGTATTGTTTCAAAACACAACAAAATCGACAAATATTTCTTGCAATGACCCAATTGCAAAGACATGATTATTAATTTCCATTGAATGCATTTTTTGAATTTTATAAGAAAAAACTTAGAATATTTATAGTGGTAAAAATAGGTCTACCTAAAATCAACATTTACATATAGGACTCTACATTTTCTAAAAGAAGAATACAAACAAAATAATTTTGCAAAGAGGCCATAATTAGAAGACTTTACCATCCAAATTATTTTTTTTGATAATGGTGAGTTTTTGCAAAAAATTTACCTAACTTTAGTACTATTTCCTTCAACACTAAGAACAATTTTAAAAAATGAAAGAAATCACCAATCTCTTCAATGAACACTACTCAATATAGTAAGTATTTAGTAGCTAATATTTACATATTACATAGGTGATTCTACCCATTATTTTCTTCCTTAGTTGCATACATTCCATTCCAAAGTGCAAATTCCTTTATCAACCAATCAAAATTAAACTTTAAATTGGTTGACCCTTACTTTAGTTGTTACTTTGTTAACTCTTAAAAGATAGATTGGTGACTATGGAAATTCAATTTGATACCAAGAAAATCATTGAGTTACAAAAATCCAAAAGCACCTAGTAGAAGTTAAAGTATTGTAGAATATGTCCTTTTTTCACGCAAAATTCCAAAGATGAATAATTGCACTTCTATCATACACTATCATCCATTGGATACTAAACATTTATTTCAACATTAATGGGCTAATACACCCATCCATCTATTTCAGATAGATTGATTCTTTTGTTTTTTTATTACATTGAGATCTTATAGACTATGTGTCTTCCAATTGTAGCCTTAATATTGTTAGATAGCCTTTGGTGAGGAAGAGTGTAAAGGCTTTGTTTTGTGGTGTTTGAACCTATGGTGAGAAAGTTATGGATTTTTTAGTTATTTTCAATTTCAATTTAAAAAAAATACTTTTTCTTATATTTTGATTGTGGCAACAACACAAGGCACACTAGTCCATATCTAAGTTTTTGTTTTTTGTTTTTTTTGTTACATCGAGATCTCCTAGACCATGCGGGAGACCGTGTGTCCCCTAGTCATGTTTTTTATACTCTCAAGAAGCCTTTGGTGAGAAAGGGTGCACAGGCTTTGTTGGACCTATTGTGTGAAAATGATGGATTTTTTTAGTTTTAAAAAATTATAAAAATACTTTTATTTTTATTTTGGTTGTGGCAATGGCACAAGGCCTACTAGTAATAGTGAAAACACAACTACTAGAGTTTTCAAATCACTCTGCAAATACAACTAAAGTTCTAAACCCTTTAACTTAACCCCTATATGTCGAAGGCACTCTAATCTAGTGTTTGCAAAACTTTGAAGTTAAATAAAACCTAACCAAGTTGCTATTTTTAGTAATTTACATTTTTGAAAACTTCTTTTTGAAGTCTAGTTTGAGTGTCAAAATCTGATTTGGAAAATGAATGATAGTCATTTTTCTATTCAAAATGTTGTACAAGGGTACCCATTGCAATCTTGACTTTCTATAGTAGATCTTGGAGAAAAAATCACACTCAAAATTCATTTACGAAAATTATTGAGTAGATTTTGAAAAGCCATATATTGATTGGAGTTATGCATGTTAGGCCGTTTAATCTCATATTTTTTTGGTCCCAAACTTTTTAGATTTGACTTGCGAAAAGAGGATAGAAAGACTTCACATCACTTTTGCAGTTTTAACACCCTCATGAACAAACACTATAACCTTTCACTTAATAAGTGATATTGTTGTGTTTTCTTTTCCTAAGCGATCTCTAACATGTCTAGTTTGAATTTGTATGATTACAATTCAAAAAAAAATTGATACTCTTATCAAAATGTTGACATTTTGTTCAATTTAGAGCAAATTTCAAAAAGCTCAAAACAGGCCTCAAAAAGTAGGGGTTAACTCAACTTCGGCAGTTGCTGGCAACTCGTGTCAGCTACTCTCGGATGCCTTCCGCTGCTTTGAAGGGTCCTGGCTGCACTGCTCATCTTGTTCCAAGTTCCCCGGGAATGCTGAAACAGATTCGTTACCATATGTTCTCTGAGCAGCCCACTTGGCCACTCCCATCCAATGTTGGGGGAGAACCGCTCAACCAGCCTTTGAAAATGTTGGCATCGGTGGGAAAAAAAAATACATCGTTTTGCACATACAGACAAATGTGAGAAATGGGGAGAACAATTGGGATTTTGTTTACAAGAATTCAATTTGTGATGAATTTTGGCATTGTACAGTAGGGTCCCAATCAAATTGGCGTTTTCGAAATAGCAGTGAAGAAAAATTCACCGCAGTCAACTTTGAGAGCCTCTAGAAAGCTAAAAAATTGGTATTTTACCACGAAATTTTTACCACAGCTTTATCTTGATGTTAATAATACATACACCAAATTTCAAGGCCAAAAGTTTCACCATTAAAAAGTTATTCAAAATATACTAACATGGGTAGCTGTGGGAAATTTTTCACTGGTGGCAACTTTGACAGCCTTCCAAAGATTGAATTATTTTTTTTTTGCCATGAAATTTTTTTCATGAAAAAATCTCTATGTCTTTAATATTTATAAAAAATTTCAAGGTAAAAAAATAATTCTTAAGAAGATATTTGAAACCTCCCAATAGGTGTAGTTTTGAGAATTTTTTTGCAATTGCCAACTTTGACACCCTCCCAAGGGCTGAAAAATTGGTTTCTTACCATGAATTTTTTTTGGTGAAGTCACCTCTATGTTGATATTATGTTCTCCAAATTTCAAGTTCAAATGAATTACCAAAAAAAAGATATACAAAATCTCCCAACATGTGTAGTTGTGAGAAAATTTTCTATATTGCCAACTTTGACACCCTTCTAAGGGCTGAAAATTTGTCTATTTAACATGAAATTTTTCTAAAGATATGAAATTTATGTTGATAATATATGTTCCAAATTTCAAGTTCAAAACACTTACCTAAAAAAAGATATTCAAAATCTCTCAACATGTGTAGTTGTGAGGTTGAGTTTTTACATTCATGTCAAACTTTGCTCCACAAAATAACATTATACTAAGGGCTCAAAAACTCCTCCTCACAACTACACATGTTTGGGAGATTTTGTATATCTTTTTTTTGGTAATTCATTTGAACTTGAAATTTGGAGAACATAATATCAACATAGAGGTGACTTCACCAAAAAAAATTCATGGTAAGAAACCAATTTTTCAGCCCTTGGGAGGGTGTCAAAGTTGGCAATTGCAAAAAAATTCTCAAAACTACACCTATTGGGAGGTTTCAAATATCTTCTTAAGAATTATTTTTTTACCTTGAAATTTTTTATAAATATTAAAGACATAGAGATTTTTTCATGAAAAAAATTTCATGGCAAAAAAAAAATAATTCAATCTTTGGAAGGCTGTCAAAGTTGCCACCAGTGAAAAATTTCCCACAGCTACCCATGTTAGTATATTTTGAATAACTTTTTAATGGTGAAACTTTTGGCCTTGAAATTTGGTGTATGTATTATTAACATCAAGATAAAGCTGTGGTAAAAATTTCGTGGTAAAATACCAATTTATTAGCTTTCTAGAGGCTCTCAAAGTTGACTGCGGTGAATTTTTCTTCACTGCGATTTCGAAAACGCCAATTTGATTGGGACCCTACTGTACAGTCAGGTCCAGCTCAATTACGAATTTTTGCAATCACAGTTAAAGAAAATTTCACTACAGCCAACTTTGACACCCTCTCAAGGGCTGAAAAATTGGTTTTTTACTACGAAATTTTTTGTACAAGATCATTTCTAAGTTGATAACATATGTGGAAAATTTCAAGGCCAAAAGATTCACCCAAAAAAAGATATGCAAAATCTATCAACATGTGTAGTTGTAAGCTTTCACTGCTGTCAACTTTGCCAATGTCTCAAGGATTGAAAACTTTTTCTTTTGGCATGAAATTTTTGGAATGAAATCATCTCTATGTTGATTATATTTGTGGAAAATTTCAAGGCCAAAAGATTCACCGAAAAAAAGATATTCAAAATCTACTAACATGTGTAGTTAAGAAAAAACTTTCACTACTACCAACTTTGACACCCTCCCAAAAATTGAAAAAAAAAGTTTTGGCCATGAAACTTTTTTCATGAGATCATCTTTGTGTTGATAACATGTAAGATAAATTTCAAGTTCAAAAGATTCACACAAAATATATATTTGAAATCTACCAATATGTACATCGAAGTTGGCAATAGTGAAATTGTCCCTTATATTGACACATGGTAGTATATTTCGAATATCTTCTTTGGAATAAATTTTTTGAACCTGAAATTTACGACACATATAATTAACATAGAGGTGATCTCATGACCAAAATTTCATGGCCAAATTTTTTTTTTTCAATTTTTGGGAGGGTGTCAAAGTTGATAGTAGTGAATTTTTTTTCTTAACTACACATGTTAGTAGATTCTAAATATCTTTTTTTTGGTAAATTTTTTGACCTTGAAATTTGTCACATGTGTTATTAACACAGAGAGTATCTTGTGAAAAAAATTTCATGTTAAAAAAATAATTTTTTCAGCCCTTGGGAGGGCGTCAAAATTGGCAGCAGTGAAGTTTTGTTCCCTGTGTATGCAAGAATTCGTAATTGAGCTGGACCTGACTGTACAACCCAATCGACCAAAGAGTATTTAGACTAAGGTAGGTACACCTAAAAGTGCCACTTTTTGGTACTATGTCTAATAACTATTACTAGTCTGATCAAACTTTCATATAGTCTTCTTGGCAAGTGAAAGCATGTTCCAATGCACCGAAAAACGCAGCATTTGGATACACTATGCAAAAGTTATTAAGCTTCAAAGTTTGTTTCTAAAAGCGCTCTAGCCAAATAGGTACATAATGGAATTCAGAAATGTACAGCAACTATAGATGGCACTTTTAGGTGAGGTGCAATTTTAGGTGTACCCACCTTACCCCCAAAACCAACATCAAATAGATCTACAATGGTCATTGTAGTCATTGAACCTCTAAAAGACCAAGGCCTTCTTTCTACAAAAAAAATACTTGAAAGTTGTCATTTTCACAACAAAGTGTAAAAAATCTAAAAACTATTCTTTTTTGCACATCTAAGCATGGGATCTTACACCTTACTAGTATGAGGGTGTGGAAAAAATTTCAAATTTTTTGACCCTATGGATTAAAGGATCTCTTTGTTTAAAGTACAAAAAACAAGTTTTTTAGTACATTGTAGGACTGGATTATTTGACTTTGAACCTTCTTAACTTTTTCTTTTGCAATACAGAGTTTTGAGCTTTAAATTGTTGTTGTCTATGATTGAGTTGAGAGTCTAGAGGGAAAAAAAATACCAAAAAACTTAATTTTTATTCTTAAAAAAATTGTTTAATACAAGTAGGTACAAGATAGAAGGAAAATCTAAATTATTAATTTCTCTACCTAAGATGGAATTAAAATTCACTAATATCAATGGTGGGATTGTTCTAGCAAGCAAAGTAAATTGTGTGGACTTTTTATTTTCTTAAAATTGTAAAAACTACATAGAGAAATGAATCCTACAAGTTATTTTTTCAAGAATCAAGATGATCAAATTGCTCCCAAAAGAAGATTGTCCATAACTTTCTCATAACAAATCCAAATGGATTGAATCAAAGCTTTTCATGTAGATAAAAATATAATCTATAAGAATTTTTTTTAAATTTAAATTTAAAAAAATAAAAATTGTTGCCCTTACTACCTTGTTTTGAGTTTATTTGGCTATAACTTTTGTTCCCAGGCACCAATTGAAAAAAAATTACATTCTTATCAAACTAATCAATTTTTCTATTCAATGATGCTAATATATAAGGCTTGTAAGCATAGAAGTGTAAGTTTATGAGCCTTGAGCCTAAATATAAGTAAATATCCTACACTCATTGAAGGTTTTAAAACAAAAACACCTATAATATAGGTGTTTAGAACATAGATACACCATAATCATTGAGGTGTATAATATAGACACTTATACTATGGGTGTATAGAATTTTAGGCTCATAGGCTCACACTTTCTATACTCACATATTAGCAACTATGGTCTCTCAAAGGGACAATGGTCCTTTCAGGATTAAAGTAGGCACAAAATTTTCCAATATGATCACCACTTGAAGACCTAAAAGATTCATTTCATATTATAGATTGAACCTCAAAAAGTAGAAGTTCCTATTGCAATCACTAATCACTCTGACTACAATCTAAGACCTTAAGTGTGGCTACTAATTCTACCTAATGTATTCCAAATCTCATTTACTGGGAAAAGTTTATTTTGGGTTGATGAAAGACTTTAGTGGTGTTGTTCCCTAACAATGTTTATAATGGATCTTTTACTTGTGATAGGTTGGTTCACTTAAGTTCATTGTTAGCCAAAGCCTTTAGAAAATAGGTGTTTGGTAAGTAAAAATGGAGGATCCATAACCGAATAAAAAATTAGTGGGACCAACATTCAACTAATGTACAAAAATAAAAGGTAGATATGTAACTCCTTTATACAATTGTCAAGTATAATTGCTTGCTATTTTGAATACAAGGTTAATATTAAAATTGAAAGCAAATATATTCTTGAACAAGACATGTATTGCTTTAGGGATTGGTTGTTAACACATTTAGTGTCAATGTCGCATTGTTGCTAGTACATGAGCGGTGAGTGGTAGTGGCAAGTTGTGAGCGGAGAGTATTGATTTAGGATGAAAAAAGATAAAATTGCATGAAAATGGATGAAAGTGGATGGAAAAAATGAATGAAAGTAGATGAAGAAATGGATGAAAGTAGATGGAAAAAATGGATGAAGATGAATTCAAAAATAGAAGACAATGGATGAAAAAAGTAGATGAAAAAGGTAAAAATAAAAAAACATACCACTCAAAATTGTAATTTCACTACTATAGTGCCTATGACTATGGAAGTAAATTGTCTTAAAACCATAGAAGTTTAAAGTTGAATTGAATTGCTTAAATTGTGCCATATAATAAATCTCAAATAGACCTATTACTACAGATATTTTTAGAATTGATGATTGTGTAGACTTTGTTTCAAGAAAAATTGAGAGAATCTAAGCTCTAAACTAAAAAATCAAGGATTTGCAACATAGTACTTGTATACCTCAATAGATATCATATCTATGTCAACAAAATTGGAACATTTTCATCCTAAAAATTTAATCTCAATAATATAGTAGGTCTTCAAATTTGGCTCAACCCCTACTTTCAAATGAAATAGAAGATTCAACCTAAACATGGCAGTATGGTCTCACCAAAGACTAATTACTTGATATGATAAACATTCTTGAACAATTTGTTACATTTTTTGAAAAGTGGACCATGTACAATTTTTCTAATAGATTTGTGGTTTCAAATAGTTGGATTTATCTACTTTTTTGGCTTTGGCTGATAAAATGCAATTGCTTCATTAAACATCTTCAAAAAAAAGAAGTATGCAATTTAAGATATTATCAAGCCTAGATCTTAGAATGAACTTCAACTTACAAAGACATTCTAAACTTTTGCAATAATCATTCCTAAGTGGATATACTAGAGGTTTAGATAACCCATATATGAGCAAAGAATTTGCCAAGAAATAGACATGTTTAATATATTCTTGTATATAGAAGTAAATTTTTGAGAATATCATTGCCAAGAACCAAAGCTTTGCAATTCATCCCAACAAGCTTAAACAAATTAAAAATTGGCATTGCAAATAGGTGTTGCTTATAATTATTAGAATCTATCAATGGAATCATTTACTTTCTATACATTGGCTTTGGCTCAAAACTTGAAAACAACTAGAATTAAATGTCCTAAGTTATTAAAAATATTAGTACCAAAAATATTTGGAAGGCTTACATAAAATCCCAATAGGCGTTACAATTCTTTTTTCTTGCACTATAAGAACTCTATGGTCCAAAAACTTTAAAAAATCATATAAATTATTGTTGACAATTGACAACTCATTTGACAAATGTAGAGGATGCTAATGTCCCATAGACTTTGCAATGTGATTGAATCTTAGACCATAAAAAATATATATAATTTCTACTTCTAACCACTTGAACCTTAACATGGTACTTAGCAATGCCATGTTCTTTGAACCTATTCTAAGTTACATTGTAAAGCTAAATTACTACTAGTTAGTATGTCAATAAAATGATACTAAAAATATTTAACATTAAAATTTTAGAAGAATCCATGCCTCCATGGGCAACCGATTCCTTTGGTAATTCAAAATGTTGCAATGTTGAAAAAGCATTGGTGTGATGTTTCTAGCTCTCTCCACTTGAATGCTTGCCCCCTACATTACAAATTAATATAAAAATAAAATTGTTTTTTAATTAAAAAAATCAAGTAATTCTATATAGATGTAAGATTTGATCAACCACATGATGATGATTTAGAATTGGTAGTTGTCTTACTCAATGACATTGATGTTTATTGTAAGTGCCAATTTTTAAAAATTATATCAAATTGTCAATCAAAGCATACATTTTCAATGATTTTTGTATTGAATAATGAAATATTTTGGAATACAAATATTGCAAGGTATTTATTTACAATCATTTTTTTTTGTATAAAATGAAAAGTAAATTATACATCAACAAAATTCATGAAATATGTAGGAAAGTAGATGAAGTATAGACAATCACTAATATACTACTTATTGTGAGTGTGTTTGTCTCTCTATATTCTAAATCCCAATAAATATCCTTTATGTGTACCCACATAGTATAGTATGACTATTCTAGTGTACCATAGAGAGTTATAACTATTGACAAGATGGCACATGGCACTAAAGACATTTAGGTGTTACAACTCAAATTAATTCAATGAAATGAATGCAAAATGCACTAAACCTCTCATGTTGCATTTTTCTAGTTTAAAAATTAATTTATTTCAAAAACTTATTATGTCAAATCAAAAAATTAACTTTCTTCATTTACATCATCAACTAAAAATAATAAAATAAAATGAACACTAAGATTTTTTTGAATATAAAGAAAGTGGTATATTTGTCACTAATTAAATTAATTTGCGGAGCTTGAATCAATTGTGTACAAAACCAACATATGTGTAGGGTGTCTACAAGTTAGAAGTAGACAAGCTACAAACTAAAGGAACATGAGATTTGTAGGTGAATTGCCAACAATTTTTTAAAAAATAACCTTGATATTGGACAATGCACAAATCAATCTTTATTGAGCAATGAGCTACTTATGGACTAGGTGACTTTTGAACTATTGGGAGGTGGCAAGTAGATTACAAGATGTAACCAATTCTATCTATGGATGAAAATTCTCATAATTGTTGCCTTCATGGATGAATATTGGGTAATTACAATTAAAGCATTTTGAGCAAATCAACATACACAATTTGATCAATATATACAATTAGAGTTGGTTATGTTGAAGGATATAAATCAAACAAGACAAATATAGATGAAATTCATTTATTCATCCAAAAGTGTGTTCATTCATCCAAAAATTAATACTACAATATTAATTTTTGCATTGGATGGTGCCCAATCAATGTCTTTAGTTTTGTTGCTTAACCTTGGAGAGCTCCAAAGACTAAAACTAAAGTAGATTAGCCTATTACAAACCAAATGAAGAATTTGCCTTCATCTCACTGTTGAAATCTTCTAATTTTTTTCCTACATGAAGACAAGTGATAGAAATGATGAAAACAATTGAAACTATATTTTTTTTTTGACAAAGTTTGAATTTGCTATGAATTTTTGAAGTGTCCCACCTATCATGGTTTCTAAACTACCTCCAAATTAGCTAAAATTGTATCCATAATGATCATCTTACTCACCTAATGAAATCAAATTTATTTATTTTAACACAGAAAGCTTGAAAGAGTCACTTCCTAAGATGAATTAACATTGAAAAGATGAAAGATCTTATTGTGGTCACTAATCACCCCATTCCAATTAGCTAAGACATTGATTGTAGCCAAAATTTCATTCTCTAAAACCCCCCTGTAATGGGCTCATTCCTAAGCGTCCACAATGGATAAAAAAGGTCCGTGCATAATAGGTTGTTTTACCTTAATATGCCTTTAGAACACTGCACTTGCTGAATTTCTGAAAAATTGTTTTAGATTTCAAATTGTTAAATAAGCTATGGCATCCCATGATTTTATAGCAAGTTTGCAATTTCATTCACTGAGAAAAGGATAATAAGGGAGGAGGCTCGAAAACCGCTCAGGCTCCAAAACCACTCATCTTCTGAAATGTATATTTCTGGTACATGATGCTTTTTGATCTTTACAGTAATGTACAAATAGTGAACATTTGAGGGGGTGGGCGGTTTTGGAGCCCTATGCCATATTGACTTCAGAAATTCATAACTAATTCTACAGAGCTCCAAAAAATATGAAACGACTTGGGTTAGATGCCTATTCAAGCTGTCTTTCATGAAAAATTCACTGAAAAATACTTCAAGATGTTTGACCTGCCCAAAATTCTGTTCCAGCCCTTAGATGGTCTGTTTATGGACCTCTTGCCTTATATCTCCAAGTACTCCCTTGGAATTTTTGTTCCTAACTTAAAACCTTGCTTGCTGGCTTTCGGACACCATTGACCAGGGTTTTTTTTTAGGCAATTAAATGCCCAATTTCCTCAAAACGAAAAGGGGCAACTTAAAGCCTATAGAAAAAAATGAGGGTAAATATGAAAAAAATGCCAGACAGAAATAATAGCCCTCTTCATCGTTGCCAACATGCTTCGAAAACCTCATTTCATTTATCATGAGAAGCCAAAATTACATACAAAAACTACATATTCAAAATTGTATACTCAAAATTTGCTCTCTTTCAATTAAAGACCCTAAATTAAGGAGCCAGTCAACTTAAAACCTTCTTCAAAGGAAGGCCACATTACCATTTGTCCCAAAACCAAAAAAACAACCCTGCCACTGACTGGTGAACGTGGCTCCTGATGGAACGTGCTGAGGTGCCCTAAGTCACATCCTTCATTACTTCATGTCTCATCAGTCTTTGTGACATTTCACTTCATGATCACCTGCACAACTGTCGTATCAGAAATTGAAGGACACCAGAATGCTCGTTGCTGTACTAAGTTCATTTCTTCATGCGAGTACTCAAACTGCGGCTACCACTCCGATCGAATTCCGAAGTAAGCTAAATCAATGCTCACCCATTCCACCATTGTTTGCAACTCAGGAGCTACGTTCAATTGATGCGTCTTTCTGGAGTCCCTCTGCTAGCTGGAGGTTGTTTAGAGACCATTGGCAGGGCAGGGGGTGAGAGGTGGAACGCGGCGACGGAGATGCGTGAAGAACAGCAGCGACCGGCCGCGGCTCAATCTACTGATGCTGGAGAGATTGATTCAGTGCAGCGCGCGTTAGGGTTTTCGTTGGAGGTCTTGAATAATCGATTTCATTTCTGGCACTACGGGTACGTATATATCAATCATGGCATTGCTGCTGTGTGGTGTTGTGGAGCATTGCGCAGAATAAATGGTCCTTTGTTTGTCAAATTGTTGAGCCTCTGACAAGTAATGCAGCAATTCCTGTATAACAATATGATTATCCAGTCCTTGCTCGTCTCTGTCCAGTGGTTCCAATGCTTTCTAGTAGTAGACATAACTATGCAATTAGTTGCCATGAATCACATTTGTAAGTTCGATCTGCATTATCTGTCCTCAAGGCAATCGATCATGTCTCAATTCGATAGACTGAGAGTATACTATGTCCAGGATGAGCGTTGGTTTGATCCACGCAAAATCAAATTCTGCTTTCTGAAATGTAATGTTTGAATGAAAGAATTTAAGTGAACATTGGACTTGGAAGCTAGGGTTGAATATATTTGTTAATCAAGACCCTGTCTGATCTCTCTGGTTCCATGCTCGATGCTATGCCTCACTCCAGTAACCGAAGTTTCAATTCGATTCAAAGCAAGAATCAGTTCCGGGAGTTGAACTAGTTAGCTTGGTTACCGTGGTCATTTATTATTTCTCTTTGCCTCTTCTGAAACTTGTTTCGTGCTGTTTGCCATCTTTCTGTGATTGAATTAGGCACTTCTAAGCAACAGGTATCATGTAACATGACTGTTAAGTAGTATTTCATCGGTAGTTCGATTACAGGTGAGCCAGAAACTAAGGCACATAGTGTGCATTTTTGTCTACTAATTAGATCAATCTGCTGCTTTTCTAATTCAGTTTCCAGCATTTCGGTACCTAGTCCACTCCATACTTGATCTCAAAATGGAAAACTATCTCATATTTGCAATGCACGCAGCAATAACATTTTGCTGTTGGGAGTCCTTTTTATCATTCTCTTTTAAGCAGGAGAGGATTCTTATCACAATCGGGATCACAATACTTTGGATTTTGGAGATTCAGGGTCTTCAATTCTAATCGAATGTGGGTTTCGTGCGCAAAATGAATCAAGGAGCTGGCTTCAGGTCAAGAGACTAGACCGGTGTGAATGAAGAGTCTGTGGGGGTGGTTTGATCTGACTTACTCGCTAGTCATGCTCCTTCAGGTGTGCAGGCGTCAGGAGGAGAACCGGAGGCATGACTCTATCACATTGTGGTCATTTTGTACAAGAGGAAACGAAGGCAGCAAGTGGGTAAGAACGCGTGCATTATCTTCTGAAACAGGCTAGAAGTCCGTCAGCGCTAAACCCCTTTTAAAATGACTACTTTGTGACATTCACGGTTTTCTTTTTGAAGATTTTACAGTCGGTACGCATCAAATTTTTTTGGATTTCCTCGCTTGGAGGGGCATGCACACAAGGAAACGAAGGCAAGTACGGAAGAACGCGTGCAAGGAGTTTTGAAACGGTGTTATTGAAGGTATGTTCGTACTCGGTGTCACAGGTGATGTTCGCAATCCAAATCTGCTTGAGAAGAGTATACTTAGGTCTAAATTATTTCATAAGACGTTCAGTAACTACTCCCCTATAACAATAAGTGCAAACATACTTTAAAGAAGTCAGTTACGGGTAGTAAACTCTTTTGATCCTTGAAATCCCACGGCCTTTTCTCCATCAAAAACCACTCAAAAATGCCATTTCTATTGCAAATACCAATAAACTTTAAAAACTGTTTTTTTTGGATATTTAACCATTGGAACTTGTACTAGAATAATAATATAAGAATGTGAGGAAGAAATTTCAAGAAATTTGGCCCCGTAGATTGCAAGATATTTGCATTTGAAGTGAAGAAATCAAGTATTTTTACATGTCGTTCAACTAAATTTCTTGGCTTCAAATCTTCTTAAATTAAAAATTTTGTACAACTAATATTGATTTTCTAATATTTTGTATTGAAGAGTTGAGTTGAAGATTTAGGAAGAAATTTGAAATACATTGTACTTCATTTTCACTCATAAAAAAATTATGAAGTAGAAGAACGAGATTAAAGGAAAAACTAAACCATTAATAGCTCTTAAATGGAATCAAAACACAAAAATCTTGATATTGAGATTGTTCTAGCAAGAAAATCTTACCTAGTCTAATAATTTATTTTCTTAAATTGTAAAGATTACATTCATAAACGAATTCCATAAGTTATTTTTTCAAGAAGACACTTAGATTGCCCAAAAGACAAGATTGTCTATAACTTTCTCATTACTAGTCCACTTAGAATAAATTAAAGATTCAAATTTAGACAAAAATGTCATCTTTGAGAAAAAAAATAAAAAATAAAAAAATTCAATTTTTTGTGAATTTTTTCCCTTTGTCCCTTGAGTTGCTTTTTGTACTAAATTGGTATAACTTTTCATTTGCTTATAGGCATGGATTGAAAAAAGATTATATCTCCGAAAAGCTAACATAATTTCTTATATTAAAAAAGAATCCCTAAAAATCATGGCAAAAAGTGAGCTCATACAAGCCTACCTAAAATTCCAAGAGTTTCTCGTTAGAACTTTGGAACTTTAGGGGTTAATACTTAAAGGATGCTCAACCATTATTTTTGGCCAATGAATGATAGATGATTCTTTTGTGAACTAGGACAAAAGTGCAACTATTCACATTCAAAATTTTGATTGAAAAAAAGAGGTCTTATATTAATAGTAGTTTGATTTCTAATTACAAAAGTTTTTGGATTTTTTAAAATCAATAATTCACATAATACAATATGTACACAATTTTTTTTGGTTTCCTTGTTTGAAATTGAATGCACTTTGGAATGAATGCATGTAAGGAAAAAAATGGAAAGAATCATATTCAAGTGTGTGTTCATGTAATAAATGACTTATTATCAATAATTACATTAGAATATTAGAATTACAGAAATTTAATATATATCTGAGAGGGATTTGGTGATATTATACATTTTTAACCCTTTTATTAGTCTAAAATGTAACCAATGCCAATATGAGGTAAGAATTACATGAAAGTTTGCCAAAAATAAATTGGATAATGGAATTTTTTTTGCCATGGAATTTTTGTTATGAAATTAATTCTATGTTGATAACATTTGTGTCAAATTTCAAGGTTGATAAATTCACACAAAAAAAAATATTTGAAATCTACCAACATGTGTCATTTAGTGTAAGATTGTAAGAGGCCATTTCACTAATACCAAGTTTGACCCCCTCATGTAGGTTAGAAATTGATTTTTTAATATGAATTTTTTAGAAGATCACCTTAGTTTATGTTTATAACATATGTGCCAAATTTTGAGTTCAAAAGTTTTGTGCGAAAAATAATATTGGAAATCTACCAACTATATATAGATGTAAGAATGATTTTTTCAACCCTTAGTATAGTATCATTTTGTAGGTCAAAGTTTGACACAAATGCGAGCACAAATGTGAAAAATTATTTTATAAAACTACATATATAGATAAATTTTGAATATCTTTTTTTGAGTGACATCTTTGTGCAAATTTTGGCCTTGAAATTTGGCATGTAAATTATCAACATAGAGATGATCTTGCCAAAAAATTTCATATTAAAATTCAGCCCTAAATTACTTTTTCAACCCTCAAGAGGTGTCAAAGTTGGAAGCATTGAAATTTCTCTCATTGCAAATTCAAAAATGTCATTTTGATTTGAATCCTATTGTACAAATTTAAACTAGAGATGCTGGAAACTACATGGAAAAAAAAACACATCAATATCACTTATAGATTGAAAAATTATAATATTTAATCATGAGGGTGTTAAAACTATAAAAGTGATTTGAAGTATTTCAATTCTTTTTTCACATGTAAAATATAAAAAATTAGTCACCAAAAAAATATGAAGTTAAAGGGCATAATATGTACAAGTGCTTAACATTAAACAATTTATTACTTTCCAAAATTTGTGCTACAATTTTAAGAAATGAAATGAAATAATGAATGTCTAATGTAAATTTTTATTTGAGATTTGGTATATTATAGGCTCATTTTTAAAAGCTCTTAGTCAATGAGAGTAGAAAATCAAGATTTGCAACAAAAACCTTTGTACAAAATCTTGAATAGAAAAATCATATTGATTCATTTTCAAAATCAAATTTGTTGAGAAGCCAACATGGAGGACTCTAGTCCAAAAATACCAAAAATATGACCAATATTTGGAGGGACAACTAATCAATAGTTAGATCTTTTATAGATCTAGTAAAATTTTGTCAAAAAAGAAGCCTTCATCCTTCACTAAAGTACCCTAGTCAGAGACCACCACCCTCATTTGTCCTTGAGGGAAAATGCGGAATTTTTTGATTTTTCATATATAAAAAAATTCACAAATTTTGAATCTATGTTTGCAACTAGACTAGCTATGAGAGGTGCAAGAGATAAATTAATCAAGCACAAAATAGGAAATTTTTTTTTACCTACATCTTTAGAAAGACTAAGAAGAGGGCTAGTTGAACTTGACCAAATTTTAAAATTTTAAAGATAAAAATTGGTAAAAATTTTAAGCAAGGATAATCAAATATTTGGTAAAGCTAAAAAAACTCTCTAGATATAATAAACATTGATTTGAAAAAACTATACTTGACTCAATTGCTAGAAAAAAGGAGAGAAAAAAATAGCCAAGGAAAATTGACCCCTTCATTGTCCTAGCCAAGGATAAATGTAAAAAATTGCCCCCCATTTGGTGCCACCTTTTTTTACTTCTCAACCTCTCCACTTGAATTTGGAGTATTTGATTGCAAATATAAATTCAAGTATTATCCAATTATTAACATGTATTTCAAATTAAAAAGTTATAGTATTTTCTCTAGGGGTAAATTGTGTGGCAATGAGGAGCCAGGAAACAAGGGTAAAGCTTTAACCTAAATCCTCAATTTGAAATTTTGGTACAATCATCTTGGGTTTAGCCAGATTTGTTCAGTATTATTTTAATCTACCATTTTAATAGATGGACTTCTTATAACATTCAATAGCATTGGCTTCTCTCAACAGTGGAGGGTGTGGAATATTTGACACCCCAATAATGTTTTATCAGTAATTATTGAAGTAAGTGGATATATGGAGGATGAAGAGGTTGTTGGGTGTGGAATATGCCACACCCTTCACTGTAGAGAGAAGGCAGAGCCACAACATGCTACTGAATGTTATGCTACTCCCTGATGACATAGGTCGGCTACTGGCTTCAAGACAACTAGACAAGGATTATTTTTTTAGTAGCATAAAAGTATTGTCGGCAAGCTTGCCCAATGTCCATAAGCTGAGAAGTCTGTACTGGGGAAAATGGTACAGACTTTCGAGCCTCCTCCAGAATATGGGCTACAAATTGAGAAGAAAAACCAACTAAGCCTTATCTTTAATTTATATTTTCTTCAAGCACCCTGCACTCCGGACGGCATATATTCAGCCATTTGCTCAGTGTCTGTTCAGACGTTCAGTGTCTGCTCAACAATGTAACTTACTTACCTGTCTTGTGACCATCTGCCACACTCGTTGAGTGCTCCAGATCTGTTCCTCCTAACTGAAACTTAGCAGCAGCTGTGCCAGTACGTTGTGATTGTTTCACGTTTGATGTCAGCGAAGGCGTCGGACACTGTCGGGCTGTGGAGTTCTTCAAGATTTGAAGTGTTTGGGCTTGAATTGAAGGACATTTGCGGTGGTCCTGGGAACTGGACGTACGTTGGAGACCACCAGTTGTTTGCTTCTGATACTAACTGAGGTGAATTTCTCATCTTTGCTACTTCTATCACTACTAGTTGAATTTCTTCAGCCTGCACTTTTCTGTCCTTTCTCAAGACTGAGTGAGTACTACCTAGGCACAGGAAGAAGTGAATCCGTTTGAAGATGATCTCAACGTAATGTTGTAACTGGCTTCCAATACGGGGAGCATAATTTGGTTTCCCGGAGTCTGCTTATCTGTTTAATTTAATCGTGTTCATAGCCTTGAGGTCAATTTCTTGTACAACTTGTTGACGTGGATTTGTTCTAAACCTTGGTGTAATCAAAGACAAGCAATTTCTTAAGTACTCTGTTTCATGAATCAGACAGTGCTCAGACAAAAGAACGACGTACCAAATTCAGCTTGAAGTCGGTAACATAGGTTGTGAGGCAGTGGCGTGTTAGTGTGTCATGGAGGCCGATGCTCTTTTCAGAAGAGCGAGGTGCGCACTTGCTCTTCATGGTACCTATGTCGGTGGTCAAAGTGAGCTTATTGGAAGTAGGCGAGCACCGAAGCAGTTGCTTCAACCCCCTGAGGTTTGTGACTTCCTGAAATCGGATCAACCTTTCAAGAAGGAGAGTATTTTTTTCTCTAGCATTCAGGAAGGCCATCAGTTTTGTGAGCAGTTAAGAAACTCCGGATGGACAGTGGCTGGGAACTTTACAGCATCTTTTGGGGGTGACGGGGTTGCTTTGTCTGGGGGAGGAGGCCAAGGCAGGGTAAACGAGATGAATTCCAAATCTAGTCAAGTGACCTCGGAGGCGTACCACATGCAATACTTGTATATTCCGAAAGCTTCGTTTCGCATACGCCGCCAGCAGATGCGTTTGACTGAAGAGGCTTTAGACGACCTTGGCCGTGTACATACTCCGGAGGATGCTGCGGCATTTCTGTCTCATTACAATTCCCATCTTTCCACTGGAACATACCACGTCGGAGGAGTCCTGTTAAAAGGGGTCACCATCAAATCTGTTTCCGAGACTACCTTGGAAAGTCTGGTGGAGAAGATTTCCTCGAATTCCCATGGGGAAGCTGAGGCCAGCTACATGAATGTAAAGGGTGGTGTGAAGGTCGTGTATGTGAACAGCAAGAGTTTGGCTTCTACCAGAAGCTCGAGCAGTCACAGAGCAGTGGTGAGATGTGCTCACACTGCGATTGGTCCTCAGACAGACGATGAGGATGAGTTCAGAACTGGATTGCAGGACATGTCTACTTGGCACGTCATCGATACAAGCCTCACAGCTGAACTCATCCCTGTGTGGGAGATTGCACTACAGGAGACTAGGAATGAGGGGCTTCGTCAAGCTTGTGATCTTCTCCGTGAGGCCTGGCAGACATCAGTTGAAAGCGTGGATGATCTTAAAACTGGCAGGCTCTATGAACTGTGGTGTCAGTCCCTGCAACAAGCGCGCACCAACAAGGTCACGTGCTTGCTGAAAGAATTGCACGCATCATCTTCCCCTCAAACCTTGCATATTCAGCTTTCGAACTTGTGGTTAGAAGCCTCTAGAAGAGTCAAATCGGACGACTTCGTACAAACCTCTGACAGGTTGCGCTTATTCCAAGATGCTGACTTCCAACATCTATTAAGCAGAATTGTTGAATCGAATGACAATGATATGGATGATGCAAAGATCTCCGTGCATCGGATAATTACGGATATGCAACAATTGCTGCCAGATGAAGATGTTTCTTTGAGTCGATCAGTGAAAAATTTCATGCGAAGTTATGCTCAAAAGCAGATTAATACTGACCGATTGCCTACACTGGAGGAACTATCAAGTTCTAGTGGACCATTAGAGCCCACTTCAACAGAGTTCAAAGACGATAACATTTGGACTCCTCCAAAAGAAGGTACGATCTGCAATTGATGTATTCTCATTTTGCATTCAAACCTTATAGAAATTAACCTAATTACAGGAACTTACTATTTGGTTCTCTTGTTATTTGTCACCAAACCCAGTGAACGAATAAACAAATAATGACTTTGTTGAAATGTTTGTTGCAGATATTTTGCTTGAGAACGTTGAAGTTCCGCCATACAACTCGTTCTGCCGTACAAAGAAAGATTTATACACGTATAATGATGACTTTTTGGTCGATCGGCCTATTGCAAAATCCTCTGAAGATCTCTGTAAAACTATGATGGATCGTGTGAGACATCGTCAGGAGCCATTTGCTGCCATGTGTAATACAGCCCATGGAACATCCGACAATGATGAAGATGACGATGATGATGATTTCTTTGGAAGCAATAGCAGTGATGGCTGTTGTCTGAGTTCTGATACCATTGATCACAGTCATGGTAGAATCGATTCTCCTCTCGAAATATTGATGCAGCTATTACGGCGTTCTGACTTGGTCGTGCAAATTGCTCTGTTGCAGCTTTTGCTTGAAGAGCGTTGTGCTATACCTCTTGTGATTCCCCGTGCTGATGATTCCAATCAATTTTATCAACTAGTAGAGGCTCTCAAATTTGTGCAAGTGAAACTGGCAAACCAAGAAAATTTGACGATTGTCGAGAACAGAAGTTTACTGCGCGTGGTCTTTGTTTCGAACAGAGGAGTTGTATCTCAGCGCGAAACTGCAGATATGGCATGTGAAGTGATGAACTGTCAATTTTCAAGCAAATATCTCAAGGGTGAAACTAGTGCTGGCTCTGCTGTATTGGAACTCGGAGTTGGTTTCCTAGAGAACGCAAAGGAGCAACCTTTGGAGTATGTACCTTGCCTTGTTTTCAACATATCGGGAGATCATAACAAGCTGGGAATGATTTTGGAGAAAGTTGCCGATATTGCAATCATTGAAATGGACCTGAAGGAGCAACCAAGCAAGCCCTCTTGGACTAGTTCGAGAAGGATCCCCACCCGCTTTTGGAGTATTAGTCCTTCAGGTCGAGGTGGAAATAGACACTATGACTATGATCATGTCTGGGGGAACTTCAAGGATATTACCAAGGGTATTAACCAATTCCTGCTGAAAACAATCAAGTTGGAGAGCTTTCAAAGAGCCAATGGTGGAGCATTGACTTTGGGTCAGTGCTTGAGTTCTCTTGCTCCATTGAATGCAGAGATGCCTACTTCCTATAGCGAGCACCTCGATGCAATTCAATTTGATAAAATAAAACCCTCTTTATCATTGCAGCAGCTTTACACCAAAGAAGCAGGATACTATTTTGAGTCACTTCAAAAAAGAGGAAAAGCGGTGGAGCTTGGGCGAGAGATGAAGAAGTGTAAAGAAGAACGTGCACGAGTGGCAAGCACTGTTGCAAAGCTGCCAATCCTTCAACACTTTGTTCAAATTCTCAGTGAGCAAAGCTATGTGAAGCGAACCATCAGCATTTTGCACCTGCAAGTGGCAATTGATCAAAAGCTAGAGGTGATACTTCTCAAGGCTACTAGAAATGTGAATGATGCCTTTGAGCAAACTCAGAGGATGCCAACAGATTCCACATTGAAGAAGAGGTACAATGTTGCAAAAAGAGAACACGTGGATCAAATGTTAGGTTTGGAGCACCTATGGCGTGAATTGAGTCACATATTTGTTGCAGATTCTAGGCGCCAAGCACATCTGCCAAAATTGGCAGCATACCATTTGTTGGATGGCCACCCATTGGAGATTCTTGATGGAGATGCTACAACTTTTCATAAGTTGTGGGTGGATAGGGTCCTTGTGGAGCTCAACACTCAGCTACATGCCATACTCAAGCGTGAACCCAAGGTGTTTGTCTTGAGTGTAGTAGGGCTACAAAGTAGTGGTAAATCTACCCTACTCAATGTTATGTTTGGGACGAAATTGAAGGCAAGTGCAGGAATGTGTACTCGAGGAGTCTTCCTTCAGCTCGTAAAGTCCGAGTGGCGTGAATTTGACTACGTGCTTATTTTGGATACTATGGGTCTTAGGTCGCCGGAGTTTTTTGGCCTTCAGGACAGCGTAGCTCAAGACAATCGGTTGGCAACATTTGCTGTTCTCCCAGCAGATGCTTGCGTCGTGATGGTTGCTAATGAAGAGGATAATGGGCTTAAAGATGTGCTACCGATGGTGATGTTGGCATTCAAAGGGTCAGCTTTGGCAGAGAAATATGGAAGAAAAATGCAAGCAAAACTGGTTTTTGTATACAGGAGTGTTGACATCAATGATACAAAGAAATTGGAGAAGAATCAACGAAAGCTTCAAGTGGACTTGACAGAGGCATCACTGGCAATTGGGAACCTCAACTATGGTGGAACAAGTGACCGAGTAGTTACATCAGAAAGCGATGGTGTCAGCCCTCTGAGCGACTTTCAAATCAAAACAAGTGATGAGAAGCTTAGCGATGTGAAGTACTTTGGGAATGTCAAGAAAGGTGCGAAACCACCAGGAGACACACCCGATTGGGAGTATGGCTCTAAGGTGGAAGAGCTGCGAGAGTACATTCACAAGCGTGTATTAGATGCAGGGCGTTGGAAGGACAGTACTCATGAGTTAGTGGAGTGGAAGGATTACTTGGGGATGGTTTGGCAAAGTATTTCTGAAGCGAACTTTGAATTGAGCTTTCTTGACCACATAGAACATGCAAGCTATCAAGAAATGCAAACCAAACTGGCGATGTCCCGGCAGAAAGTTGGCAAGAAATGGCAGGATGAGTTTGAGATATTAACAAATAATCTTCAGGGAATTGCTGAAATTGGGGACAAAACATTAGTTAACCTGTGGAAGATTCTCAAAATCAAGGTTGATGGAACTGTGAAGGAAGAAGAAGGAAAAATTCACAACGTTCTGGAGCAAAAACAATGCAAGAAATGGAAGGTTGCTGAAATTGATAGATGGAATTTTGACTGCTCAACAATCGACAATCATTGGAAGGGCCAACTTCGCGATTGCATCGACGGTGTCCTCAACTTTGACAAGGTAGTCAAGGAATATACCAACAAGATACAGCAAGAGATTTCAGAGGCAGGGGTGAAGCACCATGCGGACATTGATTCAGCTGGCAAGGAAAGGAGGATGTCCAAAGATTTTGAAGGAATTTTTGAGCGCATACTAGGAGAAGCTGAAATCAAGCATCCACCTTTGGCGAAGAAGGTAGCGGGAAGAATCCACAATTTATATGTGGAAAATCCAGTAGTTGGACGAAAATTCTCATTCGAAGAGAAGAATATGGAGTTAGCATCGGTTGGACAACGAGTCTCTTGGGATGATAACAAAAAGGAGCTAGGAAATATTTTCACAATTGATACAGTCTGGAATGCTTCTAATTCAATCATGCAAGCTTTCAAAAACCTTTGGAAACCTTCCCGTAAAGGTCGAGATGAAGTGACCTCAGGGTTTAAGTTTAAAAATGATGGAACTGAAATTCAAAATTGGTTGTGTAAGGTGCAGTCTTACCTTGAAGATGCAGGTTTCATCTCGAAGGATGCTGTACTTGAGATTCACGCGTTGATATCTAAGGTGATGTCTTACCTTGAAGATGTAAAGCAATATTCCGATCACTTGGTGCAGGCAATGATCGAGCTGACACAACAATCAGAAAAGCAATTTTCAAGACATGTGCAGCATTCCATGCATAAACTGGTGAAGGCCTTATTGACAGTACGGTTGACAGAAGTTCAAGAGCAATGGGACTCTGATCACAATGTTTCTAAGCGATTGGAGACTCAGCGAGAATATCTTTGGAAACAATTCCGAAACCATGCAAACAAACTTGCTGCGACCAACAGGTTATCTATGGCAATTTGTGACCTTTTGGAAGAGCATCATTTGGTGGTCGCTTTTCAAGAACTTATCACAAAATCTGTATCAAACAAGCTACATAGTGAGCAGTGGGTATGCAATTGGGAGGTGATGAGGGCTTATTTGGACCTTTACTTGATTAATCTCATTTCAGAAACCAACAATATCCAGCAGCTTCTTGAGTATGTTTCAGATGGAGCATTACTTTACAAAATTGTTGTGACCAATTTCATCACAAGGGAAATTATTGAACAGTTAAAAGATGGCCGTAATAACTTTGCTTGGATCCAACTCAGAGACACTATCTGTGATTCTGTGCGAACTGCAGCTTTTGAAGCCGAGCATCTGAATCCTGAATCTTCTCTCCAACGGCCTCTCATTTTTCAAAGGAGTATAATCAAATCTCTCAGTCATGTATCACCAGAGATTGCTCGCTTGGTTTCCATCAATGTGAGCGAGGAGGTTTGTTCACAGTATGGAGATGACATTGATTTCAGTCAAATTTCAAGGGAAGTGGTTGAGAAAGTTCATCGCATCCACTTCAATCCAATCTCTTCTACAAGCAAAGTGGTGGACATGGTGCGCACAAGGATGATCAAGTCCAAATCAGATAGCATTAGACCACGGTGTGATGCCATGTGCCCTCGTTGCCATGTCACATGTTTACTTTCAGCTAACCATATTGGCAAACACAATGCTCTACATCAGTGTGAAGGTCTTAATGGTACAAGACATCATCGTAGCAAGGAGTTGGTTTGGCTCTCATGTGCTAAGTGTGTAGAATTGGAGTGGGATGTTGTTCCATCCCGTGTCCCATCCGGTGTCCCATATAAAGAATATTGGCTAGAGCACTATTCAGATTGGGCCCTCCCTTCTAATATTCTGGGAATGACCAAAGTTAGAGAGTACATCTTTGCTAACTTCCAGAAGGAGCTTCTTAAAAAATATCCAGATTGTAAGGCTTGCAGTGACATTCCTCCCCATTTCAAGCTACTCAAGCTTGAGGAGCTCAAAGTCGAATTAGACAATATCATTCGAAGCAAGGCATGATGTACCCACACTTCATATGCTAGTGAAGGTTCTCTAGATGGAGTCATGGTTGAGATTGTTTGCTTGCAAGCAAATATAAATAAAACTTCATGTATTTTTAATGATCACAAATTTGCTAATGCATTAAATATTATGTTCTTTGAAGGATAGGTGTTATATAGCTTTTTCAACATCCTCAATATTTTCAATTGTTATACGTTGGATACCTTCCTTGTTCTACACTTTTGTATGTTTTGATAGTATTGTGTATTTATTAGATGCTTCAATTTTCCAAATGCTTTGTTTCTTATTAGTTGCATGATCTTTTATCTTAAGCTAGAATTGCCTTAATATATTAACATGTTAGCACTATGCCAAGTTGCATAATATGTGGGGCTTTAGAATAAATTTCTTCATTTACAATTGATGATTTTTTCAACTAACCCTAAACTTGATGATATTTAAAGATTAGCATACATTCTCATAAAAAGGGTTTATTTCAACTTTGAAATGGAGACAAAATTGCTCTACAATTTCCTTCAATCTCATTCCTCTATGACATTGGAGGTTATTTTTTCTTTAAGAAGGTTAAGATCAATGGCTTTTTTCCCCTTCAATGTAAATGTAGTCAATATCCCCCCAAAGTAATATGCATAAATATGCATAAATAAGTAGAAAATCAAAATCAGTAGTATAAAAAATTTGATTAAAAAAGATTCAAAGCCAAAAATCTAATCAAGGAAGGTACAAAAAACCTTGTTTTATTCACTTCAAATGCATATATCTTGCAATCTATGCAGTCACACTTTCTAAAATTTCTTTTATATATTCACATACTAGTCAAGTATAAGATCCTATGGTTAGATATGCAAAAAAAGAAACAATTTTTAAAGTTTTTTTCACTTTGCAATAGAAATGATAATTTTGAATAGTTTTTGATAGAAAAATCACCTTGGTCCTTTAGAGGTGAAGGTCATTACTTATGTGACTACACTTTTAGGACTATACTTAAAACACCCCTTGTTCTTGTATATTGGATTGGTTGTGGTAGTTGGTCTTTGCTGTATCATCCAATCTATCATCCATATTTGCTCAATGTAATGAAATTTAAAGTTTAATTTTAAAACTAGTATGTCTTTGAAAGAGAAAAGGTATTGCCTTTGGAAATTTGAGGTTGAAAGAAAGTGGCTAGTGAAAATTTGATACTATAAGAAATGAATTGAGGGTTGTTGCAAGAATCAATGACCATTTTTGGTAGCATTTTGCAAAATTAGTTTTGTCCAACGTTATAACTTTTGAATAATGAATCCAATGCCCCAAACAAAGAATTCATTTCTTGATGTCTTTATTGTAATTATATCCCTTTATTAATAAAAAAATTTAAATCATTTTATTCTTAAAAGTCTATTTTGTTAATTTGTCACACTTTTGGATTTAGGGGTTTTGAATACAATTGAGTGGTCTAAACTAATGATTTTTAATTAAAATTTGTATGGTATACTCCTATAGTAGGCAAATACGTTCCTATCAAAGGGCATCTAAAATACATTATTATATATTGTCCACATTCATGCAAATAGGCCCTCCTTGTTTTTGTAGTTCTAAACAATAAAATGGTTTTGACCTCATTTTTTTGGTCAAATCTCATTACCATCAAGTCTTTGCAAATCTCATTTTCGAGGACTAATTTGACTTCCAAAATCAATGAATGTCTTAAAAATTCTTTACAATGTATATCAACTATTGAAATACTCAAAAAAATTTCATTCCAATCTAAAATATTGTTCACTATTGGTGGGCATTTCTCTACTACTAACTTTCTAACTCTTCCTAAGATAACCTAAAAATTGCCATAGCTAGCTTTGACCTAGCTTAAATGTTGGGCTATAATTCCAAATGTCTTTAAACTTTGGCACAATTTATACTAACTACTCAACTACATACTTATCTATTTTCCAAATTTAGTGGACATTTTTCTAATCTTTCATGGCTTCTACGCCTTGGTTGTATTTTATGCATTACTCACAAAGCCTATAACCAAGTCTTGATACTACATAGTAGATAAATAAAAAAGCTTATGTCTCATGTTTCATATTCATACTCAATAAGAATGAAGTTCCCTAATAATCTCCTCTTGGTTGCCTTAGAATCCAAAAACACCTTCACTTTGAAGACTCATATCTCTTCTACAATAGATCTAGAGTTGAAAATTGGCATCATGGTAGATCAATTATTCTACAATATAATTTCAAAGCTTTTTCTTAATTTAGCACTTTATTAAAACACAATCAAAACTCCTCACACCAATCCTTCTTTCAATAATAAATCACCAACAAATGTAATTTAACTAAGCACTAGGTGCACTCTCCTATCTCAAGATCCCAACCAATAAAGAAACCAGGGACTAACCTTTACTTTTAAGTAGCAAATCCCAATCCTAGGTTATTAGATGGTGGATAATCCTAACCCTATCCCCATATTCCTAGCATCAACTATTAACCCACCATTTATAGTCAACCAACAAATAATAGGAACTCCCTACACTATATACATCGTTTAATATACAAAGATGCCTACTTTGATAGTTTGACTAACTCCTAAAGTCCTTGTGAAGGACTTTGAGGTTGGCTTGTATCATTTCAACTTTTGACATGAATTTTTTAAACATTTTTTGAAGATAGGAAATTAGAATAGCTTTCTAGGAATATTTTTTTTCGAATTAGTGCTTGAGAACAAAAATTGTGTGACTCTAAGTCCAAAAAGCAAGACAAATGACAATAAAAAAAACCCACAATATTTTATTTTTATTTTCCAAAGATTATATTTTTGTCTAAATCTAAATCTTTGATTCATTCTATTTGGACAAGTGATGAAAAAGTTATGGACAATCTTGTTTTTTGGGCAATCTCAGCATCTCTTTGAAGGAATAACTTATAAAACTTGCAATTTTTACAATTTTTCAAAAAGAAATGGTAGATAGGGTTAGGTTTGCTTGGTAAAACAATCTCAACATTAGAATCTCACCTATTATGGTTTTTGAATTCCATCTTGAAGATATCAATTGTTTACTTTTATTTCAATTTTAAACATCTTTCTACTTAATAATTTTTTAATGAGTGAAAATTAAGTTACTTTATATTTTTTTAAATCCTATATTTTCAAGTCAATTCTTTAGTAAAACAAATTAGAAAACCAAAATTAATAGTGCAAGAATTTTAAGTTAAGAAGATTTAAAGGCAAAAAATTTAGTTAAGCAAGGTGTATAAAATCCCTTGTTTTTTTCACTTTAACCCCTAAGTGCTCAATTGACCATTTTATGGTCACTGCCCAACTTCGGGCAGCATTTTCGGGCAAAAAAAAAACTTTTTTCAAAACTTTTTTTTTCAAAATTTGAAAATATTGGATTGTGTTTCAACATTTGCATTCAAAACTAAGATCTATACAATCAAACAAAAGTTATAGCAAAAAAAAGGAGAAATAGCACAAAGTGTCTAAAATTGCTTAGTGTTGAAAAACTTACTATTTGGGGGAAGTATTGATGCTTTCATTAATAAATATTTTTTATTTTTTAACAAATCAATAAAAAACACAATTTTGACCAATAAAAAAAAATTTCAAATCCTAAAAATAGAAATTGTATTTTTGGTGAATTTTTGAAGTTATATCTTCACAATTCATTTGAAGATAATCTATAAATAATTTTTAAATTTTGATCATATAGATACTTTATACTTTTTATGCTTTACATTATCTTCTTTGATGATAACTTCAAAATGTTGTAAAGCTTATATTTTATAACACATTTGTATTTTGTCTTAATCCCTTGGGCTTTTAGAAGTTGAATAGTTTGCATTTTTTTATAAAGAAATAAAAAACACGATTTTGACAAATCAAAAAATATTTAAATCCTTAAAATAGAAATTGTATTTTTGGTAAATTTTTGAAGTTATATCTTCAAAACTCATTTAAGAAATAATCTAAATTTATTTTTTTTAATTTGACTGTATGGACACTTTCTACTTTTTGTGCTTTACATTATCTTCTTTGATACTAACTTCAAAAAAGTTGTAACACTTACATTTTATAACACATTTGTGTTTTGTCCTAACCCCTTGGGCTTTTAGGGGTTAAATGCAAATATCTTACAATTTGTGTAGCCAAAGTTTTTGAAATTTCTAAAATGCTTTTTTATACTAGTCTACTGTAAGATCCTACGGTTAAATATGCAAAAAAAATAATAAATAAATTTTTTTTCCTTCTCTTAGTTTGCAATAAAAATGACAATTTTTAGTACTTTTTTTTTATGGAATGAGGCCTTGGAACTTTAAGGGCTAGTAGATACCCACGTCATAGCAATGTATATTGATTATGATTATATATATTATGTCTATTATCCTCATACTCTTTCAAAATCTCATACATAAATTTATCATGGATATTTAAGAAGATTTGAATATTTGAACAATTTTCTTTAAAATCATCGTCCCTATCAAGAACAAACATTACAATCTTTCAATCCATAGTTTCATATGCGGTATTGTTTGTCTTTCATTTCCTAGATGCTTCACAATACACCCAATTAGGATTTTATAATTACAAATTGATAGAATTTGATAAAATTTATAAACATTTTGATTTTTGCTTAATTTTGAATAAAAACTCCAAGAAGCTAAGAAGACCTTGGGACTCTTGAAAATTAAATAGGACATGATAATAATCTCTTTATTTGAAATAAATGAAAATTTGATTATAGAAATTTTATAAAAGAAACTGGTTTCAGAAGTAGATATTCAGATTTAAATTTTAATTTCTTAAACTTTTCAATAAGTTATTTTTGTCACCAAATACAAATAGTTGAGAACTAGGGGAAGGCACTTTAGACTATTTTTCAAAACTTTTCATACATACAAAGGAGTATAAAATGGGGTCTATTATTTTTTGTGAAGGGATTTTAAGGCCCCCTAATCTTGTGTACAATATATTTTTTCCCAAATAAATAATTTACAAGGGGATTCAAGGTGGTCAAAGATTTTTAAAATTGCATTAGCATTTTCCTTTAGTATTTTCAAATATTTTTTATTTTTTGTTTGAACTTTAAGTCATTCAATTGCAAATGCAAGGAAAACATTCAAATGCAAACAAAAAAAAGGATAAGAAAATATCAACTCACCATTTTCGAAAAAAATACAATAAACATTTCTAATCTGAAACACCTTCTAAATTGAATTGGGATTTTAAAGAGACCTATACTTATTAATTGAAATTTTACATTATATAAATAACTATTTTTGTTGTACATCAATAGTTATTGAAGTGCCAAGGGGCTATACATCATATTTCAAACATCTACAATTTTCTTTAATAAGTTCGTTAAATTTTTTGATTCCCCTAATATAACTATTTAGTATAGTTTACTATGAATATAATAATAGGCTCCTAACAAACTTGCAACTTCATCATACTTCATACCAAAAATCACATATACACCTAATATATTGAATAAATATATAAAATATACATACCAATCCAAACTTCTTGTTTCTTTATTCTACACTATTTCAAAAACATAAAAACTCCTACCTTGACCAAAAAAACTTGTTCTCCTCATTTGTCCTTGCACATGTATACCATCAAAATTTATCCCCCAAAATTGACCCTTATAGACATAACTACATACCCTTCCAAATCCATTATAACACCCAAAAAACTTACCCAAAATGAACTTTTGATTCAAAATAAATTCCTTCGACCATAGCATATGTTCTAAACTCCAAGACCACCTAAAATTCTACACACAATACAACATACAACAATTATGAGTGCATAATGACTATGTGAAGTACCCCTAAACTATGTACACAAAAGCAAGCTAAAACTAAAAATTCACCTAAAATACTATGTAATATCTAAAAAAATCCTATGACATTGTAATAAACAATGGATTTTAGTATTTCTAAAGTTCACTTCTATGATATACAAAGGCAATAGTATTAGTATATAAGCATATGAGCCTTGAGCCTATATAAAAGTACATATACTTCAACCATTGAAGATGTTTATAACATAAACACTTATATATAGGTATCTATAATATAAATATACTATAATTATAGAAGGTTTCTTTAATAAAGACATTTATACTATAGGTGTATGATCTTTGTGAGTCTCGTCATTGTCACTCAGGCCTCGGATTTTTCTTTTTTTCGCTTATTGCTCGTATTTAGGGTAATTATGGTTTAAAATCAACTAAAAAGAGTACTCACAGTAGGATTGATGCGATTCCTGCCAATGATGGAGAATTGGGTCTAATGATTTTGGAGTACCTTGAAAGATTCCTTAGAGCCAATTTCTACAACTTATCAGGAGATTAGACATGATTTTACACGATTCATAGGAGATTGCATTAGCACCACGGGAGTCCGACAGTCTCCTACGGGCGTCACGGCGAAGCCAACCGGCGAAGATTCCCTTGTACGGGAATGATTCCTCCCCGGAGGAATTAATTCCGCCACATTGCAATTTCTACTTTGATTAGGCAGTGTAGGGTTCTAGCGAAACTTTGCGCTTGTCATTGGGGGACTTCCTAGAAGATCCCCTAAAAGTTTCGTAATTTCCTGGATTACGGAAATGACTCCATGGGAAGTCAACCGCTTTTACCGGCAATTGGAAATTCATAGAAAATTCCACGGTGATGGTAAAATCCCACTAAAAATTAGGATAGTATTTTTTAGCCTAAATAAGCGTCCCACTAAATTTCAAGACTTTCTGACATCAACAAGTACCAGAACCGACAGTGTAGACAAGTTTTGATGGTTTTACCAAAACTCTTGCGAGTTGACCGGCGCACGGGGAGCATACGGAGTCCGATTCGGGTCAACTTAGACTCTTTTCCAACATTCTTGGACCTTCCCAACAACCCGGGCTAGTCAAAACCTTTGGGAAAAATCAATTCCAAAAGATAGATTTTCCACCCTTTTACCGGTTCGTGAATGTTAGCTTTGGAGCGCATTTGGGTTCCGAGAGTAAGGGGTAGGGGTTCCTTTAGACTGATTTGGGTCTTCTGGAGCTAATAGCGCTGTCCGTTTGGCGATTGGACCATTTCTCCAAAAGTTAGAATAGCTACAGCAGTAGGGTAGATTTTTTAGTTCGTTAACTTGGTTTTTTCGTAGTTAGTTTAGTTCGTAACTTGAGGGGGGAGGAGGCCTTGGAAATGTATAAAAGGCCTCCCCCTCCCCTCATTCCACACCTCTTTTGAACACCTCTATTTTCATTTTGAAACCTCTACTATCATTTCCACACCTCTTTTGAACACCTCTATTTTCATTTTGAAACCTCTACTATCATTTTCACACCTCTTATTTCAATTACACTATTTTTCCATCAATTCTCTATTCTATCTACACCCCATTACACATCACATGTGACTACCTTGCAAGTTTTTGGAATTCTCCAACTCCTTGTCCCCCTTGATACACTTGAGTTCCACCACATTCTTAAGTCTTTTGTCGTAAGCCATTCCAAGGACTTTGAGGTACCTTTGGAATGCTTAATCATTTGCTAGTACTCTCATTTTGAAGTGTTGATACCACCGTTAGTCGATTTAAGTCTTTTGATAAGGGATTCACAGCTTGGATTAGCTTATTGAGGATCCCCCTAAGCTTAAACGATTAATTTTGGTCCTGGTTATGTTCTAGGAGTTTGGGTAGGATCCAAATTCCTCTTTATTCCGTGAGTAGGCCAACCTCTGGCAAAATTATCCTAGAATTTGAGGGACAACCCTCTAGTACGGCGAAGCTATCGCCAAAATTCTAAAATAGTTTCTTGCCTTAGCCAAAAGTTTGTCAAATCCTTTTTTATTTTGGGGCTAGACCTCCCGAGACGGCGAAGCTTTGCCTTTAGATATAAAAAATTCCAAGTTGTTTTAGTTTAGAGGGTCCCCATAAAAGGAGACCCAATTGTGGCTTGGGAATACCAGAATTGGGGTGTTAACCCAATAAGCCAGCAGTCAAGGCTCGTTAAGCCAGTAGTCAGTATAAGGCTCGTAGCCAGTAGCAGTATAAGGCTCGTAAGCCAGCAGCCAGTATAGGCTCGTTAAGCCATCAGTCAGTATAAAGCTCGTAGCCAGCCGGTAGTGGCCAGCTACTCGCCGTCTAGGGCTCCCAAACCCTTTTTCCGACCCCCCACCCACACTCAGTCGGTTGCTTGATTGGGGGGGTCGGCCAATTTTCTCCACATACATCATGCCCAAAAAGACAGATTTGGTCTTTTGATTTAGAAAATTTGTAGACAGAGGAGAGTGGGGGTTTAGTTGAGAAAATTGAGAATTGCCAGAGAAAAGACAAGGGAGAAAATTGAGAGGTTAGGGTCTTATTCCAATTCTGGAATTTCTCAAACAACCAGAGTGTGAGAGAAGGAAGATTAGTGAATTGAATTGCACTAAGAGGGTGAGATTTCCATAATCCAAAACTGAGACCCCCAATCAAAGCAAGTGACCAGAGCATCAAGGGAGGGTAGTAAGAGCTTGAACTGAGCTAGTTCAAAAATTCAGAAAGTGAACCAGAGCTGAAGGGGAGAGCTTATTACCTCATACTGATCCTGTCAAGAAAGTCAGCCCCCTTGGTCAACTCAGTTTGACCAGCCCTTGGGGGCCTCCAGCACGTCCAGTTCGTTCCAAATTCAAGCTTACAGATCATATTCCAACCCCAGTTGCCTTCACATACTGAACTCTCTTGAGTGATCTCATTCACGACTTCAAAACTAAACTACAATACTAGTATAGAAGGTAGAGGAAGAAGACCTTAAGTGATTTGGAAGAAGGAAGAAAGGCCTAGGAATAGGGGTTACGATAAACAATACTAAATTGACTTTCTTGCCATAGTTTAGTGGTTTTCAAAGTCAAATACTAAAAAACGAAATAGAGAATCCATTGACTTTGGAATAGGATCTAGAATTAGCTAAAATAGATTAAGGTCGAAAAAACTTAGTTGGCATAGATTTGACTTTGAATTAGGATAGATTTTTCAACAATTTGACTTTGAAAATAGGATTTAAAAAGATAAAGAAAAGAACAAAATAGAAGGATAAAGAAATCGGTAAAAGGATAAAGAAAACACCCAAAAAAGAAAGAAAAGAAGGATGAAGACTTGAAGAGAAAACCAACATCCAAGGCAAATACACATTACAAAGACATTAACCGGAACAAGAACATTGGAGATGGAGGTGGAATTGGCGCCACGTGAAGAATTCGTGGGAGCAACCGAAGATCTTGAGTTTGTCATGGGAGAGGTTAGTCTCTGAATTTACCTTTTTAATTATATTTTCCTTTCCCACAATTTCCGTAGATTAGATTTTAGCTATTAGTTCCGATTAGACAGCCAATTAGTTTAGGAAGTTCCGATAAAAACAAAGATAGAATTTGCCTAAGCATCTAAAAGATAATTCCCAAATTAGACCAAAATAGAATTGACAGGAAAATCAAGCTTAGGAATTTGGACATTTGATTAGAAGTAGAAGTAGAAAGTAAAGCCCACAAGTACTTCCAAGGGTAAACCAAGCAATAGGTAGATTTTGGAAAACCAGATAACGGTCCAAATCTACTTATAATTCGCTTACCAAAGGATTTAAAAAGTGAATATTGAGTTGAAGTCAAAACCAAGGAAGGTAAAAGTAACTCAAACTAAAGATTGACACTTAGGTAACAAAAAGGATTCAACTAGGTAAATTTTGATGAACCAGTTAACGGTCAACATTTACCATAGAAAATTCACATTTATCTTAAGGTCAAAAGTTGAGGTTTTACCTTTGGAAAGGTAAAATTACTCCTTCTGGACTAAACCCAGTTCACTTATTCCGGTATTTAGCCAAAATAGTCAAGATTAGCCGAACCGAACATTAAACAAGGTAGAAATAGAATTATCCAAAAGATATCTTAGAACGGAAAAAACCCAAAGAAAGGAGAAGCTTAGCAAAAGGCTTAGGCCCTACAAGAATAGGAAGTAATCAAAATCACTCATTTGGTTCTGATAAATAGACCTTATCAGTCGGAAGTGTGGAAGCCAAGTGGCTAACTCTTAAAGTATAAGATCAACGATTGCAAATAGACTAATTAGGAGTAGGAATTAGAAAGATCCATTGCTTGGAAGGCGTAATTGGATTGCACGTAGGTTAGGCACCCACTAGGAATTGTTCACCAAATAGTAGAACCTGGTTGTGTCCACTTTATTCCCAGGGTGGGAATAAAGCGCCCACAATCTTCTAGGCTCTTAGGCTCACACTCCTAGGTTCAGATAATAGCAACCCTCCTTTTGCAAATGGTTTCTAAGATCTTGTAAAGTATTGAAGAATAGAAAGTTAGAAATCAATAAGGTCAATCATAGATAGACACCCACATCTTCATTAAAATAGTTGAAGGTTGTGATTTCAATTTCTAAAAAGTAATGTAAGCACTGTGCAAAAAGATTGAACTGAATTATACAAAATCAAAAAACATACTACTCATGACTTTTAATACATGTTGAGCAAGAAGTGGCACGATAATTGCCTTTAACTAATCAGTGAATGGAAATTGTCTTACAAAATATAGATGTGATTAATTCCTAAAGGACTAAGCTACATCTTTTTAGCAATAAAGTAATTTTCGAAAACTCACTACAAATAGAATTTTTTATCCTTTGAAATTTTCACACAACATGTGCCCAAAGAGTAGCTTTGAGGTACAATAATTTCCATAACTTTTGACTAATGATTAAAAATTTATTGCATCATTTGTAATTTTCATTTGACGGTAGGCAGACGGCTTAGAAAACTTCATTAGAAGTCATTTTTAAAATTTTAAAAACAAACACATACCTACCTACAAACAAAAACTCTTCATACTTTCATTTCATTAATCAAAATGGAATGATTCAAAGCTTCCCACATATATATAAATCTAGAGAATCGTTTTTTTTAAATCTTTTTTTTTTAAAGTGACTTTCAAAAAAGTTTTTTGAGTCACCCGATTTTCTTACTATTGAATGAAAATCACATATCATGCAACAACTTTTTGACCATATAGTAAAAAATTATAAAAATTGTTGTGCCTCAAAGCTATTCTTTGGGCACATCCGCACATGTTGCATGAAAAATTCAAAAAAATTCAAATATTCCATTTGTAGTGAGTTGCCAAAAATCACTATATTGCAAAAATTGCAACTTTGTCCTTCAAGGGTTAAATGATACATAATGCCGTAATTAGAAGTATAATTTATATATTCCCAAAATAATGATGATTGGTTTTATTGGTTTTAACTCTAGACATTTAATCTTTTGTACTTAAGGATTCCTTATAGGGATTTTGGCAACTAGAGAGTAGAATATATGTTGAAAATAATGTATTGATTTCTTTAGTGAGCTTTGTCAAACAATTGGACATGTATGTCTCTTGTCAATCTTGCAACTTCATGTACAAATAGGTTTGGAAGCAAGTAATTATAGGAAGTTGTTCAATGCGGGTTTCAATGAACTACTAAAAAGTCTCTTATGTATTTTAAGGCATCAACTTGCCAAAAGTTGATAGGCAACTAGCAATTAGGACCAAAAATCATGAAAATGAGAATTAAATACAAATTAAAGTCCCTTTTTTTTCCCTTCATGTAACTTTAGATGCTAGTTAAAAAGGACTAAAAATCATTGGAGACATCTTTGTATTGCATCATGTTTAAGTTAACTTCCTATAATATTATGAGTTTTTTAAACCACAATGGCCCTACAAAACTCAAAAAGGGTTGGTAGGAAGTGTAACCTAATATAGACCTTTACAAGCAATGGACTTCCCAACCAACACCATAGATATCAATTAAAATGTGCTAATTAAAATGTGCTAAAATGTGCTAATGTGCTAAAATGAGAAATATTTGTATATCATAATCACTTGTATAAGCAAAAAAGTCTTGTTATCAAGCTTACAATTTACGCCTATTCATGAAAATTTATGGAATTTTTTTATCAATTAGAGTCAAATATAATTAATGAAAAAGATATGTTGCAATTTGCATGGGTTTTTTGCATCAATGAGTATGATAATAGAAAAATGATACTGTCAATGGCAAAGTTGGAGGCATTGTTGATGAAGTCATTAGGCAAGCCTCTAGCAAGTAGGTTGAAAACCCATGCAGTTAAACATCCTACTTTTCGACAATTCATCATCAGTATTGCACAAGCTAAGGTTTTATTAATATCAATCAACTTCATTGTTTCTATAAATATTAAAGCTACATGAAATTTATTATTATGCTAACTCCAATTATGAATCAAAGAGGTTATATTTAATATTTTATAATAAAATTACCAATAATACAATATTATTTGAAATTATGTAATATTAAAAAATTTATGAATACAAAAAAACTCAAATTTGTGATGGATGCAATTATAACTACTCATATATTAATAGGTTATATTGTTAACTATGTTTGGTACTTGATTTGATTTGCTATCACACCATAAATTGGTCAATTTTTGAAAGGTTCACTTTGGGTATTGTGAAATTGCCTTGGAAAGCAAGGAATAGTTTAAAATTTCTGTGATTTTGTATGTGTCAACAAATTATTTGGCAAAAGTCTATGCTAATTTGAAATCAAATGTCACGTGTCTTTGCTAAAATCTTTAAATCTACAATAACATAGTACCACAAAATCATGTTTTTCTTATAAATTGGAGCACTTAATGAATTAAAGCACAAAAAACAAAAGACATTTTATTTTTTTGTTTGCAACACATATATTATCCCCTAAAGGACCAAACTGCATTTTTTGGCAACATAGCGATTTTGGGCAGCTCACTACGGATGGAGTTTTTATTTTTTTTCATTGAAATTTTCACATAACATGTGCTCAAGGAGTATCTTTAAGGCCCAACAATTTTCATAACTTTTGACTACATGGTCAAAAAGTTATTGCATGATATGTAGTTTTCATTGGTCAGCGGGCAGCCCAAAAATTTCTTATAAAAACTTTTTTTTCAAAATTTGAAATTTGAAATTGGTTTCTTAGATGTACATATGTGCAGAAAGCTTTGAATCACTCCATTTTGATTTATGAGACAAAAGTTATAAAGAGATTTAGTTTGCGGGCGGTTATGGATTCTCTACTCTAAAATAAACTTTGGAAGCCTTTATTTTCTTCAATTTTAAATATTTTTGAAAAAAAATTAAAAATTTGGATGCTGATTGTTTGTCACAACATTACAACCGTTGGGATTGACCTTTTCTAATTCTATAAATAAAATTTTAACAATTTAGTATTTTGAATCACCTTCTACTTCTTTCTACTTATTAATTTTTTCCTATATGTTGTACAATTCCAAATGATGCGAATTTGTTTGAGCATATAGCCAACTTGCCTTGAAGAATGAATCCAAAGAAGCACCACCATTTTGGACGTTTTTTCATAGAAATGTGACCTTGTGAAATGCAGCTGCCCGCTTTTTTGCAGGGACAAAAAAAGGGTTTTTGTCAATTCAAATGCTAATATCTTGCAATCTATATGGTGGAAAATTCTGAAATTTTTTCCACATGTTTTCACACAAGTTTACTATAAGATCCTACGGTTACATGTGTCTAAAAATTTTTTTTTTCAAAAATTTGGTGCTTGAAGTAGACATGGCAGTTTTGGTGTGATTTTGGTGAAGACATAGTCTCTGACCTTTAGGGGTTATTATACAATAATATCACTCGAGAACTTGGTTCAAATATTTCAAAGAGAAATACTGTAGAACTACCAGGGTTTTTTTTATTCATTTAAATTAGAATTGAACTACTTATAATAAGGTAAACTTCAGAAATATTGCCTTGGGATTACCACTAATTTTTGCAACCATAGAAAACTAATGCCTAAACCCATGGTTACATCCATGACTATAGACCAAGATTATATCATTATACTTGCAGTTCTTCTACCAATAAGTAGTAATTCAATCACACATGTTGATAAAATTACTTTTAATGTCATTCTACAACTCTAGGTTAGCATTAATATGCTGAAAATTGCAGTTGACATGTGAAGTAAGTAAAATGAGCTCAATTTGTGAAAATTTGAGGTTATCATCGTGTTGAAAACTGAATTGCAGTTAGCATGTGAAGTAAATGAGCTCAATTTGTGAAGGTTTGAAGTCAAACCATAGATTTCAAGTGAACTTGCAACAACACATATATGGGCACAATACATATGTGATAATTCACCCTCTACATCTCAAGAAAGCTGTGCAAGCAGCATCTGACCTTATTGGCGAGTTTATTATTTTTGTGGTACCAAATGCATCCCCACAAGTTTCAAAATCATATTGATAACTTATTGATTTTTGCATTTATGTTTGTTGGCCCTGCACAAAAGGGTATTATATCTACAGGTGAATGCAAGAAACACTTGTACTATTTGATGCATTTGGCTGATTTTTTTGGGAGCACTTTAAAATTAGAAAAATAATTTTTAAGAAATTTAAAAAATATGACTAATGTAAAGACCTTTAAAATGAAGAAAATCATCGAAGGAAATTTGTTAAAAAAATCTCTAAGTAGGAGAACTTGAAAAGTGCCAAACCTCAAGAAAATACATACTTTGATGTTTTAATTAGTAAAAAATAGAATTTTTATTTTATTTTAAAATTGTACATTTTCAAAAATTTTATAGAGATGGTTATTAATCAAAAAAATCACCAAAATCACTTTTTATATATTTCCAAAAAAATGTAGAAGGAGGCTCACTTTGTGGACTTATACACCATGTAAAAATAGCTTTTTTTGAAATTCCTTTGGGTGAAAGCTACAAGTCTACTAGAAGACCATTAAATTCAAATTTGAGCTCAAAATGATTAAAAAAAGGTACTCAATAGTACTAAAAATCTCCAAAATGGCATTTGTGATATTCAATCACTAGTACTATTTAAATAGTAAATCATTTTTGAAAATTATGAAAAAATTATTTAAAGTGTATGATAGTCATTAGTACCTTTCCTAGAAATTTTGAGTCATTTCAAGTTAAAATGCAAAAGTTATGGCCAAAAAACAGATCAGCACATGCCGTGTGACACAAAATAGTACAAGTGTTTCTTGCATTCACCCCTACATCTATTGTGAATGTTTGGAATTTGGAATATTAAGTAGCTAACTTGAAATGTGAGCTATTACTATAATGTACACAGTACAAAGTAACTTGTATGAATTGAGCCACTTCTCCTATATACTTTTGGGTTCCTCTCAATGTACTATCATACTACTAAAATCATAATTGCCTCTCTAATGTCACAAATGCTACCATTAATACTAAGGGCTGGTGCTTGATATGCTATGCATTCATTGTATCACATATTTATAAAATTTTGATATATTTGAATAGAATGCATGATATTGATTTCAATAAGTCCTTAAAATAATTATTTTAAGTATTTTATAAGAATGTTTTCAATCATGAATGCATGAAAATCTTATTGTCACACAATGTGATATTGCAGAAAAGGAGTAGCAATTTGCAATCACTTTTGTAATATCACATTTTACAAAGAGTGATATTATAAAAATAATGTAGTTGTTGCAATGAAGGTGATATTAAAGAAGATCCACAAGAAGATATAATAGAGGTAGCAAATCCTTTGGTTTTCTTGGCTTAACGCTTCTTTGCGCTTCTATGATTTAGTGCTTTTGTGAGATTTGAGCTTTCATGATATCAATTTTCTAAATTCTAATGATGATTGCATAGGATAGCAAGCACCAACCGCTAGTCTCTATTTTAAAATAATATAGAGTCATAGTGTTTTCATTTGTTTTCTTTTTGCGTTTCTAAAAGAGACATAGATATTATTCAAATACAGAGAAAGTAATACAAGCAACCTTGAGAGATTTTCCTACTATCATTACCTCAAGGAACAAATGAACTTCTATATACAAACACATGTTTTCCACATGACTTGAAATGGGAAAGTTGTCCAATGAGATGTACACCTAATATGATAGTAGACTCTAGGCCTATGCAAAGAAAATGCAATTACAAAATTTGTAATTAATTAGATAAAGTTGAGAGCATACTAGCTAACATTAAAGTAGCTTTGGACAACTTCTTTTCATGGCAATTGCAATTGTGAAATAGTAAAGAACTGCTTTTGTTGATGGCAGTTATAATAAAAGAGCATCATGGCCTCTTCACTATTGGCAGGTAGGTGGAACCATTGTGATTCTTGAAGTGTAGTGAAGCTCCTGTTTAAAAGTTTTCAAAAAGGTCAAGATGCAGGCAGAATTGGACGTAAGTTACACAATTATAATTAAATAAAATACTATCCTAACTAGTGTTCAAACATTAAAAATAGACAAGGTTAGGGGGAACCTTACAATCCACCACTCAAGGAAAAAAAATCACATGAACTCATGCAAGAATTGCTTTGCTTTCTATAAAGAATAATTACTCTAATATGACGGTAAACTTATCAATTGAAAAAAAACTAATGATTAAATTTTATGGATCAAATTTGGATTAAATTGGCAAAACAATATTGAGATTTATTGTAGAAAACTTAAATGAAAGATCTTTCCTAGTTTTTGAAGGATGAACCTCTTGCCCCTTTCATTTTTGGCAAGTGGAGAATTGCCAATTTAATAAATAGTATGTAAAAAATAACATTTTAGATTGGTTGTGACAACTTACAACCTTCTTCACTACAAATGAAAAGAAAAGAAAACTCAAAACTATAACACTCATTGTAGAGAATGTACATGGTACTCAGTGAGTGTCTTTTCTGTTCAAAGTATCAATGAGACTAAAAAAATTAAATTCTTTTTATAAAACTTTATAGAAGCAATCCTCAAGAAAGTTACAATGTGAACCCATAGGAAAGGCATTTTTTGAGAATGGCATTTCCAAACTTTAATGGAGGTCTACTTACTTTGGGAAAGAAAGAATAGCGTCGTGCACAATTTGATAGCAAAACTTGAAATCGTGGAGGAGGATTCATGAGGTCTGACACCCACTATTGTGTTGAGATGGGGTCAGGCTCTACGGGAGAGGGACAGGAGTACATTGTGTGAGCTTGAGCTTCTGAGGTTGCGAATTGATGAGTTGGAGAAGGCCTCCAAACTTGGAAGGGCAAGCTGGATGAGTGCCCCAAGTTTTAGTGTTTTGCGAAACCCCAGTGATCGAGGCCAAGAAATCCAAACTCAAACTCAGAGGAGCTTGGTGCCGCCCTCCAACCAAAGCAGTACAACTGAGAAAGCCCCCCCCAAATTGAAAAGCACCAATTAGGGTTTGGATTGCAACTCATTACACGGACTACTGCACTAAACATGGTCAGTGTCCTAGAAGCAGAGATTGGGGAGATTAGGGATGCTTGTAACATTCTAACTTCAGAGAACCGTTGTTGAGCACCTTCGTAAGTAATTCCAAACATCATTGTTTTCACAGGTTAGAGCTTGAACTGTGCTTGATTCGCTCTGATATGCTTTGAAAACCTCTTTAGTTGGTATGTTTCTCAAAAGGATTCGCACACACTCCTCAGGAATGTTAAGTATTAGTCTGAGAAATTTGGTGCTTAATCGTTTCAAAAACTAAGAATGCTCATTAAGGCAGTAGAAAATCAACGCAAATTAAGCTGCACCAAGCCCTCTGTGAGGAATTAGGGCAACATCTGAAAGATGCTGGTATCGAACTAAACAAGGGCACTCTATGCAGTCTCTAAATTGCAGCTACCACCGACCGATGCAGCAAATTCGATCCACCTCATTTTGTGAGAGCAATTTGCGTATAATGCCATTCCAATAAGGATACTAAGAAGCGGCATGGAGTTTTGTAGTACGTGAGATAAAAAACAAACGTGTGACCAAAGCTATTTGCCATCAAGATGGATCAGAAACTTACCACTCCTATCAGTAGGTTGTCATGAGTTACTCAAGCGTTGCAAGGTTGGCCACGTATTTGCAAAGCTCAATGAGATAAAGACATGTCACGTCTCAAACGTGTGTGAAGACGAACTGCATGATGATGGATTTCAGGGATTCAGCAATGTATGTACGAAGGGCAATGCTACTCTTCAAGACAGATGGGATGACAGGAACCTGCTCTGAGAATATGTTACCACGATATAATTGTCCTGACACCTGATAATTGCTTGACAAAACCCCTCGAAGTGGAAGTGAACGGCTCTCGCAGAATGCAATTGTAACACTAAAAATTGAAAACTTGTTTGAAACGATACAGCCTGCGACGGACTGTTTCGACAATTTCGAATGCGGACACGACAAACTCCCTCCACCAACACAATCGAGTTCTATGTTTAAGACAATCCATACCAAAGCAGATTACAGAAGACTCCAAGGCAGAACAAAGGATATCATTCACAAGAGCGATCATGAACACCCTCGGTAGTGTCACAGTAAACTTTTTCTTTTAATCGTTTAAGACCAAGTGTATCAAGTAGAGAACCACAGAGTGGGAGTTCCTGGCACGCTACCTCTTTATGGCGCACAGCTGCAGATTGGAAGCCAAATATTACAGAAAGCAGCCTTGCATCGGGTTGTGGTGATGATCCTGCAACCAATAAGAATTGTGGAGATGCAACTGGGAAAATCAAAGATCGACCTAGACCTAGAAGTGTGACTTAAGTGTGAATTAACCGACTTCATGATACAGCATTGCATCTAAGCTAACTGAACTATTGAAAGGGGGGCCACCCTGTTATCGAATGTGTGTTCGTCCGAGAGACCACACCCCTGTATCGCGAACAGCACTCTGCGATTTCGGAGAGGGGAAAACATTCCAAAACCGAAGCGTCTCGTCGCCAGCACCCGTCACAATCGTTTGACCATCTGGGGAGATCGCAAGATACAAAACCCGCATTGTATGTCCCGTCAATGTAGCAAGCTTCGACATGGCAGGATATCTCCAGACAATAATCTGGTTCTGAGAGTATCCATGTGTACTCACAAGCTCATTCACATTCTTCGACCAGACCAAATTGCAGACTTGGCTTCCAGTGTCGTAGCAATTCAAAGGGGTGCTGGTAGCGGTGTTCCAAAATCGGATGCATCGGTCAGCAGTACCGCCTCCAGATGCTAACAAACCATGCTGATGAGGAGACCACGCGATGGCCTTCACAGCTGCCGTGTGCTCGCTGAATTTCACTACCGCTTGCGTGGATTGCTGATTCCAGACAAAGAGCTGATTATCATTCCCGCCAGACGCAAGCTCCCGATCGTCATAAGACCACTTCAAGCCGCAGACCTCTGATTTGTGCCCTACAAGTTTACTTACAAAATCGTCCGGCACACGGACATCCCGCTGCAGAATGTTACGATCTCGGCTGCCAGATGACAAGATGTGCGAGCTCCATGCTAGGGTTCCCACTCGCGATCGATGCCCGAGCATCGTCCGCACCTTTCTGCACTTGGTCGCGTCCCACAGCTGCACCTCGCCAAGGTTGGTTCCCACAGCGAGATACGTCCCCCTTTGCGTCCAGCCTACCGAGCACACACTGTCTGCGGGACCTAAATCGCAGAGCTTCGTCACTTTGCTAGTGCTTGCACTCCAAAGGTACACAGAAGTGCCCAACCCGACCGCCAGCACGTTGTGAGATGACCAATCCACCAAATTCAGGTAGAAATCGTCCTGCAACGCCGGCGCATCCAACACCTTGTAAGGCGACCTCGCAATTTTCCTCGGCACTTTCCGAGGCGACATTGTGGGTATAACGTCAATTCCTCCCGGAGAGAGCGCGTAAGGACTCTCTGGCCGGGCGTTCGGGTTCGGCTTGTACTCACTCTTGAATCTGAACAGATTCCGATTCGTTGGACTGATGGGAGACCGCATTGGATCTCGGGAGCCAATTCCCATGGATTTCTCGGGAGTTGCTGGGGAGCTGGCCTCTTGCCCGAAAAGCTCCGATCGCAGCAGCATCGAATACGCAGCCCCGCCATCTTCTCGGTTGTCATTCGACTGCGCGATGTTGGCCCCTGAAGGAGATCGATCCAAGAGAGAAAATCCCATCAAGTTCGAGCTCGAGCGGCTGGGAATGAACCTGTCGCTGTAAGAAGTCCTCGTAGGCGATGAGGTACTGGCCACCATCCCCTTCATCGGCGATCCTGATCCTTGCCACGATCGCCTGGTGATGGTGTCGAGGTGGAGGGCGTCTCGAGACATGCCAATCGGTAGGTTGAGAGACCGGGCAACCCTACTCTGTTGTTGCCCACTCTCTCCTTCCTCTTCCATGGGGAGGTCCATTTAGTCAGCTCCGCGATAAACTCTCTTAGCAGCGATCGCATCAGCGTCAATGCCGTCTACATGGGCACCTCGGCACATCCACTCGAGTGTACAGCTCTTTGAATAGGAATTGTACGAACCTCAAAGAAGGCATGCCATTCATCTCAATTTCACCAATTGCTTGCGCCTGCATTGTAGTAATGAACAACAGGCCTCGAATCCCGATCCACAGGCATCATGTCTTCCCATTCCGACCTTCCAACTACTTATTCAGTCATGTGCGAGAAATGGGACATACAATAGCAAAGTCTTGAACCGTGACAGAGACACCACCACATTTCACAGCGGCCACCTAGATTCACACTGCCTGCTGCTCGAAACGTGCATTCACGCAAATTCCCTCCCCCACTGGTATCGCGATTTCGCAAGAGAGGAGGACAATGCACAACCCTGCGCTACGCCAACACTGAAATCCAATGCTGCAATCTCCATAGCAAATCAACGATCAAAGCCTTCCCTAGAAGGCGTCTCTCTCCACCCTCCAATGCAACCCACGCGCCTATCGATTCTCCCAGGAAAGATTACCATCCAAGAAAAAATAAACAAGTGGTCAGCCTGTCCTCAAGTTCACTTCCAAACAATCAATAACTCGTCACGACTACCACTACGAAAAAATTCCGATACACTCCTACGATTACCAGTCAAACCGCTCACAGTCTACCTTCCCGCTCAAACCCCTTCCATCCAGGCCCACCATCATCGAGAACATCAAGCAATGAGCACTTCTCATCCCCGAAGTTCGCCTCCCAAAACTTCCCTCCCATCCAAAAACATAAAAAGAGAAATTGATATTTTCTGGGCTCGTCAAACCAACCAAAAAACGAAACGCTTAAGCTAACCTTCACGACATGCAACCGAACGACGCATGGAGCTTGATACTGAACCAAACAGGATGCGAAAAAAAAAAAAAAAAAGGCAACACAGGTGACAAAACAGGAACGACGTCAACAGAACGGAAAGCAGGGCCTTCAGACGAGGCAGCAAGCGTAATGCGCCTTGCCGCAAGCAGCGATGGCGAAAGGGGAACGATAGTTTGCAACGGCTCTCCAAGAGAGACGGCCATAGTAGCTGGGGGTATGAAACGACCGGAAATCACCGGTGGACAGTCCTAATCGAACGACTCGTCTGAAGAAAGCGACCGGTGAGCGACGGTGTCTGTGGGTCCACCCGGTCAGATTCGTTGTCGAGGAAATGTTCCTCCGCGACCTTCCCGGTTTAGGGTTGGCGGGAGCTTCGTGGGTAGGTCAAGCGGTGCTCCACGTAGACTCCCGCGAGAAGATGATGACTCAGTTGCGAAACTGGATGAACGTGAGTGCGACGGACGTTGCTGCAACGAGCCTAGTCCGTCAGTCTGGCTGGCTTGTCTCGAGGATGGGTGTACAACGGATGAAATACCGACGTGATTCAAATATTTGAGCGGACTGCATTAATGAGGCGGGATTCAGTTCGTTTTCCAACGTTGGTCACGTTGCCTTTCGCACGGCTTGTCATGCTTCTGGTCGGGTTTTGAACGAATGTCGTCGGACGTGTCGTAACCGACGGAGTATTTCTGAATACTGTGGTAACCAGCTGGTAACTTACTCAGTTCAACTTGTGTGGGACGGCGCAACAATGCTAATTTAGCACGTAAGCATGATAATGCAAGTTCATGAGCCTTAACTAGTAGATATGTAAGTAGATTTCTTACAACTAATGAAGGTGCTTACAACATAAACACTTATAGTTATCTATTATATAGTTTTATAATAATTTTAGATGCTTTTTGTAATGTAGACATTTATTTTATAGATTTATAATTTTTTTGGCTCATAGGCTCACACTTTTAGGCTCACTTAATAGCAATCCTCTAAGTTGAAGTAATTGCCATTTTTTTAATAAGATAAAGTCACCCATAACCAATCAAATAAGCAATTCTAGACAAGGACTAATTCTAGTAGTGCAAGGCAAAGCAATTACTCTAAAAGTGCTTTGATAAAAAGAACGGGGATCGCAAAAAAAAATTATAATTTTATTGCTTAAATTGAAATTACTATGCATTTCAATAGGCAAAAAATGCTTTGGAGCCATAGCCAATCTCTAAACTTTTCTAATTCCAATCATTAAAGAATTACTTGACTATTGATTGCTTTCTACTTTCTTTTGCACCACTTTGAAACATGTGTCATGAACTTATTAGTCCCAACCTTGAAAAGGAGAGAAGAATACATTTGAGACAATGTTTTTTTTCCATTTGTTATAAAGTGCCAAAGTGGTGATACTTCATTTTATTGTGGAGCTCCAAATGTCAACATTCATCCATATATTGGATAGAAAATGTTATATTAGTACATAATACATATCTATCATTCTATTTTCATTCACTATTTGGTGATTTCATCTAGTATTTTTTAACAATATGAAGTTAATTGGCGATTTTATCCAAAATTTAACTATTTATTTTTTATAGGCTTGGTGTTAGGTCGAAAAGTTTGGTGCAATTTTGTACCAAATCACTAGAAAAAAAAACATTGATTTGAGACATGGTTGGAAATAAGTTAGTCTAAAGGTTGGCTATAGGACATTGGTTTGTTTTACTATATTAGCTACAAGATTGAATCAACACAATCACCTCTAAAGCAAGTTGTTTAAAGAAAATAACAATGTATAAAGTTATGCATGACTTAGTTATTGATGAATTACAAGAATTGTTACCACTACAAACTTACACCAAGATTTAAAGTATACTCCAAAATTTATTCTATTATATATTGTAAAGTTGAGGTATATTTACATTAATTAAGCTAAAAAATAGAGTTATGTCATAATGAATGCTTAGAAAGTATTTTTGGGACAATTAAATAATGTCTAAATTTCTTGAAGTTTGTTTGTATTTTGCCAACAAATAATTACATGCATATTATTGAAAGCTTTAGTAAAAAGTTAGTAGAGAGTTATTAAAGAAGACATTTAATTTTTTAATGGTAAAAAGATAATCGTAGTGTTTGACAAAGCATAATATTAATACCATTTTAGAAAGATTTTTTCACTCCAATAAAAGTAGAGATTCTTTACTTAAGTTTTACTAACCACATTGATTGAAAATATTACCAAAATAATAAGAGATAATATTCTCTAGAAAGGCATCGTAGAAGATTTATGTGACTAAATTGGTGGGGTTAGGAAATATTATACATAAGTGTGGCACAATAGGTTATTTTGATTCCAAAACATTTCAATTAAGGTAGAGAAGCTTATAATCATTGTGATTTGCAATGTAGATATTTTAAGGTCAACTCCAAGAAAGGCACATATTTTTCAAAGTATATGCTTGCTTCATGAATCAAACTCAAGTGGAATTATAATTTTTTCATTAAAATTGTAATACTTGTGAATTTTTGAAACTATTTGCCATTAAATTACATAACCACCTATAGAATAGAGCCATGAACATTCTATTAACAACTCATAACCACCTTGAAGTGTATTTGTTGGCACTTAAGTATCCACCAATCAAGAATTGATACATTACTTGAGTTGGAATCAATGCATTCATTTTGTTAAAAAAGTAAATGGATTTGGTTGAGTTTTGTAGGAGAATTGGGCCCAAAAATAGGATGACAGAGATAGATTGGTCTACCTTAAGGTAGTAGGTCCATAACCTTTCAAGGACCAAGGGACATAACGTTTCCTCTTTAAATTTTTAATGGCAAATTCTCAGTAGGGAGAAATAAATCTCAATATTTTGTAAATCTCAATATCTTATATACTTATTGCATTTTTTTAATTTTCAAAATTTGAATATGAAAAGTATTTAAACATTTATTTAGAAAATGTAATGTAATAGAAAAAGGGAACAAATATAATGTTTTCCAATGAAAGGAACAATAGAAATGGAAAAAAAATTCTTGAACATTTATAATCTTTACTCTACAAAAAATAATTAAGATTTGGAAAAAAATTAAAAACTTTATTCTTAGAAATTTTAAACATAAAAGGTTCAATCTAGTTTGATTAAGAACACAAAAGAATTAGAATGATTCCAAAATTTTGAAGATGTTCCAAACAACATGATAACAATATCATTTGTTTAATTTAAAAAATTTACACATATCTAAATATTTTTTAAAATTTAATATCCAATTTGTTCAATTTTGCCTTTCTACTCCATCTATTTGAAAATGTATACAAATTTGAGAGGATTTTTTCTTTCAAATTTTAAAATAAAAAGTACTAAATTTGCCTTAAATTCCAAGATAATCTTTTTTTTCTATATGTGAGTGTGGGGGAGGGGGTGATAAAAAAAATTATTCATGTTTTATAATTTTTTTCCTCCAAAATTTGTGTTTTTTGCCCATAAAGTTGGTCATCTAAATTTCTTATAATCTAAAAATTCAATAGTTAAAATTTTCCACAATTAATTCCACGTATACTAAACAAAGTAGTCTTTATTTTCAGCGTATAATTGAAATTAAATATTTTAAGCACATCTATGTGTAGAAAAATACTCAAAGTGGCACAATTCATTGAAAACCTTTGTTGACAAAAAGTCATTGTGCCTTGAGGGATTAAAATGCCAAGTCTCTAATAGAGCTAACCTTGTGAAATGTACACCATCTACACATTTCACTTTTTCTTCGCACAAGTAACGTACAAATAGTCTACATTTCAAGAAGTGGATGGTTTCAGTAACTTCTAGTGAGTGCATTTCAGCTTCAAAAATTCATTACTAATTTCTCAAAGCTACAAATACAAATTCCATTTGTGTTTTCAAGGAAAATTTACTGAAAGATGTTACAAGAAGTTAAACCTCCCCAAATCTATTTCCAGCTCTTCAATGGGTGCTTTATGAATGTCCTACCATAGTTACACATTATTTGTGCCTTGTAAGTTACGACTTCAATCTGCTTGTGGTAGCCATTGCACTATCTCCTGACTTCATGTGCAGCACTGAATTTGTAAATTCAATCATGCTCTGCACTGTACAGGTTGCTTGTGTTTTCACGGTGGCACCCACATACAGTAACTTAACATATAGTGAGACGGGCGGGTGCACTCCAAATCACACGCTGCTCAACCCCTAAATCATCATCATTACTCTGTGTACATCTCCAACATCTGTATGTATGTTATTGTATGAAGAAACCATTTTAGAACATCTATCAAAAAAATTTGACCCTTCCTAACTTTTGCAAACGGTATCCAAATGTTGTGTTCTTTGGTACGTTGAACCTCCTTTCACTTGCCAATAAGAAAGTTGATAAAAATTTGATGAGTATAATAATAATAAGTAAACATAGTAGCAAAAAAGGGAGTTCAAGGCTACCCATCTTAGTTCTGCTTCAATTGGAGCACCAATCAATGTATTAAAAATGGTGTTTTAGGTTTCAATCCATCATGTCAATTAGATGGGTAAGGTAGAAGGTTCAAAAACCACTCATTTAAGGGGAAGTTGACCTTTGTAGACAAATCAATGGGTCCAAAATTTTTAACCTTTTTTTCTTGAGAAGAGAAGAGGGAAATACAACAATGGTAAGTGGAATCAAATTTTTTGAAGCCAAAACAAATTCATAGTAAATTTTAGAATTGACATGTGTATAGGCCACTATTATAGCTCATAGAGTATAGTCGAAATCAATTGAGGTATGTCAGAAAAGGGCACAAGTGAAAGTAGAAATCAAGTAACAGAGTCTTCAATATGTGCATAGAAGTTCAAAAAGCGTCCCTTACATATTTGATACCAACTATAAATATTTCTTCATTACTTTCCATGCACAACGCTCTAGCTATCTCATGCTTATTAATTATTCATCTACATTCTAAAAGCATACTTTGTATTGACTCTTTCCGACTCCTCACTCAAAAAGTATACAAATGTTATAAACCATATTTCTCCACTACACTAACCTTGTTCCATTCTAAGTACTCATTGCTCTATTTTGGGTACTTCTATAGTGGCGGTTCTTAGAACCTGATTGGTTTTAGCACCTCCTCCTATATGTCAATGCTGAAACAACCTCGAACCATATTGTGGAGTGTTAGGAGACACGAAACAATAATAGCCCTAGTGCATGTGGACCTCTCTAGATGTGGGTGTGAATTTCTGGAACTTTTGTTGAGCCTCCCTTATTGACCATTAGTGAGGTAAACTACCCCCATTGCTGTTCGAATTGGAGCAAGCCCCTTGTAGGCAAAATTGTAATGGTGATGTATATTCTAGTTCTCAAATGTACACCACCATTACAATTTGGACCACAATGAGCTTGCTTCAATTTGTACCGCAATGAGGTAGCCGTTTTCCTTAACCCTGAAACATCTCAATCTTTTTTTGAATTTTTGCGCATTTTTGCTCATAGCTTTGTATAGATATATTAAATGAGAAGTTAATTGGATGAAACAGTGCCTTGAAGCCCTCTATTCATCGTTCATAATATGGACGTCGAAGCGCTTCAGGGTTAACAATACACTAAAATTGGTAAATAGTGTTGGATGATAATTAGTGTTGTTCCCTGTTTTTTACCCCCAATACTATTTTTTAACTTATGTGTAAATAGTGTTGGGGCACTTAATTGCTACCATAAAAATCTGTCCCTTCCCTGCAAAACTGTAATTTTTGCCCCCCACCGTAAAAATCTGTCCCTTCCCAGCAAAATTGTAATTTTTGCCTCCCGCTATAATAATCTGTCCCTTTCCAAGAAAACTGTAATTTTTGCCTCCCATTGTGAAAATCTGTCCCTTCTCTGCAAAATTGTAATTTTTGCCTCCCGGTGCGAAAATTTGTCCCTTTCCTAGAAAACTGTGATTTACAATAGAGCTAAAACAGTGTTAGCTTGAGTTAATAATCTTCTAACACTAACCTTGCAAATCACAATTAGTGTTATCTCAACAAATTAGTGTTGCCAACACCATTTACCAATTTTAGTGTAGTTTCCCTTGCCCCCTATTTTGCTGCCTTGCCCTGTCCATTTCTGCAGGACTGCCGTGGTGGATTCCTTCCTGTTTTGCATGGTTGGTGGGCTCACTCCATGCCCCCCAGGTCATGAGGCTAGTGTGCTCCTGAAGGTGGAATGACATCTGGTGGGGTTGGGCCAGGCCAGGCCCATCTTCAGTTTCTTGAAGCTTGTGGGAGACGTTTCTTGGCATGGAGCAGTCCTCCCTGGAAGTCTGTCAGTCTTCAGGCGCCATGTGAGGGAGCAAGCGGACACAAATCCAGGGGGCACCTTCAGTTGGAGGACCCCCACCCCTTCCCCTCCCCCTTCCCCTCCCCCTCCCCCTTCCCGTCCTCCCAAGTTACATGGCAGGATAGAGTAATGAGACTCACCATGTCCTCAAAACGTACCAAGTCATAATGGACTCCAACCTGTGAGATCAAGCGGTTGGCATTTTTCTCGTCCAGGATAGGATATCCAAACTACATGTGAGGCTTCCTGACTTTCGGTGTGAGTGGAATGGGGGAGTGTTCACTTAGTAGGGTTCTTCTCAGGTGATCAATTTATTCTTGCAAATGCTGGAAAGAATCCCACTCAAGGGACTGAAGCAAAGTCATGCGTTTCTAGAAAGCAATAGCTGAAAGTAGCTTAGATGTTTGAACCTGTCTGGTGGAGTGATGGAGCTGCTGCTGATGCAAGAAAGCCCAAATTTTCTTACCTGAAGGCTCCAGGGGAGTGATGGGAACATTGGAAGCAAAAGAAATCATTGCCCAGGACCTTATACAAGAAGAACTTAGTTGTCTTTCAAGAATTAAGAAGAGGAGCCACAGGTGAGCAAAGAGCAAGGTAAGAATCGTGCATATTTGGATTCAGGAGCACATTACAAGAAGTGGGTATAGTTTTGTTTACTAATTTTTTTTCAATGTTGTCATTGGTAAGTAGATGGGATTATTGTGAAAAAACAAAATTGTCTCTCTAATCCTAAAATCACAACCTTTCTAAGATTCAGTTTTGACATATATATAAGGTCCTCTATGCTCATCATTTAAATTACTAACCGTGCATCTCAAGTTTTTACTAAAGCTTCAAGCTATAAATGAGCTAGTGAAATTGGTAGAGGAATGCTTAAAACCCAAAATCCTTAAAATTAGTGAGTGGCACTATACAATGTGGTGCCACGGTAAGTGACAGTGACTTACCATGCTTATGATAGATGATCCAACAACATCCCTTTCCCCTTCCCAAGTGCACCCCCAAGTGTCCACTTACCCAAGTTTTTTGGACTAAAATGTTGCGGGCTTTAAAGAGGGGACCCCATTGCCAAAGAGACAATTTGGGGTATGCTTTACATTAAACAACACAAATTCTTGCAGCTGAAAACATTAGCTTAGAATCAGATGATTATGTGAAATTTGGAGCACCTGAAGCACATGAAGCATCATGAGGTCAGGTTAAAGGTTAGCAATCCTTTTGTCAACTTTTTTGAGGTAGAATGTTCCAGTTGCAGTGCCCTAGTTCTTGGGAAGGGAAAGTTGATTTGATCCATTGTTGGAACTGGCTGACTATAATAGAAGGGATGATCAGCCTTGGCATGAGTAAAAGATCAATGGTCAATATTAATCTTGTGTTGCTCCATTGACCTGTATAATTTGGTAAATCCACCACTTCAAAAGCATGCTCCTTTCTGTAAGTATCATTTCATCCTTTCTGTAAGTATTGCTTCATCCATGTTCATAGATAATTATGCAAGAGTTTGACCGACTTTTCCACTGAACTGTGCATTCTTCAGGTCCAAGCATAATTATGTACTTAAACCTGTACTAGCACAACCCTGTTGCAGTGTAACATTGATTGAACATAGGAGATAATGGGTTGAATGAAAAAGATTTTGGATGAAAATGTGACTGTTTTTGTGACATTGGGTTGCGCCCATCGGTCCTTAATCTAATCGATTTGGGATTCTTCACTCATTCCCACTGGCCTTAGTGCTGGAGTTCAGTTAGTCTCCTTCTTTGAGGGAGGGGGTACTTATTAGGGTGAGTGCATTTGGAGGAGAGGGCTGAAGAGGCTCTTTCTCATCCGCATTTCTTGGGAGATGGTTCCATATGTGGTACCACAGTAGCTATCTCCCAGGCTGTCACCCTCTAAACCACTGAAGGACTCTAGAGCTGAGGATGCGGACTTTCTGAGACTACGAAACTTAGATCTCGATGCAGCTAGTGGTATTATTTACAGCCCGTACAACACTAACTAATCTTGGGGGTGGAGGGGAGGGCATCCTCTGCAGCCACGAGCTAACGTATGTGAGAAACCTGGGGTGACAAAACCTGAAGAAAGAAAACTTATGGGACTCTGTGACTCTGAGGAGTGGCCAAAGGCAATGCGGGGGGCTGACAACAAGCTTGGAAAGTTGCCCTTGCTCTTGCTACTTAGTCGTCGATCACATCCCAAGTGCAGAAGGGACTGTTGGGGATCTTGTTTGTTCCGCTTGGCCTCGTTGCCTCGTTGGCTTGCCAGGTGGGTCGCCCTGAAGTTTTCCAAGTCCAGATGTCATGTACTGTACGCAGTATCTTGGTGAACATTTTCTGGTAGGCAAGTGTGACCATCTGGCATGGATTGGAGGCAGCAAACTTTCAATTCAAACGGTGCTTAATTTATTGAATAATAAGGGTTTATGTTGGACTCTCACAACAAAAAGGTTTTAGGGCTCTTGCAATGGACAAGGTTTTATGACTCTCTCTCTCTCTCTCAATGAAAAAGGTTGTAGGGCTCTCTCTCTTTTATCAACTTTGCCAGTGGGATGAGCAACATTGTTGTTACAGAACTGGTGAAAGGTTGGTGGTATCATTCCCACCATCAGCCAAAGGTTTGTTGTGATAACTTAACTTGCCTTTAAAGCTGGACCATCATGTTGAATGCTTGCATCGCACTGTAAGGAAAAGGTGAAAACATGATCGCAATTATCAAGAATGCCTTCACTGGGAGGCAAAGACACTCCAGTACGGAAGTCCAGTTGTCTAATACCCCTTATGCCACCAGTGCTTGGACTGCATATTCACATTTCATAAATATTGTAACGCAAACAAAAACTCATGTTCAAACAGTATACAGTACCTTATTTTGAGATACACAAAATCCCATAACTGATTTCCAAGGAGTGCTTATTAATTTCATGGCCACAGGAAGGATGTGACCACTATTCACCGACACAAAGTACTCTCATCAATGGAGTTCTCTCTATAGTAAGAAGAGCTTACGTGGTTTTCTGTGCCCCAAAGAGGCAAAAATTGGACCTTCAAAGCTCAAAAACAAGATCTCATGAATCAGTCTTCTTTGCCTGTGCATTGACTTGGAATATACTTGGCCAAAAGCTCTGCACAAATGCATCTACAGTAGGTACATTTGAGATCCCTCCACTTTATTGGCCTTCAACTTTACAAAGTACAAACTAAGTTAAAGGTCTTGGCCGTTACAAGGCAAGGAAGAGGAAGTGAAGTTTTTGGCTACAGTACTCCAAACGACCAAGTCTTTCTTGTCTGCAACTAAGGCTCTTCTTCCTTGCAGAAGACTAGCAGGTGCCGTCTGAGGAGGCAGCAATGCATTATATCCCTGACTCCTGATGTCCATCGGGTCATGGCCAAGTATGAAATTCTTCCATGCCTGGGATGCTTGGCAAATTGATGTACATTTGCTGGTATCCTTGCCGTGAATGCACCACTCTCTGCTTGTTTGAATATTGCTTCTGAAATTGTGAAGGATAAAACATCAATTGCACACAATTCAGAGGAATCGCTGTATCAAAGGCATGGACCAAGATGTGATTCTTACTCATCGGCACTCAATTTGTGGTAGGGTTTAGGGTACTAATCATATTGTTGGTTTGGGAAGAACTAACTGTTTTGTTTTCAGTTTGCCCTTGCTCAAAGGTCTGCATTTGTAAGCTCATGCAATTTCTAAAGCAGAGGTACCTAATTGCAATTTGCAACCCCTTCCCAAATCCAGCACCCTAAATCGTACACTACAAGTACACATTACATTACAATTTGTATTTCCGTTCCACATTGTATCGAGAAAGCACGCCACTGAAACATCGTGTGCACTCTTGAGGTCATTGATCAATTAAAAATTGAATTCATAAAACTTTTTGCATACCGGCATATCCAAAGAACACCAGGAATTGCAATCCTTAACTAATAAGTTAGAATATTTCTAACTTATTTTGTAGAGAATGTGATATCTAACAACCTGATTGTATTCTAACGATAGTGAATAACAATGCATGGCATTTCAGGTGTCACCTTCAGGTGTGGGTTCCCGTACTATAGTTTGAGCTTAGCCATTGTTTTTATGAATGACTTCGCCCAGCAGGGCAGATGTTGGTCATTCCAAAACTGGTCCTGGACAAATGTGGCTGTCATTGATTCGGATCCAGTGGTGCACATGACACAAAGCTTTCAGAGAAATCAGTCATGTTTCGTGCCACACCAACATAATTGGTCTGCTTTCCTTGCTATATTTTGCCAGATCATAACTTAAGTCCTCTATAAAATTCTCAGAAGACTGAAAGCTACATTATCTGTCAGATGTGTTTGTTAAGAAGACGAGAATTTGTTTTCATTCAATCTTTGGATAGCAAGGAAATAATGGAAATATATTGCCAATAGGATTGTTGCCAGCTGACCCATTTTGAATCTGTTAGTTGACTGAATGTTGTTTTCATCTGAAGCCACTCCCTTTTCATCAGTTCCACTTTCTTTGATGCCACATGAAGGCCCATCGTTTTCCTGGTAAGAAATTCACTGACACATGAGAATTCTTGTGCCCAGAGAACAGTGTTTAGTGTCCGTGCAAAGGTTGTCGTGCTTGGGCTCAGGTGCATGGGGTTTGTCTGTTTTCTTTTCATGAAATCAGTGGAATGAAATTAAAGGCTGGTATTGTATTTCTAAATGTTGACAATGAAAGTGTGCTTTGCTCACCAGCCTTGAAAGCCACTGATGTGGCACACATGATGATTGCCATGCAGACAAAAGTCCAGCAGACCGAGGACTGAGATCAGTAATCAGAGGCGAATGCCTGTATGTGTGACATAGCAATGGCCAAGTTTGAGAATGAATTAGGGAACTGCACCTACTGGGACCCCTGTCGAAACGCACCCCTGCAGCAGATTCTTGCCTAAAATGTACTCCCTCTATCATTCCTGTATTCATGAGTCAGAGTCTAGGGTCGGGTACACGAACACCTATTTTCAGCACTTTGTTGGAACATTCATAGTGTTTATATATTCAATGTCCAAGAACAGGTGTAAGAAGAGAATCTAAATAACTTTTTTGACTTCTACTAAGATCCAACCAAAAAATCAAGCAATCTAAGAAATAGAATAGTTCTCAATTGCTTTATAAGTTGCACTTAGGTGTACTTATCTCAATGGTTAATGTAGATAGCATAGGAGTAGGTTCAAAAATTGCTCACATTTTTCAAACTGCCCCTTATAAAAGTTGGTGAAATCGTGCAAAAGATGGATTGCATAAAGGGAATCTTTAATTGTGGTTAACAACATAAAAGCCTCAACAATCTATTAATTCTTTGTATGTGGATTTGGTGATTGTAATGAGTGGTGTTTACTAGAAGTAGAAATGTACAATTTTTTTTTTTAATTTCGCAAACTAATAGACAAATATGAGTTGATTGTACATGCTTGGTGTTCCTTACACAAAATATGGTGCATGCTTTTAAGACGTCTATGTAGAGTGTCCAAGACATGCTCTTGATGCATTATGGACCTCACTTGCATTGTTTATATCATTCTTGGTTTTCATTATTGCTCCTATCTAGAAACAATAATAACAACCTAAGGTAGTTCAATTTGATAAAGGTTTAAAGAATTACCATGACTCAAAAAATATATGCTTAAAATTTGCACTCAATCCTTCCCTTGAAATTTTTTACAAAACCTCAACCACCACCTTTTTCCTAACAAAGAACATTCTTGCCTTAGATGGCCCATTATCGAGCCTCCTCCCTTAGTTGTGATCATTTGCTCATGAGTAGGCACAAGAATAGTTAGATAGCTAAATTACATTATCCCTTTAATGCGCATGCAACCACCGTTGTAGTCACTAGGTATTTTGAAATCAAGTTTGTTTATAGTCTAAAAAGAATTGGATTATGAAGTATGAACTTTAGATTTAGACACTTTCTATATCCATACATTGCCAAATTCATATCATAATTTGGACTTTAAGAACTCTTAAAATGCATGATTTTCTAGAGGCTCTTTGCCTTGTATGCATTTGTTGTTATGCAAAAAAATAGACCAATAATGTGAAAGAAATATGGTCATGAGAAAGATATTTGGGGAATTGACCTTGGGAAAGTGAGGAAGATATTAATGAGAGGACATATGATTAAGTTTTGTTACAAAAAATGGAAGGCACATTGTAGAAGTCTATGACTATACAACTCTTAATTTGATGTTCAATTATGGTTTTCAAAAAAGCTATGCATCAAATTATTATAGATATTCATATCTTCCATTTTTCTTGCCTTAATCTTGACCCCAAACCACCTGTAAGTGGATTTAATTTTTTGTACATCATCAAATTTTCTAAGCAAATATATGTTTAGAAAATCCTTGAAAATTTTGTAGAATAGCAAAGTACATGTATAATTTGTCATTTTACCAATCAAATATATGCACAATAGAATTAGTTAATAATCATTATTGAAAACTTCCCATCAAATCTATTATTCATTGCTCATTAAATCACATTACTTTAAAAAACCTTAGTTTTTCATGTTTGATACATGATTCATACAAACATTACATGATTTTTAGAAACACTTTTCGATGGAAACAAAAATCTTGTAATATATGTATTCGTGGAGGTACACATACTTCTATACAATTAAATTATTGAAATATTTCATATACAAACATTATTACAAGTATTTCAAACAAATGGTCACGAAACTTGTGACTTTTGCTACAATATTGCAGGCTCTAAGAGCCACCATCATCACTCTATATACATCACTAAAGTCAATAAGGTACCTAAACAAAAGAAAGTACTTTAGAACAAAACTTTGTTCTTTGATAACTTTTTGCATATACTATCCAAATGTTGTATTCATTGGTGCACTAGAGCTTACCTTTTTTCCTTTCTCAACAAGAAAATCAATGAAAATTTGACTAGTCTATTAATAACTAGGCACAATATTAAAAAATGGCAATTTTGGAGGTACGTACGATAGTTCTTCAAATGCATGCTCTTGCAAAGCCTACTTGTGACCAACATGCTATAGTAGTTCTTTTGGCACTAAGGTAGAACCACCTATACCCAATCACTTAAGCAATTGTCGAATAGATCACGAGCAATATGAGGCAATGCAAAAAAAATTCTTGTAGATAGAGGGATGAGAAATATTGGGATTCTAAATTTTTTGTAATTTTATTCCCAAGATTGAAATTACTATGAATTTTGGAAACCAAAAAGTGCTTAGAACTCGTAGCCAATCTCTAAAGTCTTCCTATTCAAACTATAGTTGAGACTACCCTTTCCTACTAAATACTTCCCACACACTTGATGACACATTGGGACATGTGTCATGACCTTATTAGTCCCAACCTTAAAATGGAGAAAAAAGCACATTCTAAATTTTAAAATTTTAAAATCTATTTCAACCTTGGTTGGAAATAGCTACATCCTATAAGTTGGGTATGGGTCCTTAGTCCTTGGTCCTTGGTCTTGTGTCCTTGGGAATAGGTGGTTTGACCTCATCAATGGTCCTTCATCACATGCATTACATCTTTCATTTTTGCCTTTGTTGAATTAACCTTTTGGTCTTTCGTCATAAATGATAAATGTCATTAAAATGAAAGTAGAAATTTAATAAGTAAGGTTTAGGCACCAATTGTTGACCATGCCCAATAGCCACCTTGTAGGGGTGTAGTATTTCCTATCAAAGACTAGAGCTCAAATTGCGTGTTTTTTTGGTCCTTTCTAAGGCTAAGACTAATAAAGTAATGACATGTGTCCCAAATTAGTGAGCGGAAAATGTGAAAGAAAAAAGTAGTCATAGAATTATCACAATTGGAAGACTCTAGACTTTAATTATGAGTCAAATGCACTTCTTGGCTCCCAAAATTTTGCAATAATTCCAATTTTAGAAATAAAATTCTGAAATTTCTTCTATCCCCATATTTTCTATCTTCTTAGATGGGAATATTTTCCACCACTTCATGCTACTCACCATGTGCTGTGGAATTGCTTAAAGGATCAACTCTTGGTGCCTCAATCTTACTCATTGTTAGAGGCTTCAAGTTCATTTATGGTAGAGGTACCCATAACCAATCAAATAAGCACATTTGGACATGATCTAAAGTAGTGCAAGACAAAGCAAATATTTTCAAAGGTGCATTGACAAAAATAATGGGGATTGCAAAAAAATTGGTAATTTTATCTCTTGAATTGAAATTAAGTTACTATGAATTTTGAAAGGCATAATTTGGGCTTGACCCATGACCAACATCTAGAGTCATCCAATTCCAATCATTCAAGAACTACTTTCCCGCTAATTATTTCCTACTTTCGTGTTCACTTATGTATCATCAACTTTATTGATTCAAACCTTGAAAAAGTACCAAGACACACATTCCAAGAAGAAAACAGAAATTCATTCTAGTCTTGGTTGGAAATAGGGTACCTTGTTTATTGTTGATGGTATGTGTTAGTAATCGATACCTCTAACATACAATAAGGTAGACCAACCTATTACCACCCTGCTTTCTGACTACCTTGGGGCCAATTTCAAGAGGGACATATATTTTTCAGAGGTGTGTGCATGTTTTACGAACAAAACCCATGTGGAATTATAATTTTGTGATCAAAATTGTAATTTTTGTGAATTTTTGAAGTGTTCAGCCCTAAGTTACAAAAACGCCCATGACTAGGGTCATAAACACCCTAATAGCAACCCATAACCACCTTCTTATGTCCCTATAAACATCTAGGTATTCACCAATCAGCCATTGCCATGTTACCCTGAATGACATAATGCATTGATTTTGTCAGATTTCTAGACAGAATTGGCTCATTTCTAAACAGATTTGGATGGTGGAATGGGTGAAAATGGGGTTAGAATTGGCTCATTTCTAAACAAATTTGGATGGTGGAATGGGTGGAAATGGGGTTAAAATAGGGTGACGGAAATGGGTTGCAGACGCAATTAGGCTGCTCTACCTTTTTTTTTTTTCATTTGGACGTGCCTGAATTCCAGAACCCCGAGTGTTTGAGCTTTGACACTATCCACGATGGGGTTGGGAACTTGGGATGTTTAAAAGGAATGGCATGTGCAGATGGGAAAAGTGGCCGGGTGGTTCAATTTGCAACAGAGACTGATGCAACTGATCCAATGATGCAGGCCATGAGAAATGATAAGAGACCAGGACAGGCCCAGGGAGGACAGCCATGCTTGGGGCTTGGGAGGGAGGCCAAAGGAGCGGAGGCCACCCTGGCCGCTGGCGGGCGGGACAAGTGGGGTGGGGGGCCAAGGCAGCAATGTGGCTGGATGGCCGGTGGACACCAGCTTTCAAGGAGGGCGGGACCAATTCACCAATCCAGCCGAGCCACAGCGCAAATGTGAGCTTCCAGCGATGGTAGTGAAGGCTCGATAACACTTTTTCGACTAAAAACATTAGAGTTAACCCGAGAATGTTGGACTCATCACCGTGGAAATCATCACTTTTGGTATCATATGAATTCTTTGCTTAAAAAGAAATCCAAGAGGCAGTATTGATTGGAGGTCAAACTAGTATGCAAGACCTCCCTTTTCACACAAAATTTCATCTATACTTCTATCAAACATACAAGGATTCTTTGTCATTCATCAAACACCTAGTGGGTCCAAAACAATGCTATAGGATTAAGTGATGATTATAGCCTTTTTAAAGTTCAAATGCTATTTTGAACTCTTGCCCATGATTTTGTCTCACTTTTTGAATCAAACCATTATTTACCTCAAATTTATAAATTGGTTATAAAAAAAGATTGCTTCATGAAGATTCAAACACTACTTTGAAGTAATGACAAGTTATTTATATGAATGAATTATATAAATAAAATGTTCTATCACTCTAAAGCACTCTAGAATTCATCTTCTTGAATATGTATCTTGGGGCAATCTAGGGTAGAAAAGGAGTCTGAGCTCCACAAATGACAAAGGTGGTCTAGAATCATTGTCATTACATTTATATGCATTTTTTGTAACACAACAAAGTGTGGCATTGAAAGTATAAAGAGACAAGATACATTTTTTTTGACATTGGACGAGTATATCAAATATTTATTTGGTATGTACATGAAGGAACCATAATATCAGGTAGTCACATTCTTATCAATCCAAGTGTGTTTAATATTAGTCTAACAATAGTGAGTTTCCTAAAGATGTCTTCATTACAACTAAGCAAGCCATTTGACATTCAATAATATACACCATTGCAAGCCCTTCAAAACACTCTCTATGACTAATTTTTGATGCACTCTAATATTTGATTCAGTTATCTTATGAAGGAACTTGTTATGGGTATAATTACATAAGGTGATTGATGTAATTGATATGTGAACTAATTACCAATGAAAGACATGTAAAGAGTGTATGTGATTGTTGTCCATAATCGCAATTAAGTGCAAATGAAATCAAATTGTAAAGTAGATATATAGATCTTTAAAGTAACAATGAGGATGCTCTAACATTCAAAGAGAGCATGCGACGTTATATTATAGAAATTGATACTCAATAGGTATTACATCATTAATAGCTAGTTTCATCATATAGTGCATAGTACCAACACAACACCTACTTATTGCAAGCTAAATTTGTCAATTTAGTCCATCTCTAAACACTTCCAAGTTTGTATTTGGGATGGTAAAGTCATTACTTTGGTGAGATAATTTGTCCACATAAAATTTCATTCTTCTAAAGTAATGCTTGAATTTTTAAAATCCATAATTTTTTTGTATCTAATACAATGAAATTGAAGGAAATAATATATATATAAAGTTATAAGCAAAAATATGCAAACTTTCAAGGAAGGCTTTGGGTGCTGTAAGGTTAATTGGTACAATAATTGAAATACAAATCTACACAAAACTCTAAGTGAAATAAAACATGTATAGACTATTTAGGTTCAAGCAATATAGATCAAAGTGCAAAAGTTGAGGAATTAAAATATATATAGAGTCTAGACTTAAGCAACATAAAATAAAAGTGGAAAAGCCTAAGAATTAAACACATATAGCTAGAGTTTAGGTTCAAGCAATATAGAATGAAATTGGAAAAGTCCAAGAATTAAAACATGTACAGGATTTTGGTTCAAGTAACTTACAAGCAGGGCTTTTTTTTTTGCTTTTTGGTGTTAGTTTGCACTAGAAAAATAATCTAGCTAAAAAACACCCCAAAAAATGCCGAAAAACTTGGATGAAATCGCCAAACAACTTTGAAATAAAGAAAAATATTAGATGAATTTGCCTAATTTTGGATGAAAACCATACTATACATCCAAAAAATGGATGAATCTTGCAATTTGGAGCATCCCCATAACATTTTATGTTGCCATTGTGGCTATCCTCCAAAAATGAAAAAAGAAACCCTACTTACAAGCAACATAGAATGAAAGTACAAAAGCCTACAATTATAGCCAATATAACAAAAATGATGATAAAAGCTCAAATGATTGCCCCCTGCCATTGGGGTTGGCAGTTACTGCCACTTTTGGGTACATTGTGTGAACAATGTACCAAAAAGTGGCAATAACTACCAATTCTAAAAAATTTAAAATTAAAATTTGGGTTTAGTACACTTGGTATGTTCTTATAGGCCAAAGAATTAAAAATTTAAAAATTAAATTTTTTTTTTGGGTGCACGATCACTGTGCACTCAAAAAAATTTAAATTTTAAACCTTTAAATCTTAATTTCCCTCCCCCCCCCTCTCCTCTTGTAATTTTTTGAAGCCAACTGATTGACAAACATTATGGGACAAGTGATCATGTATTTGTATTTATATATATATGTATCTGGACCGTATCGGGACCATATCCATATAATCCATATAGTATATGTAGAATATCCGTATCCATATTTGCATTTGAACGGTTCAAATTAAATCTTACACGATCAATGGCTTGGGAATTTTTGAGAAATCAATGGTGATTACAAAGGTAAGCTTTTAAAAAAAAATCAATGGCTTGAAATTTTTTGAGAGTGGAGGGGGGGCTAATTAATTGACTTGGGTGGGACGCCACTTTTTGTCACATTGAAATGTCACATTGTTACACTGTGTATCATGGTTTGATCTTGCCACACAAATCTTGTCTACTACCACCGCTTCATTTACAATTTATTGATTGCATTGTATTAAGTAAATGAGTGCTAGTAGGAAATAATCATTATCGCAAACCATCAATTTAAGATGCATGTGCTACAATTTAACAAGCCGAAATTTAATTAAGGTGAGAGATTTAATTTTTCCTACTTTATTGCCAATTTGTAGCCACTATGTGCCACATGATACATTTGAATGGGTGAAATATATGCTATCATATATAGTAGTACAATGAAGGTGGTTTCCAAATTTGTGGTACTAATAGGTTTGTTCATATTACATACACACGTTTCAACATTTATTACAATTCTTGATGTATAGTAGTGTACAATAATCTTACAATTATTCTTCCTAGAAATATTTTATCAACAAAAGTCTACAAAATTTGAGATGCTCTAATATGCTCAAAATGCATAGATTTTCAAACCACCTATTGCATTTGAATTGTACTAAAGTGTTATACTTGAATGTCATAACACATATATAAATGTTTAATTCAAGATTATAACAAATTTTTTATTTCTTCTATATATTGTCTACCATACAATGTTGCCACCCTTCGTTGAATTTTCAATTTGTATTCTCTTGGGCATATTAGAAATGAGTCTTTGCAATTGCTTTAAACATATTTGATCCCATATTGCTTGGATTGTTTCCCAAATTGTTTTTATCCTTTCTTGTTTGTTCTTTTACTTGCTTTGGTGATGAAAAAATTTGGATTTAGGTTTGATGACTTAAAAAATCAACATAACTTCTTCCTACCATGAGCTTGCGTCTACTTTTAGAAATTTATATAGATGGATTGGAGGACCATCTTTTATGAGCTTGAGTTCATCAATTTCATTGTTTATGTATAAAACTAAAAATATTCAATGTGCCCTTATAATTATTAAGAACAATATGCTACACTTCTTTCACCTTAAGGCTCTATGACTAAAGGACTCCTATCAAGACCCATGAAGGCATTTCAAACAGTTACAAATATTAGGCTAAACCTAAAAGTAAACACATCATCTTTTTCAATGTGGTTTCTAAAACCAATCCTATGTTTGTATGGTCATATTGTATTAATGTAATAAAAAATTTCTTCCAATCTACTTCGAGTGTTTGATATCAATTTTAATTATTGAGAGAAGGCAAGTCCCTCATTGCACAATATGACAACTTTTAAAGCCTATGGCTTAGTTTTTGAGCAACTATGCTACAAGAAACCCTCTATTACTTTGGAGTAAGAAAAATAGTTGAATGCGGCATGCTTGTTTTCTATATTGAATGACCTCATATTTCATTCCAACTTGTTATATTCCAACTGTTCAAGTTCTTTGCTTTGTATTCAATGATCTTGTCCTCATTCTTAGAAGAACTGCATTGAAGAACACCAATTGATGTTAACTTCTAATGATGTAATTTGTCTAAAGACACATGCAACTCGTATGTGGTTACATGCAACTTGTATAAAGTTACATGATGTCAACAAATGGAATTGAATTGATAGATAAGGTAATCTCACTTTATGAGCCTCCATACAACATAGAATTAATTATTTAAAAATCCCTTCAAGAAATAGTTGTCATTCTACTAGAATACCATACCTGGGTCATTGCAAGAAACACTTACCGGTTTTGGCTCAAAATGGCTCAAAATCAGTGAGTCTTGTGAGTCTTGCGACCCTTTGAAATAATTTTTTTTAAATTGAAAAAAATATGGATAATTTGAAGAGAAATGAGAAAATTATGTCTCTTGAAATTCAGACCTAAGAAAAAATTTCTCTAAATGTTATAGACAATGGAAAATACAATGAAAATAGCGCTTTTTTCACTAATTTGATAAAAATAGTAAAAACATTCAAAAAATGAAATGAAAAATCCATTTTTTTTCCAAGTAAAGGTCTTTCTTTTCCAACAAATTTCATCTTTGGAAAAAATTAATTCTATTCTCTACACTTGTGCAAAGTCAGCTACTTTGATGACATGTGGAGGTTTAACAATATAGTATTTTCAAAAAATATCTTTGTGGTATTCTATAAATTTAGGTGAGGTCCTTGCATGCCAATTTTCAGCTTAAAATTTGCATTTTTGGGTCAAAAATAGGACTAAAACCCCCCAAAATGGCCAAAGTAGACACCCAATTGGGTGCAATTTAAAAATAGTAAAATAATTTTGAAAAAACTGAAAAAATTACAAAAAATGTAAAACTTTTGTAGGCACATTCATTTCAAGTTTCAAGTCAAATGAACAAAAGATGAAAAAGTTATGAGCAAAAAACTACCTCCTAAAGGTCAAGGGGACAAAAAAAGGACAAGTGTTTCTTGCAATCACCCACCTTCCAAATTTTAACACCAAATTTGTTTTGAGAAGTTAGAAAAAGGTACTATAAACTTCCTAATTGGAAAGTGCAACATTCTATTAGGGGTTATTTTTATAATAGTAAAAACCTTTGAAAAAAAAATTAGGCAAAGTGCATAGTAGTTATGAGTATATTATATACAAATCTTTAGTCTTTTGGAGTCATAATACAAAATTTTTGGCCAAAAAACAAATCAATTTGCAACATTTGATAGAAAATAGTATGTTAAGATAAGTGTTTCTTATAATTATCTTAGTTAGAAACCACAAAGAAAGGGCAATGTAGTTGAAAGGGCTTTAGCAGTACTTGGGACATAGGTTTAATCAAGTGCCTAATTCTATTAATGCAACATTTTAATGCACCTAGAAGCAATCTATTAAGAGTTTCAAATAATAGCATGATCTCGTGGCCAATTATGCATGTGGAAGCAACTTAATTTGGTTGCAATGAGGAATTCAAAATATACAATGTGGAGCAATATGGGGAGAAAAAATTGTGAGATTATTGTACCATATTATATTTACAAGGGGGGGTAGTTGTAGTTGCAAAGACACTTTCTATCTATGTGCAAAGCATATATTGCCCTAGGCATTTGAATTGTAGGAGGACACTTACAATTCCAGTGCTTATGGCCAATTCCTATGGCCAATTATAATCCTAGCAATTACCAGGACACTTACAAAAGATAACCTTTATACATGAGAGCTACAAAATTGCATTAGAAAAAGTCTCTAATATTGCATATTGCCAATCATCTGCATGCATGGTTGTGAAGCAAAAATATATTCCTACTATTCACTAGGATGAAATCTAAAAATACCTACATTGAACATTTTGAAAATTCATAATTTATTTATTCAATGTTTGAAAGATGTATAGTAAAAGAATCTAAAATTTCTTTTTCACTTCTATCATATGCTGGTGATTTGAGAGCAGTCGACGACACCATGACTACCTACAGTAGGATTCCGCATACACGAGCTAGGACATGTCGTAGGGTTTCTGAACGCGTTGCGATAGACGATACATATGCTTACGGATTAACATTTCCGGTGGATGCTGTCGCCCAGCGCCATGGATTTGCGAAGAGTTGGGTCGCTGGTGGGGGCGTTCTATTGTGTTACGATGACAAGTTTCGTGTGTGGTGCTGGTGCAAGACTCCGGCAGTTGCGGAGTCGAGTGCCTGCTTAATTATTTCGTGTTTGGAGATTCGTTCACGGATGTGGGCACCAACAACTTCGTCCCAATGCAACCGCACTCGCGAATTTCCCACCTTACGGCGAAACTTACTTTCACAAGCCCACAGGACGATTTACCAATGGCCGCAACATCGTGGATTTCTTCGATAAGGAGAGCCACCAACGTCGAGCATCAATGGTTATATATACACGGCAAATTGCATTTATGTTGCAGAGCTTGGATCTGAGGTTCCAGACAGGCGGTTGCAGTTGGAGAAGTGCCAAGTTGAAATTTCTTCCAATTGAACAATGTCAGGAAATCTCGAAAGTCCACACAAATCACTCGTAATCAGGGGAATTTTAAGTCATTGATGACTAGATTGCAAGTAACCTCATGTTTGTTACATTGGTAGATGTTTTGCAACAGTGGTGCAGTTTCAGTTGCCTGACTGAAACCTCGGTAGCGAGTCTTATTTTTTAGAGCTTTGAGTACAAATGTCATAATTTTGGCACTCCGGAACATTCATTTTAACGAACATGATTGCAAATAGCTTCGGAAATCAGGATAGTGTGTGTTTTATTCGCCTTTCCCAGCCTAATCTCACGAAATAGCTGTTCACAAAGGTAATGCTTTGTGATTCAACAATTGCGTGATACTCCCTCCGTCCCAAAATGATCTTCCGGTTGGCCTTAAATTCTTGTCCCAAAATGATTTTCCTAGTGTGGCTGGGAAGAAAAGTCCGCGAACTAATTTTCCCTTTGTCCTACATAGTTGGGTGGACACTTCGTGTGAGCATGACAAGGGCCCATAGGATAATTTATGATTTAATGTGCTGAACTTGGCAACTTGGATTGGCTAATTTGGGGAGTTGATGCTTTGGTGGGTCCAAAAGTCGTAGATCTGCAATTTGAATTTTGGAAGCTCAGTTATTTTCAGAAATGCAAGTACATGCATGGAGGTTTCTATTTTTTTTGTTTGTCAAATTCATTGTACACCCTTCTATTCCCCATGATTATAGAAGCTCCATTGGGGCAAGAATGAACGATGGTTGTAGTGGGAAGATTGATAAAGTACAGAGGAAGTGTGGGAACAGAGAGAATGATTGGCTAGTGGTGCTTCTCATGAAGGCTCTCAAATTCTCATTTTTAAGTCCTTAAAAGTCACACTTCCAAAATTATTTTGAAGCTCAAATTTGCACCACAATAGGAGTGCATTAAATTCTACAAACTTCTTAAGAAAAATTGGAAAAAAAGTCTTTTTTATCCTTAATCTGGAATATTTTGTCTAATAGGAAGATCATTTTGGGACGGAGGGAGTACATGCTAATGTATGATTATCTTGCTTCTTCATGCAGGATCTCTTTTTTCTGTGACTTCACCGGTTTCAGTCCATCACTACAAGAGAAAGGGGTGTTTTAAGTAGTGTCCTAGACATCATGTCTTTTAAGTAAGGTTTTAAGTAAGATTTTACTAAAAAGACTGTTTTTTTAGTAAAATTTTACTTAAAACCTTACTTAAAAGACATTACTTAAAAGACATGATGTCTAGGACACTACTTAAAACACCCCTTTCTCTTGTAGTGCATGGAGATCGGCTTGGGCTTGTGCCGTCATGCTCAATAGCTCGTGCTCAATAGACTTTTCTCAAATGTCACTCCGTAATTCGAATGTTTGTTAGTTCGCTGTTATCGTCTCATCCCGTAAACACCTTCATGGGTTGGGTATGGACAGCTCGAGAAGTCAAACTTCCCAGTGCACCACCATATCTGCAGCCCAACTCTTCCTTCATCGCTGGTGTGAACTTCGCTTCCGCAGGAAGTGGCGTGCTAAACGACACCAACGACGATCCTGGAAGGGAAACTGACATAATTATAAAATTTATTTTTCAGTCCTATTCATCACTAGCCACGTTGTCATGTCCTCGTCAATACCTCAATGGGGGTCCAGTTCTGGAGAGGTGACAACCAAGAATTGGTATGAAGAGCATGATTATATCTCATACGCAATCTTGTCCTTAAGAGCGTTACAATGTTTTCTTTCTGACCCTTGATTGGGCATGATTCAACGGGATTCAACGGGATCCAACATGAGGTTATGTCCAGCAATGTCAGGACAGCCTTGTTATGAAAGCAACACTGCACCCCTTCCTTTGAACAGGTTTGGTTCAACCCCTAAATTGCTCAGTCGTCCTCTTAGAAGTGGATACTGAATGTTTTTGGAGAGTTCACTGCATCCACAGGATTGATATACATTTAAAGGAAAAAAGAATGCCCTTGTTGAATCAATGCTATAAATGTTTTAAGAGTACCAAAGCTATAATGTGCTAAGATTTTCAAGTGTTCTAGTTTATTATTTTGAGTTTGGGCACTTCGGGGTTGATTCTGGAGCTGCAGGTGGTGCCGATGAGTGTCCAAGTGGACCAACTTAGAGCAGTGAGAGTCTCCTTGCAAAAGAAGCTCGGTGCTTGGGGCGCCCACAGATTGATTTCCAAATCCATGCATCTCGTGCTTAGCGGTTCAAATGACCTAGTGGCCTACCTTTCTAGGCCCCACTTTCAAATCCGGACGAATGCTTCTCAATACTTGGATCAAGTTGTGGAGGCCTACCGAACTACTTTCACTGTGAGTTCCACATCTCCCTCAAATCCCCTGTTGAATAACGTTTTCACTCGTTTTGATCGCCAAGATAATCATGGATCTTGTCCACAGTCTGATAATTAACATCTGTGTGTTATTTGCCCATTAAGGAGGAAGAAACCCATGTTTGGCCTCATGTTTTTTTAAGAAGTTTGGAAGATATCTATCTATCTATCTATCTATCCAGACTTTAAAAAAAGAAAATTGAACCAAAGCAAGCGATGTGCATCATTCAGTCTGATGATAAGAAGACTTTCCCCAATTCAAATTGTACTTTCCACAACATGGTCAATCAAAATGGTCATTCTAAAATGATGAATAATTTGTCCGTCAAGGGTTAAGGATCGATGTAATTGACAACAAGATGTATCATTGAAAACGGGAAATGGCGCCACAGTAGCAGCAAGCTACGCAAGCTCTGTCCGCCCACCCCCGGGGGCCCGGTCGGATTCGCCCCATTTGCGAGGGAGAAAGGTGAATCCGACCGCCACATGCCACGCTAAGGCCACACGCGCCTAATAAGATCCTCGCTCTGGCTGGCTCCGGCTGTCGTCCAAGCCCACTCCCCACAACTCGCCGAACTTGAGTACGTGCAGGCACTCCACTCTCCGCGTCACTTAGTTCACCGAGTTTGTGTACAAGCTCGTGTACTCCGCCTTTGAGACGAGTAAACTCCCTCCAAAATCGCTGAAGGTCTACAGTAGCATCCATGACTCCCCGTAATATAATTACCTTTCTAAGGTCATGGCTTTCGACAAACCTTAGCTTGTAGTGATGAAGACCTCCAAGCTACATAAACTAAAATTAAACTCAATGCTGGCCTCGACTGGCAGGATCTCTACAAATCTGGGTCCAGGAAGGCGGTCCTGTTTGGCCTGGCACCACTTGGTGCTCTCCTTCAGCATCCCACGGAACCTGGCGAGTGCTTCCCTGCAGGCAACGAACTGGCTTTGGGAATCAATGCACGCGTGAGCAGTTAGTGGATGCGCTCTATTGGACTCTACCCAACTTCAGCATCGTCCTGGTCCAAAGTTATGACCTCGTTCAGTCTATGATTAACGATAAGAAATCATACGGTGAGCATCCTCGATTATCTTGAACAGCAGTCCTGAAATCTCCTGGTTCTGTAAATCAGTGGTTCGATGACCATATTCGTCACATTGACGGAGTTCTACGAAATTGAAACACAGTCAGGATAAAGGCTTGCAACAAGAAACTAGCACCAACTGAAACTGGAGCTGGTTAGAAAACCTCAAAATGGCGAGCTGAACCTCAAAATTTACCAATTCGAAATTTGAGCTCGCCAATTCAACGTCACATTTTTGTCATTTTCACAAATACGACCATCCTGGCTCGCGGTAGATTTTGAAAGCCCACTCTCTGCAGTACACCAGTTTAACGAATATGCGGTTGCACAGGCTTGGACAATGTCAGTGGTGCTTGCTGTGGAGCTGGGTTTCTGAATGCGCAAGTTCGTGTGGGCTGCCTCTGCCCCCGGGTTCGATGGAGATCGAGTCCTCGCTGTGCAAGCGGCCCTCCAAGTGCCTGTTCTGGGATATCGTGCACCCCACAGAGCAAGTGGTGGGACTTCTGTTCAAAAGTTTCTGGACTGGTGAACATTCGAATACCACATACCCCATGACCATGAAGGCCTTGGCTGCCTTGTGAGCGTTACTTAACTTAGTGCAGGTCAGTCGCTGAACTGAGTGTCCAATCACACAAGAGAATCATAAACAAGAAAAAACTACTTTGAGGTTTCCTAAAATCGTGTAAGCACATCAATTGCTCAAGTTCAAAATACCACCAAGTCACCATGACCCATTGTACACGGATTCAATAAGGGGCAAAATGATGGTGAGGAAAGGTACAGACTAAATCACTAGATGATTTTCTGAATGTTGCACGTGCATTCTCGTGCTCACCAGTTTTAGCAAACCAAAAAAAAACTGTACTGACCTGCTGAGGGTAAATGCATGATCTGAGCATCTCGAATTTGGACCTCGATGGTCTTCGTGCTGAATCGGTGACGAAACAAGTTGATTAGGACTTCAACACTGATTCAGGTGGAAAAATGGTATAATCCCTACAAATAATCACTAATCTCTTACGCCCTCGATACAATTTTGATCTCGAATTGAGACAAGGATCCAATCCACATGTTCACATAGATTATCTGAATCAACATTGACACCTAAAAGAACTATATCGGCACCGATTTAGCACGAAGACCATTGAAGACATAATTTTTGAGATAATTAAAAGAATGGATACGAAATCTAGTTTAACTGGAGGTTATGACCTGCTCAGGAGATTTGATTTCCAACGATACCTGGTGCACTCACACAAGAATACCTGGCATCAACATTGATGCCAGAAAACAAGTCAATACTTTGGAAACATCCTTCAAACGTAGTCGTCATCAAGAACTATAGTTTCCGGTGTGGATGTACCATTGTCTGCGTCACCGCCATCTCCACAAGGACTAAAAGGTGGGTCTTCGTCATCGTTCCTACTCATGAGGTAATTGTAGGCGGAGTGGTCCGGCTCCTCCACCAAGACATCATCAGGAAATACGTCTCCCTCTTTGATCACCTCATCCATCGCTTCCTCTTCTTCTACTTCCTCCTCCTCTTCATCAAACGAAGAGTGACAAGTCTTACCTCGTTTCCTCTTTCTAGTTCGCCGGATCATTGATTCTATCTTCCTCAGTTTCCTCCCCTTCAGGCCTACCTCAACTTTCAATAAGTTGGACTCGTGTTTGAAATGGTAGGGTGCTCGAAAGCAGAAAACTGAAAGGTCAAAAAACTCCAGAACTTTATCGGTCCTCCTGCAATATTTGCACAGGATTCGTCATTCTTGCATCTTGTTTCTAAAAGAAGTGAGGACAAAATGTTCACAAATGAAATGAATGTCAGCAGAAATTTGCAAATCATTTCAAATCCATGATACAGAAGTTGAGAGCGTGGCTACTGCATCGTGTTTCTATTTGCGAGAGAGTATTTTACATCATGGAGAGCTACAGAGAAGAGAAAATAGTTGATAACATTAGCGAATTTCAGAATGTCAAAAATTGTAACATTCAAGAGTTCAAAATTTTGATAGCTAGTACTTTCAAGTGCCTAGAGCTTTGAAAATTAGGGCTTTCAAGTGCTCAATGTGGTTTTCAACTGAAACCTTGAGCTAGGACAGATACAGATATCAGATTCAGCTGGAATCCGGTTTTCCTTCGGGGAACCAAAACTGCTCCGGTTCTATCAAGGGTGCCAAGTCAAGGTTGTGTGAGCGGACAATTTTCATAGCTTTGATTTTACATCATGGTCATATTTGTTAAAACGGCGAGCTTCAAAGCGTTAAAATTAGGAATGCTACAGATCTGAGGTTCTGGGAAAGTGCCAATTGCTTGATATATCGCCCTATTGACGAATATGACGATGTACTTGACTCGTATAACTAAGATCGACACTAGTGCTTTAGCTTCGAGAGAGTAGAACGAAACCTGTATGTTTCGTTCTCTCCAGTCTTGATAACAACCCAACCACGAGCATAAAATCCCTCGTAGCCATGCGCTGCCAACTCAAGGTTGTTGATATTTACACTGCTTTCGATCACATACTGCATGCAAAGACGCACTGCTATCAGAACTTGCAAATTTCTAGATACCAATGCTTCGGCCTGTAAATCTAATCTGGTAGCAACTTGACAAATAACATGCACTTGCCTTACCCAGATTGTTTTCAGAGTGACAGTAGAAGAACTGTGACTTTTAACTTTTGTAACACGCAATTCTTCGGTTCAAGGGCCTTCATTTCATTGCGCCTTGGTAGGGATCACAACAGTCTCTCATTACATTAATGAGTTTAGAAACGCACCACAAAGAAGGGGCTCCAAGTCCTACGGCTGTAGACTGACCACAACTCGTCTTTTCCTGGAAAAATGAAGATTTTGTTGTACATCTGTCTGCAACTCGAAACCCTGCAATAAATGTGAATCAAAGAGGAGTAAGATTCTGGATATGGCACAGGGAGGGAAATGCAGATACAAGCATCACATGCTCAACATATACTCGTATCTATTACCTCCCAATCACGTACCAGAACAAACGAACATTACTTACCTCGACTATACATCACCCTCGCACATGCATTACCGGTGCAGCAGATATCTAGGCCCTCGACATTTCTCTCGGGAAAACACAGTCATCAGAGAACTTAACCCATTATGGACCAACGGCGCAAATTTGGCGTAACGTTCACTTAGCAGTTCATGTAGAGTAGCTCATGTAAGAACTTTTTTTGTTCAATATTTATTAATTTTCTATCAATACATGCAATGCTCTCCACTGACTCTGGTGACAAAAATTCTGGCCTCATCTGCATTATGTCTTTCACAATATGACCAATCAAATTGGTTGTTAAAAAATCGAATCTCTTAACCTGATCCAAAACTTCAAGAGGTCATAATCTCCTAACCTGTGAGAAAATGCAGTCCAGGAATCCTGAAAATCGACTTCTCCTCGTAGTTCGTACAGCCCGGTCCCCCTCACAGGATTCCATGCGTCTTCCTCGCCCTGCAGATAAGATGGCACAAGCTCCATGTACTGCCTGCTTAAGAGAAACGTAGAGCTAGCCATCACATTGAGAAAACCAACTTGCTTCTCTCACGAGTACACACTTGAGCTTCCGATCAGGACTAACTAGAAACTGATAAGCCAAAATGCAGTAACTTACATTTCAATGCAAAGGGGAAGCTTCTTTCCAGTTTTCTGATTCTTGCTGGAGAAACGATCGCCAGTCCTCCTGATTATAAGTGCATACCAGTTTGGCCGTTCGTGTTGATTATACAATGCCCATACCTACACACACGACCACCATTGTCCAACAGGCCCGCAGAAAAAGGGAACTCACAGTATTAATTCTGCTGATATCCTCCAATTAGATTACATCCATCTCCATTTCGAGACATGCGAGAAACGAACTGTAAAGAATTCATTCTTGACAGCTATTTTAATTCTCTCTGTCACTAAATTCTGAAGGCAATCCAGGATGGAAGAGTAAGATGTTACATCGTTAGGCTCCATAACCGAGCACTCCTTTTCCAGACAAGGTCCGGGCAGTGGGATTCGTCTGCTAATTTCCCGTACAGAGCTCCAAAGGAGAGGACTCAAAAGATAAGTGATGATCGGTACCTGCATACACACAAACAGGACACAAGTCAATGTCATGATATTGCAAATTGATTTTCAGCAGAATTTCTCAAGCATCACAATATTATTAAGCAGATCAGGACAGACTCCTACGTACAAACAGGGCGTGCGGAATATTCTGCATCATTTCCAGAGCTTCAGAGCTTCAGATTAACCAAATGGGAGAAGGCGAAAAGGAGGTCAATTGCAGCAGATGACCGGCGGTGATCAATTGAAGCAAAAAAGCAGGTTGCAGCAAGGCAAGGTGCTAGTCTTCCCAAAAGACACCTCAACCCAATTGATAAATAATGTTATGCTGCAAGGAAATTGGGATTTACAGTAAAAGCGTTTCCTAAGAGCCTCCATCTGATGGCTGCCTTGAGTGGCTCAAATTCGAGGGTCTCAAGGCACCGGAAACCACCTTTCTTCTTTCCCCTTGCTCGGATATTGGAGCTTTCCTCGTTCCTGGTCAGAGAACAGCAAGCCCTTGCATCTTGAGTCAAACAGCCCTAACCAGACTCAACAAATCAGGTCCTTACCACCAAACATCAGCAGTAACAAGCAAAAATGACGAGATGCCAAGTCAGCCCTAAATGTGTTTATTGAACTTACAAATCGAATGACGAATAGTCTGTGGAGCATGCTCCTTCCTTCACGAGTATATTTGTATGATGAGGTTGATATCCCATAATCAACTCCAGCTCAACATGATTAAGATACCGTAGATTGTCAGTTCCTTTCTCCATAACCAATTCCAGCTGACAGCTATTGCCTTCATGGTCGTTGTTCGATAAGACGACCTAATCCCCCAAACCACTGAAAACATCTAATCCGGCTATATTCCATTTAGATGTCAATTGATAACAAACAGGGCAAACGCTTTCTTGTGAATTGCAATCACCAAAGGGTGCTCTACTTATCCTACTGATAGTTGTTGAGTTCACGAATTTAAGGTAATTCGCATCGAAGAACGAGTAACAAGGTTTTCAGTAAAATTAGACTATTTCAGGAACTGTTCGACAACATTATTGAAGAAAAATTTGATTGATGGAGAAGTCTCCCCCTGGTCACATTGATCATTCAGAGAACTCCCTATATATCATGCGGAGGCCAATTGTATGATCACTGTGACACTGACAATAGGGAGACTTCCATCGTTAACGGGAGAAATTTTCTTTACGGTGTTATTTATAAGCTCCTGAAACGATCTATTTCAAATGAAAACCTTATTGAATGACGGTCGTGCCGGAACTACAACGCACACAACAACTCTCTTGGCAAGAATGATGTGTGTAAAGAGAATGCACCCCAGTCTTCTCTTCAAGTGCAATGGCGTCGTGCAAGCAGCTTTGAACGAAAGTGGAAGGGTGATCTCTCACTCGTGGCAGCCTGGAGGGATGAGGGATGTTTGTCCAGTACAACCTCCTCCTCTTCGTGGGTGAGAGTTCAACGGAGTCTAACTCAATAGGCATCAACCCCAGGTACTTGGAAATCTCCTCCCGGTCAATCCAAGTCATTGAGGCTACGTTCTCCACCAGAAACCTGCAGAACTCGCACTCCAGCATGGAATTGTCAACTGGCAAGTAAAGCAGAGAAAAAAAATCCTTTAATTTATGATTACTTTGAAAGAATCACGTCAGTGGATTGTACCATTACCCATTTTACTGTTAGATATTATGGTTTACCATCTGGGGTTGAAATCCTTGAGCACTCTAACGAGATCAAAAAATAGTCTGCTTCGAGATCCATGAAGCCTATACATGCCAGTTCATGAGGACATTAAGTTACAACGATGCTAAACAAGATTGAAGTAGAGGATACCGTAAGCATTATTCCCATTTTCAGTGCCAGAGTTGAAAATACTAAGTCACTTATTTCTGTCATCTACAGCAATGTATATGTTATATCTCAATATTTTACAAAATCTAAAAGGTTTAGTAGAAAACGGGAATAGGAGTCTCTGAGGATTTTAGTATCCTCAACCTTCTATTCAAGAACATAACTAGGGCTACGATGATTGTGGCAGTATTTTCACAAACGGAATCGAATTTGTTTTCGGAGGCTACACATTGAATGACCTAATGCATTAAATGAAGCTGGGGTCACCAGAGGTCGAAAAAATTGATGGCACTGGGCGTGAAGGAAAAATGGGAAAAAAACAGACTTTGTCTTACCCTTGTTTTTTGCCCAAGCAGCTGAGATCTTGGCAAGGGAAGCCACCAACAACAAGATCAATTTCTTCACGAATTGCTGGCTTCGCAAGCCTTCTCACATCTCCAATATGACGCACCTCCGGAAACTTTGCCTTGACAACTTGAATAGCTGGGTCAAACTGATAGGAATATGTTAGTACGTCGTCACTTGGCAAGGTACAACGACTACAGTAATCGCCAGAAAAATTTACTTCAATTTTTTATCACTAGCTACAAAAGAGAGTTGACCAATAGGGGCCATCATTCCTCGAGAATTGAGAATCAATTGGGCTTAGGACTAGCATGATGGAGAGAATAGTGAAGAAGATGGTAAAAAATTATAAGAAAAGAAGAGAACAGAGAACTTACAGGAGTCAGAAAGGTATTCTCATGGACAAAATCAGGTATCGGTATTTGCAATAAAGACTCCTCTAGAGGATAAGGTGTACTAAGTTCAAGAGTGTTTTTATGTATGAAGTGAAGCTCATTGTCACCTTACAAATTTCACAAATGCAAGACCAGAGCCCCCAACCACCAAAAAAGAGAGAGCGAGGAGTACGTACCACTTCCGAGCTGTAGCCTACAAAAGGAATTCCCAGGCGTGTCAAAGCTGCCCAGATGCCGCCAATGCCATCAAAGAGGCTTAGCACCACAAGCTTCCTTCCAGTCCAGCGTCCGGCCTTGGTCTTGAAAGCCGCCAACCAGTTTCCGTCTCCATCCCCTTCAAACGGCTCCTACAACCCTAATCTCACAAGCATTACACTCCATCCTCTTTGTCGTGAACACCTCTACAGCGACATCCTAGATTATCCTGCACACTACCATTGACTGCAGCACAGTTGTCAATCTTCCAAACTATGCCATAGTGAAACAGCTGAGACCCCAAGAGGAACGAATGAAGAGGAGTGCGCGAACGGGCTGACGCGATTCTAAATCCCGAGATTGCAGAATAAGTGTCAAGGTCAGTAGCACATTCAAAAAACGGTGTTCAACACTGCAAAGAACCAGAGCTTCAGTGCACCACCAGAAGGTACTAAACACAAAATGTACATTGAAGACTGCACTCCCAGTAGCAGTATTCATTCCCAAGAGGACAGTATTACACTCCAAAGTCCTGACGACGAAACAAAACGAAAATAATTTTATGTGCCACATTGGCAAATTTCACGAATTTGGTAACACCTTCCAACGAGGAACTGGCCGAATTTTGAAATTGACTGAGCCTCAAGCGATACCCACCATAGACTCTCGAGCTCTCGACACTTCAACATCACCGTTTCCAAGCTCTGATTTTGCTATTCAAACAAAAAGGATCATATTGGATTAGATTCGAAACGACCACACCCCAACCCTTCTGACACTCTCCAATTCGAGGCTGAAAACTCCCCTGCCAAATAACGTGCAAATGCCAAATCGCAGCCAAAACTCTATTCCCAGAAATATTTAACTACAGTAGTCGTTCACACCTTGAGCTCAAGAGACGGCACCCTCGTACCTCCACTTCCAAAGAGCGAGGCGCAAAGGTGACTGGAGAATGGGATCGCAACCCCTTCTCCAGAATCTGCAAACTTCGAGCTGCAGTCGGTCGCGGGGAAGAGCGCTGCTGCTGCATATTCTTCTCCAAACTCCATTGCCGCATGAGAGACTGCTGGGGCGGAGGGGCTTTTCCCAGGGACGACTCGTGCTGCTTCAAGCGCAGGGCTTCTCGTTCCAGGTCCTTGATCTTGTGAATTAGGTCTTCCATCAGGGGATCACAGTCTGCTTTTGTTTGTTTCCAAATACGACCCTCAAAACTCGCCTTCAAATACTAAGCTTCTACGAATCTGGTTGCCCGAATTGCCTCCATGCTTGGAAGGACAGTCGCACCTGATTCTGGCACTCCATAGTGAACCTTGAACACACTCTCTCTCTTCCTCTTTCGAATGCACGCAGGCAATTCCAAGGGTATCAGAGAGCAGCATTCCGCATGAACTTTCAGTTGCAAGGAGTGGAAAGGAAAAGGGAGAAGGGGAGCGACACGAAGGGACAAATCTGCCGAGTCTTTTGAGAACTCCCGTAGTCCCGTCCTCTTCCCAGGCTGGGGAACCCAACGGCTGGCGCAATTAACTTAACACATCCGTCGTATTCTGCTCCCTACCTAAGGTAGAACCACCCATAACCAATCACTTAACCCCTAAGCGCTCAAACGACCATTTTGTGGTCGCTGCCTGACTTTGGGCAGAATTTTCAGGCAAAAACTTTTTTTTTTCAAATTTTCTTTTTTTCAATTTTGAAAAAATTGGGTTTTCTTTCAACATTGATATTCAAACTAAGATCAGTACGGCCAAACAAAAGTTATAGCAAAAAAAAGGAGAAATAGCACAAAGTGTCTAAAATTACTTAGTGTTGAAAAACTTACTATTTGGGGGAAGTATTGATGCTCTCATTCGTAAATAATTTTTATATTTTAACAAATCAATAAAAACCACAATTTTGACCAATCAAAAAAAAATTCAAATCATAAAAATAGAAATTGTATTTTTGGTGAATTCTTGAAGTTATATCTTCAAAATTCATTTGAAGAGAATCTATAAATATTTTTTTTAATTTTGATCATATGGATACTTTCTACTTTTTGTACTTTACATTATCTTCTTTGAAGCTAACTTCAAAAATGTTGTAAAGCTTATATTTTATAACACATTTGTATTTTGTCTTAATCTCTTTGGCTTTTAGGGATTAAAGTATTTTAGACATGATCTGGTGTAGTGCGAGGTAGCACAAATATTTTCAAAGGTGCAACAATTAAAATGATGGGGATTGCAAAAAGTTTGGTAATTCTATAGCATGAACTAGCCAAAAGTAATGCACACCAATAGCCAATGCATAGACTCTTTGAATTATGATCATTGAAGAATTCCTTTCTTGTTCATTACTTCCTATTTTCTTGCTCACTAGTGTGCCTTGTGCCATTGCCACAGTCAAAACTAAAGTAAAAGTAATTTTCTAATTTTTTAGAACCAAAAATAATTCAAAAATCCATAACTTTCTCACCGTAGGTCAGAATGCCACGAAACAAAGCCCGTGCACCCCTCCTTACCAAGAGCTTTCTAACAATACCAAGCACATGATTGGGGGATGTATGAGCCGGAAGATCCCAATGTGACAAACAAAACAAATAGCTTGCCTTAAGGTATTAACTAGTTTGGGACATGTGTTACAAACATATTACTCCAAATTTTGAAAAAGAAGAAAACACTCATTCCAAACTCTAGTTGGAAATTTGTTTCAACCTTATTGAAAATAAATGAAGTCTACAGGTTGGAAATGGGGTGTTGATTGCTTAAGGGTAGTTCTACTTTATAAGAAATTTGCCTTCTTCATTGCTAATTAGTTAAGGTAGGAATACCATAAAAAGTTAAAATAAACACTTCAGCCTATAAGATATGCAAAATTCATTGATAAATTGAGCTCATTGTATGCAATAAATATGAAAGAGGAAGAATGGAAAAAAAGGTGAAGAATCCATTAGTATCTCCAAAAGAATGTGTAAACTTCACTAGAATTGCATTATGAATTGGTGGATTTTGGGTGAAGAAGTAGGGCTTGGAAATGGATAAAGAGTCTAGAAGCCTTTGAAGGACTTGTTTCGAGAAAAAAAATCTTATGGGGGATAATATTGGAGTTCTTTATTTACCATCAATGATCAAATTTATGGCAAATTTCATGAAAACTAGTGTGCCTTGTGCTATTGCCATAGTCAAAACTAGAGTAAAAGTAATTTTCTAATTTTATAGAACCAAAAATAATTCAAAAATCCATAACCTTTCAACCATAGGTTAGAATGCTACAAAACAAAGCCTGTACTCCCCTCTTCACTAAGAGCTTTCCAGCAATATCAAGCACATGACTAGAAGATGCATGGGTCAAGAGATCTCAACATGACAAATAAACAAAACAAATAGCCTATCTTAAGGTACATAGATGGTGAAATTACATTATTTCAACACTTTTTATAGTTTAGACCAAGAAGTCTCAAATCTAAATTCATCATAGATTCTTGAAATTTGTACATGTCGTAGATGTTTGAAATCTGAATTTGTCATAGATTTTTGAAATCTATATGAGTCGTAGATGTCTAAAATCTATATTTATCTAAGATGTTTTAGACCACATAGTCTAAAATCTAAATTTGTTGGGGATTATAGAAATGAACATGTGTTCTACATGTCTAAAATTTGAACAATCATAGATGTCAACTTTCTATTCAAACCATGTATATTTAATATTGCCATTTTAATGAAATTTGCCATATTTGGAAAAAATTTGAATGTTTATTTAGAAACAAAGATTCAAATTAGCTAAAATAGGGTAAGAATCAAAAACCATTACTAAAGAAGGATAAAATTTTACATTTTTTTTTTCTAAAAGTAATTTGGGGTGGAGCTTGACAAAAAATGATATTGATGAACAATTGTGGGTGAATGCAAGAAACACTTGTACTATTTGTTGCATTTGGCTGATTTTTTCGAGAACACTTTAAAATTAGAAAAATAATTTTAAATTTAAAAAAAAAAATATGACTAATGTAAAGACCTTTAAGATGAAGAAAACCATCAAAGGAAATTTGTTAAAAAAATCTCTAAGTAGGAGAACTTGAAAAGTGCCAAACCTCAAGAAAATACATACTTTGATGTTTTAATTAGTAAAAAATAAAAAAAATAAAAAAATTCCATTTGCAAAAAATTTATAGAGATGGTTATAAAACAAAAAAATCACCAAAATCACTTTTTACATGTTTCCAAAAAAATGTAGAAGGAGGCTCACTTTGTGGACTTGTACACCATGTAAAAATAACTTTTTCTGAAATCCCTCTTCTAGAAAGCTACAAGTCTAGTAGAAGACCATTAAATCCAAATTTGAGCTTAAAATTATTAAAAAAAAAGGTACTCAATAGTACTAAAAACCTCCAAAATGACATTTGTGACATTCAATCACTAGTACTATTTAAATAGTAAATCATTTTTGAAAATTATGAAAAAATTACGTAAGGTGTATAATAGTCATCAGTACCTTCCCTAGAAATTTCGAGTCATTTCAAGTTAAAATGAAAAAGTTATGGCCAAAAAAAGATCAGCTCATGCCGTGTGACACAAAATAGTACAAGTGTTTCTTGCATTCACCCTTGTAGAAAAGTCCCTTCAACCTTGACAAGAGCCCAAGTATTTAGGAAATAATGTTCTCCAAAAGGATGAGGTGACCATTTCAAAGATGAATTTTTCTAGAATGTCTAGAAAGACAAAATTTAGAAGAATCGTAATGTGGTTTGAAAAGCATTTTGTTGGTCACAGAATAACCACTAGTAATCGTTAAAAAAAACAAGATGAAATCATCAAAATCAAACCGGTGAAAAACGAGTTCTACCCACTCAAAATTGTGAACTTCGTTGGTCGGTGGTCGCCACTCTGCAAAAATTCTAAAATATTTCTCTCCATAAAGAGCTCTCATGATGATTTCAACCGTGTTGCTTTTCCCGCTGCTATTCTAGCTCTCCAGTTCGGTGCCCAGGAACTATTGTTTACTCATTTCTCCCGTACAATAGTACCAGAAATCTCCATCGGTCTGACCAGTACAGCATGTTACAGCATTGCAGCTCTCCAAGTCAAGCCAACAAGTGCAGCACCCACATCTGCACTCTGGCAAGCCCGCTTTGTATAGCCTGAGTTTCTGTTTCCCATACTTTGCCAGTCATGAGTTTTGTCTTTTACTCCACATTCTTGGTGAGCAACTCATCTCTCGGATCAGCTCGGTGCTTCCACGGCCGTTACTGGATTCAATCATGTAAAATACTCACCCTACTTAAAAATAACCAAGTGCGGTCATGCTATACTTACTCAATTCATCACTACCGTGTCATTCCGAACCACTACAAGTATCACACTGAAAGAAGCAACTGAATGCTGTAATTTGAATGCCGTTACAGATTATGTATGGTTCCAAAGTCTTTTCCGGCATGCAAAGAGAATTTTCCACGCAACCATGCATGATGGACTGAATCCTGCATTTTTCTACGAAGAAACATTGAGCCTGGAAATCGCTACAGCGAATGTGGTCACAAATTTTGGAGATCTCGTAAGTCGCACAAGGCTACATATAACCATAAGTACAGAGCAATACACATAATGTGAAACGGAAGCAGCACAACTTCGACCAAATGTGGCAGCGTTCATGTATGTTTAAGGTTCGCGGGATCTGTGTCAACAAGACACAGTCCTTACCGACATGCACACATGTAAAGCTAGTGTCAAAACCATGCGCAGGTCAAGAATCTAAACTGTTCTTCAGCAGCCTCTGAAAAAACCAAGAGTGTAGACATCACTCAGGCATCTAACCTTCCTAAAATTGGGCATCCAAACTCCAAACTCCGAAAAACTAAGAGCGCATGGCTGCCGCCCAAATCTTGCAGCTATTTCTTGAAGCTACTTCAAAGCGAAGATCGACGAGATTGAGTGCCAGAGGTTTGCAAGGAACTTGGACTACCACACCAAGACGATGAATCGACTGGTCCCTTCTATTACTCGAACGTGATCAAATCTCCAACAGGTTCGATCAGGGACTGGGAAGAATCTCATACCAAAGCTAGGAGGAAGGAAATGCATGTAGAACATGGGCGCCTTTGATACATTGCGTGTGTGTGTGTATCAAAGGAGATACCACCGAGCAACGCGTAATCCTGTCAAGAGGGACGACAAGGCGAGGAAGAGGAAGGCACCGAATCCGAGAGCGATGGAGATGCGAGCTTGCGTACAGTACCCTCCAGCTTGCGAGCATTCGTATTGCCCGTGAATGAGTGCGTTTCCCGACTGGAGAAGCTGCGCCATGGCTATGCCTGCCGAGTTCGCAGAAAACAAAAGGTACGCGAAGCCTTGGTCGTGTCCAAAGTCAAACCACACTTGGAAAGTCTCGGGTAATAGAAGACTGCCCTTCGCGTAGGTGTACACGGCCAGCCACGTCTCCACGAAGGAGTACACGCAGATGATCGCATTCACGGCCAACACGTACCTGCCCCCAAAACAAAAACCACGCAAAAGCTCTTCAAACCACCAGAATCGTTCTATTGGGCTGGCCAGATTGGTCAAGTCAGATCCATACTCGTCCTCGTTTTTTGAGAGCTTAAATGTGGCACTCTTAACGTGCCGTGGCTGTAGAGAAGCTCAAAGGCGTGCAAGTAGAATGGGCTTACCATCAGTACAAGGATTTGAAAAAAGGGAGAAATTTAAAATTAGGATTGAGGCCATTGTATGTATGGGGCTTACCGATAGGGATCGAAGTCGTGCCAGGCCACTTTTTGGTCCGTGCCTCGTATTCGGTGTTTGTTGGTTCCCATTACCAGCACGGCGGCCAGCGAAAATCCAAACGTGATGGCTCGGAAGAGCAAAAGCAGCGCATTCGTGCGCCGCCGCTTCTCCAAAGCGGTTTTTCCATAGAAATGGACGTCCGTGGAGGAATTCAGGGCGCTAGAATCGTTTCCAACAGTGCCGTTCTCCATCGCTCTTCCAAGCCGACCTCCTACTACAAAACCCCACCAAATTAATGCCGCTTCTCACCGACTCCCGACCGACCGACCAACCGACCCCCACTTCGCTGCATCCACAAAACAAGAGCGTGTAAGCACTACACACACATGACGACCAGAACGCCGCCAACAATTCATAACCTAAACTGGTTCCAACAGTAGCATTTCACAATCCTGAAGAGGCCGATGAACACCCAAGTTCCAAAACCCCACAGCAACCTCGAGACTATACACCGATTAATTTCGAACACCGCAACCAGATTCAATGCTGAAACAAGCTCAAGCTCCCGATCACTACACCAAAAAATCTTGGCGACTGACCAAAACCAGAAAACCATGAGACGAATCTCCACTGCACAGAACTAATTTCCACTCCACGCACCAAAGGAAAAGCAATACCTTACCAAGTGAGATGGATCCCCACCTGGCTCGCAATCACTTGGTTGCACGTAGAGCTGCCACTGAAGGCAGTTACTACTAACTTGACAGTGTGCAGCAGATATTTCTAGAGACGAAAAAGCGTTGCTCTCGTCGAAGGCGGATAAAGCCCAGCCGAGGGCGAGAGAAAAAAAGGACGCAAAAGCAGGACAGAAGATGGAGGTCCTGCTGCTGAAGAGGGTAGAGCCACTTAGCAGCCCCAGCTCACGGAGTCGAAGGCGACGGATGCGGAGCTAAGCTCGCCTTGCAGACCCCGCCATCGCCAGATATTAATACTAATAATAAGTTATTGTAGCTCCTGCTGGAATCTGGAGTCCTGCACAGTGGACAGTCTTGATGGTCCGTTGTGGTTTTAGTTAATAATTTTATTTTGGCATTCATTGAAATTCTCTAACAACCACCGCAAGTGAGACACACCCTCAGATTCTCGATTCCTTCCTCCGAAACACATTCCTTTTCCAGATTCGCCGTTTTCATCGCGCACTCACAGCAAGAAACTACTCCAAATGGAGTAGAATTTGAAATTATAAATGCATTACCAATGGAAGAAGGGCAAGGGCGAAGGCAAAGACAATGAGACTTCGGACACATTCCTCTGTAGATTGACGCACTCACAAGAAACTGTACTGCACTGTGACTTTAAAGCATCAATTAATGAATAACCGAATGAAGGAAGGAATGAACTGCAGTAGGTGAGTAGGTGAAGGCAAGCAAACGCATGTGCGACCACACCCACGAGCTCTGGCATGGACGCTTCTGAAGTCTCTCATATGCGCTTCCACTGGCCCTCATGAACTCAGCGGCCACCATGAATGCTTCTCCTTTCTTGGATTTGGAAATTTCAGTTCTTTTTCTTTCTTTCTTGAATGAGGCAAACGAGAAATTCGTTCATAGCAAAGGAACGATTCAAAGAACATTTGACCAGGATCAACAGATGACAAGCGTCCGGCGAAAACAAGCAACACGAATTAGAAGACTTTGATCGACGGGTCCCTTCTTGCAATTGAACGTGTGTCAATTTGTGTCTTCGAAAAAGTTAAGAAATCTGTAGCAACACGAAATTTCACTTGGATTTGCTTAATAATTTTAAAAGTAAAAAGTAAACAAACTTTGAGAAATCAATGGCTCAACTCTGGCTCTCCATCACTGAGAGTTCAGTTGCGATTGAGAGCATGTGTCGTGGCTTCAGTCCGTGGGCTGTGGATAATCGCTCAACTCCTCTCAAAGTTTCTAATTATGAAGCATAATATCCAGAAGATGCACAGATTGCATCTTCCGGCAGGATGCATAGATTCTTGTGCATGCTTTGATTGAAGAATTTTCTGGGTTTTCAAGCCTTGAATTGCATTGCAATCGCATAAAGGAACTATCTGAGGTGCTATATTTGACATGGGAAATGTTCAGAGGTGCTAAACTGGGATTTCGGCGAAACACGGTGAAGCCTTTTTCTTAATATAATGTGGGCTAGTGGCGGTAAGTTATTGCAGTGCAGCACTCCGCGACATGCACCGAGATTATCGTGGCCGGATGATTTGTTTGATTTCTGCTTCCTACAAATAAATACAGTACGGAGTAAATATTCTGGTGGGACCAGTTCGCGTTCTATCATTTGAGGGACCGGGCGCTGGATCAGTCTATTTCTTCGGCACGGTGATGCTACTGGTGAACCTTCTGACAGCGCTTCAGGATAACCCGCCTGGAAATGGGAGTTCATGCAGGTGGTTGTCAGGCAAGTTGCAGGGTGCAATTAATGCTCATTGGTTTATTAGTGTATTGTAAGTTCAGCTTATCACACGTGGGAATAAGCTTACTCTGTAAGTTCTGTGGAGTGTGGACGCACCGATGCTGCGGAGCCTTATCCTTGATTAGGGTAAGTTAACCTACTCTAAAGAGTGTAATTAGGTTGCCTTTACAATTAGGCTCCCTTATCCCAAGAAAGTTACTCTACAAGTCATCAACGTCAAAAAAATTTACTATAGGAGAGGGCTCCAAAACGGAGCAGGCATTTTCAACCATCGAGTAGGGGCTCTAAAATGGACATGTGAACTTTGGAAAAAAAAGCTTTGAATTAATTTGGATTACAATGGAGCTTGATGAGATTTGTTTTAACTTCTTCAATGAATGGTTCAAGAACCACAATTGGTTCATTCTTAACTAAGTGGCTAGGTTTCCACTAATATAATTCAAATTAGAATCCCTTGTTCAACTACCTTCTTACAAGTATTAAAAAATCTGAAATAATTATTAAATCAAGCATTCATTTCAGATTTTGAAAGGGACACTTTTAGAAACCATTTCAATTACTTTATACATGTTGCAATGCTAGTTTTGGAATAAGGACTAATTTTTTTTCAAACTATGCATGGATAGGTTTCCAAGGGCCTATGATCACATATAGGAACCTATAATAGACCGTGTTTGAAAATTCATAACTAATTCAATAATGCTTCAGAAAATATGAAACGACTTCTGTTATATTCTTGATCTATTTCTCTATCACTAAAAAACAAAGTAAAAATATTTTCATATAAGGAGATACATGAAAAAGGCACATCCGTGCTTAGATGCTTGCCTTTTGAGCCTCTTACCATACATATACTTCCATTTGCACACAGATGTTTATGAGTTCTAATTACACCAATAACTAATTCAAAAGGAGTGTATTTTTGTACAATAACAATAATTATTCATACAAAGTGGAATGTCAAAAAATTAATGAGGGGCAACCTAATTTCGCAATTTTGTATAAGTAATGTAGGAGGGACAAAAACTAGAACTGAATTTTGGGAAGGTGAAGTTTCTTGAAATAATTTTCAATAAATTTTCCTTAACTCCTAAAGCCCTAAACAACATTTTTTGAGATTATAAATTTTTTGGGCAACTTACTATGGATGGAGTTTTTATTTTTTTTCTTTGAAATTTTGATACAATGTGTGCCCGAGGAGTAACTTTAAGGCCCGACAATTTTCATAACTTTTGACTTCACGGTTTAAAAGTTATGGCAGGATATGTTGTTCTCTTTATTCGGCGGGCAACCCGGGCAACTAAAAAAACTTCTTCAAAAAAACTTCTTTTTAAAAAGTGAAATTTCAAATTGGTCCTTTGGGTTTATACAGACATGGGAAGATTTGCATCAATCCATTCCAATCAATGAGTCAAAAGTTATGAAGATTTTGAGTTTGGGGTAGTTTGTAGACAATTGCAGAATCTCTACAGTACAAAAAAAGTTTGAAATACTTCATTTAATTCAATTTTTCATATTTTTGGAAAAAATAAAACCAGAAGGTGTAGATTGTTTATTACAAAATTTTAACCATTGGGATTGAAAATTTTCAATTCTTTAAATAAAATGTTCACAATTTAGTATTTTGGCTCATTTTTTACTTCTTTCTACTTACTTATTTTCTCCTATATATTGTACAATTCCAAATGGTTTGAAGTTTTTTGAGAATGTAGCCAACTTGCATTGAAGTATGAATTCAAAGAGTAACCACCATTTTGAATTTTTTTTCACACAAATGTGACCTTGTGAAGTGCAATTGCCCGGATTTTTGCAAGGATAAAAAAACAATTTTTGTCAATTCAAATGCTTATATCTTGCAATCTACACGGTGTAAATTTCTGAAATTTTTTCCACATGTTTACAAACCACCTTGCTACAAGATCCTACGGTTACATGAGTCAAAAATATGTTTTAAAAAAAAATTGCACTTGTATTAGAAATGGCAGTTTTGGAGCATTTTTGGTGAAAACATAGTCAAAAACCTTTAGGGGTTAAAAGACAAGAGGAATCAACATCTAACCCAATTAGTTTCATATTTTTTTGAGCTTGGTAGAAGTACTTACAAATTTCACAAGTCAAATCTACTCAAGCTCTAAAATTGCTCACTTCTTCAAAAATGTACACTATTTGTACATTCTTGAAAGTTCTTGTAAAAATGATAGAGCAACATGTTCCAACAATGTACATTTAAGGAAGTAGACAAATTTATAGCCTAAGCAGTTTCAAGCCTCTTTTTTTAAATCACTCCATATCTCACTCACTAATAATTTTCAATAGATATTTACACCACTTTGGAGCCTATTTTACAATGCAATTTAACTCGTAAAGCCCTAAAGTGCATTTTTTTGGCAACATAGCGATTTTAGATAGCTCATTGTGAATGGAATTTTTTTTCTTTGAAATTTTTACACAACATGTGCCCGAGGAGTAGCTTTAAGTTTTTTGAAGAAGTTTTTTAGATTGCCTGGGCTGCCCACAGAGTAAAGAAACTGACATGTCATGCAATAACTTTTTAACCATGTAGTCAAAAGTTATAAAAATTATTGGGCATTAAAGTTATTCCTTGGTCACATATTGTGTAAAAAATTCAAAGAAAAAAAAAATACTCCATTCATAATGAGTTGCCTAAAATCCCTATATTGCCAAAAAACACACTTCATGGCTTTAGAGGTTAAGGCACTAAGCTATTGGGGGTCACCATTTGTACATCAATTACCAACGACGTGGGGGTGGGTTTGCATCGACTTTGAGAAGCATGATACTAAATCCATTCTATAAAGTGAAGCATGTAAGGTGAATTTAACCATGGGAAAATATATTTAAAAAAAATATTTGCCAAGGATAAGAAAATTTGTAAATTTTTTATTTGTATTTGCAATCAATAGCCCCAAATTAGTTGGAGAAGGTGTTGAATGTAGAATTGACATAACACAAAATAGGAAGTTGTCTTTTTATAGACCACAAAATTCACCTTGCATGGTGTACCATGTACAATGGATTTTACATCCTACGTTTGAAAAGGGCCCAATAGTGAACAAAATCTATCTTTTACAACTCCTCGACTAGCTTCAATCCTTGAACTAACTAAAAGTCTTCTAGACATTTAGGGAGGTGTAATACCTTCCTAGCATGGAGGGAGACCATTGCCTTTACATACAATGTTATTCTATAGGTGCATTCGTCATTTCTATTATAATCTTGAAAGTTATCTACCAACTGTTTTGTCAAATGAATAGCATCTTGCGGTTCAAAATATCTTTTAGTCTCTACTATTATACACAATTAATGAAGGAACAAAACTAGTATCAATGCAAATTATTTCTATACAAAGAATGAAGACAACAGAGTAATATATCAACCTTCTATAATTTTAAAAAATACAACTTGGTAAATAAGTAATTCAAGAAATTTAAAAACAAAACAAAAACAAAACTCTTGTTACTAGGGAATGGACATATATGAAGAATCTATAGTCACAATTGGAAAAACCATTTCAAAGTGACTCTTATACTATAAATCTTTACAAGAAGAGTCATTCCTAAAAAAATATTATTTATTTGAGAAGGAAAAAAGGCACATGATTAGAATGAATCAATGGAAGTGATGTGAGGTGTGAAGTGAAGATGAAAGTAGAGTTGAGGTAGAAGTCATGTGCTCGAGAGTTTGTAAATATTAGAGAGTCTTTGGTTGTTTTTGAGTGTTTGTTTGTAGACAATTATGTAAAAAGTGTAATCGATGGTAATGTCAGAGATGTTGGAAAATGTATTGATAATTGTTGAAATCATTAATTAGTGAAGAAATTGTGATGAAAATCTATAGATTGTGTCACAAAGACCAATAGTTATAACTATTAGTGGTTGTATAATTATTTTTTTGGTGATGAAGGATTGATACATATTAAATTGATCATCGATGGAATTTGGGAAGAATCTCTCATTGTATAATTAAGTGAATTCAATGTAATATATTTTGTATTGTTGTGATGTGATTGTAAGGAAGATATTATGCAAATCTAAATATGTAAAGCAATAGTTTGACATTACAAGAAGCATCATTATAGATTATGACATTAATAAGGATATATCCATAGAGGCACACTATGCACTCTCTTCATTTATCCCTAAAATAAGTTTTCAGCATTCACATACTCATTCATAACTAGGAAGCATCTTGAATTTGTATTTGATAGGATTAGTTTTAAAAATTGTTTAATGGCTTTGTTATGGTGTTGTATGTCTAAAGCTTTGATATTTGAATGGGTGCAACAAAGGAGTGTGTGTATCCATGTGTTTATTTATTTCAAATTGCAAAGTGTATAGAGAAGAGGAATATTTTGTGAACCAAAAAAATGTTTGTGGACTTGTCCCATCACTCTCATGTGTTGCCCATATTCTAGGATTTGATAAGATGCACAATTTGTAAATTTGAGATTGAGTTGCTAGTGCATAAGTTGATGGATAAATACTACAAAAAATAAGTATTCATAATGACAGTAACTTAACAATGATTGCAAAATGACAGTTTTGCAATCACTGTAAGCAAAAACTGACTACTACAATCATTATAGACAAGTCATTTATACCCTTGTTTTTTGTAGTGAAAGAATTGCCAATTTTAGGATTGTCTGTCTATTTGACACAATGCTTGGGAATTCTTGTACAATAAAGCATTAGAAGAAATATAATGTTTTTGGAAGGAGGTGTATAGGATGCAAATTGGTCCTTTATATGGTGTTCCATGTAGGGATGGCCAAATGGCTAGTCATCTTTGGAGAGGTAGCATATTTTTGGTAAGCATGTTCATAATCATGTTGTTTTAGGTTACTTAAGTTACTAAAATTATTGAATATTTCATTGTCCCTTATATCCATGTTAGTTATAAATTTGTGTAGTATACAATTGTAATAGACTAGTACTAGTTGAATTATGGAGTAGAATATAGTTTGTCTCAATCAAAAAAATTGCACAACACAAAGATAGAATTTGTAGTCTATTAAACTTTGATCTTTGAAGCCACGTGTATTAAATACTCATATTGAGTGGAATTTTTATAAAATAATTTCAATAGAGATTTTGGAGTGTTCAATGGTAAGCTTATTATTAAAAGCCACTACTTGGTCAATGACACTTGAATGGATTGGTGGTGGTTTAATGGTGTATATCCTATATATGTAAATAATAAGACAAATTGAAGGAAATTTTCCTAAAGAAGGGCAAAATCAAGAAAAAAATTGAACATTTAAATTCTATATGTAAAATGGTCCCACTTAAAAACCAATGTGAATGAATTTACAAAAAACATAGAGAATTAGAAATACCTCTTTTGTATCTTTTTATATAAAAATATGTTCTTCTTAAATATAATAATTAAGGTATATTTTCCTACATCATATACCATCTTAACTCAAGTATATATTTTCAATTACAAAGCGGAGTTAGTAATCTTACCCAAACAATACTTGAATCTCTTTTGATTAATGTTGTATCATCCTTCAAATTACACACTCACACTTTTCGTTTCCAACTACATGCCATGTCCAACTAATTCATTTCTATTTACCACATAAAAGACATTACTTTTAGTTTAATAGATTCCACTTCTACATCAATAAATAAGAATAGAACTAGTATACTTTTCTACTAGTGTCACAACTCCGCAAGTTATACATAGAACTTCTACATCAATGGATAAGAATAGAACTAGTATATCTTTCTACTACTCTCACAACTTCACAAGTTATACATGGGACCTAACTAATAGCTAAAACAAATTTGAACAACATTACAATACTAATATTCTAAAACCTCTACCAGTACAACAACATACCACCAATCCCCCCCCATACTTCAACACATGTTTTAGCCTATTCAAACTTAATAGTTTAATCCATGATGAATTGACAAAAGCATTAAACTCCAAAAACAAATCCTACAAGGAAGAAGGTTGTTATTATATAAATCTGGAAATCATGAGTATATGAGCCTAGAAGACTATACACCTATGTTATGGATGTCTATATGATACAAACCTTCAATAATTATAGAGAGCCTAAGTTATAAATATTCATATTATTGGTATTTATGTTATAAGTATCTTTAATGGTTGTAGTGTATCTACTTTTATATATATGCTCAAGGCTCATATACTCCAATTTTCATTCTCACATCCACATACTAACATTATTGCTAATGAAAACTACATGATCTTTACACATTTTATGTCCACATCCAATCCCATTCAATTAGAACCTCTATATTTTTTGTACTTCTTTGTTGTCCCTCAATGCAATTGCAAATACCAAAGTCATTTCTATAGTGCATACCATACACTCCTTTTAACATTTCAATAAATAAATGCCAAAATTAGATTAGATCTTCACTTCCACAACAACCATACCAAAATACTTTACCTCCTTAGTAATCATTCTAAAAACTCAAACACATCAAATTACTATGCACCATGAAGTGCCTGCCAATTTCTTGCCTCATTCCCATTCCCCCGGAAAACCAGGATCCGTCTGATTCATTTCAAAAAAAATTCCACAACCCCTTCCAAGAAAAATCAATAGCCGTCAGATGTATATACGAAATATGGATACAATATGAATACTGATACCAATATCAATATGAATATACATGGATATACATACATGTATACTAAAGATACAACATATAGATGACTACATATAGATACGGATATAACAATATGGAATTATCCCATTTTAATTTAAAATATTTTTGTAGTCATGGTGCATAGTTACACCTATGCACCATAAAATGGCTGTAACAGCCAATATACAGTCAAAATTACAAGCATATGCAAATATATTAGCAATTGCCACGATTAGAAAAAATAGTGTTTTTTTAACATGATAATCAACTCATATATGTTGGTTAGGAATATTGATTAGGAGATTTTGGTTTGGACGATAATCAATACTTCTTTGTTGATTTTATTCTTTGATTTGATAAAAGAAAACTTGCCACATAGGCTACCACATAAGCAAGACTACCACGTTGACAAACACACCATTTAGGTGAGGCTACTAGTGGGGTTTGAACCTACAAGCACATATATGGGAAAATATACCTCCTTCCATTGCAACAAAGTTGGAGCTTTATGAATCTAATAGGTGGTTTGTTTTTATTTATCCTTACTCACTCTATTTTCATTTACTTCATGGAAAATTATCATTTTAAATATTAATTTTTCAGGTCAATAAAATTATATTATTTGATATTTAGAGAGTTGTTGAATTTTCAAAATTCAAAATTTGAATTCTTAATTCCAACTTCTTGGAAATCATATATCCCACATGGGTTGGGGCTCTTCCCACCCCCACCCCCCATAGGGATATAAGAAGCCTTGTTCCTCATGGAAACTCAGTTCTTTCTCCATCCACATGAAGTGGTTGAAGGGAACACACCCTTTGGGTTTTTTAAAATGAGAGACCTCAAAGGATGTGTTCCCTCCATCCACTTCATGTGGATGGAGAAAGATATGAGTTTCCATGAGGAGTGGAGCTCACTACATCTTCTTGGAGTGGAGGGAGGTGTCCCAATCCATGTGAGACAAATGTGAGTATGAACTTGAAGGAGTTACTTCAAGTTCATACTCACATTTGTCCCACATAGATTGGGACACCTTCTCCCATTCCACGAGGATATAGTGAACTCTACTTTTTACATAGAAATTCAAATCTACATGAATTTCATTTCCAACTTTTTGGGGACTAGCAAAGTCTCATTTTTTGTGAGTGAAATTGCTTTTAAGCAATTCATTAAAAAAAATACAAATTGGAGGGACAAATGGGGTGTCAACCTTGATTTTGGGGTGCAAAATATAATCAACCCCCCTTCTTGGGCGAGGCCAGTCACCTTGCATTTCACTGTGTACTCAGTAAATCTGGCTATGGCCGGTCAAATTTTGAGCTGACTTTTGTGTGCCGTGGGGCAAAGATTTTAACTTGGCCCGGCCAAATCCCTAGTTTGCACCTCTGGCCGGACAGCTGTGGGGATGCTCTAAGGTAGGTACATCCAAAATGGCACCTGACCTTAAAGTGCCCTGTACAACGTGCATACATTTTCAAAATTAGTCATGTACCCAGACTGTAGATGGCGCTTTCAGAAACACACTTTGACTGTTAATAACTTTTGCATACTGTATCCAAATCCACTCTTCTTTGGTGTGTTACAACATGCTTTCACTCACCAACAAGACTGTAAAAAAATATGAACAACACAATAACAGGAACTAGGCATAGTATGAAAAACTGGTGCTTTTGGGTGTACCTACCTTAGTAAGCCTTTCCTAAGTTGACAAGCAGGTTGGCCCTTCTATAGCTTCCTTTGTAGGGTCAGGGTGAACTGCCCCCTCACTTGGCCACTCCAAGTAATTTCAAAGGTGCAAGTAAAACAAAAAGCCCTCTATTTTGTGCTTAACTAATTAACCCGGAACATTCCCCTACCTAATTTGGAGCTTCTGATTGCAAATATGAATTCAAAATTTGCAAAAAATAAAAAATTCCAGCGTTTTCCCAAGTGGCTGAGTGAGGGGTCAGTTCCCCCCGGCCCTCTGTAGGGAAGGCGAGCATCGGGTTCTTCAGACTTGACTGATTCTGGCCTCCTGTTCCGCCTCACTGGTGAAACTTAAAACCTTATTAGGGAACACCACACACATGATTCTCATTGGGTTCAATAATAGAACCCTCACTCCAGTTTGCAAGAAATGGACGTTATTTATTTGCGGGCTATGCCCTGGAATGGTGGCCATGACATCCACTAAGTCCGTCAGTTGTGTTTCATGCAGCATCTCCAGGGTGAATAAAAAGGTTGAAATTAGGGCCTCCATGCATCCATACAACAATCACCCATGTGCTGGCAAACCAACTATAATACTGTACTGAACTGAGGGGGGGGCCTCCTTTGGCAGCTCCCTGAGAATGTGGGAGCCCAATTCCCCCAAACATTCAGGCCAATTCGGAAATGTGCATTACTAAGGTAACAGGTCCTATAATGGACCATCTAAGGGCTGAAACAGAATTTCAAGGAGGTGAAACTTCTAGAAATATTTTTCAGTCAATTTTCCTTGAAAGACAAGTAGAATTGACATTAAACCCAAGTCGTTTCATATTTTTCTGAGATTTTTTGAATTAGTTATCAAATTTTGAAGTTGAAAGAACATAGGGCTCTAAAATGGTGCCCTAGCTAAAATGTACACTATCAATACACTGCTGAAGGCTATGAAAAAGCAACATGTACAAGTACTGTACATTTAAGATAGGGCACCATTTTAGAACCCGCTCCATTTAAGAGCCTTCTACCTTAGAACAATTTTGTGTGCAATGGGTTGGCTCCCATTTGACTTGTCATAGGCTGCGTAACCTTCTAATCGGTGAGTCCCCACGTAGCACTTTATACACTATTGTTGACTTTGTAGACTCACAACTACACTAAAATTGGTAACTAGTGTTGGCAACACTAATTTGTTGAGATAACACTAATTGTGATTAGCAAGGTAAGTGTTAGAAAATTATTTACCCATTCTACCACTATTTTAGCTTTATAGTAAATTACAGTTTTGTAGAGAAGGGACAAATTTTCATGGCGGGAGACAAACATTATAGTTTTGTAGGGAAGGGACAGATTTTTATGGCAACAATTAAGTGCCCCAACACTATTTATACATAAGTTGAAAAATAGTGTTGGGGGTAAAAAAGAGGGAACAGCACTAATTATCACCCAATACTATTTATCAATTTTAGTGTAGCGCATTGATAAACTACAACTGGCATTACACAATCTGGTCAATATTTTACAACCGAACATCCAATGTCTTCCCTCATATTAAATTGAATGCTTTCCATGGCATCTAAAGAGGGACTATAGGAGGAGGCTCAAAAACCACTCGGGCATAAAGAACCACCCCTACAAAAGTGTCATAAATAGTGCAAAGGGATATTGAAATGAAACAAATTATGTATATAAAAAAAGATGGTCTTGTGTGGATGATTTTGGAACAATCATGAAGTGAAAAGGTGCCTAAAATGTGTGATTTGTACACAAAAAGAATTTTTAATTTTATTAAGTTTTAGGTGAGCTATTCTTTAAAGAGTGCTATGAAATCTTTTTGACAATTAAAATTAAATTGAATGAAGATGTCTTTTGCACGACTTTGTAAGGCCATTCCTTCAAGCATTAAGTGACATAAGGTAGAAGCATCCACAACTGTCAAAATCAACAATTCAGTAGAGTTAAAGGTTTCTTTTTCTAGAAAAAATATTTTTACAGTATTAGAAATTGAAAATCATGAATTTAAAAAAAAATTGAGACATGGCATTTAATTTCTATGAATTTTCAAAGTAAAACTGACTAGGGCACCCTATACCGCACTCTAATAAATTTACCTTGATTCTTACAACAAAATCTAAAAATTCAGAGTTTACCAATCAAAATTAAGAATGGATGACAATTTTGAGGTACTCTTTAAGACAATTTGAAGGCACTACTTGCCCGTTATGGGTGTAGTAACAGTTATGGATGTTGCTACCTTAGATAAGGTAAAACCACCCAATCCCAACTAGTGCTCCATAACCAACACGTAGATTTGACTTATTTTCAATCAAGGCTAGAATGTTTTTTTTTCTCCTTTTCAAGGTTGTGACTAGAAGTTCATAATAAATGTTCCAAAATAGCAAGTAAAAAACTAGGAAGCATAATAATTTCAATTCAAACAATAAAATTACCAAAGGTTTTATAATCCCTATCATATCTATCATTGCACCTCTCAAAATATTTGCTTTTCCTTCTATTAGACTAGATCATGTCTAGAGTACCTTAAATGATTGGTTATGGGTGGTTCTACCTTATTCCTCTTCCAAAGGAAAAATATTTTGGTATTAAGATGCAAAAAAAAATTATAGGATTTGAATTGCAGATCCTATCTATATGATTTGATTCACTGATGCTATCATCAATAATTTTCTATAAATATTGAAAGAGAAATTTTAAAATTCCTTCAAAATTCAATTACAAGCAAAATATTTAGATTTTTTGAATAAATTTTGTTGGAATGGTTTTGAAACAAGGTTCTCTTAACATAATGATTTTTTAGAGTTTTTATGTCCTTTGATTCTATGACCTCATTTTTGCAATTCAAGGTTTAAACTAGAGTCAATACAATTTTGGCTTGGTCAACCACTTGACATATTTCCACATTTGTAAATTTTAAAAAAAATTCTAATAATAACAAATCCAACCCTTGGATAGGACAACAACTTCATTAAGTATCCCTAGAAATTAGGATGACTTTCATCCAAGTTATAATGAGAAAAAATCTAACAATTAATCTGTACATTGTCCAAAAAATGGACATTGAAACACTTAGGGGTTAATATGGACTTTAGATTCTCATATATTATTATTATTAGTCAATGACCAAATACTAAATTTAAGACAATGCAACCTATTCTATAAATGAAAAACTTATAATCCAACATAATAGTTTTCCTTAGGTGGGACTAAAATTCACTAATTAATAGCCCCTAAAGACCCAAAGTATTTTGGACAAAAATGAAAAGTACATTAAAATATGTCTTTTACAAGGTTTTCAAGGTTTTCATCTAATGGAGTTAAGTTGTACCTTAAAATCAGAAATGATCTACACAGTTGAATTTGAAAAATACTTATAAGTATTATTCAAATCAATTTCAAATTCCCTTTTCAATTTAAATATCTATAAATTTTTATTTTATTTGTTTAGCACGTGATTATTTAACAATTCACTAAAATTACATCTTACATTAATATGTACAAACTATTTAAACATTTGATCATGAAACATTATTATCTTCCCCTATTAGTAAGTTTTCACCATTTCAATAATATTTTATACTTCATGTTCATTTCCTATGAGAGCAATTATGCAATTTATAGAATTTAAGATTTTATGTTTAGATGATCTTCTTGCCAAAATCATTTTTCCCTGAAACCTCTAAATTTTTATTCCTTTTCTTCTTAAAGACTCTTAGAGATAAAAGATACTCCATATGTCCTACTAAAAACTCCATAATTCTTCCCTATAAGGGATTACCTATATTTTTAGTCATTGTGTCAACTATATATGCATTTACAAACCTATAATCCCTCTCTTAGATCAATGCAAAATCTCTAACTTACGCACTGTCATTCACACACCCAAAATCCATGCAAAAAGTATAATATTTGAGTATAGATTGTAATTGTTGCTAGCTTTGTCATTCTAGATGATTGAAAGGTTGGTGGCAAGAATGAAATCCTCTAGAAATTGATGTTCATCAACCTAAATATCTACAACAAAGAAACCTAGCCTACTTCATGAACAAATCTTTTTTAGCATCCAAGTAGATACTAAAAGGCCATTGCAAGAAAGGGGAGGCTAAATAGTATTGTGTTTTGCATGATACTCATTTTTTTTTATAGAAGTACTTTAAGATAAGAAAAAATAGATTTACACAAAAAATGTGTTTCATGTATACTTTTAAGAGAAAAGTACCCTAAGAAGGAAAAGTACACTCTAACTAGAAGAACTAGAAAAGTGCAAAATTTCATGAAAATAGTCACTTTCAATATAGTTTCACATTTTAATTTTTTTTTAAATGTTAAAAAATCATACAGAAATTTGCCATTCAAAAAGAGTTGATGGTGATGAGATTTCACCAAAAGAATGATCATAGAAAGATCTTCATTGTTCAAAAATCGTTTGCAAGAAGAGTATTGTTTTCACTCATGTGGAGGACACAAAGTAACATATTTTAAGACTTCCATTGGTAAATAATTACTTTCCTACTATGCAAATAGACCATGAAAATTTCAGCCCTAGATCATTAAATTTGGTGACTTGGAACGTAGCAAAAACCTCGAAACATCAATATGTAACAAATTAACAAAAATAACTTTTTAATATTCAATGATTTTTTATAGTTTCTAAATTTAAAAAATCTAATTACTATAAAGTTAGATATATTCAATAGAAATTTCATGTTCATTGAACTTGTGTTTCAAAAGTTTTGGTGAACAACAAGAGAGTATATACCTATTGTGATAAGAAATAGTACCCCACTTTTTTGAAATGACCCTAAATCCATTGTCAACACTATTGTTAGAGGAAGCAACAAGTACAAGGTACTTTATATGGGCAAGGCTAAGCTTGCTAGGCCAATAGTGCTAGTATGTGAGCATGTTAGCCTTGAGTATATATAAAATAGACATACTACCACCATTGAAGGTGCTTACAATATGAACATCCATAATATAGATATCTATAATATAAATACACTATAATCATAAGGCTTTTAGGCTCATAAGTTTATACTTCTAAGCTCATATAATAGCTATCTTCCTTATTAACCCCTAAAGGACCAATCCCTATTTTCTGCCAAAAAAACTAAAAACTGCCAGTTCTATAGCAAAGAGTAAAAAAAAATTTAATTAATTTTTTTTCACATCTAACCATAGTATCTTATATCTCACTAGTCTAAGATAGTGTGGAAAAAATTTCAGAATTTTTGACTAGACAAATTGCAAGATACTTGCATTTAAAGTGGAAAAAACAAGTTTTTCAGCACATTGCGGGACTGGATTTTTTGACTTTGAACATTTTTAACTTAAAAATTTTACACTAAAGAGTTTTGAGCTTTAAATATTTATAGTAAAAAATTGAGTTGAGAATCTAGGGAAAAAAAATAATAAAAAGCTTAATTTTCATTCCTAAAAAAATTGTTAAGTAGAAGTAGGTACAAGATAGAAGGAAAGTCTAAAATATTAATATCTTTTGGATGGAATTAAAATGCACCAATCCTAATGGTGAGATTGTTCTAGCTAGTAAATTAAACCATGAAAAATTTGTTTTTTTGAAAAATTGCAAAAATTGCATCCAGAAATGAATCTTACAAGTTATTTTTTTCAAGAAAATGCTCTAATTGCCCGAAAAACAAGAATGTCTATAACTTTCTCATAACAAATCCAAATAAAATGAATCAAAGCTTCCTAGATAGAAAAAATTTTAATATATAAGAAAAAAAATTCAAAAAAAAAATTCATAATTTTTCTTTGTTGCCCAAACTACCCGCCATCCCCTGTTTTGAGCTTATTTGGGCATAATTTTTGTTCCTGGGCACCGATTGGAAAAAGAATTATATTCCCACGAAGATATTCAATTTTTCTATCTCCAAATTTTTTTTTAAAAAATTAGGAAAAAAATTCAACTTGTAGGTACTTGCCCAAAATTGCATTTGTCCCCCGAAGGATCAATGGTCCTTTAGGGGTTAAGCCAAATTAATGCTCCTAAATCATTTTACTTGCCTCCATCAAGTCATTCAACATGACAAACACTTACTCAATAATTGAAATCAAGAACAAAGCTTTTTAGTGGGACAAAATCTATACCTCATTTGGAGGTTTTAGTAGAACAAAGGGAATATAGCATTTTACTATACATGAAAATTTATTAAAAAAAATTTACCCTCCCATGATATTATAAAGTTATTCTAAAAATTAAGAAATGTCACCTTCTATTCAGTTCCTTTTTCACTTCTTATTCTACATTAGTTGCATATGAATACTTTATCACCTTATTATTTCTTTGAATAGTCAACAATAATGCTAAAAAAAACTTTTGACTCTAACTTGCAACCTTAAGTTGTGAATGAGGAACCTAAACTATAATATACGAAGAGATCTCAATGTGATATGAAATTGCAACCAATAATACCTTGTCATTCCAAAAAATTTACATGTTCAAAGAAAGTTTAGGTTCACTCTGACCACTACTGTAGCAACTTGGAGCAATATTTAAGTAATAAATTATAATTTTATTTCAATATGGACTACCAAAATAAAAAAAATTCTAAATCAGTGTAGAAATATGCGCCAACTTAAATTATAATGGTCAGACTGCACTGAAGTGACACCCCGGAACCATTACTGATTAGTCAATAATGTTAAAGTACCCCATACTCATCATGATTTTCAAATAAAAACGTTTCCAACACTTGCGTGCCCACAATATGGTTACCTGGAATCTACTGTAAAAAGTTGAGCAGGCTACAAGTTCCTAGATAATGACAATGGACGTCAACAGGTAATTCCTGTCGCACTTTGTTGCAATAGCACATTGAGAAAAACAGAAACTGCAATAATCAAGGATAGAAACGTAGTTCCTCTTCGGCAAAGACATCACATGACTCCGATTTCCAAGAGTAGAGCATCGATGAATACATCAAACCAGGACACAAAGACATACGCTCTGACACTTGGTCTCGGAGACTCCTTTCTAAAACTAAGTTTGCCCTCATCACTGCACTTGTGAACTTATCTGCAGAAGTGACTAATTCAACATTTCGGATTCAACATCATAGAAGCGAATGATCAGGAAATGAATTCAAGAGTCAAGATTCACTCCAGGCGGTAGTGACAAGGTCAACTCGGAGCCCAACCCATAGAGCGATAACGAAGCATAGAAGAAACCAAAAAAGGTAGTTTCGTAATTCTTCAAGGTTTCAAACTTGAGCTCATGTGGCTCCAATATTTACAAGAAAAATGGAAGTTCACCTCAAAACGGGGTGTTTCGCTTTTGAGAATCTTCACCACAGCTGAATCAGAAGAATACCAGATTAGTGGACATGTCCAGAACGAATGGGTCCATGACAAGACGCGCCAAGAAGTAAAACACGACCCCAAGAGAGATGGAAATCGGCAGAGCAGGCAGGGCTCGTTGCCAGACAGCCAGCAATATTAGTGTCGCCCCTAGACCTGCAACTATGGCAAGGTAGCAAGCGTACACAGTCATCAGGTCATACATGGCCGCCCGCCCCACCAACACGCTATAGAACACGAAGTCCCCCAGCCCTAGCTTAATTGCTCCAGACAGACCCAGCCCATGAACCTCATCGTCCTCTTCGGAAGGTTGAGAACCTCCATTCATTGCTCGAGGTCCATTCTCTGCTTCCAACCTGTCTGGTGTTGCTGAAGAGCTCTGGATTTGCCGTTGTACCAAAGGAGCCCTATCATCGTCAACATGAGAATCGGGACTCTCATTTCTCATGGTAGATAAGGCATGTAACGTGCCTGCGTCGCCAGTTGAAGAAAGTAACCGAGAACCGATAATTCCGACTTCAGGTTCAGTTGGAGGCCCGGTGACAAGAGACTCCCCCACGTTTGGATTCAGAGACCTATCACGCATGGGACTCTCTCCAAGATCTATACCCGGAGATGCATTAGACCCATTTGAAGTTTGCAACGATCTTGAGCGTCTCCATCGTCTAACCTGGGGTCTCTCTGCATCCATTTGAGCTTGTGGAGGCGGCATCCGCATCGTGCCTGCTGGTACATTAGGTCGAGCTTCGTATATAAGAGCCGGAATCTCTTCGTCTCGCTCAATTGCGAGTTCCACAAGCAAATTAAGAGGACCCCTCGGTGTCAACACAGCCACAATATCATACGCTGCCATGGCCAGAAGTAGAGCCCATGTCGTCCACTCCGGGAGCTTCGTGAACCAGAAGGCCACGAGCATACCAATGACGATCAGATACCCTTGAGTGACCATAATCGGCATTCGGCAAAAGAAAACAGCCGCGACGCCCACACTCGCGAAATTAATGGTACAAATCAAGAACGTAATCACGTCGATAGGAATCGAGTATTTCTTGATGATCTGTAAGGCGACAATTCCGCCCATCCAGGCTAGCACTGTAAACGCCGAAAAGCCCATGTAGATGCGAAGGCATCGAGTGCACCGGTAGTAGAACAAGACTACCAGCATGAATGTCACTAGCGTGACTATGACCACGAACACAAGTGCGTTCAACAATGCTCCCCCGAGCTTCTCGGAAAAGGAGTCGGAGGCTTGCTCGTTGTACACCATCATAGCTATGTTTGAAATCGGCGCATCATCTCCGTGAGGATCCAAGATGTGAACTAGAGAAACCACCAAAAACATGCATATCGACACGGGCGTCACTATGCCAACAATCTCACCCCCTACAACGTCAAGAATCCCCTTCTCCATGACTCCAGCAATCGATTGACCGTAAAATCCTCTTCCCAATCAGACTCCGTCTCTGAAAATGGAGAAAACCCTAATACCTCTGCCTTTCATACTCACTCGGTCAATCGGCAAACACTCAATGAACCTATACAGAGCTTCGACATCGACCAACCCATTTCTATCTCTCTGACTAATCCGTAGCTGACTGATGCTTGCGGTTCGAGTTCCTGTGCGGGAAATTGTCACAGGGAACCCTAATTCTTCAATGAAATGATTTGCACCGAAAGACGCATTCGCAGAGCACAGAATCGCACCAGAGAATTACCGGAAATCCTTAAAAATTCTACCACTCCATCCCATAGCAAACTGAAGCAATCGAGCTGCAAGTCTCGAAGAATCCCAAACCCTAATCACTCAGCTCTGTTGCGAACTCTCTCCCACCACTAACTTACAGAATCGCGGCTTCGGTCTGCACCACCGCATGTACCCATAGATGGACGGGGATGGACGCGGATGGACGCGACGATGGATGAGTCCATGGCCCTATTAACCAATCATTACGCTTTTTGAGGCCTCCGGAAGAGTATGGGTTTTCAAAGTGTAGGAATATTGTGGGAACTTTGAGAACATTTTAGAGGAACTTTAGGAATTTTGTCATACAAGTAAGTTGACGTGGTTGAGAGATTGCTACATTTAATAATATAAATTAAAAAATAATTAAAAAAATTTATACATTTTGAAATTCTTAAAAAAAAAATTTAATTCAAAATATCAAAGAACAATGGTTGGTTCACTATGTAGGGAACATTTTTGAGGAACAACCCTGAAATAATCTTTAAGAGGGCCAAAGTGAACATGTAATGGTTCATCCTTAGTCATTAATCCTACAACGTTGCAACGAACTAGAGAGGTCTGATGGATGATAAAGAATTCTTGCATGTAGGACATAAATGCAATCATTCATCCTCAATTTTAGAAGTGTAAAGTGGAGATCATCTATAGTTCTATGACTTCAAATGAATTTTTTTGAATATTTTATTACCAATGATTTCTACGGTTTTAGAAATCATGAATTTCATAAGATACCCCACCCCCACCCCCCTCATCCTTCTAGGGTTAAATCTAAAATTCCATGACTATATTTTTATCAAAAATATTTAAACCAAGTGAACTTTTGTTATGCAAAATTGTAAGGATTGAGTTAAAAAAATACTACACATATTTTTTTTTAAAGAAAATGCTTGAATTTCTTGATTGTTGACAATTTCCACATTAAGTGGAATGAATCAAAGTTTTCTATATGAACAGAATATGTGCTAGGAGAAAAAAAATTTATAATTATATTTTTTGAATTTCTAGTGATTTTTTTATTGTTGAAGATCAAATAATTACATTATAGAATTATTGTATTTACTCTTCAGTATTGAATGAAATAGCAATTCTATGTTATATAGAAATTAAAAGCCATATTATACAAAAGTTGAAATTTAGTGTTGTTTACCTTTTCATATAATTTACTTTAGTTCTCATTTTTTGACAATTAATGTTCATTTTGAGTAGTAAATTAGAACAAGGTGAATCATTTTGAATTTACTTTAGTTTTTGGGTGGAAATTTAACTAAAACTAAGTGTTTATAATGGGGTGATTGCAAGAAACACCTGTCCTATTTGTTGCGTTTGGCTGATTTTTTCGGGAGTACTTTAAAATTAGAAAATTAATTTGGAAAAAATTTGAAAAATACGAATAGTGTATATACCTCTAAGATGAAGGTTTTCACTAAAGGAAATGTATAGAAAAATTCTCTAAGTAGGAAAACTTGAAAAGTGCCAAACCTCTAGAAAATACACACCTTCATGTTTTAATTAAAGAAAAATAGTAAAAATAGATATTTTCAAAAAATAAAAAGTGTCCATTTGCAAAAACTTTAAAGAGATGGTCATTCACAAAAAAACCCACCAAAATAATATTTTATATGTTTCAAAATACAAGCAGAAGGGAGCTCACTTTGAAGACCTCCACACCTCACAAAATTAACTTTAAAAAAAATCCTTTTCTAGAGAGCTAGAAGTCTACTAGAAGACCATCTCATCCAAATTTCATGTTAAAATCATTAAAAAAGGTATAGCTCAGGTACTAAAAACCCCTAAACTACCAAGTGTGACATCCAATTGGGGTCTATTTTTGGATAGTAAACTATTTTTGAAAATTATGAAAAAATTATGGAAGGTTTATGATAGTTATGAGTACCTTCTCTACAAACCTTGAGTCGATTGGAGCTAAAACACAAAATTTCAGGCCAAAAAACAAATCAGAATGCAACGTGTGACACAAAATAGGACAAGTGTTTCTTGCAATCACCCAATGCCATGTTGTATTGGTTATATTACCAACATTATTGCCATTTAGTGTTAGTTTGTAATTAGTAATGCAAATACTAAATTTATTTTTTAGAGCCATTTCACTCTATGTTCTAAGTCATTAAGTTCTATTAAATTTTCAAAATCTAATTAGTAGAGTTCGAATTTACACTACATTCCAAATCTCACTTGTTTTGAAATGCCTACATAGCAATTATTTTGAAACTTTTGGTGCTAAGAAAGACTTGAAATTTAGAAGTCAAATTAAATCTAGCCAAAATTAGGGTCAAAATAGAAATCTAACTTCACCTCTAGGTTTCAAATTTGTTTTGAATATTAAAGTAAAAGAAAAATACTATATAAGGCTTTCTAGTAAACTAAAATTCTCTTCAAACTTATCCAATGCAAATTTGATGCAAAAAATGTCTAAAAAATGGAATTTCAATTTTTTTATTCATATTTTGAGCATTTTATTTCTTTTTCACATTATTTTAGGGACAAGTTGGAATTAAAAGTTGGCACTTTTGCCTTCACACTATGAAATCCAAGTTCCACAATTATTATTTTTTATTCACCTTCTTTAATTCAAGAAAGTTGAGATTTGGTCTTGAATAAGATTTAGGAAGTTGGGACAAAAAATACTTTTTTGTTAGTGAGAAGGCCTAGTAGCCAAGTCACTTGAGTTACTCATATAAATAAGCCTTGACATAGCCAAAATGTCATTGAAATTGTGGAACTAGTTGCTACATTAAAATGACCAAGAATGCATTTTATAACATTACATACCAATGAAGTAGGGGCCCCTTTTGCATCTAGAAAAACAAGCCCCCTTACAAGCCCTTTTATAGAAAAAAAATTGCGTCATATGGTTCTTTAGCTAATACCAATGTTTGAATTAATATTTTTATAATTGTTTAAGTCCAAATGGTCCATGGTTTGGATTACTTGCCATTTTTAAAAGTAGCTAGATTATGCATTTACAAAATCTTGATTCTACAATTATATCTATAAAGAAGGAAACTAAATTACTGTAGAAAAAAATTATTGAGTAACACTATAAGAAAACAACAAATTCTAGGACGTTTGGAAAAACGTGAATTTATATTAAATACAATGTCATCTAAAATCCGTTATAATGGACAAGCTAAAAATATGGGGAGAAAAACAAAAAACATGACCAATTTTTTTGGACATCCTCTAAGACAAGGACATTCTAGGGCCCCATATTCTGCCATTTGGCAAATACAAAAGGTCCACGTAAGCATATTTTTGGCAAGCAGTGCCACCTATGATTTTTTTCATCTATTGTCTCATCCATGTTTTTTGTGACGTGAACCCCTAAATTATGCTAACATGGACTTCTAAATTATGTTGACATAGACCCCAAATTATACTGATGTAGCATGCTTTGTCAGCACACTTTTGGGTCACTTGATAATTTTAATGGTGTCTTCTAAGATGTCAATTTAGACATTTTTTTGAGACATCAAATCAAACATTAGTTAGTACATATTGTATTCACATGGCCAAGTTAGAAAAAAATAATATTAAATTTTAAAAATTTTTAATTTAAAAAAAAAATTTAACTTACCATTTACCTTCTTGAGAATTTTTGATGGCAAAATGAAAAAATTACTTCATTTAAAATTTAATGAAAATGAAGGAGGGAAAGAGTATACTTATATCACTTCTCAGCCTTAGGTGAGACAAAAGATATGGGATTTGAGAAAATGACAACTTGACAATTGAACATGTTGATGTCATTTGAGACATGTCACATCATTTTAGACATGTTGATGTCATTTCAAACATGGAGATGTTTTCTTAAACATTTTAACGTTGTTTTTACATATCCCATATAGATCTCTCTTCCTACCACTTGACTAGTATAAAGACCACTTCTTTTCATCCATATTATACATTCAAATCATTCATCCATTCCCTTTTTTTTAAAAACATTCCATGTGGCTGCCCTTTCTTTAAATTTTTCACTTATGGTCACTTTTTTATTGCAGACTGTAAATTCTTTTTATTAATTTAAAAAAATTAGAATGAACTCTTTGTTGACGTGGCAATCTATATTTTTTTGAATGACACAAAAAACATGAACTTGTTTTTTCAAACATCATTAAAAACATGATTGTCTATTGTGGCATCTACTTGTTTTCCAATTTAGCCGCAATTTAGACACAATTATTCAAGCACGACGGATGAGGCATGGAAGTAGCCATAGCACGCTGCTAAGTGGAGTGACTTCTACCAGTCCATCAACAGAATTGATGGTTGCTAGAGAATATTTGAAGCTTCAACCGATATTGGTGAAGTGTTTTCATTGGAACTGCATGTCGCATGACGTTAAATCAGTCCCATGAAGTCCCTAAATATATCACAAGGTAAATGCTGAAATTTTTTATTTTTTGCATAAATTTTTTTTTCAAATTCTGAGTTCGTATTTGGCATCAAAGACCCCTAATTAGTTGTGAATGATCTTAACTTAACCAAAAAAATCAACAAAAATAGAAACCCCAAACCTTAATCAACCCCTAGTAAAATGAGTTTTCCCCTGCTGGAGCCACGTTCTACCCCTCTGTCACGCCTTTGTGGATCTGGGTGGATTGGCCCCCTCGCTCAGCCTTACTATGTGTGCAATCAAAACAAAAATCCCCCTAGTTTGGGCCGTGATCACCCCTACTTTCTTTACACCTAGCTAATTGGGGGTCTTTGATCCCAAATATGAATTCAAAATTTGCAAAAAAAAATGTAAGGTAGCTGGCTCAAAAAGCAACCCTTTAAGGGCTGTTGGCCTTTTTGATGGGTTTCAGATGCTCAAAATTGTTTTTCACTTATTTTTCTCTTGAAGAGGAATTGATGAGGAATCTAACCCAAGTAGTTTCATATTTTTCGGAGCACTTGTGAATTACTTATGAATTTTCAAAGAATTCTGGGATATGTATCTTTTCTTGACCTGTAGGCCTTACAAAAACCATGCACATGTGCTCTGAAAAACGATATGACTTGACTTCAAATCTGCAGTGCTGCATCAAAAAAGTAATACATGATGTTCCTAAATGCGATCTTACTAAAACTGAAACAAATTTTACAGTATTTTAACATTTGGAAGAAGTTAATTGGGCAATGAATTCTCATTCAAAAAAATTAAGTAAACATACCCTGTCTTTGAAATGGACCTCCTTGGCTCTAATTCCATCTATTGACAAAGTATGAAGCAACATAGAATAAGTCTTCATTATGCACTGACAGTTATTGGCAATCCATTTTGGAACCATTGACTGTCCATTACACGCCTCCCTACAGAACCATCTAAAGAAAAGGGTCTCTTTTCAAGCCACCTACCTTATGGGACGGCGAATTACTGGGATGGGCAGATATTGAAGGTGCGAGGGGATCCGGAGTATTTGCGTTCCTGTTGCGAGGGCAGTTTGAAGAGGCTGGGGGTGGACTCCATCGACCTTTACTATCAGCATCGGGTGGATGACAAAGTCCCCATCGAAATCACGGTGAGCTGTTGCTATCGAGTGATATATTCCTCAATATATCCTTGGTTGGAGAATTTTTTTGAATACATCAACAGAAGGTGTTTACAGTGTATATACTTTTCTACAGGGTGCCAGTGTCCAGTCGTTCGATCAATTCGTATGCATTGTCATCCGAATCTTTCTAGCCATGTTCGCAAACGCCGGAGTTAACTAGATGAAGAGTACGTACTTAGGCACCTGTATGTAGAGAATCATGTGAACCTAATGTGACGAAGCAAGTCCTACCACACTGATACAATGTGCTTGAGCAAGGAGATCTTGATAATGAGAATTGAAATCAAAGAGATCCGGACATACATGCGCGGCCTGGTTGTATCCGATTGCGATAATGGCTGATACGTGGGTACATTGAATGACAGGTCGGCGCAATGAAGGAGTTGGTGGAAGCCGGAAAGGTGAAGTATCTGGGGCTGTCTGAAGCTTCTGCTGCGGACATTCGACGCGCACACGCCGTGCATCCCATTTCGGCGGTGCAGTACGAATTTTCCCTTTGGACCCGCGACATAGAAGAAGATATCATTCCCACTTGCAGGTAAGGGAAGCCAAGTCGACTTACACTAGCTTCATGAGGCGGTCGCATTGTTGCATTAATTACCAATTTTAGTCACAGAGTATTTCATCTTTGCCCTCCGAGGGTATTCACGTTGAAATCAATCTGAAACCGAGCCTGGGCAATGGTTTCAGGGAACTAGGGATTGGAATCGTACCTTACAGTCCTCTGGGACGAGGATTTCTGGCGGGGTTTAAGGCGGGGGCGACCTCGGACGGATCCGGGGGATTTGATTTTCGCACAATGCTGCCGAGATTCCAAGGCGAGAATTTGGCAAAGAATGAGGAACTCCTTGCTCGAGTAGAAGCCATTGCGAAAGCCAAGAAATGCACGCTGAACCAGCTTGCACTAGCGTGGGTGCATCACAAAGGCGCCGACATGGTTCCCATTCCAGGTAACCACCAATGCAGCCGCTGAGTTGGTCTCTGCAGACAGTGACTTCGTTTCCATGTCGTGCATTCAATCGAGGAACTTTCCTTACCATCAATCACAACATTAGTATATAAGGAAATTAATTATCATATATTCTGTAAATGACCTGCGTTGCTCAATGAATTCCTGAACTTGGAAAAATTTCAGGGACGACGAAGATCGCCAATTTGGACTCCAACATCGGTGCGCTGGAAGTTTCGTTGTCAAAAGAGGACATGGAAGAGTTGGAAGCAGCCGTGCCTGTCCATGAGATAGCTGGGGATCGGTACAGCGAAGCCTTCATGGACAGAACCTTCCGTTTTATCAACAGTCCTCCTCTGGAGTCTTGGAAGCCAACCTCCGGGTAACTCGTGAAACAACAAGGAGCTGCCAACGAGTCTTTGGCTCTTTTACATACCTGGAGTTCTTGGCACAAACAACGGTTGTGCCACTAAAGACCATAGAAAATTTGATAAAACAAAGTCCAGCTGAAGGGGTGTATGAGTCGAACACTTTGAGGACAGATTGTGCATGAATTTAACGTGACCTCCCAACCGCCCACAGCCCCACACCCTTCAGTTAGAATTAGCCACAGAAACCGATGATTAAACATTTTTAGCCTGCCTTCATCATGAAAACAGGAGAATGAGAGTCTTAGAGTTAGCAATGCATTGATTCCTCGAGTAGCTTATCAGTATGTAGCTATTTATGTAATTTAGTATCAACGTTGATATGAACTTTAAATGCATAACAATATTACATACAAGTCTCAATCTAAAGATCTATATTGCATATACAATCCTTCAAATGCACTCTGGGTTCAAAACTATCCATTAACAGGTGATTGCAGGAAAGACTAGTTCTCCGTACTATTTTGCAACACACAGGAAATGACAGTTGTTATCCAATATTACTTTTGAAGTATGAACTTGATGAACTTGAAATTTTTATTAGAGACGTCGAACTTGAGAGCAATCAAGATTCCTCATTTTTCAAGAAATTCAAAAAACATTTTGTATTTTAATTTCAATTTAGCTTGTCATTTGATGTTTTTTTAGGCCATTAGGGGACCATTTGGGGGATATTCCCAATATTGTGAACCACTATATGGCTGGTCAAGTTTTTAAATCATAAAAAAACATTAAAACATTAAAACATATTTTTAAAATAATAATAATAAATTATAGAAGAAATTTAAAAACTAATTAATTTTAAACACATTATATGATTTGGGAATCGCACAACCATGTCAAATTTTTGATGTAGCAAAGTTCTCAATCAATTGTAAACAAAGGGGTTCTTCACCAATTTTTTTTCAATAATTTTTTTTCAACTCATAAAATTATCCAATGTAGTTCAAGCCTTGCAATTTGCTATTTTTTCTTAAATTTTAAAAAACTTTTTAAGTAAATTATAGGTGATGTTTCTTGCTATTCAAAAACATGTAGTCTTGTTGAGGATTGAAAAAACATTTAATGTTGTCACACTTTGTAGTTTTAGGATCTTTAGTTTTGGGGAGTATTAGAAAAATTAATGATTTAGAACTGAAATTTTTGTGGTCTATTCCATACTTGGTAGGGATGCACCTACCAAAATAATTTTTCTTAAAATAATTTATTTACTCTATATTAGGGCTTTTTTTTCTGGCGAAATTTCGCCAGTTTGTCAGAATTCTGACCAGTATTGGTTAGTCCCTCCAAAATCTGGCCACTGCAGTGAGGCCAGCAGGGGGGACACTGGTCCAAAAAAAAAGCCCTGCTCTATATGTGTGCTAATAGGACTCCCTTACATGTGCACTTTTAAACATTCAAGATGGTTTAGGGATTCAAAGTAAGTTTTATAGAGGTTGGAAGATAAAGCCGACTTTACAACTTGAAGGTTTCTATTGTGGTTGACCTCCCTCAAGTATGGAGAAAATCTTGAATTTGCATCTTCTCTTGCCAAACAAGTTGAGAAGCTTGCTTTGAGTTGCCATAGACCTTTATTTAGTATTATTCACATTGGCCCATTCTACTTGCCTATAATCAACGATCCCTATCCAAATGTGGTCGGTGAGTCATTTGAGTGTCTATGAGCAATTGTTGAAGAGATTGTTGTTCTTCTATATCGAGAGTGTCAACATGATTGTCAAGCACATTTTGAGTCAAATTCTCTTGAGTGGATCGAAACTCCTTGGAATCCTAATGGAGAAGATCCTTTGTTTACATAAAAGCACATTAAAAGAAGCTCGCGTTTTCTTAAATTCTTGACTTCTTCCATGTCAAACTTGACGGCTTTTGCTAGACATCCTAGGTAACAACCCGTGTTTTTATATTAACAATGACATCCAATGTCACATTCAAATGTTACATCAGATGTCATTACTAACTTAAGAATACGGGTTGTTACTTAGGATGTCTAGCAAAATTCGTCAAGTTTGACATAGGTTCCCTATAATGACATAAAGAAAAACATGGATTTCTACTGGTGGTAGTTGGCAAGGACCAATGGCATCAACACCCCTTACTAAAGTATTTATGATGTGGATAGCCCATTGCCAAGTAATTTAGGCATAAATGCATTTCCAAAAATGATGAAGGACCGATTCTTCTAATTTCTTGGGGCAAAGCATGCATAGGGGTCCACGTTTTTGTCAATATCTCCAGATGAATTAGCTTTGATTTTTGATGATGTAACCAACTCTTATAGACTAAATATATTTTCTTGACATTGTTTCATCTATAACCACAATAATTTGTTAATAATCACAAGATACAAGTAGAACTTCTTGTAGTGCACCCTTTCTTAGTGCAAACTTGTAGTAATGGAATTTGTAAGTGGGGTCAATTTGAAGAATATTCTGAGAAAAATAGTGTTGGAAGTTGAAATTTATAAATGATCCTTCATTGCACCTATTTGACATGGAAAAACCTCTCTTAAGGTTGAGGCACTAGTAACCAATCATTCAAGCAATTTTAGAGCAAATTGTATATCGTTTGTAAATATAGTTTGTAAATATAGTTTATATATTTTAGAGCAAATTGTATATAGTTTAAGATAGTAGAATTTTTCAACATAGAAAAATAAAAAATATAGAGATAGAATAATTTTCATGATTTTATTACCAAAATTGAAATCACTATGAATTTTGGAAGGCAAAACATGCATTTCAAGCAAAGCCAATGTCTAGAGTCTTCCAATTCAATCATTTAAGAATTATTTTCTTGCCCACTACTTCCTAGCTACTCCCTACACTTATTAATTTGGGACATGGGTCATAACCTTATTAATTAATCTCAACATCAAAAAAGACCAAAAAAATGTAATTCAAGCTTTGGTTAGAAATTTATTTGGGCCTTGATTGGAAATATTGCATTCCTATAGGTTGGGTGTTGAGTGTGGCTGGTTAGTGGTGCTTCAACCTTAGTGCAAAGTCCCAATACCTTGCACTAAAAGAGGTTGGTTCTATAGTAGTCTAATGTAAGTATGATCACTCTCTTCAAATGGACCCTATATTGAAAACTATATCTTCAGACAATAAAGTAAGTCAAATATCCAATATAAAGATAGTTGCAAATTTGAATATTTTCCAATATTTTCAATGTTTATCGGTCATGTTTGGAAATTTATGAATGTCTTGTGTGTATTGTCCCAAGTAGAAAACTATAAGTATCAAGTGCACATCAAATTGGAATAAATTACTTGTTGGATCTAAATGTCTTGTTGTTGTATGTCATTATAGTCTTTGTGGTCAAAAGATTAATAATCCAAGTTGGAATATTGAAATGAGCTAGCAAGTGTGTTGATTTGGAGTGCAAGATTGGTTTGAAGATGGATAAAATTAAAAAATTTAGTTTGTCTTCCTACTTATATGCTTCCCTTGGAGTGAACTTATTATACTTATGAGTAATTTCCTATTTGGTAATTCATCTTCTTCAACATTTGGCACCATTGCCAAGGAAACAATCAAGTAGATTGGATTCTAGTTAGTGCCTACAAAATTCATTGATTACAAAATGATGGTTTTAAATGAGCAATTGTTCTATCTTGGTCAACATTGAATACATATATTGGAAGAAAAAGTACTAGGGAGAGTCAGAAAAAGGTCAAACTTAACCATAATTAGGTTCAAATTCAAACCAAAAATGCCAAATTAAATATATAATATGGGTTTTTTTACAATAATTGTGTTGTCTCAATAAACTACCAATCCTAGGATTGATAATTTATTTTGTAGTATAGAAAGAATGGTTCAAACACTAGAGATTTGAAAGTTGAATATTCAATTAATGGAATACTTTGTAGCCGAATTACCTTCAATAGCTCCACAATTCAATATATCAATTAGTACATAACACTCAAGCTACAAACACTAAATACAAGACGATACTAAAAGAAATTACACAAGCCAATTTAAAAAGAAATTATTATACATATCATTATTGCAAAAGCAAATGGTTCATTATAACAATTTCTCTCATAGGAGTTTTTTTTTTAAAAGTGCTCTTAGTGAGAGCTAAAAACAACTCAACAACTTGTGTATTTCTCCTACAAAGAGTCACCCCTTCTAATTGAAAAGTCACTGCTCCATTTGTCTCTTACCATATTTGCCTATTTAGAGCCCTTTTGTAATCTATTTGCCCTATTTAATTGTACATTGACTTTTAGCTCAATTTATTGTACTCTAGTGAATATAAGATAGTAATTGGACATCATTCCCACAAGGACTCCAATTAGATTGAAAATTGAAAATTTGACTTGTCTACAAATTGCAATATTATTTTATAAGTGATATTGTCAAGATTTTGATAATATATTTATTTTGTTTATCTTATTTAATCATTGTACTTATTGGACTACAAATTTGATAACATATGATATTGTCTTAGTTAAATACCAATATGGGACAAAATCAAAATATGATCCTTTCAAGAGAAAATAATGAATATTTATATAGTAATCATGAATATAAAATTTTTAATCTTGAAGGAGACTGAATAAAAATTTATAAGAAGAAAATGAAATCTAAAATCTGATATCCTACCTGGAATGCAAATGCATTTATAAGACAAAAATGATGAGATATTTCAATAAAGAGAATTGAATCTAAAATATGATTAAGAGATGCTAAGGAATAAAGGAATTGAAAGAAAAATGGCTAAAAATGATGAAGAGATGTGGAAAAAATTAATACTATGAAGACATGAAAAGGGTTTTTTCCAACATCTTTTTTTGGGAAAGTCTTTTGTAATTGAAATTTGGCACATATGTTAGTAACATAAATTTAATTTTGTTCAAAAACTTTTATGGTCAAAAATCAAAATTTCAGCCTTTGAGGATGGTATCAAAGTTGGCAATAGTGAAATTGTTTCTTACAACAGCTCATGTTGGTAGATTTCAAATATCTTTTTTGTATGAATTTCTTGACCTTGAAATTTCGATCACATATTATCAATATAGAGATTATCTCATAGAAAAAATTTTATGGAAAAAAAATTTCAATCCTTGAGAGGGTGTCAAAGTTGGCAACAATAAATTTTTTTCATAGCTACAGATGTTGGTAGATTTCCAATATCTTCTTTTGTTTAAATTTTTTGGTCTTGATACTTAGCAAGTACGTTAATAACAAAGAGGTAATCTTGTAAAAAAAATTCATGATAAAAAACCAATTTTTCTGCCCTTGGTAGGTGTCAAAGTTTACCCTATTGTATAAAACCAATAGACGGTTGTTTGGAAACAATTTTCTTAAATGTGGCATTTAGTAGTCATTAAAAAAACATCAATTCGATTTTCCTACAATTGTATGATAGTTCTTTATACATTATAAATTATACAAGAAATATGAAAACCCCAAATTATTGCCACGGCATTTGAATTCTCCTATTCTACAAAAAATCCCCTATTCATTTTATATAGAATAGATTACTATAGGTTAAATAAATGAAGAGCTTCACAATCCAATGCTTGTGACAATTCAAACTTGTAAATTGACTAAATTCAAATTTGTTTTTAGGTAGGAGAGCATATCTATGAAACTAATAATTAATCAAACTAATGAACTCTCATTGAATTTGAAATCAATGCACATCAAGAAAAAAAATTCTCTATCTAAGCAATCAATCAAACTCTCTAGATTGATGACAAAGATGATCATAATAAATCATTCAAATTTACACCATTATGAATTTTTAGATTTAGAGTCACTTTTAGCATTTGCCAATTTTAATAATAATAAAGAAAATAAGACCAACATTCAAGACAATGTAATGTGCACTATTGCTCACTTCACATAGTCATAAAATTCACAACAATCCAAATACATATTAGAAACAATAATGTTTGCACAATGCAATAGAAACAACCTATTCCTCTAAACATCACAACAATTCAAATGCAATTAGAAATAAAATTGTCTTATACAAGCTAACAAAAGCAAAAGCAATAAAAGATTCTTTACATTCTATCTGTTTGCACTCCTACTTGTCAATGTTGAATTTTTGAACATGATAACTTCTAAAGCTAGAACTCTACTTTGGCATTCAACATTGGAACACATAGTTGGAGTCCTAATTGCATGGTGGAGAATGCTTGAAAATTTCTCCAATTTGTAATGTTGAAAATTTTTTAAAAATCATTGAACTTGTAAAACTTTTAGTAGACTAGAAGTATTTGTTGAAAGCAAAACCTAAAAGCATCAATGATATTTATCTAGGTGTAAGCGGCCAATTGCATCAATAACAACATTTTCTCCTTTAATTCAAATTGATAGTAGTGGAGGGTATTCTTGTTTTTTTTAACCCCTAAAGGACCTAGGCCATTTTTTTTTGTCAAAAAACTCTCAAAACTGCCATTTAGTTTTCAATTTTTGCCGCATTCACTCAAGAAAACAAGAAAAAATAATTTTTAAGAATCTAACCATAGGATCTTATATATAACTTGATTGAAATCATGTGATGGTCAATTTTGTTAAAATGGCAGTATTCCAAGTGCCATTTTGACATATTCCATGTGCCACTTTGACAAATTTCAATTGCCATTTGGACATATTTCATGTACCATTTTGACATAGAGGCCTAGAGTTAGAGGAAGAAAATGTGCCATTTTATTGGAATACCACCATTTTAACAAAATTGACCATTGTGGTAAAATTTTCATGAAGTTTGATTGTATAGATTGGAAGATATGAGCATTAAAAGTTGGAAAAATAATTTTTTTGAACTGTAGTTTGACTACAATTTCAGATGACTTTGACCTATAAACAAGATTGTCTATAATTTCTTCATTATAATTCAAAATAGAATGAATCAAAGCTTTACAAGTAGGTAAAATATATTATTTAAAAAAATATTTTAAAATCTAATTTCTAATTTTTTTCAAAAAATTTGTTGCTCATCAAATGAAAATTTGGAGCATAACTTTTGTTCCCATGCACCAATTGAAATAAAAATTATATTTCCACAAAGCTTATCATTTTTTCTATGTGATGAGAAGGTTTCAAAAGGTTTCACCAAAAATTGAAGTCATAGGAACCGACCCAAAATCCATTTTGTCCTGGAGGGGAAAATGGTCCTTTAGGATTTAATGTCATTGTATAGTTGTTGGTTTTATTCTAGGAGGGGGAGGTTGGGATAGGGCTACTTGCCTCTTTTGAGGAGATAGTGAAATTTGACTTGGAAGTCTTTGCCAAAGTGTAAAGAATAAAACAACTAATTTTGAAATTTTCATACTAATTTCCATTATTATTTGTACTACTTGAAATAATTTCAAACTAATTGGACTATCTTAGCTACATTTACAAATTTATTCCCACCTTTAGTCCAAAAATGATGAATATGACAAATTTATATGAAACAAATTGAAAATATTCAGAATGGTTGACAATTTAGTGTCATGTATCAAAAATATAAGATTATTGATATACATTGAGCATAATGTAAAAGGAAAAATTTAGCTTACACATGATGTTTAAGTATTTCACAATAGATCTACTTCATTAAAGGTTAAGAAGTCTAGTATTGCTTTTTGATATACATAAAGTTGCACTTTGAAAATTCATAACTTATTTATACAGTGCCTAAACAATGCACAATTGCACACTAAGAGCATCTCCACCCATTCACTGGAAAGGAGGCTGCCCTGGGCTAGGGTAGGCCCGCCCTTCAAAACATGCACCACCAATGACCCGCCTTGGGAAGAAATGAAGCCAATCACGCCAAAAACCTCTCTGGAAACTACAAGTTCCAATCCCTTCCAAGTGAGTTGACCGAGAAGGTTTAATAACATGTCAACTCCCAAATACAACTAAAGCACAACCAAAGTACCATTGAACACAATTTTTTTCAATAAATTCAAATTCTATTAGGAAATCAAAAATTGTGTTGAGTTGTGCTTAAGGAGTGCTTGAAGTAGACCTCAAGCACAACTCAAGTATAACTCAATATATATTGTATTTTTCATTGAATTTGAATTTTAAGGAAAACAAATTGTGTTGAATTATGCTTCAAGTGTACTTGAGGTCTACCTCAAGCACAAGTCAAGAACATGTCAATATATATTTTATTTCTCATTGAATTTGAATTTTAAGAGTGTTAAATTATGCTTCAAGTGTACTTGAGGTCTACCTCAAGCACAAGTCAAGAACATGTCAATATATATTTTATTTCTCATTGAATTTGAATTTTAAGAGTGTTAAATTATGCTTCAAGTGTACTTGAGGCCTACCCGCAAGTACAACTCAAGAATATCTCAATATATATTTTATTTCTCATTGAGTTTGAATTTTTCTTATAAATTGTGTTGAATTATGCTTCATGTGTACTTGAGGTCTACCTCGAGCACAAGAATTTATTCTTCATTGAATTTGGAATTAAATTTATTTTTCTTTTACTTTTATCAAATTGTGCTTGAAGTGTGCATGTGGACCTCAAGCACACTTCAAGCACAATAATTTAGTCCTCACTGAATTTGGAATTTAATTTTTTTCTTTTACTTTTATCAAATTGGGTTTGATGTGTGCTTGAGGTGAACCTCAAGCACACCTCAAGCACATGGCAATACGTTTATTTTTTATTTTTATAAATCAACTTCTATGTAAGAATAAAAAGTGTGCTTTAGGTACATCTCATGTATACCTTAATACACAATTTTACTTTACTTCAATTTTACTTCAACATAATCTTTTTCTTTACTTCAATACTCTTTTACATTACAACACATTCTTTTACTTTTTGTATTGATCTAAAGTCTACCTCAATAGATTTTTTTTTTTTTCTATTTTAAACTAAATTTAATGTAAAAAATAAAAGTGTGCTTGAGGTTTACCTCAAACACACCTCAAGCACACTTTCTATGTTTAACTTTTATTTTGAATTAAATTTAGAACAAATAGTTTTTCAATGTTTGGATGTAGATTCAAAAGTGGATTTAGACCTAGAAGTGCATTTTATGGATCTTCAATTCTCAAGCAAATCAAAGCTTACAACTTGTTTTGAATTTATCTCAATATAGTATTTTTTTCCCTAATTCCTAAAATTCAACAACCCTGACAACCAACAATTAAAGCAACCGCATGAAAACATGTAATTCAACTCTTTGCCCGTGTTGTCAAGGTGGGAATGACTAGGGGGTCTCCCCAGCCAAGAAAAACCCAGGGCATGGAGGGCTCGAGAAAACCCATTTTTCCATCCTTATAACCAGTGAATGGGTGGAGATGCTCCAATGTGCATTGGAGTCCTCTTTTAGTTCCAAATAAAACCAACAAAAATGATTTATGTTTATTAGGACTTTAGGAGTAACTCTGCTCAGTTGTATTTATTAGTGACGATTAAAGGCGTGTACCCTAATTCATAACTTGAGTAGAGCATACTGCAAGCGAGATCATGAAAGATCACAAACCACCCACCTTGTAACTTAACTTACTCCGTAATTGAAACTGACTTGCCAGATCCTTCACGGTCACCCAATCCCAAATCCTAACCCCGTGCTTTAAACTTACGGCCACGGGCTCCCTTTCCTACGAGCGTGTAAGCACTAATAATAAGCAGTCTCCCCTGCTCCTCAGTTCCTCTGTTTTTGTAGTCGGATTCTGCGACTTGCAATTCCATATCGGCATGGTTTCATGTGCACGTGTGTGCTAAGGACCCCTCGCAGAGCCCTTTGTCGTTTTCCCCAAGAGCCCAATTGGAATTCCTCTGATATTTTTTTGTCGAGAGTTTCAGTTTCCGGGAGCTTCCTTAAGTCCTGCACAAATTTGAGAATTGAGAAATTCAGCTCAGTGCAACTCCGTTGCTGTGTGTTAACGGAGTTGCGGAGTTTGTCCTCGAGGGACACTGGTGCTTGAATAGAGACGATTTCAATCTACTCGGTAGTAAACATCTCGTGACGCATTGTTCATAACGAAAAAGTTTACACGGCGGAGAAATTGATTGTTGCTAAGTACGAGGTGGAGGATTGAGATTAAGGAGAGCGGGGACGATGGTCTCAAGGTTTGATTGTGTTTCGGCGCAATAAGCAGTGTATTTGGTGTGGTCGCGAGCACGCGTGGCTGAAGTGAAGATGTTGAAGTGCACGTCCATAGCGGGGCTGTTGTTTCTATGGCTGCTGTTCACGTCCATGCTCCTGTCAGCATCCGCATTGCGCAAATGCTCTAATATCACGAATTTGTGTGCGACAGTCGCTGATGATGTACTGGTCGTTGAGGTGGACGCTAGCGCTGTTCTGGCTACCACGGACGAGGCGTTTTTGTGTGCAACTCTGGACTGGTGGCCTCCTGACAAATGCGACTATGGAACTTGCGCCTGGGGTCAAGCTTCACTTCTTAACCTCGTAAGTCCGCCTTCAAAGCTCACTTTTTCAGCTGTCCTTGCTTGTTAGCCATGGTCCTGCATTGCCTAATCCTTTATACGCTCCCGCTGCTACTGCTATTTGCATCAAGTTTGCTCCTGCAGTTTGTGGGATGAAGTTCCCTTTTGTCAACTCGTTATCTGCAAATCCCTTAATTAGGTCTTTTCAGGTCGTTAGATGAATAGAGTGGGCACTGACTGAGAGTATTTTACAGAGTAGTATGCAGATCATTGTCGTTTTGCGTCTTGACAACCTCAAATCACTGTGATAGTTCACTTAAAAGTCCCTGTAATGTGAAGAGTTCATGCAGTGATTTGGGGTTGTCAAGACACAAAACGACAATGAAGAATTTGAATGAATCGATTCAGTAGCACGTCGTTCAGGTCTTAGAACGATGCACCAAAACTGCGGAATGCATTATTGTTCTCGCAGAACACTATCAACAATGCGAGCATGTGTCTTCCTCTACAGATATTCAGCTTTTGGCAGTCTTTGGAGAGAAAAAGCCTTGTCACTGTATCCTTCGTGGCCTTCCCTTTGCGGTCTTTATGTCGCTCACAAGGCGTCCAGCAAGGTTATCTTGAAGGCAATATAGGATAGGTAGTTGGTGTCACTATCCTTCTACTTCGTCCACGTATCTGAAGACCTTCAGATCAGAATGACCCGTCTCGTATCATTCATTATTTGACATCAGGATACTAGGGTTAGCAGTTATGAACGATTTGTGCTTGCAAGCCGAGTATTGAGGTTTGCGAAAGCACCATACATTCATGTTATATCGTCTGATTGCGGACTTCTATATGTTTGTCCTCATGGTTGTGCAGGATCTCGCCAATCCGTTGCTTGAGAAATCTCTCACAGGTGTGGCATCTCCCGCCTTTGGCCTCCATCGCATGTTTTATTTCTGGTTGTGCAAACTTTATTTGAAATAGATTAGTAATTTGGTCAACTTACATCTATTTTCGTTCTCCATTGTCTGTCTTGGACGCTGGAGGGGTTTCCGAATGTGCTAACTTGCGTTTGTTGGTCTTGTTCTGATGGCTTGAGTATTCAGCCTTGTATCCCTTCCGGATCCGTCTTGGAGGAACTCTGGAAGACCACATTGTTTACGACGTCGGCCTACTTCCTGAACAGACGTGCCTGCCCATAATCAAAGACCCGACGTACATGTTTGGGTTTCGGGAAGGGTGTTTATCCATGGAACGATGGACTGCTCTCAATGCGTTGTTCGCAAAGACTGGGTAAGCGAACGTTTGATTATTTTGGAGCCCACGAACCCCCGTGATTTGCAGTCTTCTAGAAAAGTACGATGTTGCAGATGCATTTCTGGTAGTCTCTGGTTGACGGATTGATAGTGGACTGGTTGAGCGTCTGCAGTATAAGTTTGTCTCAAATTCGGGGGTTGTGGCGGTTGCTCGGAGTGGTTTGGCTGTAGTGATTATGTCAAGATTGAAATTGGCATCCTGATTCCATGCTCGGAAGCTAGATTGCCGTTTCGTTCTCTCTGTTTGATCGTTTTTCTGAGGAAAAGTTTTTTTTTATCTGTTTCTGGCTCTTTTGCAGAACTCTTGTCGCTTTTGGACTGAATGCTTTATACAATCGCCAGCAAGCAAACAATGCCTGGGGTCCTTGGGATTCTTCTAATGCACGGTCCCTCATCGATTTTACAGTCCAGCAAGGCATCCAAATAGACGCCTGGGAACTGGGTAAACAACTACGCTGTGAAACATCCCATGAACTTTGCGCATCCATTTAACGTGCACATGTGGTTTTCACCAAAGGAGCTATTGTAGGAGATTCGACTAGCGATACTTTTAGGGACATCAGGTACTGACATGAGCAAGTAGCTACGAACTTCGTATGCTGAATGCCAAGAGGGATGATAGACAGGCGTTTAACTAATGAAGCTGTGATAATTGCAGGGAACGAGCTGAGTGGAAGTGGTGTTGGGACTTCCGTTTCAGCTCAGCAGTATGCCCAAGATATGAGTGAGCTTCGCTTGATTGTCGACACTGCTTACGAAGGTTCTACTCGACTGCCGTTGCTAATTGCGCCTGATGGATTCTTCGATCGTCAATGGATTTCCACGTTCATTAACGCCTCTGGCCCCGGTGTTTTGGATGTAGTCACGAGCCACGTTTATAATCTTGGACCAGGTCTGCTCTCTTGCCAAGGCTGCACATACCAATACACTTTTATTTTACGTAGTGTGGATGATCAAAGAATGTGATGCTGATTAGAGAAGCCCGCTATAATTATAATTCAAATCTACAATGTAATGTATGCTTTTTCAATTTCTGTGGGTTCATGCTCTTTCATTTGATGTTGGTGGACCTGCAATGGTTTATAAAGTGTGGGTAGCTTCAATAATGTGTGTCTCTTGGTTGACTAAAGATGCCCCGGTTGGTAAAGATGCTTTTAAAACAATTTAGATTGCTCCCAATAATGTGGGCCACACTACATAGAGTACATAGAGTAACTCCTTGAGATAAGGTCGATCTGCTATGAATGTCATCCTGCACTTGTGAACATAGTATTTGAAATGGCTTCAGTTTCAATCGTTAGTATTCTGAGAGCCTCAGATTCTGTCGAGGTTTCTTATGGCTCTGAAAAATTAGATCACCTTTTTCAATTTGGACATGTCAATTGAACTCTACCCTCTCAACGCAGGGTCCAGCACTGATTTGGTGGAGAAGATTCTCAATCCCCTCTACTTGGACAACCAGTTAGGTACCTTCCGTGCAGTTCAGGATATTCTTCAAAGCTCTGCTCCGTCTACATCAGCATGGATAGGTGAAGCAGGTGGAGCCTACAACAGTGGCCGTCATCTTGTAACTGATGCTTTTGTTTTCAGCTTCTGGTCAGTACACCTTCCAACCGAATATTGAGTTTCATTTCTAGAGTTGTCTAGCAAACAAGATTGTACACAGCATGCATACTCTGGTAGAAGATTTCAATCTAGTTTTCTGTCTACGACCATTTCAATCCTTGGGAGGTGACAATAATATTTACAATAATTTAGAATTTTCCACGAATCTTGCCTACGAATTCCTTCAGGGCTTGATGAGGGCTTCACTCACACGTACCAGTAATATGGATTGTGCTGAGCAGGTACTTGGATCAATTAGGGATGGCTGCATCCTTCAATAACAAGGCTTACTGTCGTCAGACTCTAATCGGCGGAAACTATGGCCTGCTCAACACCACAACTTTCCACCCGAATCCAGATATGTACAGGTGAGTATTGTAGCTTCTCGCTCTCTGAGTGACTGGCGCTTGGAATAGTTTCTCCCCGTCCAGAAGAACGTAGAGTGCTTCTGATTAGTTTCTGCCCTCGTAGCTGGGTAACATCTCGTTAGTTAGTCGGATTCTACGAACACTGCTAGCGATTGATCGCTTATTGACGGCCCTTTTGCCCTGAGTATTTGTAGCCTGAGCATTTATGTTCTGACCAGGTTCTAACAGTTTTAGGGTGAATGATTGCAGTGCTCTTCTATGGAGGCGTCTGATGGGGACGAGAGTGTTAGCAACAACACTCGAAGGATATCCGCAATTGAGAACATACGCGCATTGCCAGCAAGGCACAGTTACGGTATGGGAAACACTCGATGTGATTTTTGAATGCTTTTGGCATGATATGAGAGCCACACATCCATTTAGGTTGTACATGATGCCAGAAAACAAGATGTTAATTCTTCAATTACGTGTTAAACATAGAAAACTAGCTGTACCTTTAATCACCTGCTCAGATAATCTCAAGATTTTCCCGCCCCTCCCCCAAAGCAATGTGAATATCCTCAATCTTTGGTAGAGGCTGGAACTCTTTGTGGGGTTCTTTTTTCTCGAGTACGATACAATAAGCTCTGATGGGCACTTGTCTCTGCAGGGCGGTCTTACGTTGCTGCTGCTCAACCTATCGAATTCCACTGTCAACGTGGCTGCCAACCTGTTTTCTCATCCAAAGGACGAACCAATGTCTCACAGCGACAAGAACTTGAAATACCAACTCATACCGAAAAAATTCATGGCGTCGAAACCCTCAAGGACGCGATTTGAGTATCATTTATCTGCTCCTAACCAAGATCTTCACAGCCAAACTGCTTTGCTGAATGGAACCCCGCTTGAGGTAACCTTTTCTGGAGATCTCCCCGAGATGGATCCAACTGTGAAGGATAATTCTTCCCCGATCTCCGTTGCACCTCTCTCTATTGTCTTCGTGGTTTTTCCAGATGCTCATGTTCCAATTTGTAAGATTCGACGAAGGGAGTGATCCTGACACACATTCTCCTTCCTTCTACTGTATTGTACAGTACAGTACCCACCAAGAAGTTACATTCACTAACAGTCAATACACAGTAACAGAGTAAATGCCCCCAATTTCGAATTGTCCCTACATGTTCAAAAATTGATCCAAATTATAAACCGCAAAGTGCGTTGGAAAGATATGGAAGTCTACTTTACTGATGTATTAATCATTTACAATTTTTTTTTTGAAATCATATATAAATATAGCCTTTTTTTGACAAACTATCCACCATTTAGTATTGGCACTATTAGCTTTTATTATGGCCTTCATTTGGTAAGGCATGCTAGCAATGAGAACTTTAATCATTTCTAGAGACAATTCTTTTGATGTCCTTTGAATGGTTTTGAATGATTCTTCTTGGTTTTGTGGTGGCATCATTTTGGATGGTGTCTTTCACAATGTACTATAGTTATTTTGTTGGGGTTTAAGGAAAGTTTGTAGGCCATGAAAGCTTTTTTATGCCATGAAATTGTGTCCAATCTTTTTTTCCTTGCTATAGGACACTAGAGTATCATCTTTCATGAATATAAGTGCTTAAAGGTGATGATGGAGAAAGTTGAAGTGATTGAATCAATTGTCATGGACTATACAACAAATTCCCTACTTTGCATTAGGTGGTATTATAATAAGAAGACACTTATTGAATCTTATGAATGCATCTTATATCATTACTAATGAATAACCAAATTTTTAAAATGGTGTTAAATAATATAAAGAAAAGCATTCATGTAACTTTTGCCATATCATCATTTACCTTGATATTTTTTCTAGTTTCAAATGAAGATTTGTGTGTCTATATGACATTTTTTTAATTAGATTTTGTTCAATGTTGGTGTTCATAGCTCTAAAGCACACATTACATCCCCATTGAAGTCACTTGTTACAATCAAGAACATCTACAATGTTACACAATTTATTTCTATCTTTAAAAGTACACCTAATTACTAAAGTACATGCATAATGTATTCACAAGCTATTACATTGCTTGGCCTAAGCATGCTTTGCATTGAGAGGTTTATGGAGTTGTCTATATATAAATCTCTAATAAATAAAAATTTGAATTGTATTGGCACAAGAAGTATTGACATTGACTTCACTATGTAGAAGTTGCAAATACAACTTGAAGAGCAATGAATGCAATTTGATTTTTCCTACATAGATAGTTGGAATTAGCATCTTAATGACATCTAAAATGTCACTAACTTGTTAAATTAGCAAACAAAGTGGTAGTTTTTTAAAGTTTGGAGGAATAAATTGGAAGAATGATATGATTTTATTAAAGTTGCACTTCATTTTCACCAACAACTGGAGTTCAAAAATATGAATGTAAATTTCTTGATGAGTACTGCTCAAGAAGTAACACCCCCATTCTTCACTCCTTCATTCCCTTTGTATTGTTGCAATATTGCTTTAATGTTTATGTAGTACAATATTAAAAGTATCTCATTGCAAAACAAAAGTAATATTGTAAGAAATCTGTTTCAATAGAAACACAATGTTGTAGTATTGCTTTTGTATTGCAACAGTACACTTTCAATACTATATTAGTGTGCCCTGTGACGATGCCACATTCAGAACTAATGTAAAAGTAATTTTCTAATTTTTGAGAACCATAAAAACTTTGAAATTCAATAACTTTCACATGTAGGTTGAAACACAACAAAAATAAGTCCATGCACCCCTCCTTGCTTAAAGTAAAAGTAATTTTCTAATTTTTTAGAACCAAAAATATTCAAAAATTCATAACTTTCACACTATAGGTTGAAACATCACGAAATCAAGCCTGTGCACCCTTCCTTGCCGAGAGCTTTCCAATGGTACCAAGCACACGACTAGAGAACACACGGGCTAGGAGATCTCAATGTGACAAATAAACAAAACAAAACAAACTACCTATGTTAAAGTATAAAGTATAGATTGCATCAAGACTAAAACAATACTATTTCAATGGGGGTTACTTTCTTAATGTGAGTGTTCTTCCATCAAGTAATCCCATTCTTTGTGAGTTTTGATCTATTGATATAAACTTGAAATTAGCCCATGCTGAGTAGCTTTGCATTCCAGATAGCTCTAGATCAACATATTCTTTCACCAATTGTGATAAGTGGCCTACATATTAAGCTAGCTTAGTTTAAAAGTAAAAGAAGATGAAAGATTACCTCCGTTGGTAGGATGACGGAACTGAAGTGACTTGCACGGCAAGGGACGTTCTCTTCCAGTTCTTTCCACCCCGTCCCCTTCCTCCCAATCTATAAAAGGCGAGGACCTCATGCACTCCAGGCTATTCTTCCCTCCTTCTAGTACTGTTACTCTGCCCTTCTGATCTCTGCTTCTGGACCTCATGTGCTCCAAGCTATTCTTCCCTCCTTCTAGTGTTACTCTGCCCTTCTGATCTCTGCTTCTGTTGTTCCGCTCTTTCTCTCTTCTGCTCTTCGACTCGTCGGCTCATTCGCTCTTTAGCTTCTGTTCCTCAACTTCGTCCGTGCAGTACCTAGCTCTTGCCGCCCTCCCTCAAGCTTAGCTTCCTTGAAAGACTAGTGCCTTGCATATATCCTGTATCATGGCACGTGCACCACGCTGCACTCGTTGCTACCATTGCGGTTTGGAATCCGTTGACAATAAATTCAAGTATTACAACAATGGAAAGGAAAGCCAACCGCGGTACCAATGCTGCAACTGCAAAAAGTGCTTCACCTTGGGCTCCAGCGGCTACCCTGAGGGCAGGTCCTCTGGCAAGCAACGGAACGTGGACCCACCCGAATTGCGGGGCTTGCCGCGAGACTGCCGTTGCTGCGGTGTGGCGGATAATGCACCATTCAAATACTATAATAACAAGAGTCTCTCGCAGCCACGCTTCAAGTGCCTGAGCTGTGGGCAACAATTCCAAATGCACGTGGTGGGGAATGGCGAGGAGAGGCGCCTGGTGCACACCTCGTCGTACCGATGGCCCCCAAGCAACCAGAAGCATCTGGGCCTGGCACCAAACTCAACGTACGCATCAAACTCGGAGAACGAAATGTGCACATTGGCGACCTTAGATCCATGGATGCCTGACCTCGAGGAGGTGAAGGATTTTCCGGCCTTGAGTGAGGAAGATGCACAATATTTGGACTTAATCGAGGCTGGTCTACAGAACGAGAGTGAGGCTCCCCCACCAGAGGCAGTGTTGAGGCTCCAATTGTGGGCCTCAAAGCTACCTCAACCTTGCCGCTAGAGGATGCCATTTGACTGCAGTGAGCAGCCAGAAGTAATGAACATTAAGCATTCCAATTCATGCCGTGTGAAGTAGAAATACGTATTGTGCAATAGCTCCAATGGACATGTATTATGGAACTGATTTATACACAAACTTTGACAGTCACTTCTTGTAACCTGGAGCTTATTTATTCATGAACATATCAATGAACTAGATTGGACTTATCATATTTCAGTCTCGTTTGGACTGCATATATACTAGGCACCCTATTGGCGCACACTAAGTTGTTGGAATCTTGTCCTCAGTTGCTCCATCATGAGTTACATGTCGTAGGATGAATGTTCCGCCGGTTTTGGCAACGCTACTTTGTATCAATTGAACCAAGTCTGGTTTGCTGACACTCAGTGTTTAAGTAAAATGTTGACCAAGTTTGAAGTCTTGCACGAAGAATTTCAAGTGTAACATGTGTTATTAATAGACTTACATTGGCAGTTAATGCATGAATGCATCTCATTTGGTTTCTTTCACATGCAGTTGCTTGCAATGATTCATTCTACCAAAAGCTACTATCACGAGTTACAATATTCCAGCTCACAATTCTGATGACAATCTAGCGTATTCTTTCCTAAGGTTGGAATAAGTATGGCTTTTTCTGAAAACTGATTTATACACTTTCATTATGCTAGACTCCAAGTCGGGAACTCGGGATCCAAGTAAAATACGTTGATTACTAAGAGATTGATCGAATGTCTACATTTTACAAACATTGAGGAATCGTCATGTGCAACTGCGTTGCATTAGTTTCTCATCTTCAATTCGATTCGATCTTGAGTGGAAAATAAGAAAGTCCAGACGGAGAAGAAATGAAAGACTGCCTCTTTATCCAACTAAATCTGTTGTTCAGAAGCACTGTCAGATGTTACATTTTTTAAATCCAGCTAAATTTGACCCGCTTCGAAATCGATGGATTAGTTAGAGGGATCTCAACCCCTTTTACCAGTCGAATATTTCTATGGAATACCACAAATGACTAAAATACTTGATAGCAACAAAACTCCTGAACCCAAAGCAGGTGTTCAACGCCAAAAATTGTGCCAATTCTCATAATACATAAATATGACTGAGGCTCTCCTAAAATGCAGAGCAATTTGCAGTCATTCCAAACGAGACACAAGCTGGTCTTCTCAATGATGCAAATATAGTAAACGAGTTTGGCAGTACAAGTTTGGTGGTAGTCTTTGCTTAAAAGAGTGCTCAAAAGTGGTATTCTTATCCACCACAAAATTATGACTTTTTGGACAACACCTTGCATGACAGACCCCTCACCTGATACCTTTCATCACTTCATCATTGCAATCTGCTAAACTTATTATTCACCTCACACCTCTAACTAAGAAATATTGGTTGCATGTAAAGTACTCATTCAATTCAAGTAGTTATGAAGCTCTACTCATTAATCACCTTTCTCTTTTAACCAAGGAGACAACAGCTTGGCAATTGGTGGGCGATCCATCAAAAGTTTCTTTCCCACTTCAGGGGCAAATTCAATCGAGAACGCAGGTCCAAACAGCCAAGCTACAGCAGCTCCCCCGAGCAGTCCTCCAACCTACACGCTCAATCCAAGTGCATTGGCAACTGTCATTAACGACCCCGTGAGAATGCAGGCACTGTACAATGAAACGATGCTAATGCAGATTCTACAGAAACCTTCTGAGGTCATGCAAAATGCTCCCACTCCACAAGTCACACGAGATTCTCTCATTCGGTGCAATCAGATTACAGTCAGTAATTCTGTGGAAAGACTTCAAAAGAACAGAGACCCCTGTCAAGTTAACCAGTCAGAAAAATCATTCACTTCAAAACGAGGCACTTCAGAAAAGTCCATATGGTTTTGGACTTTTCATGAACTTGAATTGAGATGTATCATCTACGGGGTTAGGTTTTAAAAGATACTAGTGTATCTCTGTGCCTTTGCCAAAGTATAACAAAGTATAATAAATTAAAAGCAAAAGTACTTTACTAATTTTCTAATTCATAAAAACTTCAAAATTCAATAAATTTTCACACCGTAGGTCAGAACGCTACTAAACAAAGCCCGTGCACCGGTACCAAGAACGCGACCGGGGATGCACGGTCCAGGAGATCCTCCCGTAACAAGCAAAACAAACAAAACAAACGGTCAGATTAAAGGTATAGATGCTTACGTGGCCCCAATTATCAATCTTACTGTATAGCAAGCCAAATCCCTGCCACAAAGATCCCGCGTCAACACATAAATCCTCTTTTGATAATCCTGAACAACTCCCAAGGAAATTTTTAAAAAGGTAACTCAAAACCAACTGAAATCGCTACAAGCAGACAATACAGACTGCACCCCCCTTCAGTTGTTACCAAATTGATAGCAATGATGCGCCCCACTTGAGCTAGACTTTGATCGCCACCAGCCATGAGAGTTTTATGCCGTGCTAGGAATACAGCCAATGCTCCAACCTGGCAACAACCATCATTCAGCGACAAATCTCTCAGCCTCCAAAATTAAACTAGTAATCGGGCTGTAACTAAGAAGGTGAAAAGTAAAAACAAATTCATTTTAGACTTCTTGTGAAGAGCTCGAAGAGCAAAGACATGTTTCTGACAAAGACGAAATGGGCAATCCGATTTTGATCATTAGAAGATACCAATGATCACAGAACTCCAGGGTATATGGGTGAATGAAAATACTTACAAGACCGAATATTGCTCCTGATGCACCTACTGAAGGTGCTGTGCAGAACGTGTAACTCAACCCACTACCTGCCACTTGCATCATCTGCTCAGTACCAAGAACAAACCCAAGTTCCAATTGCAACATTCCACAGGTAAACAAAAGTGCAAAATGGAACTGAAAAAATAAGTGACATAAACGCTATTTCTAGTTGAGGTAACGGATGAATTACTTGCGAGAGCAGAAAAACCATAAACTGCAAGAAATCGCTTCCCTCCACCCAGTGATTCCACTGTTGGCCCAACGGAGTTTAACGAATAAGAATTCACCTGCATCAGCGTATGCCATACATTTCAACAACTTGACTCAACGACACGGATCATAATTCCTGAGGCTTGATGTACGAACATTATGCCGAAAACATATAAGAAACACAAATTGTCATCAGCTTTTGACCTCTGCGATTCAGAAAGGAATGCTTTGGGTCATTAAACGTGATGAATACCAGAAGATGCAAAATGTCGGCATGAAGCAACGAATATGTGACAAGCCTCCACCATTGACCTTTATCTATCAAGCTGTTCACCTGCTTGAAAACAACAGGCACAGGTTGATAGAACTGTAGAAAAGTTCTCCAGCTCTTGAATAGATTTGTCAAGCTGTATCCTCAAACCACGGTTCTCGGCTGGCACACATCACTAATATTTTCCATCGATTCAATAAATAGCACCAAAAATGAACAGCAATCACCTTGGCTCCTAGTAAAAGCAGTTGGCCTTGTGACGCTATTTGAGCCCCGAACACTCTGCAAGCAACTTTTGATCATCAACATTCGATGCAATGAATTTCTTCCGTAGGAAGAAAAAGTAGCCGAACGATATCAAATCTACAGTTTCCATCGTCCATTAATCGAGAAATCGATTACAGATTTGACTGCTTGGAGGTTCACTTCCCGTCATAAATGCAGATGCACGAAGTAGCAATTGTGCTTGACAAGACAAAAATCCACCGAGAATTCTAGTGAAAAAGTCCGTCGAAATAGAAACGCAACGAACAAGATCCAATTCCATTCACACGACAGCAGCCTTGTAAGTCGGGACGTGGAGTTCCTTACACAAGATTCACACCAAGAATGATATTGGTCCACATGCGGCTTCTGGAGCCAATACCGAAGCCCGAACTCCTAGGAACAGAAGGTGACCTGTCTTCGCCACCCCTTGATGCTGCCGTAGCAACGGAATTCCTGCGTCCACTCTTTTTCCTCTCTTCGACGAATCTGACTATGGAATTCCACGGCAAGGAAATGCCTGAAACCAAGAATTGAGCCCCAGTCTCAGCAAGTTTCAGATAACCTGCATTCACCTCCAGAGGCACTTGCGAACAGCTCTCCCCAATTGCTCCGGACACCTGCTGCTGCTGTGTTAGACTTCGACTACCAAGCTCCTGCAAAACCACAAGACGCACCTCTCAATCCTGTTCTAACGAACTCAAAAGAAGTGACACAACCTGGCCAAATAACTTTCGACACACACGGAGGTCTATGAATTCGGTGTGGAGATATGAGGATTGCATGATCCACATCGCCAAAAACTAACTACTATCAGAAAGTAATCGCCTCAGACGATGTGCCACTGATGAAGACCATGACAGAAAGTAGTGTGCCTTTTAAGGCAGAGCGTGTGGCACCTCGTGCAAATCCATACCAATAGCCTCAGGACAGACGGGGGAACTACAGAACAGCAAAGCCAAGTCAAGCCAAGTCAAGCCAAGCCCTTGACATAGAAAAAGAACCCTAACCCACTTGGAAGGGCTGGAGAAGACTGGATGAAGCCCAGTGGTGGAGCTGCAAAGCGCCGGCAATCAAAAATCCGGAATTGGAGACGGATACCGCCAGGGCCCGGGAGGTCACGTCAGCTGGGAAGCGCGCACTGGCGCCAGAGCTCCGCATCCTTGCCTGGCCGCTCATCAGGCCGCCTAACCCTGCCATCCAGTCGTGACTCCTGCCCATGCCCATCGCCCCGCTGCCCATGGCCATGGCCACACGGTCACCGACACTCTGAGCTCGTGTCTAAACCCTAAACCCCATTCAATTCGACCGCATCAATCTCGACCACCACACATCGCCAGTAACAACAACCCTGCAGCAGTAACAGCATCTCCATCTCTAAGTTAATAATTTTACCGTCCTGGTTTCCACATGGAGAAACCTATCAGGGGGCTGCGCGGCTAACGGCGGGGCCAGAACAAATTATAGAGCAGCAATGTGAAATTCTGCCCAGCAGAGTAGTATCAGCAAACAGCACCTGATTGAAATTGCGAATGACTTGCGAAAACACTACTGTAGTGAAGACATTGTCTGTGGAACGGGCATTATTACATTTGATGTAGAGAGTGTTTGCGTGGCTTACTAATTGTCTATGTGGAGTATCACCCAATTATGTTCCCTGCTGCTGTAGGTTGAACTGACACTGGTCTGAGTTTGGTGCCGTGGAGTTTATTGATACGTAGAGAATCTATGTTCAAATTATGTAATATTCATAAATTGAAGCCATAAGAATATACATCACTTTTGTGTTTTCTTGCCTTGAAATTGGCCATTGCTCACGTGACAAAGAGATCGAGTTACCTTCAGAAATACAGAAGGTGGGCAAATCCCCGTCCGAGCTTCTCGCTGCTTGTCCTCCACGCAACCCCGCCTTCGCACGCGCTTCCGCTCCCCCCACAGACTGCGCCTGCTGGCCCCTCGACCTGCTGACAATCCACACCCCACAATTCAAACTCTTCCGACTCACATGGGCAGTACGTACTTTACGAGCACTTCACAAATTAATTGAAGCGGCCGTCTTCGTCCTCAGCAGCACTACAGGCCATGTAACGAATTCGCAAACAAGCCTTCCAAATCATCCGGAGCAGTCTCGAAGCTTTCCAAATTAACCTCTAGAACATTGATCAAAATTCAGGCACGTTGAGGAGGTGATTCAGGCTCACAGTTCCCTGCACTAAGCTTACTCACGAGCGCGCTGCTAGCAGTCGATGATGTGGAAGCGCGTGGAGACGCCCTGCCGTCGAATTCTAAAGAGGTCGAAGCCTGTTTGATTCAAGGAGCCATCCACAAAGCCTCTGGAGCGCCTCGAAGTCCAAATCTGGAAGATGAACAGATTTAAAGATCTAGTTGTGGAATTGATATTATATTACTGATTAATATAAATCCGAAGGGTGCCACTGGGCCAGGGTGTTTTTTTTTTAAGTGCCAAAGTGGCGATATTTCATTGTATTGTGGAGCTCCAAATCTCAACATTCATTCATATTAGCATATAATACATACAGTATCTATCATTCTATTTTCATCCACTATTTGACAATTTCATCCACTATTTTTAAAAAAAATTTAAGTTTATTGGCAATTCCATCTAAAATTTTACTATTTTTTTCCTATAGGCTTGGTGCTAGGCCAAAGAATTTGGTGCAATTTAACACCAAATTGCCAAAACAACAACCTTGAAGGGCAAGCTATGTATGGCACTAAAGTATTGGTGGTCGACCTTTTCAAAAAAGCAAACTAAATTTGTCAAAATTCCTCCACATATACATGTGAATGGTATATATAAAATTCTGAAATGAAGTAAGAACAAGGACATTATTTCCTAAGGAGGTTTGCTATTATATACACTCAAGGCTCACATGTTCACATTTTTATATTCACATATTAGCACCGTTGATCTCCTAAGCATCAAGACTCAGTTTTGGAATTGATGATTTTGAAAAAATCATCTTAAAGTACTATTTGTAAGAATATTTTGGAATTGAGATGCAAATAAAAATTGTAGAATTTGAGTTGTAGAATTTGAATAGTAGACTTTGAATTGTAGATTCTATCTATATAGCTAGATTCACCAACTTGTCACCAATATTTTTATATAAATTTAATAGGGGAAAATTCAAAATTCCTTTTAAATTCAATTACAAGCAAAATATTGTCATTTTTTGGATAAATTTTGTTGGAATGGATTTGAAATGAGGTTCTCTTGACATAGTGGTTTTTCAAAATTTGTGTTATTTGAGTCTATGACCTTATTTTTTCAATTCTAAATTTGAACTAGACTAAATGCAACTTTGGCTTAGTCATCCACTTGACATACTTTCACATTTGTAATTTAATAAAAATATGTATTCTAGTAATACCAAATCTAATCTTTTAATAGGACAACAACTTCATAAAATACCTTTATAAAATAGGATGACTTTCATCTAACTTAGAACAGTGAAAAAGAAATTTGATTTTCAATTTGTACATCATTTAGGAATTAGATGTTCAAGCGCTTGAAGGTGTTATGTGTATGTTTGTATTGTACAATTAAGAAGTTCAAAGGATGTACATATACTTGTATAGAATATGTGATTATCCATTTCTACTTTTTTCCATTTTTACTTGTATTTGTATCTATGGCAAATTTTGTTAAAATGGCAGTATTCCATTAGATTGACACTTTTGATAGTTCAGACCGCAAGGTCTAAAATCTACATCTGTCATAGATCTTTGAAATTTATACATGTTGTAGATGTTTGAAATCTATACTTGTCCAAGATGTTTCAGACTGTGCGGTTTGAAATCAAAATTTGTCATAGATTTTGGAAATCTATATATATCCTAGATGTCAAAAAATCTATTCCAGTCCTAGATACTAGTTTTCGGTTCAAACCATGCGGTTTGAAAAATGGCATTTGGAATACCGCCATTTTAACAAAATTTGCCATATCCATATATATTTGAAATCTCATCACCATACCACTTAGAAACCCTTTTTTTTGTTTCAAATTTAGGGATGGTTTGGATAGGAACTTTTTTGGAATGGTTGTGCCTAGTGTTTTTGAAGGGATAGTTCTTGATCTACCTATTGGTTAATAGTCTAAAGATCCCTTCAATATGTAGCAAAAAACCCATTCAATAAACCCTTGTATTTATATATCAAGCATTGGCCCTCATTTGTACTAGATACATACAACTTGATGTGACAACATCTTGGTAGTAGTTCTATTCAATGGGCCATTGAAATGTCAACATAGCATATTGCAATATTGCACTTATCTAGGTCTAGGTACTATATGGAACTAAATCCTACCGATAATGTCTGAAGATATGTGTATATCCCACTAGTGTTTCAAGTATGTATATAGCAAACACAAAGCTCTATACTAGTTGAACATTTCCAACATCCAACAATCTCATAATTAACAAGTAACACAAAATGTTGGAGTAAAAATATATAAAGCACAAAATAATCAAAAAATATGCTTACCAACAAGAAATTGTTGTGAGTTTTAAAGTGGATAAAGTAGCATTGAATCTACAAGCTAAATATCGATAAATTTTAGAATATGATGAGGTTTCAATCTAGTTATTAGGCCTCCAAACATGAGTAATGGTGAGGTTTAGATTTGATGTCCAGTGAAGAAGTATAGGCTTCTACCTCAGATGCTCTCCCTATCCTACTAGCTAGTAGAGTTTTTTTACCACCTGCCTAATACTACCTAGATCTAAGGTGAATTTTCAACATTGTTTCAGACATGTGTCAAGCCTTAGAAGGTAAACCCTTGCTCATTTGATCGGAAACAAGTTTCTTCTTTTGGGTGCAAAAGAGATTTCAAGGCTCTCTACTAAAGGAAAAAGAAGACAGGGAGTTGGTAGGTACTTGTTAATTCTTACAATACTAAATTTAGTCTTTTTCATTTGAAAAAAAGATGAAGAAATCATAGTAACACCATAGTGAGGGCTAAGGTCTCAAATTTTGTTAGCCATGCACTATGAAGGTTGAATCAAGAAAATTTGCATTCCGCACCTTTGTATCTAAAGTTGTATACTCTTGGTGAACCTCATGTGTGTGGACTTTTTGAATGTATATTTAAAATTAATTAATCGTTTTTTTTGTTGCACGGGAGAGACTCTCCCCGTGTTTTAGAACCACATGTAATACATGAAATATACCCTAAAATTTAATTTTTTTTCGAAAAAAAATTATGAATAGATTGTTCTACTTTGAAAGTTTATGTTTTGAATTATTGGTATTTTTTTATCCTAAAATTAATTAGTTATAAACTTTTAAAGAAAAAAGATACACTGTAAAGTTGAAAATAACTTTCACACCCCTATATTAAAAAAAATTTTAATGAAAAAAATGAAAAAAAAATTCTATAGAATAGATTTCTATTGAAAGTTTATTTTGGTTGAATATTGATGCAATAGTTATCTTCATGTGATCTCTATAAATATTTTAGTTGAAAAACATATCATTTTTGTTCATTTTTCAACCTTTTCTAGACAACATATCTTATGTTATTTGGAATTGAAGTTTTTGTCAATAGAAACCTTTAGTCATTGTCAAAGAAAGCTCAAAATTGCAAGATGAAATTATAGTTTATTTCAAAGTAAATAAGGGGTCAAAAAATCACTTCGCTGCACATGGGTACCCCAAATGTACTAAGAGTGTCCTCCCCATGCTTTGTTGGCTCAACCTAATTGACCATTCTAGTTTCTTATAATGATCAATTCACTCAAGCCTAATTGAGCATCTTAGATTCACTCTCAAAGAATTTTTTTTGAAATTAAGTTGGCTATCTCATCCATTTGAGAATGTCATAGTATAAAACATCTAAACTTAATGAAGTAATTGTGGAATTGTGGAATTGCAAATTACTAAAATCATATAATAATCATTACAAGATAGCAACCAGAAACTTGATGTACACGAGTTGTGGGATTTGGTGAGATAAAAAGTAGATGCTAAAACCAGTGGATGATAATTTAGAGTAATGCATGGATATAGCCTCATCTAAAAACTCCATTAGTATCATAAAACCTTGTCTTTATAATGACCCCAAATTCAAAATTTAAACATGGTTTGGAAGCAATCAAGAAATGAGACTATAAGTGATTGCAAGAAACAATTGTCCTTTTTTTTTTATCCTCTTGACCTCCAATAGGTATTTTTTTCTCATAAATTTTGCATCTTCTGTCTTATTGGTTTGAAATTTAGAATGAAGGTATATGCAAAAGTTTGGGATGTTGAACAATTTTTTTAAAAATTAAGATTAATTTACTATTTTTAACTTGCCTTTAATTGAATGTCTAGTAGCTATCTACCTTGGCCATTTTGGAGGGTTTTAGTCTTATATTTAACCCAAAAATCCAAATTTGAAGCCACAAATCGGACAAGATGGAGGTCTACTAATACCAAAAGGATTGACAATGAGTTTTTATGAAAATAGCAACATGTCTGTTGCGCATATAGGGGCCAAATGACCTTCCTTTGCACAAAGGCTACAAAGAGGGGGAAAATTTTCTAAAGGAATTCTTTATTGGAATGTAAACACAATCCTGTATTAAAAAAATTAGTTTTTTCAAAAAAGAATTTGAATTTTATTTAATTCCCTAAAAAAATAGGTCCATAGATCCTTTTTCTATTACCGTGGTTGTTAGTATGTGAGCATAGAAGTATGAGCTTATGAACCTCAAAGATGATGCACCTATAGTATAGGTGCTTGTACTATAGGAGCCTTCTAAGAAAAGAGTATATTTATACTATAAGTATTATATTATAGGTATTTTTACTATAAACACCTTCAAAGGTGGTAGTATATCTATTTATATACATATTAGAAGGTCACATGCTCACATATTCATGCTCACATATTAGCATCGTTGTTTCTACTACTAAGGGCCTTTGTAGTACTTTGTAGCAATCTATATTATTGCATAGTATTGAATTGACAACCGAGATCTGCAAGCGCCCTAAATCTATAGTTTAAATTTGTAGGTGCTTTATTGACACGCTGTACTGATAGTATTGCATAGTATTACCACCCCTTCAGCCAAAAATTGCATTTTTTAGACAAAAATGTGAAGTGTTTCTTTCAATCTCCCTTATATGCAATATGTTCTTGAGTTGATGCTAAAGTCCTCTCTTAATCTATCATTTTCAAAATTGCTTCATTCTTTGGAACAAAGTACTCATAAAGGATCAACATAATAAATAGATTGATGGCAAATTAGGTCTTCATTGTCACAAAGATTGCCACATTAAGTGGGATAAAATTTCACTCAATAAAATGCTACATGCCCCAATATCTTTACAATCTTAATTCTTTGTGTGTATATCTTTGTCTATACATTCCATAAACTCTTCAATTTTCTTCTCTTATTCTATATATCATTGATAAGTTATTTGTCAAAGATGTGCAAGAAATACCTAAGCTTACATAAGAGTTGCAATAAAATCAGACTAATTAGTCTTGACCATTGATGACCACCCAAGTTCCCTGGTCAATTTCTCACGTGCTTCATCCTGAACAATTTGTAGCCTAATTTGACAGGTCAACCCAAGTAGGTCATTAACTAGCTTTTTAAGTGAATCCCTCTCCTCTTTTAAGACACCACTCTCAAAGCACTTGTCTCCTTGTTCATCTTGTCTTCCAAAGACAAAGTAGCCAAGCGATGTTGAATCTTAATTTGGTGCACTAGCCTACAAAAACCCTCATGCATGTTCTCTAAGAAGGAGATAAATAACTCACTTCTATCATTTTTTGTTGTAGTTGATCTCTAGATGGCAAATTGGCAATAGATGCAAAGCCATCAAACTTCACATCATTTGGAAATAAATTTAGCCTTCTTTGTGGATTAAAAAAATCATCGGATGCCATTGTCATTTTGGATTTCATTGATGTCTTGAGATAGTAAATCTTCATATTTGTTGTAGGTTGTGCTATTAATAGGACTATTTTTTGCTCAATACAAGCAAATGCATTTTCTAGTAATTATTTCTAGTAATCCAACATCCAAAACTCATTCTAAAAAACTACTCTACGACTTAGACTTTATATATACCTTTCAAACCTTCTTGATCCCACCTTGTGATAAATCCTAAATTTTAATATGTACAAGCAAATATACACTGGAATGTTGAAGAAGAGGATAAAAACAACCATTCCATAACCACTTTCTATATCACAAACACTTGTTTTCCTAGAAAATCATTTCCGACTTGAACATCTATAGCCTATTCAAGTTATACAACCTAAATTGATATAATCCTTTAAAATCTCTATAAAACCATTCTAAATCCTAGATTTCCACACAAACAAGTATAAATGGAAGTTGTAGAAGTAAAAAAGAAAAAATCATTCCATCAAAGAAGAGAAATTTCTTGTGCCGGTTCCATACATTAGTGTTTATTTCTTCCTAAGAACACTAGAAATTCTTGGTGTAAGAAGTGCTAGGATTGTCAAAATTATTGCACCTAGACTTTGAAATGTCATAACAAATCTATAGTAGTTTGAATTACTACAAGACCTTTGACATGCAAGGCCTACATTGCCATTGCCAATGCTTATTGTGCAAAATTTCAATTGCATGCACTTTGATGGGCGCCTACAATACTAAGTCCTAGGAGGATGGAGGGTTATGCTTTTTTGTCCACTTAAACACTTACCAAGAGGGATAATGCATAGTTTGGTGTCTCACTATTTGTCACTATTTGATTTAATAATCAACAAAGGATAATCATCTAAAATGAGCCTTCATAAATCTTCATATACCAATGATTTTGTTTTTTGTTTTTAGACCAATGGTTATGTGGCCTTTCTTTCAAGAAGGTTTTGAATATCTTGGCTCCTTCATTTAGGGGACTTGAATTGAAGGAGGCTATATTTGAGTGTACAATTTTGAATATATAAATTCTATATGCACTTTTTGTATGTCTTTGCTTTGTACAACAAATGAAATGAGATTTTTGAAACATTGTGGCAACAGTGTGCTAGGGCATTTTTTCTATTTAGCATTTTTTAACACATTTTTTTTCCTATTGGGTTGAAGTTGATTGCTTCAATTGCTTCAATTAGGCATTATAAGGCCAAAAAACCCCCTTGATGTATACATATGTAAAGAGAGACTTCATAGACAACTGATCAGAAAACATACCCACTTAGAACTTCAAATATACTACGCAAAGGAAAGAAAAAAATTATTTAAGAAAATTAAATCCATAAAAAAATGACCCCAAAAATTGAGCCTAATTTTCACTCTATAAAAATTCATAAACATATGAAATAAAATGATATTGGCACCAAAGAATTCATTCTTAGATGGACATTTTCATTTTCTCTTATTTTGGCCACTAAAAATTATTTCCATGTGTTTGTTTTAAAAAAAAGTCCACAAGTATAAAATTAATGCTTATAAAAATCCATACATTTATCTTTGAAAGTCAATAAATCAATGTTGATAGACATTGGTTGTCAAAATATATACATTGATGTCTTTTTAATTAAGTTTTTATGTCTTTTATTCAAAAATAGCATTAAAAACTTTAATATTATGGATGATATTTATATTGAGATGCACACACCTCCCTAAAATCAACCTTGTGACATGGTTATTGAAACACCAAACCATTGGGCAAACCATGCTCCCACCCCAAATAAAACTCTAATCCCCTTGGAGAGAAAATTTCCCCTATTGGATTGTTAGGCAATTTAGGCTACAAAGGGGGGATTCTTGTATTTCTTTTGGACTTTGTTACTATAGTAGACCACTACGTGCCTTGAGTTAGTTTATTTACATCCTTATGTAGCTAAGGGAGCTCACTGTCTTTGCTTTCTACTTCTCTAAAATCACATCCTTGTGTGTTTTTAACTGACTATTGTCATTGTGATTGCTAAATGGTATGGGGTTGGAAAGAGGGTAGGTGATTCAGAGTCATAAAATCTCAATTTTCACATACAACAATTTATCTTATTAGTCTATAATACAATTGAATTTATGCATGTTCATAACTTTTTAAAAGGAAGAATTATTTTTATCCATTAGAGGTCTACTATATCCCAAATGGTGACTCCAAATGATGAAGCTCCCAATCAAATATGCCCCCCCTACTCCCACCTCCCACTCCACCCCACCCCACCCGACCCACCACAACTTTTTTGTTTGGAAAGCACCATGTTGAATGGTACATGAATGAAAGCATTGGTGGAGGGAAAATTAGATGGAGGGGGAAGGGCTTCCTAAAGTCTCCATTTTTCAATCGGTCATTTTTTCCCCCATGTTCAAAAGGTCTTCCTAATGTATGCCACAAATGGTAGGATTTTTTATAAAGGTTTCTTCTCAAATTAGGAAATTACCAATCAAATTTGTCCTCGTCCCCCTACCTATTTTTGAGATAAAAATTGACTATGTTGAATGGCATATGGATGTAAACAAAACTTGTTTCATAATTTTTTGAGTTTGTATACATGAAGTAGAATTTTTTTGAAAGACCTCTATGGTTATAATTACTTTAGACAATTGACCCTCATTGAAGAGCATTTGGATAATTGAAAAAATGACATCAAAGAGATGGCATCACATTTGGAATTTTATATGAACAAATGCTTGTAATCTCTATCAATTATAGATTGTGTTCCCATTGTGTTCCCAATGAAAATACCACCTTACAATTGTGCCAACTTCACGTAACTACACTTGTCTATTTTGCCTCTACTTGTGCCTTGCTTTAAGGCATTTTTTAAATATTCTCAAATGACTATTCTTACTTTCAATTACTCCTACCTTTGCATTTATGAGCATCCCTACCTTATTGAGACTTTCAAAGATCTAATTGTAATATTGATCTTTTGGTTAATGAGAGGAAGAAGATCATACTCAATAATAGCAATTTCTATCTCAATGTCATCCCTATGGAAGCCATCACAAATACACTCTTGTAACTTCTAATTTAAAATTAAAATTGGGATTATAACTTATTATTAATTTAGGTAGAAGGTCTATATTTCAATTATTAGTATACAAAAGAAAATCATCTTCTTACATTTGCATACAAATCAAAAAATAAGATGGATTTTTTCAACCATCCTATAATAGGAATAAACTACTAATTGGTTTTCGATAAGGTTTTCTGAATGATAACCTAATGTAATCAATATGAATCCTTTTAATAAACCCCAAAAGAAATTACTCCTTGAGAAGTTTGAATAAACATCTGAACCAAGGTTCCCAAATTGTAATGACTTCTATTCAATCTTAGTAGCAATTGAAAAAGTTTCTAAATTCTCTTAATATGATTTTTTTGGATACTATTATACATAAATACAATAAACTATTAAATATTAAAAGTATCAATCACTAATACATTCAAAATTGACCCTTCGCTCCAATAAGCAAAAAAAAGTTCTATAAGAGAAGAAGAATTGTACCAATCATTGGTAAATCTCAAAGTAGAAGATTGAGTTTTTATTGATATTGATGCATTCCACACTATAGAAACATAAAATACTCTCTATATTTTGGTATCAATGAATACATCCACTCACCAATACTTGTAAGGAAACCTTTAGGACAAAAAATTGTCCTAAACTCTTCAACCCCTTCCCACATTCCAAGTTTCTCTCCAAGTCCATTTGCAAAACCAATAGTATGAACGCATGTTCTATAATAATTTTGAATCCCCAATAACAAAGGATTAATGCCCAACTCTAGGTTTAACACCTTCAAAAATCATGCAAAATTCATTAATCCACAACTCAATCATATGCTTCACTACAAAAAAGATCAATTTTAAATGAACAACTATGGACTCCATAAGTTATGCCTACTTCCAATCAACATCCATCAAAATCCTTTGTTCAAATTGTTGATTGTCAATAATTTCAACCTACCCTTCATAATAAACATTACCTTGAAGTTACTTGCACAAAACATCACCTTGAATCACTTCAAGCATCATGCAAAATCTAAACTTGAAAGTGGTTAGGGATTAACTTCAAAATGCTCAACTAAATATAGGAAGATTAGTTTTTAAAAATATACAAGCAATGACAGAAATTCCTTTAAAAGATCTATTATTATATGTGAAGGTCAACTTTGACAAGTGCAAAAGTTGATTCCCAGATCAGATTTCAAGAGGGTCATGTCCCTTTAATCTGATCACAAGAAGACACCAGGCACTTTGAAAAAATTGACTTCAATTAAGCCCAATTTGACCCTCTTGTGTAGGATGACATTGAATCATGTCAAGCATTTTTTCCTCATTCCATTTAATATCCATCTATATATTACACGATTCTTTCAAGCTTCCTCAATGAATATTAATTGGATATAAAGTGCAGCTTTCAAAACATTCCTCATCCACCATCCACCCGGGGGATGGGAGAGCATTTCGGGGTTAAAGACGACCTGGCTATGCTCCGCGCTCGCCGTGGCGCTGGAATTGGGATACTAAGTTCAGTCTCTCCCTTTCCCTTTTGCTTTGTCACACCAATTGAGATTCATTACCTTCGGAATGAATGCAATACTACACAGGGTTGAAACTCTCGGCGCCCTTGTGATTGAGCTCCTCGCCCGCCGCGACATAGCCGTTCGCCATCGCTGGAGGATCCTCTTGCTGCGCAGCCATGTTGTTTCGGGTGCTGTCGTGGTCGACCTCCAGCGACGTCAAGGCTGCCAAAGCTTTCATCTCTTTCTCGCTGTTGGCCAGTCGCTCGGTGGCCAGCTTGAAGTGGAAGACGCTCGACTGCAGTCTCTTGAGCTGGAACTGCCGCTGCGCGGCCAACTGCTGCGCATTCGCCAAGGACTCCTCCAATTTCTGCGACTTCGATTTGAGCGCCGCGATGGTCACGTCCGCCTTCTCCACCACGCCTTTCAGACTAGTCACTTTCTCCTCGAGGCCGCGCCACTCGTCTCGCGCCTTGGCGAGCTCCTCCTTCAAGCGCTGCACTTGCTCCTCCTCCACGTCCGTGGCGATCCGAGAGCTCAGTTTGGCGGTGGCCGTCGGAGCTTTGTGCACGGACTCCTCTTTCCGTTGTTGGTGGCCGTCGGAACTTTGCGGGGAGACCGAGCTCCGGCCGCTGCGGGAGCGTTCTTTGGGCTCGGGGGATTGGTACCTCCCTGCGCTGCCATTCAGACTGCCGCCTCGGGCAGGAGGACTGCTGCGCCCCGCCGGGCTCCCTCTGAACGGCGTCAGCGACCGGCTTCGTTGCGGGGGCGGGGAGCGCGTGCGATGGTGGAGGCGCTCACGCGAGGGCGGCGAGCCGCGTCGTCGAATGCGCTCGCGCATGTCGCGACCCCTGAAGTCGCGGTCGCGGTCGCGGAACCCTAATCCTTTCAAGTTTTTTCGGACTTCGTTGACGCGGATGGTGCGGCCCTCGATTTGGCCGCCGTCCATGTCGCGGATCGCCATCATCGCCGACCGGGGATTAGTGAAGGTGACGAAGCCGAAGCCGCGAGACTCGCCGCTCTCGCGGTCGTACACAATCTTGACAGATACAACCTCCCCGAACTCCATGAAGGCCTTTTTCACGGTGTCTTCGCTGCTTTCGTAGGACAAGCCCCCCACGTACACGGAATTCACGTCGTCCATGGCGGGAGGATCGATCTCGAGCTATCGCAAGGTCGGTGTTGCAAAATTGTCGAGGAACGGGACACTGGATCTCACGAAGGAAAATCTCTGCAAGCTTATGAGCAAGGTGAGCAATCAACCATGGAACCATAATTTTAACTACTGCAATAACTATCCGGACAAAATACGACCGCACGCTTCGACACCAACAATCAAACGACAATACGGTTTTAGTTTGGGATTGATCGGAAAAAAGGTGGGTTGTATTCCAGCCAACCAAAGGGTTTTACTGGCATCGGCACATCTCAAGACTTCTGGGTTCGCTCTTCAAACCAGACCTAGCAACGCATGCCAATAATTCTACTGCTAGCTGTGATAACGATGCACTGTACAAATTCTTCAATTTGCGAACACTGACAGTCATCTGCCATTTACATAATATTCATCCTGCTGGATCCGCCTCAGTCCAAATTTTGCCAAGAATTCGTTACATGCTAGTAATAAACATGGCAGATCTAGCACTATTCCAATACATGCGCGTTGTCTGATCGATCTGAAGTGAGTAGGAATCCTCACCTGAATATGATCTCCATCATCATTAACTCCCTCACCGAAGCACTCACACCGTCGAAGGAAATCCAATTGAGCTCCAACTCGCGTAAGTTGGTTTCTGATACCCCAAGACCAAAGCAGAAATGGCAATGCTCCTACTCTCGCGCTTCTTCACGTCGTTCGATCTGTTCTATCACAACAAGGAAATCCAGCATTTCCTCAAAACTTCAGGTGCAAAACAGGCAGCCAACAACCCCACAAAACTCTTCTCTGCAAAAACTAAAAGACCACATAAAAACTCAAACACCTTACATACTCGAGCAGTCTCACGGTTACGTACAAACGAAGAAAGAAAAAACTTTCAATGCTAAGAAGTTACACCTTCACGAACTGCCGCTGGCACCCTGGAGCACCTTACTTACCGACAAAGCCCACAGCGCACGCGCGTCGAGAAAATGTCATAAGCAAGCAAAGAAGGGTCCCAAGGTTAAGATTGCGCGATCACGGAAAGAAACCCAATTAACCAATTCTACCAGGTGCACTTTCTTGCTGAAACTCACGGGTGAGGACTTGACTTGGCAGAAGAGAAGAACGAAAGATACAATCATATCAGGAACGCTCGTGGACAGGATCGAATCACTCAAAGAAGGGAATACTCGAGGGAATATATCAATGCCGCGTCGGCGGTACAGACCTGAAAATATGGAAAAACAGAACGCTGCAACCACATGCGCGTCGTTCTTCGCAACCAACGCTGCTGCTGCGTGCTGCACTACTGATGGGCGGGATCACCGGCTAGCACGGTTGAATCGGACAGCCTGGGCCGGTGGGCTTCACCGTTACCCTTCCCAGGCTGCTGAAGTCGGATTCCGTCGCTCTAGCTCACCGACGACCGACGGACGGACGAACGAACGAACGAACGAACGAACGGAGCAGAACGTCGAACGAACGGAATCTTCCAACTGGACCGAAAAAACAGAAATCGTGACGAGCTTGGAATCTACGTCACTGACATACCCGACACCAACCCGGGCTTCAATCCGGGTACTTCCCAAAACGTGAACAAATTCAAAAAGGCCGGAATAAAGTGCCCGCTAGTGGAAAAAAAAAAGGAAGCTGCAAGTGCACCCTCTCATCTCCGACAAAGAAATTTATGACAGAGAGCATTTACCACCAGTTTGCACTGCTGCTATATCTGTACATCTGGTTTGTAATAAAATTAAAGCGAACGTGAAGCTGAGAGCAAAATCAAAGTAAACAATCTCAAGAGAACAATTAAGAGTTAGCAGACTAATCTTTGAAAAATTATGGAAACCTCTTTCTAAAATGAGGCTATCTTTCAGTTCGGTGACAAATTTTCAACCGCCCATGCTTGATTCATTCACAAATACGGCAATTGCAGATTATGCCCTAAGATAACTATACCTAATGTGTGACCCGTCCCTAAAATCAACCTGTTGATAGATTCTTGTTTTCAAAGTACACATTTTGAGAACACTCTCACTGACACATTGAAAACTTGCAGTTTTGTATAAAGTGCTCAAAAGAAAAAATTGCATTGGAATTTTCTTCCGATAGCCTACAAGACGCAACAAAAATGAAGGAAGGGAAAGCAATCACCCAAACCAACAGCGTGAAGGCTAATTACTGTCTAATATATATGGTCTTGCCGATTCCCACAGCCGTAAAATTCCAAAAGAGTAAACGAGTACTACAACTTCTCTACAACTGCAAATCCAGGGTTACAAGGCTACACACCATAACCCCTGTACGATAACCCCTCCCTCTATGTAATAAGGCTTTATAGGCACTGATAATGTGAAATTAGAGAATCCAGGTCGCCTACAAACAAAGATCCGACAACAGCCAGAGCTATGCATAGAGACCCTAAACAAACGCAGCTGGTAATCCCAATACCGACAAACCGAAATGAGCACGAAATCGAAATGAAATCCCCACACAACGAAGTGAAAACCATTCCAAGCTTCAAGATTCTCTTAAACGAAACGCACATAATACTAAACCGACATATTTGAAAATATCCCCAGCATACGTCGAAAACCTAGCCTCCCTCTCAAACTACGTTGTGAAGGTTACCCTGCGCTCTCAAACTATCTTGCCATCATCCCGTGCGCTACCCCAACAGGTCATTCCGAAGAACAAACACGAATTCACCCAAACAAGCTCCAATCCTTCCCTGCTTCCACCCAAAAAAGAAACAGTAACAACGGAGAGAGGTTGTGTAGTGAACCTACCCCTGAAAAAAGAAGCTGTTGAGTCCACCACTGATCCACGCAGCATCAATCCCACGAAACACGTGAAGAACGGCACGAGGATGAGCGAGCCCACCATAGCTCCAGGAAGAACATCGTCTCCACCGTGGTCGGTTGTTGCAAAAACCTCGTCGCGAAAGAAACCATCGACGACGCTACCGACTAGCGGCATGGGGTGCAAGGCGGCAAAAGAGAGAGATGGTCACCGGAAGAGACGGTCACTGCAAGAATTTCTGGGGGAGAGGGAACTGGTTGTGGACGGTGAAAATTCCGCAGGACCTGCTAGTACGGTTCTGTCCATCTAAGCCTTTCGCTTTCAGGGTTTAATTCTTGAAGGACATTTAATGGGCTTGGTCAAACTTCATTAAATTTCTAAAGTAAAACACACAGCTTAAAATTTTGATATTATTCACATATAGTCATATGTGTGTAAAATTAATTCTCATTTTTTTACAATTAAAAATATCAAATTGAATTTTATGTGATTTTTTTTAAAAATTCTTTGAAAAAATCATAGAAATTACAAAAATATATTAAATACTATGATTTTTTAAAATAGTGATAAACATCATGAATGCTTGATGTACTCTTTGGGCTCACACAATGAAATAGTCAATAGAAAGAGCTCAAAAGTGTTTGTATTTTGAACTTTTAAGATGCTATCTTCATGGTGTTTCAAGAAATTACACTTTCAATCATTTGGAAAAAAAATTAAAATTTATTAAAAAATAGATTATTGGAGCTCTATTTTCTTTATTAAATTTATTAACATTTAAAACTATGAACTATGTGAAAATTCAGATTTTGATTTAAAATGCAATGAGCTTAAAAAGTCCTTTAAGGGTTAAGGTAAAACATAGAATCACCGCAAAGCAACATTTTTTCTATTCCTATTATCTCAAAATTTGAATGACCAAAAATTGAAATGATGAAATTTTTAGCAAAGTCGAAAGAAATACAATTTAAGTGATTTTGTAATTTTCCAATGCTCTAGAAATATTGTGCAAATTTTCAAAGTATTCTAGATTCAAAATTGTCTTTGCTGAATCTCACCTTTGATGGACATTCTTAAAGCAAAAATTATGTCAACTTTTATTAATTGCTTCAATAGACTCCTCACATCTCAAGGTTGCATTTAACCCATGAATGTCAACACGGACACTAGGTGTCCAATGGATGACAAAAAGACTCTATGTAGAATGAAGGAGACCTATTTTTCATCGTATTTTTATAGAAATGTGATCATGAAGACATGTGCTATCATTGAAGCGTTGAAATAGTACCATTGACTATAATGTTATCTTTAGGCACCTGTAATTGTTTGCAAAAGTCATAGAAATAGGGACATATTGTTAAAGATCTTATGCTGCCCTTGTCACAAAAATTTTGAGGGCAGCATGCAATGAGGGCCTACAATTATGCATGCGCTTAGATCGGATATTGTAGATTATCTTGTTGCCCGCATTGTAGCGAGCGGTTTCCTCTTCTATAAGAACTCCCTTTAGTAGTTGCCTAGGTCGCTACTAATTTGAGCTGCCTTTGAAGCATAGATGCTTTGAAAAGCATGGTATCCCTTTAGTAGCAATTAATATGAAGACGGCTTTCTAATCTTAGGAGTAAACTCTTCGTCTCCTTAGAATCGCGATGCACTTGTGGTCATGCATTTGTCAATGTAGTTGTCGCTTTTGCCTTTGTTGAACCTCCTTCTCCAACAACTTCCACAAACATCATGCAGTGGTTAAATCTCACAAAGTTGAATGTCCCTCCTCTTCCTCCTTGCTCTCCTTGGTGTGTCAATGAGGCAGCTGCAATTGTAGAACACTTGGTGAATAAACAAGATGTAGCGCTTTGGCAAGTTCAGTTCATCACAAGTTGTCTTAGTGAAAGTTTTTTTCTAAGCTTTCCAAAATTGAGGAAAGACACTAATCATTACCATAACACACTAGTCCAACACATTTGAAATGGTTGTTTTACTTATAGACTGCTAGAATTCTTGGCTAGATACAAAGGAGAAAGGAAGAAGATGAAGATGCATTGTCACCTGAAGTTTGCTGGAGAATTTGAGAGATTGTGTTTCCATTTCCCAAGGTTGAGTGGCTGATAACTACATCACTTCTACTTGCAACAAGGACTACTACCGAAGCTGCATGAGAAGGTATTGCATCATACACTAGCAAATTGGAACTCAACTCTGTCATAAAGAAATAGAGGCAATACTTTTTCTATAAGGGTGACATTGATGAACATGGCTTTATAGTGGAGGACAAATTCACAAATAAAAACAGGTGGGTACAAGTGCAAGTCTCTACCTTACATACCTTCCTTCAAGTCAGGTACAAATGCAAAAGTAGTTCACATCTTCTTTAGAATCCAAGATAAGTTTCTCATGGTCTCCTGACTACTAAGTAAATGGTAGTTGGACATCATTTCAGTGCCTTCCTTCAGTGCTACACCACAAGTGGGTCATTAGGTGTAGCACACTAAATTTTCATTTCTCAAAACAATTTCATTGTCCTCTTGGAATGTGGAACCTTTGCCTACTTTCATACAAAAGTTTCTAGTCAAGAAGAAATTTGAGAAAACTATAATTCTCCCAACAGAGCAGTCACACAATATCTAAGTATGCACTTTTTGAGTATTTCACAATTAATTTTGAAATTTCAACCACTTTCTATTCATTCATTTGTATTTCTGCCCCTATGCACATGGACTTGTTACACTTACAACACATGCCTAGATGGCATAAGCCTATTAAAACTAACAACTTCATCCCTCCATCCTCTACATAGGTTTTGATGTCCCACACAAGCAAAGAACATTGATTATTTCATAATCAAATGTTAGTATTCACAAACAATTGCCCTTAGAAGAAGAACTCCTTTCTAATTTCAACAAATATAGTCGCTGTGATTTAACAAAACCAATGCTATTAGAACTAACGATGTCAATATACTCTTAAGACTGAAAATGAAGCCATTACCACTTTCCTTAGAGTTGATGTATAGAATTCGCAATCACCAACTGCACGTCTACACCATCCACTGTTTTGTGCTTAGTGCAATCAGATGATAGAAACTTCAAGAGGGAACAACGGAGTTCACTAATGTATTCATAGTTGTAGCTTCCATTCCCCCATTCACAAGTAGTAATATAAACTTTCCTTCACTATTATAATATCTAAATCTTACCATGTTCTTCACTTTGATTTCACACATCACTGATATTTCTTGAAGAGTCATGCAAAACTTGCTTGGGATGAATTGCCTTGTAAGAAAAACTTGTTGAACTCTTCAAACACAAACCTTAGAGTGGTCAAGGTTATGACTCTCAGTTAGGAAGCACCAACAAGAGCCTACTGACATCCACCATAGCTTCTCCTCAAATTGCAAGTGTTGCATCCAACAATGAGCCTTGTGGAAAACGGAAATTTCTGCATTGGATGTCGAAGCCGCCGCTTGGCACCAACTTCACACTAGATGAAGAGAAATCAATGCGTTCATCAATGCCACATGTGAGCAAAAAAGTGAAGAAGAGTCCACCTACTTATTAGGATTCATGAATTCTGTAGACTATAAGTCACCAGCTACAACGATTTTAGGCTTGCAAGTTTGCCGGTACAAGCAACACAAATCCAAATGGCAAGATGATAAACCTATAGTTTTCTTTTGTTTTTTAAGAACTATTTAGTAAATACTACATTGAACACACTTTTTGTATATTGTCACCTTGTTTGTGAAATAATAAGTACCTATACAAAATTGAAGTGCACAGAACAATGTCGGCTCCTCTTTGTTGCCCTCGTTCTTGTCCCATTTTTGTGCGTCTGTAAAACATAAGTAGCAAACGCTTCAATTGCATTAAACCATCAAAGTGCATTAAAAAGATTAGCACACTTCCATCAATGGCTCTTTTGCTTCATCATTGCATCTTTCTTTTTTTTGCAATTACAGAACCAATCTAATAACACTGAAGCAACTATGAAATCAATGACAACAAATTCATTAAAATTCTCACCATCGCACAGTGTTTTCAAAGTGAAGTTCAAAGTCAATGCAGTGATGACCTGTTGTTGTCGGCCTTACCACAAGGTGACAGATGAACAATTTTTGTACAAACATAATCAAAGCCACAAAACTCAAAAGAGAGTTTCCAAATTGCTTTAACAAATTCAACGTTGGTTTAGAAACAATAGACCATTTTGTCACACTCTTCATCTGTTGACATCATATAGCAACAAACAACCATATTAATGAATTACCTTTGTTCTTATAGTGACCTCTGTGATAGGGAATCAAAGATTCATTTGTCGTAAAAGGTACCAGCAAGTCCAACCCTATGGATATGAAGAGGAAGTCGCATTGGAGAGAACATAGCACTTCAATATGATTTCTCTTCTGCAGAGCCCAATTTGCTATAGACTTCAAGCTCAATTTAAATAACCTATTCGACAATCCTACTGATTATTTCAGGACGGTCTTCACAACCGCCATCGACAATACCTCTGCTATCTATGGACCCCAATGTCACACACTTTAGATGCACATCTGAAAAATACGAAAAGAAAAAAGAAGGTCTTTCTACTTCTGTGCAATCCGTAAGACTTCAGTTTGCTCTACTTCAACACAATGAAGGTGAACCAATTCTTAGCAACATAGAGGAATGGACATCGGCTTAGTTGATAAATGAATTTGCAGACCCAATATCAAAAGAGAAAAGAGCAACTATACGATATGAAAGCGAAAAGAAAAACAACGTTTGCTGGGGAGCGTTGCATTTTCCATTACACACAACAACGAAGGGCACATAATACAAGGTTTGAAGAAAACCTACGACTTTGTCACGAGGCCTCAACATGAGTTGTATAGGCGTAGTCATCTGAAGGAGAGGACTCCTCAACGGACCTTAGTAGCGACGGTGAAGGGGACTTCTTCAGCGATGAAGGTTTCACTTTGGACATGCCTTGTGGAAATTCTTCTAAAGACGGCAGTGATTTTGAGGTCGACCCCAATAGTTGCAGTTTGGAAGCACTTTGTTCGCCAGAGCAAGCCCCTGAAACAACTCTTCAAACATGAAGAGAGGTGGATGAAGCGCGGGAAGACTGTAGAGGGAGATGGAACGCTTTGCCAATGGCTACAGATGGCGATTCTCATCCACAACAGTCAGAGAAGCCTCTAATCCTCTATCCATCCTTCAATTCCGAAGTCAAGCACGGCTAGGTATTCATCTCCCCCTTCGCTATTCAAAGCAAGCAAGACTAAGTACCTCGAGTATAGAGTGTCCTCTAGAAAGCCAAGCAGCATTGCTTGTAAGTGGAACCTTCAAACCTTCAAGGAACAATCTGTCATTAAAATCCAGAGGGTCATCGAGGGCAGAAAAAAAATTTGATCCTTTGCTTGATGAATTTACAAGTAACAAACGGCAACCATGTATTTGAGAATATGAAAAGCCTCCATTATCCTTCTCTGGCCGAGAACCTGGAATGTACAATTGCCTATGAAGAGCTGCCAACTTGCCTTCATTTATTTGAGAAGTATTGGTCTCTTGAAACGATGATCAAAATTGTGAGGGAAACAAATTGTTATACCTCTCTAGTACGGGACAAACACACAAGTGAAACTAATGGGGGTTTGGATTGAATGCCTCTATAGTATCATGAGTTTTGAGCCTATTTAGGAGTTTTATTGTTTATAGGGATTAAAAAACTACCAAACATTAGATATTATTGGTCTGAGGATGAGCCATTATTGCAGAGCTTAATGATTACCAAATTTTTTACACGTGAGAGATTTGAAAGTATAACATGGTGTTTGCATGTAGTAGAAAGTGTTTTGAATGGGTATTCAAATGGGGTTGATAAAATTAGAAAAATACAGCGGTTGCATGAAGTTGTGTCCAATTTATGTAAGAAATTATAGAACCCTAATCAACAATTGAGAGTTGATGAATCCATGGTAAGATACAAAGGTCAATACAATATTACAATCCTATAAGACAATATATGCCTGCAAAACCTATACATTTTGGCATTAAGGTTTGGGCTTTAGTTGATGTAGTGGTTAAATACATGTGGACTTTCCAAGTGTATTGCGGGAAAGATTCAAAAGATGGTGCTTTAGATCCACAATTACAAGACAATAATTATACAGAGTTCATAGTCAAAAAGGGTAAAGGGAATGGAATGCAAGGGGCAGAAGTGGTCATGAGTCATGACTCTTACAAGTTTTCTACATGGTCGAGGCTACATCATTAGATGTGATATTTTTTCACATTTGTACCATTATTTCTTCAATTGCTAGATCGAGGCACTATGGCAACATGAACATTGAAATCAAATCAAAAGTATGTCCCAAGAGAAATGTGGGACAAGAAAGTGACGAAGGAAAAGAAATTGGAACGGATGGTGTGGATCCCGTAGTTGTCACCTAGGCCTTGGACTTTTTTTCTTTTCCTTACTGCTCATTTTTAGGGGTATTATGGTTTAAAAAATAGCTAAAAAGAGTGTTTGTAGAAAGATTGATATAATTCCCTGTAATTATGGGGAATTAGTTAGAATTATACTGGAGTGCTCTAAGGACTCCTTAGGACTAGTTTTTGAAATATTATTAGATGATATGATGTGATTTAGCAATTACAGAAAGTTTGTAGCAATTAGTATTTGAGAAGTGAATTAGTGTGAAAGTACCAAGGACTAGTCTTATTGGAATTCATAGGAAATGATCTGGCAGGGCTGGGTTCCAAACGAAAATAGTGGGAATCCGATTGGTTCCTAAAAAGTGTCACGGTGAAGCTAATTCATAGAGGTTCCTTTTTCCGGAATGGTTCCTCGGAGGAGGAATTAATTCCGCTAGCATTTAATTTTTACCTTATACCAAAAGTGTGAGTTTCTAGTAAAACTTTGCACTTGACTTTAAGGGGCTTTTAGTTCCCCTAAAAGTTACGTAATTTTCTAAATTGCAAAAATGACTCTATGGAAATTCAATCACTTTTATCGGCGATTAGAAATTTACATAAAATTCCACGATAATGATAAAATTCCACTAAAAATTAGGATAATGTATTTTAGCATAAATAAGAACCTTGCCAAATTTCAAGACATTCTGACATCAACAAGTCTTAGAATTAGTAGCAACAATAACTTTTAATGGTTCTATTAAATTCTTTATGAGTTGACTGGCATATGGGACGCACATGGTGGCCAATTTGAGTCAACTTAGATTCTTTTTTTAAATTCTTGAACCTTTTGAACAACCTTATCTAGTCAAAACTTTTAGGAAAAATCAATTCCAAAAGATAGATTTTCTATCCTTTTCACTAGATTCAATGAGTTGTAATTGTTAGCTTTTGAGCGCAATTATGCTTCGAGAATAAGGGGCAAGGGTTCCCTTGGATTAATTTGGATCTTCTAAAGCTAATGGCGTTGTTTGTTTGTTAATCAGACCAATTCTTCAAAATATAGAATGGTCACAACAACAGTATAGAATTTTAGAGGTTAATTTTGATTTTTCTAGGTAGATTAGCAAGTAATTTGAGGGAGGAAAGGCCTTGAAAACATACTAAAGGCCTCCCCCCCTCACTTCATACCATATTTCAAACTCTTTACACCATTATATGACCTTACAACCATTACATCATCATACCATTTGAATTTTCATTGTACACTACTTTAGCTCTCGTTTTTCAAGCTCTTACACACATGGAGATTGAAGATGTCCTTATTGTGTTGGTGTTTTTCCAACTCACTATCATTTTGGCTTCAATTTGGCTTTTTTTGAGTCCTTTCTCGGTTTGCATTTCTCATTGAAGTTTTTTTAAGCTTAGTTTTGAAATACTTGAGTGCTTGGTTCACCTCTCATACAAGTTTTCAAATAGTTGGTTCACTTGTTGAAACTATAATACTCCATGACTAGCCTCTCTGAGAAATTTACAACTTAGATTGGCTTATTGAGAATTTTCCTTAAGTCTAGCCGAAGAATTGTGGTACCATTTGTGGAGGTTGTAGTTTTAAGAAACTCCATAGGTAATTGTTTGCAAAGCTCTTGCAAAATTTGCTTAGAATTTGAGGTTGACCACTCATTACAACAACGCTATCGCCAAAATTTTGAGAAATTGAGATAAAACTCTTTTCCAAAGTTTGGATCAAATTCTTTCCCAAAGTTTGTTTTTTCCTTGAAAAACAAGTGTTGATTTTATTAAACTTTTTTTGTGACTTTAAGTTTAAAAGGAGACCCAAAAAGGTGTGACGAGCAACGGTCAAAGAATTTGTAATTGGCCAGAAAAGCTAGAACCAGCCTTGCCCCAACGAGCCCCCCTCCCCCCCTGTTAGTTGAGAACTGCTAAGTATAGCTAACCGGGTACAGCCAACGGCCAACAACTAATAGTCATAGAGTTGGAGTCATTAGAAGCTCTCAACTAGTTTGACAGTCCACTAACTAGTTACTCACACAAATTCAAAATCCTCATACATGGAGATGATGCCCACTAAGGCCCTCTTTTCCCATTTTTTTGGAATTTTTTATTACTAAATGTGATTTTTCAGTAGACAAAGTGAGAAGAATTAATTGGCATTGAGTCTTTCCTTGAGAAATTCGAATTTAGAAGCTAAGGAGGAAAGGAGATAGAATAAATAGGAATTTCTTCCAAAACACAATATTTTAGTCCTTTTTTTAAAAACCAAACTTCCATTCAAAAATTAGGAACGAGGTCCTGTCGTAGCACAGGAAAGCACAATTCCTTCTCTAAGGCATTAGAATGTACTAAGTTAGCCTTAAAGTGACTCGTGTATTGTTCCCAAAGGATTTGGTCGAAACTTGACGAAAGACCGGAATACGTTAGTGGCTACAACAACAAAACCCAAGCAAAAGAATGATCTGGACCCGGTCTAAAAGGTTCCTAGAATTTACTTTGGACCGGTCATGGGATCAATCCTCTGACTTCAAAAAGGTTCCTTTCTACTTATTCCATCATATTTTAGAATTTTCTTACTTACTCTTTTTGAATATGGGACAGGAGACTGGATACTAAGATTTGGTCTAGTCCCTAAATAGGTAACCAAGTGTAGGTTTAACCTCTATAACAAGAGGGGTCTGCTTGTTTGGACGTTTAGGAAGGAAGCTTACTCCTACCCTTCAAGTTTTAAAGTGTCAGAAGCTCCACTGTAAGGAAAAATGAACTAATACTAAAACATACCGGAATACTTCACAACTAGACCGGAACTGATCCGACCTAGCAGGTCACGCAAGCACTCCTGCCTAGTCCTAACAAATGCTACAACGACAGATTACCCAGTTAGTCTAAGTCCTAGCAGAACAAGGGCGGTAACTTGTGTAAGAGAGCTGAATTTCCTCACTAGTCCTTCTTTCTTCTAAAGAGACCGGATCACCATTCAGTTGGCATTTGGCCGGACGCTCTTGATCTCAAACCCAGACTCTACAAGTGTCTATCTCAGTCGATTACTCCCTAGATCTGTTCCGGAAACACTGTAGATTTCACACAAATTCCCTATCAAAACCGAATTCACTTTAAGTCCAGAGACCGAATAAATTGAGCATCCGAGCACACACTCATCCACACAAGGCTGCAATCCTAACTGTTACGACAAGACTTTGACAGGGTCTCACAGTCCACTTCAGAGCAAATCAGAAAGGTTCTGACTTGTATTTGCAACACAAAAACTTGTGAAAGTAAGATAACATAATGCGTGCCCGGATTCAATTACAAACCGGGTTTAAATACTAAACTACGAGTAAACCTAAAAGTGCTATTGGAATCAACACCAACCTCAGAGAATGCCACGTAACATTCCTCTACAACTTGGGTGGGTTGACTTTCACAAAACTCCAAAAATACCAACAAAATAGGATCTCAGATCCTACAAATCTGGATCCGGTCTAAGTTTCAAACTTCTAATCTAATTATAACCTGCTTTGGCTAAAGGTTTAGCTGCCTTTCTATCTACCTGATATCAATGTTCCCTACTTCCTCGACCGCTTGATAGGCGAGGCACCCTTTTGGGTTGGCTGCTTCTTCCCGGCCGGAGACCGGTACATCTTGACCGGTCTGGGTTTTGGCTTGGTCTTACCCCGCACTTTGGCCCGACTCTTCCTGGTCTCCGCCAATGCATGGTCTGCATCAGAGTACTGGTCCAACTCATCACTGGAGTCGGTCTCCTCCTCCGAGTCCTCATCCTCTTCTTCTGACTCATCGTCCTCCTCTTCTACCCGAGCCTTCCACTTCACCGTGGGTGTCTTCGTGACCTTCCTCTTGAGGAATCCGGCGATGGGCGGATGATGAACTGCCTTGCTCTGTGAGGTTTACTCCCCCACTCTCTCAACAATCCGGACTGGTCCCTTGCTTGGCAATCCGGATCCAGATCCGGTCTTCAATATCGGGCAGGTCTGAACCGCTGTCTTTATTGCCTCCCAGTCTTCTGTTGCACGATGACCGTAGGTGACGACTTGCTTGGGGACTCGTCGATCAAGTTAATGAACTTGGCCTCCTTCCTTGGTGGCGATGTCCCTTTGGCGACCTCCCGTAACACACATGGCTCCGCTTCCGGTCCCTTGGCCTTCTCGGGTTCCGAAGCCCTAGGTTCTTCAATCCTGGTCTCTTGAACGAGTTCCTCCGTCACGGCTTCAGACCTCCTCTATTCTTCCTTCGTAAGCTCGGTCACGCCGGCCTCTTCTGTGACTGCAGCTGGTGGTGGCTGTATCTTCGGCTGCTCCACCTCCATCTTTTGCTCTTCCGGTCTCGAGACCGGAACAGAGCTAGCCTGGACCTCTGTGACTATTGCTCGCCACTTCTCCAGTGCTGCCTCCATCTTGTTGTTGTAAGCCACCTGCGCCGTGAGTAGCTGGGGGCCTACCATCTTGCCTGCCTCCAATACCTTCTTGTCGAACAGTATAGCCTTGTTGACAACTTCACCTGGATGAGTAATGAACTCCCGGATTTCTCCGAGAGTGTTCCGGACCTGAGTGGAGAATCGCTTGTCCTCATCAAACTCCTCTTGCTTCTGATGAAGCTCCTTCTTCAGGGTTGAGACCTGGTTGGTTAGCCGGGTTACTTCTTCCTTGTCCCGACTCTCATGTGCCTCCCGGATCAACTCTCCCAATATCTCCATGACCTTGGAGGGCGGAACACTACCCAGGGCTCTGCACACTCCTTGCAACACCTTCCTCTCCTCCAAGTGGTGCCTTCTGAAGTCATCCAGGTCTTGAATGATTTTCATCAAGGGATCTTGTCCCCAGACCGGATCCGCTCCTTGGATCTCTCCTGCAACCACGGGGATTTCCAACGGCAGACTATCTCCTCCTAGATTTGGTTCTTCCTTCCTTTCCTGAGGTTCCCCTTGTTGCTCATCCTGACCCTCTTCCTCCGAGACCTCATCATCTGGTTCCTATCGGCCTCAAGATCCTTTATCTCGTATTCTATCATGGCGGCTCCTACCTCGTAAGCCTCTCTTTCTCCCTCAGGAGATCTAGGGAGTGGTACAAGTGAAACAGGGATGGTGAAATGGGGGAGGGTTTTGACTTCCCAATCCCATTCACCATCTTGACCATCTGGTCCCGCATGACTAATCCCCAATCTATCCTCCGGTCTCCCGATAGCGCACCAAAAATGGTGTTGGCTACGGTGACCGTGATCCTACTTGGCCTATCCGGGTTCAGGATTGCCATCATGAACTGAAGTAGCCTCTTGTGTCTAACCGAGATGCACTCCGACACTGTAAAGCCATCCTTCGGGTTGGTGGGTCTCCGGAACTTACCCAGATAGAACTTGTCCATCCGGATGCCCGTCGCGTCTCCGCCTTGCTCAAACGCATATACCTTGCGCCACATTGCCGCGTTCCACTTCCTCAGCAGTGCCCGGACCGTCCCCTTCCATTCGCTAGTCTGGTCGTCCAGCAACTCCTCCACCATCTCCTCGTCCTTCAGACTCCACGGACGAGCCATAAACCCCTCGCAGCCCATCTACCTGAGGTCTTCCTCCAACGCCAACTTATCTTGTGCATTCGTAGGCACGACCGGATTGACATTCCGGAAGGCTAGAATCAGTCCCTCCTGTACCTCACTTGCCATCGCTCGCTCTTCGCTTGCGCTAACTAGGTGCGGTCCAACTTGATTGAACTCTCCGCGCTCAATAATCTCTCAACAACTTTGGGGATACTAACTCAAGTCTGTAATAGACCGGATTGACAGACCACATATCCCTCTTCTCTCTCTATAGATCGGATACGCTCTCTCTGCCAGAAGACCCTTTCTCGATTTGCGTGCAAGAAAGTGGCAAGACCTGGCCCTACTCCCTGGTCTTATACTTTCCCCCCCAACATTAATTACTGACCGTTAGGTTTAAACTAGTCTGGTCACGTGGGAGAGTTCCCGACGATCCCTAGGCTCGGTAGCCACTCATTGCCTATCTGGTCTCGGTCGCTAGGTTGGTTGGATCCGGATTTCTTACTCTGTCCCTTAACATAGTTTTTCTGTTTCCGGTCTACATTTTTCCTGTTTCCGATCTTAGCCCTAATTGTATGTTAGACTATGAAAAAAAAATGGGAATTGAATAGATCCCTTTTCCTCGTATTTTGTTTAAGAACCTATTTAGGTGAATTCTAGGTTGCCACAGGTCCCTTACACAGTTACACTCCAAAATTTCAAATTTTGCAAAACTAAGGCCAGAACTCCAATAAGGGGCTTCCAACATCCAAAACCAAACCAAAAAACAAGAGTCAAATCATTGAGGAGAGCCAGTCAGTTTGTAATGTGACCCCCCTTTTACTTTAGTAGACCTTACATTGAGAGTTCAGCACTTTCTCAACCCCAGTCCAGCACAAAACTTGGCCCTTAGTTCAGCACAAAAAACTTGCCTTTCTTCCAAAACTCTCTTATCCTAGATGTAGTTCCTGATATATATGTATAATATTAAAATAAAAAATGGGAGAGTGGGAGTATTTGTGAGTGAAAGAGAGAAATGAAAGAGAATGTACATTGACTTTTTTAACCAATATTTTAGTTGATAGAAGACAAGAAAAAAAGATGAGAAAAAGAATAGTTTGACTTAGAGGAGATTTAGAGGCTTGCTAAATTAAAGTAAAGTTGAGAGGGCTTAGTTGTAGGGAGATTTGACTTTAGAAGTCATTTAGTTAGTAATGAAAAATTAGATTTTATTAGGATTTTTTATACGTTGATTTTGGGGTCCTACTAAAAGACAAGGGGGAAGATTTAAAAGATAAAGAAGACAATCAAAAAGAGAAGAAAAGACCAAGTAAAAAGATAATACGAAACCTTCAAAGCATAGTGAGGGTGTACCAAACACAACTTTTGTATACAAAATTGTGAAAATAGAGGTGGAAAATTTGGCATATCAAGATGAAATATTTGGAGGCCATGAAGATTTTGAAGTCAACGTGATCGAAATAAGTACATAAAATCAAATTTCCTCCTATTTTTTACAATTTATAGAACTTGTTTTACAAATAGGATAAAAATCATAGAAAAATCATAGCTAAGGTAAAATTAGAAGGATTATAATTTTTGAGTGAAAGTAGAAGTAAAAGAAAAATTAGAAAATATTACCAATCAATTAGGATTGGAAATCCAGTTTCAAAAATATTGCCAATCAAAGGTTAAACTTTGAAGGATATTTTTCATATATTACTTTATTTTCAGCGTGAAAAAGATAAATTAAGATAGATTAGGATTATCCAAAAGAAATTACAATTATAGAATCGCCTTTAGGAAAGAAAATTAGAACATCTTTAAGGATATTAGTAATTACCAACCAATTGTTGTCCAAATATTTGCTTAAATAAGACTAGTATTGGCAAAGTCATTCATTCAAGGACATTGAGCGGTTGTCCTCTACAACACAAAACAACTAAAAAGAAAGGTAGGTAGGAGTAGCAGTAGAAAGATCCATTGCTTGGAAGACAGATTTAGATTGCACATAGGTAGATACCCACTAGAAGCAAGGTATAACATAGAAGAACTTGGTTGTGTACACTTTATTTCAAGGGTGGGAATAAAGCACCCATAGATGGATTCAAAAATGCATATTTCATGAAGAATTTATTCAGTTGTTTAGAAAGATAGGGTGCCTCTCCTTCTGTTATCAACACATGTTGAGGTGTAGTCAGTACATGGAAAAAAATATTGTTCAAAGAAAAAGAAAAGGGGCAAAAAACCAATGCTAATAGGACCAATGCATTTACAATATTAAAGGAACATGAGAGGAGTTGATAGTACTAATCAACTACGAGGATATTACACCACCCTAACAAGTAGTCACCAATGGTGGAATTGCTTATTTCATTTTCTACTTGACATAGCTATTGTAAACTCATGGATCCTTCATAGTGATTTGAGCTTCAAGTTTTTGGTAGATACTATGATCCATTTGGCATTCCAAATGCAATTGGGGAAAGAACTAGCATCAAAATGGAAACATGATAGAATGAAAGGATATTCAAAATTTGTTTCCAATGTTTATGCAACACATGGAGGAAGAAGAGGAGATTGTGCAGAGTGTGTAGAAAACCCCCCGCTTATACATGTCCAAGATGTAGTAGGTTTTACTTGTGTGAATCTCCTTACTACTAGACATGTCATTGGTCATAGACAAAGTGATTATTGTATACTAATGTGATAAAGGTATGATGACACTTGGAGTTGATCATGCTGTTTGCAATGTCATTCATTCCATAATCTAGAATCATTCCTAAGGTAGGAGGCTCAAACTTCGACAAGGCATTTAGAACCAAACATGGCTCAGAGGTACATTTTTCTTTTTGCAATATTCCACAATGTGCAAATTGTGTACATTCTAGGTGGTGGTCACTTTTAGAGCCCTATGGGTTTCAACTTTAAAATTTCATAACTAATTCCACAAAGCTCCAAAAAAATATGAAACAACTTGGGTTGGATGTCATTTCTTCTTGTTTTTCAAAGAAAATTTATTGAGAAATATTTCAAGGTGTCTTCCCTCTCCAAAATTCAGCTTTAGCACTTAGACTATTGCTTTATGGGCCTCCTACCTTAGTACCCTTAGGGTACGTTCGCACCTGCTATTAATAAAAATTTAGGTGCATCTACAAGGGATGTGATTAGACGTAATGTCTTATTGAGCCTCTTTCAAAGGCAAGGATGGAATGCATGTAGATCAAGCAGTTGCTCCACACTCCACAAATCTTTGAGGATCCATCAATTTACTTCCAATTTTGGTTTAAATTTGATTTTTCCAACAAAGTAGATGAGAATGCTATAGAACACATGATTTTCAATAAGAAAATTGAAGCAATGAAGTTGGTTTTATGCCACATGTTCACTTGAGCCTCATAGCCAATCATGTGTTGAAGTGGATGAGGAGAAAACTCTTTATACTAGTGGAGTAGTGTTGAATGAAACAATCCATGTAGGATATGTGATTTAGGAGGAAAAAGAGCTCCTCCATTCATGGTTGTGGAAATGCAAGAATTGTGATAAAAGTCAAATATTAGACCTCATTTAAACATAGTAGACTATATTTTTTCAAAAAACTTCAAACTAATAAAAGTTGGGGAATCAAGCACACTTTTACCTCCAAAAGTCCGTTTGAGATTTCAACACTCCACTTAAAAGTTACAGACAAATTTCAAAGGAGGTGTTCAAAAATGTTCCCCCAAAATGTCCTTTCCACACACCTCTAGAATTTGTGGAGAGCTCTTACATGAGGCTTCAAAATCTTAAGTAGATTTTTAGAGATAACTGTTAGCTTGCTTATCCCACTGCTTTTAGTTCTATTTTCTTTTGAAGAAGCTATTGTATGATGCCCAAATGAAGTTTAAAATTCAACTTTGAGCACAATTCTTGTATTTCTAATTACATCTCAAATTCTTAAGAACTTTAAATCAATGTTTCACCATTATTGAAACACCATGACAAACACAAAGTAGACACTTAAGGTTGTCTCAGCAATTTCACAAGTTATGTTGAATCAATGTTGTGAATCAAAGGTATCGTGTCAATAATTTGAATATGGTAATGTAGGAATATTGAATCCACTATTATTCAAAGGTATTGTTTTTACATTTTTAATATGGTGTTGTAGAATATTGAAACAACAATTACTCAAAGGTATTGTTTCACATTTTCAATAAGGTGGTGTAGAATATTCGATCAACAATTATTCATTGTTGAATTCTTGAAAATCATGTTCTACAAGGGTTTCTCAAGACTTATAAAAAAAAGTGGTCCCCTCATTTTGCACTTGTAAGGGCTTGTTCTATTTTAATCAATTCATGCTCTCAAGTTAAAATGTTAAAATGTTAATTCAAGAATGTTGTCAAATTTTTATTTTATTGCAATAAAATTGCTCTCAAAATTGTGATAGAAGGTGCTTTGGGGTTTTAATGAGGGAATGATACCCTTTTATAATTCATATCTTTCAATTGATGTTGATAGTCTACATCAAAACAACATTCGGATTTTTGAAATATTGGTAGATATCTTATGCCAATTGTTCATGCCTTATGTATTGCAAGCACTTGATGATAGATTAATGATGATAAAAGAAACTTTTCAATATCCAAAATTCCAATTACTTGTGAATGCAAAAATTTTCTCTCCAAAACTAATTAGATTGGATTTGAATATTGTATTGTCATGCAAGTATTGATTTATTTATTTACTAGGTTTGTATAGGGAGGGTATTGTACACACAATAATCCTTTTTGTTTAGAAGGATGTCAAAGCATGTTGAAGCTCTTATCACATAGAGGTTATCTTATAAGAAATGGAACTTCTTATGAGAAGGTATGAAGTATGTATTAATTTCAAATTTAATTGTCTATTGATGACATGATGTTAAAACAATTTAACTTTTGTTATACATTTAACCATTAGATAAACATTGTAAAATATTGCATTGTTATTTCAAATAACATTAGACTACATTTTTAGTTGTGAAAACATCTTCGAAAAAGTGCAATAATGCACCAAATGTTGAAACAACAGTGAAACAAAGGGGAAGCAAAATTAGAGGTGTAACTATAAATGGCTTCACTTTCTATAAACAAAATTGAGAAGTGTTGAATATGGTACAATGTTAGTCGTGGAGTATTATCAATTTAGACCACATCTACATTTGCTATTAATAATACGTAACATTGTACAATTTTTTTGACATTCTTACTCTATTTGATGTTCAAATTTATGATTAGAAAATATTTTTATCAAGCTTCTAATATCTTTAATGATTAGTATTTGTCAAATCGATTAAAAAACACATAACTTTCAAGTACTTGAAAAGTACAATTTTTATTTCATTGCTTGAATGAAAATATGTTGTGATTCACAAAACTTATGCATTACACACACATTCATATATATATGTATATATAAAAGAAATATTTACAATGGAGAGTTGAGAATAAAAACATTTCTATTTAGATTCTCTTAAAGTAACTATGCGTACATAAGATTGAATATGCAATTGCATATTGTTTGTATAAAGAAACTACCAAACTCGTGTGGGATTATAGTAGAAGTCAGTAGAGTATTCTAAAATCTCTAGAAATGCATTTTTTTTCGAAACATATGAATAAATTATAAATTTTCACAATGCTAAGAAATTAGTGTTTGTACAACAATATTGTATGAATTAGATAGGAATTTGTAAAGACAGTCACCTTAAGAAAAGGATCACAATTGGGTTCACTTACTCAAATAGAAATTCTACACCTCTAACATTGTACAATTTTCAACAATTTTCAATTTTGTTCATAAAAAATGAAGTTGCTAATGGTGAAGTAGAAACGCAAGAATTGTGCTCAAAGTTGAATTTTAGACTTCATTTGGGCATCATATAATAGCTTCTTCAAAAGAAAATAGAACCAAAAGAAGCCGGAGAAGCAAGCTAATAGTTATCTCTAAAAATCTACTTAAGATTTTGAAGCCTCATGTAAGAGCTCTCCACAAATTCTAGAGGTGTGTGTAGAAAGGACATTTTGGGGGGACATTTTTGAATACCTCCTCTGAAATTTGTCGGTATCTTTTAAGTGGAGTGTTGAAATCTCACTCGGACTTTTGGAGGTAAAAGTGTGCTTGATTCCCCAACTTTTATTAGTTTGAAGTTTTTTGAAAAAATATAGTCTACTATGTTTAAATGAGGTCTAATATTTGACTTTTATCACAATTCTTGCATTTCCACAACCATGAATGAAGGAGCTCTTTTTCCTCCTAAATCACATATCCCACATGGTTTGTTTCATTCACCACTCTTCCACTAGTATAAAGAGTTTTTTTCCTCATCCACTTCAACACATGATTGGCTATGAGGCTCAAGTGAACGTGTGGCATAAAACCTACTTCATTGCTTCAATTTCCTTATTGAAAATCATGTGTTCTATAGCATTCTCATCTACTTTATTGAAAAAATCAGATTGAAATTGAAATTGGAAGTAAATTGATGGACCCTCACAGAGGTGCAGAGCAGCTGCTTGATCTACCTGCATCCCATCCCTGCCTCTGAAAGAGGCTCAATAGGGACATTCTGTCTAACCACATCCCCTGTAAATGCACCTAAAATTTTTAGTAACAGCATGTGTGAATGCACCTTTAGTGACTCTAGTTGTGAAAACCTAGAGCAAACATACCTCACTGTAATTCCAACAAAATATTCATAAATTGAGAAAAGGTCAGCATTTTCTGTCTTTCAACTGTAGTGGGTAGACATGTGAGTAAGTGGTCACTGAAATGTCTGATGTACTCTACTCTGAATTGATGGGCTTCTGGACAACAGCAAGGAAGGATTGGTTGCAAATCCTACTTTTTTGGTTGCAGGCAGGCATCCTTGTTCATCAGATGAACTACAGTAGTCTTCATGCTGTCTCTTTTATGTTGACATCATGCCGCTTGAGCAACAGGAGAGGGCTAAGCACTGATGGTTTCGTACAGTTTTAGTGGAAGTTCAGCTATGTTTCTGAGTGTATAAGGTAGGTACACCCAAAAGCGCCACTTATTCATACTGAGCCTAGTTCCTGCTATTAATTAGTTCAAATTTTTATGTAGTCTTGTTGGCAAGTGAAAGCATGTTCCAACACACCAAAGAACGCAAGATTTGGATACCGTATGCAAAAGTTATTAACAAGCAAAGTCTGATTCTGAAAGCGCCATCTACAGTCTGTGAACATGACTGATTTCGGAATGTATGTGCACTGGAGATGGCGCTTTTAGGAACAGGGCGCTTTTGGGTGTACCCACCTTAAGTGCTCTTTAGCCATGGACATGCTTTTCTTGTAGAAATGATTCACATTGAACCCCTAAATGACCAAGGAGTCTTTTTTGAGCTTCTTAGAATTTACTAAAAACTGAATAGAATGTGAACTTTTGGAACTTCAAAAATGATGGGACATGTTTCTATCCTTCTTTCCCAAGTCAAATTCTAAAAGTTGATGACCAAATAAATATGAGGTTGAATGGCGTAACATGCATAACTTTAATCAATTGATGGCTTCTTCAATTGCACTTTGAAATTTTATTGAATGAATTTTGAATGTCATTTTTCCTCTGAGATCACATGTTTTTGACACTCATTTTCAAGAGCTCCCAATAGGGTGTTCTTTTTCTGGCGATTTGATGCAAAATTGCACCAAATTTTTTGGCCTAGCACCAAGCCTATAGGAAAAAAACAATAAAATTTTGGATGAAATTGCCAATAAATTTCAATTTTTTTTAAATAGTGGATGAAATCGCCTAATAATGGATGAAAATAGAATGATAGATATGTATTATGTGCTAATATGATATTTTCTATCCAATATATGAATAAATGTTGGGATTTGGAGTTCGACAACAAAATGAAATATCGCCACTTTGACACTTCACAAGAAATGAAAAAACAAACTCTAGCTCCGAATACTATGGACAATGAAGATTTCCATGGGTACTCTTGCAAAAAATCCAAAATCCAAAAATCAATATCATTCATATTCCAAATCAAATTTCTGACACCAAAACTAGACTTTGCAAAAAACTTTCCAAGTATATAAAATACAAAAAAATAGGAAGCTGGTCAGACTTTATTGAACTTCAAAGCTTAGTCTGGTACCTCAGGCATTCAGGGTTAATCAGATGTTCAGGTCATATGAATGATAATATTGATTTTCATATTTTGTCTAAAACAGGATGAAAACCTCCAAAACATTACAGGTAAGAAACTCAGTAGAGCCACAGTCACATGGATTATCTTATAAGGGCAAAACTCCCATTCCCGTCCATGTATCCAAAACTGTCCAAATGTAGCAGGGGTGCACATTTTTCAAAGAAAAATGTGCACCCCTGCTACATTTGGACGGTTTTGGATACATGGATGGGAATGGGTGTTTTGCCCTTAGGTTGGTAACATTTGAAATTAGAGAAGAGAAGGATGCAGCCGAGAGTTTGCGAAAGTGACATGACGTTATACCTGGTTGTAACTGTAGCTCCTGAACTGGTGGTAACTGCTTATAGACCCGCTTTCTCCCATGGTTACCAGCCCGACGTTCAAGGGTTAAAAAGTTGTGGTGGTTTTGAATTTTGGGTGAATTTGGTTAAAATGGTGGTATTTCATATGCCATTTTTCACACCGCATAGTCTAAATTGAAAGCTAATATCTAGGATACATATAAATTTCAAAAATCTATGACGTATTTAGATTTCAAATTGCATACTCTAAAACATCTTAGGATTCTTAGCACATATAGATTAAGAAAATCTATGACAAATTTAGATTTCAAATTACACAGTCTGAATTGTAAAAAGTGCAAAAGTCATGGAATTTTGCTATTTTTATGAAACTCGCCATACTTATAGAAGTGTTTGTTTAGTCTCATTTTTTAGGTTTTGAAAATAAAATGTTTCTATTCTTTATTTATTTTACAACCTCTTAGGGTAGACTTCTAGTTCATCAAATTTTAGAATTAGAAAAGAATCTTTGAATTATCTAAAGTCCAAATTGCATTTGTTGAATTTCCTAATGCTTTCATTCCTCTATGAGCAATAAGAAAGTAGATTTTAGATGTAGCTTTGCCTTGTTTTGGAACTAAATGTAACCAAGAACATTTGGATACATTCGAGTTATTAGTAAAGTTCCCCCCACTTTGGGCATGACTTTTTTTGAAGTTGAAAGGGCAACTATAGTTGAAGTATCAAACTTTTTTGCAAAATACATATATCATACAACTTCAAAAGTGGGGACCAAATTTTTTTTAGGCACCATTTTGATGGAAAAATAAGTTTCATACCCAATTTTATTTTGACTTTTTTAACTCAACCAGCTTTTTCACAAAACTCATGGGTTTAGACCCTGGTTTAGGGTACTTTACAAATAACTTAATTGTCAAAAATAATATTTTGGACATCAAAAAGTTTATCTTCTTTGTTTTTCATGAGTCTTTTCCTACAATTTTACCGGATAATACTTTTAATTATCTTCTTGTATATATTGTACAATTCCATGTAGAGTTCTACAATTCATTTTGTTGTTTTTGAAAAGATTGGACAATTTTTGTGTCCGGAAGTTTGCTCTCATTTTTCTTCAAGGCTTACGCGTGGAAGTACACTTCCATGCACAAAATTTGTTCAAACTTTGCAAGAAAGACAAAAGAAATTTTAGAGTTCTTCATGGAAGCAATTAATATTTGTAAGGAAAGAATTGGAGTTGCCAATTGCAAATTGTAGGGATAGGCTCATAAAAAGTATGGGAGGCAATTCCAATGTTTCCAGAAAAATTATTTTTAGGGGTCATTGCAAGAAACACTAAGTACCGGTTTTGGCTCAAAATGGCCTTAGTACTAGAATACTATGACTTTTGGAATTTTTTTAAAAATAAAATAAAATATGGATAATTTGTAAAGCATCAAAAAACTAAAGTGCGTGAAAATTTAAGTCGAAAAAAATTTATCTCTAAATGTTATGCTCACTCAAAGAGTGATGAAAAATACCATGAAAATAGACATTTTAATGCTTGATTTTTTTAAAATTCAAAAAATTCTCCAAAAGAAATATATTTTTACTAATATAAAGATGCTCCTCTACAACCATTTTCATCTTTGGAAAAAATAAATTGTATTCTCTGCACTTGTGCAAAAGTACTCCACTTTGAGCACATGTGGAAGTTGAAAAATTTAATATCCCTACAAAATCTCTTCATAGGCTTGTGTAACTTTAGTCAAATTCTTTGCATGCCAATTTTCAGCTTAAAATTTGCATTTTTGAGTCAAAAATAGGACTAGAAACCATCAAAATGGCTAAGGTAGACATCCAATTGGGGGTTGTTTAAAAATTGAAAATAATTTTAAGAAACCTCAAAAAATTACTCAGAGGCTAGAACTATTACGTGTACCTTAATTTCAAGTTTCGTGTAAAATGAACTAGTAATGCAAAAGTTATGAGTAAAAAAACCATGTATCCAAGGCCAAGGGGATAAGAAATAGGACAAGTGTTTCTTGCAATCACCCTTAGCAACAAACTCAAAACTTTGGGTTGCTATTAGTTTGACTAGACGACTAAGCTACTTTGATTTGTCTTATTAATTGGGAAAAAATGAGCATCATCTAGGACATGTTTGTTACTTCAATTTTGTTTTAGTAGAAATTGGTACAATGAAGTAATATTCCAACACATGCTACTTCAAAACAACCATTTTGGTAAATAAAGACAAATGTATGTATACATGTACACACAATTTGAATCACACACTATAAAGACAAATCTATGTACTATTTATTTATAGTTTCTTCTTGATTACATAGAAATAAAAACATTATAGGACTCAATGAAGATAATTTCAAACTCTCAAAAAGTCATAAATCAATATCTAAATTTGAAAAAATAGAAATTCATTGTAACCTTTATTGTGATATGACAGGACCTTCATTCAAACACTCATGCTAGGGGAGGACACTTCCCGTTTTTTAATAACCTACGTGCGGCGGAATATAGAGTACATTTAAATAATCTTAGGTAAAATTTATAAGAAATTTACATATAAAATAGGGGACATTAAAAAGGCAAAGTGTTTTAAAAATAAAATAGGGATGATAATATGGCTGATTTTTCCGCTTTATGGTAAAATAGGGGCTCTTTTAATGTTGCCAAGTAATGATTACAAGTAATTGATACCCCCCCCTAAAAATACCCCACCGCCGCACGTGGGTCCTCCAAATATACAAGAAGTGTCCTCTCCGGGCACTCATGCTTGAGTTATAGCACTTAGACTTTGATAGGGGCTTTGAAAACTATTAAAACCTATTGATTGAGTTTTATTACTTTATTTCCCTCTTGAGAGTGATCATTATTCTATGAAGGAGTGTAAATGTTGTTGTAATGCACACCAATATGCATTTCTTAATCTTCAAATCAAATGCCTATATATAAAAAGAAGTAATTTTGATCAATTTTAAAGTTGTGACAAATTTAGGGTCTCTTTAATGGAATCCCATGGTCAATCTCAAAGATCTCACTAACTGACATCAAAATTATTGACCTATGATATGAAGGAGGCTCAATATAACTTTATTATTACATTGTTGTATTTGTAATAGTCTTAGTTGTAGTGTGCTTTTAGGATATTTGAAAGTGCAGTTATTGATGAATTATGATTTGATGTTTGTATGATTAGTAGTACTATGCACATCTAGAGAATTTCTTTTGGTATATCTAGAGTGAAATGATGCTATTATTTGAGTGTGTAAGCATCAACATGTTAGCATAGAGTATAAATTTTTATAAGCGTAGAGCTTAAAAATTTGAAGAAGCATTAGAAAACTTAATTTTATTTGTAAAAATAAATTCCATCTTAAAATTTGAATTATTTTTTAAATTTTTTTATAGATTTTAGTATTTACTTCTGTAAACCTATTACCATAGTTATGTTGAATTCAAATGAAAATTTATTTGAAGTATACATTAGAAAAATGAAGAACTCAATTGATATGAAAGATGAATGGAGATGGAATTAAAATTGTATAGAATATTGGTTATAATGTAGATCTTCTTATGGCCTAGGAAAAGGTACCAATAATTTTCTATTGATGTATTGTTATTAAAATTGTTTAGATTTTAGAATGATAATTTGTTTATAAGAATCTTTGCTACACCAAATTTTATTTTGGTTGATCAGTGTCTTGTAGCAATGTAAGTCCTCTCATAGACAATAGGAGGGTATCAATTATTCCTTCTCCATTTGCAAATCAGTGGGCTTCTTTAAATTTTGGAAAAAAATTTGTTCATAGGATTTTATTATATGTGAAAAGAGTTGGCTTTACCAAATTTCATTTTGTTCATGACTATCTTGTTGTAGCATAGGTCTTTTTAGAGGCCAATGTGGATACCTATACTTTTATCTAAATGTATTAATAATCAAACTTGTTACGATTTTAAAGAAGAAAATTTCTATTGATAGGGATTAATTTTGTAAATAATGAATTTAGTTACACAAGATTATTGATTAATTGATCATTGTCTTCTTGGGAGATCCATTGGGAGATCCATTGGAAGATCCACCTTTTCTTTCTTGATCTAATGATTGTTTAGTTATATATGTAGACCTCAAAGATGAAGGTAACCACCAAACGGAAAGCGTCAAAAAATTCACTAAATTGGAAAATTAGAAAAGTATCAAATCTCAGAAAATAGATACTATAAAATTTTAATTAGTTCATAATTAGTTTAAAATAGGAAAAAATAAATAAATAGAAGTAAATATTGGCCATTTCTAACAATTCTGTAGAGATGGTCATTCACTATAAGAAAAAACAAAACAATGTTTTAAATGTTTTAAAATGCAAGTAAATCAAACTCACTTTGTGAACTTCTATACCACATACAATTAATCATTCTTAGAATTTAACAAGCCAATAGCTACAAGTCTATTAAAAGACCATCACTTTTAACCCCTAAAAGATCAAAATCTTTTTTTTTTGCCAAAAAATACTCAAAATTGCCATTTCTATTGCAAAGAGTAAGAAAATTTGAAATTATTATTTATAGACAACTAACTATAGGATCTTATACCTAACTTGCATAGAATGTGTGAGATTCTTTTCAAAAAATTTGACAACACAAATTGCAAGATATTTGTGTTTAACCCCTAAAGGACCAAACTACATTTTTTGGCAACATAGCAATTTTGGGCAACTCACTACGGATGGAGTTTTTAATTTTTTTCATTGAAATTTTCACACAACATGTTCAAGGAGTAGCTTTAAGGCCCAACAATTTTCATAACTTTTGACTACATGGTCAAAAAGTTATTGCATGATATGTAGTTTTCATTGGTTGGCGGGCAGCCTAAAAATTTCTTATAAAAACTTTATTTTTAAAATTAAAAATTTGAAATTGTTTTTCTAGATGTATATATATACAGAAAGATTTGAATCACTCTATTTTGATTTATGAGACAAAAGTTATAAAGAGATTTAGTTTGCAGGCAGTTATGGATTTTGAATCACCCTCTACTTCTTTCTACTTATTATTTTTTTCCTATATGTTGCACAATTCCAAATGATGCAAATTTTTTTGAGCATATATCCAACTTGCCGTGAAGAATGAAACCAAAGAAGAACTACCATTTTGGACATTTTTTCATAGAAATTTGACCTTGTGAAGTGCAGCTGCCCGCTTTTTTGCAAGGACAAAAAAGGTGTTTTGTCAATTCAAATGCTAATATCTTGCAATCTATATGGTGGAAAATTCTGAAATTTTTTCCACATCTTTTCACACAAGAGTACTATAAGATCATATGGTTACATGTGTCTAAAAATGTTTTTTTTCAAAAATTTGGAGCTTGAAGTAGACATGGTAGTTTTGGTGTGTTTTTGGTGAAGACATAGTCTCTGACCTTTAGGGGTTAAAGCCATGATAAAAACAAGGTTTTTTTGCACATTGTGGAAGTGGATTATTTGACTTTGAACCTTCTTAATTTAAACTTTTTGTACTATGGAGTATTGAGATTTAAATACTTAATATTTTTAAGATAAAATTAAAATTTACTGATTCCAATGGTGAAATTGTTCTTGTAAACAAACTTAAGCATGCTAGACTTTTTTTTGAAATATTGTAAGAATTGCATTTAGAAATGAATCTTACAAGTTATTTTTTCTAGAAGATGCTTTTTAACTGCCCAAAAAACAAGATTGTCCATAATTTTCACATAACTTATTCAAATGGAATGAATCAAAGCATTCCATATAGACAAAAATATAATCTATGAGACAATTTTCTAATTAATATTTATAAAAAAAATTTGCAACTAGGTCTCTTTTATTTTGAATTTATTTGGGCATAAATTTTGTTCTCGGCAATCAATTGCCAAAAAGAAATTGTACAAAGCTAATTAGCTTTTCTTTCTTTTAAAGAAGTTTCACAAAATCATAAAAAAACTTAAGATTGTAGGTACCTTTACAAACTTTAATTTGTCACTCAAAGGGACAATGGTTGTTTAAAAGTTAAATTTCAGCTCAAAAGTATTTTTGGGAATATTGAACAATATTGAAAGCCTCAAAATTGGCAAATGTGACATAAAATTGGAGGCTATTTTTGGACAATGATTGTTTTGTATTCACCAAAAAAAAGAGGCAAGGTTTATAATAGTCATGCATAACTTATTTAGAGATCTTGAATCATTTAGACCTAGAATGCAAGATTTATGGCCAAAAACAAATTACAACATAAAGTGTGGCACAAAATAGTAAAAGTGCTTTTTTGTAATTACCTCAGTTTATTTGTGTTGAGTATGGTCCACTAAACATCTATTTGTTATATAAAACTCTTAAGATGAATTTTGAAAAATATACACTCTTTTGAATGATCCTAATATGTTATATATATAATTCATTAACTCCTAAAGCTATATTTTTTGGCAAGATAGAAATTTTGGGCAGCTTACTATGAATGGAGGGGTTTTTTTCCTTAAAATTTTCTCACAACATGTGGAGAATTGAAAATCTTTAATGCTCAACAATTTTCATAATTTTTGACTATATGGTTAAAAGGTTGTTGTATAATATAAAGTTTTTTTTCACTATGCAAGCAATTTGGGCAAATCTAAAATAATCAATTTTTTCAAAAACAAAAATTTGAAATTATTTTTTTAGACTTCAGTATGTAATGAGAGCTTTGAATCATTCCATTTTGATAAATGACATGAAAGTTGTGAGATGTTTTAGTTTGTAGGTAGTTATGATTTTTCTACTATAAAATAAACTTTGAAGGCCTTATTTAACTCAATTATCAATATTTTTTGAAAAAAAAATAAATTTAGGATTTAGATTGTTCAATAGAACATTACAACCATTGGGATTGACATTTTTCAATTCCAAAACTAAATTATCTACAATTTAGTATGTTAAATCACTATCTACCTCTTTTTACTTACTATTATTTTTCTATATGATGGACAATTCCAAATAACCTCTAAATTTTCAAATGTACTCTTGTGAAGTACAATTGCCTTGTTTTCAATAGGGTCAAAAAAAATATTTTTGTTAATTCAAATGCTAAAATCTTGTAATCCACATAATAGAAATTCCAAAAATATTTTTTTCATCTTTTTTGAGCATCATACTACAGTTTGTAAGGTTACATGTGTCCTCCAATTTATTTTTTCAAAAACTTGGTACTTATATTAAAATGGTGGTTTTGAAGCATTTTTGGTGAAAATACAGTCAAGAAGCTTAATGGATAACTAGTACAATTGAATTTGAGCCATATCGGCAAATAATGTATTTTTTAGACATTCACTTTCATTCAAAAACAACTTTATTCTAATTTGAAATGTTTCTCATAAGTAGATGGATGATTGCATGAAAAGATTGTGACAATATGATTTTATAAGTTCTATTGATAGATGGGTCATGAAGTTAATACGTAAAAAACACTTGGTAAAAGATTCAATCACTAATTTTCCACAAAATCTTGTAAGATGCTTTTAGAATTTCATTGAAATGAAGTTGGAAGTTAAGGAAGTCAAGCTAGCATTTTAAAATACAAGAATAGTTCATGGCAAATGGTTCACCATGGTCTATGGAGAGTAAAATAAATAATTCATAAAATCATATTGTTGCCTAATTTGGCCACACCTATAATGTTTTTTGTTTTTTTTTCAAAAAATATTGACTAAAATACATGTAGAATATTCTTTAATTAGTTATTATTTTATAATATCAAATTTGCAAATCTTATAAGTTAAAATATGTAATATACCCAACAATAATTCAAATGACAATGGTTAACAACACTAGGTGACAACTTAGACAGTACTATATCAAATTAAGGCAAGAAGTCTATGAAGCACCTATTTAAGAGCTAAAATGAAATTTTGGGAGGTGATCTTGAAATACTTTTCAATAGAAATTCCTTGAAAGACAAATAAAATTGACATTTAATCCAAGATGTTTCATATATTTTAAAGTTTGGTGAAATTAGTTATGAATTTTTGAAGTTGAAGTGCAATGGTCACTAAATTACTATTTAAAATGCAAACTATTTGTACATTGTTGGTACAATGAAAGAACAACATGTACAAACAATGTACATTTGAAGAGGTGGGCAATTCTAGACCCTAAACACTTTTTGGACCTCTTACCTTAAGCCGTTTTTCTCAATTCTCAATTGAGAACATCTACAGATGTGCTTCTTTCTTGATTCAAGGCCCTTGGAAGAGGAGAAGGGCCTCTCATCTTCAATAATAAGGAAGTGAGTAAAACCACTACCTTAACACTGCAAGAGCCACTATAAGCTCAATTAGCACTCATGAATTTTCACAGCTCGACTTGACCAATAAATTGCGTAACTACACAACATTACAGGTTCGAAGGGTTCACAGACAATATGCAAGCACAGAGTGTCATCTAACATGGTAGAGTTTTAGCAAAGTCCTGATTCCAATTCTGGTGTCCGCCTGGAATCCTGAACAGAGCTCGACGCGGAGCTTCTATAGCTCATCAGTTCGAGATTACAAACACAGAACATCCTGATAAGTCAGTCACTATTTCGGGACAATTGGAAATGTCTTATCGTCATTACCGAATGCCTGCTTCAAGTGATCACACCCACTTCAAGCATAATTATTAGATGCATATCCTCTCCTTTAAACGATCATGGTCGCCATTAGAAGCTCCAGAGACGATGCTCACATGTTGAATTATTCACCCCTTCATCGCCATCCAGAATGTGGCCATGAGGAGGGGGTGGAGCTTGCACACACAGGCCATCGACAACGAAGCCTGCGAGATTGTTGAACATCATGTCCTCTTCCAGAAACTGCATTCCCCTCTCTATGCACAATATCGCACTTGCAGTCGCAGGTTGCAGCAGCTGCAGCTTCTCGTCAGCGGAGAAGATCAATCTCTCATCCAGGAAACAGGTGTCCAGAATCTCTGGACATGACCATGACCTAGACCTCTCAAATTCGCCATTGTCACTGGTTGCAGCTGCTGCATGGAGATTATCATCAGCTGAAGTTTCTTTCAGCTTGTGGGGAAGCACTTGGGGTGCAGCTGCAGCAGCTCCATAAGAGGAGACTGCATGATTTGCAGATTGGCAACTGGGTTGAAACATCCGCAGTGGGTGTTCTCTTGCAACATATGATGGAAGTGCAGGGTTAAGTGGTAGCGCCAATCTGAACTGCTTGTTGAAGTACTCACCCGAATTTTCAAACTCCATTTTGCATGGTGTCTCTACTGGTCTACTGGGAACCAGGCTGCTGGAGGTGCTGGCCCGCAGCTTGCAGAGTGATTGAGAGGCCAGGTCAGATGCAATCTTTGGCATGGACGAATTCAGCCTGAAGAGGCGACGTTGAGACTTGAGTTCACGAGAAAACTCCTTCGCTGCTTCGTTGGACGCTGCTTGAATGCACTTGTCTGAGAGATCCAGCGGACGAGGAAGAGAGCTTGCCAATTTGGGAAAGTTGAGAAGCGCTCCTGGTCCTCGAAGACACAGCGCTGCTGCAAAAATCCACAGCAAAAGAAAGAGTTCATTTGAATGAACTGGTTGATTCAACTGATAACTAGCCGATCATACACGTTTTTGACGTACCACCATGACATTGCATGTGAGAACATTTGCAATACAAATGTAAGAGCATGAATAAGCTAGCCTGAGTGCGAATTGGTACCCGTATCATAAGCCCTGGCAGCCATTTCGGCAGTTTCGAAAGACCCCAACCAAATGCGAGACTTCTTCTTCGGCCTTCGAATTTCGGTCACCCATATGCCCCAGGGCCGCCTCCTCACACCTCTAGCAGTATTACAACAAATTCGTTAAAAGTGACTTTTGAAAAAGGTGCATTGAGCGAAAATTCTTACAAACCATCTTCTGCAAAAAGATGATCACCACAGACGACGTGAAAGGAGGCGAACAGCTTGTATGTTATAAGCACAAAAAATGATGTAAGATTGAGAGTTGTATGCTTGGAATGGGTTATAAGGCAGAGAAATAAATGTGCACATGACTTTGGGCAATTTTAATGAAGCCGACTACCTATAGATCGGATGGCGAGAATCGCTTCCTACTCCAAGCTTCACCTTCTTCGTCGACATTGAATCTGTTGCAGCAGCCATCTCTGCAGGGCAACTAACGCTCCACCTCATCTGGTGCTGATGATGGTCCGTCGGGGTTCAAATGTTTAAGAACCCTTACCGCTACTTGCACAATAGACCTTTGGTCCAACATCATGAACGCAAAGCCTGGGTCTCAGAAGCTAGTTAGACGGAGCGGAGAAGGGACTGCTAGCATTCTCTCTAGTTGCCTTTGATTACCCCCTATCTGAATAATTTCAGGGTATCCCACTCGACGTTTATGATCTCGGTCTCACGAGGAAACACGAGCAGTAATATGTTCCAGACAATGTTACAATGTCAAAAGTACATTCGGGAAGCGACAGTATACCGATTGTGATACTAAACTACTGTTGCAGCTTTTCCTTGACTTGGCATTTTCTGTACCCTTTCTATTTCGCATTGAAGGAAACGTTTTCATGCGTAATTGCCAACAGCCACCAATAATCAAATGCAATTTGGAAACTGAAGGTTCCACTCTCAGAGATAGGGTCATCTGGACTATCTACACGTCAATTCTCAACACAGAGAATTCAAGCCTCCGATGTTGCATGTAAATTACCTCACTAAGCTATCAGCTGAAGGAAATTCAACATGCATAAAACTTGATCAGCATTGGTTAGTGAAAAAAATTCAATAACGCATTTCAGATAAGGTGTACGTGCTTTGCAGCTAAGAACGCTGAACTATGAAACTCTGCATGGTCTCTTCAAATTAAAACGACAATGTCGACAAGAACCAACAATTCGTCCTGGGTTAGCTAATGGAGCTGGTGAGTAGCTGGAATTTAGTGATCTGTCCTGAAGGCCATATCCTACTTACAGGTGAGGCATCGGCCACTCAATACGTTTTGTTCAGGGGATGGCATACGGTCGCGTAGCACAGGTACGCTACTGGTGCCTAAACAGAGGCAGCTTTCCCTGCTCAGTGGTCCCTGTCGGTTAAAATCTCTCCACTTCACACAGCTCCCACAATGATACGGTGGGTCGATCGTCTTCGTCCTCCGTAGGGCGCATATAAATTTGTCTTACTCCCTCCAACTCCTCTCCCTCTCTTCCAAATTTGGGTGGGCTTCCCTCACGAGTCTAGTACTCTGGAGCTACTATTTTGGGGAACAAACTACGAGCCGCTCATTTACTCGAGCTAGCCAGTAGCCTACTGCTCCAGTGAGGATTCGACGTGGCAAACCAGCTACAAGCACGCATTGATTTTCCCTCAATGAACTTATTTCCAAGCCATCAAGCACTTATCGGCATCTCATGATTCAGCCTCATGATTAACTTCATAATGCCCCAGCTTCAATATGAAGACCCCCGACGGAGTACTACTCTAGTGTCTGAAGGTTGCAGGGCCCCATCAGACATTATGGCTCAAATAGAGATGCCGTGGGTTTTAGGAGGGCGTTAACAATGGCAAGCGAAATGGCGACATGGAATTGAAAGGAGCCGCCTCGACAGCTCTTGAATGAGCTTGACAGAGATTCGCCCTTGCAAAGAGCCTTAACAAGTTATGTCGTGAACATTGGATTATGTGAGGCGACATGTATTCATGTCGTTGGTCAGGTGAGTGAGGTCATCGGCCCTTGCAATTCACGGACTATTCTAATCAGCTTGGCAAAATGAAAGTCTGGTTAGACGAACACATACCTCGCCTGCAATTGAAAGTGAGCAGGAAGACGAGCAGGGGGCACGACGGAGGCTGACCCTTGTTTATTTAATCTCCCTTGGAAGGTGATACCCCCGCTACCAAAATCTTGCTCGGGGGAATATTTCTCTCGACTACCCGTGATTGTTTGATGATTTTTTATGTGATCAATTACAGACTCCAACATTCAGTCCTTCGTACCACTTGAGCGGAAAGCATATTTTGTGTGTACCTGCGAGCTGTGAGAGAATGACAGAAAAATAGTCTAAAAAAGTCAGGCACACAATGCGTGATAGTTCTTGAGCGGTTTTCAAGGTATTCACTTGCAGAAATCACTTATGTGGTTGCAAGTTCAGAACCACCCCTATTAAGGGCATCATAACCAAGAACAACTACCCTCAGCATATGTGTCGAATACCCACACCTTGAACCCGCATTTGAAGATCTTCCAGAGTCCAAGCTTCGAGTTTTTCAATGAAAAGCAGACATTCAGATGAGTATACTAGGGTTCTGCAAGTTTAAGGTTAATAAATACAGTGTATTATTAAGAAATTTCATTCTTCGAAGTACTTTGAAGATTTTAGAATCCACACCTGATGAGTTGTGTGATCTTTCCAGGCAGAAATGGGACCTGTGACTGCAAAATCCTGCATCACTGAGTGATTCATTTCCGACATCGCTTAAAGCGCAATTCATTTCAGAATCTTAAACCGTGTTGATCATTTTAACTTACGTCAGGTAGATAGGAAAAATTAATACAGGAACTGTGATCAATCTGTCTCATCTGCACTTGATGGTCTGCCCAATCGCAATCATCCCAAACTAGACTGCCCACTGTCTAGACTGCCGTTGTTGGTATGTCACTGTAATTTATGATGGAATATAACATATAAAATAGATACAGAATTGCCTAGAGAATCATACTAGGCATTCGTTTTCGCTGTCATGGGCCGTGGCCCTTCTCTACTAAAGAAGTACAACTATTTAGTAGAAATATTGAATGCTTTCCTTGAGGACCAAATGATAAACCAGGGAGCGTTTCACGTTACCAGTACGCTATTGGTTTGAAAGCTTAAGTCATAACAATTGAAGCCATCTACACAATTCATTCGCACAGGCTGCAGAATTAAAGAGGGTTCCGTTCATTAAACTGACCAGGTGTTCTCCATGTCCGAATTATTTAAGATGCAGGCTTTAGAAGTCAGGTTGAACCCAGCTAGCCATCCTCGCTAAGAAATTCGTAGGACATTCTTCGACAGTCAGTGTCAGGTCTGCGTATGGTAAATCTCGATACTATCCTTCTTCCTGCAAGTAAAATCGGAGATACTACCTACCCTTTAAGAAATCACAAGTTTTTTCAAAGATTGCCCTCATACCTGCCCTAATCTCGTTGTTCTTGTGCACATCTCTCTTGCAATCACCTGGCCAGTACATGTTCGAGATCTCTATGATGGTGTACATGAAGTCCGAACGATTGTTGAAGTGTATGTAATCGGACAGTCCACATGTGCCCAGAGACAGATTTATGAGGAACAATAATGAGAATGTTCTCCAGGCTGGTGATTCTCAGATTCCAACCTGCTCTCGAAATCCAAACGACGAGCTCACATGTGAAAGGAGTGAAGAATCTGAAGTATTACACGTCTGTCTAGAGGACATGGTTCTCCCGGTGCGACACGGGAGGTCCTTATTACTGCAATTGAAGGCAGTGGATTCTCAGTTGGACAAAGATCAGATGCACTGGACGAATCTCCACGATGGTATGCAAGTTTTCCGGGCTTCAAAACCACACGTGGAATACAAGAGGCAAGATTTACAAACATCACATTGTGAATATCAAGGTACAGACCTCTACTTGACAATCCAATTTCAATTTCTTTTTAAAAATGAAATGCTTACAAGCAATTTCATTGAAGAATTTATGAAGCATAATTTACTTGTTGATTCTCAGGAATGTCCTGAAAACTCCAGAGCTATTGATCTTATGTGAGGTTGCAAATGGCAAAGCCGTGTTAGAGGCTACCTGAACCATACATCATCACAGTTTAAAATTCGAGGGTAGAAAACCAAGAAACATTCCAGAGCAAGAAATACACAGCTGCTAACAAGATTTTTTAGACAGGAAATGAAAGGAGTCCAACATAAGCGAGAAAAATTTCTGATTCTTCGTGTTTTACAAGGACAATGTATAAACTGACTATTGTAGCTAGAGCCTAGCCATTATCACGTCCCACAAGGTTAGTACGGACCAGTTCATCCTCAATGTGTTAACTTGCCAACAAATTTGGAAGCCAGCATCCAAAAACACTGTCTGCTCCAATACTCCAGTATCTGACTAACAGTTCAGCTATCTTCATAAATCAGCCAAATTTAATAGCCTCTAATCAGGCATTTAAGTCACTCAGCAAGGGAGATCACGACTGCTACACCCATGCCAAGCACCAAGGGCACCAATTGAGAAAGAGTAGACATGAAGGAGGACCCCTGCTCATGCATGCTGGGCATGACTCCACCTACCGACATGTAGATGAACCCGCCTGCTATGAAACCCTGCAATACCAGATTGTAACCAGAACATTAAGAATGTAGCTCTCCAAAATACTGGAAACATTGCCATCTCTTTGGATTTTCTCGGAATTTAAAGAAACACATAAATCCACGCCCTTTTTCAGTGTGAGAAACTGATCGAAGCAGTCGGGCATTTGAAGAGAGACCAATAACTACGGCAGATTATATTACAGATACACAATCGACAGTATGGAACCAACTCAAAGCTGAAATGCTTACTTCAATTAGAGATGAATGGCCCGAACTTGCACCAAAAATCAGAGCCTGCCGCAAGTTTTGCAAAGAAGTTGAAAATGGTAAGCACGATTCAATGTTTCAACGTTCAGATTTGGGTTCTTAGGTTACACTAACATGTACTGCAAATTAGATGTACAAGGATATTTGCTGAAATCTTTAAAGTGCGATTGTTTTCTCTAATCAAACTAGTTTCCAGCTGAATACCAAATGTTAACATACAACACGCTTAGGCCAATGTTAAGGAGGAGGTACATACCACAGCAGTTCCAGCTAAGGCAACCAATGCCGACAGGAAATTGAATGCAAGGGCCTCAAACACACTAAAACCAGATTTCACTAAAATACCAAAGTCTCCAACCTGATCCCCCAAACAGAAACAGTTAGTTCTCAATATGCGATGAAATTCAACAACGAATCTCTAGGAAATAACTCGCTCAGATGAGAATGACACTGAATCTTGAACAAGATATCCACCCTCAAGAAGTCATCAGCATTTAACCAGAACTCACCTGACTGATAAATTTTACCAGATGGAAACAACTCGGATACATGGAGAGAACATCATGCTAGCAAAACAAGAGAAGCAAAACTGTGATAACTAGAAATTGCTAGCACGCTGGAATACCAACCGAAGTTTACAAGTGCTGATGGTAGGTTAATTCCCATGTACTCTCGGAATATATGCAAATTGTGAACTTGAACAACCTTAAGCAAGTCCTCAGGAATCAGGAGCTGCATGACACAAATGAACGTAAGAGTAGAGGAGCAAACCTCCTGAGGAAGCTCATGCGCAAGGAGAAACAAAGTTCGTGACCAGCCACCCACTGTGCCATGAAGCAAGAAAGCACTCCCAAGGGCCATGCCATCTGTGAAGTTATGCTGTAACATGGATCCCAAACAAATAACAAGAATGAGAAACGCAGCGAAGACAAATCCACAAGTATACATACTAGACTCAAGCCTGGTTCAGCGTGCATTTCATAACCTTCACCCTGTAACATGTAGGTCCTTGTCCAAAGTGCGACTGAGAATGATCAAAATACATTCAATTCAGTCTAGAAAGAATCTTGCATTGAAACCTCATACCAAGCTGCAAGCAAAAAATAGCTATGTATAACAAATATTCATAAAGCCGATATAATTGCAAAGTGAGCCGACAAAATGACAACTCGGTACTAGCAGAAAATGAGTTATTCTATCCTTAAAGAAACCTAGAGACATTATCGGCGAGAAAGATAAACTTTACGCACCACTGCATCAGAGAAAAGGTTCAGGTAGCCTATGACAAATCCACCACCAGCTTCCACTCGTTGAGGTGACTGTGCCGGCGCGGACGTTTCGTTTTCCAGTGCAACTACATCTTTCTTCTTACCGCCTTTCCTCTGTTTCGTAGTTTGACAAGTAGAAACAACTTATTATCGTCGTAACAAACATATGAAATAGAGCTCCAGATGATGATGGATTAAAGAGGTGCAAAATTTGCTGTGGAATATGCTGCTGCTTTCAAGAAAGCAATTATAACACAATGTAAGGTAGTGTAAGACCAGCATCAAACGAGGTGTGCCTTAGAGCATTATTTCACTCAGACTAACTATTGATCCTCTTCAAGACCCAAAAGCAAACAATCCAAGGCATTTGAGTTACAGCAACTATCATCAGGTCAATAAACGGTGAAATAGTGATCACGTAGAGCATCTGTCCATGTTCGGTCAGTATTTTTTCTTAAATTCTGGGCAACCAGGCAGTACCTTCTTTAATTCCGAACTTTTGCTTTCTAAGGATTTTGGCTCCTTCTCTTCGATTGCTCTCACGTCCCCAACCGCTGCGTTCTCGGGAACCTCCAATTTATTAACAATTTCCTTTCTCTTTTGATGGTGATGGTGAGTATGACCTAGTGCACGTTGGCCGCCGCGACTGGACAGTTCTTCATATCGTCTTACAATCTTTTCAACGACAAAGAAGAGGAGGATTCCACCTGAAGCCCATGAAAGCGTCAAACCAAAATAGACGTTCATAAGCAGCAAAGCTCATTACGAATGAGTAACAAGATGTCATAACCGACAAATTGAACCTATCACGATGAAACGCAGTCAAACAACGAAGCGGAATAATATCATGTATTCAACATACTGTAATACCTACACCTAAAAGCTCACAACTCGGTAAGTTATTTTTACAAACACAAGACATGAAGGCTCCAAACACGAGAGATTAAGATTTCGCTACAGTAAGTAAGAAACTAGGCTGCAGGGAAATACTTACCAAGCACCGCAAGGCCAATCGATAAGTCTTGTAGAGAGTGTGTATGACCTTGGCCTGTGGCTGCAGAGTGATCGTGATTATGGGAATGGGAATGGGAATGACCGTGATCATGATGATGCTGGTGTGCGTCATGTGAATGAGGAGACCCGGAGTTCCCTGAAGCATAGGCAAAGAACCAATAGACAATAAGGATGTCAGAATTATAGATGAACACCTGTGTACTCAACTCAATCACAGCAAAGTAGCAACAACTCTACTTGAATCATTTGAACTTTTAAGTCATTACTATGTAAAAGCTGACTATTTTTTCACACCATCCCAAACTTAAAAATACAAGTACCAAAGCTTGTCCAGAGCCTACACCAGGTCATGATTCAAAAGAATTCTATGATACTTGAGCGAGAAGTTACCAAATGCGTGTGGCAGTTGATGAAGGAAAGCATCTCCCAACATGGCGCCAGCCTGAGTAATGCACCCACAATATCAGCGAGATCCTGGTGTCTTTGTTGCCAATTACACAACCTTCCGTACCGACTGTGGTATACTCTATTGCTTGCATTGCTCATTGCATGATACTGAGCCTAAACCGTTATCAATTGTCTGCAGCAAGAACGAAGCCATGGTGCAAACAGCAGCAAACATAAAAAATGCACAACGTACCCCAAAAGCAGCCAAGGCATTGACTACCCTCTCTGAAGGTTTGCCATTTGCTGCATCAGGCACAAGTATGAGCATTTCTTCAGAATGTTCTCCTTCGAGCAGTGGTAATACAATACGTATCGGAATCGGTCAAAACATCTTGCGTGAACAAAAAAATTAGATACAGGTAGCAATTGGAACTACTTCATAGAGTTGAAGTTTCTCGATTTCTTAGACAACATTAAAGACTGGCAACCAGTTACATCTTGCCAAGAAGAAAAACAGCAGTAGAAATTTAAAGACTCTGAGAAAGACTTACAGACAATGCAAGGGAGAATCATGAGGCAGATGAGAGAGGCCAGGCTCACCAGCAGTGAACAACCCATTGCTCGCAACCAGACGCCTTCTCATATGCATTAACATAAACACGACATCATCAAATATTGAAAGGTGCGTACTACATCTTTCCCTCCCAAAGTATGCACTACCAGAGCAGTCTGATTCTTACGCATTTAACAAACAATAATCGAAATATGATCACATATTAACAAACATTATAAAAATCCAAACCAAGTACACAACAAGATGATGCAAAATCATTCATTGTAAACCCTAAACCTCGAATCTTGCAACAAACTCTGAGACAGGTCAAATGACTTAAAACATAGTCATTTCAGTGTTGCGACTTTGATCGCGGTAAATTAAAGAATACATGATCACTCGGCACTGTGGCATCGTCTGACATTCATATTTTCCCAGTAGGAATCTGTGAACTCAAAATCTCAAGTGAAAGCTTGCTGCACGCTGCCCTAGAATTTTCCATTGTTGAACGACGGTCAGACAAAAGGATGACATGCACGTAAAGCTCGAAAGGAAAAAGAAGTGAACAAACCTGTGTCCGGACCTCTCAATCGCCTAGGTTGTTCAACATTCGAGTAAACTTGGTGATCAAAACCATACTGTAGCAAATCCTCTTCCTCTGCAATCTCCTCTGGCAGCATAAATTTCTTCTTTTTGATGCTCTCCCCATGGTCATGTCCGTATCTGTGACCACTGTGATCGTGGTTGTGGGAAGGAGCGTCACTTGCTCTGGAGAAGCCTACATTGGCGCGTGCATCTCCATAGCCATGATCGTGGTCGTGGTGATGTCCATGCCCGTGACTAAGATCGTGGTCATGATCATGTTGGTGCCCATGTCCATGTATATGTCTGTGATCATGTTCATGTAATTGCAAGTGATCCTCAAGGTCTTTGCCGTGCCCTGGTTTAATTTCGGCAGCAGCCTCGTGACTTTGATCATCCTCCGGCAGACCCACTCCATCCGGGTAGAGCTTTTGATGCATCTCCTGCGCGTACTTATGCAAAAGATTGATAACATCATCTCCCTTGGCCCCATCCGCACTCAACTGCATCTTATGCTCGCCAAGATCCTCCTGGTTATCCACCACGTTGTCAGTCAAGCTCTTCAACATTGTCTCCAGCTGCTCAACCTTGTCCTGCACTAACGGATCCGACACTCCATCCTGCTCAACCTCTATCTCTTTCTCTTCCTCTTCCTCCTCCTCCTCCTCTCCGTCAGCCACCTCCTCACTCCCATTCGCCTCACTCTTCTCGAGCGCCTTCCGCTGCATCGCATGAATGTGCGCCATCAAGCTCGAGGTGACGTCATCTCCTAACTCCATTTCCTCTGCATCATCATCCGCCTCTACAGATCCCGCAGCCGCCCCAGTTGGCGATGCAACCAAATCCTGCGGACCCTTGGCGTTGAATTTCTCAAGCTCCGAATTGCTAACCTGCTGAATCTCTCGAATGTGGGCGAACAGAGCGTCCAGAGGGGCCTGCTCCTCCGCAGTGGAAGCGCAGGGGAGGAGCAACAGCAACCCGAACAGAATTAGGGCATTCAGAGCCATTGGGATGCCAGGCGCCATAGCCAACCGAAGGAAACCTCAAGACAGGCCAGTTCCACAAAACACGAAGCAGACACAAAATCGCAAAAACCCCGACAACTAAAACCCAGCCCCGCTCATTTGACTTTTTCGATTGATCGACTTTTTCTTTTCCTTTTTTCAACTATTATGTAACCACGTGGTCAAAATTGGCCGCTTGATAAATCCGTCGTTTGGGAATTTCAAGGTAGGTTAAAAAAAAACCATACTGATAAAATGAAGAATTGATACCTATACTATGCAAAAAAGTACAAAAAATATTTTAAAGAACATGGATGGACTTTTAATATTTTTAATGGAAAGTCAATAGAACTAAATATCTTCTTTTAATTTCATATATAAAAAATTTATAATACATTTTATTTTTATCTCCCATCAATAAAGCTTATTTAACCCGTAAAAGCCCAAGGAGTTAGGACAAAACACAAATGTGTTATAAAATATAAGCATTACAACTTTTTTGAAGTTAGGATCAAAGAAGATAATGTAAAGCACAAAAAGTAGAAAGTGTCAATATGATCAAAATTTTAAAAATATTTATAGATTCCCTTCAAATGAATTTTGAAGATATAACTTCAAAAATTCACCAAAAATACAATTTCTATTTTTAGGATTTGAAATATTTTTTGATTGGTCAAAATTGTGTTTTTTATTGATTTATAAAAAAATGCAAAATATTCAACCTCTAAAAGCCCAAGGGATTAAGACAAAATACAAATGTGTTATAAAATATAAGCTTTACAACTTTTTTGAAATTAGCATCAAAGAAGATAATGTAAAGCACAAAAAGTAGAAAGTGTCCATATGATCAAAATTAAAAAAATATTTATAGATTCTCTTCAAATGAATTTTGAAGATATAGCTTCAAAAATTCACCATAAATACAATTTCTATTTTTAGGATTTAAAATTTTTTTGATTGAACAAAATTGTGTTTTTTATTGATTTGTTAAAATATAAAAAATATTTATTAATGAGAGCATTAATACTTCCCCCAAATAGTAAATTTTTCAACACTAAGCAATTTTAGACAGTTTGTACTATTTCTCTTTTTTTTTGCTATAACTTTTGTTTGACCGTATAGATCTTAGTTTTGAATGCAAATGTTGAAACAAAATCCAATATTTTGAAATTTTGAAAAAAAAAAAGTTTTCTTTTTGCCCGAAAATGCTGCTCAAAGTTGGGTAGTGACCATAAAATGGTCGTTTAAGTGCTTAGGGGTTAACAATCAATCACTAAATGTTAGAGGGTGTTTTGGAAGTAGATAAGTTCAATATTGTTAATTTTTAATACATTGTCCATAATGAAAAATTAATACTTTATTCTTGAATTCCAATCATACAATGTATACCAAAAAAAAAAAAAAAAATCCATTTGACCATGTAGATTGACAAATTAAAATATTTGTAATGTTAAATAAATAATTTACAAGTAAATAAATAAATAACATTCTCACAAAATAAGGTTAGCAAATTTTGAGCCATCTTAGAGTACAATTTTTGTTGTACATAAAATGAAAATTTTGACCATTCATATGTATACACAATTAAACTCACTAAAGAAAAATTTAGGATAAAATATGGAGTTTAGCTTACTTGAAATCACCCTACAATGTAAGGTAGTTAAGTGAGTTTTCAATACACTAAGGATTTTTTGATGTTTTTTTTGTAGAATGAAGAAATTTTTTCATTTGAAATTGAAATGGTGCAAATTTGAAGAAAAACATATAAGAAAATTTTCAAGAACTTTGACTTCATAAATTGCAAGATAATAAGGCTTGAAGTTAGAAGAAAATGTTTTGTTTTGAAACTATTGTAACATAACTAAGAAAGTTTGAGGTTGTTTTCAAAGTGTGATTTCAAAACTAAAGGTTTTTTTGGGGACAATTGTATGTCATATTTTATTAATTACATACATGCCTAATTTCAAAACTTGAAGAAATTGTGGTTTGTCAAAAACCTTGGAAAAAAACTTCAAGGCAATATAACTTGTGATTTAGGCATCCAATTGGGAAAAAAAATTATAATCCTACTAACAAGATACTTATTCATACCTTGAATCAAAATTTCATGAACATTGAATGAAAATTGACTGCATAAGAACCTAACTAGATTTTAATTGTCCATTCAACAAATAATTAACTTTAAAGAATTAAGTAGTCCCGACATCCTAGGCCAATTGGGTTTCCATTTTTTTCCATATGTGAGTGTGAAAAAGTAAACATGTGAGCTCTGAGAAAATAAATAGAAACTCTGGTCCTAAAAAGAGGTTGGTGTGAATAAAGTATTTGTTCGCCTAGACAATGATCCATTGCCCATAAACGCATGACTATTCCTTCTTTGAAAGTAGACACTAAGCCTGGAGCATATATATATATATATATATTACAACCATTGAAAGTACTCATAACATAAATACCTATAATATAGTTACACTATAATTATAAAAAAATTCTTTAATATGGGTACCTATACCATAGGTTTATAGTCTTAATTGCAGGCTTACAAGCTCAGACTTTTGGGCTCATATAATAGCAACCTCCCAATCTTTCCAAATCTAAGTATATAAGTCCAAGTCCATAGTTTACCCCCCAAAGGACTACAACTATGTTTCCACCAAAACCACTCCAAAATTGCCATTTCTAGGATAGCTACAAAATTTTAAATTTTTTTTTGAATAATGTAATCATAGGATCTTTTAGTGCACTAGTTTGAGAGCATGTAGAAAAAATTTCAGAAAATTCCACCGTGTAGATTGCAAGATATTAGTGTTTGAAGTTACAAAAATCATTTTTTTACCACTACAAAAATCTGGGCAAATGCACTTTAGACGGCTACATTTGTATGAAAAAATGTCCAAAATGGTTGTTACTCCTACGATTCATTCTTCAATTCAAGTTGGCTACATGCTTGAAAACTTTCAAATCATTAGAAAGAAGTAGAGAATGTTTCAAAATACTAAATTGTTAAGAATTTATTTTTGAAATTGAAGCTTGCCAATCCTAATGGTTCAAATATTGTAATAAACAATCTACACCTTTTTTTCTTTTTTTTTCCAAAAATACTGAAAATTGAGTAAAATCACTATAAGAACCCCATGTCTTTGGTGGCGAGCCCTAATTTTTTATAATGGATTTTAGGTGAAGTCAATGCTGACAACTCAAAAACTTCATGTCAACAAAAATGTCCAATGTAACATCAATGTTAACATAAAAACATTGGACTATCAACATTGATGTTACATTGAACATTTTTGTTAACATGAAGTTTTTGGGTTGTAAGCATTGACATCACCCAAAATCCGTCATAAAAAATTAGGGCTCGTCACCCAAAACAAGGGGTTCTTATAGTGAATAAAGGACTCCAATCTTCAATCTTCAATCTTCAATTCTTCTTTTTTCATTTACAAACTTGAAAAAATCCTAACAAGAACTAAGAAAACTAAGCCCCATGTTAGCTACGACTTTCAAACTACTGTCACAAATGGTTTAAGAATTCAAATGTTAAGTGATTTATCAATTTAAAAAGTTAATTATACAATCTAATCACTCACAAAATTTTAGTTTATTCTAAAATACTGTCCAAAAGTAATTATAGAATAAAATAGATGTCTTCTTTTCTCTTGCTAACCAACGACTGCCTCTTTAATTCTCAATAACTTTTGATTGCAAACTCCAAATATTTTGTCTGAAAACAATTTAAAAATCTCTCACCAATATCTACAACTTGTGAAAATATCACAATAATCTAAGATATTGTCCAAAAATTGTAAGAAGTAAAGTCTCGACCTTTTAAAGTAAGAAAGTATGAAATGCTTTAAATTTTGGTACTACACAATTTTTGCATCACAACTCTATTTTATACAAATAAATTTAATTTTAAAAACTAAAATAATACATTATCACCTCTTAAAATTTCAATTTCAACAAAGAAACTAATCAAAAGTTATAAGCATCAAATACACAGCCTCCTTCTTTCAAGCCCAATCTTCACTTTAAACTTTAGCAACCTATAACTTCTTGAACCAAACTCCAAAAAAATAAATATGATATTTTTTTTAAAAGATATAAACAAAAAAAATACACCCTTCAAATCTCAAATTAAAAAATAAATAAACTAAAAGTTATGACTTATTGAAGCTTTTGACCTCTCAATAGAGGTCCTTAAGTCTTTACAATTTCAAACTTCAATAACTTTTAACTCACAACTCCAAATTCAACTCACAAATACTTTTTGAAATGCTTTAAATACCAAAATGTGATGCCAAATTTTCATTACTCAATAATTTATATTCAATGAGCTACATCAACCCAAAAATTTGACTTCTAGACTTCAAAATACACACACACTTCATTTATCTTTTTCCCACATAGAACTAAACATTTTTTCTACTTTTCCTCTCCATTTAAAATGAGGGATGGAGCACATCAATTCATGTCCCTATCAAAATTCCACCTAAGATTCCAACTACATTCCCATTCAAACTCTTATTTATCTTCTGAAAATCCTAAGCTAATTTATTATCATCAACTTCCCATTCTACAATTAAAATCACACTATAATTTCAATAAAATACTCAAAGTATAAAATTAAAACCTAACATTTAATAAATATATAATAGAGATAAAAACTAAAATTTCAATCAAAGCTTCATTCCATTTGCAGAAACTTGAGGATGTATTTAATTATTGTTGCAACTTATTTTCTAGCTGGCCAATTTGGAAGGTCTATCTAGCACTAGTTGGAATATGATGATGGAATACTTGACACTCTGATCCAATTGTAGGCATGGTGCGATGGAAACTATTGAACATTTTTTTCTATCCTATAGGATAGCTAGACAAATCTGGCACTATCTCAAGCGGATTAGGAAAAAACTCAATCTTCACGAACTCCCCTCATGGTGATTCCCTTTGGTTTGTACGACAAGACAAAAAATCACATTCCCACGAACGCAACTTTCAATATTGCAGACAATATTTTTAGATCTACCATTCTTTGGCACCTCGAATGCGCCAAGAATAGGAATGTCTTAAATAAAATAACTACTAGCACATCTGAGATCTGTTCCTTTGTTTGGAGAGATACTATTTTGACTGGTATGGCAAACAAAAACCATGTTATGTCCATCTACAATAGTTTTAGTGAAGATAAACAAGGCCTCATTATCCAAAAGTTTATCAACATTTGGTATGAAAATGAGGTTTTTTGCTTTGGCACTCTCCACAAGCCTATGTGGCACTTCACTATCAACCTCCCACCGAGGTTAGATATCCCACATGAGCCAGATTGATTTTTTCTCTTCTCTTTTAGGTTTTTAATGGTCACCACCCATTTTCCAAAAAAACAAAATATTAATTGTTCAATGCAACTAATAAAATATGTTCATGGTCCACTAAACATTCAATAATCTAAATATACATTCTTTACTTTATCTAATGACAAGCAATATAATTGCACATTCTAAGCATATTTATCAAATTGTAGAGACATTTGATTGAACAACTTGAAATACCTAGTATATAAATCAACATGTCTAATAAATTTACGCTCTTGAAATAAACTTGTAGACAATGACATTAGCTATGGTTTCTTTAATTTCTTTAGTTTCTTGATATTGTTTGGTAATTATGTCTACAAGCCCTCCTTATATGGGGAAGTCCACTTTAATCCCTTAACACTTGCATTTTTTTTGGCAATATAGTGATTTTAGGTAGCTTACTACGAATGAAGTTTTTATTTATTTTTCTTTGAAATTTTTATACAATGTGTACATGAAGAGTAGCTTTAAGGCCCAACAATCCTCAAAACTTTTGACTATATGATTAAAAAATTATTGCATAATATATTATTTTCATCACTCTATACCTACCTACATACTTAGACTCTTCATAACTTTCATCTCATTATTCATAATGGAATAATTCAAAGTTTTTCATCCATATACAAATTTAAAAAATCAGTTTCAAATTTTTTTATTTTAAAAGGTGATTTTGGAAGAAGTTTTTTAGTTGCTTAGGCTACCCGTTGAGCAATGAAAATCACATGTCATGCAATAACTTTTTAACAATATAGTCAAAAGTTATGAAAAATATTTGGCCTTTAAAGCTACTCCTTGGGCACATGTTGTGTGAAAATTTCAAAAAATAAAAAATAAAAGTCCATGCATAGTAAGCTGTCCAAAGTTATTATATTGCTAAAAGAAATGTAGCTTGGTTATTTAGGGGTTAAGGACTCACGGATAGTCTAGATTTTTAAATTATGAAGATATGTTATAAAATGCAGCTTATAAGAATAATTTAATTTTGACTCTTAAACAATATTTGTAAGAAAATGATATATAGATAACATGTATAGAGTTTGATCAACTCTTATATAAATGATAAATATTTTTTAAATGAAATTTGAAGCTTGAGAATGAAAATTATTCTAAAATTGATTGTAGATTGAATACTTGTAGTTTTTATTAAAATAAATTCCATTAGGTTCATAATGTTAAGTTCTAATTATAGTATTCTTCAAAGATACAAGAATTTGACCTTTTTTTGTTCGTGTGAATTTTTAGTAATCATTTTTTGAGTTATAAAAAATTACTTTTTGAAGACAAACCTACCAATACTCTTTGAATTATAGAATCTTTGGAAAGCAAAATCTTAAAAATCTATGCTATGTAAATGTCAAAAGAATCACCAAAATAATATTTTAAAAATCAATAGATGAAAAAATGTATTTTCATATATTTGGTCGTTTGTGCTCACCTATTATTTGAAACTTTAACATTTGGTCCTTCAAGGGTTAAATGCATTGGGGGAGATTTGAGGCCTCTAGGAGATTGCAATTTCATACAATCTAAAAATACAGAAATTATCACGGGAATGTAGAATCACATAAATCATACATGGTCGAGAGAGTGCCACATCATTAAATTTATTTTTTGGGTCTTTTTTCATATTTCAAGACCCCTATTTCTTAAAAAAATTGGTATATGATGGCCTAACAACGGCCAGCACTTATAGGAACAATTTCATGAATAGTCCCAAAACAACCCTTTGGAGCCCTCAAATCCCCTCTAATGGTGACTACGATGGAATAGAGGAAAGACAACTACCCTTTATTTTAATTTCCAAAGGATACTCTCCCATTTACTTAAGTAGAAACATGTAATCAAAATGAAGGGTTATTATAATTTTGTTGATCTTAAATTTTAGAGATGGTTTTGAAATAAATTAGCATCTTCATACTGGATTTAAAGTCATTATATGTAATGAAGGGTAGGAGAGACTAAAAATTTATATACTTATTTTTTAGCTATACAATAGCCTTGCCCTAAAAGGAAAAAAAACTAAACTTTGTAGAACTACAATATAATGAAGTACAATTTTGTAAGAAGTATACTAGGTTAGAGATCTTATATTTGTTGTAGTATCTTAGTAATAAGGGAGCATATGTAGTCATTGAAGGTTGCAATGATGAAAAACTAGCAATTGATGGTAATTTAGAAGCACTTTGTCATTGAATTTTTTTTTTGGTTTCAAAGTACCATATGTTTGTAGGTGTTTTCTCAATTTCCTTCTTGTTTTGTATATTATTTATATATGTGCAATTTTTAGCAAAGAATTTCAATATGACATCATCAAATGTTTAAAAAAAATTTGCTCTTCTTTTATATTTATAATGAATATAGGGTATACAAACACTATGCAAGAAAAATTTACAAATGAAATATAGGGTATGTGAAAAAAATTAGAAATTTAGGTAAATACAATTCTATGTAAATTCAAAAAAGTTTACGTATATAGCCCCTATATAAGTGGAACTTAAATGCATGTTACCAACTAACACTCCTTGGAGTATCCTCCTAGGTTCCAATTGTAAAAATACATGCACATCCTCAAAAATTTCTTTTTTTTAAACATCCTTTGCCAAAGGCCCTTCTACAAATGAACTCCAACTATACATTTTGAAGGGAAAGTACTACATTCCTTTTGTTCCACAATACTAGTCTCCTTTTTATCATATGTCTTAAAGTATTTATCTTCATTACTTTAAACTTGATTTAAGGTTCAAGATGATTCCTTATGTTTTTAATATTAACTAACGGAACAAAAAAAATGATCTTTTATTTGTATTCATTTTGCATATAAATTTTTTTATGAAAATGAATATTTTTTAATAGCAATTTGAAGTTCAATGGGTCAAGATTAAAAGATTTTGAATTTTTTATTGAATTTGTTGAATTCTAAGATATTTTTGTATAGATCTAAAAACACCTAGAAAGCAAGGTCATTGCATGGGAAGTCTTCTTTTTCTACAAAGCTTACCTTTATTTATTAGAAGCATTTTTATTTATTGCAAGTTCCTATTTTCAAATATTTCTTTGATTGTAACTAATAGTGACTTCCATTTGTTATGCACTTGATAAGACACATTACATTACACATAAAATATAGAATCACTTCATTGTAACATGCTTCAAAAAATTGTCGTTAAATCCTTACCTTCATTACAACCAAAAAAATGACTATTATAGGAAAGAGCCCTAAAATAAGGAAGGTGTACAAAGATGCCTTGACAACATTTAGACCTCTAAAATGTAATGTCCATGAAAATCTAAATACAATAAAACACAAAGCAATTTTATTAATTTATTATGGCATGAGTTTAGCCATTTCATTTACAACAACTATACACATTTGAAAAATTTCTAATGCAACCATAAAAATATGTCATTTCCATTGACGTTCACTATTTATTGAAAATCTTCATAATACATTTATCACTAGTATAGAAATCAATTGAAATAAGTTTTAATAGGAAAGTAAAACATTCTACCTTTAAACTGTAAGAAGTGTGGTATGTTTTTAGCAAAAATTGACAAAACTAACTCATTAGACGGGATTTGAGGGCTCCAAAGGGCTATTTCGGGACTATTCCCAAAATTGTTTTTGTAAGTGTTAGCCACTATCAAGCTTGCATTTACCAAAAAAAAATTTAATTTTAAAAAAATTGGAAGGGGGGGATCCTAAAATAAGGAAAAAAAAATCTCCCCAAAAAAAATTTAAAAAAAATTATATATAATGATGTGGCACTCTCTTGACCACAAAGAATTCCTCCAATTTTGTGTCCATATAGTAGTTTCCAAGTTTTCAAACTATGGGAACTTGTGGTCTCTTAGAGTCCTCAAATTTCCTCTATTCATATATTGAAATTTTTTATTATCAAGTTGTTGATATTTCAAAACTCCTAACTTTGACCATTCAACTTACAAAACTATAAGAAATTAGTAGATTTCTTTTACAAATGCCCAACATGAAGTTAATTTGTTTATCAATAATTGTTTCTTGCATTTCATAAACTCATAGTATTCTTTAGAAAGAATAATCTTGTGATTTACAGATGCTTTGCCAAAAATGACATTCTTCTCGAGTTATGAAAACTTTCATACAACTTTATAAAATGACCACCCATTATTTATTTTGCCTAAATATTAATTCATATGAATATGAATATGAATGAAAAAAATTGGTATTTTTAACAATAAAGAAAGGAAAGTGTTTGAAGATGTCATTGAACAAGTGTCATTACATGAATTCATCATTTGAAAATCTCATTGTATTCATTTTAATTATAATTGTATACTTACCTTATAAGTGATTCCATTTAGAATCCTTGGTGGTTAAATAAGACAAACTTTATATGTTAAAATTTCTACATTCACTTTTAGCACATTTTGTCTTTTAATAGTTAAAAACTACAAATCTTCAGTTGCAATAAATGGTGATCATTGATTGAATGCTTATTCTTTAACCCCTAAAGGTTAGAGACTATGTCTTCACCAAAAACACACCAAAACTGCCATGTCTACTTCAAGCACCAAATTTTTGAAAAGAAACATGTTTAGACACATGAAACTCTAGGATCTTATAGTACACTTGCGTGAAAAGATGTGGAAAAAATTTCAGAATTTTTCACCATATAGATTGCAAGATATTAGCATTTGAATTGACAAAAACCCTTTTCTTGTTCCTGCAAAAAAGCGGGCACCTGCACTTCACAAGGTCACATTTCTATGAAAAAATGTCCAAAATGGTGGTTCTTCTTTGGATTCATTCTTCACGGCAAGTTGGCTACATGCTCAAAAAAATTCGCATCATTTGGAATTGTACAACATATAGAAAAAATTTAATAAGTAGAAAGAAGTAGAGGGTGATTTAAAATACTAAATTGTTAAAATATTATTTATAGAATTGAAAAATGTCAATCCCAATGGTTGTAATGTTGTGACAAACAATCAACATCCAAATTTTTAATTTTTTTTTCAAAAATATTTAAAATTGAGGAAAATAAAGGCTTTCAAAGTTTATTTTAGAGTAGAAAATCCATAACTGCCAGCAAACTAAATCTCTTTATAACTTTCGTCTCATAAATCAAAATGGAGTGATTCAAAGCTTTTTGCATATATATATACATCTAGAAAACCAATTTTGAATTTTGAATTTTGAAAGAAAAGTTTTTATAAGGAATTTTTGGGCTGCCCGACGACCAATGAAAACTACATATCATGCAATAACTTTTGGACCATGTAGTCAAAAGTTATGAAAATTGTTGGGCCTTAAAGCTACTCCTTGAGCACATGTTGTGTGAAAATCTCAATGAAAAAAATAAAAACTTCATCCGTAGTGAGCTGCCCAAAATCGCTATGTTGCCAAAAAATGCAGTTTGGTCTTTTAGGGGTTAAATACATGTAGTTGGAAAATCAATGCATATTTTTTGATGAATCATATATTCAAGTGTCTAAAGACTAGTCAAAAGACATGCACTTGATTATCTTTTGTAATAGAGGGAGACAAGATCTACCCAATCCTTCCAATAATTCCAAAAGGAATAATGGACTCTACAATGCTCATTGGTTGTGAACAAAGGACAATTTATACGGAGGTTGAACCAAGTGACTTCTTGAATTCATAAAGTAATCATCGGTTGAAAAGTAGACAACCTTCTAAGTTGGATTTATACTTTGGCCAAGGTCCATGCCATTCATTATGGATGAAAATTTACTAGGATTCTTTTTTTCACAAAGAAACGATAGTCATTGCATTAAAAATTCAAATAAGAACACATTTAATCTAGCTCAAGTAGATGGGCTAATCTAGGCATGAAGCTTGGAGTCAAATGACACTTAGGCCAATGGAAGTTACCAAAGCAAAAATTGTCATATTTTTTACACCATGTGTCAAAAAAAACTCCTAGCAAAAGTTGTCTTATTGATCCTTAGTTAGTACAATGGTTGTAGTAGGTGAGAGTGTTGTTCTTTTTGACCATGCCTACTAAACTAGTATCTCACCATGCAAGAATGCAAACTTGCGTGATACCAACAATTCCCGCAACAATTTTATCATGAAACAATTGTTTATTGTGTGTACACTGAAGATGCCACAAAGTGGTGTATCAATCCATTTGGAATCTTATGTAGACAAAGTAAATAATCTTTATAAGAACCTTGCATTTTAGGTAACAAGCCTTAATTTTTTTGAATGAATTTTAACAACGATGCTAGTGTGTGAGCATGAACATGCGAGCATGTGAGCTTCTAATATATTTATAAGTAGATATACTACCACCTTTGAAGGTGTTTATAGTAAAAGCACCTATAATATAGGTACCTACAGTATAAATATACTTTTTTTTATAAAAGGTTTCTATAATATAAGCACCTATATTATAAGTGCATCATCTTTGAGGCTCATAAGCTCACACTTCTATACTCACATAGTAGCAACCATGTTGATTATAGGTGATGTCAATGTTTATAAATTACAACCCAGTGTTTTCATATCAATAAGAACGTCCAACATAACATCAATGTTGGAATAAAAATATAAAGTTGTAAACATTGACATCATTTAAAATCCGTTTAAAAAAATTGGAGCTTGTTACCTAAAACATAGGTTTCTTATAGTGAATGTTATACTATTTTTAAAGAGTTGTTTTTTTGTCCACCTCTTTAACATAGGCCTAACATTATTCCCAAAAGTGATTTATGTAAAAAATCACACAACCATAGATTTTGTTTATTTAGTTGATCTTTACATGCACAATGTCAAAATCAATAATAATTAAATTTAGCCTAGTTATAGTCTCTCTTTGACTTACATCAAAACTATACACAATACTCTTGGGAGGCTCCCACCTTCCATTATTACATTCAAAGGGTGGGATGCCTTTAACCCCTAAAGATTTTTGACTATATTTTTACCAAAAATGCTCTAAAATTACCATTTCTATTTCAAGTGCCTAATTTTAGAAAAAAAACATTTTTTTGGCACATATAACCACAAGATCTTGTAGTAATGTGGTTTGAAAAGGTGTAGAAAAAATTTCAAATTTTTTGCCATGTAGATTGCAAGATATTAGCATTTGAATTGATAAAAATATTTTTTTTATCCCTATGAAAATCTGAGCAACTACACTTCACAAGGTTACATTTGTATGAAAATATTCAAAATAGTGGTTACTCTTAAAATTCATCCTTTGATGCAAGTTGGCTATATGCTCAAAAAGTTTCAAATTAGTTGGAATTGTACAACATATTGAAAATAAAATCGTAAGTAGATAGAAGTAGAAAATGATTCAAAATACTAAATTGTGAACAATTTATTTATGGAAATAAAAAATGCCAATCCCAGTGGTTGAAATATTTTTATAGACAATCTTCACTAGTGTTTTAATTTTTTCCAAAAATATTAAAAATATAAACAATTTCAAACTTTTTTGGAGAATAGAGATTCTATAACTATTGGCAAACTATCCTAAATCTAATAAATCAATTTCAATTTTTTATTTTTTAAAAAGGTAATTTTTAAAGAAGTTTTTGTAGGTGCCTAGATTGTCTACTGAGTAAAGAAAATCAACATATCATGCCATAACTTTTCAACCATCTAGCCAAAAGTTATAAAAATTTATTGGGCCTTAAAGCTACTCTTAGGGAAAATTTTGTGTGAAAATTTCAAAGAAAAAATAAACAAACTTCATTTGTAATGAGTTCCCCAAAACTGCTATGTTGCCAAAAAAATGCAATTTAAGGCTTTAGGGTTAAGTGTTTATGATACATTAATTTGTTGTAGGTGTAAACTAGTTTTTAAGATATCCAAAAAAACATAAATTCAATTTTTTTATTTTATAAATATATTTAAGAAAGTTCAAAATTTGATTCTCTGGTTTTCTTTTGGGGGTTGTTGACTTTTCTTTCAAAATATAAATAAAGTGAACTTTCAAGGTCATTTTAGAATTTGTTTTCCTCTTTATAAAAATTCTTATTCAAAGGAAAAAAAAGAATTTGAAGGCGGATCTAAGTATTACTTTTACTCTTTTTGTTGCAAATGTTACAAATGTTGGATGTTTTTTTTACTATTGCATATGAAATAGATATTTTTGTTTAATAGTAGGAATGAAACAAGTCAAATTGGATGTACAACACACTAACTTATTGAGTACATTAACCTCTCTAATTGCACATTCTTTACATGTCCAAAAAATCATTCATGCCTCACATCCATATAAGAAACAAGAATCCCTTTCCTCTAACTTAACCCCTAAAGCCCTGAACAACATTTTTTGAGATTATAAATTTTTTGGGCAGCTCACTACGGATGGAGTTTTTATTTTTTTTCTTTGAAATTTTGATACAATGTGTGTCCAAGGAGTAGCTTTAAGGTCCGATAATTTTCATAACTTTTGACTTCACAATTAAAAAGTTATGGCAGGATATGTTGTTTCCTTTACTTGGCGGGCAGACCGGGCAGCTGAAAAAACTTATTCAAAAAATCTTTTTTCTTAAAAGTGAAATTTCAAATTGGTTCTTTAGGTTTATACAGACATGGGAAGCTTTGAATCAATCCATTCCGATTAATGAGTCAAAAGTTATGAAGATTTTGAGTTTGAGGTAGTTTGCGGCCAGTTACATAATCTCTATAGTACAAAAAAAGTTTGAAATTCTTCATTTAATTCAAGTTTTCATATTTTTGGAAAAAAAATAAAAACAGAAGGTGTAGATTGTACTTTATAGGTTGTACTTAGAGTGGATAGTCACTCACAAGGGGGTTTTCAAATAAATATATTAATTATTTAATATTATACACGTGTCACTTTCTGGTAGGCTATCAAAGTTTTCAAAAACGGCTACCCCCGTCCTGCTACAGTGAACCTCCCTCTACCATTGCACTACTCTACCTACAACATGAAACTGACGGAGCTATCTTCTATAGACAACCTATAAATTGTACACATATAGTCACCATAGATAGAGAGGAACCATGTCAAAAACAATGAAAACCATACATGCTTTATAGAAAGGGATACATTGGTTGTAAAAATTGTATACATATTTCAAAAGGGATACAGTACCTAGTTTTCTATTGAATGTGAAACTTTTAAATTCAATCTAAAACCCTAATTTCTTCAACAACTTCGTCTTCAATCTCATGTCTCATTCTCCTCAGTTGTCCCTTCACGCTCCTATATTGTCTACAAATGACAAAGAAAGCATTATAAATACAAAAACAAGTGAATAAAAAAGCATTAACAACAAGAATAACGAAGACAATCAAATAATAATAATAATAATACAACCATCATAAAATGTCAACATTCAAAATTTCAAACATACTCTAATACTATATTCCTTATTCAAAATTCACAAGAACTTCATTCTACCACAATTCAATTGAAAGAATCAACATGCTTACAAATTGAGATACAAATTGCCAAACCCTAAATCTTCTAATTTACCTCCAAATACTACACACAGTGATGCAAATTGCTTAACATGACATTGTAGTGCAAAATATTTTTCTACATGCATCAAGTTGGTTTTCTAATTTCGAAAATGATATCAAAATTACTGAATTTCAAGCAAATACAAAACAATAGGTAGTTAGCTCTTCCAAAAGAATATAATAGCTAACAACTTAGTGAAACATTGAAGGTCCTATGTTTCATCGTTGGCCTACTTTTTGTATTTTGGTTTGCTTCATCTCCTTTCATAAAGAGCTCAGTGTTGTTGGCTTAGTGCACAATAAGAAAAAAGAAAAAATCATAGGTCTTAGCATGTTGCATTAAAATAGCTTTCAAAAATAAAAAACTTCATATAGTACTTGCAAATATTGCTTGTTCAGAGGATCATTGCCATGACATTTGAACTCTCTCTAATGATTACAAAGAATAACATATTCATCACTCAAATGTACTCCACATTAAGTAGCAAGAACAACAATAATTAAAGCAAGAGCAATAATCATGTACTAATAGGGAAGAAAGATGTTAAAAAAGATTTGAATGATCAAATAATGTTAAGGAAAGAATGTGCATCCTTTCAACATTAAATCGTATATTTGTAAAACCTTTGATTAGTATCCTCCCACCAAAATCTTTTCATTGGAAAGAGGGCCCCATGCATCGTGGATGGTAACCATCACCGGACACCAAAATCTTTTCATACTTTGCAAGGAGGGGGGGAGAAAAGACATAGTTTGTAAACACCATAGATAGTTTATTACAACATTTTAACCATTGGGATTGAAAATTTTCAATTCCATGAATAAAATGTTCACAATTTAGTATTTTGGCTCATTTTTTACTTCTTTCTACTTACTTATTTTTTCCTATATGTTGTACAATTCCAAATGGTTTGAATTTTTTTGAGAATGTAGCCAACTTGCATTTAAGTATGAATTCAAAGAGTAACCACCATTTTGAAATTTTTTTTCAGACAAATGTGACCTTGTGAAGTGTAGCTGCCCGGATTTTCGCAGGGATAAAAAAACAATTTTTGTCAATTCAAATGCTTATATCTTGCAATCTATATGGTGTAAATTTCTGAAATTTTTCCCACATGTTTACAAACCACCTTACTACAAGATCCTATGGTTACATGAGTCAAAAATGTGTTTTAAAAAAAAATTGCACTTGTATTAGAAATGGCAGTTTTGGAGCATTTTTGTTGAAAACATAGTCAAGGCTTTAGGGGTTAACCCCTAAAAGCCCAAGGGGTTAGAACAAAACACAAATGTGTTGTAAAATATAAGCGTTACAATTTTTTTGAAGTTAGTATCAAAGAAGAAAATATAAAGCACAAAAAATAGAAAGTATCCATACAGTCAAAGTATAAAAAATATTTTTATATTATTTTTAAATGAATTTTGAAGATATAACTTCAAAAATCCACCAAAAATACAAATTTTAATTTTAGGACTTTTATTTTTTTTATTGGTCAAAATTGTGGTTTTTATTGATTTATAAAAAAATGCAAAATATTCAACCTCTAAAAGCCCAAGGGATTAAGACAAAATACAAATGTGTTATAAAATATAAGCTTTACAACTTTTTTTGAAATTAGCATCAAAGAAGATAATGTAAAGCACAAAAAGTAGAAAGTATCCATATGATCAAAATTTAAAAAATATTTATAGATTCTCTTCAAATGAATTTTGAAGATACAACTTCAAAAATTCACCATAAATACAATTTCTATTTTTAGGATTTCAATTTTTTTTTGATTGGTCAAAATTGTGTTTTTTATTGATTTGTTAAAAAATAAAAAATATTTATTAATGAGAGCACCAATACTTCCCCCAAATAGTAAGTTTTTCAACACTAAGCAATTTTAGACACTTTGTGCTATTTCTCCTTTTTTTTGCTATAACTTTTGTTTGACCGTATAGATCTTAGTTTTGAATGCAAATGTTGAAACACAATCCAATATTTTCAAATTTTGAAAAAATAAATTTGAAATTTTTTTTTTTTTTCCCCAAAAATGCTGCCCGAAGTTGGGCAGCGACCATCAAATGGTCACTTGAGCACTTACGGGTTAATAATATCATCCACGTTTTCCATAAAATTTGACTTCTTTTCGGTACTATTTTTCTTCCCCTCTTTTTTATTTTAACGAAATGAAACCACCCAAAGTAGTCAATAAATATTTTGGTGGTGGTGGTGACTTGGGCCCCATGGTGCCAAATAAAAGAGCTGGTAACTTAACGTCAAAGAGCTTCGCAACATAAGCTCATTGATCTCTTCGCTGATCTCTTCAAAGCCCATCAATTCCAAAGCATGATCCGAAGTAGTTGACTGATCCCTTGCTTCTACGAGGAATTGAAACCGCCATGCCGTGCCACTCTGCAATTAAGTTGACCTCTCCAGAACTCAAGTCCTTCATGGAAACATTTTCACTAGTTTTCTTAAAATTTTAATTTTTTTTGACACAAATCTTATACCTTAAGACACGTAGTTTGTTCTGTTTTGTTTGTTTTGTTAGTCACATTGAGATCTCTCGGCCCATGCGTCCCCCAGCTGCGTGTTTGGTACCGTCGGAAAGCTCTCGGCGATGAGGGGTGCACCGACTTGGTTTTGTGATGTTCCAACCTGTGCTGTGAAAGTTATTGAATTTCAAAGTTTTTATGATTCTCAAAAATTCAAAATTTACTTTTACTTTCGTTCTACCTGTAGGCATTGGCACAGAGCACACTACAGTACTGTAGTGAAACTGAAACCAAGTAGCTTTAGATTTTCTTTCTTTATTTTTTAATTACGACTTTCCTAAGTCTCTGTAACTTAGACCTGCCGGTAACTTGTATTCGCAGGCATGTGCAGGAAGTCATTGGGTTACGGCAACGTCCTCCCGTTTTGTAGCAGTTGAATACCAGCATGATTCTGCACATTTACTCCTCAGATTGCCTACTTAATGGGGAGAAGGAGACACGGTGCTTCAAAATGGCTACAGTGCTCACTTACACTGCCCAGTTGGTAACTTACCTTTCTTTTGACTCCTTAATTTCCACCGTTACTTGGGAAAATTAAAAAAATGGATACGCTGCCTGTATTGGGGAAGTTTTCGAAGCTGCAGCCCTGGGAAAGGTACAAGTACCAGTAGTGGATCATTCAAGCAATTAATGGATCATTCAGGCAATTAAGGTAGACCAACCTATTAGCACCCTGATTTGCAATCTGACTATCTTGGGGCACAATTCCAAAAGGGACATATAAAGTAGGAGGTCCATAAACCAATCATCTAAGGGCTGGAACTGAATTTTCGGAAGGTAAAACATCTGGAAATATTTTCCAGTGAATTTTTCTTATTTTTCAGAGGTGTGCACATGTTTCACAAATCAAACGCAAGTGGAATTATAATTTTCTGATCAAAATTGTAATTCCTGTGAATTTTTGAAGTGTTCAACCCTAAATTTCAAAAGCACCCATTAGGGGATTTTTGAGGCCAGCAAGAACGCAATTTCTGCAGCGTGAATGGGAATCCTACGTGGTTAAGGGAGTGCCACATCATCAATTTCAAGACCCAATTTTTTTTTGGATAAATGCTAGCCGGCTCAGTGGCCAGCAGTTACGGGAACAGTTTCGAGTAACAACCCCCAAAACGCCCTTTGGAGGCCTCAAATCCCCCTCTAATGCATGACAGGTCATAAACACCCTAATAACAATCCATAACCACATTGTCTTATATAGCTCCTCAATTCCCTTCAATCTTTGAATTAACTAATAAGGTCCTCCCAAATTATATTTAGCAACATGATACATTCCCAACATGGTGGGGAACATTGCTTAGTTATACAATGTTATGATTCTAAATTTATTTACATCTATGGACATGAATGAAATGAAATATATCTAAAATATGGATGGATCTTATTTATTCATCCAAAAGAATAATATCATTCTCAGATTTTGTAGCAACTAAAAAATGTTCATCTACCAAGAAAGAAAATTCTACTACGAAATAAACCTTTGATTCTTTGAGCACTCTCTTCAAAAATAAGTTCTATAATTTCACATTCATAATATATTTTAGAGATTAGCATGATATGTATGGTAGGAAGATCCATAAATGATCAAATAAATACCCATAGACATAATCTAGGATAGTATAAGGCAAAGAAAATCTTTTTAGAGGTACATTAATACAAATCATGGGGATTGCAAATTTTTTGTTAATTTTATTTCTTGAACCAAAATCATTGCAAATTATGAAAGGCAAAAGTTATGCTTCACCATGATCAACATCTAGAGTCATCCAATTTAGATGATTTATAAACTGGTTTCTTGCTCGTTGCTTTTTTTTTGAGGTGCAATGATTACATACCATTTAAATTTAAATTTCTAAGCCTTTCTTTCTAATGTATCTCAACAATTTTTTTAAATAAATATAGATAAAGATTTGATTCCTGAAATCTAGGTTTTCCCTCATTATAATCCTTCAATGGTCCTATTCAAGAACATAAGAGAAACACGTGATTGATTTGGGTGTTTTGACATGTAATCAACAATTAAACCCTAATAAAACTCAATGTTTTCAACTACCAAAACTGAAATGTTATATGTACACGACTATTTCTTCCCCTATCCCAAAAAATTGTGCATAATAAATGAACCTAAAAGTTTTCATTCTTCATTGTTTAACCCTTCATCACCTAATGACATGGAAATTTGGAGTCTTGTGGTTGCCTAAATTGCAAAATTAGAATGTTTCAGTGTTGAGAAAAGGTGCTGAAATTTTCTTAAAAACACAATTGGAAGTGAAATTTGATTTCTAAACCTACCCAAATGAAAAAACTTAAAAATACAAAGTGCTTCAAAACTAACATATAAATACATTGGTGAAAAATGTCATTATGTGAGCAAAATTGTTTTGAAATGTCAAAAAGTAGTGGAAAAAGTTGCAAAAAACACATTTGTCAAGATGAAATAAATTGCTAAAGTTCACTTTGATCCAAAATGATTGAATTTTGAACTTTGAATTGTTCTCAAACAAAATTAAAACAAACTTGGATTGCCATGAAAATTTTATGACAATAATTAGACTTTAAAAAGAACATAATGCAATTTGATGAACTAAAATTGAACTTGTGAACTTTGAATGGCTTTAAATGATCATCTAACTTAGATTGATATGAAAATTTCACTGCACAAACTAGACTAGTATGTGCAACTTTTTCAAAAAGTTTTATTGAATTTAGACATAGCTAGCAAAAATTATTGCATTTTGAATTGAACTATCAAACTATTTTAGGACATTTTTTTTGTCCCCTTAGGCAATAAAGGGGTGACAATACCTAATTGTGATCCCTTTCTAAAATTGACCCCTACATATTCTTGCTTAATGTGTATAGCCTCTATTGATGAAAATTTACAATTCATTCTCACATTAATTGATAATTGCATTCTTAAATTTTTTGCTAAGGTACTTTCTACAAACCTATTTGGCACCTCTCCACCAACCTCCCCTTGAAGTTGAATCATCTAAACTCCTTGTGTTGATCGTTCCTTTAATTTAAATTTTTTTTAGGTGGTCATTGCTTCTTTGAAAAATAAAATTTGTATTCTTAGACAATACACAAATAATATAATCCCCTACTTCCAATGTTGTTTGTTCCAACCACTCTATGAGTGATTCAAGGTGAATACTAGTCATAACTTCCACTCTAATAACTATCATTCTGACTTCTCCGATGCTGATTCTGAATTACAGAACGTTGGTTCGGATTTGCTAAAGCATTTTGTAATGCATTAGGGTTTAGGGTTTACTCATTGACTACCAACTTGACTTGAGATTACCTTATTCGATATAATAATTAAACCATGCTCAATTGCTTATGCAGACACGTTCAGCTGTAATCACCTTATCAATTGTGCAATTCCTACTATTGCATCCCAAACTGATTCTAGTAATTTTCCATTTAAAAAAACTAAAAATCCCAGTTTCAACAACAATGTTTCTGTAAAAGATTAAATTCTAATTCACTACTAATCAAATGTAAAGTAAGTTAACTACAGTACGGTATCAGTCCTTGTGCATAGTAAGTTATCATACATTGAGACATTGAGTCACAAATCCGTTACGAGTAAAAAAACCAGCTTTAGAAAACTGGCAAAAATATAAGTTAACACAAATGCCAGTGTCACCCACAGTAATGACCCATTTCAGGTTCGTGAAGGTGTTACCAACCTGGACCTTTAACTACTTGCATCGGCTCAGTGCTGCTGGCAATGAATGTCCCGTTTGAACGATGGAAGTATTAAAGCGAATAGTCAAGAAACTGAGCTTCCGGCGGCCATTGATGGGACCTCCAACAGTCCAGCTGCTTTGACAAGCTAGCTCGCACCTCGGATCCCCGTATTGTACGATGCTTTCACATTTCGTTGCTGCCTGTATCTCGTAACCGAGGCAGACGCTGTAGAGAATTGGCAGCAATCGGTAGAGCAGCTTGGATACTGATCCGGTTGTCATGCATTGACCTCGGAGGTGAAGTGTTCCTGAGCTAACTTGTCATAAATGGTTTCAACAGACAAAATTCTTGGACATGGTGAACAAATGACGATTGTTAGCTAGTGCCCAGGTGGTATCGAGTGATAATTTGATTTGTCTCTGTTCAGAGTCTGTGAGGTGGAGAGCGAGGCAGTGAGAGGGAGAGAGAGAGAGAGAAAGAGAGGGAGCCAAAAATCATGACTCTGTAGCCATAGGTGGCATCTGATTAGTGCACTATTCGTGTGATGAATACGGAGAATGCTTCGGCAGAAAAGGTCTTCAATTAGGTTGGATTGAGATTTCCTGATGGAACGCTTTTGAGTTTGAACACACGCCGATGTTAGGAGGCTAGATTCGCGTCTGTGAAGCTGTGTCGTTGCTGTATTTTTAAAGCCCTTTTGCGTCCAGAATGGGCAGAAGTCGAGACCTTGGAGTGACGGGACTTGACGATGGCAAGAAGCAGCTCCCTCCTCGCCACACTCGCAGCCAGGTATGTTTTGGTCCTTTTGTTAAGTTTTCGTATTGTGCACTGCTGGATTTGTCGCAGTTGGCTACATAATTTCTCCATGCTCGGGCTGTGGGAACAGTGGAATGAGTTCAGGAGTACTTGGGAAAGTGGAACTGGTGGACGTGTTGTCTTCAGATTTCTCAGAATGTTTTCGTTTATTCTCTCTCTCGTGGCAGTCTATGCAGGATCTCGATCATGTAGTCCCGCCAAACGCGAAAGTGTGGGCAACAAACCAGTTGTACTCTCCAGCGGTCTCCACGTCACACAGAGTACCCCAAGTTGCAATCGGCAGTCCTGTACTTCGCGGTTAGTCTTCGAAGCTTTCGTCATGTGAATCCGAAGGATAGTCCGAGTCTTGCATTCTGCAAATTTCGACCAATTGCATGTATGGTTAAGTTTGCAGCTTCTGAATTTGACGTTGTTTGTACAGGTAGGATTCGAAGAATGGGAAGTGCCTCCCTTCAGTTCGACAGTGGCGACGCAATTCACGAAGTCTGCAGCAACTCCGGTCGGTGTCGGCCGCTTGGTGTGTTTTCAGGGCTCTTCTCCGATTTTTTTTCATGTATGGTGCCTCGACCTAGCTCGGAATCCAGCGGATGGACCAAAAGCAGGGCGAAAGCGCTTCTTGATCTTAGCAGAAGACAGCAATCAGCGCTCGTTGATAAACAAGACGCTATTGATCTTCTTGAATGGAAGCTCCGGAAGCTCAAGGCCATGGATGCGAAAGGGCAATCGGAGGAATCCAACCACTCAGGCGCCGTCAACCTCGATGACACATGCTCGGAAAGCTCGCAAGGGTCTCCCTCGTCGTCGGAGACTGGAAGCAGCGGAATCTCATTGTCGACTTGCCCAGAGCTTACTTTGGCGGAGCTCTGCCGAAACGCGAAGAAGAGCTTCTCCGAGGACTCCTGGAAAGTGGATGAGAAGTGGGACACCCTGAATGTTCCGGAAGGATTGAAAGATATGAAGATGAGTGACAGAGTTCCGTTGTTCGAGATGGCGTCCACCCGCGCACGAGTCGCGGTGCGGTACTTCTGCAAAGTGTTTGAGAAGCAGATGGAGTATTCCGGATACTTGGTGTGCAGAACACTCGCTGCTATTGACCCCTCGGCGAAGTTCGTGAAGCGCGAGCACACGTCATTTGTATTAGAGGCGAATATCAACAAGGTACGATCCTGTGTCTCATTGTATGAATCTCTTGTAGCGTTACTGTTGAAGATAGCTATCACAGAAAGAAAATGGGTAGAGTAAGTTGATAACTTTCATGAATCCATCGACAATTTTCTGAAGTCCTTAAAAATCAATAGTACGTGAGTCAACATCCTGTCGATCCCAGGTTGTAGTGGTCGCAGTCCTCTTGCTGTTGGTCCTTCACGGCAATGCCTGAAACCTAAAATGCAGCAATCTACTGAAGTTCAGAAGGCATCGGTTGTTGCAACGGTTTTGCATTGGCTACAAAAGATTTTTTAGCAGTTTCGCAACGGTTTAGGACATCATCATGTAATGTAATCGCAATTTCTAGAGATTGCAGTGGTTTTCAGGGAAACAAGGGATATTTAAAGCTTCGGCAATGTAGCCAGGGAGGCTAATTATTTTCACAGTTTACTTCTGTCATACACTTGTTACATACATTGCCATTTCAGTTATCCAACAGTCTGGCACAGACATGCATAGGTTCTGTGCAGAAGGCTTTTGCAACAAGTTTGCAGCTCTTTTGCCATGGTTCGCAATGGACCATGAGTTTCAGGCAGAGTATGGAACCTCTACGAAATCATCGCAAAGTAACCGCTGATGCGTTGCTCCCGTTTCTGCCGGTTTTTGTGCTACTCACCGAGTTCTTGAATATTGTAGGCCTTTTACCACTGCTTCGAGAACGATAGCTTTGACGATACAGGCTTAACCCTAATCATCGACCCCAAGGAGCGTTCGACAGCCCGGTTCGAGGAGTTTCAGCGATTAAGATTAGTGGATTCCGTGGACGCGGCCAATACTGGACACGATGACTTCGAACCCAAGTTTTTAGCCTTCTGCGAACAGAAGATGCGCGAAATTTGGTTTCTATTTCCATGGAACATCGTCTTCAAGGACACGGAGGAGCGGAAGCTCTTCACCGGTGCCTTCCTCGACGCTGCCAAGTGCATATGGCTGTTGCATCGTCTCGCCTCGTCCCTGTATCCTGCCGCCACCATCCTCCGAGTCGGCAAAGGCATGGAGATCAACAACCAGTACGTGGAGAGAATGTCGTCTTCGGACTCTCTGTGCTCGAAGTGCAAGTCGGCCAAGGTGCAGTTCATGATCACACCGGGGTTCCAAGTGCACCAGCATGTGATCAAATGCCAAGTCTATGAACACTTGCTCTGTGACTGAGGAAGCTCCCTTCGAGGTTTCCTCTTCAATCCTTGCAAATTACAATTATCCACATGTGAACTTTACGGCAATGGTCTTGCAACGAATTTGTATGTGCGCAGCAACAAATCCTTAGGATCATATGACCATGCATCACCTGAGCATTTGCTTGTTTGACACTGCATGCTTTCTCTTGTGAAGGCCATCATTAAAAGCAGAATGGACCATGAATCACAACAAGAGTTCAATCGGAGAGAGAACTTCTTCAAATGGAGCTTGACAAGATGTGGTCCGGTTTGGTCGAAATTTGCCGACACATAGCTTATAACTTGCCAGTATGTAGCTGAAAGCTCTAGGATACACAACCCCCTGTATGTAGACTTATTAGTATAGTAATTCATACAATTCAATCTCCCATTGTCGAAGCAAATGTGGTTATAAACTCAGTCAGATGGCGATCGATACCAGTATCGTATTTTCTTTAAAATCGTAAATCAGAGTCCAGAAACTTGATTGTGACGACTGAATCAGTTTTGTGATTCAATGGAGAGGAAGGATGCTGTGAAAGCCAAACGTGGGTATCTGTAGATCTGCTTTTTGAGGAATTGAAGATCCTGACTGCCGGCAAGGATATCGTGTATCTGAAAGTGACCTTACGTTATCATGAATAGAGGAAATTCATTTTAGGCACTATTTACGGGTTGATTTTTGAAAGGTGCTAGAATTAGGTGTCATCTTAACCCAATTTTTTTTTTGGCTAGTTTCTTACAGAGCGGGAATATTAGGAGATTGATTTGGATTTGTGTATTTAAGATTATGGTGGATTTGATCAATACATGATCAAATAGGGTTAATCCCATCAGGATCAGAGGTTCAGATTTGGAACAATGAATGAAAGGAAACATGTTCTATGGTCAAAGAATTTTTTTTGTTCCATCATTCTATACATTTAGGCTTTTATATGCCCATAAACTTATTATTCTAAATGACACATAGTATCTATTTTTTGTACCTTTATTTACAATTTTGATTGCATAAATGAAAATCTCCTTTAAATTATTGATACTCAATACCAAAGTATCGAGATGGATTATCTCTCTAAGGTCTTGTGCATTTGGAGACAAATTTTACATCATCTTCATAGACATTGGAAAATTATAATCTCTTTGAATCATCGTATTATTCATACCTAGATATTGGAGTGGCCCTTTCAATTTTCATTAGCACATGTTGGTGTCTTTGCAATATGAGAAAACTAATTGTACCATCATGTTGAAATGTCTAAAATTAGTTATAGAGTTAGGTTCAACTAGCAAAATCTAGTTATATTCTAGAGATATCTTCTTTGTAAAGTTTAGTTATATGATGCTTCACATTGATTTCTTCCTAGATTATGTTCTTCTTTCTAGATTATATTCTTCTTTCTAGATTATATTTTTGGATGCTTTTAAATGTGAGATGTGCATATGGATGTTCCCTACATACTTATGTAATTGAATTAAAAAATTAATTACCAATTGTTTTCAATATAATATTATGTAAAACTATAAAAATTAACTTTTAAAGTCCGCCCAAATGGACTTTTGTTTTTTTGAAATTAAAAGTTGGCATGCTTTATCGGAAGTACCTAACAATAGAATGATAATTATGCCCATGAAAATATACCAATTATATTGCACATTATGAAAAAAAAGAATGTCTCAAATCATACTTGACTTGTATTTGACCTATATAGTATAGTAGCCAACTACCAAAATCTCATGCATAAAAGCACTTCCAATGTGCACACTATTACAACCACAATATCTAATTTTTGAAGTAAAATTAGACAAACCTCATTTTATTTTATCTACTTTTGAAAAATAATGCTCCAAAGCAAATACGGCAATCCAAAAGTCAAATGAACCTTTATTGCATTATAGAAAGAAAGAAAAGGAAGATTTTAAATCAAATATAGACCTTTCATGCAAAAAAGAAGAGCTAAAATTCATTAACACAGAAAATAAATTTGAAAAGGTAAGACATTGTTGACCTTCACTATTGTGTGCCACTTGTCTTGTGCACTTTATATTTCTTCAAAATGTTGAGCCAAGGATGGAAAAGTGATGGCTTGGGAATGACAATTACATTGAGGTGTACTTTTGCGGATTCACAATGAGCTCAAAAGAGGTAGTCACTGCCTCACTTCCAATTCACTGTTGTAGGAAGAGGTTGTTCTAAACTTAGCTTGCAATAGAGTTTTTTTGCAATAGATTATAAGGTAACAAGTTCAAAAATTGCTTAGACTTTAAAATGGCCTACCTTTTTAAGTGTACACTACTTGTACATGTTGCTTTTGCATAGCCTTAAGCAATGAACAAACGATGTACATTAGGGAGGTAGGCAATTCTAGAACCCTATGTCATTTCAACTTCAATATTTTATAACTAATTCCACAATGCTCTGAAAAATATAAAACAGCTTGGATTGGATGTCAATTTCACTTGTTTTTCAAGTAAAATTTACTGAGAAATATTTCAGGATGTTTCACCATCTTGAGTATTCAGTTCCAACCCTTAGATGGTCCATGTACCTGTTACCGTATGTTTCTGTGCTGCATTGGCAGAGCTCTAACAAAGACACTGTTCCCTTTCCCCCTTTCCCCCTTTCCCCTGCACCTCAAGGTTGTGGAGACCGTTGCTGGTTCTGGTGCAGGTTGCAGCTTCACTGTCAAAACTCCTCGTAACTTAGCTTCTGAACCATCCCCTATCTCCCCCGTTTCTGCTTCTTTTTTTTCTCTTAGCCGCAGGTGATGGTCGCCCTGTCGCCAGCGAGGTCGAGTTGTGGCCATGGCGAAGCCGAATTGGGCGCCTCATCCCGCCGTTTCTGAGGAGCTGCTAGGCGCATCCACGGTAGCCGACTTTGGTGGGGGTAGTGAGTTGTGCGGGAGACGTATGTGGATCCGACTTTTACTTAATCAAGGTACCAAAAAGTCTCGATCTGTTACTCTGTGCCGAATTTAGAAGGATCCTTTCTTCGTCTTCGTTTCCATCGCCATCTCCATCCAAATGCGTGTGCATCGGAATCTTTTTAGTGTCGTTTTTTCTTACTTTCTGGTAGAGGTTTGTTTGTTTAGGGTTTGAGAATTTCATTTTCAATGACGGTTTGCTGCTGTTGCTGCTGCGATTTGTGAGCAGACTGGGATTTCTAGCCTCGAGTAGTGTTGAGGGGAGAGACGCCGAGACATCAGACGCTGCACATGCCAAGATTCGCTCGATGCTGGCCACTTTGGGAGAACCCTTCACTCGGATTGTCGGCCCTCAGGTTGGTTCTGTCACGTGAATATCTGTTTTGTCTTGTCTCTGAAGGCCGAGAGGCAGCGAGAGGCGATAATCAATCTTTTCTTAGTCTCTAATTGTTTTTGAATTGTGTAGAAAGGTAATGTTAGGCAGACGGGCTTGTTTATACTGAAAAATCCTGAGTCGCACTGTCTAATGGATCTGGTGATGGCTGGGAGGGCGTCGCCAATATGGCAGGGGGGCGGTTTAGGGTTTAGGGTCTGCTACTCTTTTTTGAGGGTTGGAGGGTCGATCTCACGGTGATCAATCTTTTGTTGGTTAGAAATTGCTTTGAGTATTTCAGAGACGCGATGTGCTACATAACGCTTCGACCTTGGTGTTTTTTTATTGCTGGCACTTTCTGAATGATAGAATGGGTTTTTATACAGGCAGGTCATTGCCAATGTGTGAGGGCGGTGGAATTGTCGGTTCCTAGTAACGGCTTCACGGTCCGTGTTGATTCGCAATCGCGTGCTGCTGGGTTGAGTGATGGAGCTTCTGAAGGCTCTGGAGAGGTTTGGTGTGGCCTTTGCGGAGATCGTCGCGGTTGGTGTACATGCGGCAGGTGCATGGGAGAGGGCGGCTTTCCTACCCGACCTGGATTAGGTGGTGTGAAGGGGAAAGTGGGCTGGGCGAGATGTAAGACTTGCTTCGGACAAAAGGTGGTTCCCTGTCTGTTTTGTGGAATTTCCGAAGCGCCCAAGTGGAAGCTTTGGGTAGAAAATGCCAGGCGACATCTCCATGGGAACCGCAAGCAGTGGAAGACCTAAGTTTTTGTGCTCGATTCGACAGTGACGATGGAGATTCTCCGGAGAAGGTGAATTATAGGGTTCGTTCGTGAGTGTTGCGGGGGCGCTTGATTACTCCGAGGATCTATCTCAGCTCAGTTTAGTGTCCATAGTTACGAATGGGGCATACTCTCTAATAACACTCTTTATAGTTGCACACTCCTTGTATATCCTGAGAATGTGTCATCATGAGAATTGTGTACACAACTGATTAGAAGACGTCCGCATGTTAAGTTGTGAACAGATCTGAGTGTGGTTAGAGGCCTATTTTTCCTCTGAGCAGTGTCATTAGAGAGGTTGAGATTACTGCAGGCAGCCGGTTGTACCGACACATGTTCAGGTAGCTTGTCTATTTTGAAGAAGCTAGGATATGTCATGTGCCCTTGAATTGCGGACTGGGTATGTAAGGGGAGCATCCATTCGAAGTGAAAGGAGGAATAGGGATTTCACTGATGCTCGAGAAATGAAGGTACGTCACATCTTGAACTAAGTGCAACAGTACCTGGCAATACAATTCAATTGTCTTGTTTACTTGTATGGCCTCGGAGATATCGATGTAGGAATGTTTGGAGCACTCGAGTTGGGTGTCTTTGTAAGATGAAAGCTTACCCCTGATGCCGCTCCATAGAGGAATATGTTGGCTTCTGGTGACTGCACTGCGCAAGCTCTGCTTTGCAGACAGATACGGGTCACACATTTGCTGTAACCTTAGAGTCCTTGTGAAGATATTTACCTTTCGTTTTGACTGGAATGCTCAGTTATAGTTGGTTATCGTGGAGCATTTACCATACTGTGACCGTTTTGTTTTTTACTGGAGACGTCCTCAGTAATGCTTCTAAGCTTCTGTAATTCTTGTTTGCAGGATCAATATTCCTCAGAGCCTAAACCCTGAAGATCCAAAAGCAGGGTGTTGCAGCTGTTGGATAGGCCCCTCCATTGCTCAATTACCTGAAAGTGGCAAAAATTCAGGTGTTTAATATTTGAAATATACAATTCTATGGCACTTGGGCTAACTACGTCAAGGCTAGGTGGAAATAGATATTCGGTGACCCAACTCAGCGAGCACTGTACTTAAACCACGCGATCAACTTTCTGTTGCTGTTTAGGTCACATGACAGTGCCATCCTCCAGTTTTCACAGACAAGAACGATAGTCCGACACTCCGACTATTATAGGTCTAGAAAAGGACCAAATCTAGACATACCTGCCATTCAATGCTCTCCCATCGGATAAAATCTCCTTGCTCGGCATATTCCCACCGAGGACAAAACAGATAGCTTCTCCCATCGTCACCTCCACATCCTAAACCTCACGTTTTTCTGTGACCCCTTTCCAGAAATCAATGCCACCCTAAAACAAAAAATCAAATCAAATCAAATCTTACAACACATCCCCTCCGAGCCTAACCCTAAAAATTTCGTGAAAATCAAACCAAGTCTTACAACACTACCCATCCAACCCAAAACCTAGAAAATTCGTCGGATAATCAAAATGAAAGCCACAGAGCGCCATAATCATGGCTAGATGCGGGGGAATTCAACTCAAGAAAATCCAATGCGCACTTACATTGTCCTGAATCTCTTCTTTGACGAGGTAGAAAGGATTTGACGTCGACATGGTGCGATACTGTGATGGCAGAGGTTGCAAGAAAGAGGTCGACGCCAGATCAGAGAGAGTGCCAAATAGGGAGATTGGAAGCTTGAAAAGATTGTGGCGATGTAATTGAGAGGACTGAGGATCCCGCTGCACGTGTCGATAACTCCAATGGCTGGGATTGCAAGCCCCCAACACAAGCTCCAAACTCTCGCATGTCTTCTCCAATTTCTTCCCACGGTATGTGAGGTACTTTTTCACTTAAACTTTACTTTTTCCACAAAGTACCTTTAGTATAGGGGTTCATCTAAGGATATGCCAACGTAGTCTATCGTATATGTGTCTAATGTCACTTTTTCAAGTAGATGTAAGTATTATGTAAACTAATCTCGAATAACATAGTGGGAAACATTTGTCTATTTTTTTTCTCTTTCTTTCCCACACTTATTCCTAAGTTCTCTCAATTTAGTTGGTAGTCTATTACTTATGTATGTAGACACAATGGTATGACCGTCACAGTCCTAAGGGAGAAACACCCATTTCCGTCCCTGTACCTATTCTTGGTCACTAGAGTGTTACTAAATCTGTCCATAAGCATTCATTAAAGTGTTCGACAAATGTTTAAATCTAATTTGCTAGTACAGTTGTAAGACACATGTATAGTTTTCATTCACTGACAGTTGATTTCAGCAGGTGTTCAGTTAAAGGTACACCTATAGGACGGTTCCAGTGGTCTAGGGAGCCAACACTTTGGAAATTTATAGAAATTACATACTGATTCCGAAAATTTTAAATTTTCTTTTGAATATTCATGATTTTTACTCACTAATACTAGAAAAATACCAATTTTAGAAAAACATGCCTCCAACTATGCTGAATTCCTTAAATGGACGGTTTTGGGTGTTTCGCCCTTATATAGTGTTCTAAGGGAGTGTCAACAATTTTGGGCAACAAGTTAGGTTGGGCAACAAGTCTTATATTTGTGCATGCTCTATGACCTAATTATATATACAAGATAATACTTTTAAAATAGTACAAAATATTTATTAACTATTCTTTTTTATGTTAGGGTCAACATGTCCAGTATTTGCTCTCCATGAGCTTTTCAAACCTATAAGCAAAATGCCTAACCAAGTCTGTCACAGTGGTCAATAGGTCCAGTGTGCACAAGTATGAAGTGTTTAGGACTAATACTAGATTTTGGTCCTTAGCTTTTTCCTTCTTTAAGATTTGGACAACAAGTCTCAAGACGACAAGTCCAAGACCACAAGGTAAGTTGTTCCTAAAACATACACACATATTTATCAAACACAAAGAACGCTAATTTTCACAAATTTTGTCCAAACTTGAGTTCCAAATTCCAAATTTAATATTATAAAATTAATTTTATAATCTATAGAACCTATAATTGCTTGCAGCCCTATGACCAAAAGAGCAGACCTATAGCCATGGAAATTAGCCGATAACCTTGCTAAAAAATTCTCAAAAACAAAACAAACAAACAAATAAGGTTTGGACCTATTTTCGTGGATAACAGACCCTAAGACCGTGTGATCTGCCCTATGGCCGTGGTGATGCCCCTATCACTGTGTGCACAACAAACTGCGCCGACTTGAATCCCTAATTTCCTTCCCGCAGTGTAAATTTACTACCGCAGACTGCAACTTCGACAGCTAATATCTCATGCGATTTTTGCCCTTTTTAAGAAATTTCAGTGTGAATTTTGACTGATTTTTCTTCTTCTTTCCAAAATACGCCTTCTAATTTCCTGTAGATCAAAAGTTATTTCAGGTTAAAGTTCGTTGTTTTTACAGTCTGGCGACTGTAGCATTCTCCATTTGAATCTTGATTGCAAATTTTGAATGAATTCGACTCAATTCAATTATGATTCCTGCTCACATGATCAATTTGATCTTACAAAAGTAACAAACAATTGAATTAAAGCAAAATTTGAAACTCTAATACTTTAGTGAAGAAGCCAAAACAGTCACAACAACCTTTTTCTTCAATTTTATAAATTGAGTATACTTTCTCTCAATTTGTGATTCCACTGATTGTTTTGTTTCCTGCGATGCACCCAGGGATTCTCAAATGGTCAAGATTTGAGGCAGCTTGCTCCACATTTCTCACCACGCTTGTTCGTTGAACTTGTAGTCGCTCACAACAGTTAATCTCACATCCAAAAAGCTCGTTGCAATTTTGCCACCGATCTCTCCGCCAATTCCTCAATCAGATTTTTCCATCTCAACACGGCTGCAGTACTGCGCTCCGATCTCAGGATGCGACAGACAAGAACAAAGTAACAATTCCTGACAAATCACTCACAAGAAGCAAATATACACACACGAACAATTTTGCACAAGAATAATTTTGAATTAAAAGCAACAAAATCACATACGAGTGGATCTACCCGAAACACTCAATTGTAATTTTCTAATTTTCAGTTTTTTAAAAGGAGGAAGATGGTGATGGTGTCCCAATCATCCTTTCTTTTAATTTTTCATCCAATCTTGTGTCCCATTCATCCAACTTGCACCCCATTCATTCACTTTACACCCCTTTCATCCATTTTTCAATTTTTCATTTAAATTCGTACCCCATTCATCACTTTGTCCTATTCACACTATAAAAGTTTAAATTATTTTTTACCTTTTTTCTACTTTTAAGAAAAAGTGTTTTTATGCTATTTTTCTATTACTTTTCTATAATTTTTCTACAAAAAAGGTAAAAATAACCTAAAAAATAAATTTTACTATACTACAGGGTATTTCATGTGGTAGTTCAGAAATTGGTATTCACTTACAAGATGTGTTGGGATGGGTATTCCATAATTAAGGTAGGCCTAAGGACTATTTCAAAATTAGAGCATGCATTGTAGTAGTATTGACATATAGTTCATAAATTACTTTTTAAATAGGGCAAATGGATCATGAAGGTATTCTAGTGTAAATGATTGTTTGTCATGGACATTTCAACCTCATGTTTAGTGAATTCGATCTAATACATTGGAATGAGTACGGTTTAAGGTCTTTTTTAAACACCATAATTCTAGCTAGTTAAGATGGTTTAGGATTTAGGGTGAGGAGTTTGTAATATGTTTTCATCATTAAGGATTCCATTTCAATGATATTCACTTTTTTTTAAAGTTGCTTATGTGTTTGTTTTATTTTATTCTTGTTTTACCTCATTCAAAATCATTTTTTTTCATACATGTTGCCAACTTGTCATTTTTGGTGTGACAATTAGGATTATTTGATTATGTCTACAACTCTCATTATGTCGATTGCCCGTAGCACCTTTTAAGTCCAAACTCATCTACCAGGGTTCATCTCATTTGATCAAATCCAATAAAAAAGTAAGGAGCGAAAAGGTTTGGGATATGGGACTACTATCTTATCTGCATATATTTGCTTTGATAGAGTGGAAGACTTCATTGGAGTCAAACATGTCCAGATGGATTGCTAGTGGAATGGAACATTGCAGATAGAATCTTGGGGACAATGAAGAAAAGACCACAAATAACATCTTTCATTGTGGATGTATTTGTATGTGTATGTAATATTCATCATAACACTTCTTCCAATTGAAAAGTGATTGACATTAATTTGTCAATATATCACATTTTATTATAGACTACCTTGCAATATCCATTGCAGTGGCTGTATGTTTATATTTTACATCAATTTTCATAAACACATGTAATGATGATATATGAAATTTCAAATTTTTATAGTGAGGATGATGTGAATATTGAAATTCCTAATTTTACATAAGATGTCAAATCTTATAAAACAAATTCTTGAATAATTTTTAGTTGTTGCCTCTACAATAAAGAAATTTTGTGTTACCACACTTAGTATTAATGTCTTTTATACTTCACTCATCTCATGAGCTTTGTCTAACCTTAATGAAACCAAATCTTCAACGTATGCTAGTTTTAAAGATAATGAAATGGGTCCCTACATGCCACATCTAGCCCTCTAACTACCTTTTTTCAATGTATTTTTTGAAATTTGTGATTCATGTTTAACCCCTAAAGTCCCATTGTCCCCTCGGGGGACAAAATGGATTTTGGGTAGGCTCCTACATGCCCAATGTTTGTCAATATTTTTTGAAATTTTTATCAAAGATAGAAAATCACACTAGCTTTCCGAAAATATAATTTTTATTTCAATCGGTACCCGGGAACAAAAGTTATGGCATGAAAAGCCCCTTTTTTTTTTAGTTTGGCAGGCAGAAAAAATCCTTCAAAAAATCTTATAATGAAAAATATAAAAAATGTGTTTCAAATAGATTGTAGTTTTATCTACATGGAAAGCTTTGATTCATTTCATTTGGACTTGTTATGAGAATGTTATGGACAATCTTATTTTTCGGGCAATTAGTGAGTCTTTTTGAGAAAATAACTTGTAGGATTCATTTTTGATGTCAATTTGCACAATTTTTCAAAAAAATCCATTCCACACAATTAAGATGTCTTGCTAGAACAATCCCAGCTTTGAGACTAGTGTGTGTCAATTCCATCTTAGAGCTATTAATGGTTTAGTTTTTCCTTCAACTTTGGACCTACTTGTACTCAACAATTTTTTAATGAATGGAAACTAAGTATATTTTTATAGAGTTTTTTTCCCTAGACCCTCAACCCAATTTTTCATCATATGAAATTAGAAATTCAAAATCAATAGAGAAAAAATTTTAAGTTGAGAAGGTTCAAAGCCAAAAAATGTAGGTGAAGAACGTTCAAAAAAATCTGTTTCTTTCATTTTAAATGCAAATATCTTGCAATCTGCATGGTCAAAGTTTTTGAAATTTCTTACGCACATTTCTGCACTAGTCTAGTACAAGATCCTATGATTAAATATACAAAAAAAATATTTTAAAACATTTTTTACTCTTTGCTATAGAAATGGCAATTTTGAGTGCTTTTTGATGGGAAAAAGCCTATGTACTTTAGGGATTAAGGGTGTAGTTTATTTTTCTCACTCTTCTTAGTTTTTTCCACTCTAGAAGGATTAGGTAGGTGCGTTCCTAATAACAATTCAAGTGCACAGACTAAGCTACGAGTTGCTACAAAGAATTTAGGTTTTAAATGCATTATTTATCAAAAAAAAACATATTCGAAGAAAGAAATTCCTTTTGAAGCATCCTTCTTCATCTTATTTTTTGCACACTTTGATCTAATTCTCTCAATGAATTTCCCATAAATTATTAAGTTTTTTTACTTGTACCACAAATAGCAATTTATACGGTTTGTGGAAAAACATGGTCAAGAACTTTAAAGCATTAGAGGGGATTCAAGGCCAATAGGAGATTGTGAGTTCCCAACATAGTGAACACAGGAATCTGCCCCAGAAATGCAGAATTGGCCTCTGCTGACATGGTTGAGAGTGTGCCACGTCACCGACTTTTTTTTGAAAAAATAAAATAAAATTTTGGACTTCTTTTTGCATTTCAAGACAATTTTTTTTTTTAAATTTAAAAAAAAAAATTGCTGACCTGACAGTATCAGGAACAATTTTGGAAACAGGGCTTTTGCAGTCTCCTCTTGGCCTCAAATCCCCTCTAATGGGTTAACCCCCAACTAGTAAAAACTTGGCCTAAATTACCGAGTTAATGTCTTTTGACCACACTGCTAATCAAGGATACGTGACATCAACGCTACCTTGTAACAATGAATATACATTTTTTTTTCTTCCTAATTTTCTACTTTCAAAACAAGAATATTTTTTTTCTTTTTTAATACTTTTGCGACCTTTTTTTTTTCCTATTTCTTTTTTCTTCTTATATCTTCCAAAGTTATAAATAAGCGCATTTTGACTTTATAACAAATAACAAACAATCGACAGAATAGTAACTAATAACAATCAACCAATGATTGATGGACAAATAACAAATAAGAAATCATCGACATGCAAATGACAAATAACAAAGGATTGACGGACAAATGATTAAGGTTTGGGTCTCCATTTTTGGTTGATTCAAACTATAGTCAATAGTCCGTTGCCATGAAGTTATTTTTCAAACATTTTGTCAGCTTTGCTACAATGACTTCAAGACTGAACTGCTTAGTGTGAAGGGTTGAAGGGCCTATATTTTTGAAATTCATGGATTTTTGGAATCTAATTATTTGGTAGAAATCGACAGACTTTTGACCCCTAGTTGTAGTGTAAAGTTCACTTTTACCTTCCAATCCTATAAATAAATGGGAAATTTCGTTAAAATGGCGCCATTTCGTTAAATTGGCGCTTTTGAGCAGTTTAGACTGCGCGGTCTGAACCGTTTTTTCTATCCTAGGATCTACACCTGTACTAGATTTTGGAAATCTACAACTCTCCTAGATTTCTGAAATCTATACCGATCCTAGATTTTTTAGATTTTTTGGTCTAATATCTATGCTTGTCATAGATTTCAGAAATCTAAAAGTGTCCTAGATATTAGCAATGTATACTTGTCCTAGATGTCAAGGTGTGAAAATGGCATGTGGAATACCGCCATTTTAACGAAATTCCCCATATAAGTTCACTTTTACTTTACTTTTACCTTCCAATCCTATAAATAAGTTCACTTTTACTTTACTTTTACCTTCCAATCTTATAAATAAGTTCACTTTTACTTTACTTTTACCTTCCAATCCTATAAATAAGTTCATTTTTACTTTACTTCTTATGATTCTTTTCTCTCTCTATATATATTTATATATTTATGTATATATATTTATATAAGTGTGAGTGTGTGTGCATATGTCTCTTTTTTATAAATTTTTTATAATAACATGTACTAGGAATAGAAGTAATATAGGACCAAACTTGTTGTAATTGATTGAAGTTAGGGTTTGTAAGGGTTTTGGGTTCTTTTTTCATTAGCTCATGAATTGCAGCTTGTTTATTCTATCATTTCTCCATAGGTGTCATGGCAAACATGATAGGTTCCATCTATGGTGATCCTAATCCGATTTGGTTGGCAGTGGGTCATGGTTTTGGACCCATAAATCCTAACCTCCCCAACATGGATGTGGATGCCGCATGTTTCATGATGGATGTAAGAGATTTATTGAGTATGTTTGGAGAAATCATTTGGCCGGCTCTACGTAAAGCCCCTTTGAGGGATTTAAATTTATTTGATGAGTGGTTGCATGTTTTCTCAAACCCCATCATTGTGAAGGTGCCTGCCGGGGTCACATCCGGAGAGAGGCAAGATAAAAAACGCTTGATTTGCCAGGAATTGCGGAGGAGTCACCAATTGACATTGACGGTCAATGGCGATGACGTGGTTCTTTCAAAGAACCAAGTAAGTATGCCTCTTCGAGCCATGGTAGAGGCCCTCGGTGCTTGTGGATACAAGGAATGACGAGTGGGGTTCTTCGGAATGAAGTGGGCCTATCCAAGGGCTCAATTCAAAATTGATCGTTAACATTGAAGGCTATAGGTCCATGAATTTTAGGCGTGCCTAGCTATGTTTTGGTATTCCAGAGATTAGCCTAGCTATATTTTAGGAATCTGGAATACCAAAACATAGCTAGGTACGCTAAAATTCATGGACCTGTAGCCTTCAATGTTGAACATGTCATGCACCCTTCCCTGTTTATATACTCGATCAGGGTATGCCTGACTCTCGCTGAAACTGAAAAGGTCCACCATTGTGGTTGGCAATGTCATACCGATGTCAAATTTGTTCCTTTTGGCTACGGCTAACGTACCGTAGATAGCCGTATGGAGTCACACGCAACGATCAATTTTGAATTGAGCCCTTGGATAGGCCCACTTCATTCCGAAGAACCCCACTCGTCATTCCCTGTATCCACAAGCACCGAGGGCCTCTACCATGGCTTGAAGAGGCATATTTACTTGGTTCTTTGAAAGAACCACGTCATTGCCGTTGACTGTCAATGTCAATTGGTGACTCCTCCGCAATTCCTGGCAAATCAAGCATTTTTTTATCTTGCCTCTCTCCGGATGTGACCCCGGCAGGCACCTTCACAATGATGGGGTCTGAGAAAACATGCAACCACTCATAAAATAAATTTAAATCCCTCAAAGGGGCTGAGGTTGCAGATGAATTGACCAAGATAGCTATATTGAACCCTGAGACGCCCATCGGTGCCACAAAAATTCGCTTTGATGATTTCACTTGAACGATACTGGATGGGGGACTGGATTTTTTCATCCAATTTTATTTTTGAGAGTTCCGTTTGAATGTGTTGTTACAGTTCATGATGGGAATATCGTCAGAAGAATTTTATTAGAGAGATCACAATATATGCCTCTGTAGTGAATGTTGGCAAATCTTGCTTTTGCCTCAGGTCTGAATTTCAGCCATACGAATGATCTTTCTTTGAATTTGAGATCAACGAATGATTTGAAGTCATTCCAGTACTGCAATTTTCAGATTATCTTAAGAGACTTCTAAATTTGGTTTACTTTCTTTTCTGCATAGTCTTTTTTTAACATAGCACGTCCTCTGCATATTCTTCTGCATGTGTTTTGGAACACCATGCGGTACTTGTGCAAATTCTTTAGTGAGGTTGCTCTTCTTCTGCACATTCTTTTGTTTGGTTTCTGTTCATGTTGGGAAATTGAGCAACATGGCCGTGTCAAAATATGGTTGCATTATTAGCGAGAGTTGTGTTATGTGACGTGATTCCAGGGATGGGGTTTGAGAGCGAGATTTTCAACGAGAGCAAGTTGAAGAAGTTGTCCGGGTCGACTGCCATTTATGACGATCGATATGCAGCTGCGGGGGCCTCTGTTCTCTAGAATGTGCAGCCATTTGTCGCCGGGTTTTGCTCATTGGCGGTGGCCCATAACAGCAATTTGGTGAATTACTCGGAGCTGAGGACAGAACTGATCATTTGTGTTAAGGCAGCCACAGTAACCACACCAAAAATTGACTTCTCCTGAAATTATGGAACCACTTGCATTTTGCTTCAAAGTCCAAAATTGTTCATTTTCTAAAACATATTGGTTATGCTATAGAGCTTATTTGTGCAATTTGGTAGATGTAAGCTAGGCATTCCAAAAGTGCCACTAACCCAATAGTGCCATTTACAGTCTATGTACATTTCCAAAATTAGATATATATATACCTATGTGGAAGAAATATTTATAGAATAGAACTTTGATCCTTCATAACATTTGCATACAATATCCAAATGTTGTGTTCTTTAGTGTGTTGGAACCTACATTCACTTGCCAATAAGAAAATAAAATTTTCAATAGTTTAATAATAGTAATCAAGCACAATAGCAATTAGTGGTGCTTCTAGGTTACCTATGTTAGGTACCTTATAGCAATCTACCATTTGTGTACCTGACAAATATAGTTACATGCTTAAATATGTGTTAGCACTAGTAAATCCCTACCTTAACTATAGTACCTTATCAAGTTAGTGGTGTTATTAGATATAAGGTAGACTACCCCATCATTGGTAGAATGGGAGCAAGTCCATGGTGGGCAAAATTGTGACGGTGGTGAGCATTCAAATTCTGAATGTTCCAGCTTCACAATTTTGCCCCAGTATGGAGTTTCTCCCATTATTTATATATATATATATAGGGGTAGTTTACCTTAAAACAAGATCAATGCAACTAGCTGTCATGGCATTGTGCACAACTTAATGTGCAAAATCAGACTATGCACTGATCCCGTTATAGCTCTGTTGAGATCCAGGGCTTATCAACGTGTACAAGCGGATGCTTAGCACCACCAAGCTAGCTAATGTAGGTTCACATTAGATTAGTTCTGAGTTTTGGCGATGATTGTGATCTTCTAAGACAAAAGCGAGAAGCAAGAAGTTGAATGTTTGCATCATATTGAAACCTATTGATGAACTATTCATCACTGAGAATACAGTGTCAAAGTATGCATAGAAGTACTACCATGCATGTTAATTCACTCAGACATGAAAGAATGACCTTGAAAATGGAGTGGAAAATATGAGTTCAGTGGGAAAAGTCGTAAAGTTATAATAGTGGAAATCCACGCGATAAAATTGCTTCGTCTTCGCTTCATTCATCCTTGTCTGTACAGTGGCATACGTTCAAACATGTAACATTGGACACAATTACGTCGTGTCCTGTCCAGCTTATCTTGTTGTACATTGAAATTCCAAGAATTTAACTTGATTCAACATCTTGCTACCCCTGGAATGCAGAGCAAAACACCATGCATGCCAAATATCCAATTGGAGCCGTTTAAATGCAACTAACATAGACATCGTCCGACTCGTCGGACTGTCCATCGAAATCAGATCCCTGCAACCAAGCAATTCAACTAATTCAGTTTGAGTGATTCTAATGACGAGTAACGATATGGATGGTTGTACTTTGCAATACATTAACAGGCATAATATGTGACGCATCTGATTAGCCCCTGAAATACTAAGCGACTGGGTCTGCTGTTTTGAGTATGTCATGTTGGACTATCTTAGGATCAGTTTTTATTTATTCTTTGACCACCACGAGCAATGTTCCACACTGATTTGGTGCTGAAAATTTTGGCCCACCAGTCTCAACTATATTAATTCTTCACAATGATCCAATTAGATTTTTGAAAGTCACGAATGCTTTGTCCTCAGCAAAGCAATAATAAAAAAGATGCACGCATCAATCAATTACCTGCCAAAAGTCATCTTCGTGAAGTCTTATCGGCGCGAAATACGTGCCAGCGCTAATTGTTGGTTTACCAACGGTTTTCCGCAACTTTGAACTTCGAACTTTGAACTTTAACTTGGATTGCTTCTTTGAAACTGCTAATTTCTCTGCTACGAGCATCATAACCGTCTCCTTCAAGCTCTTGATACTCTGCAAAGTTCAATTGACACACAACCTTCTCAAACGCACGAAACGGGATGAATCGCGTCCATGAAAGTTACGCGTATTCTAGGTTCATGCGAGATCCTGTTTAGCCTTGCACGATAAGATTTTTCGAAATATTATTGTATTACGTACTTAGGAAATTATGAAACTAATCCATAATGTGAAGGAGCTAGCTCAATTACCTCGTGGCATGCTCGAACTTCTTCCTTGATACTGGCCAGATCCTCCCACGCGTCCACGGGAGGCGCTGCTACAACTGCTGCTGCTCGAGCATTCACCACTCTGACGTCGCGGGTGTATCCGGTGGCCATATTGATTTGCTTCATGGTGCTCAAGTCCGCCACGTACTCGGCACCACGGGGGTGCTTGTAGCTTACCAGAGATCCAAGTTCCACGCAATCTTCACCTTCGGTGAGACTTTGCAGGATGGTGGCAGCCATGGCGGCGTCATATAGCCTCCATTCTGCATCGTCCCTCCACCAAACACCCGGGGAGGTGGGGTCCTCGCAAGCTCTGGTGATGCACATCTCGCAAAATTCAGAATTCAACAATTCCCCAAAGTAGCGTGACAATTAATACGAATAAGTCTCAGAGAACTCGAATCTTCGCAAGTGAAGGAAATGTCCAAACTAGATCGAAAGTCCAAGTTTCTCGACACTCAGCTCCGTCCACCTCTACCACTAATCGATCTAGCTAGAAGCGCAAGCGAAGTAACAACAACAGGGACTCCCTTCAGATAAGTTCCACTGATCGAGATTGCAGGCAAACTAGCTATTTCCAGGCTGGCACTGTAATCTTGAACTTGACATGGAACCATGCGCTTGCTACTTTCGTGATGGAAGGATTGCATTTCCACATGAACGTAATATATGTACTACACAGGGAGAAGGCACGCACTTCTGGATAACTGTCTGTCACGGAAGGCAAAACGGTGGCATAGATCGAAGTCTTCCAAATTGACTGCCAGTATACCGAAGATGGTTCGCTGGAAGATAAGGTGGATCCTTTCTGTGATGCAGGGTTTGTTTCTAAACTCGAACAGACACTTGAGTTCTCGGATATACATGCGCGCAAGGCTTAATTTGTTGTGCGCGCCGTGAAGTGTGACAAATCACTATGAGGTGATCTAGTAAGCTGACCACGACAACAAACTAAGTAAACTCGAGCCAGTTGGTGATGAACTGAAGCTTAGAATTGCGAAGTGGAGCATCCACATTGAATGCGCCACTCTCCATTCATGCGCGTCATGCATTACAGCTCCGTCTGCAGATGTGAAGTACAACTAGCCTTTCGACTGGAACTGAATTGAATTGATTGAATATCTTGGAAGATTATTCATTTATTTGTTTAATGACACGGTATATTGATAACAGTGACTTAACACCAAATTTTTAATTGCAAAAGCGAGAAATAAAAAAATTTACTATGAGACCGACGATGCCTGGAAGCGGTCGGTGGTGGAGGATGTGAAAATCACAGCAAAACACTAAAAAACACATCACACTGAGCTTAATTTTAATTGCTGAATGGAAGGATAGAAATTTACAATGGTGCAGGCGTGAAGCTAGTGGAAAGAATCACTAATACCAAGGTGGGTGGGTGTTTGGTGATGAAAAGACTAAAAGCACAAAAAATTATCTTTCGTGTCAAGCCCTTAGAAAAATTTGGAGGAAAAATATTTTAAAAGCCAAATCAAAATCTTCAATCACGCCTTGGTTGTCACTATCTTGACCATGATTACTAGGATTTTCCACCTTGTTGCCAACTATTTAGATGTTGATTCAATAACTTTACATTTGTAGTCACCTAAAATATACCAAAATTGGAGATATAGGTATAGATTGTAGCCACATGTACAAGGGCACCTTCATCTTATCACAAGTTTTTGTCATATTCTTTGTAGTTGTAATTTTTTTACTCTTAATTTTGCTTGACTTTTCCTACCAATAGCAATCTTTGAGGTTGCATTTTTGTTGTAGAAACCATTTAAAACTTTATGCACATGAATTAGGAAGATACTAGACTTTAAAGCCCAAATACATGAATGAACTATTATAGTTTATATACTTGAACTTGTGAGTTGTAGTTTTCATAATTCATGTGCATCCCATTTTGCACCACTCTTCAAAAACCTGATTGCCCTATTTTGCACTAGTCTAAGAACTATAATTGACAAAGATCGATGTTCTTGAGGGTTTTGTTGAAAAGCCATACAACTCACACTAATTCTTAACTTGGAGCCAGAATTTGCACCGAAAGTGAATTTGAGTGTCGCTTAATCTCAACCACTTACTTACTTAGAGCCCACATCCAAATTCCCTTAAAATTGAAAAAAACAAACTTGAATCCAAGACTGTAATAGTTGGCTGATTAGAACTTTGTGATTAAGAAGTGGAGAATTTGATGAAGTGAGGAAGTTTAGTTGATGATTGAGATGTACGTGAATACATTTTGAGACCAAGTTGTGACGCTGATTTGATCACCAATTCAGAAATAAAGATGAAAGTATTTTTAGCTGAATTGGTGTCCTGTGCTGAGTGTTGATGTATGTGTGCTCAAATGGAGTCCTGATTGGAGTATTTAGTTATGCCGGCTCTTTGTGCTGGAAGAGTTTCAATTGTGAATATGATGGAGGATATGATTGTGTAACCCAATTGGGAGTTTGGTAGCCTGATTGTTAACCTTGAAGCGCGCCGACGTCCATATTCTAGACGATGAACAGAGGGCTTCAAGGCCCTATTTCATCCAATTAACTTCTCATTTGTCAAATGTAATACTTAAATCTAGAAAAGACAATCTTCTTTAATGATCAAATTCATTAAATTCTGGAAAATGATATATCTGTACAAAGCTATCAGCGAAAATGTGCAAAAATTCAAAAAAGGATTGGACGCTTAAGGGTTAACTCTGCTAAGTTCCCAATGTGGTATGGTTGTCGAGTAGATGTGAGGTTATTAATTAAAATTGATTAAATTTTATTTATTTTTAACACATGGACAGTTTCCATTGCAGAGGAAAAAGTACAAAGAACCAGAGGCAAAGGCCTCGACTGATAACCTTTTTCTCTTTCTTTTTTTTCTAACTCAGTTCAAAATCCCAACCCTAAACCTAGCTAACAAGCCATCAGCATCGTAAAAGAAAACCCTATCAGTAAAGGTCCCCACACCTAACAATAACCCCCTCTCCAGCGCCAGCAGCAACAAAGGTCGAGACCACAGGGAACACAGAAGCTAGAAAGCCGGAGGAGAGAGCAGGTGGGAAAGGACCAGTCTGAGGCCCAACTTCCATGTGAGCCAAGCTGGTAGCAAAAGAGCTAGCAAGACAAGAAGCTCCCACTGAATGTGTTGTCTCACTCAGTGAGCGGAGAAGGAGGGTTCGAAGTTTCACCAATATCGGTGGACAAGCCCATTGGTGAAGCTTGATCGAACTTCAAGGAAATCGTTACATGTGCTTTTCTTACTCGACATCTCCCCACCCACTGGGTCCACATAGAAGTGTCATCACCCACTTCTCAGTGTAGCTCTCCCTGGCAAATTCTACCAGCCCAGTTCACATGGAAGCTGGCCCTTAGGTGAAGGTTCCCATCCGAGGGTGAGTTAGCTTCCAGCTCACATTTAAGGGGGATCTCTCACTGAAAAACTCATTTTGTAACCATGTATGATCAAAATGTTGGCGGGAGGAATGTTCCTTCTTTATCTGGGTATAACACACATAACCTGGTGGTTTTGAACCACGCAGCTCTGGCATGGTCGACACATGCTTCCCAGAGGACCTGCTCCAACTTGTGCACTGGCCAAGAATCGTTGTTGAATCATGTAGCATTTCTGTCAAGCCACACAACCCAGATAACTGAGTCTCTAAATAGGGACCACATTGTGGTACCTTTGCGTAATTAAAATTGATTTGACAAAGCATGAGGTATAGAAAATGAAGTACCTGGAGAATGAAAAAATTAATTCCAAATCGTGTTAAGAAGTGTCAGTTTTGCTGTAAGCAAAACAATGCAAGGCCAAGTTGTGATGATAAGTTTGAGCTGAAGCTACATAAGTCGAGAATTCAAGAGAGGGTACAGGCTGTAGTCCAATTCGGTTCCTGAGTAGCCCAGCAGGTTGCTGAGCAGTACAGTCCAAGTTGGAAACTGAGAAGCCAGTCAAGATAAAGCTAAGCTGCAGTGCCTATTTGGAAGTTGAAAGTTAAAAGAAGAAAATTTTAATTTTAATTTCTTTTAATATAAAAAAATTACATATATATAATTAATTTGGGAGGTTATTCTTACCCTTATGGCCTTTAAGAGGGGAGTGAAAAATATTGTAATTAGAATTACCATGTGAGGAAAAACACTTGTTTGTGGATTGAAGGAATAATTTACCTTCATAGTTTGGCTCCAATGACAATTGGGCATGTTTAGAAGTAAATCTATTTAGAAGTCTCCTTGGAATGAACTTGACACTAAGGATTTAGTTTTCCCAATAGGTTCTAGATCTATCTACAATGATTGACTCTAGGGTACCTCTACCTTACACAATGTGACAACAATGTGACGAAAAGTGGCGTACCACCCAAGTCAATTAATAAGCCCCCCCCCCCCCCCCCCTCCCTCCTCTCTCAAAAAATTTACAAGCCATTGATTTAAAAAAGAAAAAAAAACTTACCTTTGTAATCACCGTTGATTTCTCGAAAATTCCCAAGCCATTGATCATGTAAGATTTAATTTCAACCGTTTAGATACAAATATGGATATTGTACATGGATTATATGGATTATATGGATACAGTCTAGATACGATCCAGATACAAATATAGGTACAGATATAGATACAAATACAGATACAAATATATATATATATATATATATATATATATATATATATATATATATATATATATATATATATATATATAGGAACACATGTCCCATAATGTTTGTCAATCAAGTTGGTTTCAAGAAATTATAAGAGGAGATGGGAGGGAGGGAAATGAAGATTTAAAAGTTAAAAAGTTAAAAAAAAATTGGGGTGCGTAGTGATTGTGCACCCAAAAAAAAAATTAATTTTAAATTATTTGGCTTGTAAGAACATGCCAAGTGTACTAAATTAAAATTTTAAGTTTTTTAGAATTGACAGTTATTGCCACTTTTTGGTACATTGTTCACACAATGTACCAAAAAGTGGCAATAACTACCAATCCATTGAAAGCCTTGAATGATCACAATTATCGCTTTCATCAATTTTGCAACTACCCTAATGATTGGAATCTTTTTGAATTCAACTTGCTTAAAGGAGGAAAACTTTCTTTCAACACACCCATCCAACAGATATGCCTAATTCATTAAATGGTTGGCAATGGATTGCCATCCCATAGCATTCAAATTGACAAGAATTTTTTTTGGGGCCATGCAAAAAATCGTGCAATTGTAATTCACAAGGTCACATTTGTATGAAAAAGCATCCAAAATGGTAGTGCCTCTTTATATTCATTCTTTGAGGCAAGTTGGCTACATGCTTGAAAATATTCAAATCATTTGGAATTGTATGATACATATAGGAAAAAATAGTAAGTAGAAAGAAGTAGAGGATGATTCAAAATACTAAATTGAAAAGAATTTAGTTATGAAATTGGAAAATTTGAATTCCATTAGTAATAATGTTGTGATAAGTAATCTACATCCAATGATTTTCTTTTATTTCAGAAATATTGAAAATTGCATACAATAAAGGACTTCAAAATTAGGGATGTCATAAATGCCTAGAAACGAAAACTCCTCATAATTTTCATCTCATTTATTGGAATGGAATTATTGAAAATTTTCCACTTAGATAAACCCTGAAATAAGCCACATATCATATGGTAACTTCTTAACCATGTAGTCAAAAGTTATGAGAACTATTAAGTATTAAAGCTACTCCTTGACTACATATTGCAAGAAAATTTTAGAAGAAAAAAATGAAAATTCCATTTGCAGTATGTTGTCCAAAAATTTATGTTGCCAAAAAACATGCTTTGGAACTATAGGAGTAAAATGGGTGGTATGTGCACTTCCAACTATATGTGAGACCGTATGATATGAAATTAGGATGATTGCAGTGCCCCTTGTAAATTCTTGCCTAAAACTGATTGACAGACTTGAATTGCTATTGGATAAACCTAATTTTACAACTTTGGAAATTCATGATTGAACTTTGAAAATTCATTTGGTGTCCAAAAAATGCGCAAGATTAGAATCTAAATTATTCCTATAACTTCCAATAGGATCCAATAATTTAAAAAAATCTAATTAAAGATTGTTCATTCAAATACAGTCAAGTGTAGTTCATTTACTAATTCTTGTAACACACAAGATAAAATTTGGCATGTAAGAATGATTTCCAATTCTAACTTGGGATGTTTCATCTAATGCAACCAATCCCTAAAGGACCAAGGGTGTTTGAGCATAGCTATTGTTTTGTTGACTAGCTCTTGTAATAAGCATAAAATTTTTCATTTGTATGGAATAATTTTGTAATCATCACCATTGAAAAGAAAGAAGACTTATAGTGTAGCTATCCTATACAAAATAGATTAACAAAATTGGTCAATTTTTGAGAAAATGCCACCATTAACAAGATTGATTAAAGATATTTGGTTAGGTAATACTTTGTACATATGCTAAAATGGAAATGTTGAAATTAGAATGCTCAAATGTGCACAAAAAATTTTGATTTTTTTCCATGGGATCATATTGCCATAATATCTATATGCAATTTTTTTCAAATAATTTTGAGGTATAGGAAGAAAAGATATGAGCATGTGGAGTGACAAACCACATTGTCTCTTCTATTTTCAAAAAATTCACCAAAAATTGCACACTTGATCATTTCTCAATTAGATTGTACCAATGGATTCAACACAAAAAAAACATCTACCGTAGGGTATCCTTGTTGTTCATGAGCTATTAGTGTGGTTATTGTATAGAATTTTCTACAAATGTAGTTGCAAAAGCCACATGTGGCCTTATGGTCCTTTTAGAGTTAGAAGTCAAAGGAAAGGTGGATATGACTATTTTAATATATTCAATGTTTTGATTATTTATACAATTGATTAGAAGTAAATATTGATTAAAAAAATTTAATATTTTCATTTTTAGAGTTGAAAATACTATTGTGCACTTATCCTAAAGAATGTGGATTTGAAATTTAGAAGATATGTTCTTCTAATATTACTCTCTCCATACTATGAATTTTGAAAAGAAATTGAGATTAATTTTGAAAGAAAAAATGTACATGTAGATGGTTCTTATTTGTCTTAGAAATTAAATCTTGAAAGTTTATTCACCATGATTTTCAACTGAGATTTTCAATCAATTATCACATGAACTTATAAATTACATCTAAAAAATTCACCAAAAATAGAGCATTGATTTTTTGAAACTTAAATTTTATTATGCTTAATTGAGATTGTATAAAAACTATTTAAAAGTACATTATTAATTATTTAATACAAAAATATCAATTTAATTTCACACTCTCAATCCTTGAAGTTTGTAGACTATGTTTTCACCAAAAACACTCCCAAACTGTCAATTCTAACACATGTACTAAACTTTTGGAAAAAGAATTTGATACATATAACTATGGTATCTTGTAGTATGTTAGTTTGAAAAGACAGAGAAAAAAGTTCAAAATTTTTTACTATGAAGGTTGCAAGATATTAATGTTTGAATTGACTACTAATAATCTTTTTCTTGCCTTGCAAAAAATTGGGCACTTGCACTTCACAAACTTACATTTGCATGAAAAAATATCCAAAATGCTAGAGCTTTTTTTGCTTCATTCTTCAAGGCAAACTAGCCACATGCTTGTAGAATTTCAAATCATTTGGAATTGTACAACATATAGGAAAAAAATAGAAAGTAGAAATAAATAGATAATGATTCAAATTTTTTTGTTAAGAATTTAGTTATGAGATTGAAAAATGCCCATTCCAGGGTTCAAATGTTCTAATAAAAATTCTACATCCAATTTTTTTTTAATTTCCAAAAATATTAAAAATTGATTAGAATAAATGACTTTAAAGTTTACTTTGATCACCCTAGAATTTACTACTTAAAATTGCCATGAGAACTTGTGTGTTAAGTTCTAGCTCAAGGATGGAGTTAGATCATCCACAGTGTGCAACAAGGGCTTATATGAATGGAGTAGACCATACATGTAATATTAAATGCTTACAATATATATATTTTAAAATACTATTGTTGTATCCTAATCTATTGTAGCATATAAAATAATAAACACTCTAATCTTTCATAATCATATGAGAAAAAATTTGTTTGTAATAGCTATCCATTTTCATTTACCATTTAAATCCTCATCTCCTAACTTTAATATAGAAAGAAGACAAGTCAATATCAATAGGTTGCATGCATTCTATGCAATCAAGATTTATTGTCATTTCAAAAAAATAAAAGTTAAATAAAATAAAAATGCAATTTACAATAAAAAATAAACTAAGGATAAAATGTAAGGAGAAATTTCACAATTTTAAAGATAATTTAGATATGCAATTTTTTCTTTGAATAATTAAAAATAAAAACAATCCTTCCATATTTATTGGCAAAATGGAGCACACAAATAAAAGGATTTGGATATTAGATTGTGTGAACCTATACATAACAATTGCATTTGAGGTTTCATAGCATTGTAACTTCAAAACTTGTATAAATATTTGAAGGCAAAAATGGAGACAAAGATGGAATAAGAAGCATCCAAGTCTAAAGTAATGGTGCATCTAAGTACATTCAAACGAGACACTTTCCACTCTCTTGACATCTAAAAGTTAGTACTTAGTAGCCTTGAATGAATACTTTTATGACTCAAAATCACTATAAGCTTTAAACTAATAAGCAATCATAGGCAAATAACTTTTTGAAGCAACCAATAAAGACTAAAGTATTTATAGAAAATTTCATTAAAATAGAAATATTCCATATATCATTTTCAGAGTGTATAGTGTGAATTGTCATAGTAGAATCTAGGACAATTACAAATTTTAGACATCTTTAAGATGTGTAGATTTTAGAAATCTAGGGTGGATATAGATTCTAGACTACATGGTCTAAATTGTAATAAGTGTCAAAGTTGTGTATTTTTTGTTATTTTAATGAAAATTGCCATATTTTGTGATTGAATATTTATTTAAGATTAGTCTAGTGATATGATTATGATATCCCATATTGTCAATTTTGAAAACTTGTAAAATATTATCTTAAATTTAGAAACAATTTTCTTGAGTTTGATAGTAATCTTGTTTACAAAAATAATTTAACCCCAAAATTAAATTAGACATGCCCTAAATCACACTTTGTCTAAAATCACCATCATCACCTAGTTTGTGTAGGTATCTAGAGAATCTAACCCCAAATTTTTTTGTTCCTTTATGACTTTTACATTTGGTAAATGAATTTTGGATTCTTTTGTGCATTGAAACTTGTTTCATTTTGCAATAGGAAAACATGAAAATTTGAATTGTCTAATAACATTAAATGAAATTTGAGGGCAAGAAGAAATTGTTTTGGGATTGTTCCCCGACAATTCCTAATGCTATGCAAGAATTGAAAATCAACCCTAACAACCTAATTTTTTGAATTTTTATTAATTTTTTTTTTGAAAATTCCAAAAATTATTAAGAAATTGAAAACTAAATTGAAAATTGAAACTTTTTAAAAATAAAATAAAATAAAAAATATATAGTGGAATAGCCTTGGCCATGTTAAATTAATAATGTGGCATTGTTCCTAGACTTCCTACAATCCAAGAACTTGCAATCTCTTCTTGCCCTCAAATTTCATCTAATGGTTGAAGTGGCGTAATTCCATTTTCAATCCATTTCCATCACTATATGTTGGCCCCATTTCCATCCATTCCACCATCACCAAATCTATCTAGAGATTAATCCGACAAAATTAGTGCATTAATGTTAGTAAGGGTAATGTGTCAATAGGTGATTGGTGAATACTTCAATGGTAATTGGTACGTAAGAATGTGGTTATAGGTTATATGTAGGGCATTCATGATCTTAGTCTATGGAAGCTTTTGTAACTTAGGGTTGATCACTTTTTAAAATCACAAAAATTACAATTTTCATCATAAAGTTATTATTCTAAATGGGTTTGACTCGTGGAACATGTGCACACCTTTGGAAAATATGTGCCCTTCTTGGCATTGGCATTGGCTCCAAGATAGTCAAATTGCAAATCAGGATGGTACTATGCTTATCTACCTTAATAGTAACTATGTAGCACTAATTAAAAAGAGTGGCGCTTTGAGGTGTCCCTACCTTAGTGGGCTAGGCAAAGTGAAGCCCTCCGGTGAGGCCGGTAACTTAGTGTTCGATGCTACACTGTACATATTTTGACCCTCCACATCTCGACAGACGCATCTGTACAGAACCCCCTTGTTCTCAATGTCGTTAGTGAATCCGAATAGGAATTCTATATGGGGTGGAAGACTTGAATTAATCTCGAAAGGATTGGGGATTTGGGGCTCAGTCGCTTGAGCATCGATTTTCATCACTTAGGGTTTGGGAGTTTGCGGAGTTCTTTTGTAGTTCTCCACCAATTTCGAATTGAACACTGACGTGAATTTTTCTTCTGCCTGGCCTTCGCGGACTGGATGCATTTGCACTCATAGTCAGGATTGATTGACCTGGATCCCGTCTTCCTCTGCGCAAGTTAGTTTAGATCTTTCTATGCTTGTCAAATTTCTGTCTTGGCTTGATCTGGAGGAATATTTTGCAGTCACCTACTCGGGCATTTATTTAGCGTGGGAGAATTCATTCCATATGCTATGGAGTGAGCATCTCGTAGTATGGGCCATTGGGCCAGGTCCTGTGCTTATTCGGTGACACGGTTTCGCCAGTCTGGCGAGTACTAAAATAGTGGTAGGGGGCTCGAAATTCAACTGACTTTCTCTGAACCGCCCATATAAACCGCCCAAAAACCATGCGCGGGAGTGGTAAAATTGTGAGAACTGTGGTCATTGTGAAATTTAGTTGGGAAGTGCATGGTTTTTGGATGTTCGGTACAGGAATGAAGTACAGGAATCAAGCTATTGCTGCAATTACTTTTTGCAGTAAAGTGTGCTAAGATGCAAATGATATTGCTGCAATTACTTTTTGGCTTATCCTCTTCGGCTTATATGGACGCTTCAACAGCCTCCTACCACTATAGAAAACATGAATTGTCCGTGCCAGGGCCGACTTGGAAGCCAAGGATAATGCCGGTGCCACTTGTGACATGTTGCGCCTGCTGCAAGGTGAGTGTTTTAGGTTTAAAGTGATCGCTTAGGTGTAGTTTCGATTTTCAGACAGATCTTTTGCTGCTGGTTGTCACTGAAGCTCAAGGCGCTTCGTGGAGTGAGAGCTGTTGGCGTTTCGATTGCTTCAATTTGGCGAAGTAGGACGTTTCCTATCTCTGTAGCTCAACCCTCATTTTCACTCAAATTCGTGCCTCGAACTTTCTACAGAATTTGGATTGATTGTGGATACTTTGGTGGAGCTCGGTTTGTTGTTCTGCCTTCTAAGGTAACCAGTCCTTGTCCGTTTTAGGTCCGTTTAACTTCATCCCCGTTTTGGGTTCCCGAGAACTTGGAACCGGGAATTGCTAGAGGGTCGTGAATATTAGTTCTCGTGAGAGTCTTGTCTTCGGGGTTCAATTGCAGGCTGCACAGCGAAATCTTCTGCAATCTTATGATCGTAAACTGATTGGTGTGTGTGCCAGGAATTGATAGCATTGTTGCACTTTGAGCACTCACTCGCCTCTCTGGGCATTAGAAGTTTAGTTGAAGTGGGCCAATCTTCAATTTGATAGAATCACACTTCGGAATGAGTGAGCTTCGCTACTGCTGCACCGTCGAGGGTTTCACTGAAACCGAAAGTGACAGAGCTCGCGGAAGTTGCCCGCTGCAGCATGTCTCAGTGACGGGCCTCATCCGGGATGCAGTGGCCCAATACACTGTGGTGCAAAGCTACGCCAATCCGCTAAAGAATGCCGCCATTGAAGCTGCGTACTCGTTCCCCTTATACGAAGGAGCAGCTGTGATAGGCTTCGAAGCTGAAGTAGATGGCCGGAAGATTGTTGGCAATGTGCGAGAGAAAGCTGCAGCGAAGGAGGACTATGAGAAGGCGAAGAAAGCAGGAAAAGTGGCCAGTTTATTGGAACAAGAGACTCCGGATGTTTTCCAGGCTTGCGTAGGCAACATTCCTCCTTCGAAGAGCGTCTCCATTCGCATCACTCTCATCACCGACCTCCGACAAGACGCCGAGGAGAATCAAGTGCGCTTCGTCGTGCCCACCACCATCGCCCCGAGGTATGGCTATCGCAACGGTGCGCCTGAGGATTCCAACATCGACACCTCGGCCTCCAAGCTCGTTGTCGACATGGGTTGCGAAATGTCCAAGGCCATCACCTCCATTCAATCGCCTTCTCACACCATCGCAGTCCAACTTGGCACCACCTCGAACGATCAGACTTCGCTCAGCCCTAATCGTGCTCGAGTGAGCCTCACGACGGATGCGCTTCTGGATTCGGACCTTGTCATCATCGTGCAGGCCCTGGGTCTGGATGAACCGCGAGCTTTGGTGGAACTCCACCCTAGAGACAAAACTCACGCGATTTCCCTAACATTTGCGCCTCGCTTCACGGTCAATCCGCTTCGCTCATCCGAGTTCATCTTCATTGTCGATCGATCTGGCTCCATGGACGGCAGGCGAATCAAGCAAGCGGGTGCGGCACTGGAGCTCTTCCTCAGATCCATCCCCTGTGAAGATCACTACTTCAATGTGATCGGATTTGGATCCAACCACAAAGCGCTCTTCCCCAAGTCCGTCGCCTACAACGAAGACTCGTTGAAACAAGCAACTCGTTACGCACAAACTCTGGAGGCGGACATGGGTGGCACCGAGATTGCAGGAGCTGTCGAAGAAGCTTTCCAACGTCGACGTCGCGATGTGCCATCGCAGCTCTTCGTGCTCACGGATGGAGAGGTTTGGGGTGTTGATACTTTGTGCGCAACCATTAGGGAGGCTGTTGATGAAGGTGAGAGGAGCAACGCCTTTGTGAGAGTGTTTTCGTTAGGGATTGGGGACGCGGTGTCGCATGACCTCGTGGAATCGGTGGCGAGAGCTGGAGGTGGCTATGCCCAGTTCGTGTTGGAGGGCGAGCGAATGGAGAAGAAAGTGCTCAACATGCTGAAAGCAGCGCTCGTGCCGGCTGTTACTGATGTGGGAGTGCAGTGGTCGGATGAAGTTTGGAACTCCAAGGAATCTGGAGCTCTGGTGGAGGGTTTTGTGGTTGTTGAGGCTGATGATCCACAACCTGCTGTTACGGATCCTCCTCCCACCATCGAGAAAGAGCCCATCAACTTATACTCAACGTCCCAAGAGCCACCTTCACCGCCATCACCAACCCTGCCACCCCCACCGGACGTCATCGCCCCAATTCAACAGGCTCCGTTCAAGATTCCCATCTTATGCCGTGGCGCGAGGTTCACAATCTACGCTATTCTCGCACCCACTGTTCCAATACCCACAGAACTCGTGTTGCGAGGCTCATCTCCAGACGGACCCGTGGAGCTCAAGGTCAAAACGCACTTGGTTCACGACGCATCCCAGCCGATGCTTCATTCTTTGGCAGCTCGCGCGTTGGTGCGAGATCTGGAAGAAGGGTCATCGTACATCCACGCTCTTGGCAACAAATCCAGAACAGTCACACAGCAGCAGACGTTGGAGAGGCTTAATGTTCACCTAGAGAAAGAAGGGAAGAGGCTCACAACTAACCTGCCATTACACTCCAATCATGTGACGGAGCTCACCAAAAAGCAGATTCTGGACATTGCCACGCGGTACAGCTTGTCTAGCAAACACACCAGTTGGGTGGCCATTGACGAAGCTACTCAGCAGAACCTCGTTTACGAGAAGGTTGAAAGTTCCTTCGAGCTCGAGTCGTATCAACCGTCTCCCAGATTATATGCGCCAAGGTTGAAACTGATAGCACAGCACTCGTATCAATCGGCCCCCATGTTCAAGTACAGTGCGTCAACGTTATCTGATGAGGAAGAAGAAGATGATGGCGGTTTCGACTTGATGGGTGATAGCACTGTCGCTGCGCCAGTCTACGGAGCAACAGCGTCTCTTCCATTTCCTTCGCTAGTTTCAGATTCGTGTGAGTCGCCAGTTGCAGAGTCGGCAGCTCCAAATGAGGAAGCCACTGAAACCGTTGTAGACACTGATCCCCATGTGCGCTTGCAATCTATTCTGCAACACCAGTCTTTTGATGGCTCCTTTCCTCTCACTCCCAAGATCGCAGCTTTCTTCTCGACCACCGTGGAAGAGTTAAACGTGAGATTGGAGGAAGTGCGGAAGCAATCTGGGTTGACTCTTTCAGAGTCGGAATGGGAGACCGTCTGGGCCACCTGCTTAGCTGTGGAGTTCATGAGGACGCAGCTACCAGAGCTGCAAGACGAATGGGAGCTGGTTGTGGAGAAAGCTGAAAGGAGAGTGCAAGTGTTGACGAAGACACAGGATGTGGTGGCAATCAAACAGGCCGCGGCACTAGTTGCTGCTGGCGGTGGTGAACAATTACGTGCAGAGGTTGTGCCTACAACCAAAGCGGGGGACGACACTGCTCCCGTTGAAGACGTCAAAGGGGTTCCTGAACCTGCTGCTGTTGAAGTTGAGAAGCCCTGAACGCAAGAATTGGGAAACCGCTGTAGCCTATTTTGTTTCATCAACTCCTGTCCTGGCCAGTGCATGGGTTTAAATTGGTTCACCATTCCAAAGAATCGTTGTCTGCGCTGCCCAAAGTTAGGAATTAGAAAAGGAGGAACTGAGGAACTCTGCTGTAGAATTGGAGTGCTGCTTTAGTATAAAAGCATCAGAAGAATTTTGTGCAATACAGTGTATGTAGTGACTGACATAGCTCGGACAATGACGATAAACTCTTACTTTAGTGTAGATATTTGACTGCAAATCTTGCAAATTGTACGGTATCAAGTGGATTGTGCAAGTTTGAACCCCAGAGCACTGGGAGTCTCCAACGCTTCAAAGTGGTGACTTCTGTAACAATAGGAGTTACTGAATAGAAGAAAATTGTGTGCAAATTGTATCATGAGTTTTGTGCAAAGGGCTAACCTCAAAGTAGGGAAAAAATTGTTGTTTTCTATAGATGTGGATGTTGAATGATATAATAGGATTTGAATGTCTTGCTTGACTCCTCAATGAAGCCATTTATATGAATATTTGATAGATTACTACAAATTTCAAAAGTCATGACTTTAGTTTCAACTAACTTCAAATTGAAATCTATTTTAAAACCTTATGAGGATGAAAGCTAGACACTGAAGATACAAGAATTTTTTTACCTCTTCTTTTGGTTTATGAAATTAAAGAAGACAAAACTCTGGTAGAGTTTAAACATAAGCAAATTAAGAAGTGTGTGTGTTAAAAAACCAAGCTTGTCAATTGATACACCCTTTCTTTAGGAAAAAGGTAATGTTCCAATTATTATAGTTGGGTGAAAATTAAAGAAAAAAAACACAAAACCAAAAGTATCCTTGGTGATATCAAATAATACAACTATTTGTGTTTTGTATCCATCTACTATTGAATTATATTTTGTTTCTAATTTTAGGGTTGTATTATAGAAATATAAATTAATAAAATTGATATGAATAAATGAAAATAAAAAATAATTCAAGGAATGGCATTTGGATAGTCTTTAAATTTGGACAACAATTCTAAAATGGTTGATTGGGCATTTAGGGGTGCATGGGTTAAATTCTTACTAGTTACCACAAAAAGTTGGCCCTGATGCAAAAGAAGTGGGTTGATGTGGATAATTCTCTTGTGGCATTGAATATGCTATAAGCAACAAGATTGAGACCTTCATATACAATATCCTAATACAATTGTATTCTCCAAATGAATTCACTTTTCAAAAGCTTATGTTAGAAATTCTACGTTAAACTACAAGCCCTTTTCTAATGTGGAGTAGACACATTTTGTTTTCGTAGACAATGAGGATTTTAGGGAATCTACAAGCTGTCAAAGCACCAAATATTATCAACTATTTAAACTATTTTGTAAATTTCAACTTTGATATTTCACAAACTATAATTTGATATTGGAAAAATTATAAAAACATCTATACTTTAAAATACACTATTTGTTTTGTTTGTTTGTTACGTTGAGATCTCATGAACTATACATTTCCTTGTCATATTCTTTATACTATTAGAAAGCTCTCTATGAAGAGGGGTGATTGGGCTTTGTTTCATGGTGTTCCAACCTATGGTGGGAAAGTTGTTGAATTTCAAAGTTTTTATGGATTAAAAAATTAGAGAATTACTTCTATTTTGATTTTGACTGTGGCAACAATATAGGGCACACTAGTCTACACCTTAACCCCTAAAGGACCATTGTTCCCTCAAGGGACAAAATGGATTTCGGGCAAGTTCCTATGACTTCAATTTTTGGTGAAACCTTTTGAAACTTTATCGCAAGGTAGAAAAATTGATTAGCTTTGTAGGAATGTAGTTTTTATTTCAATTGGTGACTGGGAGCAAAAGTTATACCACAAAAAACCCAAATTTTCATTCAATGGGTAGAATTTTTTTTGCAAAAAGTCAAAATTTAATTAAATTTTTTTTTTGAAATAATATATTTTTGCCTACATGTGAAGCTTTGATTCATTCTATTTGGACTTATAATGAGAAAGTTATGGACAATCTTGTTTTTTGGGCAATCTAAACAATTTGTTGAAAAAATAACTTATAGGATTCAATTCTGAATGCAATTTTCACAGGGTGAATGCAAGAAACACTTGTACTATTTGTTGCGTTTTACTACAGTACTCATGACTTTTTATGGAGTACTTTAAAATTTGAAAATTAATTTGAAAAAAATTTAAAAATTAATTTGAAAAAAATTTAAAAAATATGAAAAATGTATAGACCTCTAAGATGAAGGTTTTCACCAAAGGAAATTGATAGAAAAATTCTCTAAGTAGGAGAATTTAAAAAGTGTCAAACCTCAAGAAAATACATACCTTCATGTTTTAATTCGGGAAAAATAGAAAAAATAAGTAAATACAAAAAATAAAAACTGGCCATTTGCAACAACTCTATGGAGATGGTCATCGACCAAAAAAACCACCAAAATAATATTTTATATGTTTCAAAATTCAAGCAGAAAGAAGCTCACTTTGTAGACTTCCACACCACATAAAAATAACTTTTTTCAAAATACCTCACATGGAGTGATGTAAAACTACTAGAAGACCATCTCATCCAAATTTCATCTCAAAATCATTAAAAAGAGGTACTCCTTAGTACTAAAAACCTCCAAATTGGCATTTGTGACATTTAATCACTAGTACTATTTTAGTATTAAATTATTTTTTAAAATTATGAAAAGATTATGTAAGGTGTATGATAGTCATGAGTACCTTCTCTAGAAATCTTGAGTCATTTCGAGAAAAAATGCAAAAGTTATGGCTAAAAAATAGATCAGCACTTAGGTGGTGACGGGAAATAGTACAAGTGTTTCTTGCATTTACCCCACAATTTTTCAAAAGAATTGTTGGACAAGGTTATGTTTACTTGCTAGGACAATCTCATCATTGGGATTATTGTATTTGAATCCCATCTTAGAATTATTAACCATTTAGTTTTTCTTTCAATCTTGGACCTACATGTACTGAACAATTTTTTAAAGAATGAAAATCAAGTATTTTTTGTGTGAAATTTTTTTCCTAGACTTTCAACTCAATTTCTTAACACAAAAAGTTATAAATTCATGGTCTCTAGTGCAAATTTTCTTTACAAACGCCAATCAAAGTCATCTAAAATTGCACACCATAGTCCAAAACAACTTGTATTTCCAACTTTGAATGCTCATATCTTCCAATCTATACTGTCAAACTTTATGAAATTTTTATCACATGATCTCAATCAAGTTAAGTACAAGATTTTATGGTTATAGTCTTAAGAATTTTTTTTCCTTAGGTGAATGCAACAGAAATGGCAGTTTTGAGAGGTTTTTGATAGAAAAAAGGCCTTGGTCCTTTAGGGGCTAAGATACGGTGTTTGTTTTGTTTGCTACATTGAAATCTTTGGGCCCATGCATCCCCAAATTGTGTGTGCTTGGTAGCTTCAAGAAGTCCTCAGTGAAGAAGGATGTGTGGGCTTTGTTTCATGGCATTTTAACCTATGGTAGGAAAATTATGGATTTTTTAGTTGTTTTTCATCTTGAATACTGCTAAATTATGCTAAATTATGTATTTTTTGGACCACGTATCTTCTAATCATGTGCTTGGTACCCTCAAAAAGTTTTCAACGAGGAGGGGTGCATAATTGCATGAGCTTTGCTTTGTAGCATTTGGACCTACAGTGTAAAATTTATCAAATTTTGAAGTTTTTAATAGAATAAAGAAATGAGAAAATTGTTTTTACTTTACATTTTGTTTGTGGCAACAAAACACGGCACACTAGTCTATACTTTTAGATAGGCTATTTATTTTGTTTTGTTTGTTTGTTATCTTCACATCTCCTAGACCATGCATCCCTTAACCTCTTAAGGAAATACTCCGTATAATGTATCTTCTTCAAATTTTCAATGGCAAATTCTCAATAGAGTGAAACAAATCTCAAGATTTTGTAAACTAGGATCTTGTAGAGTAATAAATTTGCATACATGTTGTATTGTTTGATTTTCAAATTTTGAATGTGAGAAGTATATAAAATTTTATTTAGAAAATGTAGAGTTGTAAAAAAAATATCTTTATTCTTTATAAAAAAACAAGATATGAACAAATATTTACAAATTTATATGTTTAGCAATTTGAAAAATAAAAAGTTCAATCTAGTGTAATTAAGAACACAAAATAATTAAATTCATTCTAATTTCTTTTGAATATGTTCCAAAAAATATGATAATAATAAGAAAATTTAAATCAAAAAATTTAAACATCTATTTAAAAAGAAATTAGGATCCAATTTGGTCAATATTTGCTTTCTACTCCTTTTGTTTAAAAATGTATACAAATTTGAGGGTGTTTTTTCATTTTTCAAAATCTTAAATAAAAAATACCAAATTTGCCTTTAATTCCAATACGATTGATTTTGGGGGGGATAAAAAAGAATTATTCATCTTCTTATAAAGTTTTTTCTCAAAAATTTGTGTTTTTTGCCAATGAAGTTGATCATACATAGTTGTTATAATTTAAAAATTCAATGGTAAAAAATTTTCACAATTAATTCTATGTATACTAAACAAAGTAGTCTTCACTTTTGTATGGTTGAAATTAAAAATTTCAAGCATATCTATGTGCAAAAAATATCAAAGTGACACAATTCATTGAAAAACTTCATTGTCAAAAAGTCATTGGAACTTGAGAGGTCAATTGCATTTTTGGTACTATCGAAAAGTCCTTGGCAAGGAAGGGTAGAAGGGTACCCAACAACACTAGTTTGTGAGCCTAAAAGCATGAACTTGAGAGTTGTGAGCGTAAGTGTTGTGAGCCCATAGCATTAACCAAAAAAAACTTTGAATTTTTTTGGCCAAAAGAGAAGAAAGTGAAGTCATTTAAAAAAAACTATTTAAAGTAAAATTTCAGCCCTATGATTGTGGACCTATGACCATGAAAGTGTGGTTAACAAATTTTAAAATTTCAAACCCCAGTATCTCCAAAGAGCCTCTCAATACCTACCAAAAAAAATTTGGAATTTTGGAATTTTCTTTTTTTTAATCCGTGACTCCATCACCCAAAATTGATCTCTCGGTATTTAGAGAAGGGTGTAAAAGGTGACAAAGTCACCAAAAAAGTGAACTAGTGAAAAAAGAAGTTTTGAGAGCTCTAGCCCCTCTACCTCCAAAAACCCTCTCAATATTGAGAGGGTTTTTGGAGGGTGATGGAGTTGCAAAAAAATAGAAAAATAGAAAAAGGATTGAAAAAATTTTGAAAAAATTTTGAATTTTTTTTTTGAAAAAAAGAATTTTGAAAGTCACAAATTTCAAATCCCACAAGGAGGTTACTAGCTATAAAATCCTAAATTCTTAAAGTATGGTAATAGGTCCACATCCTGAAAATCACTAAAAATTTCACCAAAAATTCTAGACTCACACTCTTAGGCTCACAAAATAGCACCCCCAGTGTTTTGATTTATAATAGAAAAGTTATTGAATTTCAATGCTTGAATGCCAACTAAAAAATTAGAAAATTATTTTTACTTTGATTTTGATTGGGACAATGGTACAAGGCATACGGTAGAGTGGATTAATTTCCTTTTGAGAGCCCCAATACTGTAACCTCTTCCAAGATTGGAATTTCATCAAGGAAAATTGTATCATGAGATGTGCAAGTCATGCCTTCACATGCAAAGGTCTCTAATTCGATAGTTCTTCTATTCCTTAGAGCATTCCCACTAGTGCCCACTCAATCTAATGTGCTACTAGAGCCTTGGTGTAGTGAAGGTTGAAGCAAATTGAAGAGACCCCAACATTCCTTGCTTCCCTCACATTTGAAAATCTATAATCCCACATCCTGAGACCACGTGTCTACTTGCATAGCTTTAGCACCCACTGTTGCGACCTTGCTACTTCCAAAACAAGCATGCAAACAAAGTCTCACAACAAGGATCTCCCTAATTCTCGATTCTAAGCCACTTGAGAGGGCTCCCTATTGTTGAGTGACCGTGTTCATTTTTCAAGTGTTTGCTCTATAATTGGGTGTTGCAAAAGTGACAATGAAAACAAACAAACTCAAAGGACACCTTGGGAGTTGTTCAAGCCACCTCTAGTGCGCGGTGGTGCTCATGCTCTCACTCTTTTTGTCCTCCTCCATGTAACTGCATGTGAAGAATGCCTCAATCCTAAATCACTCTAATGTCAGAGCTCCCCATTTTTCATCATCCTACAGCTCAGCTGATTTGATCCAATGTTATTGAGCTTGCATATCCCCATGGCCAATTTTGGATGATTTCAAGAAACACTTCTCCTATTTGTTGCATTTTACTACAATACTCATGACTTTTTCTGGAATACTTTAAAATTTAGAAAATTAATTTGAATTTTTTTCAAAAAATATTAATAATGTAAACACCTCTAAGATGAAGGTTTTCACTTAACAAGATTGATAGAAAAATTCTCTAAGTTGGAGAACTTAAAAAGCGCCAAACCTCAAGAAAATACATACCTTCATGTTTTAATTTGGTAAAATTAGTTAAAATAAGTAAATACAAAAAATAAAAAGTGTCCATTTGCAACAACTCTATGGAGATGGTCATTTGTCAAAAAAATCACTAAAATAATACTTTATATGTTTCAAAATGCAACTAGAAGGAAGCTCATTTTGTGGACTTCCACATGTCATAAAAATAACTTTTTTCAAAATCCCTCACTTGGAGAGATGTAAGTCTATTAGGAAACCATCTCATCCAAATTTCATCTCAAAATCATTAAAAAAAAAGGTACTCCTTAGTGACTAAAACCCCCTAAACTACCAAATGTGACATTCAATCACTAGTACTATTTTGAAATCAAAATATTTTTGAAAATTATGAAAAAATTAGAGAATGTGTATGGTACCTATGAGTATCTTTCCTATAAATCTTGAATCATTTGGAGCCAAAACATAGAATTTATGGCAAAAGAACAAATCAGCACATTAGGTTTGATGGAAAATAGGACAAGTGTTTCTTGCAATTGTCCTTTTGACTAATGTATCCAAGTAATTCATTCTCATGGGTGATTTCCCATGCCCATTCATTGCAATGTTTTTAGGTCACAATTGTAGGTTCTGGAAATTGATTGACCATTTCCAGATGTGGAATTGTGAATTTTGTTTTTTATGTTTGTAAGTTAATCCTATGCATTGAAACTTTGAGGTAATGTCTCTTGCAAATTTCAAATTGCGGTCAATTTAATTTCAATGTCACTAGTGTGCCTTGTGCCGATGCCACTGTCAAGGTTAAAGTAAAAGTAACTTTCTAATTTTTCAGAACCATAAAACTTTGAAATTCAATAACTTTTACATCGTAGGTCAAAACACCACGAAACCAAGCCCGAGCACCCCTCCTTGCTAAGAGCTTTCCGATAGTACCAAACACGGAGCCAAGGGACACACGAGACGAGAGATCTCAATGTGGCAAACAAAACAAACAAACAAAACAAAACAAAACAAACTACTTGTCTTACGGTATAGATTTAGGATTTTAGTCCTTGATAGGTTTTTGTGTATTCGACTTTCTTTCTGATTGTAGCTCTATTTGATGTCTTGGTTGATTTCTTGTACAGTGGGGTACCAATCAAAATGTCGTTTTCCGACCCGCAATGAGAAAAAATTTGGTACTTCCAACTTTGAAAGCCTCCCGAGAGCTCAAAAATTGGTATTTTATGACGAAATGTTTACCACAAAATCATCTTTAAGTTAAATATATGTATGCCAAATTTCAAGGCCAAACGATTCACCAAACAAAAGTTATTCAAAATCTACCAACATGGGTAGTGGTGAGAAACATTTCACTACTTTCAACTTTGACACCTTCCTAAGGATTGATTTTTTTTTCTTTTGCCATGAAATTTTTGTCATGAAACAATATCTATGTTTTCAATATGTATAAAAAATTTCAAGGTAAAAGAATTTTTTTTTAATAAGATATATGAAATCTCCCAATAAGTGTAGTTTTGAGAAAATTTTCACAATTTCCAACTTTGACACCCTCCCAAGGGCTGAAAAATTGGTTTCTTACCATGAATTTTTTTTTGTGAAGTCATCTATATGTTGATAATATGTGATCCAAATTTCAAGTTCTAATAAATTACTCAAAAAAAGATATACAGAATCTCCCAACATGTGTAGTTGTGAGAAAATTTTCATTATTGCCGACTTTGACACCCTCCCAAGGGCTGAAAATTTGTCTGTTTAACATAATTTTTTTGAATAAGATGGGATTTATGTTGATAATATATGTTCCAAATTTCAAGTTCAAAACACTTACCCAAAAAAAGATATTCAAAATCTCTCAACATGTGTAGTTGTGAGGTTGAGTTTTTACATTTGTGTCAAACTTTGCTTCACAAAATAACACTATACTAAGGGCTCAAAAACTCAACCTCACAACTACACATGTTGGGAGATTTTGTATATCTTTTTTTGAGTAATTTATTAGAACTTGAAATTTGGAACATATATTATCAACATAAATCCCATCTTATTCAAAAAAATTATGTTAAACAGACAAATTTTCAGCCCTTGGGAGGGTGTCAAAGTCGGCAATAATGAAAATTTTCTCACAACTACACATGTTGGGAGATTCTGTATATCTTTTTTTGAGTAATTTATTAGAACTTGAAATTTGGATCACATATTATCAACATATAGATGACTTCACAAAAAAAAATTCATGGTAAGAAACCAATTTTTCAGCCCTTGGGAGGGTGTCAAAGTTGGAAATTGTGAAAATTTTCTCAAAACTACACTTATTGGGAGATTTCATATATCTTATTAAAAAAAATTCTTTTACCTTGAAATTTTTTATACATATTGAAAACATAGATATTGTTTCATGACAAAAATTTCATGGCAAAAGAAAAAAAAATCAATCCTTAGGAAGGTGTCAAAGTTGAAAGTAGTGAAATGTTTCTCACCACTACCCATGTTGGTAGATTTTGAATAACTTTTGTTTGGTGAATCGTTTGGCCTTGAAATTTGGCATACATATATTTAACTTAAAGATGATTTTGTGGTAAACATTTCGTCATAAAATACCAATTTTTGAGCTCTCGGGAGGCTTTCAAAGTTGGCAATATTGAATTTTTTCTCAGTGCGAATTCAAAAATGACATTTTGATTGGTACCCCACTGTACAAATTTATAAATCAATGACTACAATAGTGTATGCATTTGTAAGAAATGTGTCATTCGAGTTAGCTGCTTGTTTATTTCTCAAGGTTGTAATTAGGGTTCTGCATGACTGTGTTAGATGCCACTTTATTTTTCAAAGTCGATGTCTGGGTTGATCTGTACAAGATAAGAAAGAAGAATCTCGCGTCCCAGTCCAAGATTGTCGTGTTCAAGGGTTTGTCAAAAATTACCATGATTATATTAAGAAAAAGGAAAGATTGATATCAAATACAAAATTGAGTCAAAAAATTTGAAATTTTCGTCTTGAGTGTATATTATAGTAAAGAATACTACTATATAAAAAAAAATTATTTATTTTTCTATAAACAAAAAAATTAGTATGCCTATTGTTTATTTCACCAAAAAATTCCATTTTAAGAATTTTGGAATTTTAGAATCAATGGTGTAGAAACCAAAAAAAATGAAAAAAAACATTGTTTTGCATCATTTTATAGCTTTTGAATTGTGATCTTGAAATTTGTTTTGGTTTCCTTAAGTGCCCCAAGATTAATTTAACAGGTTTATGTAAAATCATATATATGAAATTGTGTGAGCCTTTCAAATAAAAATTATGTATTGATAGTTGATATACACCATTAGTGTAATAATTCCACAATTATCATCTTCCATCATTAGAAAAATTAGAAGGAAGTTTGAGGGCTGTGAGTTTGTAGTGACTTTTATTAGAATTTAGTAAATATGAGGAGCCCAAAAGCAATGATTACTCAAGTTGTGTTGGCAAAATTGCGACATTCAAAGGGGTCACATCCAATAAGAAGCCAGTAAAGCACGCGCCTTCTTGACAATTCATTTTTGCACGAGGTCTTTTCTTTGAAGCTCTCTTCTTTCATCTATAATGCATTGCATAGAATAAGCTTGAGAACCTCACCAGGCTGCCATACCTAATTTTTGCAACGTAAGTAGTGAATTTTGAAATGGAGTATTTGTTATTATGAGTACAGAAGAGGGTTTAGTTGATTAGCAAACAATATTATGTGGTCATGATATCACTAAAGAAGGTATTGTTGTTGCCTTGCGGTTGCTAGGTTTGTCAACTGTGGATTTGTCAATAAACTAGCATACTTTGGATGCTTTGAAGTAGAGCTAGTTAGGTTTTCCACTTTGAAGTAGAGCTAGTTAGGTTTTCTAATCAAGGTTTGTGTTACGTTATTTTACCTCATCATCAAATGATTTAAAAACATTAGCATTTCACCCTAAACCCTATTGCTTCATTGTTTCAAAATATCGACGTCCTATTGATGTTCTAATGTTCAAGCTATTGTGCACATTGGATTTATAGGGTTCATTCTTTTTTGAGATGCAATAAGAGCTCCAAGTTGTACAATAGACTCTATGCTGTTGTTCAATTCTCAAGATGATACAAGTGCTTGGATTCCAACAAAAGTTGGTGTAAAATTTTGTAGCCAGGTAAACAAGGCAAATATGCTAAAGATGTCAGAAAACATGGAGAGTGCAGCTACAAAGCAATGATTCTTAAATTTTGTGTGACAGGACAAAAAAGTATTGTCTCTGAAGTTCTTGTCCAACATGCATATATGCAATGGCAGTTGGATGCAAATTGTAATGTATCAATATGAGCTTGCAACTATAAGTTTAATCATTTTCTAATTAGGTTTCTTGATTTTATTTTAGTATTTTCTTGAAATCTATTGTCTTAGATCATTACCATTGAATGAAAAATGCTTTGAAGGCATTTATAGTGTAGTATCTAATGCAAAGTTTTGTTCGCAGACTTGTATCTCACAGATTTTACAAATTGAGTGAGTCCAAAGTCTATCCTTGACATAATTGTGGTTGTATATGCTAAGATTGGAGAAGCCCAACATAGAAACTGAAGTCATAAAGAATTGCTATAAGATAATGTATTTTTCTATAATGCAAAGTACATCCCAAGGAAATCAAAAGTAAGTTCCAGCAATCTACAGATGCTTCCTCTCCCAAGCTTTGATAGCTTGGATTGGCCCTTGCCAAATATGGTAATGACCAAGGCTTTTAGATCTTGAATGTACCATGGCTTTTGGTCATCTATGAAACCTACTGTTGGATCTTGATCTACTCATATCCAATGGTTTATTCTTATTCACATTGTAGTGGATTTATTTACATCAACCGATTGGCATTGAACTCCTACACTATTTGTTTTTAAAAACTTGTGTACTTGTTCTAAGGGTACATGAAGGATTGGCTTCCACTTGCTCAATGTATCAAGTCCATTAATTAGTTTGTTCTCCACATTTTGTACAAACAATCCTCCTTTCACGTTGGAGTTCTTTTCTTAGCCGCAGCTTGAGCTTCTGCTTCACATACTATTGTTATCTTTGTTTTCTCTTGTAGGCAATAGATGCAAGAATGTTTTGCATTAGCACCTCCCTGTAAACCATAGAGAGCTTTTATAGTCTTTGTATCAACAGATATATGCCATTCTACTTGGAATGAACCGATTCCTTATACAAAAAGCTCATGCCCCTCTTCTTGAACTTGCATAACTTCTAGGATCTTCATTTTTATGAACACCCATTTTAAAACTTCATGATTTTCTTTTGGAAGCCTAAAACATCCCATTGGCCAGATTTTTCCCTCTGCTTGTACAGAAAATATACTTCATTGTCTTTAGTTACCTCTGAATTTAGAGCACGGTTTATGAGAGTGACTCTTATTCTCTCCATTTTTTCACCATGGACTATTTCAGCCTTGTCCATTTTCATGATGAAAATGAGTGGATTTGATCCTATTTTTGCAATATCACAAGTTTGATAAAATTCATTTAAAAATATGAAAGAATACTAAATTAATAAAAGTTCACAACAATTGTAGGAAAGAAACAAAACTCAAAATCGTACCTTCTTTTGAAATGTTGTACAACTGGACCATTGTTTTTTGTATAACTTCCAAGTCAATGAAGAAGGAATTGAAGTTGTTCAACATCAAATATTCTGGTTCCTTATTTCCTTTCACTCCCGCTTTCACTTTGGCTGCAACTTTGAATGTATCACTTAGAGAATAATAGTCACCTATGAATTCTAAAAGTGAATTGTTAATTTCCTTTTGAAGTTGTGCAATTGAGTGAGGATTTGGAAGGCAACTTAAGCGCAATCCTTTCCCAACTGACTTGATACTGACTTTGAATCTTTTGAAAATGGCTCTGTAACGTGTCTGTATAATACTACTTTGATCGCATGTCTCTAAAATTGCATGACTATATATCGACATGCTTTCTAACTTTTTCTAAAATCTAATTTGTAATTTCAACTCCAACTCCAATAAGTGATGGTAACTACAACATAGAACTTATCTCTTTTTTTGATAGCATCAAAGCCAACACTTTACCATTGAGGACTTGAGACTCAGTGGTACCAAACAGTTGTTTACGTGAACTTTTTTGTGTGTTCTCATGTTGGATCCCTTATATAGTTTGCGGTGCAATGACCATTCAAGCTTGGCCTCCATTTGGTGCGAGCATGTTGACATCTTTTTGTGCTCTAATTTGGCTCCTAATTCTAGAAGTTGTTTTTTGCAGTCTTTGTAATTTTCCTTGTACGCTTTTTAAAGCAAAAGATGATTTATTCAACTTCTCTTGAAGATGACAAACTTCTACACCATGCTGTTTCCAAATTTCCTCTAATTTTTGGTTCTAGTCTATTATCAAAGCAAATGTAGTAGCCTTTGCTTCTAATTTTTTAGCAGTCTCAACATGTAAACTAACTACAAGTTCCTCACATCTCTCTGTCATTTGATGAATGCAATTTTGAAAATTGATCAATTCCGTTTGAATGCTAGTTATCTCATTTTGAGATTTGGTACACTGATGTACTGATGTTAGTATCAGTTCATCAATGCAAGATCTGAGGAATGAAATTTCAATTCCTTGATCTCTAACTTTTTGAGTTGTTCCACTAGACATGCTCTCTAAACATTGCATATATCCAAATAATTCATTGTAGCCATCACCAACAAATTCTAGCAATTCACTAGGAAAAGTGAATTTTGGATGCTTACCACTTGTAGGATCACATAGGGAGATAGAACCGTCCAACCATAAGTCTAAATTTGAAGCTCCAGATTGACGCATCTCACCTAAAGTGAATTTTGAAAATGATTCTTGATGTGGTCGACCACAAAGAACAAGAGGTCTATATTTTCCCTTGATTGTAGCTTGGATTTTGTACAAGCGCTCGTTACTAATCTTTTGAAGAGACGTTCTTAAAAAATTTATCAGTGACAAAAATCAAAGCATCTCTTACAAAAATCAAGAAAGAAGAACTTGCAAAGATCAAGCATGCTTACTTCATTTAACTATGAAGAAGCTGCAATGAAGAAGAAGGTAGACCCATGATACCTACCACAAATTTGATTGGTGTAAATATCCGAAGGTAGGGCCCATGGCGCCAATTCACTTTGAATTGTATCTCATTTTGAACCAATGACGCTAGAGTGTGAGCGGGGAGCGACGAGCGACGAGCATTGAGCAGCAAGCGTTTAGACTTGAACGCTCATTAAGATCTTTTTTACTAAAAATAGACATGTCAGAGTCATAAATAGTGATGTCAAATACAAAAATAGTAATGTCAAAATTACCAAAATAAAAATTACTAAAAATAAAAATTTCAAAAAATCAACTTATTGCTAAAACATGTTTAATTTAAGGTAGTTCTTTAGCACTCAAATGTTGTAGGTAGGGCCAAGAATAATAGCCTAACCTCTCTCACAACATGAAAGGTAGTACAATTGAAGTGATCTATGAATGAATTTCATCCATGTCATAAGTTCATTTTTTTGAAATAATTGGAAAATAATTTCAAATATTCAATTAACAGAAAAAAATAATGTAGCAAACAACTCAATGGATCTAGGGAAACATTTCTTTCTTCAAATTTGGGGGTTATTTTAAATGTAATTTAAAAGGTAAAAAAATTCAAAATTATTTTTTGGTAAAAAGATATATATATATATTTGAAATTAATTAATTTTTGGTCAAAATTTGTTTAAACCCATAAAAAGAAATTCATTTTTTTTCAATCAACAAATGGCTCCTCAGATCCGAAGAGAAATTTCTTGTTGCTAGAAACACCTTCCCTCTATTCATTTAGATAATATTTAAATTTAAATTAAATTAAATTTTAATTTAATTTGATTTAAATTTATTTTTTAATATTTCAAAAAATATTTTTTTAAATAAATAAAATAATTTCGTTCAAAGCTCCTCAGAATTCGAGGAGCCTTTGTTGAGCTCCGAAAAGCCTTCTTCTAGCGCAAACGGACCTGAAGTCTTAAAGAACTGTAAGCCTTTGTATACCCCCAAAAGAACTTTTCTTGGCACCCAAAATAGGCTCCTCGGAACCGAGAAGGCTTCTCTTAGTAGTTAGCACTAGTAAGGAGAGGTTCCTCGGAATCTGAAGAGCCCTCATTAAAAAATATAATTTTTTTTTTAATTTTAAAAAAAAAATATTTGAAAAAATATTTTGAATTTTTTTGTGAAAAAGATAATTGAATTTTTTTAATAGTAGTTTAAATTTTCTCCAAATTAATGTAGGAAAGGTGCCTTTAGTAATGAAAATTGCTTCTCAAATCAAAAGAGCCATCTATATTATTATTTTATTTAATTTTTTTTCAAAATACAAATTTTCTTTTGAAAAAAATAATTATGAAACTTTAAAATTTAAATTTAAATTTAAATAAACTCCCAAATTAATTAAGGGAGGGTCTTTTGGTAACTTCTTTATCTTTAATTAAAGGTACTTAAACATCAATCTTTATCCTAAACGACTAAGTTTTTAATCCCATTCAATATACATTTATCATTTAATGCAATGAACAGTAGATGTATTTCTCCTATCAAATCCAACTACAATTTTTTTTATTGAAATCCATTCATCCCCATTCATCTTCTTTAAACTCATTTATAACCATAAATGTTTACTCTTAACCACGGATATAGGCATCTTATGGTGAAAAGTTTTAAATTTTTTACAAGATTTTTAAAAATTGGTCACACTTCAATGCTCATCACTCCCTGCTCATACTTTAGCAACCCTGATTTTGAGCCACTCATTTTGAATCACAACATGGTTCCCACCAACAAATTAGTAACTTTACCCAAAACAAAATCGACAACCCTTCCATAAAGAAGTTCTTTTGAGGCTCTATTTTTTCTAATGTTGGATGTTGTTTTAACATCCTAACCTTCTTAAATGCTCAAATATAGCACCATACATGTAGAATATATAATCATTTTATAGCTTTTTACACATGTAGGATTGTAGGGGGTACAATAATGATGCAACTTATGACTATCATATATCATTGGATCCATTAGAAGAAATTTGGACCATTTGACTATACAAAAATGTGTTGTTATAAGTTTTAAAAATTGAGATAAGTTAATTAATAAAAACTTTTAAGAAGTTATTTTTTTATTTTGGCCCACATGATCATCCATTGTGCCATGCAAGACTAGGACTAAACAAAAATTTCAAAGAAATATTTTTTTTAAATCATTTTTTTGCTCTAAATTGGCACATTGGCCAAAAGTTAAATGACCTTCTAAAGGGTCTAGATTTTCTCTAATGTTGATCAAATGTATATGAAATTTGGACATTAAAGTATATTCACTTAAAATAGTCACTAATTACAACTGAACAAAAAACTTATTATTAAATATATCCTATTTTTATTGAATCTTATTGGCAACTAATATAAGATTCAATGCACTATAGCATGCATTATTTGGCCATTGTATTATGAAGCAATCACCACCTCTTTTGAGTTGACTATCATTGTCATTAATAGAAATTGTGACATTTTGAAAAAATCATACATGAAATTTGATGGGGTACACATGTCATTTACTAATTGGTCTAGCTTACAAACAATGTAGGATATTTGAAATTTGGGAGGTGTCACATATATTTGTATGAATATGTATGTATCCAAACGCATTCCATACATAGTATTCAATCCATATTCCATATTTATATTATATGGTACTTTGTATTCCAAAGTGTTGATAGCCAAGATTGTTCTTCACAATGACAATCAATGGCAATGGTTTATTGTTTTAATTGGAAATCAATGGCATTGAACAAGGGAGGGGGAGAAATTAAAACATTAACACTTGTTTGCTTCTTTTAGCTCATTGTATCAATAAATTATGAATTTTTAAAGTAAAGTCTCTATGCATACCAAAAAACAATACTAAACTCTCATAGAATCCCTTGCTTTGATTGTGTACATTTTGTATAATTAATATCAAAGTTTTAGTGATGATTTTTTGTTCAAATGTAGGATTCACATTTTTGGGTAGTGTTATAATAAGTGCACGTAAGGTAGGTACACCCAAAAGCGCCACTTATTCATACTGAGCCTAGTTTCTGCTATTAATTAGTTCAAATTTTTACGTAATCTTGTTGGCAAGTGAAAGTATGTTCCAACGCACCAAAGAACGTAGGATTTGGATACCGTATGCAAAAGTTATTAACAGTCAAAGTCTGTTTCTAAAAGTGCCATCTACAGTCTGTGAACATGACTGATTTCGGAAATGTATGTGCACTGTAGATGGCGCTTTTAGGAACAGGGCGCTTTTGGGTGTACCCACCTTACCTCCTTTTAAGTTACACTTCAATTTCTGTACTTTCTATATCAAATCCTATCCTCCATGGTCTTTCCCATAAAAGAATAGTCAGTCTAAGAATGTATGCTGAAATTCTTGCAAATCATTTTTGCAATTGTTTTTATATGGAAAAAAAACCCCACTGTGAAATATCTGACATAATGTTTATATCTAGTTTTTTTGAAATTATTAAATGATTATGCGGTGGAGAATATTAAATCTGCCTTCCAAATTCAGTAAGTTACACTTCCCAGACTTCAAGGATTAAGCTTCCTTGCTAAGGCGACAAGGACCTCGAGTTCTCCGGTGACCCACCAAAGCTCCCCTTCTCTTGCAGTCTCAAGTTTCTTCTCTCTCTCACGGTTGTTTCGAATCTCTCGCTCGCTTATTGAGCTTGAAGCTCCGTGGCAGCATGGCGGGGCCTTGGGGGGTCTGGCTGGATGACGCTCTCCAATCCTTAGAATCGTCCATGCTGCTGCGATCGCTGCGCCCGCTCGTCTTGCCCGAGCCCAACACTTCCTCTGCCACATTGCCCACTTTCTCAGAACTCGGGCCTTGGGACCGCGCAGGCGTGACCGTGGAAGCGTCGCAGGCCACGCTCGAGGCCTGGCTGAAAGCTGCCACCAGCACTGGTGAGAGCTGGAGGTTCCCCGTTTGATTTCGTGGAGAGTTTCTTAGTCTTTGAGAAGAATTTGCTAGCATCCATTTGATTGGGATTTGAAACAGGGGAGGAGATTCGCAATGTGGGGGATGGTGCGAAAGGGGAAGTGCATCAGCTGTTGCTCTTCTCGGGGAATGATTACCTGGGACTGTCAGTGCATCCTGCTGTCCGGCAAGCCGCCGCCCAGGTGAGCGATCCTTGATTTGTATTTGGTAAACCACTGATTCTTGAGTGCACTGAACCTGTGAGAAATGCAATGAGATTACACCCTATCACATTTAAAATACGGTACTAAAATATTACAACAATTGTAATACCATGGCGAAGCATCTGCTAGGGGGTGCTGCGACTTCATGGTCTGCTTGGGTTGAAGAGAAATGGAGACTTAGCTCAATCTGGGGCAGGAGATTGTCGTGAGAGTTTCTCTGAGGTTGGCTGTTTCGTTAGGCTGCAGTGGAGTTTGGAATGGGGCCGAGGGCGTCGCCATTAGTGTGTGGGTACACTTCCCATCACCGCCTACTTGAATCCGCTCTGGCAGAGTTGAAGGAAACCGAGGTACACAGAGAAAACCTAACTTGAATAGTTTGGAGATCAGCGTGACGAGTTTTTCGTTGAACTCTGTAAAGTCTCAAATTAGCGTAAGTGTTGAGAGTATATTGGAAGCAAAATTTACCTTGAAACAGACTCTTGTGGTAACCAGAAAATCACTGTAGAACACACAATGCGCCTGTGAAATGGTGTCACTCGTGGGTTTAGGGTTTAGGGGGACCACTGCCAGTATGTCACCAATCAAAACAACTGCACAGGCTTAGGGTTTGTACTCTGGGTTGAAGGACCAATTTGGTTGATCAAATTATGAGAATTATAGAATTCAGAGTAGGCCAAGTTTTATATCACCAAATTTTTGAGAAAAAGAAGCATGTGCTGGTCCAAAAGAAAAGGAGAAAATTTGGACAAATTTGGACAAAATTCGTTCTTTTATATGACCTACTCCAATCTGCTAAAAACACACACGTGAAGATCAATGTGGGGTTCTTGGTCCTCAGGGGTTGAGGTATTTCGGCAAGACCGATAGTGCTTTATACTCTAAGCCTGGATGAATTTTTCTTCACGTTTCTGCTTATTAACTTCAACTCGATTTGAAAGAAAGGATAAGTTACAATTAAGAGATTATTTATATGCTGCATGTTTTAGCTTGAGTTGCATCATCGGGTCGGTACTAAGAAAAATTATGCTGAGAGTAGTGGAACTCGTGTTCGATGTAACGTTTGTGACAGGAATGTCTGCTGTGTCCTTCTGGTTTTTCTGCAAACATGGCAGTTCTTACAGCAGTCACAAGCGTAGTTCCTGGTAAAAGTGGGGTTACGGAAAGCCCAGTGGCGATATTCTCTGATGCCTTGAATCATGCATCCATCGTCGATGGGGTACGAGTATCTCAGCGGCAAAGCAACGCCGAAGTTCATGTATACAGGCATAATGATATGATGCATCTGCACCAGTTGCTGTAAGTGTCCTATTTCACAGGGTGGCGCTTGCGTCTGCGGCTATGCGTGGAGATACTTTTGCTTGCTTGTTGAACTCTATTCTAATGACAGCGGTATCTGCTGTTGGCGTTAACCAGGACCAACTGCAAACGGGAGCGGAAGGTAGTAGTTACAGATAGGTAGGTGGGCATTATCAATCTCCTGCTGCTCCTAGCACGACTGGATTGTGGTTATTTAGTCCTTTCTTTTGCTTTCAATAGTTTTCGTTTTAATAGGATCACACAGTGCATTCATGATAATTGAATCTTTCTAATATTTTTATCTGGTGCAGTCTCTTCAGCATGGATGGAGATTTTGCACCTTTAAAAGAGTTGGCTGCTTTACGAAAGCATCACGGTTTTCTATTGATCATCGACGAGGTACAAGATACGCTTGATCTGATGCACAACAGTGCACAAGCAATTGGAATTTACTGTAGATGAAGCCAGCATTTTACTGATGATGATGCTAGAGGGTTTTTCATTGAGATCTTATTAATTCGATCTCTTTGCAGGCCCATGGGACGCTAGTGTGTGGAGAGAACGGCGGAGGAGTAGCAGAGGCTTTTGAAGTACAAGAACATATTGACGTTCATGTTGGAACTTTAAGCAAGGCTATAGGCTGCCATGGTGGTTTTATTGCTTCCAGGTATTTCTATCAATCCTTTATGACATGCGGACCTTATACGTGATGTAATCTCATAGTGCATCGAGTGCCAAGCGATTTTTTGAATTTCATCAACCCTAAACCCTTAACCCTAAGAGTTCGAAAGTTCGAAAGTTTGATGAAAGTTTGATGACGTTAAGTTTTCATTGCTTCTCGCTTTCTTTCTCAAGACTTCTATTTCATACGTATTTTTGCTTCGTTTTCACATACATTCGGACTGCTTTGTGACATGCAGCCGTAAGTGGAAGCAGTGGATTCAATCCAGAGGTCGCTCTTTCATCTTCTCCACGGCTCTTCCAGTTCCTGTTGTTGCTGCAGCGTACGGTAACTTGTCCACAGTTGCTCCATTCCTTCTTTAGAAATTCTAAACAGCGATGTCTTACAACTTTGGTCGGATGTTTAGCTTTTTCAATAGTTGCATCTTGCAGGTTCTTACCGTTTGTAGTGCTTGGTATATGGTGTGCAGCTGCAATAATGGTGGCCAAAAAGGAGAGATGGCGGCAGCATAATGTGTGGGCTCTTGTTAAGCAGTTTTCAGAGGCCACGGGCTTAATTTTTACTAGCCCTATTGCTCCTATATTATTTGGAGATGCTGACGTTGCCTTGGAAGCCAGCAGGTACATGACAGGCACTACTACTGAGGGTTCATAGCGCATGCTTGTTTTCTTTTGTTTTGTAACCTGCTATTTAGGGTTCTGCCCACTCCTGCAGTCGCACATCCAGAGATACCTCACCTAAGATCTTCAGCTGCTACATCACTGCCTGATCCTGAATATTCAGCAGGATATTATTAGTTTCTTGACTTATGGAGTGATATCATGTTTTGCAGGAAGTTACTTACAATGGGATTCCACGTGCCAGCAATTCGGCCTCCTACTGTTCCTGTTGGTTCTTCTCGGTGAGCATGATCCCCTGCCCCTGAACCTTTTTTGCACGTAGAGGAGTGCACTTTCAAATATTTGAAAGTAAACTATTCAAGGTCTGTTATGTTTACCGTGCTATGTCTGCCAACTGCTTTCCCTTTGATTTTTCCTTGGACCATCCTCCTCCCTAAAATCTGGTGACCTTAAGTGGTTTCTGATTTGGATCAGGCTTCGAATTACATTCTCAGCTGGACATACGGCCGCCGATGTGGATGCTCTTGTCAAGGTACTACCTGCGTGGGCCAAAACAAGAGGGCCTTCACTCAATTTCCTTCCTACTCCTGTCTGCTGGTTTCCTTCATCACTGGCAAAGGCTGGAACTCAGAAATTGGTGCACGACAAGCATGTTGAAGTGCAAGATAGGCGAGTCCGTCTGAGACCAAGGCTGTAGTACATGGCTGTTGAATTCTCCGCAAGCCTAATGATGGAACAATGAACCTCTAGAAGGGAACAATCAAGGTATACAGGTGGGTGAAAGGTATTACCTTCAAGACAAGGTAGTGTCTTCCAGAGTTGAGAATCTTGAATTTTGTTGGTTCTGAATGACGAGAGCATGAATTTTTTTTTCGGATACTCATTTGAGTTGCAAGCAGGTTCAAGCCATCGGTTTCCCGCTTTCAAAAAGAACACCCATTCGCTTCACATTCGCTTGTTTTTAATTGGGGGACCCCGCGCCCCCACCTAGCCGTTTTCGGCTTTCACAGCTTCACATTCTGAAAGCAAATGTATCTTCATTTCAGGCGACTCGGCATGAATGAAATCGCAAAAATCCACCATTTTCGTGAATTTTGACTGAATCCTTGAAGGTTATCGACTTATGATGAAAGGGTATTTCACAAAAGATCACTCGGTAGCAAGGTCGTCTATAATTTTTTCAAATGTCTCTTCTGATGTACTATTGTAGAGGCAGAACCGGTGGTCAAGAACTGGAGACACTGAATTGCGTCGGGGTGGCTGTTTGTACGAATCGTTAAGCTTATTGTGGTGAAATGATATGGGTTTATTCCTTTGAAGGCTGTGCTTCCATTGCATTTCAGGCCGTTATTCTGCGCTGCAATGAATTTAGAATGACTGTATTCCTTCGTCAGCGGAGACGTCTAAGGCTGGATCACCAATTGCCGAGCCATGATCGTATGTCAATGGGGTTTGACTTTTCAGTCACACCTGAAAGGTTATATTCCCACTTGACAAGACCTCAACCAACTACGGGAAGCATGCTTTTTAAAAGAAATAAAGTGATTTGATATTAATTTCGCATGGCATTCTAGTGCACAGAGTATATTAACTACTTATTAATTAGTGATTCGAACTCAGATTTTCTTTCTTCATTTTGGTAATGAAAGGGTTCATTGCGTTCTCAACCGGAAAACCCCGATACGATTTTGCTCCTTCGTGGTTAACCAATGCGAGACATGCGAGACATGCTCAGAAAATGCACAGATTAGGCATTTTCTGTGCAAACAGTGAAGCACGGTAAGCCGCCAGCAGGTTTTGACGGGGATTGGGGACTATCGGAGCTCCACTGCTGCAGCATTTCTAACATTTCAACACTCATGAATGACAATTTTGAGAGTCTCAAGGAGAACTTAGTTTTTAAAAGGCATGAATCAAGAGTCCATTTAGATCATCACTTACTTACCAATTTCCAAAGAAAGTATTTAATAACCTAAATTTAATGTGCTCTGACACCTGCTTTATCGTTACTATTATAATTACTATTATTGTTAATATATAAAAAGATTTCATTGATAGGGATTAGTTTCAAAATCTGGATGTAGAATTTACATCAATTTACAAGTTAGATGAATGAAAAATCAGTCGAAGGTACAAATTAAAGTATTAAATTAAATGTTCGGTGTGATCAGATATTATGTAGGATACATGTAGCGATGAGTCTACCGTATAAAGAATTATCAAATGCTGAAAATTCCTTGTGAAAAACAAATCAAATCCTACCATATCTTCAAAATTAAAGAAGCCATCTTTTCAATTAAACAGAAAGAATATAAAGTAATCTTCTGCAAACGAACAGTGTTCATTCTTATGAACGTTAACTTACATCTTGGATAATGTCCACTTGCAAGGTCCATTGGCGCTGTGAGCAGGGCGTTTGAAGTTATTACACCATTTCTTTTCCCTTTTTTTTGGCAAAGGGACGGTGTTGATTAAAAGGCAAAGGGAGAAAGACATTCAGTCCGGTGTTATTACACCATTCCATTTCAAGTAACTTAGCAACTGTCAACTGGGCAGTCATCGATGACTTCAAATGGCCTCATGATACTGCCAAGTCACTGTAAGAGATTGGATTTTGAAGTCAAGAATCAAAATAGTTCATAGAAAATGAATTCAAACTGCCATAAATATAGAAAAAGATTAAACTCTTCAATATTAGCTTCAAGTGAATGATAGATGCTGTGTGCGTATTCTCTTTAGCTCGTTGATTTCCAAATGAGAACTGAATGAGCCGTCTTAATTTTCATCAATTTCTTGAGCCCAATATATACACTTGCCAGTTTTTTATTTTCAGAGATAATATAAATAAATAAATTACATCGATCGTACGACCCACCCATACTAAAATCACAAAATAATGGAATGAGGCAGTTGTGTAAGATATATCGAGCCAGAGTGAGAATTTATAATTATTGTGAAACACAGACTGCACTGACCCGCGGCAGTCCCGTAACTTGGTACTATGGTACCGAATGCATTTCTGCTCCGACGGAAGTGATGATGATTATTGTTCCTTTAGTTCAGACTTCCATGCCAGATCAAGTGGCCGTCTCGGTCGTCGAACTAGTCCAACTGGTCAGTTGAAGGTCCTCCCTGCACGTACTACAGTACAGGACACTGGCTGGCTGTGGCTGTCAGCAGCAGCAGGCCTTGCCTTTGAATGACTTGCCCGAAGAACGAGGAGATTGATCGATCAGAGAATGTGCTTTTGCAGAGTCTCGGAACAATAATTCTGCTGCTGCAGGGCCGGAGCTTCCTCGCAGCTTCCGCCAAGTCACAACGACGTACACTACATCGATCAGTGGGATCGAGCCTAGCTAGCTAGCGGGGCCAGAATCGAAGGAAGAAGTCAGTCGGTGATCGATCGATAATTGCTGATCTGATCTTTGGCACTAGCTGTGCTTATCATTAGATTCGCCAATTATTCATTTTTCCAGACATCCAAATACAGTCACTGATCCACGACCTGCAGGAGCTGAGGAGGAGGCTGGCTAGCTAGCTAGGAGACCGATCGAGACGATGGGGCCGGGACTAGGATAGAAACGTTGGTGTTTAGCTGTCCTCAGGTATGTGGAGATACGAGATCGAGAAGCTTGTACTGTAATTGATTCATTGCACTCTGGTGGGTCTCTTGTATAATTATTTTGTATTTTGCCGAAACGGAATTAATTTTGGGGGGAGTGGGTGGGTGGGTGGGTGGGGTGCAAATGAAAGGAAAATTTCATCGCAAAATGCAAGTCAGGAGTACGTATACTGTATGTTGTAGTTCCCCCAGAGGTCCTCAAAGGAAACTCCAGAGCGGAAGATCATCGAAATGGATCGAGTTCACTTCGTTCACTTTATTATGAAACGAGTTTTCGAATGATCGATCGGAATCAGGCAAGTGAACCATCTTAGTTTACATAAGGATCTACTATACTAGATCCTTATGTATAAGGATCTAGATGTATTACTTAGTAAGTTATTGCACTCGTGCGTTTAATGTGGAAAATGATTTGCTATGCAATAGAGCAAGTGGTACGTGTCGATCAAACTCTTAAATGTGGAGCCATCTCGGGTGCGATTCAGAGCACAAAACTGTGACATTATGACATTTGAAGTACAGTAGTACACTGGGTCTAAGATACTTGGATTGGTTTCAATCTTCGTTAATCAATAAGTGTAATTAATTGTTGAGAATTATTAAATAATTCAGCCAATTCATTGACAGATTTGACGTTGTAAGCATTGACAACCGACGGGGAGGCTTGAGAAGCTGGGCTATCAGATCGACATCACGATCACATGCCAAGTCGATCGATCGTTTCATAGGATATATTTTGCACCGTCCTCAACTGTTTTTTTCTCTTAGCTGATCAGAGGCTTACATTAATTGAGCAGAAGGGTCAAGAATTGTATCTGACTAGACACCGAGAGTGACAGAGTCTAGCTGACTTGGCATTATGTACGCATTCCATACACGCTAGCTTGTAAATACGCCCTCTCCAACTGGACTGGCACCTGCTTGTGGTGTCTACAGGTGAAGATCTAGCAGTTATTCTGTGGACTGGAAATTATAGACATTTGCCAGAGTACGGCAAATTCTTCAATTGGATCGTCGAAGAAAAATTCTAGATACAAAGGACTGTCTTCTCCTGCGTCTTCTGTACCTTCGTATTAGATCCAACTACCCGAAGGATAGATTCACATGACAGCCGGACAAAATGGCTACTTGCAGCATTGCCCTCTTGTAACTTACCTACTTGCCCTGGTATCGATCTGTGCTCGAGTTTTTCCTTTTTTCTGAAACTAAGGATTGTCGTCAAAAAACACAAAAAAGACAACTGAGGATTGTATTATGTGTGCGCAGGCAGAACATCCATCGCATTGAGCCTCCACCTGTCCAAACTGGAGAATTATTGACATAATTATGCTAACAATTCGATCTCTAGATTATTCTATGGCGACCTTCGTTGCGTCGTCAGGGCAGCCTGGAGAAGAATATGATAGAAAAAGCGCTGGTGACTTTGCTTTGACAATCAGAAGCCTATCATTGTTCCTGTGAATGTGCACATTACGTTAGTGAGTACATCGTGTACTTGAACATAATTGTTGGAAAAGCTGAGCGAGCTTATAATGTGTAACCAGGGGAATGCCAGCCCAGGCAAGGTATGGGCACTTGGGCAGACAATATCTCCGTGAACGAGCTGGAGCACAAAGAGGGCAAGGAAGAATAACTTCGAGCATGTGTTTCTATCTCATCCGCGAAAAATTGTTCAAAACAACTTACTGTTAGTGGCATGGAGAGCAGAGCTCTGGATTTCTGACAATTCGCATTCATCAGTCATCACTCCATCACTCCATCACTCCAGCAGCATCTTCTGCAGTAGAATTTCAACAAGACATTTATATCATGTGTACTTATATCTGCAAAAGAAATTTAAAAGTGAAAGGATACTATTAAAGTGAATCTAATGTGATTCCAAAATGGGTCAGAGGCAGCTTGCGGTTTTTTTGGACACAAATGAAACAGTCAGAGGCAGCTTGAAAGAAGCTTGGACTGAGCAATTTGTGTTAACAAAACAAAATTAATTTTTAAAAAAACAAAAGATAAAATTACACCCAATTACTAATTTGAGAGGAATATATGTCTATAAAAGCTCCGATTTTCTAACATCATCATATGTTCTCTCACATCTCGAGGTGAAAACTGAAACCTTTTTCTCTCCTGTATGCAGTGGGCTTGCCCATTTGTTCCAAAAGAAAAGAAAACTGAAACCTTTTTGCAATGAATTCTCTTTTCATGTACACCCAAAAATAAATAACTTTTAAGGCATTGGTAGTTGGTACTCACTTTCAACTGACTTTTACAGATATTATGCTATTACTTACGGTCAGCATTAATGCAACCACAATGAAAAGGATAAGCACCTTCATTTGTTAAACAAAAACAAGGAAAAAAAAAGGGGTGGGGGTGGGGGTAAGCACTGCTTTTGTGGTTAATGCGGTCGTTCTGGCCCGCCAAGGCCACTTGTGGCTTGTATTTTGCCCATTACAATGAAATTCCGTTTCATTTGTTTAGAAAAAAAAGGGTAGGTAGTTAATGTTGCTTTTGACTCGGAATGGTATGATAATGGCGTTCACACGAAATCAAGAGAATAGTAAATAGTAATTGTTTGCTTCTACTACGTAGAATGTTTGGAATGAAAGAGAGTCCTCGTTCCTCAAGCTTGTAAACTTCGTCCACGAGTTGGACCGGTGGCTTTTCTTCCGGTTATTGTATTCTAACCAACGCCTTGTTAACTTACAGTACTTAAGAGGAATCCATCACTCTGCTGATGTGAGTCAATAAAAGCAAACTGTTTACAAGTAAATGGTAATTATCAGAAGCAAACTGTTTCACTGATATCAATATAGATTAATCTGTTTATGAAGCAAACGAGTGTTTACACAAATGATCACCATAACTAAACATCACACTTGGTTGCAGGCAAAGCTAATTCCTCTCTCGTAGTCGATCGATCTCGTGATAAATTACAATCCACAGATTCGTTCCAGCTTAGTAGACTAGTCAAACCGACGTTCTCTCTCCCGCAAATTCACCAGCGTAGAGATTCCAAGTCCCTCGTCTACGATCTTACAGTACATTGTCCGTAGCTAGCAAAGAAAGAAGAGTTGTGTGTAGCTTTCTGTTGAGGATGAGGGAGACTCAATTAAATTCCATAAATTTGAAAGAAGACCTGCCGTTTTATACAGCACTGTAGCTGCCTGATCCAATCAGTCCTTCCATAAGCTGTGGAAACTGGTGCTTAGAACAACACAGTTACAACATTATTATGAATTGAGTTAGAATAACATGCTCATGTCGTTCTAACGCATTGTAAGGAAGAAGAGGAGCACATCCAGTCTAGTGACCAGTGTGAATTGGAAGAGTCTTCGGTACTTCTAGCTACTAGCAAGTTAATCCTAATGACAATATTAATTAAGCTCTAGTAGAGTTTTTGAAAACCATGGATAGAAACTCTAGAATTGAATTTTGTACATGGCTCTTTAAAAAAAATCCCATGTTGAGCATCTACAATGGCTACCCTATACGCCTATATCCTTCACCCACACCCACAAAAGAAAATTTGACTATTGATTGGATGATAGAGCTATTCTTCTTGGAAGGGAGGGAGTAGACAACCTAAGTAGTCAAGATTTCACCATAAGAAACTCATGTTTTAGATGACAAGTTTGAATTTTTTTTGACAGATTTTGTTAGACATCAAATGTGATGTTCAACTCTTGTTTTTATGTTAACAAAAATGTCTAACATAACATCAATGTTGACATAAAAACACAAATTATTATATTTGATGTCTAACAAAATTCGTCAAGAAAAATTCAGACTTGTTATCTAAAATATGGATTTTTTATAGTGTTTCTTCCCTTTGACCATGAGTAGAACGAGACAAGGGACGGACTTAAATGATTTTGGAGATATGTGGGTGGTAGGATTTGCCAAACTTCAACAAAGAAGGTTCAATTCCAAGCTATCTACTCCACTAGCAAAGATGCTTGACAACAATATAGGGCTATAAAGTTCATAAGACAAAACTATTTGAAATTTCTTTTTCCCTTTAGAAAAACAATACATCATTCTTTAAATCTTCTATTGGCATTAGAAAAATATAAAAATAATGAGTTTAAATTTCTCTTGGAAAAGCATATCTATAGCATGTTAGCATTTTTTATGTCATTGTTTTTGCAAAAGTTTTGGCATATGCTACATTCAAGATTCATGCATTTCTTTACAAATTTAGCACACAAATAGTCAATTACCTAATTTCATGAAGTACAAAATCTCATTAATTCCAATTTTCCATAAAACTAATCAATGATGGACAAGTGGAGTAGCTAAAGTTAATTGATCATATGCCCCACAAAATATTTTTCTCAATTTTCAAACACTATAATCTTTTGAGGAGTACAATGAAACATGTTGAAATTTTCACGCTCCATAGGTAGAATAGTAGAATTCAAGCTTGTACATAGTAAACTTGCAATTAACCAAATGCTTCTAATCACCAAACACTAAAACTACTCTAGTTATCTAATCACCAAACAGACACTATACATCAATGGAACTTTGCAAATAGAATTTAAAAACTCAAAAATTGACTACCATACAATCACCATACAATGTATAGTATTGGGAGTAGAGTTTTTAATTAAACTTTTTCAAGCCTATTATGTTTAAGTTGCAACAAAATCTCCAAAAGAAAATCTTTTTTCAAATTGTTTTTAAAGTCAATCTCGACATGGCATTGAATAATCATATAAAGTTTAGAGGCTTACAAGTTCATATTCCATTATAGTGGAGAAGAATTTGAATTTCCACTGAATCGTCATTTACAAGGTTACTTAAGTTGGAAATGTGATTTCTTCCTTCTTTTTCAAATTTAGGTCTAGGACTCTAGGAGACTTAAAATGGCAATTTCAAAGAGATTTTGACAAAATATAGTGAAAGAACTCTAGTGCAAGTGAAAATATTCCCAAAAGTCTCATGTCAATAATACACTAAACCCTAAACCATACATGAATCATGATAATTGAAGGCAACATTTGAATGCATTCTTGCATTCAAGTTTCAATATGGCCCACATCTTTACCCCTAAAGATTTTTGACTATAATTTCACCAAAACTGCTCCAAAACTGTCATTTCTAAGTTAACTACCAAATTTTAGAAAAAAAATTCTAGAATAATATAACTATAGGATCATTAAGTGCACTAGTTTGAAAAAATGTAGAAAATGTTTTAGAAAGTTTTGCCTTGTAGATTCCAAGATATTAATGTTTGAAGTTACAAAAATCATTTTTTTACTAGTACAAAAATTCGGGTAGCTGAACTTCAGAAGGCCACATTTGTATGAATACATGTTCAAAATGATTGTAACTCTTTGGATTCATTCTTCAATTCAAGTTGGCTACATGCTTGAAAATTTTCAAATCATTCGGAATTGTACAACATGTACCAAAAAAAGAGTAAATAGAAAGAAGTAGAAAATGATTCAAAATACTAAATTGTTAACAATTTATTTATTGAATTGAAAAATGCCAATTCCAATGGTTCAAATGTTGTTATTAAAAATCTATAATCAACATTTTTTTATTTTTTTTGCAAAAATATTGAAAATTGAATAAAATAAAGGACTTCAAAGTTTATTTTAGTATAGATAATTCATAACTAACTAAAATTCTTCATAACTTTTGACTCATTAATTAAAATGGAATGATTCAAAACTTTCCACATACATATAAGTCTATGAAAACAATTTCAAATTTTGGTTTCCCCAAAAAGTGATTTTTTTTTATCTACCTAAACTGCCTGAGTTGAGAAACAAACAACATATCATGCAATAACTTTTCAACCATGTAGTCAAAAGTCACAAAAATTATATGGATTTAAAGATACTCCTTGTCTACACTTTCTATTAAAGTTTGGAGTGTAAATATGGAAATCTTTAGTCACACGTACCTTCCCCAAACTACTATGTTGCCAAAAAAAAACACTTTGGTCCTTTAGGGGTTAAATGTAGTTGTATTGCTATAAAGGAAAGGAGGCTAGATAGAAACTTAATCCCTTCAAGGCTCAAGTTGTCAATGTTAGGCACACATTTATGCAAAAAGTCACCTTCTAGTCACCACTGAGTCAATTAGTAGTCACTCTTGCATGACAATTACTTGAAATACAAGACAACATCCCATTTATTTTCAACTAGGCCTCCATGTTGGACTTCCATCCTATCACCTTAGAATGTCAATGACACTATGAATGGAATATAGTAGACAAAAGTTTCTCCTTGTTCAATTTTCATCTTATAGTCACAAATGCAATTGCAAAATGTTTAAGACAATGTGGAAAAATCACCTTCGGAGCAATTAGAAAGCCATAGTGATTCTTTAGACATTGTGTTCTAGAAGTCATTTTTTGTAATTACATATCTGTCCATTTTCTCATAGTGCCTAGGATATAACTCGAAGGATATAAATAAAAATTCACTAGTCTCACTAGTTAAGCTAGACAGTTCTATGCTATTTAAGAATGGGATATTTGGTAAGGATTTTTATTCTTTGGCTAGGTCCCTAGTGTGACATATGTAGCCCATACCTATAATGGGTCTTACAACATCCTTTTGTTGAAGAGTATAGAAATGTTTTCAAGTTTAGATGGAAAAGAGAAGTAACTCCAATCTTATTTTATACCTAGTTTAACTAAAGAATTTGCTCATCTTAAATCCCACAATGAGAACATCTGAGGATGTGTATAAGAAACACCATGACTACATGCATAAGCTCTAGTAGAGACGGAAAGATAACTACACCTAACACTACACAAGTAAGCCATTCAACGCATTCAACATTATTATATTGAAAAGCTTTTTGTGGGATCTTGTTGGTAGTCAAAAAGGAATTGGAATTGTATTCATTTAGAATGCATTTTTTGGAACATTGTACGATAAACTAAAAAATGTCAAAAGTGCTGAAAATAGGTGTTTCTAATTAAAACCGACCATAAACATTGTCTCATGAATAATGAGAATACATTTTAGACAAGAATATGCAGTGATTAGTTTTAGAAAACAGCCAAGATTAGGTATAACTACCTTAGAAGGAAGGGATGTCAATCTTCCAAGTGAGAGGCTCAAGAGGCTCTCGTAAGCTGTGAGTGCCTCGGTGAGTGTGTCATCAAGCAATTCCATGCGGATCCGGAGTTGTGGACTTCAATGCTGAAAGCATCTGATTCAGTTCCTTCCAAACAAGAAAGACAGAATTTGAAATGGATCAAAAGCCGACTGGAAAGCTTCAGATTCCTCAGATCAGGGATCCTAAGGTAGGAGGTCCTATAATGGACCATCTAAGGGCTGAAACTAAATTTTAGGGAAGTAAAACTTCTAGAAATATTTTCCAGAAAATTTTCCTTGAAAGACAAGTAGAATTGACATCTAACCCAATTCGTTTCATATTTTTTGGAGCTTTGTGGAATTAGTTATCAAATTTTGAAGTTGAAGTGGCATAGGGCTCTAAAATGGAGCATTGCCTAAAATGTACACAGTTTGTACACCACTGAAGGCTATGAAAAAGAAACATGTACAAACTGTCTACATTTAAGATAGGACTCCATTTTAATGCCCGCTCCATTTAAGGACCTCCTACCTTACTTATGAATCTCGCGAGATGCTAAACACCCTCCATCGAGCCTTCTGCGGAGGCTACTTTATCCCCCGTTTTACCCTTGGGGAAAACACAGGAACTTTTTATCAACCATGCATAATTTTTTTTGCAAATTTTGAGTTCATATTTGGAATCAGAGGGCTCGAATTAGCTAGGGGAGATGAAGATAATAACTATTGAGATGGCAAAAAATAGGGGGCTTTTTTTACATTCACCCCTGCGCAAAATAAAGCAGCCTCCGCAGAAGGCTCAATGGGGGGTGTTTAGCATCTCGCATGAATCTCACTGCCCACCACCTGGCATATGTAACTTTCACTCGGAAGAAAAAGCCAAGCTGAAGTTTCATGATACATTATGGTAGAAGGCTCAGAAACCGCTCATCTAAGGGCTGGTTCGCATTTTTACAGTATTTCTTTAGATGGGAACATTTTTAGCTCATTTTTCAGACCAAGAAAAATTGATGGAAAATCTAGCCCAAGTGGTTTCATATTTTTTGAAACATTATTGAATTACTTATGAATTTTCAAAGGAGATGTGTCCTAGGTCCCTATTTATGTTCCTAGGTCCTTCATATACTATTCAGTTGCAATTCTAAAGAAAAATGGGGAAAGCAAAGACAATGATTGGCTCTTGCGATAAAGAATGCTTTTTCCTTCACTTCATTCAATGACTCGTGAGGTCAATTTATAAACTGCATCATGTCCATTCTACAACCAGTTATAGGGGCGGTTCTTAATGCCGGAACTGTTTTCGAGCCCTCTACCTTAATCCTTGAATGTCATAGGGGATGTTTTTCAGACCTTTGATTATCGGAGACTTGGTTCATCAAACCTTATAATGTTTGCATCGATACGGTGGATTTCCCCAAAAGAAATGAGTCTAGATTGATGAGGTTGTTGACTAAAAATCTAAATGGTGAGGAATGCAATAATGAATTCAAATTCAAGTTATGTTTTTTTTTTAGAATGGTCCCATCTTTAGAGCTCTTTGATTTGTGACGCTTAGGGGTTAACCCCCGTCATTTTGAGAGGATTATATGCTCATAATCCCCTCTTTCCACGTGTAATAATGATTACAGATTTTTCATTCATCAATCACATATTTCATCTATTTCTAAATGTGCATTTATGGAGGCAATCTTCTTGTTGTTGGTAAATCCTGAAAATAAAGAGGTATTTTTTGTTGGGATTTGCCTTCCTTATGAACCTATTTATTTTTAGAATTCTCTCTACCTTAGTGATTGTCCTATACATCATGATGTCTTCTAAAGTAAACTAGCCATTTATCACATGAATCCCAAAACCACACAACAAACCCTTCTGATTCAAAATTAGTCCAAAATCGTAGTTAGTCCTAATCATACAATTCATTCAATAATTCAATTGCATTAGAGGAGATTTGAGGCCTCTAGAAGATTGTGAGTTCCCGAATTATGAGAACGCAAAAATTGCCACGGGAACACAAATCTAGCGTGGTTGAGAGAGTGCCGCATTGTTGATTTTTTTTTGAAAAAAAATTGACTTTTTTTCACATTTCAGAATATACAATTTTTTTTTTAATTTAAAAAAAACTTTAAATTTTAAAAAAAAATTGTTGGCTGGTAATGGCCAATAGTTACGTGAATAGTTTTGGGAATAGTCTTGAAATGGACTTTTAGAAGTTTCAATTCCCCCCTAATGTAATAGGAAGAAAATTTTGTATCACCACCCAATGAGTACACATTGTGTGAAGAAAGAATGCAAAGAATCTTTAACTAGGTTTTAACTTCATCACCTATAAATTGCAATAAAATTTGTAAGAAGATATCTTTTTGCATTTTATTTTTTAAAGGTGAATCTTAACATAACATTTAATAATCATGCCAAATTTCAGAACATAAAAATCTTGATATATTTATATGGAAAAGGATTTGAATTTTGTCCGTGCAGTGATTGTCAAGTCTATCTACATCATGCTCCGGACAACTTGATCGATCAGACTTTTTCCTCTCCGACTCTTCCAGTAGATTCTTCCGGCAGTTGAGCTCTTTTTTTCCTTCATGGATTCCATGGTACAATACTCTCTCTTCTTGTTTTATACGGAGTATTTGATTGAAAGTGATGGTGATGGACCAAAAGTTAGAGAGGAAAAAGAATAAAACTTGCCAGATCTCGCCTCAATCCAAGATTGAGGTAAACACCCTTTTTTGATCCAACAATACTTTGCGGCCCAAAAGAGTGAGCCATCCCTTTTCATTATGATCACTAGAAATCGTCCATGAGTTTTAAAAATACAAAAAAAGGGGGAGACAAAGTTTGTGGAGAGAAGAATTGTTTGTTGATATGATTCTTCACTTCTAAATTATTACAGATCTTAGGACGATATTGTTCTCTTCTAGCCCCTAAAGCCCTAAGCTGCATTTTTTGGCAACATAGCGATTTTGGGCAGCTCACTAGGAATGGAGTTTCTTTCTCTTTGAAATTTTTACACAAGATGTGCCCAAGGAGTAGCTTTTAAGACCCAACAATTTTCATAACTTTTGATTTTGTGGTTAAAAAGTTATGGCATGATATGTTGTTTCCTTTATTCAGCGAGCAGTCCGGTAGCTGAAAAAACTTCTTTAAAAAAAATTTATTTTTAAAAGTGAAATATTTAATTGATTTTTTATATGTATATGAACATGGAAAGCTTTGAATCATTCCATTTGGATTAAGAAGATGAAAGTTATGATGAACTTTAGTTTGCAGGTAGGTATGGAGTCTTTGAAAACCATACCTACCCACAAACTAAAATTCCTTATAACTTTCATCTTCTTAGTCCAAATGGAATGATTCAAAGCTTCCCATGTCTGTATAAACCTAAAGAATCAATTTAAAATTTCATTTTTAAGAAAAAAGTTTTCTTAAAGAAGTTTTATCAATTGCCCAGACTGCTCGCCGAGTAAAGAAAATAACATATCATGCCATAACTTTTTAATCACAAAGTCAAAAGCATTAGGAGGGATTTGAGGGCTCCAAAGGGCCGTTTTGGGATTGTTCCCGAAATTGGTTTGGGGAACGGTTGGCCACTGTCATGCCAACATTTCTTAAAAAAAAAAAAAGTCAATGACATGGCAGTCGTCGACCACGTAGGATTCCTGTAGAATTATATTCCCGCGGCAGATTACGCGATTTCGGGTTGTGGAAAATCATGGGCTCCTAGAGCCCTCAAATCTCTCTTAATGGTTATGAAAATTGTTGGGCCTTAAAGCTACTCCTTAAATACATCTTGTGTAAAAATTTCAAAGAAAAAAAAATCAAAATTTCATTCCTAGTGACCCAAAATCGCTATGTTGCTAAAAAAATGCAACTTAGGGCTTTAGGGGCTAGATGAATGCATGCATTTTGGGATGAATAAATGTGTTACCATCCACATTTTGCATATTACATCCACATATAAGGTAAAATAGCCCATTACAGACCAAATGAGGAGTTTGCCCTCATGTCATTGCTAAAATCTTCTAATTGATTTTCCCACATGTGGACAAGTAATAGAATTGATGAGAGCAATTGAAACTATATTTTTTGAACAAAGTGTGAGTTTGTTATGAATTTTTTAAACTACCCCAAAACCAACTAAAACCAACTAAAAGTGTATCCATAATGGTCATCTTATTCACCTAATGCAGTCAAAATATTTTCTAACACAGAAAGCTTGAAAGAGTCACTTCCTACAGTGATTTAATACTGAAAAGCTGAAGTTCCTATTATGGTCACTAATCACCCCATTCAGGTTAGCTAAGACATTGATTGTGGCTAAAATCTCAATCTCTCGAAGAGAACTATAATGGACTCATTGTTAGGAGTCTATAATGGATAAAAAGTTTGTAATGGGTTGTTTTACCTTATATAGAGTGTACAATGGTGTACCAATCAAAATGTCGTTTTTGAATTTGTAGTGAGAAAAATTTCAATACTGCGAACTTTGAAAGCCTCCTAAGAGCTTAAAAATTGGTATTTTACCACGAAAATTTTATCGCAGCATTATCTTTAAGTTAATTATATGTATGCCAGATTTCAAGGCCAAAAGATTCACCAAGAAAAAGTTATTCAAAATCTACCAACATGGGTAGTGGTGAGAAACATTTCACTACTTTCAACTTTGACACCTTCCTAAGGATTGAGTTTGTTTTTTTTTGCCATGAAATTTTTGTCATGAAACAATATCTATGTTTTTAATATTTATAAAAAATTTCAAGTTACAATTTTTTTTCTAAGAAGATATTTGAAATCTCCCAACATGTGTAGTTTTGAGAAAATTTTCACAATTTCCAACTTTGACACCCTCCCAAGGGTTGAAAAATTGTTTTCTTACTATGAATTTTTTTTGTGAGGTCAACTCTATGTTGATAATATGATATACAATTTCAAGTTCAAATGAATTATCACAAAAAAGATATACAAAATATCCCAACATGTGTAGTTGTGAGAAAATTTTCACTATTGCCAACTTTGACACCCTTCTAAGGGCTGAAAATTTGTCTATTTAACATGAATTTTTTTTAATAAGATAAGCTTTATGTTGATAATATATGTTCTAAATTTCAAGTTCAAAACACTTACCCAAGAAAAGATATTCAAAATCTCTCAACATGTGTAGTTGTGAGGTTAAGTCTTTACATTCGTGTCAAACTTTGCTCCACAAAATAACACTATACTAAGGGCTCAAGAACTCCTCCCCACAACTACACATGTTGAGATATTTTGTATATCTTTTTGTGATAATTCATTTGAACTTGAAATTTGTATATCATATTATCAACATAAAGGTGACCTCACAAAAAAAAATTCATAGTAAGAAAACAATTTTTCAGCCCTTGGGAGGGTGTCAAAGTTGGCAATTGTGAAAATTTTCTCAAAACTACACATGTTGGGAGATTTCAAATATCTTCTTAGAAAAAAAATTGTAACTTGAAATTTTTTATAAATATTAAAAACATAGATATTGTTTCATGGCAAAAGAAAAAAAACTCAATCCTTAGGAAGGTGTCAAAGTTGAAAGTAGTGAAATGTTTCTCACCACTATCCATGTTGGTAGATTTTGAATAACTTTTTCTTGGTGAATCTTTTGGCCTTGAAATCTGGCATACATATAATTAACTTAAAGATAATGCTGCGATAAAATTTTCGTGGTAAAATACCAATTTTTAAGCTCTTAGGAGGCTTTCAAAGTTGGTAGTACTGAAATTTTTCACACTGCAAATTTGAAAACAACATTTTGATTGGTACCCCACTGTACATTGCTTTATCACCTCATACACTCTAGTAACAATCACTTGGTGCAATACATGAAATAGATGAAAAAAAGAACTCTAAACAAACCTATTACCATTCTAATTTTTATTTTGGATATCTTAAAGATACTCTTTGAGTAAATTTGTATTTAAGAAGATGATGGACACATTTTTCACAAGCCAAAGACAAATGGTTTTCATGATTTAAAAAAGAAATTTCCATAAATGAAAAAATAGTATTAAAATGGCAAAACTTCTACAACTTTGGAAGTTTTCAGTTTAGACCACGTGGTTTGAAATCTATAATTGTCCTATATGTCTAAAATCTTTACATGTCTTAGGCATGACTTTTATAAGTTAGATTGCACAATTTGAAAATAGAACATGGAATACAACCATCCTGATGAAATTCACTATATGAGTTTCTATGTCATTAGATTTAAAATACAAAAGCTAGCGGCTATGAGTATTTAAATATGAACTTAAAAAACCACCCAAAAATCAATTCTTAAACCAATCCTCTAGAATGTTATTATCAACCAAATTATGTTGTAAGCCAATTGAAGACCTTTCAATTATTTTCGTATAGAATGACGATTTCAATCTAAACTTTAAAGTTTAAACTTCATGTTGTCATATATGAATTGTATAAATACCATTAATTAATTGAATCTATTGCCATTGATTAACCCTTAAACTGATTTCAGCAACTTTCAAGGTGTTTTGGATCCTAATTTTGTATGTTACAAAAAGTTGAAACTCAAAGGGCGATGAATTATTTTTAGGAAAAACTAAGTGTATAAACCCTTAAGAAGACAAGTCCTTGTTATCTCTATAAAATTTGGTTTCAATCCAATTCATAAATTGCAAGATTATAACATATATTAAATGAAGGTTAAAAAAAATCCATATTTGGATGAAACTAAAATTGTACTTTGACTAACTCTTTTGAATACATAAAATTTTTAAAAATTGTCATCCTATGCTCATTCTTGAGGTAACTAAGTTTCACATGCATAGAAACAATCTTGTATTTTTAGGACCAAAAATGAGTGAGAAAATGGTCTTACAATAGTGATTGTTTCATAGTTAAATTTCAAAAAAATATAAGAAAAATTAAAGATTTGCTACAAATTTGGAGCCAAAAGTCAAGATCAATTGCAATAGAGTGAAAGAACACAAGAAAATATGCACAATAGCAAAAAAATTTGAAAAATGACCCAAATCCAATGCAAGATGTAAGGTAAACTACCCCATTATGGACAAAGTGGGAGCAAGTTCATTGTGGGCAAAATTGTAATGGTGGTGTACATTTCAAAACTTAAATGTATACCATCAATACAATTTTGCCCACAATGGGCTTGCTCCCATTTTGTCCATACTCCATAATGGGGTAATTTACCTTATATTCTAGTAGTTGTTGCTAGATACAAACCATGAAGAGCTAAAAAAAGACATGTCTCCACTTCATTGGCTAGAGTTTCATATTTGATGACTTTTTGACTCTTTACCTTTAAAAAACCCATAATTTGAATTTTTTTATAAATTCAATAGTGAATCTACTTCTTTATCTAAATACACCACTTTGATTCAATTAATTTTATTTTCTTGAAATTGAACCCAAGAATAAGTGACTTTTCACATTCCTAAGCCTAAAAATGGCCGTTTCAAAACAGATCAACCATATTATGGTCAATGAAAATTTTAAGGGTCAAGGAGGAATGAAGGCACATTAATCAACTTACTTTGCACTACTCAACTTACTTTTTTACACATCATTTTGACTTTGATGGCATCAAATTTGTATACAAGTGAAATTGGAATGGTTTCTTAGGTGATGGAATTAAAATACGAGATAGGCTAGTCTACTTTCAATAGAGTTAGGATCATCTTTCTTTCTCATCTAGGTAGGTTCATGAAACCTACTAAAATATATAAATCAAATCATTTATTTGTCAATTTTCTTTCAAGAAGTTGGTTTCAAGTAGGTTAATGAATGTAGAGGCTAATTTGGTCCTCAAGTTTGGATGGAAAGAGTTGTACTGGTGGTGAGGATATTGTAGAAGCAAGTTTTCACTAGGGTTGATTACATTTCTTTACTATTTGCTATAGAATTAGTAATTATACCATATATGCCAAAGAAAAATATTTTTAAAGTCTTGGTCTTTGGAGGCTTACACGATATAGATGCAATTTTGAATCATGTTAAGCTAGGCCTACTAATGTTCACTAAGTCACTCACTAGTACAATCTCAAGTACAATATGGATTATTTTTTAGTAATTATAATTCTAAGAATTCAGAAAGAATACTTCTAATCTTAACTTTTGAAGAAGACACTCAATAAAAATTTCATTAGAAAATACATGTTTTTGTTATAAATTTCCTTGAAAATATTCCTAAAAGGCCACATAAAAAGTAATTCTACTAAAATCTTTATATCTAGACTATGTTCAAAATAGTACATGTTTAGATAGTACGTATATGCTCTATATGAGATACAAACTTCATCAAAAAATTGTGCAATCATTCTTATAGCTACCACGGATAACCACCACACAACAATAATCTCTCTACATGCATTACCAAATTTATCATAATGATAATATGGATGTAGTTTGTGCTATTTAAATTTATTCTTATTTTTCTTAAAGGTGATAATACTAAATTGAGTTGCATTAATATTCTTTTAAAATAAAGAATGTACCACATATACACAAGCTACCAATGAGTAGAAGTTGTATATATATATACTATATAAGCATATTGTACCAAGTCTAAGTTTTATATAATAATGTCTAAAATTTGAAACAATAATATTATTCACTTATTGTCAATATCAATTGGTATAAAGAAGATTTTAATCCATAATTCTTTTCTTCCTTTCATCATTGTAAGATATTAGATTTACTAAAATATGCAAATATAGATGCTCTTCATTCAAGAACAACTTAATGTTATGCCTAATAACTTTTCTATTAGTCAAGCCTCACCAATCTTGAAAGTTATCTAACTCATTGTTTTTTGTTTTTGTTTTTGTTTTTTGATAATTGCTTATTTCAAAATACATCCTAAGACTAAGGTTTTAAGTTCGTGTTGGAAAATCTATACTTCTTCATAAGTATAATTGAGACGTTTTCATATCTCTACGATATGGAAAAACCTTACATGCATTAGTACAATTATTCTTGGCCTCTACAATCAAACGTGCCACTTTTTCTTCCGAAGTTTAATAAATTAAGTATATGTTGCAATTTTGCTTCATACAATAGTAGGGTGCAAGTATGGTATAATGTTTGGTTTTAATTCACTTCAAGAAATCAATTGGCACTCAATTCTTTTGGTATCTCTATATTATATATATTGCTTTAAATATACTCACAACAATAGTATTCGCCTAGTTATTGATCCTATAATCAATAAAAGGAGAGAAGAAATGTTGAGAGGCAAAAAGTCCTTGAAAAAAGAATGCACCTCAAAGTTCAAGGCAAGAGTGGCCTATGAGAAGTAGCACCTCATCATCTTCTTTTTCTTCTTTTGATTTGTCTAAAATTAGAAGGGATTTGAGGGCCAGAGAAGCCTTTCATTTAGGGTTGTTCTCCAACCTATTCCATGTACTCTTAGAAAACTGCGAACTAGCCCTATTGGCTGAATTTTCCATTTGAAAAGACTTTTTGGTGATGAGATTTGACTAAAAAACTCACCAAAATAATGTTTCATACCTTTGACAAAAAATGTAGAAAGACGCTCTTTTTGTAAACTTCTACACCACATAAAAATGATTATTTTAAAAATTCCTTTGGATAGTAGCTATTAGTTTGCTAATAAACCATTTTCTTCCAATTCTAGCTCAAAATTTGTTTTTTTTGGTTCAAATGGTGCTAAAACCCCCTAAATCACCCATTGTGAGAAATTATCGGGGCTATTTAAAAATAGTATATTATCTTTGAAAAATACTTAAAAATTAGGAAAGGTGTATAATGGTTATGAGTAGCTTTCCTATAAATTTTGAGTCATTTAGAGCTAAAAAACAAAAATTATGGCCAAAAAACAAATCAGAAACTAAGGTGTTACAAAAAGCAACAAATAGTACAAGTGTCTTGCAATCACCCGCTCGTCTTTACCTAGGAGTTGTCTTTACATGAGTCTTTAAAGATGAAAGTAGAGAGTTCATTTTGGATACATGGATCTTTCTACCAAAAACCTATACTACTTTTTGCAATTTATAGGACTCATGCCTTTTTAGGAATACTTTAAAACTAGAATTTTTTTTTAAATTATATATATATATGAAAAATGTATACACCTATAATATAAAGGTATCCATTAAATGAAAATTATAGAAAAATTATCTGAGTAGGAGAACTGGAAAAGTGCCAAATCTCAAGAAAATATATATTTTGATGTTTTAATTAGGAGAGAATTAGGAAAAAAATAGGAAATTTTTTAATAATAAAATAAATTTTTTCCATTTGCAACAACTTTATGGATCTCGTCATTTTTTACATGTTTCAAAATGCAAGCACAAAATACTTCACTTTGTAATCTTCTATATGACATATAATTATTTGTTTTTAGAAATCTTTTGAACAATAGCTAAAGGTGTACTACAAGACCATCTCTTCCAAATTTCATCTCCAAATTTTATTTCCAAATTTGTTTCTTTGGATGCTAGTTTGTTTTAAAAGAAACTAGCATGTGTAACATAAAATTGGAGGCTATTTTTGGATAGATTTTTTTTAAATTCAAGAAAATTAGACAAGGTGTATACTAGTCAAGGGTATCTTGTTGACTTTGAAGTTCAAGTCATTTGGAGCCACAATGAATAAGTTATGGCCAAAAAACTAATTAGCTAAAGACATGATAGATAATTGTATAAGTCATTTATACAATCATGTGGACACATCTATTTTTAATACTTATAAAGTTTATATTTTTTTCATATGTTCTTCAAAATTGCATATAGAAAACATGTGGAATCTAGTTTAGACTCCTAGCAAGATCAAAGAACACTTTTGAGATTTGATAATTGGAACGAAGTTCAATTATTTATTTAGAGGATTATAGGTGAAGTTACTTCATTGAAAAAACATCATTGCTTTTGGAAATCCTAGATCTATGTCCATTCTAATTGCTAAATGGAATGATTACAAGGTGTGAGGATTTTGTTGGCCAACTAAAATCCCTTTAAGCACTTCAAAGACATGGTTTTCAAGATTTAAACACTCACTTGCCAAAGGAATGACTACAAGGATTGGATTTTTGTTTTGTGTTCGTGTCTTTCCAAGTTGTATTTTGGTTAGGGTTTTATCGTAATTTATCCTTGCAATAAAAATGATTTCATTTCATCATGTTTAGTTTAATTGTAGTGTGTTGAGGGTTTGGAGTCTTTTGGCAATTCATAAGAAGGGATTTGAGGGCAAGAAAAGCTCATTTTGAGGCTATTCACTTATATTCTCTATATTGTTGAGAAATTGTAGATTAGCCCTATTGGTTGAAATTTTGAATTTTTTGAATTTTTTTCTTCTAAAACTCTAAAAAGTGTTAAAAAATCTAGAACTAATTTTTTAAATAATTATAAATAAATAAATAATTCTTTTGACGTGATAGTTTGTCGACCACGTTAGACTATTGATGTAATACGTTCTCAGCATGTTTCTAAAGTCCATGAACTCAAAATAACTTGCAATCTTCCAATGCCCTCAAATCTCTTCTAAAAGAATTTACCCCCAAAAGATGTTGCAAATACTAAGTGTTTGATAGATGACAAAGAATCTTCTTGACGTGGATTGGATTCATGACCTTCTTTTTTGCAATGAAATTTCCTTCTATTTGCATCTCTAAAAGAAGTGAATTCATTTGTGTCAATTTTTTTAAGTGAAGCTTGAAATCATAATAACTAGTGGCATTCAATGTATCAAACATCTCCCATAGATTAGACTACGGATTTTCAATTTAGATTGTTTATGATTATCAATGGCTAGAAATCATAATAACTAGTGTACCTTGTGACAACTAGTGTGCCTTCTACTATTGTCATAATCAAAGTAAAAATAATTTTTTAATCCATGAAAACTTTAAAATTCAATGACTTTTACACTCTAGGTTAGAACATCATGTAACAAAGCCTGTACACACATCTTTGCCAATGGCTTTCTTGCAATACTAGAAACACCACCAAGGGATGCATGATCTAGAAGATATCAATGTAATAGACAAACAAACAACCTATCTTAATCCCTAAAAGCCCATTGTCTCCTCGGGGAACAATTTGGAGTTCGGGTAGGTTCCGATGACCTCAATTATTAGTGAATCTTTTTGAAACTTTCTCATAAGATAAGAAAACTGATTAGCTCTATGGGAATATAATTTTTATTTCAATTGGTGTATGAAAGCAAAAGTTATACCATAAAAAGTCTAAATTTTAACTCAGCGGGTAGACAAATAAATCCACAAAATTTGAAATTAAATTAATTTTTTTTAATCTTATAGATTATATTTTTGTCTATGTGTGAAGCTTTTATTCATTCTATTTGGATTAGTTATATGAAAGTTATGAACAATCTTGTTTTTTGGGCAGTTTGAGCATCTTGAAAAAATGACTTATAGGATTCATTTTTGAATGCAATCTTCACATTTTTTCAAAAACATTGCTTGACAAGGTTAAATTTGCTTTCTAGAAAAATCTCACCATTGGGATTATTGTATTTTGATTCCATCTTAGAGCTATTAACAATTTAATTTTTCTTTCAATCTTAAACCTACTTCTACTTAATAATTTTTTAAAGAATGTAAATTAAACATTTTCTTTTGAATTTTTGTTCTTAGACTTTCAACTCAATTCTTAAACACATAAAATTTTGAATTCAAAGTCTATAGTGCAAAAAAATTTAACAAATGGCAATCAAAGTCATTTGAAATTGTAGGACAATGTTAAAAAAACTATATTTCCAACTTTGAATGTTCATATCTTCCAATTTATATGATCAAATTTCATTAAATTTTTACCGCATGATCTTAGACAAACAAAGTACAAGATTTTATAGTTAGATTCTATAAAAACATTTCTTTTTTGTTCTTTTGGATGAACGCAACAAAAATGACAGTTTTGAGTGTTTTTTGACAGAAAAATGGCCTTGGGCCTTTAGGGATTAAGGTATGAAAATTATTTTTCATGTGTATGTATGGATTGAAGTGAGGTGTGGCTCAATTCTAGTGCCGGCATGTCTCCTCAGTATATTGTTATTATTGATGATTTGTGTACTAATAAATCTCATGTCCATCGATCTCTGCCGTTGATAAGCTTAACTTAGATCATGCGAAATTTGAAACGCTCCCTAAGTTTAATCCGATGACGTCACCCACTCATTCTTACAACAGATGGAGGAAGAGATTGAAATCCGTGGGAAATGAAATTCACCGAAGCTGACACCTAACTTGCTGTGGAATCTGAAAAATGCTTGATTGTAATCTTCAGTTGGACAGCGCCACTATCCAACTCTACTTTTTAAATTGCGTAAAATTGTTTAGCACAGATGAAAAGAATTTCCTTGCAGAAGAGAGAGTAAATAAGGTAGGTACACCCAAAAGCGCCAGTTTTTCATACTGTGCCTAGTTCGTGTTATTATGCTGTTCAGATTTTTTTACAGTCTTGTTGGTGAGTGAAAGCATGTTCCAACGCACCAAAGAACAGTGGATTTGGATACCATATGCAAAAGTTATTAAGAGTCAAAGTGTGTTTCTGAAAGCGCCATCTACGGTCTGGGTACATGACTGATTTTGAAAATGTATGCACGTTGTACAGGGCGCTTTAAGGTCAGGTGCCATTTTGGGTGTACCTACCTTACGTACTATCCAACAGACTGGTTCATATAAGTTAAAGGCCAGGCAGAGTTTGGCTGGTTGGTTTTGTATTTTCCCCCTTCAACAAAATTCTGTTTCATTTGTTTAAAAAAAATTAAAAGATCAAGTAAAATTTTTGTGGAATTTAGCCAAATTTGTGACCATTGGAATATTTCAGTTGTAAATCTGACCTAATCTCTGTCAGTCCAAGTCACACTGACACCGATATGATTGCTGTGCCATTTAAGAGTTTATTGATCAAGGTTTTCTTAGTTTTATGAATAAAACAATTTCAGAAAAAGCAGATTACGATCTTTGCGATTCGGCAGTCAACACTTTCATCAGAGGTCGATCTCGAAATACAAGTCCTGACATTGGCTTTCCAGTCCAATCATTTGGACAATTGCCAGATGAATAATAATTTAATTTGCTAATTAAACCGGTCGTTGTTGGAAAAATAAGTTCAAAGTCAGAAAAACTGACGTGGACGGACCCCAACAATCAATCAGGATGTTGCTGGTTTAATTTCATTCAAATTCTAAATTAGAGTCTCGCATCACAGAACTTACTACAGTGGCAACTATTAACGTAACTTAGCATTTTTAAAATTTTGGGCGATATTTCACTCACACTGACAGATGCTGACCTCTCTCTGTCCCCCCAAATGGCCCACAGGCTTGACACTGGTCCAAAATAAAAACGTTGACAGCAATTACAAGAGCTTTAAGTTCGAATTGTAAGCTTTTTGAGTTGGCCATGACTTTTGAAAGTGAGATACCCAAAGGCTGCAAACATGCAGTGAGGGTCAATGATCCGCTTGTTTTAATCACTCTATTAAACTAAACTGTCAGCTAGGTGGCTCTCGTCTTTTTCTCTTGATAATCTACTGATTGCTCATCTCTGAAGTGCATTTCGGCTTCAAAGTTTTGCCATTGCGATTGTGCCGCGATCCCAACACACTGATGGCTTCAATTACTGCAAAGACTGAAGACTCTCTTAATTAAGTTAGTAGTGCTCTCAACTCTCACTAATTAGATTCTGCCTCCATCAAGGACAAAATGGGCTTCGATCTAAAGGCACAGACTCTGGCATCCATGTGAAATTTGTCCTGGAATTATTACAAGATGGCTCCAAATATGACAGATTCTGAGTATTGCAGGGAATGTGCAATTAAAGAGAGACATAATTAGACCGAGAGCCTGGTTGAGTGTACCGTGCTACCAATGTTCCAAGCAGCAAATGTTCCCATTCTGACAGGTGGTGTGGGAGAAAGGAAATCATGCTTTGCGAAGTTTGACCTGTAAGAACTGGTCTCCCAATGTCAACCGAACTCATCAGCCTGATATTCGACAACACTCGCACTAGCTAGCTTGCCCAGCACTCACTCATAACTAGCTCCCTCAATCTCTTCTTCTCCTTCATCTTCCAACTTCGAATTCATTCCAAGTACCGAGCAAGTGCTTCATATTGTTTCCACATGCCGTTCTCCAGTGTTTCCACCAGGTTCTCAAGTTGTCCTGGGCCTAACAAATCACAGTCCTCGAAACCCTATTCCATCAAAGTATCTCAAGTCCACTGCGGCCTAATCATTGGGTTTGAACACGAGCCCAGACAATGCTCCCACCACTGGAGACAAGTGCGGATTTGAGCTGATGAAGGCTCTCCACTGGTCTACAGAGACAAATGGAGGTACGAGCTGTAGTACTGTACATGTTGCAAATGAGTTGAATCCCATGAGGGGTCGCTAGCTAGCGTGCTTGAATTGAAAAGGAGGCTTCCTGCGTGTTAACACGGATTCAGTGTTAAATATCGTTTGGATTAATCATGCTTAGTGTGTCCTTCGAGCTAATCTACGAAGCTCAATCATGCTACTAAGTACCACTCAATCATGCTGGATTACGTATCACCAGCTAGCTGCTCGCGATATTTCCTAGATCATTCGGCCTTTACCCGTCCAGGGAGGAGTCAATCTGTACGCTAAGCTTCTGAGTGGGAAAAAAACATTCCAACTTCTGAAGTTAAATTACTTGTTGTCCTGGACTGGTTTCTGCAAGTGGTTTCCGTCCGCTGGACCAGACAGTGTGTGCAGTCTGGAGCTAGTGTTTGAATATTAAATCAATGTAAACAGGTTTCTTCTTCCTTCTTGAAACAAATGGGATGAAAGTCCAATGCTTAAAAGAAAACGAGGAACAAACCAGCACCAGAAGCCAAAAGGCCTGAGAGTCCGAGGATCGCTCACCATCGCCCGGGCGATACCCAGGCACCAAGGCCTGTATCAGAGGTTTCCAAGGTTTCCGCTCTAGCCATAAGCACGTTGTCTTTTTCCTTCTTCTTTTCTTTTCGAGCATATTCTCTTAAGTTTTTGACAACAGCTTTCTTTCACTTCAAACATGAGAAGTCAGTTAACAGGACTTTGAGATTGGACCATATGTAGAAGCGGAGACATGCGTGGTTTAGGGAGATGTCCAAGAAAAGACCCACAACTAGTGTAAGTTGAAATGGTTTGTCTTGTCATTGGTCATTTCCCTGGTCTACTCGAACTCAAGCCCACCTTTTCCCTTTCCACTGGTGCAAATCTTGCAATTTCTCATCGTATGATTGCAAGTTTGTTACCATATCGGGCACAACACATATCTTCCTTCCTCAAAGTACTAAATAATCTTCCCTGTTTAGGAACACGTTTGTGAGAGCACCTGCTTTCGCGGGCCAGCTCTGATACCTCCTAAATATTATGTACTTCCAACTGAAGCACTATACTAACCCCAACACATGCAGCTCCAACCACCAGTGCAATAGTTAATTTGCACTGCAACGGGACCTCAAGTGAAGATCAATTATATTGTAAGTTGCTCCGTAACCTAGCTATTTGGGATGCATCAATACTTTAAAGTTCTCCAGTTGTCTCTGTAGCCACGACTGTGAAATTGGAAGTTTCGTTCATACTTCAGAGGACGGTGTGAGGGATTCCGGTGAACGTACGTCAGTACGGCTACAAATATTTCAACGACAAAGATGTTGTTCGGACGGTGGAACCGAAATTGAAGTTCCTCTTCAGTCGCTCAGCTCGCCTGCTTCCAAGATCGAGAGATTATATTCTGCTTGTCTGGGGTCTGGAGCTAGCTGTCCTTTTGTCTTTTCTTTTAATGGATGGAAAGAAAGGTTTGCATTTGAAACGGAAATTATTAATATCAAGCAACCGATATCCTATTCAAGGTGTAGAGGCGTACTGTCCTTGCACTTCCCCAAAGCGCAAAATTTAGCCTTTGGGGGGCTTCTTGTGGAGATCTGTGGTCGCCATAGCTACACATTCTGAAGCAAGGTTGGGTGACTCGGGTCCCGCAATTAAATAGGCCTTCAATTCCTACGTGGAGGGGTGATACTGACTCCTCAATTTTGTTGCAGTTTTGTATCTCCCGAGCTCATTCTTTTTTAAAGGACGACCGTAGTTGACGACAAGGACAAGCTCTCCAGAACGACAAAGAAAAATAAGATATACGGTCCAAATGGATGTTTTCTAATTGATCACTCGTGGTACTTTTTTTTTTCCCTCTGCAATGAAATTCCGTTTCATTTGTTTAAAAAATAATAATAATGATAATTGACCACTCACTGTCCTGGTGGTGCAGGACTGATCGCAATGTTTCTGTTATACAAAAGAAAGTCACTTCAGTGAATTCGAAAAGTGGACAGCAATTCGACTGCAGATTAGGACCCTGGAGACGGTGGTGGTACTGTTTCTGCTGGTGCAGTTCTAGGACAAACTGGGCTTTTTGTGGTAGCTAGAGCTTTGAATTCGGTGCTATTTCAGAGAAGGACGGTGTAATGGTCCTCACCTGTATTTATGCAATTTGTGCCTCTTCGCTTGAAGGAGTATGGGTTTAGCTTCTGGAATTCTCAGCCCCTGCTGTGCATCTGACAAGTGTTGCAATGAACGAGAACCCTGTGTATTTATTTATCTCGAAGTAATTTAAGATATAGCATTCTTACTATTATAGGGTACTAAAGGATCGAGTAGACTCAGGGGAGCAGAGGGGCTTTAATTTAATGCCTGTAATCATGATATGTAAACAAACATTTCGTAACCTTGAAGTGGCATCGTTAGAAGAACTGTCCTTACTTATTCTTCATTTAAGTCCTAATTAATCTCATCCTGTTAAAACGGCAGAGCCCGGTTCAATGAAAGTGGTGCAGTTTCATCGGACTGATTGAAACCTCAGAACTAGTTTTCACAGCATATGTAAGTGCTAAATTTCGGAGCCCTGAGCACTTGAATGTCACAGTTTTGGCTCTCTGAAACACGCAATTTCAATGAATTCATATAACCATGTGGGCTCGTTTCATTTCAATTTTCAAGGGGTCATCACTTGACAGAAGTTGAAGAATGTCGTCCTCAGCTCCGGGTTAATAAATACATGAGGAGCTACGAAAGCATTCGAACTAGAAATTCGGCCGCTGAAGACGAAATTATATTGACTCGTACACGATCAAGGAGAAAAGGTTTCAAACTAGAAATCCGTGATATCGAGCGTGATGGGGTCCTTTCAACCCAGATGCTGAGTGCCTTTCCCGACCGATCCAGCTTCGCACAGCTAACAAGATCCCCCTAATCATTATCTTAGATTATGCAATGAAGGATAGCCTAATGTTCGCAATGATCGAGAAGTTAAGAAAGTAATATTAAGCTACACTACTTAATTTGCCCTCGTACTAATGCGTGTGACGATAATTTAGCAAAGTCACACTATTTCGAAGAAGTGCAAGTTGAAGAAATATTACCAGTTGCATGACTTGCATCGTGCCAATTTCCCGGGCAACACTTCCTGGTGACACAAATTTTCCAGTTGACGCTACTGTAATTCCCCCTTATCAATACGACAAATGGGTGGTAAACTGCGAACATGCAAACCAAAAGTGTTTTTGACCCATCGACGTACGGTGACCTCAACCAGAAAGGTTTCGGTGCAATATTGCACTTTGCAGTGCCTGCTCCTGACAGCGAAGAATCATTATCTGGATGCTTTTAACTCTTTGCCTGGACCCAGAGAATGACGAGGCCGAGCTCAACAAGAAATGTCGGTGAGGGGAGAATATTTATTGTAACTTATCGAGAGACTCGACGCATGAACCGAAATTTTCCCTTACATTAGCTCGTTGAAGAAAATCATTCGCTCGAGAATAGCAGATATACAGATTTAATAGAAAATGCTGCCTTGGTGATGCAAATAGCTGTTGCTTGTAACTTAATGAGATTTCGACTTTAGGAGAGAGTTCTGCACAACGTGATGGAAACATGAAAACCGAAGTACATTTCAACTTGCAAGATGTAGCGCCATAATTCTCAATTTATATGTGAACTTGAGACCGAACTTTTAAATATTGATTTCTTCGTAAGCTGGCTTTCAGAACCTCTCGGCCTGGCATATCTAGCTTGTCGAGTGCTAGCTGGCTAGGTTGTAAAATTGGCATCACATTCGTAACAACTCCACAGAGATTTTGCTAGTCACTTGCTCTGCATTAACGACTGGCTTCGTTTACCAATAACTTAGATGCACCAGGCAGTGCAAGCATAAAATGCTAGTCTGATGTGGCAGGGGAACAATCATGCTCTTTTTCGCCTGTAAATGCTTCGGAAAAAGTTAGGAAGACTGGCTGAAGGTCGCTCCAGTCCGGTGGAACTGTGGAAGATTTGTGAGCGGCTCCTTGCTTAGAATAGTGTCTGTCCACACAGAGGTAATAATTGTGCGCTTGCTGCCTCTCTCGAGCTTGCTGCCAAAGGATGAGCCATAAATCTCTGTGCACATCGAGCGACGCCCCAGTTCCCACTTTCTGCAGGATCATTAATGACGAGGTTAAATCGAGAGCCAGGGTTGGTGGTTTTGTGTTCGCCGACCGGGAAATGCGGTCATCGGGCCCCTGCACCCCAGAACAAGCAGACAAACACCGCCATGCCAGTGACAAGCTTGAAAAGCTTGAGTAGCAGGCAGGCAGGCAGGCAGGCAGGCAGCGCGCTATCCAAAGTGACCCTACCCTTGGTGTTGCATCCACTCACCAGCCACTTACAGCGCGCTCCAATAAAAGACCTACATTTGGCTGCTACAATCTTGGTCCGATCAGTTGACGAGAAAAAGGTTAGCCAGGACTCGTCGTCAAAGCCAGCTAGACATTCCACCTGCACGTTTACGTTACCGCGAGTAACTTCGTAATGAGGACACTGCAGCCGGCCAGCTTCAAAGGAATATAATTTATATATCTTGAACGGTTGTACTGTACCAGGCACCTGCAGATCGAGAGAAACGGAATCAGAGCAATGGTTTGAATTCTGTGGCAGAGCTCCACATCCAAGTGATGAATCTTTGGATTGCTGATGGCGGCCTTGCGAATGAATGGTAGGGCTCGGATCCTGGAGATGGGGTGGCAGGGGTGCTTGTATTTTTGTGACGTCGACTACTCCACAAATGTGAGGCAAGAGTGGCGATGATGAACGTCTGGACACCCACCCTAGTTCGTGTCATGCTATCACCTGCTCCCTGCAGTTGATATTCCTTGCTCAGGCAATGCATGTCAAATGCAGCCAGACTGGAAAAGCTCCTACGCGTGAAAAGCAATCAACCAGTGGGATGAGACAGCTAGCGGCGCCTACGCAGGCCCTTCATCAATACAGTAACAGTTATCGCTAGACATCGAATAGACTCGCTGTTCATTGTCACTGGAGTCCAAAACATCAGACGGTCGACGTTCCAGATTACTTCTACCACTGCTCCTTTTTCTTGACGGGACGTGTAAGATTATTACGCGTACAACTACTGAATATTCTATTTAACCAATGCTCACTAAGAAACGATATTCATAAACAATACTCAAAAAAATAGGATTACCCAAGCACATTCCTCCACGGTCCCTGGACAGGCTCATTGGAGATATGTGTATCATGACGTTTCCGGTTCCGACGGTGCAGTGTCGATGAAAAGTTGTCGTGGGAGTGGAATGACGAATCTTCCAGTTTGAATTACATCTCCGGTGCAGTACAGTGGATTTCTGCCCAAAATAACCTCACATTCTCTCAGGCAAGGGTAAGGTACATGACTTGATGCAGCTCCCCTGATTCCCAGAAACTTACAGTGTCCAGCAACAAAGCACTGGAGCGACGGAGGAATCAGCACTGTAGTTAAGGGTGTGTCAGAGGCAAGAATACAAATCAAGATGTGATCCCGTATTCCAATACCTAGGAGCAAAACGGAAGTGGTTACAATTAAGTGACCAATAGCTATCGGCACCCGAGTTCAGCAAAGCTTAAAGGTTACGTGGGAGAGAAATCCCCCAGCATGACTTGATTTGATTGTTAGGGATCGATATATGGGTTCGCCCCTGGCTTTATTCTGCAGGTGGGACCTTGTATTTGAACTGGATTCTTTCTTTCTTTTCGGGAAACAAATGGAATCCATTGCAGAACATCTATCTCGATTCTTTTGCTATTGAAATAAATTCAATGTGTGCCAAAAGATATAATAAAACAAAACGAAGTAAAACATCTACGGAGTACTACGTAATAGTTTATGATAGTACTCCGTAACTGCGAGGGAGCTCCGTCGCTTTTGTGCCCCCCTCTTGCTCGGGTCGCGTATCTCGGGCCTGCGAGAACCCCGCGATTGGCATCAAAATCTGCCATGCGTGAAACAGTGGACGATATTATTAGCTGCGGCCTGTTGTTGTATTGTATATTCCTCCAGTACGGACAAGCCTGTAGGTTCGTGTTGACGTTTTTCACGCCGTGGGTGCGTCTTTATAATTCTTTACTCTACCTGTCTCCGACACTGCCCGAGAGAATTCGACCTTTCCCCCTCCCCCCGTCCCGGCTCCCAAGCCCCGGCCTCCCGCCCTGCCCTGCCCTGCGCTCCTGCCCCTCATCAGTCCGTCACGTCTCCCCAAATCTTGCATAAAGGCCAACCAAGGAACTATTCCTGCTGACAAAGATTCACCACCCCGATTGCGCAATCCCTGAGCTCCGAGTCACGTTGCTTGCTTCGTGGACACGGAAGGAAAGCTACAGAAGAAGAATTCCTTTGGCATCAGAACCGGGATGAAGCTTGGAGCTAGGCCGGCCTCGGCCGGTGCAGTACGCTCTTTTGGCTCCGTGCGGCCTTGCTGGGTGGCTGGGGGGGGGGGAGAGTTTTGGCTCCTCCTCCCTTCCTCCACTTCAGCTCTCAATCTGGTGAATGAGGCCAAGTCTCCGAACTCAGCCTGGCTAACTTTCGGGGCAATCGTGGAAGGCGAGAAGAAATGACAGAGCCCGGAGGAACTTAACCCTTGACCCCTCAGGGCCCAATGATTTTCCGAAGATGATTTTTTGACAACCAAGATTGTCAATGAATTGTAGCACTTCGATATTTTTTTTCCATCTAAATGTACTTGAAATTTTTAATTTTGATTGGGTAAAAGTAGAAATTATTTCATCTAGAAATAACTAGATATGGAATTAATTGTGAAATTTTTTGACCTTATAACGGATTTTTAGATTATAACAATTTTCGATGATCAACTTTGTAGGCAAGAAACACAGATTTTGAAAAAAAATAATTATATATATAAATAAAAGATTAATAATTATTTTTTTATCTCCAAAAAAATTGTCTTGAAATTTAAGGCAAATTTAAAGTTTTTTTGTAATTTAAAATTTTGAAAAAAAAAACTCTATCAAATTTATACCAATTCTCAAACAAAAGGAGTTAAAAGCCGAAACTGACTGAATAGGCTAAAAATCATTTGTATGTGTAAATTTTTGAAATTTAATAAATGATATTATTATCATGTTGTTTGAAAAAAAAATCTTCCAAATTTTGCTTATTTGCGTAGAGTAAAGACTAGAAATGTCTAAATAAATGTTTTTTTCCATCTAAACTACTCTTTTCATTGGAAAATATTATATTTGCTTATTTGCTCCCTTTCTCTATTGAACTATGTTTCTTATTAAAAAAATTTAAATACTTCCTACATTCCAATTTTGAAAATTAAAAAATGCCAAAAATACGTAAGCTTGTTAATCTCCAAAATCCTAGTTTATAAAATATTGAGATTTATTTCACCCTACCAAGAATTTACCATTGAAAATTTGAAGAATATACATTATGTCCCGGGTCATTGCAAGAAACACCGTCCAAAAAGCGTAGCGTTTTCACAATACTCTTTTTTTCCTTTGGGAGGGCTTTAAAATTAGAAAAACAATTTTTAAAAATAATAAAAAATATGTTTCATGTACATATCTTTAAGAAGAAGGTACCCTATAAAGGAAAATTATAGGAAAAATCTCTAAGTAGGAGAACTAGAAAAGTACAAAATCTCATGAAAATTGGTACTTTTACATTTTAATTTCTAAAAAATAAGAGATCTAATAACCTTCAAGTTAGATATGTTCTATAAAAATTTCATGTTCATTGGACTTAATCTCCAAAAGTTATAGTAGACAACAAAAAAGTGGTTCTCATTGTGACATGAAATAGGACTGGTGTTTCTTGCAATGACCCTCCCCTAAGTCCTTGAAGGATTAATCCCTAAAAGTAAAGTAATTTAAGTAAGTAAGACCCCAAATACTATCCAAGGCAACCTTATGTCTATTAAAAAAAGATATTGAAAACTTCCATTTTTATTGCAAAATACAAAATTTCTTTTATTTTTCATATTTAATCCCTCAAGTTCCTTCCCTATGTTTCACCAAAAATTCTCTAATACTGCCATTTTTTAGTACAAGTACTAAATTTTTATTTAAAAAAAAAAATTGGACATATATATTTATAGGATTTTGTAGTAAGCTTGCTTCAATAGAAGTGAAAAAAGAATTCAAAAATTTCTACTATGTGGATTGCAAGATATGAACATTAGAATTGACAAAAATCCTTTTAATTGTCCCTACATGAAGCATGGCAACTGCACTTCCCAAGTTCACATTTGCATGAAAAATTGTCCATGTTGTTGGTGCTTCTTTGAATTCATTTTTTTAAACAAGTTGGCTATATGCTTGAAATTTTTTTGAAAAATTTGACATCATTTGTACAACATATAGAAATAAATAGTAAGTAAATGAAATACCAAATGATTCTAAATATTAAATTATTGATAATTTAACTATATGGAATTGAAAAATGTCAATCACAATGGTTGTAATTATATATTAAACAATTGAAAGCCTATTATTGCATTTTTTTGAAAAAATATTAAAAGTTGACTTAAATAAATGACTTCAAAGTTTATTTTAGAGTAGAAAAAAATCATAACTCCTTGCAAGCTAAAACTCCTTATAACTTCCATATCATTAATCAAAATGGAATAATTCAAAGCATTTCACTTATAAATAAATTAGAAAATTTATTCTAATTTTTTTTTTAATTTTAGAGTGTTTTTTTTATCTAGTAGAATTGCCTAGCTAGGGAAAAAAATTACATATCATACTATAATCTTTTAACCATATAGACAAAAGTTGTGAAAATTGTTGTGCCTTGAAAACATTCATTGTATACATGTTGTGTGAAAATTTCAAAGGAAAAGAATAAAAACTTCATTTGTAGTGACCTATCTAAAATTTCTATATTTTAAAAAATATATAATTTGATCTTTTGGGGATTTGTAAAACATGTCACTAGACTAGTATATAAATGTGTTAAAGAAATTTCAAAACCTTTGACTACATAGATTGCAAGATATTTGCATTTATTAATAGTGAATCTTGCATAAAAATTTATTACTTTGTTTGCACGGTGCTTTCAAGACTAGATTTTTTGGCTTTGATTCATTTTAATTAAAAAATTTTGCACTAGTGATTTTGAATTTTTTATGTTGAAGAATTTAATTAATGGGATAGTTTACCTTACCAATAATGCATATTTTCAAAATATTCTAGGTGAAGATCAACTTTGGCATTTAAAATATGTCATTTTCTAGTAAATAAAAGTGCCACATGTCATCTTATAAATGAACCTTTAACCCTGAAACGTCTCAATCCTTTTTTGAATTTTTGCACATTTTCGTTTATAGCTTTGTACAAATATATCATTTATCAAAATTGAATGAATTTGGTCATTAAGGAAGGTTGTCTTTTCTAGATTTAAGTGTTACATTTGATAAATGAGAAGTTAATTGGATGAAACATTGCCTTGAAGCCCTCTGTTCATCGTTCAGAATATGGACGTCGGAGCGCTTCAGGGTTAAGAATCTGACATAAAAATTCAATTCCAACACTTGAGTGCCGAAATGAAACCTTCCCATTCTAATATTCTTGATTCAAACCTCTAAAATAAAGGCACCAATAACCAATCGAATAAGCCGAATTCTATACATGATTTGGATAGTGTAGGGCAAAGCAAGTATTAGCAGAGGTGCATCAACATAAATGATGTGGTTTGCAAAATTTTGTATCTCTTGAATTGAAATAACTATGAATATTGAAAGGAAAAAGTTGGGCTTGACCCATGACTAACATCTAGAGTCATCCAATTCCAATCATTCAAGAATTACTTTTCCATTCATTGCTTCCTACTTCTTGCTCACTTCTTATGTCATGAACTTATTGGTCCAAACCTTAGAAAAGTACAGAGACACGCATTCCAAGAAAAAAATGGAAATCTGATCCAACCTTGGTTGGAAATACGTTCCTCCTATTGATTGCTGATGGGGGTTGGGTCAGTGTTGGGTGCCTTTTACCTTAAGTTACACTTTTCGTAACTCCTGCAATAGCTCACATGATGTCTTGCATCTTTTTGAACAGATTGATTCAATCACCTTTTGTGCAAATAAGATACAGTTTCAATTGGCTCCATTCCATTGCATCCTCCTTTTCCAAATGCTCCCATCATAAATTTTTGAAGGGAAATCTGATATGAAAAGGGAAGAAAAATTTACTGGCTGTTGATCACCTTTAGGACAGGACCCTGTATTCTCTGCATCCGTTGTCATGCTGGGTCGGGTGAACTGGTGTCCTTGCTCGGCCCCTCCAAGTCAATTTACAGGTGCAAGTAAAAAAATAAAAGCCCCCTATTTTGTGCTTGATTAATTTACTGGATATGCTTCTTCTGGCTAATTTGGGGACCCTCATTGCAAATATGAATTTTTTTTCATGCATGGCAAAAAAAAATTTCAGCATTTTTCCAAGGTGTCAAGTGAAGGTGGGGTTGAATGGCTGACACCCTCGCTAGACCACTTGAAGAAACACCAAAATGTTTCATTTTCCATGCATGATAACATTTGAAAATTCTAGCTGAATTCATATTTTTAATCAGAGGCCCTAAATTAAGGTGGGTACACCTAAAATTGCACCTCACCTAAAAGTGCCATCTATAGTCGCTGTACATTTCTGAATTCCATTATGTACCTATTTGGCTGGAGCGCTTTTAGAAACAGACTTTGAACCTTAATAACTTCTGCATCATGTATCCAAATGCTGCGTTTTTTGGTGCATTGGAATGTGCTTTCACTTGCCAAGAAGACTATATGAAAATGTGATCAGACCAGTAATAGTTACTAGGCACAGTACCAAAAAGTGGCACTTTTAGGTGTACCCACTTTAGGTAGGAGAAGTGTCATGGGGTAAATTAATCAAGCACAAAGTAGGGGGCCTTTATTTTTACTTGCACCTCTGGAATGACTTGGTGAGTGTGGCCAAGCCAGCGGGGGCCAATTCCCCCTGACCCGCGTTCGGGGTCAGTTCTCCCTGCCCGGCCATCATGCTGGTGCAGCAAACTGAAATGAGCATGTCCAGCAGGGATGCTAATCACACCAAGTTACTGGTAATCCTCACTGTCCCCAGCAACTGAAGCTGTTCAAAAACATCAAGGATGAGGCTTCTGGGAAATGTCCATCAGTCCATGATTCCCTCAGTGGGCACCCCAACTAGGAATAAGTTACGAGGTAGTTGACAACTGCTCTGGGTAGCCATTAAAAGGACACTGGTAGAATGCAAATCACACAATATCCTTCATGAGGAACATTCCTGGAGTAAGGTAACTGAACTCAGCATAGGATTAGGGACAGAAATAGAGGGAAATGAACCTTCCCTCCAAGGCCACATGAATGTTCCTTTCACACTAGGGGAGCCTGAGGTCCATCAACCGACCATCTAAGGGCTGGAACAGAATTTTGGGCAGGTCAAACATCTTGAAGTATTTTCCAGTGAATTTTTCTTGAAAGACAGCTTGAATAGGCATCTAACCCAAGTCGTTTCATACTTTTGGGAGCTATGTAGAGTTAGTTACAAATTTCTGAAGTGAATATGGCATAGGGCTCCAAAACCGCCCACCCCCTCAAATGTTCACGATTTGTACATTACTGTAAAGATCAAAAAGCATCATGTACCAGAAATATACATTTCACAAGGTGAGCAGTTTTGGAGCCTGAGTGGTTTTCGAGCCTCCTCCCTTACCACATTGTGCCCCCCCCCTCAAATGAGATGGATACGGTGGAGTTATTTGTAAAGGAAACCCCAGTTTGAAATAGGGCTGTTAGAGGGAGGTATAACTAACTATGAAAAGTTGAAGCACAACACCCAACCGCTCCTTTGGACTTTAGTTTTGGTACTCCAATGAGTTTCATCTTGTGTTTTTTCCAAACTCTGGCTCTGGGTCCCCATTGCATCCATTTCATAATCAACTCTATTGCCTTTTAGAAGTTGTTTAGGGGGGGTTTAGTCCGTAGGACCCCTTTGATGGAAAATTGGGAACACTCATTTGCAATGAGTGAACCTCCAATCAAAAAAATTGCAAAAATTTTGAAGGAAAAATATACTCATGTGTCTTGAATTGATCTTCTTATTGGCCTTTATGTTCTATCCCAAATTGATCTTCCTATTGTGACAAGGAAGACGGGCCCAATGATGCTAGTATGTGAGCATAGAAGTGTAAGCCTATGAGCCTTGAGCCTAAGTAAAGTAAGCGTTTTACACTCATTGAAGGTGTTTAGAACATAAATACACTATAATCATTGAGGTGTCTATACTATAGACACCTATATTATAGGTATATAGAATTCTAAGCTCATAGGCTTACACTTTCTATGCTCACATACTAGCAACTATGGGATGGGCCCACGGAATGCATGAAATTCTTTGAAAGAGAATAATAAAATAAAAAAATTCCAAGGAAGTTGTTGTTCAAATCGCAATTAGTTGGCTCTGAGTTATTGTAGAGAAACTACACCAATTAGGCTAGCTAGGCCAATCTTTTCATAATTTAATTTTAGGGTTTGAAATAGGAAACACTATTCTTCACCTAATCTTTTTTGGACTGATGCAGTGAGTTGTCCAACCTATAGCACAAGAATTGAAGAAATAGTTGGCTACTGGTGCTCCTCTAAAAAAAGACCCCTAAAATTCACATTTGAAAGCTCCACAACTTCAATTTGATAATGAATCCAAAACTCAAATTTAGAGTACAATAGGAAAGCATTGTATTTTATTTATACCTTAGAACAAAATTGAAGAATATTGATTTTTGACCTTAATCCGGAATATTTTGTCAATGAAGGAGTTCTTTTTCTTAAGTCATCTCTACATACACATAGGTTTCAAAATTTTGTTTTTTCTATCAAGAAAATTATGCAAAAATAACTTCATCTTTAATACAATCTCCTTCAAAGCCCTCACAAGTTGCCTTTCACAAGCATGCAATTTAAGTGTTAAAATAAAATCTTACCATTTTATTTGGGTTTTGATAATCTAACTACCTTAACCTGCCCTAAAGGACCAACCTACCAAATTTGGCAACATAGCAATTTCAGGTAGGTACATGTGAGTGGAGATTTCCATATTTTGGACTGAAATTTTAAGAGAAGACAGGGACAAGGAACATCTTTCATATGCACAAAAATCAGGACATTTGAAAATATGAGTCAAAAGATATGGCCTAATATGTTACTTTTTTTCATAACTAGGCAATTCAGGCAGTTTGGAAAAAATCACCTTTTTCAAAAACAAAAATTTGAAATTAGTATTCTTCATTTATGTATACATGGAAAGCTTTAAATCATACCATTTTGATCAATGAGTCAAAAGTTGTGAGTTTTTTTTGTTTGTAGGTAGTTATGGATTCTCTACTTGAAATAAAACTTTGAACTCCTTTATTTTAGTCAATTTTGAATCATTTTTGAAAAAATAAACTCTAGGACGGAGATTGTTTATTATAACAATCCAACCATTGGGATTGGCATTTTTCAATTCCACAATTAAATTCTTAACAATTTTTCATTTTGAAACATTTGCTACTTCTTTTTATTTACTACTTTTTTCCTATATATTGTACAATTCTAAGAAATTTGAAATTTTTTAGGCAAGTATCCTACTTGGCCTCAACAATGAACCCAACGAGGCACAACCATTTTGGACCATTTTTCATATGATTGTTGCCATCTGAAATGTAGCTGCCCTGTTTAAAAACATTTTTTTTGTTCTTTTGTATGAACACAACAAAAATGGCAATTTTAAGTGATTTTTGACAAAAAAAATTAGATTTTCAACTCAATTTTTAAACACAAACTTTTTTTAATTCAAAGTCCATAGTACAAAAGAATTCAACAAATGGCAAGCGGTCATCTAAAATTGCAGGACGGTGTTTAAAAAAATTATGTTTTCCAACTTTGAATGCTCATATCTTCCAATCTATATGGTCAAACATCATGAAATTTTTAGCACATTATCCCAAACAAACAAAGTACAAGATCCTAAGGTTGGATTCTATAAAAACACCTTTTTTTGTTCTTTTGGATGAATGCAACAAAAATGACAGTTTTGAGTGGTTTTTGATAGAAAAATGGCCTTGGGCCTTTAGGGATTAAAGTCTATTTCCAACTGCCTGTTTCCAACCAAGGACCCATATCCAACTTGTAGGGTGTAGTTATTTGACTTACATCCAACAAAGGTTAGAACATATTTGAACTAAAGGTTGGGACAATTTTCCAATTCAAGCTTGAAATGTGTTTTTTTCTCCTTTTTTTTAGGTTGGGACTACTAAGGTCATGACACATGTCCCAAAGTAGTGAGCAAGAAAATAGGAAGTAATGAACAGGGAAATTGTTCTTGAATGATAAGAATTGGAAGAGTTTAGACATTGGCAATGAATTCTATGCACTTTAGGCTCTCAAAATTCATAATGGTTTCAAACTATGGGAATAAAATTACAACAAATTTGCATCCCCATACTTCCTATCTTTCTAAGTGGGAAAAATTTGCATCACCTCACAATTTGTCCGAGAATTGCTTCTACGACTGGGTGTGGGTGGTCCAACCTTAGGTTACTGTAGAATGAAAATATTTGTAAGCCTCCAGATTTCCATTTCCTTGCTTAAATCGTCTCATGTGCGTGGATTAGGCATGGATTAGGCGTGGATTAGGCGTGGATTAGGCGTGGATTAAAGTGGACTAATGAGTCCTAAGTAAGTATTTTGTTTGTGTGCTGTTGGGCTCAACAGTTGGCTAATTCAATGTCTGATGCAGACATCCTTGTGCTAAGCTTCCATTTCAAGTGGAGGTGATGGCATATCAGCAACTGAATGCTGTTGATGATCGATTGGGTGACCTGTAATTATGCATCAGAGATTGAGCAATGCATTCCAAGGATTTTGAGAAAAAGGCCAGACAGGGATGAGACCCCACAGGCCAGTCACTTCAATGTGATTGCCCAAGCACACAATATCTACACTAAAAAATGAAGGCAGATTGATGACCAAAACATCAATGTGGTGATAGTACACCTCCCCAAAAAATCATCCAATGATAGCTGATATCTTTACCTCATGAATGTAGGTTACAAGCACAGAAGAAGCAGCAAAAATGAGCTAAGTTAACCTACTTACCACGCTGCAAATCTGTTGCTGCGACCTCAACAAGAACCACAAATTTAACCGCAAATTGAACCCCAAATTGAACCCCTAAATACAATGCAGATCCTGTCGCAACTTCTGATTACAAAGGCCATTTACATGGAGTAAAAATTGTTTTCTTCTGCACAGTTTTTTGTGAGATTGCATGGGCTGAATGCACCTTTGCTCTGTGATTTTTTACAGAATTTTTGGGTGATAGGATTGTGTTATGAAAATAATCTCATATACAAAGACTGAAATTGAAGAATATGGTTCACTAGGCCATTCCTGGCCTCAACATTGTAAAAGGGGTTCAACCTATTATGTTTTATTACAAATATGTCCAAAGCAAAGCAAAAGTGACTGGTTGAGACAGTAGTTTCAAACAGAAACCAGTGGCTGATAGCCTATCTAAGTAATTGGCCTTAAAACAAAACTCAGAAGCCTGTATCAGTGAGTGTTGATAGCCACTGAATGTAATCGGCGATGAAGTGAGTGAAAGGAAATAACGTGCTCAACTCACATTGAGCAATCATGATTTTGATTGCAATTATTTGATTTGTGCACTCAGTGTGATATGTCAAAAGAGATTGAAAACATTTTAACATTAATTGGCAGCACCTACTGTTCCTGTAGCACAAACAGTCTGAGTGACATAAATGATGCATCCAGTTGCAACTTAAAGTTTGAGAAGAACCACTGCTTATTCATTGTGAGCTGGTGGAATTGGGAGAAACAAATGACTGCGATTTGAAGGTGTTTGGAAAAACCTGGGGAAAAAATCTGTACAATTCCTAGTTAGTGTAAAAATAGAGAAAAAAAATGCACTCAGTACTTGGAATTTGGTTCAAACATGGGATTTTGAGGGTAATAGATGGTAAAACTCAAAGAAATATCCTAAATGCTAGTCACAATCTACCCTTTATGTTTGCAAGTTTAAAAAAAAAAATATCATCAAGATCTTTTAAGCATGTATTTTTTGAGTACTTTACGAATAAACTAAGAATTGTTCATTGGTAATAATTAGTACTTTGTATTATATATCCAAGGTTAGCCTTGGGTATTCATAAATGGAGCCACGGAGGCTAGTGTCTTAAATGACATTTGACCTAAACTAGCCAAAATATGAAGTTTTTCAATTACTATTGGATTATTTATTTAATTAATTATATATTTTTTGTCTTTTCACTTTGAATTTTTACAAGAATTAGAAATTTGTGATTTACCTAAAATCATCATTTTCAATTGGCTATTTGGTGAATGAACTTAGTCATATCAAAATACCTCCTAGTTCACCTTGTTCTAGCATTGTAGCTATACAATTTTACTAACAACTTGTAGGATTCAAATTCAGAAATAAGTCCATAAAATTATTTACTAATGTTTTTGGCCCCCCCCCCCCCCCCCCCCCTTCTTTTTTTAAACAAATGAAACTTGGGGGCCCCTTTTGCATTCCCAACAATTAAGGACTTCTCCCTCCAAAAACTTATGGTTGAGTCAAATATATTTGTGTAGAATCTAATAAAAAAGTGTTATAACTACAGCCCAAAAGTATCATGTGGAGGTGAATACTTTGCTCCCTAGGACCTAGAGGTGAAGGAAATAAACCACTTAACAATGTTATGTCCTACTCTAATGCAACTATTTTAGAAGAAAGAAACCTTCTTAGAATATCTACCATTGAATGTACAAGGTTCATAAACTATATGCTTGTGCTCTAAGTGTGTCCTCTAATGTAAAGGTGCATTTGCTCTCTCATTGCAATAAGAATGTAAAGATGGAGCACATTTCAAGGGGTGAACACTTTTAGTAAATATTGTGTTTCATTTTCAAAAACTCATGACTAATTCTGTGAAGCTCCAAATTGTATGAAACAAAGTGGGTTAGATGCCAGTTCCATTTGTCGAAACTTTGTGAAAAATATTCCAAGAAGTATGAACTCTCCAAATTAATTATCAACTGTTATATGGGCATATTATTTACCTCCTATGGGCTTCGCATTCAACAGGATTCTCTTTCTGTGCACTTCCGTTTACTTTCATCCATCCATGGCAGAGTCCTTGAGGCCCGAGCATGAGTGAGATGCCACTAACTTAGAAGCCCATTTGGCCCCGAAGACAGGCAGATTCATTACACAAAGTGAGGTGTACTGTGCTCTGGTACAGATGACACAGCAAGAACATACACACTGTTTTCTGTATTTTGCAGTCCTGTACAACTGAAGTGAGACCAGGAAGTACACTCATACTGTATAACTATTTTATTTTATTTTATTTTATTTTTCCCCCTTTTTTGATTCACGGTAAACGTGAGAACCAGTAATCAATTCTTCAGAATATTTCACTGCTGGCTGCCCCAAGGCCGGCTCCAGGATGAACGTGAGTGAATGGTAACTTAAATAGAAGTTACATGAGCCCCGGCTACCGTGTGAGCAGGTCGAATATCCCCGCCCCAGCGCCCCCAGTGCCTGCAGATTCCAGCGAATTGAAGAGGCCAGTGGGGGGCAGGGAGCACAGTGAAAAAATTGAAACTGGGTGAGGGTGAGCTTGCTTGAGCGGGTCGGCGCGGGGAGCGGGCCGGGCCCCTGGCAGGCCCCCGGCCCGGCAGCGCCAGAGCCGGTTCCAGACATTCCAAAGTCAACAAGGCGCTCATCAGGGCAGCAGCAGCAGCAGGTTTGCAGGCAAGTAGCCTCAGTGCAGGTGTGGTCGTAGACACAAAAGGCTTGTTGGACTTGTTCCTAACTTAGCTAGCCGGGGGGCACAGGCGTGGAAGAAGAAGACGACCAGCTTGCCGCCTTCCAGCGTTTTCACCTCCCCTTTTCCACCACAAGTGGTGTCTCCGACCAGCCCGATTCTTCGAAGTTAGATTTTCCAATTTGATTAATCTCTACCATGGTGGCAGCGAGCCACTGCTTTCCGTTGCAGGCCTTACCCAGCTTTCTTGGAGAAGCCGACGAGAACAGAGACGAAGAGGACCCGTTCTGAGGTTGGTGTTGGCCGCTGCTCTTGTTGGTATTCTTGTTGTTGCAAGAAGCCAATTAGAGGCGTTACTTTGCTTGCTGCCGTTGCTGTAGTTGTGAGGTGAGCGTGATGATGAGGATGATGAGGAGTGGAAGCCTGGGTTGACGTTAGGAGTACCACCGCATGTGACCTGCTCTGGGCTTGAATGCATGGGCTGCACCACTGGATTGCTACTGTCGGCTCCGCCTTCTGCTGCAGCTGTACCCCTACTCCTACTACTCCCCTCTTGGCGATGATCCTGTAACGTCAGTCTGGGCACCAGATGCAAACTCCAAGTTAACCCTCCATGCAGCTCGCTGTACCACCCGGCCACTCCCTCCTCCCTGTGAATTGGTTTGCATGTTAGCATTACGGACACGAGTCGTGTTCGTCGTCGCGCAATTCCCTCCTCAGCTAGCTTCTTGATTCTCCCTTCCGTGATCGTAGTATTGTTCCATGTATTTTCTTCCCGAACCCAACGCTGGAGTAGTTGCAAGGTCTGAGCTCGTCCTACTCAATGTGCATTCTTTGGTTCCACCAGCGACACGCGCCGTGAGGTAGGGCTAGACCGATTACCGAACCGCAAGTTGGCATCAGGAAGGACCAGATTCGGATAGCTTGGTGCCGTCATGGTAACTTGATTAGCAGCTCCGAAGTGTGCTCTCTCTCTTCATCTATGTCGACTCCCTCGGTCTGCTCAGGCCAGTTGTCCAACGAAAACAGACTGATAGGAACGAGTGGTACGACTACCAATCGGCCAAAGTGCGATAGGCTGTGTAGTGGTAGACTTAGCGTAGTAGCAGGAGTAGGAGTAGGAGTACTGAACCCGCTCATCATCACTCCCATCATCAGCCTATTTAGTGGATCTTTTCCGGTGGAACTCCCCTATTCTCGATGTCTTGTTTTCTAGAGCTGATTCTTCTTCCAGTACTGCTCTGGTCCCCATCGATGCTACCCCTCCACAACCTTTCCAAGAGATCGGGCTTCCTCTTCCCTGCTCCGTTCCTGAGTCCCTGACAAGAACTCGATAGCCCAGCTTAGCTCCCCAGGGTGCCTGTGACTATCCAACGACAGATTGTGCTGAGTAGCACAGCTTCAGCAACGCAGAAGATCACCTCAATACAACTCAGCGACGTATGTGGACTCAGCTAGCGATGGAGCACAGGTAGTACGAAGTGGCGTCGCAACACTGCTGCGGAGCTGCCTCCGGGATGCAGGGCCAGGTGGATTACAGCAGCGGCAGCGATGGAGGGGGCTCGACGCGGAAATGGGCGAATTCGGGGAAGCCTCGGGATCGGAACGGGTCCTCCTCCAGCGGCGGGGAGTACACTCCCGAACGATCCTCCGACGGAGGGAGCCCGCGCGCGGGGTTCAGCGGCGGCAGCGGCAGCACGCGGAGCGGCGGCACCGTGCGGCAGTATGTGCGGTCCAAAATGCCGCGCTTGCGGTGGACGCCGGACCTGCACCACTGCTTCGTGCTTGCGGTGGAGCGCCTCGGAGGCCAAGATCGTGAGTAGTAGCCCAACCACATGCTCTATCAATTATTAATTCCTTGCTAGCTTCCAACTGACGCAGCGCAGCAACACCAATCGTCCAATCCATGTTTACGAAATTTAATTTGCGGGTGTAATTCGTTCACTGTCAAACTACATTTTTTAGGAACTTCTTGATGAGCTTCTTGATTAGCCAACAGTGAGCAGGCGAGGGATCCAGCTCCTGAGGCTCAGAGGCTTCCAGGCGTCATATCTTGTAAGATGGATGATTGGCGATGTCACTTCCTACAAGACCATGTGTACTACACTCAGCAATATGGGCGGTCAGACATTACCGGAGTTATTTCCAAAGAGACATTCGGCACTGCAATTTCGATCGTTAGTGATGTAGTGGTTGCACGTAGATGGGGTGTAGGGTAGCAGGTGAGAGTGCGTGTCGTCATCGCGTAGAATTGGATATGAATACAAATGTATGTGTTGTTCGAATCTAAAGAAGAGGTAGATTCTTCATACTCTGGCGAGGTTTAAATTTCAATCTGCGAGGAATTTAGCTGTAGTTTACCTTCCGTGCGTTCAGGTATCGTACGTGATTAACTGACATTGATTTAGTGGGCCACTTGCATTTAGTCAGCGTCCATTTTATGCTGTCAGATGTGACGAGGTTGTGACGAGTGGATATTTACGGTACAATCATTTGCCCTGTGCCTGCAGGAGCGACGCCGAAACTGGTTCTTCAGCTGATGGACGTCAAGGGTCTCACCATTGCGCATGTCAAGAGCCATCTGCAGGTAAGAGCATTGTCCCAGTTAGATTCAGAGTGTAGATAATTTCTTACCATTGGCTTGTTAAAGGAGTTCCTCGTTGTGGGCTGGCCTCAGAGTGGTGCCCTTGTGCATCTGTGAATGCTAGCTCGTTTACTGAAGAAATTTCACTCCGCCACAAGGCAGCATTGTTTGTGGTCACAGTGCAGCATTTATCACAATTCCTTTGTTTCGGGTATTCAATATGTTAGCTTCCGATACTTACATGTCAGCAGAGATAATCACCTGCCAGGGCCAATGGAATCAATGTTTTTAACCTGGAAATTGCGCCTGTTATCTTCACAGATGTACCGGAGTATGAAGAACGACGAGAACGGACAGAGCGGTACAATGGCATTCCCATTTCCTTTTCCTATCAACACGGAGCATTATATAACTTGGGTCCACCGAATGTTCTAATATGCATGCGCAGTGGACACTGGTGGCGACGATCGTCACCCACCTGTCGTCACTCCGCTAGCTGTCCTTGTGCTCATTGATTTTCCTTCAGCTTGGCGTCATGTCAAGCGCCGCTTCTAGACCGCCTTTTATAGTAAACCGATGCACATATATTTAGATAGTGGCAAATCAGATCACCCTTAAGTAATGCTATGAGTGCTGAGATCATCACGGCCGTTGGTGTGCTCTGATGAGTCATTGTTACTTCCGAATGTGAAGGAATGAGTGATTGGGCCCTCAAGTCTCTGAAGATCTGATGCTTACACTGAGAAGATTGAAACTGAGGCCTCTCGCGCTCTTCAGGGTTAATAGTGTGGTGCACTATTTAGAGTGCCAAGAATGTGATAAACTCGTGAAGGATGAACCAACTTTTAACTCAGGCGTAATCAGTAGGATTTAGCCCCAAACTATGGAAGCTGCAAGGGTGAGCACTGATAGCTCTAAGTCTGTGGCTTCGAGAGTAACGCTTCTGTCATTTGGTTAGCTTGGGATGCTCCAACTTCCTGTTAGTCATTGTGTCCTTGTTACAATGGTCCTGAATAAGCCCGAAGTAGACATAATTTAATGCAAGTAACATACGTACTCAACGATAAAGTGAAGGTCCTCAACTTCTTTTCATTCGATTCGGTTAGAAATTAGAAGTTCAGCTCCCTTGGACTTATAGAATTGCATATAAAATCCGCAATGGTTACACCCGAGTCCCGGAATTGGAAGTAGCGCAAGGGTTGAGGACTTGAGGTGTGAGGTTTCTGATGCTCTAAATCGCTGATGGACAACGTTGGGGAGTGGTATTGCAGGAATAATGCAAGGAGATCAAATGATGGGAGATCAAGGCACTTCCGACACAACACTCCTGCACTCCTCCTTCGGGATCCAGCGGAGGGATCCGCTTCAGGAGCAAGCTCGACACATGAGGGATTCCGACATCATGGGTGTCCCCAATTTCTCGAATTTCCTCCATCGCCAAGCCGGAATTCTTCATCCCTCGGACCACCACCCTGCTGTGTCTTCCAGGTACACAAATACGCGGATTATCCCAAATCCGATAGTTAGAAAGAATTAGCAAAATTGTGTGAGCAGCTAGAAACAGCTTTCCTCACTGATTCCAGTTGGTGATATAAAACTTGACCTCATTTGAATCAAAATTTTCACAATGCAGTCAATCGAACTGTTCATTTTAGAGTGACCAACCCTTGGTCAAGACGGGGGTCAAGAATCAATGTCTCAGGAGTGTAATCCTCAGATAATGTGATCAATATATTCTTGACAGGCACGATGGACATGAAGAGTGGAGCAACCGAGCTTATCAACCAGCAGGTGGACCTCTCGCCGGACACCGCGACTGGTCTGAAGACGAGATTCAGCTGGTGGAATGGAGGAAGAGGGAACAGGGTGTGGCAAAGGGGGCTCACCCTGCAGGAGGTTCTTTCAGTGACCACTCCCGAGTTGACACGCACGATGATCGATGGGCAGCACGACCATCTACTTCAGCAGACTGGGAGAGGAGACGTCAGCAGCCTGATATTAGCCTCGGTACTGAACTAATCTGAGTTCATTGCATTCTTCGATACAGGCTTGATATTTGGGAGTACTCACTTGATTAACTCCAAGGTTTCTGATAATATGCATATCTGATTCGGGAGCTTGTTGAACCAGGTGGGAGATTTCCTGCGTTTCAGGATGGACCTTGGTTGCAACCGGGAGGGATCCACCCTGTTTTGGCTTCGCAGCAACAACTAGAAGCCTTGAAGAGACAGGAAATTGCCAGTGAGTGGGACAGATGGCGAGCGCACGGAGCACGGCAAGAGTGGCCCAACAGGCATTCCAGCAAACACCACGTCGTCACGGCAACAGCAGAGGAGCCTGGTTCGACAACGCCAGATCATAATTCTCACGTCCACTTCAAGAAACTGGTCGATCAAAGCTGCAGCTCTTCCAACGTTCAAGAAAAGCAGCCGCGTGTTCGAGAGGACGAGGTCACTCACAAGGCCTCCGGGTGGTCGGCTATGTTTGGCGCCCAAGACCAACACATCGCTCAGGTGGGACTCTCCCTCACCGTCAAAGTTCCATTAGACTGCAGCAACTTTTTCTAGTCACCGACACTTTGTCCTAGTCTAATCTTATTTTAAGTTAAACACTTGATGATAATGCGGACACTGATCAAGAACCGGAGGATACAGTAGATACTAGCTCATCCAAAATAATTGTGCTACTGGTTTGGTTGCGGGTTTTAATTGCTGGTCTTGGTGAACTCTAAATAATCGAATTTTGGCGAGTGGGTGAGCACGGTGTGTTCTGTGTTCGTGTTAGTTAATTTCTGTCAGTTCTACAGGACAGTCATGCAGATTAATTTCTGCATGATCTGAAGTTACATATATTCATCCTATTCAATGAATAATAATTGGTGCATTGATAGCAAGAATGGATTTTTAATCTAGCGTATTGACTGTGTTTGCAACAATATCGAACGTCAGATTATCTTACTCGTGTATTAATCGATCGATGCTCTAGTGACAGAGGGTCAGAGATGTAATTCTGAAAGTCTTCTGGTGCCGGTTCTTGAAATGAGTATGTTAAATCAATATTTTAAGTGTTGTAGTAACTTACTAGTGTGTTTATCGATGTTGTGATGACAGAGAGGGTCAGAGAGATACGATTTAGAAAGTCGAAGTCATCGGCAGCAGTTGCCATTCACCGAATCGCAGGCCGACACGTCTAGTCCGTGGGCATTCATGGCGCGGCAGCAGCAGCATCAACCAGAGCAGGCCGCGAGATCAAACATGGACAGGGAGCCGGATAGCACCACGCTTTCTCTGTACCCTTACAGCGCCCGCTCTCACAGTAACAATAACAACAATTATAATGATAATAATCATACTTCCTCCCCGCCTCGGCAGTTACCGGACATCAACGAAGACCACGACTCGAACTCGTTGGTCCAACAGAGCGAGGGTGTACAACAATTATCACCGCAGGCTGGTATCACCTTAGATCTCACCATGTCTATAGGTGCTCCAGGTTAGCCGGATTTCACAGTTTATTCTCTTCTGAACAGCTAGTGTGTCAAACTTGGTTGAACATTTGCCCTGTAATACGGTCAAGTGCGATTTTGGTTCCGTCAGTAGGAGTATACTAGTCCTCAATTTTTGTCCTAGGAAAATGCCCTCCGTGCGGCACCTGGTAGATGGCCATTGGTGAGGTGAGCTTATAATATGTCATCACCAGAGCACCAGAGTACCAGAGCTTCACATTTTATTACTCATTGCAAGAATTACTTACACACACAGAATTTAATACAGAGTAGTAGCCCCGATCACCAGCGGCCATCCCCGATGAGGTCACAGAAAAAGAACTCGTGTTCGTGGGTACCGATCCTAACGCGGATCACCAAATTTGGAAGCCTGCAGACCCCTTGAAAGTTTAAAAAAGAAGTATATTATGATGATACCTTTACTGGCACCTGTCAATATTGAATGATTATTGTTCTCATTAGCATGCTCTTGTCAACTGAGCTCAGACATGTTAGCTAGTGTGGTACATTCATGTGCTCCGTGCCACGGACAACCACTTCTTAGTAACGTGTTCTCAAGCATAGCTAGCTACAGAATTACTCCGTATACAGCTAGCGTAATTGTAGTTGTCCAATTCTCCTTGATTCATAGCTAGATAAACGCTCTAACTTAGTGCCGTGCGAGCTGCTGTAGGCTAGCTCTTACTTCCAGTCAGCTTCCATGTTGTCGTCGTGCATCAATGACGACACGTTATATTCTGTTGACAGCGTTGTGCGTCAGAAGAAGAACTGGCAGTTGTCTTATTCATTTAAGAGCTTCTGTTGAACGGGAATCGGCATCCCCATCAATCGAGCGCATTTTCGGGCTCCCACGGAGTCATGGAGGCGCCGCGTCTCCGTTTCTACATTACCCCTGCACGTGGCCAGCAGTCCAAGCAACGTTCGAGTGATTGTGCAACAAAATAGACTGGCATACAATGCGTTTGTTCCAGTTACTGATCGAGTTCCTTGATGCCGAGTCTGGTAGATCACTATCTTATTGATTATGCAGAAGTGGATTATGCACGACTCCAGTTCTTCTACTCATTTTGAGTCTTTAGACCAACCAACCTGTAATGATTTGGGTAGTCGTGATTGCGCAGAGTGAGGGATATTGTGGAGCAACTTGGAATTACATCTGATATATAATGGTCCCAACTTCCAACTCTCAAACCCCATCACTCCCGAGCACTATCTAATCTGCCTTGCGTGCGGCATTGTTGAGGCTATGTCGAGGCAAGCTAGGGTCAACAAAAAACAATACCCCTCCGATCATTACAAGCTTGTTGATTAGGCATCTCTCCTACTCGATCCGCACTGTTGGAATTAAACTGTTATCAGGTCAAATATTCCTAAGCAGGAAAACACAATACTGCATGACAATTGCGCGCTTAGATTTACTTTAGCCTTAATTCGATATCACGACTGAAACAAATTATTTAGCGGGCATTGGTTTCATTAAGCTTAGTTCATTGGTTTCGCAAGTGGTTTAACTTAACTTACTTCATTTTAAATCAGTAAGTTAAGTGCACTCTGGTTGTGTGTAGTAAGCAGCAGAAATGGGATCTCAGTTATGACTGCAGCATCGGCAGCAGTACTCCCAAACAATATTGAATTACAGACGAGGATTCTCTGAAACAATATTTCTGACACAGGGATTGCCTTCCAGCAGAGAAGACCCTCGGGACTCCCTTACAGTC